>DF938581.1:0-1200000 GCA_000836255.1 Dothideomycetidae sp. 11243 | reverse complement strand
CGCCAAAGAGGACATTCAGCCTGGCGAGTCGGTGCTCCAGGAGACTTCCTTACTCACTGCCAACAATCGATTGCAAGACGCTCTTTGCGACGCTTGCAGCCGAGACATTGAGAGGGAAGGCTTGCAACGAGACGATGCAGCCATGTGTGAAGACTGCTCGGCGATATTCTGCAGCCAGGAGTGTCTTGACATGGCCAATGAGCTCTATCATCCTGCGATTTGCGACAGGGATGTCGACTCAATCGCCAAGGACGTACCACCGGCACAGGCAGCAGACAGTTTGTATCTGCTGCTTTTGCTACGTAGTTTTGCTCTCGCCGAGACTCAAGAAGTTCATCCGCTCGAGCTCAAAGAAGTCAAGTACATATGGGGAGACTACCACTTCTGTGACGTGTCGAGCACATGGAAGTCGCCCGTAGCGGGCGAGGATGCGTTCGCCGATCTGCCTCAGACACTGGTTTTCAGCTTCGATTCTAGCGTGGTTTTACCATTCCATATGCTAACCAAGATGGACATCAACATCTTTACAGAGCACAGACGCTACGATGTGTGGATTTTCAATACTCTGTACGCCAAATTCCGAGGGACGGCGTCGGCTCGGCTGAGCGGTGTGTCACGCACAGCATCGGGTTTGAAGCTCGGGCGGCGACGGGGACCGGAGGTCAGTGCGGTGCATCCTTGCTGGTGTCTGGCAAATCACAGCTGCGACCCAAACGTGCAATGGGAGTGGGGAGGCAAAGTTGAATTCACGGCAAGAGAAAGCAGAGTCGAATGGAAGAGAAAGGGCTCGGACGAGACCTGGGCACCAGTGGCTGCAGGGATTCGAAAGGGAGAAGAAGTGCTCAATCATTACTGCGATATAGGACTTGACGTGCGGTCGAGGAGAGAATGGGCACGGGGAGCGCTTGGAGGGGATTGCAGATGTGAGCGATGCCTTTGGGAAGCGCAGGAGTGAAAGGGCCTTGGCCTAGGCCTCGGCCTCCTTATGGGCCCGTATTGCGGCATGGAGTTCATATTGCCAGAATGTGCTTCCGAATCCACCAATCTGTAAAAGTTGTCGGCCAGTCTGTTCACGCGATGATCGGCCTGTGTATAGAGGGTATTATATGCTGTGTCGTATTGCATCTTTATGTCAATTCAGCCCTGTTCAGCCCTGTCGGGCTCGCCAAGGCCCGGGACGTCACGACTTCACTTTGCCCAACATGCCGGCCTCAGGCAAGACACATTGAGAATAAGCGCCACCGTCACTGATTCTGCAAGCGGCCTTTTCTCGTTTGAGCCGATCATTAGCCATGTCATCTCCACAAAGATCGCAAACGCCGATGCTGCAGCGAGCCGTGGCGTCGCTTGTAAGAATTACGCGTTTGCTTCGCTTCGTCACGCCCTGGACCATCCATCTGCTGCTGGCCGACATTATCTTATCCGCCTTGTTGCCTTTTGCGTTCCTGTTTCCGGACTGGAGCTACAATCTCTCGTCTAAGATCGCGGAGTCGGTTTGGCGGTCAATTCAGAACATTTGCGAGAGGAAGAATCGCGCCAACATCATCTTCGCCGGAGATGAATTACCTGCAGGCGAGAGCGCCATCGTCGTCGCTAACCATGTCGACTGGACCGACTTTTACCTGATCCAGTACTTGGCTGTCAGGGCTGGCATGTTGGGCCGATGTCGCTGGTTTGCCAAACAGCAGCTGAAGTGGGTGCCTTTCCTTGGCTGGGGTTTGTGGGCTATGGGCATGCCCCTGGTCAGCCGCAAATGGACCAGGGACCAGGCGGAGATGGATCGTGTGTTTCATGGTGTCGTTGATCGGAAATGGCCAATGTGTATGTTGTGTTCCTCATTCGTGGTTTGCAGGGAACATGCTGACCGTTGTAACACTGTTCAGGGCTCATCGCATACAGCGAAGGCACCCGTTTCACTCCCAAGAAGCACGCTGAGGCTGCTGCCTGGTGCAAAGCTCACGACCGACCGATTCCCAAGCACCTTCTCTATCCTCGTACAAAGGGATTCGTTGCCACGGTTCAGAAACTGCGTCAGGCTCCTCACGTCAAGGCTGTCTATGACGTAACGATAGCATACGCAAAGGGCACCAAGTTCATGTCTCCGCCTTCCTTCATCCAGACTGTGAGCCACTCCAACCTTGGTGACAGTTGGAAGATGTATGTCCACGTCAATCGGCACGAGATCAGCTCGCTGCCATCCTCCTCGGACGGTCTAGCAAAGTGGCTGGAAGACCGCTGGATTGAAAAAGGTGAACGTCTGGACAGCTTGAAGACAGATCTCACTCGACTATGAGATGGTTTTATATGAACTCATTGGCTTTGCTTCACTTTTCGAATTGACGTCTTCACACAAGTGAAACACTTATTCATCCTCACGTCTGTACACCACATGTCGCGTGCTCAGACAGTACGACACATGCTTCGTAGCAGCGTATTCTGAGAAGCGAACAACAATCATCGAAGTCAAACACACAGATCTTCAAGCGGCAGCCGTGGATCTGTACAAGATCGCACTCTTCAACAATTCAAACCAGGCTCAGATCTCTTCTCACTCAGCCATGTCCGCAACTAACACTCTCCGACCGTCTCCAGTGCCTGTCGACAATGACGAGGTCAGACGCGACATCCAGGAGCGTCTCGTCGCTTTCGAAAATGCACTGAACCGTCACCTCTCGAGCCGCTCCTTGCTGCTATCCCTCCAGTCCGCGCTCGACGACCTAGCCGTCTCAATAGCCAACTTCCGCGTCCACGGTATCCCGAACAAAGTCCTCGCCACGACAAGCAAGAGCTTCGAGCTCACCGTCAAGAGTCTCTCCGTCCTAGAAGAAGACGAAGCCCAATCATCCAGTACCTCCCCGAAGCACTGGCTAGAAGCCACCCGCGCGGCACTCACCAACCCTTCAGCGCCTCAGACAACCCATCTCCTCTCCTCCATCCCAACAATGCTATCCATAATGAACGACGCGGACTCGTTCCTCGTCCAAGGTCCGATCCGATACCTACGGACCCTGGCACTGTCGCTGCTCCGTCTGGCTTCGCTCGCAGACGGTCGTCCGTTCGACCCGGACGCAGACGAAGCGAGTCTGCTCGGCCGCGTGAGCGCTTCGCCAGAGGTAAGGCTCGCGCTGCACGCCGCTAGAGCCGGGGACGTGGTGGATGAGTGGCGGGCTGTCTTTGACGACGTGTGGTTCGCACTTGGTGGAGAGCCGCTGGGCGCGGAGCGCAGGGGCAGCTGATGAGGTTTTCCTTTTGACTCCAACGGGGTCGGATGCAAAGGAGCGGCATACCGGTGAAAAGCCTTTCCTTTAGCTTCGAGGTCACGACATATATTTACATGCCCTTTTTTGATGAGGTCATGACTATTTTCTTCACCACAAGACAAGAATCTATCAATCTAGGACACAGAAAGTCCTTGAAAGACGGACAAAGGGTATAATTAAAATGGTTCTATATATATAACACAAAAAAAGTCCTCCAAAAAAATTCCCAATCTTATATGATTCTCAATTCATATCAATACAGTCTCACTCTCTCTTCCTCAAATCCTCTCCATCACATGCATCTATTTCGACGAAGCAGAAGCAGCGGCGTGGCTGACGGTGGTGGTGTGAGCCGCGGTGGTGGTGGCAGGGGCAGCCGAGTGCGAGGCCGGAGGAGCCGAGACTGGAGCACCAGTGTGCGAGGCGGGAGCGCCCGAGTGCGAAGCCTCGCCCGAGTGGGTAGGCTTGTGCCCGTCGCTCTTGGTGTGGGAGGCCTTGGGCTCATCACTCTTGGAGTGAGTGGGCTTGGGCTCATCGCTCTTGGTGTGAGTGGGCTTGGGCTCATCACTCTTGGAGTGAGTAGGCTTGGGCTCATCGCTCTTGGAGTGAGTAGGCTTGGGCTCATCGCTCTTAGCGGGGCCGGAGTGAGTAGGCTTGGGCTCGTCGCTCTTTGAGTGGGTGGGCTTGGGCTCGTCGCTCTTCGAGTGGGTGGGCTTGGGCTCGTCGCCCTTGGAGTGGGTGGGCTTCGGCTCGTCACTCTTAGAGTGTGTGGGCTTGGGCTCGTCGCTCTTGGAGTGCGTCGGCTTGGGCTCGTCGCTCTTGGAGTGGGTAGGCTTTGGCTCGTCGCTCTTGGGACCAGAGGCCTTGGGAGGGGCAGCAGAGCCGGAGACCTTAGCGCCGGAAGCGGCGGAGGTGGAGACAACGTGTTCCTTGCCGTGGCCGTGGCCGTGGGCGGAAGGAACGACGGTCACATGGTGGACCGACTTCGTCTTGGTGGGCTTGTGGTGCTTGTGCTCGGTGGTGGCGGCAACGTCTTCAGCACGCTTGGAATGGTGCTTCTTGCCGTGGTGGGAAGGCTTCGCAGCAGCCTTTCCTCCGTCACCGTGGTGGACGGGGCTGGCTACCACCGCGGTAGCGGCGGAGAGCAGCAGGAGGGAGGCGGTGACCTGGTTGATATGCATTGTGCTTGGAAATTGGAAATGTGAATGAGTGAAAGACGAAAAAAGTGAGAGAAGGTGAATGCAGATATATCAATTAGAAGAATGCTGGTAAAAAAAATAAAGCCAGAAGACGGCGAAACTCACGGTATACTTATATGTGACTATCGAAGACTATCGATTCTATCCAGACCCGCGTGTTTATACGGGAGAGGCAGGTTTGCAACGGGATTGATGGACCGGCGTCAGGAATGAAGAGCAGCGTTGCGCCGTTTGTGATGAAGCCTCGAAGCAGTCGCATCTCGCAGAGATGGACGTTGGACCATGCTCGAAGACTACGAGATTGTTTGGGACAGCCACCGGGCCAACGCATTCGTCGTGGCCTGTTGCGGATTCGAGTAGAGTGTAGATGAGGAGGATGGAGCATATAAAGACATGTTCATGAAGGCAATAGATTTTGAAGTGGCATTGGTAGCGGAAGGCGGAGGGTTGTTTGAACGAAGCTGCTCACTGAAAGCTTCTTCTTCTTCTTCAACCGGACAGACAAGATAGTCCAGACCGGCCAAGATGGCCAAGCTTCTGTCACAGAGGGGCTAGAGGCTTGTGATGGGCAACCAGCATGTGGGCCGTTGGCAATTGATTGCGAACACTGGATGGCCGAAGGCGGGTGAGGGAAGAAGTCGGGGGTGATGAAGCCGTTGAACACCAGCCTGACGGGAGCTTAGTGAGCAATAGTGCGGCATCTGGACTTGTCGCACTCTCCGGGCGATGGCTGGGGGAAGAGTCAAAACGTGCGATAGAGCCTATTGCCCTTGGCCTTGGATGGGCCTCGTCTCATCTCGTGCGCGGCGGCTGGGATTCCGAGGCAACGGCGGCCGTTGCAGTCGGACGTGGACGGCGAGGCGGTACTACACGGTTGGCTCTCGCACGCTGCTCGCCCCTGAAAGCGGGCTTCGGGTGGCGCGCAGCGGCGATGGCGGTCGAGTCGGCAACGAGGAAGCGGAAGAGGAGTCAGGCGA
Source organism: Dothideomycetidae sp. 11243 (assembly GCA_000836255.1). Taxonomy (NCBI): domain Eukaryota; kingdom Fungi; phylum Ascomycota; class Dothideomycetes; species Dothideomycetidae sp. 11243. The sequence goes on along the minus strand of DF938581.1, from coordinate 1,194,564 downwards.
GAGGAAGAAGGCGTGGATGGGAGGGTTGGACGAGAAAAGTCAATGAAGGCGGTGAAAAAGAGCAAGAGAGAAACGCTGCACGGGATGCGCACTACTCCTGCCGCCCAGTCACCAGCCATCGGGACTTGACGAAGAATGCGCGCAGTCTCGGTCTCGGTCTGCTCTGCTTCCACACTCGCCAGCTGCCGCTTGCCATGTGTTGTCGCCGCTCGTCTATTTGTCCTGTTACTATCAATTGAAAACAGACTGGCAATGCAGACGACAGCAAGAGGCGCACGACAGCGGCCGCATTTGGCAAGCGCGACGCCCCACGCCTGCCACAATGGGAGAGAGGCTGAGAATGAAGTTTTATTATTATTATCGATGGGATCAAGATCACGAACAGTGGGAAGTGACCCGATCCCACGGGAGCCAATCACCACTCAGCCCTCTCCCCGCCCATCTTTCCACCCATGTTGCGGACTGTCGATCAGGGCGGGGGGCGGACGGGCGGTGGCAAGCTGAGAGAAGTCCTGCACCTCTCTCTTTTTCTGTCTTTCTGTCTGTCGGTTTCCGTCCTCCGAAGTCCATGGCCGTCAGATGACTGATGAAAAGAGAAGAGGACTATGTCGCGGTGGCGGTGTGGCCAAAGATCAGAATTGGACCCAGCGAGCAAAGATGACAGAGGAGACAGAAAGAAGAAGGACAAGAACAAGAAGAAGGATGCGCCAAACGGGTCCAACTGGTGGTGCATATGCATGGTACATGTTGCCCACGACTCCCAAAATATCCCACGTTCCCCACCATTTTCTTTCCAAACCCGGCATCTTGGCGCCCTTGACTCCCGCGTTTGTCGCCCTCTTCCCTCTTCCATCCTCAATCTGCGATGCAATTGATGGATGCGCCTTCCCGCGTAAGCCATGATCTGCGCGTGCCTGCCGCGTGCTTGTGTCTTTTACTTTGTATGTGTGTGATGACCTGACCTCTTTCCTCTTCCTCCTCCATCCTCCTCCTGCTCTCTCTCTCTCTCTCTTTGCTCATCCCAACCAGCCCGGCCAACCGCGCGACCCGTAGTCGTTCGGCGTCCGCGCGCCTGTCTCACCTCCCTACCCCAAAGGCAATAACTGCCGTCATGTCTCATTCGGTGCCGCCGCCGTCGCAACCTCTGTTATAGCCCAGCCCTACGACACTCTGCCTTTTGCTCTGCTTCACGCCTTGAAGCTGTCGCAGCAGCTCTGTCACGGCTGTCGTCGCGCTGCGCCATGGCTCCCGCCCTGGGCCACGTCTCGCCCGTCAGCTCGCGCCTGCGCCTGTCGCCCGCGCCTGCTCTGAACACCAATCTCGACTGCGAGGCCAACAATCCTCGCCAGACGCTCGCCTCGCATGATTCGCCCGTCTCGCCCGTCTCCCCGGTCCAGCATGTCTCTGACTTCGACTCGTCCATCAACAGACCCAGCCCGGCCTCTGTCGCCTCGAGCTTCCGCTCCAGCCCATCCGGCCCCGCAGCATCGTCATCGCCCAAGAGACGGAAGAAGCACTCTTCCGTCCTCAGCTTTCTCACGCTCAAAGATCCCTCTACGCGCGCCATGGACGATCTGGCCGCAAGGCACAAGAAGCAGGCTTCACATGATTCGCAATACTCTCCTGCTATGGACTACGGTGTTTCTTCTCGGAAGCTGCCTCCGACAGTCCCAAAGACCAACAGCAAATGGGACGGTATGCCGCACATCGCCAAAGAGAAGTCCCGACAATCCCGGGAGCGCAAAGACTCTATTTGGTCTGCCATAGTCCGACGGCCGTCTCATGCTGTCTCTCGCTCCTCATTTGGCACTACCAAGACGGTCGCCTTCAACAATAATGCCGCCCCGCAATCGGGTACTTTTTCATCACAAGATAAACACATCTCGGGCAATTCCATGCCAAATCGTCCTGTGTCACCTGTCCAGGAGAATGAGTCGTTGCCGCTGATACCGCCACTGACTTCGCTGGCCGATGATCTGTTGCTACCTTCTCCCACCGCAGCAGACATGGGCCTCTCTGATGGCGACTACACCGCGTTCCGGAGCCCAGCATCACCGCCTGATGGGCGCTCTAGTGCAGGTTCTGACACTATGGAGTTTCTCTCTCGTCCTACGCTCAAAGCTACGAGCCAGTCCGAGCCAGCGGGACTCGTCAAGCTGCAAATGCAAGGTCTGGGGGAGACCCACCGTGACTCCATGTCCCCGACGCCCCTGGACACCAGATCGCTGCACGAACGTTCGATGCTAGCAACACATCCGAAAACGCGTCTTCACCAACCCGCAAGCCCTTGCGGCTCAGCTCCGTCACGACCTGCGGCTGGCAGTGATGAGCTATTGAATCTCAGTTCCAATGTGATTGACCACGATATGAGCGAGGGTACATCGGAGGGTTCCTCGCTCGATCAAAGCTCCATGTCCCAGGGTAGCTCAACTGGGACTGCGCTACGCGTAGACCGTCCGGTACTGGGATCCAAGCAAAACTCCTCTGCATCCAGACCCACTTCACATTCCAGATCATCCAGTACATCTTCCTTCTATATCGCACCCGCCAAGGTCTCTGAACAGTACATTCGCGCTCTCCACTCTTCTCACTCTCACACTCAGCCCCGCCAGCATTCGCATTCTCGTTCCAGCTCAAGGAGCTTGACTTCGTCTTCCTGGTCGATGAAAGATCCGTTCAACACCGAGCAGCAACAGACCTCGACGTACTCCTCTCATTCCCGCCAGCAATCGAACGACACTGTGGCTTCTACCACCCTTTCACTACTACCAGGAGAATCTTCACCACGACTTATGCAGGCATCGGTCGTCAGTGTTCTTCCAGCTTCAATCACTAGTGTCAAATATCTCCCGCCACCCCGCCATTCTCGCGTCAACCCACGCTCTCATCCGGGACCGCTGCAAGTGGAAACCCCATCTGGAGGGGCTAAGAACTTTTCGAAGCCTTTCAGCAGCTACTCAAGCCCAGCCCCGAACAGTGCCCCACCAGAAATACGACGTTTCCCATCTGTTCAATACCCGAAACAGCCTCGAAGGTCCTTCCATCGCCACAATTCGAGCGCCGAGCTGCGCGAGCTCTACCGCGAAGATCGCGAAGGTGACCCAGTCACGGAGACGGCCAAGGAGTACGCACTCTCGGTCGGCTTCTGGGAAACGGCGATGGCTGCCTCGGCTGGCACATCAGTCCCCAGAGGACGGCTGATGTCCGATCCTGGTCCCATCGCGATGCCCAGGCCTGGTGCCAATGACATCGGGATTCACAACGACGAGGATGAGGACGTTGTGCCCTTCTCTTCCCGTCTAGACGGTCCTTTTGACCCGTCCAGCACATTGTTTTGATATAACATGAAGACTGGAAACTTGCCATACTTTCTTAGACATTAGAAATGAGTCGATGTAGCTCATTTGGAATACCCTTGTTATTGTTGGACGAAGTCATGACTTATACGATCACACCGCCCTAGTCGGCGACGCAACTTAGTGTTGATGTTGTTCCTATTACGTTCTCGCTTGTCAGGAACAGATCGACAAGGCCTTTATTCGATTTAGCATCTCACATAGAATCCTCCTTGATAGCAGGAGAAATCTATCACAAAGTTTTGGGGTATTCATTGCAAGTGTGCCCTACGCTTTGCTATTTGAACGGTCGTCTACCTCTGGCTCGAATAATTCGTGACCTATGAAAATGACACGCAAGCTCGACTGTATCACAAGCCCTGTCGGTCGGTATACTGTCATAATCTATATATATACGTCTTTAAAACTAAAAGAGAAGATAAAAAGGAATCGACAAGTGAGGGGTATTGAGAGCGGGTACGCCAGACGCGGTGCCCGTCCTTTCTTTTGAATGCATTCGTCGTCACGCACATCTAACACAAAACAACCTCCAAGCAAAACCGAAAAAACAAGAATATGATCATAATCAAAATCATGGCCCCGGGAGTGCGCGGCCTTTATTGCCTTGTTCGTCTTTGAGTCCTCTCAACCGAGCCGCGCCGCTGTTCATAATGAGAAGGCATCGCCCAGCGACTTTTTCCTAGGCGATGAGAGGTTCTTCCTCGGCGACAGGGGAAGGGCGGTTGCGCTATCGACCGCGGGGCTGTTGTTCTTCGTATGACCCACCCCATCGGTGCTCGACAGAGTGGCCGGCGCGAGGTAGCCTTCGAGCATATGCTTCAGCACGTTGGCGCGCACCGGTTTGGCCAGGTAGTTGTTCATGCCCGCCTCGAGGCACTTTTCGCGGTCGCCGCGGATCGCCGACGCGGTCATGGCTATGATCAGCACCGAGCTGACCACTGGGTCGCAGTGCTTGCGGATTTCGCGCGTCGCATTGTAGCCGTCGAGGACGGGCATTTGGCAGTCCATCAGCACCAGATGGAAAGGTTGACCGGCGGCCGAAGCCTCCACCAGCGCATCAACCGCTTGCTGACCGTCTGGATAGGCCGAGCATTTGAATCCCAAACGTTCAACAAAAGAGATGGCAATCTTCTGATTGATGGGATTGTCCTCGGCAATGCAGACTTTGATTTGCTCCCGAGGAATGTCCACGATCGGACTGTGGTAGTTTGCTGACGCAGGATCCAATGCTTCGTTGGTCTCCACGCGATAGATGGACATTGGATCCGCCGACTTCGTCACGGCAGCGTTGCCATCAGACAGCACAGCCCGGTCGGCCTTCAGAAATGTCAGGGAGAAGGACACGGTTGTGCCCACACCAATCTCCGAAGTCATCCAGATGCGGCCCTTCATGATCTCGACAATGGCCTTGCAAATGGACAGTCCCAGTCCAGTACCACCATAAGATCGAGCAGTGGAGCTGTCTGCTTGGCTGAAGGGCAAGAATAACTTCTTCCGCTGCTCTTCGGAGATACCAATTCCTGTATCACTGACAGAGCAAAGTACCTGTACAGTTTTGTCGTCTTCGCGCTCGATGACAGCCTTGACCGTGATCTTTCCCTTGGCAGTGAATTTGTATGCATTCGACAAGAGGTTCATGAAAACCTGATGGAGTCGCACCGGGTCGCCCATGACAAGCATAGCCGCATCGATCCTAAGCTCTTCCACCGTTGATAGACCGCGTTCGATATTCGCGTACGACAGAGCACGTACGACCTCGGAAATCGTCTCCTTGAGAGACAGTTGAACATTGAACATTTGCATCTTGCCCGCCTCTAGTTTGGAGAAGTCGAGGATGTCATTGATGACGGACAGGAGCGTGTCGGCGCAAACACGGATGGAATCGGCATAGCCCTCCTGCTCCTTACTGAGCTCACTGGCTTTCAGCAACTCCGACATGCCGATGACGCCATTGAGTGGTGTCCGTAATTCGTGCGACACGTTTGCCAGGAACATAGACTTCGCCTTAGCTGCTTCTTCTTTCAGCCTGACCATCTCCATTGCTTGAGCTTCGGCAGCCTTTGCCTTCCTTTCGGCCTCGCGGGCGTGTCCTAGGGCTTGTTTTTGCATGTCAAGCATGGCGGCATTGCTTGCCGATGCCTTCTCCAATCTCTTGAACAGCATAGCATTCGCGATAGAGATAGCGATCTGGTTGACCAGCAATCGCAATACAGCCGTGTTCCTCTCGGTGAAAGATCGTGCTGGACCTTCAATGTATATGCAACCGAGCAAGTGGTTGTCGCCGTGAAGTATGGGCAGAGCGATGATAGCACGGCCATCAGGGTTTTCCCGTCGGTATTCCTTCCGTATCGCGAAGCGCTCGTCCTCGAGCACATTGGCGATGAAGAGACTTTCTCGGAATCTAAGGCAGTAGAGCGAGACCTGCTGCGCCACGGCGTCTGGAATGTTCTGCAATGCTTGTCCGAGGCCCTCAAATTCTTCTCCATCGGGCCCACGCGCAGCGGCAAGTGACCAGCCTGTCTCCTCGTTCTCGATCACCACCCCTCCGTACTCTGCGCCAGAGGCATCCACAATAATGTCAGTCAGGCTCTTGAGCAATTTATCAACGTCCAACTCGGACGACAGCAGCTGGGAAGCTTCGAGAATTGTTGCCAGATCGATCATATCGAGGCCGACGGCGGAAAGACCGTTTTGATCTTGCATTCCGACGGTTTCACGGTTGTGATGCGAGGGAATCAGTTGAGACGGCGCAAGCCAGGCTTTAGTTCGATCCTCGGACGTTTGCGATGCTAGCTCCTCTTCGTTGCGTGTGAGCTTGAATTGACTGTTGCCAGTATTGATCTCTGTCGTCTGCGTGCCTTGATCCACCAGGATAGACGCGTGGGTCTTGTGGATGGTGAAGGCATGCTTTTCAGCTATTTGTTGCACCTTTCCAAGAGCCCCAACGCGTCTGTACGCCGAGACAGCATCGTCGATAAGACTTCTTGCGGGACGTGTGCACCCTCTCCTAATCAAAAATTCGGCATAGAGTTCGTTGGTTAACGCCTCGTCCAGAGCAATGCCATGTAGAATGGTATGGTTGACGGCAGACTCATACAAGCCAATGCATATGTCGAAGCGCAGTTCGATCTCGGCTATTTCGGCTTGCAGGATGTTTGAAAGCGCCGCAAAATTTGCATCGACGACAATGCGGCAATTCTCGAATGTCCTCACCACAGCCCGTACTTTGTCCAAAGCCTGTCGCCGCTCGGGCCCGTCTGGTTTACCTCGGACCTTTTCGATGATAGCCAGTGCGAAGAAAAACCTAGCAAAGTAACTGTGCCGCATGCAGAAGAGAGACTCGATTGGTTCCATTAGGGCCTCACCAAGCGCCAAAGCTTCATCATAATGCCCAAACCTATAGAGAGCAGCAATGCGGTAGCAGTTGTATATGGTTAGCGGTCGAGAAGGCTCGCTTGCTTTGCCTTGAACAAGCTCAATATAAGCTGCGGTCGAGTGCGACTCGTCATCCAGGATATACTCCGCCACTCGGAAGTCTGTCTTGCCCTGCAGTGCTTTCATGTATTGCAGATTCGCCGTAAGCAATGTGCCGCCTCTGAGATCGGATCGCCAGCCGGGTAATAGCTCGTCTTGGTCTAGAATGTAGTTCTCAAGTTCTGATGCCTCTTGGCTGGACCACATGCGATATGCGGCAGTGACCCCGACATTGAGCGTCTGGAGAATCTTATCGCCTGCCGAGATAGTGGCCTCGAGACCCCTCTGCAAGACGGGAAGCTGTAGTGCCATATCTGTCTCGATATGGCCGATGAATAGAGCGTGCAAAGTCAAGCCCCGTCCGTTGGTGTAGGCTTCCTGCGGGAAATGATTCATGATTCGTTTTGCGACACGGCCCATATTGATGCCAAACTCCACCATTTCGAAGCGACCAATTCCTATCGACCCAATATGTATATAGCCAAGTGCAACTTGAGGGAAGATTCCGCTCTGGAGGTAAAGATTAATCAATTCTAGCGAGGTTTGATAAAACAGGAGCGGATTAGACCTGTAATAGTTAGCGGTTCTGCGGATAATCAGAGAGCGAAAGCAGACGTACCAGAATGCAGCGGACAACAACTCGATCATGACAGCACCGGTCGTGATCAGGTGTCTATCCACGCTAGAAGGATCCAAGCTGAGATCAGGTTCATGGGTGGCCAGCAGGGGCGCAACCTTCTGGAATTCGAGGTCACACTCCTCCCATGTCCTCGGTCTGACCGTATAGCCTAGGTCAGCCAGGGCTTGCGACATGGAATCGAAAGCTGCAGCACTGTCGCCTTGCTGTGCATGGATGCGGGATTTAATCATGTAAGCAGCACTGCGGTCTGACGCATCGTGCGTGTGCTCGAATATCTCGTTGATGATCTTGGTCGCCGAGTCAAAGTCACCCTGAAACCAATACGAGCCTGCCGTCTGCGTCATGAGCGTCAAGACTTCTTCATACGTGGTTTGAGCACGTTCATCGTCGATATCCCATATATCGTCCGCAAGGAGCGCTAGCGAATATTTCAAGAAATGCAGAGCGATCGCCCGAGCTCCCTGCTCACGCGCCGTTTCAGCCGCTTCGTATAGAAGTTCTCGGAATGGTTTGTAACTCGGGGCGCGATTGCGCACGACGTCGATAGCGCTGCAAATATGTCTGCTCTGATTGAACAGGATCTGAGTTGAGCGAGAGCTATTCCACGTGTCGTGCTTCATCATGGCGCAAGCGAGTACGAAGTGCATCTCGTTTACATTGCACCCTGTTCTCAGGGCTTGTGCGGCATTCATATATCGATCGTGACTGAATCGAAATTTGTCCTCCTCATCGGAGGCCATGATGGCGAACGATGCAAGAGCGGATTGAAGTCCAGCTACGGCATCAGTGGCTCGAGGCGGGAGCAGTTCCTGAGGAGATAGTTCGGCGCATTCACAAAGCATGACGCGATTCAGTAGCGAGAATCTGAACGAATTTCCAACAAGACTCGCCCAGCACAATAAGGTCTTGGCGTCTGTTGGCATAGTCTCGAGCCTCTTCAAGATCCCTTTGCTATCCGAGAAATCTTTGTCGTCGGTGTCAGCCATCAGATTGAATATCGTGTCGATGTTGTACTCCCATTGCGAAGACCGCCATGAGTAGTAGATGCCTTTGGATTTGTGAAGGTGATCTAGCATCTCCCTGATAAAGAAAGGCACGCCGTCCGTCTTCTGCTGAATAACGGCGGCAAGCGGTAAAACGTACTCTGCGGAACGGTGTAGGGTTTCGCGAACATATTCAGATGTCTGATCCTCAGTAAACGGTTGTAATTCTACCTTTGTTGCTTGTTTAAGCAGAACGCGCATCTTCGGTGGCAAGCTTTCCTCCGTTCTGAATGTTAATATCATCACCATCGGTATTCGACCCCCGACGATGGTATGAATAAGACTCAGGCTCTCTTCGTCGGCATATTGCAGGTCGTCCAGACATATACAAAGAAATTTGTGCATGACCACCAGACGCAAGAAGTCAGAAAAGGTATTGACAAAGCGTCTATCTTTGACAACAGCTCCAGCATGCAGCCAATCAGCGGCAGTGTTTCCAGTGTCGCCGCATTTGGTTGAAGAGGCGTGGGTGACTGCTCTGCCTTGGCTGGGAGAAGCGTTTGCCTGGTGCGCGTTAGGTGATAATAGCCACGGAGGTAGCTCAAGAGCGGTATGTAACGATGCCCAGACGGGCCGGACCAGCGTCCGCAGCTGCTGGTGGAAGTCTGTTGTCACGTCGCTTTCAGAGAATATCTGACGAAACAAAGACGACATGATCTTGAAGGCAGGCTCGAATGGCGCTTTCCGGATCTGATCAAATTTGGCCGAAGCGAAATAGCCTCTCTCGCGTGCATGAGCTTGGACGATCTGCAATAATGAGGTCTTGCCTAGCCCAGCTTGACCAGATATAGAGATAAGCTCGCAGTTACCCTGCTGGCGCATCTTACGCGCTGTGCTCAACAGTAAGTCTTTGGAAGAGGTGAGACTCGGTGTGCCGAATCCGGGATTCGATATGTCGATGCTGGCGGTCGACATCCTACTGTCAATCGATGTCTTGATCTCGAATGCCGTATCAGTGTTAGGTAGTTCAGAGCCGTTGTGGACGACATCTTCGTGGGATCTAGGCTTATCGGAGATCCCGAGATCATTATTGGAGTGGTCTGGCGTGCTTGTGCCTTCGGAGCGTGTGGCCTCCAATTGCCCGTGTTCCAATCTTTCACTCGAAATCGTCGAGGAAGAACGCAGAGTTTCAATGCCTTGCTTAGTGATTGCTGACCGCTGTGACGCCCTTGACACGGCTCTAGACATGACGCGTCGAATAGCATCGAGCTGCTCTTGCCTGCCGACGAGCCGGGGCGGGTGTACGAAAGAGCTTGACATGTCCTTTTGGCCTACAACGAAGGCCTTACATGATTCGCTATCACCTTCTTCAAGGAAGTTTTTGCACTGTTGCAAATCGAAGCGAAGACCAGCAATAGACTGGTAGCGATCGCCCATATTCTTCTGAGTCATCTTTTGGATGATCTTGGCAAGCATTGGTGGGACGTCCGGCCGCTTTGAGTCTACGAGGGGAATGCGTTTGCTAAGGACGTTCTGCATAATGTCAAGAGGTTTCACGCCAGCAAACGCAGGCTCATCAGCAAGCATGGTCCAGAACAAGATACCCAGACTGTAGATATCCGTTCGGCCATCGGGCTCAGCCGGCATGCGACCTGTCTGTTCTGGAGCGATGAACTGCAGTCTGTGTTCGACACCGACCTGCGAGGTAAGCGAGCTCCAACCGGCGGACGTGAGGCCATTCTCGAAAGAGCGGGTCCCAGAGCCAAAGTTGATCAGACGGACCACACCAGTTTCCTTGTTAAAATGAAAGGCGTCACCGCGAAGATCACCATGTACTAGGCCGTCACGATGGTGAAGTTGCTCTAAGCATTTGATCGCACCCATTGCGAATTTCATGAATGAAGTCAACGAAGTCCTGAGACGTGCGGGCTCTTGTTGCAAGTCGGACCACTCCGGAGACGGGTTCAACTTGGCGATAGCAGCCTTGTAGAAACTTGGTCCCAATTCGACCTGGGAAACATTGCGTCAGTGTAACTATCAATAGCATCGGCCCAAGAAACACCGACCATATCGATGAGGTAGTTCCGACCAGGACTCTCGGAAATCATCGCAACGAGCTTGAGGTCTCCGGGCTGCCTGGGGGGCAGTCTCAAGAATTCGATTGTCTTGATATAGCAATTCTGATCTTCCCCAGCTTCCTTACCCAGTTTTTCCGCGAGCTTGAATTCGCGCTCAAGTCGCAATGCATGGCGTGAAACACGCGCGACCACGGACTGGCCCCGCTCGTCTTGTTGATGTCGTGCAGGCAACTGCGGCGATGTTCGGTCTGCTTTGTCGCCATTGCTGAAGCCATTTTGCGTGACAGGAGATGCGGGGACACTAAGGGTGGCGGATGGACGCTTCCGGCCCCAGAGATGCCAATTGTCATATGACTTGAGCGCATGAGTATTTGTGTTTACTGTGAATATCATGCATGCAGGGCAGCCTTACCGAGTGGAATGGAGTCATGGAAGAATCCCACTGATAGCCAGGAGCGTCATGTTGCAGTCTAACCAGCAGGCGTGAAGCAATCTGCTGGTTCTCCAATCCGATTCTTGTTTTGTCGTCCATCGCCAGACAGACTGAGGAAAGATGCGGCGCACCGGGCCTATTGCATTTTGAGCCACTCGTCAAAGTCGCGTGCAACGACCGGCACGCTCAGGGAGGGGCGATGGATGTGTGACCGCAGTTGCAGAGCAGAGCACCGCCCCAGCGAAGGAGAGCCGGAAGCAAGGAGAGCGGCGGCGACGATAGGTCGTAGTGGATTTGGACGCAGGCGGTGGTGGAGGGGTGACGGCGGTATCTGTGCGAGGATGAGGTTGGCGGTGCCGGCGGCGGCGGATGATGGCAGACAAGCGGCAGCACCCGCCCCCGGTAAAAGCTTCTGCGGAACAGGCGAAAGGCACCTCTGCAAAAGGCCAACTTAAGCACAGAAGGCAAGACAGCCATGCCTCTCAATACATGTGTATTCGCGTTCCCTTTTGTGCTTGCAATTTATATTTACCAGCAGCGTTGTTACGCATCGTTACAGAACGAGTTGCGCCCTCTGGCGGTGTTCGGTAAACGCCGTATGGGCGCTTGGTGATCGGCGTGCACTAGGGGAAACTTTTTAGGCTTTCACGTGTTTCGTCTCGACCTCTGCGATGCTGGTTCATGCAACGGATTCCCTTCGCAAGCCTGCAGTGACGATAGCTTGCACGTGGCTTGTCATCGAACTCCGCAGTTTCAAATCGAGCGATCCATGTATGTTAGCTATTCAGCATTAATGGACTAGTGCCTTCACATCCTTCTCCTTCTCTATTCCACGGTGGACAGTCCGCTGCGCACATCCCAATTGTCCTCAGCGCATTGAAAGTCAAACCACATATCTGAATGCCGGGTTCTGTCGATCAGTCAGGTTTCCCCAGGTCTCTTGCTCGTTCGCACCCACGTCGCCGCTCTTTTGCTGCTGATCGTCGCGTTTCTTGTTCTCAATGCGGTAATACAACGCCAGGCCCGCAGTCAGTATCGCTCCACAGGACAATGTGATCAGGACGGTCAGCCGCGCAGGCTGGTACAGTGGTGCGTCTTTCGCGCGGAACGTCTGCGGCCCGATCAAGCTGGCAATGCCGAAGGCCGCCGTGATAAAGCCCATTGCGATCGGTCGCTTGGTGTGGCCAGCAATGTTCGAGGCAGTCCATTGGTAAATGTGAGGCAAAGTCGCCGTGCACGTGTTGACGAGGTATATTCCAGCCAGGATGCCCGACTTGTGCGTCCTCGGCATGAATGACATTAAACCAGCACCCATGATCGATGGGATCAACGCAGCGATGATCCAGAGCCAGCGATTGCCCGTCCTGCGCACTCCAAAACCTGTGGCCAAGGCGGAAAATATAGAGACCACACCACTGATCGAGTTGAGCAGAGCGGCGGATTTGGGCTTGTAGCCGAAATTGGTGAGCAGGGTGGTCGAGTAGCTGCTTATGACTCCGCTTGTGATGGCCACCTAACCAATTAGCATTGGTCTGAGACAAGCATTGCAGCTGCATGGCAGGGTACTCACGGATATCGTTATTGTCACCAACCACCAGATCTGAATATCCAGCAACAGTTCCAGCACTTGCGATAATACGAAGTGCCGGTTCTCCACTCCGGTTCTATTGACAGAAATATGCTGCAGCAGTGCCGACTTTTCGCCATTAGTGAGGTAATTGGCCGTCAAGGGGTTTTCGGCGACGAATAGCAACGTGAAACAGCCAACAAGGACTGTCGCGCCGCCCATGATGACGAACATGATGCGCCATCCTGAGAAGACTGGGTTCTGCACATGCTGGAAACCAAATGACTCCAGCCCTCCCACGATCTGGCCAACGCCGAGACCACAGTACCAGATGCAGAATCGAGGTGCTTGCTCCGACTTCGTGTACCATTGGCTAACCAGAAGCATGAGACAAGGCGCCACAGCCGCTTCGAATATGCCGACCAGAATACGCGTGGCAAGTAGTGAACGGTAGTTCTGTGCTGCAGAGACACAAGCAGTGGACACTCCCCAGAGAATCACGTTTGCACCCAGCCACTTTTGTGCCGGAACCTTGTTCAAGATAAAACCTGTGAGCTTGTCAGACCGCGCATACATGAGTCTGGAGGGCAGGTCCGTCGCTTACCTGTCGCCAATTCCGCAATCGTCAATGCTGCATAGAAGTAAGTGTTGGCGTTGCTGAACTCGTTGCCTTTGAGCTTCAAGTCTTTCTGTAGACCCATCACGTTCGCGTACTGCCAACCACAGTCAATAGGGGATGTGATGCGTCTGATTTAGTCACTTACATTGAGAATTGCCTTGTCAAGCCAGCACATAGCATAGCACAGGAACAGGTACGGCATGAGTCTGTAATCGATCCTTCGACGGAGCCGGCGGACATCGATAGAGAAGACATGGTCCAAGTCGACATTGACCGAAGCCAAAAATTCGAAAGCTTTGTCGGCATCATGGAGGACTTGGGCACGCTTGTCACCACCATAGTCGACCATGAGCGCAGGAGCTGCATCACCATCGCCAATTGTCCTCTTCTCATTCAGTGAAGTTGCGGGAGTGCTCATGTTATCTATCGACTTCATGCTAGCATCAAGGCGGGATATGAGAACAGAAAGGGTGTCAGGATAGGAATATCCAGAAGTAACAACGGGAAGATCAATCGGTGGGCGACAACGGGGGGCGTGCCTGAATGTATATCTCACTCTGAAATGCCCATGTAAACGCCACGATGGGACGGACGGCAGGCTCCCCAACTGGCCGAGAGTACGACATGACGATCACATTGCCCTTTCCCAGGCTGGCTCTGGTCATTGCACAGACCCCGCTGCAGCTGAACGTGGGCATGAGTTGCAAACCTCAGGTATCGCTGAGAGGTGAAAAGGCAATGGAGCCGTGTTGGAGCTCCTCGGAAGGATCGGCGGGTGTTTTGGGTACTTGCGCGACGAGGCCGGCCAGCAAGCTAAGGCAGCGCGCGGGTGACAGCAAGGCGCGGATATCTGCACGCCTGGATGACAGCGACGTGGTACAGACTACGCGTTATGGCCCGGTCAACAGAGCAAGGCAGGAGAGGCAGAGATCGATGGAGAGAAATAACGCTATCGACTGGCTGTAGGGGAAGCGAATTTGAGGGGAAAAGGCAAGCGGGCGGGTCACAGCCGCTCTTCCGCCCTAACCTCGTCACCTCGCCGCCTTGTCAATGTCATGCAATCGAGTCTGGAGCAACCTCAATGTCGTATCACAGCCCCCTCTCATCGTCTGCATGTGAGAACCGTATGCCTGCTTTTTCCCCGGGCGCCGAGCAATGTGTCATTGCCAGTCTCGACGCTACAAGCCCTCCGGACGCAGTGGTAGGTTGATTTCACTGCACATGAGCAGACCAGCGGGCAACTGCAGATTTGACATGTCTAGCTGCCGACGAGCTACGACGTCTGTGACCAGTCATACAAGCAGGGCTTGATTATCGTTTGTCTTCACGTCCGTGCGGTGCGACGAGTTCTGCGGGCAACCTGGGCCTGGGGACCTCCCATGCGATGATCCGACCCTAGCGATGGGTCGCTGCAGTCAAGCCAGCGCTGTCAACTTGACCGTACCTTGTACGGCGATTGTCGATATTTGGTCGTCTCAGCTACCCGCATCCTATCAAGAGCAGCCAGCGTAATCAACGAAATGGGCCAACAATAGCCCCAACGCTCCTCGGAGCAAATGGAGATGTACAAACGAACGTCGAGGCACGTAGCCACCATGTAAGGTTATCTCCATGACCTTGTTCCCACCCAGCCTCGGATACCACTCCTTATAGGTAGACGAGCCTGCAAGGCAAGCATCTTAGTCCTAGAATTCCTCATGTTCCGGATTGGTAGACACTGGCGCTCTACAAAGCTGGAACTATCATTCGTAGGTTGGCGGCTGGCGGTGGCATCTGCTTGGCGGCCTAGAGGTGGGAAGTCGCCTCTCTGTCGAATATAATATCATGTATGACCATGGGTGCACCCGGAATAGTTCAGAGCCCTTCACTTGGGTGCGACCAAGGGGAGCAGCCGGCGGTGAACAGTAGATGCCGTCGATTCTAGTCTAGTGAGGTGACACGAGATCGATATGCTCCACTTCACCTACTATTCACCTTCTCTCACACGACTATTTCTCTCTTCTTCCCTCTTCTCTTTTCTTCTCTCCTCTCACCTACCTATCCTCTCACAGCGATATCGCCATCTTTGATATTTGTTGCAGCCATGGGCTGGATATACAATGGTAGTCCTGAATTGGATCGCCAGTCTCATTATCCCGTCATTATTGGCAGTGCTATCTCAACCACCATTTTAATGGTTGCCGTCGTTCTCACTCGAGGCTATGTCCGCTTGAAAATCGTACGGAACGTTGGTTTCGACGACTACCTCATCGTTTTCTCAATGGTATGTCTTCCGCTGAAAAGCTACGAAACAGCAGCGCTCATTTTGACGCCATGCAGTTGATTTCTCTTGGTTACACCTTTGGTGGAATCGCCCAGACACGCTGGGGACTGGGACTCCCACTTGACAAGTATCCTCCCGCCAACGTCGAGATGGCGAAGAAGGTGACTTCAGTCCCCGCTCCACCGCGGTAGCAGCTCCTGACAATCTTGCAGCTCAACTACACCTTTCGTGCCCTTTACTGCATTTCTGTGGGCAGCTGGAAGATGGCTCTCTGCTACTCGTACCTCCGCATCACCTCCAACAGCCAGGCCAAACGCTACCGCAAGGTCATCTTCGCATCTCTGGGCTTCTGCATGCTCTTCAGTGTTTACTACACACTGATCGTCATCTTCGCTTGCACCCCCATCAAGAAGTACTGGACTCCGGCCTTGCCAGGTAGCTGCCTGCCGGTGCCTATGGTATACTATGTCCCTGCTGCCGTAACTATCATCATTGATGTTATGCTCTTCCTGCTTCCTATTCCTTTGGTCATGGGGCTGCACATGAATCCGAGACGCAAATGGGGTTTGGTGGCCGCTTTCTTGCTCGGCTTGGTCACTACCATCTGCTCGATCATGCGTGTCATTGGCAGTGTTAACATTCCGAAGAAGGGCGACCCGCAGGAATTGATTCAATGGGCCATCGCTGAGATGAACGTCGGGGTGAGTCGTTCCACCACACATGCCTTTGCTGGAATTCTCACTAACGCCGCCGTTTTAGATCATCACCACTTCACTGCCGACTCTGGCTCCCTTGCTCAAGGAATCCTCTTTCAAAATGGCCAGAGCCGCAGCTGCACGCAGAAGCCCCGGCAAATCCCGATCCTCGCAATCGATCCGTCTTCATGTCCTCGGCCGCATTCCCGGTATCCCTAGGGTCCCAAGTATGCCACCTAGTGCCAAGCTCGCTCGCCCGCTCTCGACTTACCCTTTGACCGCCTGCAGCTCCGACAGCCAAGAGGACTTTTTCAAGATGACTCCCTACGGGCGCACCACCGACCATCTCCTCGAAATCGAAAGGGCCGAGTCGCCTATCTTCCCCAGACGCTGGTCACCCCTCACCAAGACCACAGACGAGGACGTCTTCTCTGACGACCACCTTGGTGGAGGAGGGGAATGAACGTCGGTCAAGCTCCCCATCATCGACCGCGAAGTGAAAGACGCCCGGAGCCCCCACGCCACGTCCAGGTAGTTGTCACTCGTCCTTGTATGGGGATGCAGACCATTCTGCTAACAAGAATTGAAATTCGAATCGAATGAGAGACAAAGTGTCGGACAAGGTTCCGCGCACTTTTCAGAAAAGATGGCGTAGGAGAAAAACACCAAAAAACACGAATGCACGCAGAGAATGAAGGGAAGAACAGATACATTAAAAAAAGAAATACAGCACAGAGGGTCAGCCAGACGGATAGCGAGGCAACTTGCAAACCAGACTAGACTACATTCCGCCCCGCCAGCACCCAGAATACACTCGTTTTGCCCCCGTGTGATGCTACGTGCAGTAGTGACTCTTGAAGAAGTGTAGCGCGACCACTATACACATTCGATCTCCGGACTACTTATTATAGACTCTTCCATGTGTGCCGAGCGAAAGCTGGCAGGACATTGAGTGTTATTCACACTGCGATACAACTGATATCAACCCTGAACAACGTTACAAAATTGAATAAATCCACAACACGAATGATCGCTTAACAGTGTACACGACATCACTCATACAATCTACTTTGTGGAGACAAAACGTTTTTTCCATTTAACCTATTCGTTGCCCATGTATCGTCCTAACATCCCTCGGCTGTGGAGATTGTTGTTGAAGTATCTCATAAACGCCGCCGCTGGATGCAAAAATAAGTCGTGACATGAGTCTATGTTGAATTCTTCCCCGGTCCCGCGTGCGGGACCCAATTCTTTTTATTCTTTTCCGCATTCTCTTGATACTGGTCTTGTCGTCGTTCTCGCGTGGCTGCACCTGAAGAGGTGGCCCGACATCTAAATTGCATGCTCAAAAACCTATGACAAATGAAGATACGGTGCCTCTTACAGCATTTAGAACTTCAGAGTCTTGGGCTTCTCCCAGGTGAAGCTCTGGTTGGTAAAGTGGCCGTTCTTGGCGGTCTGGTTGTAGATGGGACGGGTGAGGTCGAGCTCCTTGACAATGACACCAGGACGCAGATCGAAGTTGCTGCGGATGATCTCGACCAGCTCGGCCGAAGACTTGTCCGAGGTGCCGTAGGTCTCGACGAAGAGAGAGAGCGGCTCAGCGACACCAATGGCATAGGAGAGCTGGACGAGGGCACGGCGTGCGAGCTTGGCGTTGACCAAAGACTTGGCGATCCAGCGTGCGAGGTATGCAGCAGAGCGATCAACCTTGGAGTAGTCCTTGCCGGAGAAGGCACCACCACCGTGAGCACCCCAGCCGCCGTAGGTGTCAACAATGATCTTGCGGCCAGTTAAACCGGCATCACCCTGAGGACCACCAATGATGAACAGGCCCGAAGGTTGAATCTAGCTGGTGGTCAGAAAAGCGTTACGCCTTTTATGTTTCGTTTCAACTCACGTGGTACACGGTCTTGTCATCCAAGTACTTCTCAGGAATGACCTTCTTGATGATCTTCTCCTTGATCTCTTTCCGCAATTGCTCGGTGGTGATGTCCTCGCTGTGTTGTGCGGACACGACAACAGTGTCAACGCGCTTGGGAACCACTGCACCGCCGTCATGTGCGTACTCAACAGTGACTTGGGTCTTGGTGTCGGGCCGGAGCCACGGGAGCTCGCCACTCTTGCGAGCGTCAGTCATGGCCTTGTTCAGCTTGTGCGACAGAATGACGGTCAAGGGGAGCAGCTCGGGGGTCTCGTCAGTGGCATAGCCGAACATGATACCCTGGTCGCCGGCGCCGAGCTTCTCCAGAGCCTCATCGTAGTGCAAGCCTTGGGCGATATCCGGCGACTGCTCCTCGATAGCGACGAGCACATTGCAGGTCTTGTAATCGAAGCCCTTGTCGGAGCTGTCATAGCCAATCTCCTTGATAGCGCCACGAATGATCTTCTGGTAGTCAAGCTTGGCCTTGGTCGTGATTTCCCCGAAAATCATGATCATGCCAGTCTTGGTCGCAGTCTCGCAGGCGACTTTGGAGAGGGGATCCTCAGCAAGGCAGGCATCGAGGACAGCATCGCTGACCTGGTCGGCGATCTAGACGATTGGTTAGTACCGTTTGGTGTATTCATTTTGCGATGGCGTTGTACCTTATCCGGGTGACCCTAGGCCTCGTCAGCACGTATGGAAATACCAATTGGCAGCGATACTTACCTCGCCGACAGACTCAGAGGTGAAGAGGAAGGTATTGCCGTGGGCAACGCCGTTAGTGTGGACCATGATGGGCGAGAGAAATGTGGTGCGGGGACAGGCGTTTCCACGAGCGAGACTTGCGGGTAGAAGAAGGCGAACTTGAGAGCGACGTGCAGGAAAGGGAATTGAAAGAGCAGACGTGACCTCTAGCTCAGTCTGAACAATGTCGCTTGAATGGAGATAAAGTGGTAGCGGTAAGAGGAAGAGAGAGATTGGGAGGGAAAAAAGACGAAGCCCGGACTTTTTCGTGGGGAGGTTGACGATGAGAGTTCACAGCCGACGGAGGGGCAGGACAGACTAAGAGCGGTGGAACGTGGGACGAGAGACGAGTGACGAGGGAGAGAGCGGGACGCGCACAAGACACAAGACAGGCTCATTCGTCGGTTGAGGGGACAGAGTGTGTCGTCGCGAGTGCCTAATAATGATCCGATTTTTCTCGGATGGTCCATTATGGCGTGACAGCACGAGGAATAATTTCTGACTGGGAAACCGCGGCCCTCACCCCCACATCCGAGCCAATTGCAGCCCGACTTTCTCCCATCTGCCGCCAATCGCCTTCTTCATTTGGGAGAGGCCTCCGTTCGCATCTTCCCGCTTTCCCGCTCTGTGCCCCTCTTCAAGATTACAATGCCGGCCACAGCCGTGCTTGAGAACATGCCCGTTCTTGGCGACGCTTTGTTTAACCAGTAGAAGGACCAGATTATATATACTCTTCCAGGTCTCCATGTTCTGTCGTTGCGTTGCCGTAAGCTGTCATGTTTAATTTTATATCGAAGAAGTAGCGTGTAACATGAAGCATCATCCACTTCCGCTCTGTCGCGTGCATGCATTTGTCGTGTATTAGTCTCGCACACTAAATCCGGAAGTCGACAAAAAGACCACAGGGCTTGGCACAGTTTCAGCACTTCACGTAGCTCTTCGCATGCCACAGCTCCTTTTGCTTACAATACCGGAACGACTATGAGCAAATTTGGGGTCTTGGCCGTCGGTCCTGCTGGTGCTGGAAAGACCACCTTCTGCTCTGCCCTCATACAGCATCTCAAGAACAACCGCCGGTCATGCTTCTATGTCAACCTCGATCCCGCGGCGGAGGATTTTGTCTACCAGCCAGATCTGGATATCAAAGACCTCATCTCTCTCGAAGATGTCATGGAGGAATTGCATCTCGGCCCCAACGGCGGACTGATCTACTGCTTTGAATTCCTGCTTGAGAATCTTGATTTCATCACAGACGAGCTCGAGAATGTCACTGAAGAATACCTCATCATCATTGACATGCCTGGCCAGATCGAGCTCTATACACATGTGCCTATTCTACCCAGTCTGGTCCGGACCTTGACGAGGGGAAGCTTAAATATGAATCTGTGTGCAGCTTATTTGCTTGAAAGCACATTTGTCATCGACAAAGCAAAGTTTTTCGCTGGTACCTTAAGTGCAATGAGTGCCATGCTCATGCTCGAGGTACCGCACGTCAACATCCTCAGCAAAATGGATCTGGTCAAAGGGATAGTCGCAAAGAAGGACCTAAAGAGGTTCATCGACCCGGATATTAGCTTACTTGACGAGGCACCTGCGAATGGACTAGTATACGCTGATGAGGACGATGACGAGGTCAGCGATCCTCGTGCATCCAAGAACGTCATGTCCGGATCATCGTTTCAGCAGCTCAATCGCGCGGTGGGAAAGCTGATTGACGATTTTTCACTCGTATCATTCCTCAAACTAGATGCCCAGGACGAGGACAGCATAGGCGCCATTTTGAGCTACATCGACGACGCGATACAGTATCATGAAGCGCAGGAGCCAAGAGAACCTATGGACGAAATGCAGGACGAGCCGATGGACTGATGAAGTCTATCAGCACTGGACGGTTCCGCATTCTGCCATTCGACAACCATGATCACGAAATTACGAGATACCCTCAAAAGAATAAAATGTACATTAATTTATACTCGTTTTTTTGTGTGACCTTCGGAGGCTATGCTTGGGAACTGCTTAGACACTTCCGCATGCTCATCTTACTTGATTGACCACCACCACTAATTTCCACCATAGTTGAAAGGTGCAGGCTTGGTGCCATAAGAGTCTGCGGGACTCGCATTGTTATTCTGGGCTTGGCACTTCTTGAGACAGCTGGCGATACCATAGATCGATCCGGTACCCACTGGGGGTACTCCAGCGGTGGTGCTATTGGTGTCGATGTTCTGATTACCGAAAGCGGCATTAATGAGGTCCGCATTCGGAATCGCCAACATATTATTGATCAGGTTCGACGTTCCAGGATCCTCGCTGCTGAGTGCCGAGACCAATTGAGCATTGTCGCATCCCAAGTTGTACATGGTGTGAACAGCACCTTGGGGGAAGATGGTCATCTGACCTGGCTGCAGCACCTGGCTAATCACCGGGGCGCCGTTCTCATTGATCATGTACGTCTGTGTCGTGCCATGGATTGCAACCACGTAATTGGCCGCACGAGGATGCACGTGAACAGGAAGCATCGAGCATGGTCCAAGATTGAGCATCGCCACTAATAGAAGGTCAGCACCACTAAAAGTGTTTACATCTAGACATGCCAACTTACTCGTCATACCCTGACCCACCGTGGCAGGAAAGGTAGCAGCATTGGCATTAATGACGCCACCGGGGCTGAATGTGCTGTAGGGTTGGATGTTGAAGTCAAAGAGCCAGTCCGCACTGTTGGATAGCAGGGCCAGGCGGTCGAGGTTGGTTGCGGCCGCCTTCAGCTGGGCAACGAGTGCCGGATTCCTGGTCTTATCGACTGCTTGGGCCACTGGAATGGTCAGAGCCAAGAGACTGGTGAGGATGGCGGTCTTCATGTTGGTCTGAGGTAAGTCTTATGGGGGAGTGACAGGCTGATGAGACAAGAACGACAGGGTAGATGTGCTCCTCCTTTGTGCTGATGAATGGGTTGAGGAGGAAGGATTCCATGGGTTGGACGCAGACCGCACTCTTATATCGAAGCTGCATGGTGGCGGTCCTTGGTGGTCAGACGGGGATTCGGCGCTCGGTGATGGCTTGAGCAGATCCATCCATGGCCGCTGACCGTCCCTCCACTGGCACAGCTGTAGATATTGTGGCTTGAAGGGTAGACGTGACGTCGAGGGGCTAACCAACAAAGGTGGTAGGGCAATCTCCGAGATGCAGCCTAACGCAAGTGCATCTCCTCAAATCCATCGCTCTGCGGTCTGCGCCTCAAAATCTCCACCTATAGATCGTGCGAAGAGACCTGTGCGGCTTACAGATCTGGCATGACCCGGGGCTGTGGGTCCTGGTCACGGACTGGTAGACCATAGAGGTGGTTTGGGCGCAGTGTTACTTGGTGCGTGCTTACTGCAATCCCAACATTGGACCAGGTAATGGCTTGGACTGCATGAAGCCGGAAGAGAGAAATGGTGTCGGAGATCGGCGCGTGCCACGCAACGGTCGAACGACAGCAGAAGCCCTGGCGCTGTTCGACGAGATGTCATTCGACCTGAAGGTACCTGACAAATCGATTGCAGCTGACATGGGCACAAGGAAGAAGTGCACAGCGGCAGCCACCTCCCCTGTTGGCAGCGTGCACGATGAGACTAGCGATTCTGATTCTGCGAGATCCGTTACGATGTTCCTTTGACCCGCGCCCATTTGTCTGGCACGGGCTGTGTTGGACACAGCATTATGTTGTTCTCCGTTGGTCCTGTGCTTCGAGCGCCTGACCATGACATTGGCCGCGTCAAGCGTAGCTCGCGAAAGGCACGGAAATAGAAGCAGAAGCAGATCACTGTTGTGGAGTTGAGAACAAGCACTTCAGGCGCCCCGGAAGATCGCAACACATGGGGGCCTCCGGGGCCCGGAACCCCGTCAGCGGGGACCGCGGTGTGAGGCGGAGTTTGACCAACGCACCAACACCGCCCGACCGCGCCGCCGTCGCCGCCACCTCAGCCGCAGAACCAGAAGACGTTGCTGACTTCGACTCGCAAGGGTGAACCTTGCCGCTCAATGGTGCCGGAAAGGTATTCTACGCGAGCTGAAAGAGCGCCAGTCGAGCATCTAACAGGCAAGATCGACCTTTGCATTGTTGGCTTCTCCCCTTCCGGAGGCTCTGGATCAAAGAAAAGGACACACTCTAAGACGGATTGCTTCCTCACGCCCGGCCTCCACTCTCCAAGTGTACGCCTGGATTGTGACCGAGTTGGCGTTGGACCGTGAGCAGACCTGCTCCGCAATGCATGCACGCTTCTGGGTCGTTAACGTTTGCTGATCGACTGTGTCTGTAAATGTCCGCCGTCATGTATGATTCACGAGTTGCTACCGAATTGCAAAAAAGGAGGTGACTTGACCTCACGCGTGGCCAGTGAAAATAGAGGCCACGAGCGGCTAGATCTCAATATCAGGCGTGAACGTGTACCCGAAGGACTTCTTAAGTCAGGCAATAGTCCCAATGCAGCACGGCAGAATTGCCAATTTATCCCCACCTTGCTTCCGAGCCACTGTGTTTGCAAGGCTGAAGGCCTTGAATAGTGTCGCTTCAGACATGCAAAATGAGCCTGGACTTAGCAGCAACGAAGTTGTTGACCAGGGTCCATCACCGATGAGAGACGCCGTGGCAAGTGAGGACCCATATCACGACGGACGTACGAATGACACCCGACTTGTCAATTCGTGCCCTCCAGAGCGAGGCACACTCGGCAGATTCTTATACCGAGCGAATACACGATGAACAGGACTGACAAATGGCTTCGTGATAGCAGGTGTCTGGTTGTATTGAAACATGCCCGCATACGACGAAAGTAGACGATCGTCAATAGAATGACTCGTCCACTTTTATTTGCCGTTGACGACATGACTTGCTTCTCAAGATTGCGGGGTCCATATGGTGACTTCTATGACCTCAATCTGCGCCGTGCGGCAGCATTCGCTGGGGTCGGGTCCATTTTTTTTTGTTTTGATACCAATTCTGCAACTCGTAAATGGCATGTTATAGCGTCCTTGCTCGCATTGGCTGGCATACACTGTCGGCACACATGGCGTAACGAGGTCTCATCTCTCTGTACCACTCTCGATTCATATCATTATTACCACTACTGTACTCGCCCTTGAGCGGACGCTGGTGCTAGGCTGTACCAATTGTGCTTTCAGGACCGAGCGGAAGCCTTTCACTGACTTGGACTGCTTGTCCCAGCTGGTGGAGCCATGGCCGCCACCTTAAGTCGTACGCGATCCGACCAAATGGCTAGCAGCTCTGCTTCCTTGATATCGACCGATTCCACCAACGCGTCCGACATACCATCACTAGTAAGCCAAGTAGATCATATTAAAGAGCTGATCGCCCTGAGCAATGCTGGGCCGAGCGAGGGCTTCAGTCACTCAATCTTCCGCCGCTCGACACACATCTCCGTCAGCCAGCCTCAGATCTTTAAAGAACTCGACCGCTTAAAGCATCGGCTGAGGAAGGTGAACGATAACTTCACCATTTTGGCTGATGAGACAGCTGAACTGGAAGACGAAGAGGAGGCGCGGGATATCGAAGACGCAGCCGAAGATCCCCGGAGTGCAGAGGTCAGGCATCTGAAGAGCGAGATCGAGAGAATCACAAAGGAACGAGAAGAGTGGATCGAAGATGCGGAACGCCGAATAGATAAAGCTACGGATGCTGAAAGCAACGCGGTCGGACTTTGCGGGACATTGCAGAAAGAGGTCGACGACTTCAAGGTCCGCAATGAAACGTCTGAACGCGAGCTCGTGCAGCTCAGGACGGACCTGGCCAATACGACAGGTCAGCATGCTGGAGCTCTGACCGAGTTGGAAAAGGCCCGTCGTAGCTTGACGGCGGCGGAAGACCAGCATCGGACTCTGCGAAAGGATCATGAGCGGACGGCCACAAACCTTGAAGAGTCAGAGAAGAGGAATACGGAAAGACTGGCAGCTCTTCAAGAAGTTGAGAGGAAGCTGAAACAGCTACAAGCCGATCACTCCGACGTGCTGCAATCACGGTCGGAGCTCCAGACACAGTACGATGCAAGGTCAAAAGACTTCTCTCGACTCACCGGCGACCTGCGCTCTTCGGAAGCCAGATTGCACGAGTTGGAAGAAGAACACGAAGCGGATCTCAAAACACTTGGTGAAACAAAAGAACAGATCGCGACACTTCTGCAATCCGAATCTGACATGCAACGGGATCACTCCGAATTGAAGGCTCAGTGCGATACTAAGGAGGCGGAAGTGTCGCGCTTGACCGAGCAAGTCCAGTCTTCCTCAGCCGAAATCAAGCAGCTTCGAGAAGATTACGACAAAGTGCTAGCCGAACGTGATGACTCACAGGAACAAATTGCCGAAATGCAGGCAAGGAGTGAGGGTCTGCGGAAAGATCTCATCAAATTGGAGAAGAACCATGAGGAAGCGAAACGTTCAATCTCAAACAAGGACAAGACTTTGGCAGACGTGACTGCACAAGTCGACCAAAAGACCGAAGAGATTTCGCGATTAAACGATGAGATGAGTGCTCTCCAAAACACAATTCACACCCTAGAGACACGACAAGCTCAGCACTCCATGACTCTCAATACAGTCAATCAGGAGCTCAAAGAGGCTTTGGAATCGCAACAGCATGCAAAGGCCACGATAGACAAGCTGGAAAAGGCTAGTCGTGCTTCGGAGCAGAAGCTCTCTGAGGCCTCTAAGGAGTCGCGAGACAAGTCCGAACAGATTCGTACTTTGGAAGGACGTAGCCGAGAGCTCGAGGAGCAAACAGAGAAGGAACGAGCATCCTCCAGAGAACAGATACAAAAGATTCAAAAGGAGCACACCATCGCCCTCAAACAAGAATCAGAAGAAAAGTCAAGTCTCAAAGCAAAGCTGGATGATTTGACGGCAGAGCTTGCCGAATCTTTCCAGGCGATCCAATCGCATCAGAAGGTCGCTTCAGATGCAGAGATCCGGGCCTCGCAAGCAGAAGCAGATATGAAGGATAGCATTGAATCCGCAAAGACAAATTCAGAGAAGAGAATTAAGGACCTCACTACCAACCACGATGCCAGTCTTTCAGCTCTGCAGGAGAAGTTAGACCGCTCCGAACAAGAGTCAGCGGCTCGCAACGCTGAGCTTCAGGCGGAAGCTGCTAAGGCTCTTGATGAGGCTCGTGCGAAGGCAGCTCAGGATGCTGTTGATGTCGGACACTCACACAGCCGCGCGATCGATGAGCTACGCCAGTCTCACAATCAAGAGAAAGTAGCGCTCAGTAAAACGCACGACGATGAGAAGTCGACCATGACGGCGCAGTTGCGCAAAGCACACGAGGAACACGTAGCGAGCATCCAAAAAGATGCTGCTGATAAGCTTCTCACGACGCAGTCTTCGGCTGCTGCAGAGCTGGAGGCGGTGAAGGAGAGCTTGGCGCAAGATCTTGAAAAACTCCATGCCGACCATGCTGCAGCAATGGAAAAGCTAAATGAGACACATGCAGAAAGAGAGCGCGCCTTGCAGGAGGAGATGCATTCGAAGACTGCTATCTTGTCGTCCGAGCTTTCGTCTACCAAAGCGGATCACCAGATTGAACTTGGTAAGACGAAATCAACCCTTGAGAGTGCGTTGGCTGAGGCGGCAAAGAAGCATGAAGATGCATATAGGAAACTACAGCAGGAGCGCGACTCACATGCTGCGCGAGTCGAGGAGCAGCTTACAATCAATGGCCGACTGGAGAATTCGAATGCAGAACAAAAGCTGGCCACCGCAAACCTGGAAATCGAACTCAGATCAATCAAGGAAAGCCACGAGCAGGAGTTGGTGAAGCAAAGAGAGCAGCACGAAGAAGATTTGAAGGATATGCGAGATCAAATCCGACATGAGCTCGACGAGGGCGAAAGCAAGCACCAGAATACCATTCGCGAATCAGAAGCGGCAGTGGTGCAGAGTAACAAAGCAGCGGAGGAAAAGCATAAAGCACAGATGGAGGACTTGAGATCGAAAATGGCCGCTAAACAATCTGCTGTGCAAGAGCGATTTAATCAGACAATGTCGGATTACCAGCAATTGTCGAGCGATAGCGAGCGGCTGGCAAAGGAAATTGCTGAGCTTCGAGATCAACGTAAGCGAGACGAAGATGCGAGGCAGAAGCGGGAGGCTGAGATCGAGCTCCAGCTTGAAAGACTGCGAGGCGAGGCAGAGTCGGCTCAACAGCAGTGTCAGTCGCTCGTTGAATGCAAGACTGCCCTCGAGAATTCACTGTCCCAAGCTGCTGAAGAGCGTAAGTCTCTAAAGGCGCACATCGCGACTGCCTCGGCCAGAGATTTCCGCCTGGATAACAAGTCGCCTCAATCAGCCCACAGTGTCCAACAGATAGACAATCACAAGCAGAGTGTACGACCAGGATCGAAAGAGCAACCAGAAGCACGAGCCTCGGCAGACTTCAACGGAGATGCAGCGGATATGTCATTTGACTCCTATCTATCCCAAGCACAATCCGAGCTATCGCAGCTAGGCAAAGTCATCTCCCAGAACGAGACCGCGTTCGCTGAGAAGATTGCGCAGCACGTGGGCGACCTGCAGACGGCCAAGAACCAGCTAGCACGAGAATACAAGCAGAAATTCGACCAACTGGTGCAAGAGCAGCGCACGCTCCGCCGCGAAGAGCTACGGGAAGTCGAGGCAAGTAACGAAGCCACAACAAGCCCATATCTACCCACCCCTCCACCATCCAGCCACCGGAACCCAGACGTACAGACCCCGAGCCGCGCAGACGACGCCCGCCAGCTCCAAGCCGAGCGCGAGGCCTACATCGCCAACCACAAACCGACCTCCCTCGCCGCGCTGACCGCCGCCTACGACGCGGCGCTCTCGCGTCTCGTCGGCGACCGCGACGATCTCGGCGCAGACCTCGCCATCGCTCCGGATACCTTTGAGCACACGCTGCAACAACTCGAGCTAGAGATTGACACGCGCGAAAAGGGGCAGCACAGACGGCATGTCTCTGCGCCTGTTGCGGCGGTGGCGCGAAGGGTCGTGGTGCCGAAGAGGTCGAGTCCGCTTTGGGTCATGCGGGGGCCGGAGGATGTGGGAGGGGATGAACAAGGGGAGGATGGGGACGATTTGGTGATTAAGAAGACGAGGCATTTACGGCATGCGAGTGGGAGTGTGGCGAGACATGGTTGAATACAATGGTCATCTGGACCAGAGGTGAAAGGGGATCTGTGTCTGTACGTATATCGAGAGGGAAGCATGACACCGCTCAGTCCTTTGGTTGTTTGGTTATGATGCTCGCACACAGCTCAATGTAGAGAGATGGTTGTACATAATAAGTCGCTGATGCAAAGCTGACACTATTCATTCGCCAACTGTCTTTAGTCCTCGCTCTGTATCTGAGGCAGGGTATGCTTATATTTCTAAAAAGAGATATGCAACACCGTCGTCGTTCCACAGACTGACCGGCTCTCTCATTCCCGACAGACCGTATATACTCTAGTCCACCCAGTCTGTAAACAATATCTTAGTCTTGGTATCTCGCTCTGCCGTCATGTAATTCTGGGCGTCTTCGTCTTCACTCTATCTACCGACATCAACGCCTCGGTCCCTCATCTTCCGGCGGAACATGGCTGCTATATCTGCCCCGGCAGGAATGGAGGCTTTCTTCTGACGCTTCGAGCGCGCTGTCGTCTCCGGCGGGGAGGACGTGATTTCGATCGGTACAGAGGTGGGAGCGGCCCGTTTCCGTTTCGAGGCTCGGCGGCGCGACGGCAAGTCGTCTTCGTCGTCCTCGTCGTCTCGATCGACACTGGTGGGGTCGACTGGTGGAGTTGTAGCTGGGTTGAGAGTGCCGTCGGTGGGTGACTCTTCACCTGCCGTTTCATTCTCGTCCTCAGCAGCCTTGTTGTCATCCTCTTCTTCTTCCGCTGGCAATTCTTGCATGCCCCCCTCTGATAGCTTCTGGAAGAAAATCTCCTCAATCTTGGTCTCGCCTTCTTTCTCGGCTTTCTCGTCTTGTGCGGCCCCGCGACCAATGCCTGCTCCAACGCGCTCGTCCAAAGCAAGCTTGCTTTCTCCCAGATTCAGGATGAGCTCCTCCACGGTGCCGGATGTGACAAGTCGGACAACTTCGACTTCTCTAGTCTGACCAACACGATGGGCACGATTCTCCGCCTGGATCTCGTCCTGCGGATTGAAGCCACCTTCGAGAATGACCACCTTGTTCGCGGCTGCAAGATTGATACCGGCGCCACCAGCTTTGGTACTAAGCATGAATACTTTGATGCTCTCGTCTGCAGTGAAAGCATCAATACGCTCCTGTCGATCTTGCATACGGGTTGAGCCATCCAGACGTACAAAGTTGATGTTCAATGTTCCAAGCACGGCCTCTAAGATATCTAGCATTGTTGTAAATTGGCTGAAAATGAGCACCCTGTTGCCCTGAGGAATCCAAGATTTGAGCAAAGATTTCAAGACCGGCATTTTGCCAGACATGGTCATCCACTCTTCTTTCTGCAATTGGAAGGAGACTGGAATGTAATCGTCACGATCAGCACAGAATTTGTGCAGTCCGTAATCGCCACCCTTGAGACCATTGGTGAGATACTCCCATACACGTTCTGGCTTGTTGCCTCGAAGTTCGGATCGTGGATCTTCAATCAAGATTCTCTGCAGCTGCTTGAGTTTGGCGTCTGTGTAGAGATTGCGAAGAAGTAGAGGATGGAGCGAGCAGAAGCGTAGCGAAGACATGTGCACGCCAGATTTACCGTTAGCAAGTTTTCGAGATCGTGCTGATACACCAGCTTGCGCAGCCTCACGATCAGCGCGGGCCTGTGCGACGAGTGCGTTCCATAATCTCTGCTGCGCTGACACCATCTTGCAATGCTGTACACGGCGGTGCTTGGCCGGCAGTGAATCGAGCACTTGGGCCTTCTTGCGCCGCAGAATGAATGGGGCGATCATGGATCGTGCGCGAGCGATTCGCTGAGCTGATAAGAGCGCAGCATGTGAACCATCGTCTGTCGTCGTTGCTTTGTGATTGAAGATCCTCTTCAATGAATCTCTAGAGTCTTCGAACAATTTGGGTAGGATGAATCCTAGCAGAGATGCGAGTTCTTGAAGATTGTTCTGCAGCGGCGTGCCAGTCAGTAGTAACCGGAACTCAGTAGGTATCCGCATGAGTTCTTGGTGACGGTTTGAATTGGCGTTCTTCAGCATGTGACCTTCATCATAGACAATGACACGCGGTTTGATAACCTTCCTGAGAAACCTGTTGTCGCCCTTTGCGCCAGCAGCCAATTCGTAGGTAGTGACAATAACATCAATGTCGTCGAGCTCGTCCTCCATTCTGGCACGAACCTCTTCGCGCTCAGCCTGGCTACCATAGTATGGGGAAACATTGAGATCCGGGCAAAAGTTGCTGAACTCTCGGAGCCAATTTTCCAAAGTCGATCCAGGAACAATGACGAGATGCCTTCCTTCTACGCCAATCTCTTTGAGATGAGCCAAGAAGGCGATAACTTGACATGTCTTGCCCAAACCCATGTCATCCGCAAGAATGCAACTCAAACGTTTCGACCACAGCAAGTTTAACCAGTTGAGCCCGAATACTTGATAGTCCTTCATGACGAGCTCCTTGCTCATCATTTCAGGCTGCTTCAAATATGCAGCTTTCTTCTTCTGATGTGTTACAACGTCATCGTCGACCGACATGCCACTTGAAGGTGTGCCTACCCCTGAATCGTGCGCATCTTCCAATTTTGTCATCTCGAGCTCGCCATGCTTGGCTGCAGCATCCAGATCAAGGCCCCATTTCTTCATCGAATCCCAGATGGGTTGTCCGAGCTCTTTACACTGCTCGACCAAGGTGTCGACAGCCTCGTAGCCCTCCCACATCTCGGCAGATACATCAACGACCTTGTCGCCAATAGGCTTCCTGGATCGTTTGCCGGATTTGTTCGGCTGATCGAGGGAAATCTCCCGAATCGTGTCCAGCGACCGGAATGGCCGCTTCGATACTATCAACTGAGCGGTATCTGAGTCGGTGCTGGCAAGGTCGGCAAGGTCGAGCACGGAGCAAGTGTTGAAAAAGTTCAGGAGACGCTTATTGGAGTCCGTGTCGACCAGCTCAGGCTGCGCATCGGAGTCGGATTCATCCGATTCAATAGTGATTCCTTCATCCTGGTCAGACTCCGGCGTGGCGGCTCTGCGACGTTGGACGAGCTTCCCTCTCTTCTTCGGTGGCTCTTCAGTCTTCGTCTCGGCAATGGGTTGGATCTGCGACGGAATCGTTTTCTTGATTGGAGATTTCTGAGAACGATACTTTTCCTGAATAGTCTTTGTCGCTTTGATATCCTGCTTTGCCCTATTGATTGGCCTGATTGAGGGTTTCGCAGCACTGAGCTCAGTATCAGATGAAGTTAAGTCGACCACTCTGCCCTCGCCGGCATCGTCATTGTTGACCAGGGAGTCGGCAGCGTCTTCAAAGTTGCCATGCTTGCGTCTCAGCTCAGCCAGCATGCGGCTAACGGAGAGCTTTGGAAAAACGGCTAGCATTCGACGGATCTGGTCCCGCTCATGCAAGTCGGGAATATCGTCCAACGTCATCTCAACCTTGACGGGTTGAGCACGAGAAGGCGCAGTCTGTGGTTTTGGTCTTCTAGACTGCCCACCATAGGCGCTTGCCATGTCGTCGGCATTGGGGTTGTATGAGAACTTGGAAAAGTCCAGGCGGTCTTGTTGACTATCCACCATGCCAGGCCGTCTTCCTCCTTTGATGAATGTGGTGGGCTTTATGGTCGACAACAACTCATCGTCGTCTTCGTCGTCCGATATTGTTATCGGCGGATCCTCAAACGTGCTCTTGTCCACACTGGCTTGTGACGCACTGGTTGCTTTGGACGGTATTCCCATTGGCTTCCTGAAGAACGTGCCGGGCGGGGCCATGGCTGATGCGAACGGCTTAGGCCGCGGCGGAGACGAGCGAGCCGGCGAGGAGGCGACGACTTCGATGTCTGGCGAGCTTCTCGAAACATGATTCAGAGGCTGCGTGGGCTGCGTTTCGAAATTGGAACTTTGCAGCCCTTGCAATGTCTGGGAGAAGATGCCCATTGTCTTTTTCTGGCTTTGCGAGTTGATGGGACGCTGGTACTGATATAGAGGCTTGTCGAGAGGCTGAGTGGGCACAGTGTCACCTCCGTAGTTCGCAAAGACGTCGTCGTCACTATCGTGGTCGGACTCCCAGGTGTTCTTGGGGAGAGTGTGGTCAGTCTTCCTTCTCTTGAAGGGAGTTCCTTCAGAGATGGGATCGCTGTCCATGTTCAATAGCTGGGGCGGGACCAGGCCCGACTACAAGAGATGATCAAGCGTCCTGCATTAGAAAAGCAAGTCTTGCCACGACCAGACACGGGCCAATAGAAGACAATGCGTGGCGGCGTGAGGTGGAGTGAAGCGGGTGAAGCGAGTGAAGATGTGAAAGGAGAGTTTGGAGTTGCATGGCGTCACAACGCGGCCACTTTTTGCGGGCAGCGCGAGGCGCGTCGACGGGAAACCAATTTCAGCCCTGCGGAGCCGACAAAGGCGAACGGTAGAGTTCGTCTCGTCGCCACCAACGTCCGTCCATACTTCTCCTCCTCCTCTCTATATCTCCGTCACCCCCTCACAACGCAGCCATGGCGACCCAGCGCCGCATCATCAATGCCGAGAAGACGCATCTGGACCAGGACGAGCAGCCCAAGGTGTCCAACATCACGCCAGCGGTGCCAGCGTGAGCATGTCCCCGGCTTGAGTTCTGTTTGCGCCATCTCTGACCGATTTGCTCCCACTCAGATCTGTCATTGCCAAATTGCTTGGTTTCACATTTGCCATGGTGACCCTGCCTATCGGCACTTACTTCCTCACAAAGGATGCCGTCTTCAGTGGTATGTTTGGTCTGAGTCCATCCAAGTGTCGGTAGCGATTGACTGGGTTCAGGAAACTCAACATTCGCCGGTGCGACGGCGGCCATCATGGCAAACGTCGTGCTGATTGGCTATGTCATCGTTGCATTCAGGGACGACCAGTCCGAACAGGCAGCACATGCAAACAATGATAAAAAGTCACGGTAGCTTCTCGAGGAGAAATTGCTACAACGGGAAACTTTAATCTCTAGGGTGATCAATTCATGTCGGTTATCTAATGTGTTGTCTCTACCGGAATGAGCGCGCGGATTGCCTATCCGCTGCGCTCGCGCAGACAATCAATGCGCCGATGTGCAATGCGCACGAAGCCATTCCTACCGGCCTGCCCTGCGCCTATTCCCAAAGCCTTAAATCCATCATGATTGACCACGGCCCCCTGCTCCGTGGCTAGTTGGTCCCGCATGGCCAGCATCATCAGCGGTCCCTCGTCCGGCGAGCCCGACGCGGAACTGATCAAAATAAAATGGTCGTAAAAGTGGTGTGCGTGTGCTCTGAATATTACAATGTGACTTCCAAAATACTGCCGAGTATAGCGGGTGAAGTCGGGTAAAATTACTACTTGCTCTTGCTGAATCGTCGGCTAAGCCAGCTCTGACGTTTCTCGGCCGCGGGTCGTGGGGTTGTAGGAAGCTGACCGCCCTGCCTCTCGATCTGACTGTCTCCTGGATGGCCACCGAGTTTGATGGGCTGACGGGCGACTGGCTCTGCATGAGGCGGCGGCGGAGGAGAGCCGTACTGGTTGAAGCTCTTCTGCGGTGGCCTTGGAGGATATCCATAGTCATCAATCTCCTCATTGATGGGCCGGGCTGCGTAATTGTCGTGCGCGCCGTAATTGTGCTCTGGGCTTTGGCCGTGCTTATTGATCCCATTCAAGCGCTCGTAGGAGCTGTTTTGACTGCTGGGATCCGTTGAATTGCCCCATGGACCAGTGCTGTCGCTGCCCTCGTGGGAGGCAACGTTGAATCCATTTTGTGGGGTTTGACCGTAGCCGTTGAAGTGCCGGCCCATTCCACCTTCTGACATGCCTCTGCTGAAACGTGCTCGCGGGGGCGGTGGTGCGCCACCGTACGAGTCGTAAAAGCTCTCGGGGCGATTGCTGTAATAGCCGTTGGCCTTGCTCGGACTTGGACCACCGTTGAACCCTTGAAAAGTAATAAGTATTTGGGACGCTGCATCAAAGATCGCGGAAACACACCTCCCATGTAACTGCTGCGACGGCTGACGTAGTGGTTCTCACGATCGAATTCGGAAGCTGCAAAGCATTAGCTAGGGTTTTGTGTACGAGTGCAAAGCATGCGCTTACGGCCCCTCGAAATGGTGCGGCGCTTGTAGTCGCCATCGATGGCCCTTTCAAACGACCGGATGGTGTCCAAAGGTCGCTCCCATCTCGATCGGGTAGGATTGGAGAGGTCAGGTTCCGCTGGGGAGAGATTGTCAGAGAGGCTCGACAATGGCGACGATATATGTGTGACTTACTGATGAGGTTTCCCTGGGTGTCTTTAGCGGGCACCGATCGGATCGAGTCCAGTGTGACTTTCTCTAAAAGATTGCGAGCTCCATAAAAGTCAGCGACGGAATGCCGTTGTGTAGACTTGACAGCGACGGCCATGGTAAAGATGGGGAAGAAGTGGGAAAGCACAATCGCAGGGTGGCGGGATATCGGGGGCTGGATATAGTGCGGACATACCTTGGGGCTGCAATTCTTGGACAGCGGCGTTAGGATTGGCCTTTGACTCTCCACGCATAAATGAATCGCGTCGTTCCTTTTCGGCCCTATCGCCAGGCGTCTGGACATGGTCCTTGCCATGGCCACTCTTGTCTGAGTGCAGGGAGAATGAGCGAGAGCCCGCGCGCGGTCGCGAGGGGGAAGAGTGCTGGTCCATGCTTGGTTGCGACGGGCTAGCGGTAAGACCTGCCGAGATAGCGGGCGTCAATTTGTCGGCTTGCGGCACCAGTCGAAGTAAGACAGGCGAGATGAAAGAAATGAGCCAGGCCTGACGGAGCACCGGGCAGCTGCAGCAGAACGAGTGACGTGGTAGCAGTCCGGGATGCGATCAAAGCGAGTGCAGGCGGAAGGAAATGAAGAGTGCGGTTGAAGCAGGAAAAAAGAAGATGGGCGGAGTCGACGGCGACGGGCAGAAGTAGTTCGACGAGTCCCTTCCAGCGTCGGCGATCACACCACGCGCGGAGCCAACTGCGACTACGACTACGACGACGACAGCGGCAGCGGCAGCGGCAGCGGCGGAGGGACCGGATCTGCTGCGACGGACAATGGGCCACGAGTATGGCAGCCAACGGGGTAAGCCTCCGACCAGCGAGAGGCCGGGCCAGAGGGGGGCAAGAATGAGGCGCAGTTCCCAGGTTTGTAGTGGTCCGACACGCCCGATGCGGCGGGCGATCGAAAGTGGTGAGCAAATGCTTCTTCCTTCTTGCTTGCACGGAGGCGAGGGCTTGCGACGAATTACGCGTTGCCGGTCGGGCGAGCTGGACAAGCGGGACAAGGTTTGGTGCTCCCGGACGGCGCTGGGGGCCGCTAAGCACTTAGCCTGACAGATCGAGCTCCACGTTCTTCGGGTGTCTCGCCTGTCTCGTCCGCCTTGTCTCTGACTGCGTGGCCGGCGCCAAGCCGACGGCAGGCCGCGGCAAGCAAAGCAATGTACGGCTCCGACTGGCGGACACGAGCCTCTGGGGCAGAGGTGGTGGTGTATGTGTTTATGTGTTTGTGGATTTGAATCAATATTATTCAGTGCTTGTAGATTAAAGTGAGCGACGAACGGGAGGGAGACGGAGACGGATGCGAGACGGGAGCAACAAAAAAGGTCGCACCACTAACTATGCAGGGAAGGCCAACAGGTATCGCGGTATTGCCAGTGTTCCCGAGTCGAGTGGCAGTCAGCCAAGGGGCAGCGTGGCAGGCACAACCCTCAGCCCGCAACCCCAGCCATGCTTTTCCCGCATCCTGACATGCTGCACCACACCCCACCGGCCGGCGACTGGATGCTGTAGAGGTGGGTGAGCACACGATCAGCCGCAGGGCCGTGACGCAGCAGCAAGTGCGTGACGGAGATGCACAGATCCAGAAACGCCAATTGCAGCGCTTGGTGAAACGCATCGAGGTGATGACGGGCAGCGCAACAAAATCATCGCACGTCCGCTGCTCTATCCACCCGTCGAGCATTATCGATATCCGAGCCGCCTTATCGGCGACGAGATGCTGCTTGGGCACCTCCGTGGACCCTGCCGGCAGTGGCAACACATTCCCGCATTTTCCCAGTCGATCGCGTCTCAATTCTGTTGCAACCTTTGTCGTATCTGAATTCCTGCCCAGCGCCCAGCGCGAACACTGCGACCACTTTGCACGAACATGCGGAAGATCTGCGCGTACTCGCGAACGCTGAGTTCCCACGCCGCCGCATTATGTCATCCGGCCCCAATGCTAAACCCTCGGCGAACCACTGCGAGACACTTGATCAGCGCCGGGCTCAGACTATTGCTCGCTCGGCGTTTTTGGCCATAAAGAAATCATGAATGATTGTTGCTCGTGTCAAAGGTCTGGCGCGATCGTGAACTATTTTCTCTGGATGTGGCTTGCTAAGTCCAACTCCTCTTGGCGGGATGCGACGAATGGTGGCAGGCATGCTACCACTGTGATTTATCCGACCAGTGCCGAACGGCCATGCTGCTGCCCTGGAGTTCGTGGCTGCTGCCATTGTCTACGCGCAAACTCTATCCAGGATCGAGTGGGTGCCGTGTCCCACTTTTGCGCCTCGCTTGACCCCATCGAGCCGGCCAGAAATGCCTCGAAAGAGGATTTTGGTGTGTGTGTGGTTGCCGCGCTGGACTTTTGCGACGCCCTGCATGCAACCCGTCGATCCCCGTCCCGCCCCTCGCACTTTCTTCGGTACGCTGTTGCTCTAGACCAACGTTGCGGCATCGCCGACCTCAACCGATGCCTGCTCGCAGCTGTCACCGCAGTGTCACCGTTCACGGCAAAAGCCAAGACTATGAAATGCATATGCAAGCATTTGATGCCCTATCGCTGAAACGCATGTCTATTTGATGCCGGGTGAATACGCCAATGCGCTCGCAGCTTATTGAAAATGCGCCGACCAATGCGTCCGTGTGTATACCTCTTCTTCATCGATTCATCCGCTTAAACTCCAAGTATCGCAGCGGCGCATAAACCAGGGCACCCCAAGCGAAGCCGACATAGTTTCCGAGCTAGAGACATGTCAGCCCACGGATGTCCAGGCCCCGCAAATAGTTTGCCCATTATTGACTTACGTCTGCCCCAGAATCCCCCACAAGCTTAGCGATGGGTCCAGTGAACCACGTTTGCGACATGCACAGAATACTGCCTGCCCACCCTACCAGAAAGGCGCACAGAGCAGCAGCGCCCACGGGCAGCCTCTGCCTGTCATTCCACGCTTCCCAGTCCCAGCCGAGGCCGAGGGCTCTTCTGAAGATGATATGCTCTTCAAGAAAGATGGCAACCCAGATGGCGACCCAGTATCCCATTAGTGCCAGGAAGTTTGTGAATATCCCCGCCAGATGTGCCCGACCAGCAATTGCGCACACGGCGAATATGAGAGCTCCAACAGTGCTCCATACAATCCTGGGCACTCGGAAGAGCCATCGGCCGAGTACTTGGAAGTCGACACTGCTGCTGTATGTCGGCACGACCATGTTGGCGATGAGACCCAGTGCCACAATCACCGAGCAGAATGATCCGAACCCTCCAAGCGGAGCGTAGCCTTGAACGATGAGTGCTCCCTGTGAAATGTTGTAGGCATCTCCCCATTGTTGATTGGAATTAATGGCAGACCCCAGGCCAGCACCAAGCACAAATGCGAAAGTGAAAGATGCCGTCAAGCCGGCTAAAGTCATGCTGAACACAGTCCACTTTGGAGTCTCCTCTGGGTAGTAGACAAAGTAGTCTGCTGCCCCTCCGGCGTAGGTAATTGCGGCTGACAGACACAAGCTGAGGAATGAGATCCGATGGGCAACCACAGTGCTACCATCTCCGCTCGATGGAGTCGTCAGATCAAACTTCGGCCCAGCAACGCCGGCGAGAATAGCGAGTACGAAAACCTGAGGCACCCACGAGTAGCGCTCGTAATAGTGGAAGATGCTATATCCGAACGTGGTGACAATCCACGTGATGATGGCGGTGATCACGATGCCGACGATGGTCGACATGGAACCACCAGGAGATACGGCAGAGAGTATCTGCCCTGCTACAACCGCATCGATCATGGCATAGCCAAGCAAGACAATGAGGTTAAGGATGACGACCAGCTTGGCCGGATACCACCCCATTGAATAGCGTGCGACCACCATGCTGCGATTTCCGCTTCGGGGCCCGAAGGTCGCAAAGTAGGCGACCGGCAGGGATCCAATGATAGCGCCGAAGACTGCGCATAGCGACGAGTCTGTGAATGAGAGCGAGAAGGCAGCAGGGCCCAGCATGCCTAGGGTTACGTTGTTGGCCGCCAGATTGATGCTGAACCAGAACAGCGCCACTTGCATATATCCCATGCTCTTCAGACTGTGTCGATCTGCTGGATCAACGCGATCGATGCCTCTCGCTTCGAGGTTGTAGTATGCCATTGTCTTCTCGAATGATTGGAGAGAGCGGGAAATTCCTCCTAAGAAGCCACTTTTGGTGGACTGACTGCGGTCATTGCCCTGCAGCGTTTGATTGTCGACTCCAGAGGCCAGCACCGGCGTCCCCTTCTCCTCATCTCTTAATGGATCCGACATGCTTGTGCGTTCCTGGGCTTGTGTCAGTGCAATGTCCGTGGGGGAAGAGGATAGGAAGGCGGAGGGGTAAAGCATGAGGGATCCTTTCGCTGGAATTATCCAGATCAAGTTCGACCGTATCATCTCAGAACAGCCCGCGCGAGTACGCGGCGGGGTGAACACCGGCCTCTCATGGCTTTTGGATGAGGCGTGTGCGGAAGGATACCTTGACCGTGATAGCCGTTGCGCGAAGAAGTGTGCCGCCATGCTTTCGACCGGGGGCGGAAGGTGGCAGTGCTACCTTTTGAGGGCAAGTGACTGCGTTACACAGAAATACCTGAGGGAGTATTGGACACAATCGAAATAGAATGAGAGGACGATGGAGAGTTGCAATAGGAAAATGCCGGTGTAAACGAATGACTCGGTCTTGTACCCCGCGGGGTCCGGCTCACTTTTTTTTCTGCCGACGCCATGCGGCGAAACACAAATGACTGCCCCGCAAGCGGTGAGCGGAAGTACATCACGTGATATGACGTCCCGACGCGATGTTGATACAGATATTGATATTCGAATATTGAATTCAAGCTACAACACGACTCAAAGACTCGAGCTGGTGCTGCATCCAATCTTTGCGCCTCGACTGCCCGTACGGCTTGAGCTCCGCTTTGGAAATATATACTATCACTCTGACACGAAAACGGACACGACCACTGGGCTCTCTACGCATAGCATGCCCTCAAACAGTTCTCAACTACCCACCATTGTTTGAATTGTTATTAGGTCGACGTTACACCATATTCCTTGATCGCTATCATCCGAAAGAAAATTTCCATACAGCAAGAGTCATCGGCCCACCACCACCAGCCATGAAGCTCGTCAAGCAGTCCATCGACGCAAAAACCCTCTCTGGGACCGCCACCCTGCTACCCACCAGCCAAGAAGACATGTGGTCGTGCTACAATCTCCTTGCGCCAAAGGACAAGCTACGTGCCGCAGCAATACGTCGTGTGTCCGTCGCCACTAGCACAGGCTCAACACACAGCGAGCGTGTACACACAACCCTCACCCTCTCCATCGTCTCACTAGACTTCGACCCCATGGCCTCACAACTGCACGTCAACGGCCGCGTCGTCGAGATGAATGAACACGTGCGTCTAGGGCAGCACCACACGCTGGATCTCGAACTGAACCGCAACTTCACGTTAGAAAAGGACGGCGGATGGGACAGCGTCGCCCTACAGACTCTCCGCGCCGCCACCAAAACCGAAGACAAATCCCAGCTCTGGGCGGTGCTGATCGAAGAAGGTCGCGCCAACATCTGCGTCGTGAGCGAAGGCACGACCATCGTACGACAATCCATCCGCTCCACTCTCGGCGCAAAGGCCGGGCCGAGCTACACTTCGGCGGTGAACAAATTCCTGCGCAAAACGCAGGACACGCTGCTCCGCGCCGTCGACCCGGCAGACGTGAAACCCATCCTCGTAGCGGGGCCAGGCTTCATCCCGCAGACTTTCGCGTCCCAGCTCCGCGCCGCGGCGGCAGCGAAGGCGAAATCGTCCGCGGATGCCAAACTCCTCCGCGCCGTGGCAGACAAGCTGGTCATCGAGCGCTGCCCCAATGCCGCACCGAGCAGTCTGGCCGCGCTACTCGCGTCCCCGGGCGTGCAGAAGCGGCTGTCGGACACGGCGTTTGCGCGGGAAACGGCGCTGCTCGACGCGCTGTTCGCGCGCATACGGAGCGACGATAGGAAGGCCGTGTATGGCCCGGCGGAGACGGAGGCTGCTGTTGCGGCTGGTGCGGTGGGCAGGGGTGGAGGCGTGCTGCTCATCTCGGACGAATTGTTCCGCGCCAATACGGTGGATGTACGTAGGCGCTGGGTCGGGCTGGTGGATCGGGTCAGGGATACGGAGGGGGGCGAGGTCAGAGTGCTTAGTAGTGCGCATGAGAGTGGTGCACGACTCAAGACTGTCGGCGGTGTGGCGGCGTTACTGACCTTCCCGCTTTATGAAGATGAAGATGGCGAGAAGGTAGAAGTTCCTTCGCAAAGCGATGAGCGGAAAGACGAGAGAGAAGAGGAGGAAGAGTTGTCAGAGATAGAGATGTGATCGGACGGGATAGAAACGACGTAACGACGCATTCACGACTGCAGCATAGACAGACTATTACTCAATCAAATACATACCCCAACAACGTATAAACGTAGACTAAGCCAACTCGACCCGCAAGCTCAGCACTTCAAATGCCCTGACCTCCACCCTGACGCTGCCGTCCTTTTCCAACTCATATTCCTCCTCGTCATCCTCCAACAGATTGCATCTCCATACCTTGTTGATCTTGACATCGCCGAAAGTGACTCTTGCCCTCGACGTTCCACCAAGAGAATCATACAACCTCAACACCACACTGCGAGACTTCCTCATCTTCAGTCCAGTATGCCCAGACGCATCCGCTAGACCGGACCTAGGAGCAACATCCTCATCGTCCTCAGCACGCTTGACAGTATCCAGAATCAGCCCTTCGTCACCTGGAGTATCGTGGACAAGTTTGAAGGTATCGTTCAGCAACGACTGCACTCGCTCTATGTTGCTGTGGCTGCGAACGTGAACTGGGAAGTTGAACTCGAAGCCGGCACGAACGGAAGAAGCGCCCAGAGGTCCAGCGTGAGGTACAATGGCCCAGCGAATCTTGTGCTTGCCCATGTCGGCGTGTGCGTCCGGCGCTTTCGGCGAGCGCAGCAGAGATAGACGCATGACCGACCCGGCTGTTGCGAAGCCATATTTGCCATCGTTCAGGATCGTCACGCCGTAATTGCTCTCCGACAGATCGGCAAACTTGTGGCAGCATACCTCAAATTTGGCCATATCCCAGCTCGTGTTGTAGTGCGTCGGGCGCTGGATGGTACCAAATTGCGTCTCGTAAGTTGCTGTCTGCGACCTCAGATTGGTCGGGAACTCAACCTTGAGGAACTTCATAGTCTCGTGCCAGTCCACCTCTGCTGTGGTTTCGATCCACGATGCCGAAGAGCCCTTTCCTTCCGCCTCTCCCTCATGTAGCGTGATCGTGGTGGTGATGCTGGACTTGTCCGATATCATCGTCTTCGTAGTCAAAGAAGCACGGGACGGCGACATGTGCGAGATATACGACTTGGACGAGGAATGAAGCTCTTTCCTAGACTCCAGATGGTAGACCTCAACGTCCCAAGCCTGCCAGTACAGTGGCTTGTCGTCGAATAGCACCAATTGGTTTGCCTTGGCGCCTTTTGGCAGAACGTCGCGCTTGACGCGGTGGTCGTAGATGCGCGTGATGACGCCGTTGGACACTTCGACGTCGAATGCAGCGTTTGACATGACAAAGACATTCTCGCGTGCCTCACGAATCTTCACGCTCGAACTTTGATTGACCTTCTGCTCGACGGGCATCACAGCTTTGCCGTGCAGTCGGTCGATGTAGTGCTCGCTGCCTTCCGAGTCGATGCTTCGAGAGACACCTCCGCGACCCCAAGCGAGACTGTCGACAGTGTATGAGGATTTCTCCTCTGAATGCTTATCAAAACCCAAAGCAGTGAAAGCGTCCTCTAGAAGCTTCTTGCCAGTCTTGAACACACTCGTATAGATCTATCATCATTTATTAGCTTCGTCGAATCTGATCGGGGAACCATGCTTACCTCATCCGAGTCGTCATAGCACATTTCGATACTGCTGCCGGGCAAGCAATCATGGAATTGACAAAGCAATACGTTCTCCCACATTTCGTCGATTTCCTTCTTGGGGTATTTGTAGTCCGACTTTGTCCCTTTCACGGCGTCCTGGATGCTGGCGAGGGTGGCAAAATATTCAACATCGTGTAGCAGGACTTCTGAATGGCGATTGTTGTACTTGTTATTCGCTTGCGTGGTATATGTACCACGGTGAAGCTCAAAATACAGCTCGCCATACCACGTGGTAAAAGGTACGGTTTGCTGCTTCTTCTCCAGGGCGGAAAAGAAGTCATCGACTGTCTCGACGATCTTTACTCTCGGTAGTCGTCCAGTCGTGTCCGCCATACCGCGCGAACGACGAAGCTTCTCAATCTGCGACCAAGTCGGGCCACCGCCGCCGTCACCTTTACCAAACGGCAACAGAGATGTGTTGTCCTGGTCTAAAGACTTGTGACGCGTGACGCTGCGCTGGACGTCGCCGAAGTGGGCGTCGGCGGTATATGTCTCACAAGGCGCCATATGGCACAGAACCTGGCTCCCGTCTAGAGCAACCCAATTAAAGGTTGTATGCGGAAAGTTATTGATGTTGTTCCAGCTTAGCTTCTGCGTAAAAAATCTCGTCATACCTGCCAGACGGCACAGTTGGGGTAGCTGAGTTGAATAACCGAAAGTGTCTGGTAGCCAGAAAGTCTGGCAGCGCTGCCCAAATCGGCTCTCAAAGTACCTCTGCCCGTACACGAATTGACGGACCAGCGACTCTCCTCCCGGCATGTTAGTGTCGTGCT
Organism: Dothideomycetidae sp. 11243; assembly: GCA_000836255.1. Taxonomy (NCBI): domain Eukaryota; kingdom Fungi; phylum Ascomycota; class Dothideomycetes; species Dothideomycetidae sp. 11243. The sequence continues at coordinate 1,151,627 of DF938581.1, read as the reverse complement.
CAACCCAACTTCCACCAATGGGCTGGAAAGTGCCTTCCTTGACCTTGGCCTTGACACGGTCAAAGGCAGAAGGATAGATGTTCTCAAGCCATTTCCACTGCTGGGCCTGGGATGCCACAAAGCGGTGCTCGGGATACCTTTCGAGCAGATCGCACTGGTTCATCCAAGATCTGACGACCTTACGCTTCGTTTCCGCAAACGGCCACAGCCAACAGGTATCGATGTGGCAGTTTCCAATGGCGTTTACAATCGCAACATTGTCGTTGTCGTACACCTTTGACGAGTTGACATCCCCGATGTATTTTTTGGCAATCTTTCTGGCCTGAACAATGGCCTCGTGGCTTCCATCGCCGGCGATGAAGGTATCCATTATCTCATTGCAGATCTGCATTGCCTGATGTTGCTCCCACGAGTCGTCGGGGAGCTCGCGAGCCGCATCGCCGATGATCCAGAAATCGATGTGAAGTTGACGCGCCTCCATGTCGATGGCAACAATGTCGGCCGTATGCAGCTGGAAATATCTATCCTCATTCGGAGGTTGAATACTGTCGCCGCCTGGGGCGTTGCCAAACATGGCATTGCAGGCCATCTCGATATAGAACACATGCGTCTTACCATCACGGAACGCCTTGGGCAGCACCCACTCGACTCGGTCGCCATTACCTGTCAGACCTTGTATGGGATCGCCCTTCTCGCTCCAGACCAGACCTTCGTTTCCTGCATCCCAATGCAACTCGAGATGGTCTTTGTCCTTGAGCTCGGACGGGACTTTGAGGTGGACACGGAACCAGTGGGTGGTCCAGCTTGGTCCAAACGAGTCGAACTTCTTGGCAGGTTTGAATTCGTGCGAAGTGGCATCATTGAAGGACGGACGGGATTGGCCGGGTGGGGAGTACACCTCGAGGCGGATGTGTGGTTCCTCGGAAACGCGTGCTTCTTCAATTTTCCTGTGGACGGTCAGTATTCTTGTGCTGTAATCTTCACGACCAGACATACGGCAGTAGACCCTGTTCTCTGTATTGGCCACCATCAGTGAGTTGTCGCAGTCTGTCTCTATAGATGGAATGGATCTAGAGACTGTTCAGCTGTGGAACGGACGAGCACTGCGGGGCGGTGTTTCTCACCAGTTTGCCCTTCGGTCCAGTGGCCAATTTTGGGTAGGCCGAGGCCTGTGAGGGCGTAGTGGATCTCGATTCACCTCCCATGACTCTGAACAGGCTGCTGGATGGTTCTTAGAGAGGGGTTGGTGGACAAGGAGAGGTGATTGTCTGGGGGAGGGGAAGTAAGAGAGGTGGAGGCGTCAGTCCATCTTGTCTCCGCATCGTTCGTTGGACGCGGGGAAACGCAGGGGCGAATCGCAATCCAGGCACCGTCACGTGCAAGACACAGCCTCAGCCTCAGTCCCAGGTGCGAACACTGTAAACACGAGTTGACGAGTCGAGGATATCTAGCTCTCAGGACACTACTCCATGCACCACATCATCGCAGACAACAGACCCATATACAAATGTCCAATCAGGTCGGCTTGACCTCTCCGCTCACCACTTTCGTCGTCTCTTCCGCAGCCCGCATCTCCCGCACCTTGGCCAGCACTACCTCGCGGAAGATGGCGCTCTTGGCTGCGCGGTTCAACTTCTCCTTGCCGCTCTCCAGCGCTGCGCTGCCGCCATGGGCCTGGTCCTCGACAGCCTCGCCTGCTGTAGGTACATCCGACGCTGCCTGTTCCTCATCCTCCTGCATCTTGAGCGCCTCGATGCGGTTGGCCAGCTTGACAATCTCAATGCCCCGACGCAGACGGGCCTTGGCCATGTACGCCTTGATCTCTGGCAGCAAGTTGTGATCCGTCGCCACCTTGCCGGCAATCCAAGGATGATGTAGTGCTTCCTATGACCCACAGTGGTCAGTCTTGCCCGACTATGTATGATAATGAAATACCACTCACCGACGCCGTGACCCGTTTCTTCGGATCTGACTGCAGCATGGTCATGATGAACTCCTTGGCCTCCTTGCTCACATCCTTCCAATACCGCTCATGGAAGATGACTCGTGCGTGCCGTGTTTCCTCAATCAGGTCTGCCATGTTCTCGCTACGGAATGGCGAGTACCCGCATAGTAGTGTGTAGGTGATAACCCCCAGCGACCAGACATCTACAGGCTTGCCATGACCCTGCTTGAGCATGATCTCGGGTGCTGCATATCCAAACGAGCCAGCCATGGTCTTGAGCATGCCGTCGGGTGAGTCTAGATGCTTGGCGATGCCAAAATCGGCCAGGACTAGTGACGAGTCTTCGGCTTTGGTGAGGTATAGCAGGTTCTCAGGCTTGAGATCTTGTCTGGCGATTAGCCACCCGGGATTGGCATGATTGACTTCAGGACTCACCTCTATGAACCACGTCGTTCTTGTGAAGATACTCCACCGCCTCGAGCACCTGCTTTATCGTACTAGAAGCATCCCTCTCCGTAAACCTCCCCTTCTCACAAATCCGGTCGAACAGCTCCCCGCCCGTGGCCAGCTGTGTGACGATGTAGTACTTGTCCTTGGACTCGAACCAGTCGTAGAACTTGACAATGTGCGGGTGTTTGAGGTTCTGCAGCATCTCGAGCTCGTCGTACACCATCTGATCGTTGCCCTTGACGTTCTTCTTGAGTATGATCTTGATCGCGACCTTGCCCTGCGCTGACTCGGCCTCCCTGACGATACCATACGTGCCGGCCCCCAGCGTCCGCCCGAAGCGGTATTTCGACTTTTTCTCGTAGCTGCTCGGCTGCCCTTGCAGCTTGCCTATCATGTTTGCGACTGCCATTGTTCGTCAGTCGGGATTTTAGGGATTCTAGCAATGGGCTGTAGGGTGTGAAAGCGGTAGAGTCGCCCCAGGCATGTGGGGAATCGGCTGGAAGATTGACGAGGAGCTCGACAGATCTCCTGCCTGCTGCTTGTGTGGTATATAAGGTTGCGCCTGCCTCGCTAGTGCGCTGACGGGGCGGCTGCGGATAGGGAAGGTAGAACTCACAGGCCATGGTGGGCGGATGGCGTTTCGCTGCTGCGCCTTGAACGTTATCAATTGGGAACCTCCCTGGTATAGCGACAAGTGCCTCGTCGCTGCGAGTGCGCGACTCAGGCAATTGCAAAGAAGAAAAGTCGTGGAGCGAGAGAAACACGGAATTGACAGAAGGTAAGGCGAGAAGTCAAGGTTCCAGGCTGGCGCAAGCAGGTCGAGAGGTCCCCTCAGTCCTCTCGGTCCCTTGGGCGAAGTGGGGGGCGATGGCCTGGTCTTCTGCTGGTGCTGCGGCGCCACAGGGCTGAGCTGAAACCATGATAAGAAAAGATCAGAGCTGCTGCTCTAGGACAGACGCTATATACAGTGCAATGTACAAATCCAGAACACATCTAGCTTCACATCTTCGGTGGCATTTTCGCCTCCTTCGCCGCCCGCATCACATTTCTCGTCAGTCCGTCACCCGCTTTCTTTTCCGGGCTCAGTCTACCGATCTTCATGAGCCTTGCAATCATGTCCTCGTCGCCAAAATGGCTGTTGTGTTCGAAGTCGGGCTCTTTGCCGTACGCGACCCGCGCAGCATCGACCAATATCCTCGCAGTCATGCCAAATACACGGAATCTTGCTTCGTCGAGAGGATCCGCGACTGGTCTGTCCCCATGGCCTGCCATCGACGTCGTGTTTGCTGCCGCATCGTCAGCCCCACCCGTCCAATCCTCTCTCACTGTAGGTGCCGGTTTGCCATTCCCTTCTCCTTCGGCTGCTGCATGGCTCCTGAACACCACGCCCTTAGGCACATAGAACTGGTGCATCCGCCAGTTGTCCTCGTGCCAATTGACCCACGTGCCCTTGTACCAGATCCCCGGCACGCTGCGCCGCACCTTCTCATCCTCGTCCTCGCCCTTCAAAAACCCACTGAATGGCGCCGTGAACACAGCAGCCACCTCCTTCGCATCAAGCGTCGGCAAGAGATCCCTCGTCGGATCCAGTCCCTCCCTCTCCGCCCTCAAAAACCCAACACAAGGCCGCACTCCAAGTTCCGTAACCGCCAAATTCGCCGGGAGTTCAGCGAGCTGCTCCACGCTCCAGCCAGAGAGACCCCCATCCTCTCTAGGCAACCCAATCTCCTCTTCCGCCTCTCGACGCGCCGTCGCCCACGCCGACTCGCTCAGAGAGTCCGCCTTGCCCCCCGGCAGCGCCGCATGCCCGGCATAGCTCTTGAGTTTGGCGCTGCGGATCGTGAGCACCACGCGCAGGTCGCCGCGCCGGTCTGCGAACAGCAGGATCAGCACCGCTGCCCGTCGCGTTAACGGTAGTGATGTGTAGGTGCTCGGCCCTGCGCGGAAAGCTCGCAGGCGCGCGAGAGCTGCCTGCTGGCGTGTCAGTACTAGAGGCACGGTGAATGCAAGGAGGAGATGGCGACTCACTACTGATGTTGGGGACAGCGCGGCCATGTCTGCCCCATTGTCTGTGAGAGATCTAGAGAGTGGATCGGCTCCAGAGACGGGATGAAATCAACCCCGCGAACCGCCATCCTGGCCGAGGTCTGATTGTGGGGAAAGCCGGTGACAGAGCTGCGGGTTCGGGAACACTTCTATGCATACATATCCGGTATCAGACGACCACGCCCACAGTCTACGCAGCACCAGGTCATAAGCTTCTCAGTATTTGACATTACTATCGCTGCCTATCTTCGGAACCTTTGTAATATGTTCCTCGCCACAACCAAGCCTTGAACGAAGACCGGGAGAACGTATGTGTGACAAAAAGTGTCAAAATGTACAAAGAAGACAAGACCGCCGGTCCGTCTGCGAGAAACTCGCTTCGTCATCAAGTGGAAAGCTCCGAATAACGCCACGCTATTGGGTTTAAAAGCCGGGTATCAAGGAAAATGGCTCGAAATGAGCTGGAGGTTGGCCGTAGTCGAGCCACGAGGGTCATCGCTGTACAAGGGTCGTTATAGCTTTGGCGTCGTCGGTCCTTTCTCGCCTATGCTGCCAAAGAGTCGGTCTGGTGGGATCCTGCCCAAATTCGCTTGCTGGTCGGCGTTCAGTTGTCCGATCGGAGCGTAACCCTCTCTCTTGCGCCGGTAACGCTCCATGAGTATGCCAGCCACAACGAGCAGGAAAATGAGCGCCAGAGCGATAGCCAGAGCGATCAAAACAACAAATCCTCTCGCCAAATGATGCCCTACATAGATGGTCAGCGCGTGCACGGAAAAAAGATTTCAACAAGGACTCACCGGAGTTCGACAAGAAATTGCCAGGATTCTGCACAAAGATCTTGGAGACGCTGCCTTGACCATTGTTGACAGTGTTGGACAACAGGAACGGCTGAAAAGTGGTCCCGTTGAACAGGACAGCACTTGCATTGCCAAAGCCCATAACATTGACGCTTCCCGTGAGAAGCAGCAGCTCCCCCTTGTCCACTAAAGTAGAGGCCGCGTGATTCGACGTCGTCGATACGACTTGGATACTACGGATCTGTGTGCCAGCACCCAAACCGCCAACAGACGTCCAGGACTGTCCATTGTATCTCTGCAGATACGACGAACCATTATTAGCACTAGTGCCGATTGCCCAGAATTGTTTGTAGTCGCTTGTAGCGGGAGTCAGATCTGTGACCGGTCCTGGTAGACTGGCAGCCCCAGGAAAAGCAGCAAAGGTCTGCGCTTTGGAGTCGTAGTTGAGCATAGTGGTCTGATTGCCGCCGATGGTCAAGTTGCCCGCTAGGACGAGTTGGGTGTCGGAGGACCACACCATAGATGTCACAACCCCAGAAAGACCGGTGCCTGGAGACATCCATTGGTTTGTCTGAGTGTTCCACATGCAAAGTGTGGCACAATTGAGTGATCCAGCTAAAGAGAAGTTACCTCCGACAAACACGTTATCAGAGTTTGGCTGTACCACAACAGCATTGACTATGACAGAGTCTCCGTTGAGTGCTGGTGGCTGTATTGCAGCAAGCTGGTTCGCCGAGAGGTCGTAGACGAGGAATCCGCCGACGTTGTTGGACCCTGCCGTTCCTTTGACTTGACCGCCCATGAAGAGCGTCGTATCTTTAGTATCCATTGCTTGAATTGTCGAGTTGGCAAAAATAGTAGAAGGCAGGCCAACAACGCTGCCGCTAGAGCCGCCTGTAATCAGAGCGAAGTTATTGATCGTAGACCCGTTGGTTGTGTTTGCCGTGAAATGTCCTCCGAGCGCGGTAACGTTGAGGTTCCCATTTTCTAAGAAGAGACCTGTAACAACACCAGAGATACTGCCGAGGAGAGAGCTGCTGGCTTCCATCCCCGGGTTAGAGTCGTTAGAACTGATGGCGGAACCGAGAGGAATGAGGTTCGGAATACCGCTCCCCGCGAGCGCCACGGCATCCGTAGACGCCATATTCTGCGATGCCACAGACCCAGCGTATAAAGGCGAATTGTTGGGCACTGCAGTCTGAGCGCTCAGACGTCCTTGCAGCGTATACATACCGCCTTGCAGATTGTGCAGCCAATTGCCCGGGGATAAGACCCACACAGCGATACCGTCGGCGGGGAACGAAGTGTTCTGACCAAAACCGTTGACACTGCTGAATGATCCAGAGACCGCGAGCGCATCCTGCAAATTTCCGGCGCTTACATTGACCTGTAATGGAACAATGGACGAGACGGTCCCGTTAACGCCTGCGCCCATGGGCTGCCAAGCGTTGTTGACAGTGGAGTATATAACTACACCATTGAGTCCCTGGATTTTGTTGTCTCCGGAGCTCGTGAAATTTCCTCCGATGTATAGCGTAGATCCATTCTGATAGATAATCTCTACGGCGTTGTTCAAACCTGCGTTGGGCAGAGAGGTGGCATTATCGGCGCCGATGCTGAAGATGTTGCTCAAGCCAGACACAGCTCCACCGGAAGAGAAGTTGCCGCCGACATACAATTCTTGGCCGACGACAGCCAAGGAGTTGACGACCGCCCCATTTTCCAGAGCCATGCCAGCTCGGTCAATGGCAGACGAAGTGAAGTCCAGGTCGACAGTGGCTTGGTTGGGGTTGTACTCGAAGATGCCATTCAGGCCTCCGGTTGAGGTCACAAGTTCGAAGCGAATCCTTTGCGCGACTAGGGTCAGAGGTACGTTCTGGCCGGCTACAGGACCAAGAGTGATTTGAGGCGAGAAGCTGCTAGATGAAACGTCGACGTAACCATAAAAGATCTGATCGTATTTGTCATAGTCATTGGTCTGAGTGACGGTAGTAGAGAACGATACTCCATTGGAAGAGACCCGGCCAGTGATGTTAGCTGAACCTCTGCTTGTGCAAGAATCATCTGCGATACAGCCAGGAGTATACATGGTAATTGAATAATTGCCTGATTGACTGATGTCGGGCATGAAAATGACTTGCGCAGTATCAGCACTGATGTTTCCGGAGCTAATGTGCGCAGTCAGGTAGTCGGAAGTGCTTTGGCCAGAAGGTGTAGTCTGCCACGGACCGGTGGACGTGGCGTTGGCGGCGACTCCGCTGCCGTCACATTGAGGTTCGTTGAAGTCAGCAATGGCGTAGGTGTACAGATCGTCTTGTAAAAGCTCTATGCCGTTCAAGCCGCCACCAGATCCATACCAATCGAGAATATCGATCCTGACCTCGTTCATGCCGACGGAATTGACGAGTTGAAAGTCCTGCGCGGTGGTATTGCCTTGGGGAAGAGGACACTCGGCAGTGCAGTATTGTCGCTGGTTCGATCCGTCGACATACGTCAAGTTCATGATACCATTAAGCGGCAAGGCGGTCATGCGGAAGGTCTTGGTGCCTCTACCCTGGTAATCAGTATTGTAAAGACGCAGCAAGGTGGGATTGAAGCCGAAGCGGAACTTCGCATCCCAGTACCCAGCGCTGTTATCGGCAAGCAGCCACGTCTGACCGGCACCTTGCTGAGAGAAATCCTTGCAGACTACGTTGGATGGATTCGTGAATCCTTCAGTCGTGGCTGTGCTTCCAGTAGTGAGGTCGGCCGAGCCAATATTGATTACTTGACCATTCTTTTCCTCGGGTGTTGTGGTGTTGCCTAAGCCATCAAAATTGCCAGCGAAGACAATGTTGCCATTTGGCGCTCGGGTTACAGAATATACGGGGCCATTGAAACCAGCGAACGGAAGATTGGTCCAGCCAGTGATCCATGCGATAGCGTTGGTGGAATTGGCACCACTAAAGGAGCCGCCAAAGTAGACCGTGGACGACTGAGCATCACAGTATATGCTTGCTATGCTCCCCGACAAACCCGGGAGTGGGGTGATCTGTGATGTGTTGGGATTGAACAAGGCCGCACCTTGGGCCTGGACGCCGCCTAGGCTTGTGAAATTTCCACCGACGACAATGCCAGCCATGCTTCCGTCCTTCATGATGAAAGGGCACATTGCTTCGATGATGCCGTCCGAAGCGGCCAGATTCGCGAAGGCGCCATCCGGATAGCGGCCCAACAGCGACTGACTACCATTCGTGCTGAATCCACTCTGTGACTGCTCTTTAAATTGTGCGACAGATATTGAGTCAAAGTCTCCCACGACAGCGACGCGGCCGAGGTCAGAAAGATCGAGGTTTGGCGAGGGTAACGATGTGAAGTTGTACGCTCGCGTGGTGGCGGTCAAGGCACTGAAGACGGCTGCGAGCGTGCCCAAGCCCGACAGCGAAGTCGGCGTTCTCATTGCATGCGGCGCGTGTGTTGTGCGTGTTTGGCCGTAAGTGTGGTGATTAAGGTGATTTCGAATGTGCTCGTTGAAGGACGACAAAGGAAAGAGTGGCGAGAACGAGCAGAAGAAGGTGATTGAATGGTTCTGGGCCGACGGGCGCGATGGGACCGCAAAATCGTCGTTTGGACGCGATCGGCGGGAGGAGGTTGATCCGCCGGTGTGACGGAGTCGGAACGCAAAAAGGAGCGTGGGTGGGTCTGGCAGGGCAGTATAGGACTGTCAAAAGGAGATGGCGCAGAGATGTCTTAAAGAGTGACTGGGGGTGAGGATCACAAAAACGGTGCTGTACACGGCTAGGTGCAGCAGATTGCAGCAGAAAGAAGAGGAGGAGGACTGGGCTGCCAGAATGGAGAGATGGTGCGGTGCGGTACGGTGGTGGGATCGTGAGAGTTGGTGGCCTGGCGGACGGGCGAGTTGCCGATGGGCGATGGTCGTGGTGGTGGACGACTGGGGTGGGCCTAGTGGGCCAAAACCGCACGAATAGAGGCAGGCCCGGCAGAAAAGAGCTGCAATCGTCACGAACACGACTCGACGAGGCCACACACGATACGGCGGGAATCCGCAATCCGCCCGCATGCATGCGTGCATGCATCCACTCCCGGAGCGAGCCCTGGACGAGGCCAACGCGCTAAGAGGCGAACCATGTCCCGATGCGCCATAGTCGCCGCGCCGCCGCGGCTGTGGTTGGCTGCGTTGCGGCCCCTGCGAAATTGAGAAATTTGGCTCCCAGCGATCAATCCGCCGCCGACGCCGCCGCCGCCCGCCCTCCCGCTGCGCTTCCGCTCTCTGCGCCGGGCTGAACTGTGCTGCTTCAACCTAAAACTTGGTGCGAGTCTCTCACCAACGAAGTCTCACAGAAAAAGCAACATCCGATGCGCCACGGCTGACTTTGAATAACCTGTCATGGCGGTTGCGGGGCTTCGAAGGTCTTAGGTGCGTCATTGTTGTCGTTCTATGCTTTGATGATTGCTCGTGCGACTGCATGGAATGAATTAATTTTCACCGTCGGTGGATCAACCGGAATCGCTGTTTGTTTTGAGATAGATGAACGACCGACCAACAACCGCAGTCCGCTGCTACACTGGCTGCACCCGCTGGACCAGTCATGAACCCCGGGCCGGTCTACAGCAGCACAACCGGCAACGGTGTGATTGCTTGGCCTCACTTCATTTCGTCAACATCAGGATAGTTCAATGCTGTTGTCAAAATAACAAATAAAATGCAATGGGCATGATCAATACCGGTTTTGATCGTGTATCGTCAATGCATATGCTCGTAACTTCGTCATAGTGCTCGTATCCGGGGCTTCTCTGCATATATCCATCGCCGGTCCTGACCATTCACAAATCATTAAACCCCAAGAGCCGCTTCTCCAGTTTCTTGTCAACGACTGCCCATGCCCATGCCCTACCTGCTTCGCCACACCACAATGCCTCCGGGTCCTCACTCTTCTCTAGCATGCCATCCTTCTCCATTGACTTCATCTCATTGCCCGTTGTGTAGCTGAGGAAATGCTCGCACCCTTCGTCGTCCAATGCGAGCGCGTTCCCGGATATTCCTGACAGGCATCAGTGTCTAGTGGCGATACCATAAGTCTTTGATACTCACCATGGCAGAGACATGGCTCCTTGGTCAGCAAGCCCCTCTCCCAGATGCACTCACGACCTCGCTTAATGGCGTCGTCAATTTTGTCCTGGAGATTGGGGAAGTGGTGCTTGATCGACATGAGGCAGATAACAACGCCTGGTGCTCCGTGGCAAACTTGGACTAGTCGATCCCTTCCAGGTGGTAGACTGCTCGGCCAGTTACCACTGTCGTATTGGTAAGACAGGAGCACCGCCAGCTCTGCTTCCACTTTTGGTGCGTACCGGGCAGGGTCTGTGAGCACGACTTGGGTGATGATACCAATCGCGCCATGGACCGCACCCACGTACGCTTTGCCGCGCCATTTCCAGGGTCGAGGGGTCTCGAGAATAGTTTCTACCACTTCGGCCGCTGTATCGTCGAGTAATTGTGTCGTCCGCTCGTCGTCGATGAAACTGGCCTTGACTAGCCGCAGATAGTACAGATACCCTGCTCGACCAAACAGCCACTCGTCTTCGGTAGCAGGATCGACGACTTCATCGACATAGTCACAGAGCTCAGCCGCCATGTCGGCGTCTTTTGAGCTCGCCGCACCAATGGCTAACAGAGCAAGGATTTCGTCCGAGATACCGCACTTGCCAACCGCGGGGCCAGGAAATGATTTGATGTTGTCCTGTGCCTGCTTCAAGTATGCAGCGGACCAGGTCCCGAGTAGAATGTTCTCAATTTCCAGATGAGAATACATTTGTTGTAGGACCAGGAACAAATATGCTATGCTTATAGCTCCGCGGTATAATCCGCCGCCGGCGGTGACATCCGCGGGAGGGCATTGCGTTACTAGTCGCGTCAAAGAAGCAACCAATTGCTTGTTGGGATCTGTCAGTGCAGTCAGTATTGATCATGTGTGTCTTGCTGAGCCCGGAAATAGTCACCTCGGCTGGCGAGCGGAGCATCGTTCTTAAAGTATCTCGGAGGCAAGCTGGGTGGCATGGTGAAGCGGCGGTGTGAGGGTTGTGAGCTGGCTGTAAGAGCTGCGTAAACGCCGATGCGGGTGCTGAACAGCTGAATCGCGATCAAACCGGATCGCTGACCAAGTTGCGCGCTGCAAAAAGAAACGCAATTACAGAAATTGAACTAACAAACTTGCGCGTATCGGTCAGTGGTTAACAGATCCAATACTCCGGTCCGCTGAGGTTGCCGCGATTTTGATTTGGCAGGCTGACGGTGGGTGGAGCATGACCTTTGACGTCAGTCGGTGCAACAGCAGGGAAAAATACGACAATCACGAAGTGCTTCGCGAACTATAGGATACTACGAATACAGACTTTAGAAGGAAAGAGCAACATTGGAAATCTATGTTCCAGCATGTCAAGTTGTCCCTAAAGTAGTGGGCTGCCAGTATGAGAAGTTGATGTCACATACTGCCTTCCTCCCTTTCTGCATACTGTCCCATATTTATAGAGATAGCACAAGGGGCACGGAAACCAAACAGTAGGTTTCGACCTTGCCTGGCAAATGCGCCAGAATATTTCCAATACATGAAGCGGATTTTTCATTGCTTTTCGTTCACCACTACTATCCCGTGCGCCTGCGCTTCGACCTGCGTACCGTCTCGCTGACTTCAACAATGGTCTTTTCTTCTAGATCGGGCTCGCGTTTGACCTTCTTGACCAGCACTTTCGTTTCCTTCTCAATCATTCGCGAATCTTTTGTGCTGTCCTTCTCTTCCTTGACAGCAACGTCAGTCTCGTCCTTCACTTCAGTCTTAGCCACGAGACGCTCCGCGAACGCGCGCAAATCTGCTGTGAAAAGTACCGAGTGCGCCCAACCAGCCTCCTTGCCCCAGAGGCTGCGAAACTTGTTGCCTATCGCGTCGTAGGTCGCTTTGGTAAGACTACTGTGCTTACCTTTACCGAATCGATAGTCTCGCTGTGCTATTTGCCACACGTGAGTGTCGACAGGCACAGCCTCGCCCCATCCCAAGCCCATCAGACACACGCAGTCGGCGACTTTTGGTCCGACACCCTGCAGCGTCAATAGTTCCTCGTGCGCGCTGCGATATCCTTCTCGTCCTTCTTCGCTCCAAGTCCCGGCCGGCGAGGATTCCTTGCCCAGCACAGGACTCTCTGGATTGCGTAGCCCGTCCAGCCAGCCGACTTCCTTTTCGGTAATCATGCATGCAGTCTGATGGAGATACTTGGCGCGATATCCGAAGCCGAGCTCGCGGAGCTTTTGCTCCACACCAGGCTTGGCCAGAGCCGAAGCGGGCGGGAAATCGTAATATGCCTCGTCATCCAATGAGCCAATGTATGGGCCGTAGTTGCGGCATAGCTTGTCTACCATCTGCGAGATGCGCGCAATGTTGTTGTTAGAGCTGCAAATGAAGCCCACCAGCGCTTCCCAAGCATCCTGCTTCAGGATGCGAACTCCAGTAAACTTGGGCGCCTTCTTCTTAAAATTTGCGTCGGCGGCGGACCATTGGGCGTATAACTCCGTTAGGTTGGGATTCAAGTTCAAGTAGTGCCGTAATAACGGCAACGTGTCATCACCGCCGGCGCCAGCGTCCGAGGTTGTCGAGGAAGGCGGTGTCAAAGGACGCGACACTCTCTTGCGTTCTTTAGGAAAGGTGGCGCGGTAATATAAAAAGTCGGGATCTTGGTGGAGGGACAGAATCCGACCATGCAGCGCCATTGACCATATTCCTGCATCTGATTTCCTCCATCTGATCATTCGTCAGCATCTAGAAGTTATTATAGACCTGGCAGCGGTACCTGAAGCATTGGCCACATCGGAGAGTGGTGTTGATGCATAGCTCCGACAGGCTGACCGGCAGCTTCTGCCATTCTTGCATATTTAAGAGCCCCATCACAGACTCGAAAGATTATACTTAGGATGCAGCACAGATGCTTTCTCGCATTCTCGGATGCAAACAAAGTCCTGTTTCGGAGAATCACATATGGAATTGGACCGGGAAGTGAAATGGTCGATGACCATAGGGGCGTCACGAACACGCCGGCCAATCACGTGCGACATGCCTTGGCGGAAAATGCGGCTTTGGCCAAGCTCTGCGATCTGTGAGAGACGCAGCTTCATCTCCAACCCTCTCCCTCACTTCATACATTCAGCTTCTTTTCTTCAAACCTCTGCTGGTCATCCCTCGGAGACCTCCCAGAGAGCTCATTTCCCTTGACTTGTCACCAGTGAGCAAGTCCTTGCCTCTTTTTGGGCGCATACACAAGATGAACGGAGATTCATATTCGAGAGGTGAGAGGCGCTTCACATCAACACATTTTAGCGCCGTTGCTCACACTTCTACAGGCTCCCGCCAGAGTGGACGGGACTATGTGAGTATTTCTGTGCGTATCAGAGCTAGCTCGCCAACGTCTTCAAAGAACAATCGCGACGACCGTCGTGACCGCGACCGCGACCGCGACCGTGAACGCGACCGCCCTCGTCGCCGCTCTCGCTCCCCGGGCCACCGCGGCGCACGCAACGACCACGGCGCCGACTCTTACTCATCCAGTCGTGGCTACCGCGAGAGGGAAAGAGAGGATCGTTACTCTGGCCGGGACAGGCGAGGTGGAGACCGCGATTGGGATCGTGATCGAGGTGGGTACGACCGCCGCGATCGGGGCGATGCACCACCCAGACGTGACAGAGATGCTTTCGACGACCGAAGAGGTGGCGGAGGCGGAGGTGGAGGTGGCGGCGGTCGTCGTAGGGAGGACCCGTTTCCATCCCAGAGGCGTGATCGCAGGAGTGCTTCTCCCCCCCGCAAACCGAAGGAACCTACGCCTGACTTGACTGATGTGGTCTCCATCTTGGATCGCCGTCGTCGCTTGACTCAGTGGGACATCAAGCCGGATGGATACGCTAATATCACAGCCGAACAAGCGAAACTGTCTGGCATGTTTCCTCTACCTGGTGCTCCTCGCCAGCAGCAGATGGATCAGACCCGCCTGGAGGCTTTCCTACAAGCACCGGGAAATTCAGCCAGCAGCACAGCCCTCAAGCCGTCCAATGCGCGTCAGGCTAAACGCATGTTCGTTTACAACATCCCCCACAACGCCACAGACGATCAGGTCAAGGACTTTTTCAATTTGCATCTGAACGGCCTCAATGTCGTCAATGGTAGAGATGCTTGCCTGACAGCGCAGATATCCAAGGACAAAAAGTTTGCTCTTCTCGAATTCCGCGCCGCCGAGGATGCTACGTTTTCTCTGGCCTTGGACGGGCTTGAGATGGATGCGTCACATGCAAATGGAGCTAACGGCAGCACAAATCCGCTTGATTCTGGCCTCCAGATTCAGAGACCCAAGGATTACATCGCGCCGTCCAAGAGCGAAGACACCGAGGTCATGGAAGGGCAAGTCTCGAACACTGTGGCCGACACACCAGCGAAGATATGCGTGACGAGATTGCCGACTTTCATTGACGAGGTACAGGCCCAGGAGTTATTGGCGGCATTCGGGCCGTTGAAATCGTTCGTTCTGGTCCGTGACACCAGCTCGGGGGAAAGCCGTGGTGTAGCTTTCTGTGAATACCGCGACGCGGACGCGGTTACGGATGCTGCCATCGATGGACTCAATGGAGTCGAATTGGGCGAAAGTAAACTCAAACTCTTCAAGGCATGCATTGGTGCTGTTCAGGTCGATTCGGAGATGAGCGTCAATGCCATGAGCATGCTCGCAGGTACTGAAAGCAAGGACGCGGAGCAGAGCAGGGTGGTGTGCCTGCACAACATGGTGACAGCGGAGGAACTGCTGGACGATGACGAATATGAAGGTGAGACCGAATTTTCTGAATGGTGCTGGATCAAACTAACGAGAACGCAGAAATCTGCGAAGATGTAAAGGAGGAGTGCGACAAGCTCGGCTCGGTACTCGACATGAAGATTCCGCGACCATCAGGTGGAAGCAAGCAATCGGACGGCGTGGGCAAGATCTACGTCAAATACGATAGCGCCGATTCTGCCGCAAAGGCATTGCGTTCTCTCGCGGGCAGGAGATTCGCTGACCGCACCGTGGTGGTCAGCTACTTTGCCGAGGTAGGCAATCTTTTGAGGCGGCAGACTAGGGTCAAGACCATACTGACGCAGGTGAACAGGAGTACTTTGATGTCAATGCATGGTGATCGGGTCAAGAGTTTTCTTTACCTCCCTCTCATCTGCGGTGTGTCGAAGAGATCGCTGAGGGACTCACAGGTGTTTTGTCCTGATCGAGGGCGTCACACGGATGCGAGAGTGTACAACAGACGAGAGCATTTTGATGGGCGAACTGAGTAGCCGGATCATAAAGGACGTGATGCTCATGGCGAACGGTGAGAAAAATAATGCAAGTCGGAATTAGATTCATGACCAAAGGAAATCGAGATCGGTTTATAGCGTGTGTCGTTTTTCACGGATAGTGCCTGTGATATATGCCACATGTTGTGCAGTCAACAAGTGATATGAATGCCTGAGCTTTGTGGTAACATATTGGCCTTGAGTGCCTGAGGCGACACGGACACACCGACTTGAGACGGGCAGCGGCTGGTCAAACACCGGTGGGCCGCACTGCCACAATCTGCCACGCTCTGCCACGCTCTGACGCCTGACGACGTCCCTGGAGTGTGGAGCCCTGGAGCCATCAGAGAGGAGCCCTGAGGCCCTGAACCCCGAGGCCGGGAGGCTGCAGCATCACTTCCACCTTTCCCTTCTCCTTCTCTTCTACTCAAGCACGATACACACACACACACACACACCACACGTCTGTCCTCAGCCGTCACATCGCCATGCCGTTCGGCCTCAGCAAAAAAGACAAGGAGAAGGGAGAGGACGAGAAACGATCCGCACTCTTTGGCGGGCGGTCCAAGAGCACAAAAGGAGCCGCTCCAGACGCCAATCCCTACGCAGCAGTCCAGTCGGATCCATACGCCAGCAGGACACCAGATCCCTATGCCAGCCAGTCATCGCAGCCACCCGCATACAGCAGCAATGGGTCGAGCACCCAGCTGAGGCAGGACAAGTCGCCTGTTCCGCCCGGGGGCTATGGCGGGGCGCCACCTCCTCAGAATCGATACGGTGGATCCAGCAGTTACGGCCAGACCAGCGGCTACGGCAGCAACCCGTATGGATCTACGTCTAGCCAGCAAGCGACCTTGCAACCTCAACGCCCTGGTGGCTATGGTGGACTCGGTCGATCTAACAGTACAGAAACCACTTCCACAGATGCCGGACGAGCTGCTCTGTTTGGCGATGCACCAACTCGTGTGCAGCAACGGAACCCAGCGGCCAGCGGCTCGACTGGCCCCAGCACTGCGGAGCAGAATTTCAATTCTACCTACGGCGGCAACGACGGTGAATCGTCCTTCGCCGGCGGCTACGGGGGCTACCAGGACCGCGAACTGACGGCGGAAGAGCAAGAGCAAGAAGACGTACAAGCATCCAAGAACGAGATCCGCTTCATCAAACAGCAAGACGTGTCTTCGACTCGGAACGCACGCCGCATTGCAGAGCAAGCAGAAGCCACAGGCCGCGAGACACTAGCACGGCTAGGCCAGCAAGGCGAGCGCATCTTCAACGCAGAACGCAACCTAGATCTCGCCAGCGCGCAAAACCGCATCGCACAGGAGAAAGCATCGGAGCTCAAGACGCTGAACAGGAGCATGTTCGCCGTGCACGTTAGCAACCCATTCACGAAGTCGAGGCGCGAGCAAGACGCCAACAACCACGTGCTCGACAAGCACCGCGAGGAGCGTCTCAGAGCCGACGCCACACGTAAGGAAATGCAGGAGAGCGCGACTCGCAACATCCAAGCGGGACGGGGCATCGGCGGCGCAGCGGCGGCGGCGGAGAAGCAGCGCTCGCTGGCGCAGCGGAGTAAATACCAATTCGAGGCGGACAGCGAGGACGAGGCGATGGAGAATGAGATTGACGGTCAGTCCAGCCCTATCCCTTCTCTATCATGTTCTCCCTTTTTTTGGAATGTAATGACTGACAATCGACCAGAAAACTTGGACGCCATCCACCGCGGGGCGAAGACGCTCAACGCACTGGGTAAGGCCATGGGCGAGGAGCTGGACTCGCAGAATAAGCATATTAATCGGATTATTGGCAAGACGGACTTGGTGGATGATGAGATTGCGTTGAACAGGGCGAGGTTGGATAGGATTCATTAAGGTAAGGGGATACTAGTCCGATGAGTGGTGGAGGGAGTATGAAATCAAATTGCATCCGGATGGGTCATGGCTGTGGCGTTTTTGGAATTGAGAGGGACGGAGCTAATGCTGCTGCTACTGCTGTGATGAGGACGAAGACGAACAGACAAGAAGATTACAGAACCTAGGTATCTCTCTGCGGATGAATACAAAAAGTCTGAATTGTATACAATTTTCTCCATCCTCGTATCGTCCACAAATGCAAGATATACACTACATCTCCCATCTTCCAGCACATACACTCCCAATCCCGTTCCAGGATATACACCCTTCTACACTGGATACAGTCCTAATAATCCATCGCGTCCTCAAACAGTTCCCTCAACTGCTCCCTCTCAACACTAACGTCATCCATCTCCAAATTCGGCGCGAGCATGAGCACTCTAGCCTGAGGCATCGTCCCCTCGACGAGATCATCTATATGACCCCTATTGAACCCCAACCCCTTGAGACCTCTCGGCTGATCGCCCAACTTGACCAAAAACTCCGCCAACGCCTCGGACAACACTTCGCCCGCGCTCTCCTTCTTGACATTCGAGATGTCGACGCCAAAGACTTCTGCCGCCGCGAGATGCCGCTCGGGATTGGAAGCGCCGGTGAAGCGAAAGACGGCCGGGGCGGAGACGGCGACGGAAACACCGTGCGGGATGATGGGCTGGTCGACGACGTAGCCCGCGTGCTTGTAGCCCGGGTTCTGGGAGGAGATGGGGTAGGACATGCCGTGGCACAGATGCACGCCTGCGTTGCCGAAGCCGACGCCCGCGAGCGTGGCGGCGAGGAGCATTTGGGATTGCGCTTCGAAGTC
This sequence comes from Dothideomycetidae sp. 11243, assembly GCA_000836255.1. Lineage (NCBI taxonomy): Eukaryota > Fungi > Ascomycota > Dothideomycetes > Dothideomycetidae sp. 11243. Next base: position 1,133,319 of record DF938581.1, on the reverse strand, counting down.
GTCTGGGTCCCGGACGGCGCGTGGGAGGTACTTGACTGTGCTGCGGAGGGCTTGGAGCGAGAAGATGTCTGAGATGGGGTTGGCGCCTTGGTACGCCGGACGCATGATGGGGTTCGTGGGACGGGGAACGCGCTCGTAGTAGGGGATTGCGGTCCATGATTCCAGGGAGTGGCAGAGCACGTCGAGACCGGACGAGGCGTGGACGGCGGAGGGCATGGTGCGGGTGTTGAGCGGATCACAGATACCGAGCGTGGGCTTGAGGTTCCTGTGGGCAATGCCTGTCTTTGCCTTCTTCGAGACTAGATCGAAAATGGCGGTGCCTGTCGTCTCGGAGCCGGTTCCGGCGGTAGTCGGCACAGCGATGAGCGGCTTCAGCTTGGAGGTGATGGGCTGGCCCTTGCCAATAGGGGCATTGACAAAGTCGAGAAAGTCTGCCTCGGGGAAGGTGGTGTACAGGTTCATGAGCTTGGCCGTGTCGATGACCGAGCCTCCTCCTACGGCCAGGAACGCATCAGGGGCGTACGGCTTCGCAAAGTCAATGGCCTCCCGGATGGAAGAGTCCTTCGGCTCCACTCGAGTCTTGCTATAGATCTCGTAGGCAATTCCCTCGCGGTCCAATCCTTCTTGAACCTGCTTCATGGCGTCGAGCTTCTGCACTGTCCCATCGGTGACGACCATGACCTTCTTCGCGCCGAGGTTCTTGAAGTCCATGCCGACCTCCTTTGTACAGCCAGGCCCGAAGCGGATGCTCGAGGCAGCCATCTCAAAGGCATACTCCTTCTGCTTGGACGAGTCGACTGGGGTGGCGAAGGCTCTCCGTGATTCATTGATGGCAGACAGATTGTGGTGGTGGCCCGGGTTGGAGTGGCAAGGGCAGGTAGGCGGATGGGTGTACTGCACCGCTCGCAGCAGACCCAGGGCGCGCGCTGCCTTTGTCGGCGCAACTCTCACGGCGGCCATTGTGGAATTGCGCGAGGCTTTTGTCTGTGTGTCGGAGGAGTATAAGATGCAATTGAGCAGACACGCAAACGAGGCAGACGAGGCAGACGTGTGCTGAGTATTGGAGAGCGTTCACTGTGTCGTCTCGCTTGGCCGATACAAATGACGACGACGGACCATGCGGGGCATCGGCAGTTTTGCTCGCTTTTCCCCCTCCCTCCCTCGGCCCCGTGGGGCAACAAAGGACAATTGCGCCGTATAAAGACAACACCCGACCTCGGGACACGCCTAGCATTTTGGCACTCGAAGTCCAAGACAATAAATATGTAGATTGGATATCCGCCCAGTATTGTACATCTCGTGCCTTACATGATGAGAGCAACAGCGAACTCGGATCAGATGAGCGCCGAGCACTTGACGCCCATCTTGTGACTAACGCATGTCCGCCGGCATTTTCTAGCTGTCACGCCTGAGCTGACGGCATCCTCCGCTCGGTTCGGGTTTCCCGCATACAAGCCCAAGTCCGCTTCATCTTGAGCTATGGCTTGGTGCTGTACGCCTGCGTGAGATGCTGCAGTCTGCTTGCGTCTTTCAATGCGTGTGCTGACGGCGATAGCGGTCGGCTTGCAGGTCGTGACTTTCTCTGGGTACAGTTCATTCGCACAAGAGCAAGTGGGGCGTATCATGGCTTCTCACTCGCGTGCTCGCTTGGTGCTACGCCTTCAACAGCAGGTGATTCGCCGTCCTCCTTGACGTCCTCCAGCGTTGTGTCATCATGGCCTTCCCCGTTCGCATCGTCAGGATTGTCCTCGCCCCAGCCTTCTATATCCGAGAGGAGGCGGACATACTCCTCGGGCACTAGTCCTTGCTCGCCGGTTTCAATGTTCATGGCTACCAACCAGCCCTGTCCGTGCCTGTACCCAACTTGGATGATTTGGCCCTCCTTGAGTTCGAGTTCGTTATCGTTTTCCGGCGCAAAGTCGTACAGTGCCAGGGATGGTCCGGCATAGCTCTCGTCCAGGCTGGCCGATTCGGGTCGGTGGTCCTCGAACGTCGACGGGCTGTATGGCACGGATTCACTGTCTTCCCGGAAAGGAGGGTGCTTCATGTCACCGATTATGGAAATGTCGTAGCCCGGCCCACGATTGTTCTGCGAGTCTCGCACCTGACCGTCCGATGAGAATCCGCTGTCATTCCGGTCGATGTTTTGGGGTGCGGAGTGACCTACAATGTTGCCTCCGTACGGGCCTTTGACTTCCCTGCTGCTGCGCCGTCGGCCTCTTGCATAGTCTTCCATGTTGGTATATGACTTGGACTTCCGGTGCCGCGACATGCGCCGCGACCCGTCGTCATTCTCGTCGCCCAGCCCGAAGCTGGAGTTTGGTAATGGCTGCCCGGTGTTATCAAAACTGCTGTCTCGCCACGGTCCGTTGGACGCATCCCACGGCGGTGGATCACTAACCCTTCGCGAAGAATCCCACTCGCCCCCGGCCGTCGAAGCCGCGCTGTTCAGTTCGTCGACCGGACCGTAGTGCATCGGGTTGTAGGGTGGATACGCAAAGTCCCTGACCATGGCGTACGACAACGAAGAGTGGAAGAGCGGGAACACTGTAGATGTTTGCCGCGACCGCGACGGCGAATAGGCTGATGTGCGATGGGCGAGGTTGCGAGGTCGCGGCACTGCCTCGAGAGAGAGCGGAGGCTGCATGTTTGCTGCTGCTGCTGCTGCCGCCTCAGCGCCAGGCGCACTCGATTGTGACGCGGTAGGAAGTTCGGATGCCACTTCGGCGGACATTTTTGGGAGACGGCGGCAAGCTGACGCGGTGTGTGTGCCGGAACCCTGCTTGCCGCCTCTGTCGTGTCAAGTATCGGAAAGGGCCTGGATGGAGGCACGGCGACGGACCCCTGCAGATTGGCCGTGGTGTTGTGCTGTATATGATTGCGCCCAGCTCTTTTTCGCGGCCGAGAGTGGTGCTGTTCGGCGGGCGGAGACGGGCTCAGGAGGGAGTCCGCGGGCCAGGAGTGGTGACGGGCAGCGAATTGCGTCGGGATTGATCAGGAAGGGCACATATGGAATGGAGGCTGCTGTTGCCTAGATGGGTGCGAGGTTCGACGTTAGAGGGCGTGTGCGCGCGCCAACACAACGGTCGAGATCGAGTTGTGGCGCGCTGCGGCCGAGTCACTGCGATGGACAATGCAGCCCAGGGCGCGGAAACCACGCAGAGGGGCCGGTCCGCCGATGGAGATGACGAGTGGCGAAAGAATAGTGTCCGGGCGGAGAGTGGTGAGGACGAGGACGGAGTGCAGAAGAAGAACTAAACCCCCAGCGCGCGGGTTGTGTTGGTGGGCGGCGGCGGCGGCGTCGCGGGCGCGAGGGGAGGTCGAATTGGTGGGCTGCGAGCTATTCTTAGCCCGCCGCACAAAAATGTCCTCTGCCAGGCTCCCAATTCAACGGCAGCAAGACTAGCAATCACGACAGCAGAACAAGTGGTGCGCAACTCCCGATCCGGTGGCCCGGAGGTCCTTTCTGGCGAGCACGGCTCTGGCCGCGCCAACGAGTCGAATGCGCGAAGCGAGGATGCAAGTGGTGGTGGCCGCCCTGCAGACAAATGGAAATGGTAACTTGGCGTTCTATCGACCGTTGGAACGACGACGGGACACTGGTCAGCGCTTTGCGGACGGGTGGGTGAAGGAAAACGGCGGCCGTCTGAGAACATGCTAATGCTGTGCTAGATGTAACAGAGCACAGGAGCATGCGGTGGCACTGAGCACAAAAGGGCAGACGCCGCGACAGCTGATGGCTGTGGTTGTCATGTGCAGGGATGCCATGGAATGCCCATCACAGGAGTCGCCAGCAGCGCATCACATGCATTGCCAGGCCGCAGACGGGCCGAGTCGTTCTGATATCGATCAGAGGGCCACGGTAATCACGACATACAGCGATAGAGTCGAATGGGGTGCGGTGTAGGCGACACGGTGACAGGCCGCAATATGCAGCTACCCAGCCCGCGTGTTTCAGGACTGCGGCTAATCCCTCCACCACCTGCAACCTGCCTGTCCTGCCTGTCCTGCTCCGCGATCCACAATCCACAACCCACAACCCGCGGCTGCCCGGAAGGAGGGGTAAGAGGTTGTAAGGCGCGCCTGGCCAAGCTCAGGACAACGCACCACGGTCTATAACTGATGCACACCGCCCGCCGGACATGGAAACGTTATGTATCAGATTGCTGTACTCGCTGTCGTGGGTATCATGCTTTTGTCGCCTTTATCTATGCCCCCCTTGCTCAAAACCATGCCAGCGTCCATAGAGCGGGAAGATGCGGCCATCTCTCCTGCCATTCGCCCAGGATATCTGGCACTCTCGCGTCGAATCCCTCCCGTGCGTGGGGATGTGCTTGGTCCCATCCGTCCGCCGACGAGCCGCTTCCTTGCATCCAGGCGTCACGCTCCTCCTTGGCCGCGGTGTTCAATGTGTTTGCCAGTTCCAGGATTGCTCTCCCGCCCACCAGCGCTTCCTCGTGGTTGTCCTTGATATCGACATTGAAGACATGCACCGGCCGATTCAATGGCGACCCTCGAGACAAGAGGTCGTCCACCACAGCGTCCCAGCACCGCTCTTCGCAGGTAAAGACAATGTCGACCAATCCCGACTCGGTTCCTTCGTGACCTAGGTCGGTCGAGTACGCCGGCTCGGCGTTGTCCGCCACCAGACCCTCACCCGGCACGACTGCGCGTTTGCCTACTCGTGGCACTCCTACCTTCCAGTCCTGCCACCGTTCTGGGCCCCATTTGATCCTTCTATTTCTCTCCAGCATAGGCAAGATACCGTTCGCCTTGTATAGCCTAGGATCCTTGCCCTCGAGCTGTTTGTACATGGCATCGTAGGACGTGTTGTCAAAGTTGTATATATTCGGTCGATCAATGCTCGGCCCCGGTAGTCGAACTAGGGATCCTGTCCCAAAGGAGATGACAGGATAGTGAGCCTCCGCGGTGGACAGTCGCAGATGTGCCTCCATGGATCGATTGTTGTTGCTAGCACACACGGTGCAGAAACGCAATTTGTACCCTCCATCTTGTCCCTCAGACACACCGTCTACGAGTTGATTTGATTGTCCGTTCGTCGCAACCGCCGCTTGCTGCTGCGAACTGTGCTTGTCCGATTCTTCAGGAGGTGGAGGAGGTGGCGGCGGCGGAGGTTGCGGTGCCCGTCGACGACGTGGGTCTTCGGACATGATTGTGGCAAGATGATTTGGGTCGTGATCGAGCAGGATCACCGTAGACTGTGAACTACCGTCATGCTGCAATCCGTTTCTGCAGGGCAACAAGGTCAGCTTCAACGCCTGAAATGTTCTGTATCAAATTGGCCAAGTAGCAGCAGCAGCAGGGAGAAAATAATCAGAAATATGTTTGCGTATAAGGTTGTTCCGCAAGCTGTGAAGAAATCAAAGCGATAGGACAGCTCCAATAAAAGTGTATCATCAGGAGATCTATAGGGGAAGTACTGTGCAAAGACTCACTTTAGTGAGAGCGCAGATAATGTGCAGCGGAACGATTGATATTATGGTCGGTGAAGGTGAGGTCACGCGATAGGAGAGTTCACTGGGAATGTAGTCGGGCGCAAGTCTTCGCGTGTGCCAGTAGGCTTGAAGCTCGCCCGGCAGAACCTCGGCGGCAGTGCGTGTCATCGCTGCGTATAATCAATAGCCGCCGTAGAATCGCCTCTCTTCTTTGCTCCCTCCCCATCGATGGATGGTCGGTAAAATCTTAGCACCGCTACCATCTCAGAAGGAGCTTCATCGGCCTGAAGTTCGCCAATGCGACATCGATGATGACCTCGGCTACGGCGTCGCTGCCGCCCGGGGAGGAGAAGGGGAGTGTCTGGTTGCTGCTCCCCCCACCGAACGATGAGTTCGCCCGACCCCGGCGGTCATCCCACCTTCCCGATCCGGCAGCCAAGATGGGTCGCTCCACCACGATCTTGCGACCTTTTGCTAACAAGTGCCTGTCACACACACACCACTCACACATGCTATGCTGCCAGCACTAGATCCAGATTCAGGGTGGCTGTCAGGAACGGTAGGTGCCTAAGCCCGCGGTCGCTGTCATGTCTTTTGTTCTTGTCTCGTCTTTCTTTTTTCCTTCTCGTGCCCCCCATCACACCTGTACACAATAATGAGTATCACCCTTAACGTTACCAGCTTGGAGCCTCGCCACCCGCCCCCGGGCCAGACCCGTCCCTATCCTGCGCCATCATCGGAGGGTCGAATACCGTTTGCCGTCCCTGGCCATGACCTTAAGGTGGAGACATGGTATATGATCCATGGATCTCTTTCTAGCTCCACCGTTCCCGTGATAATTCTACATGGCGGTCCTGGTATGGGCCACAACTACGTCAAGACCCTCGCACACCTGTCCACGGGGCCTTATGCTCGACCAGTCATCTTGTATGATCAGCTGGGCTGCGGCAAGTCAACTCACCTGCGCGACCGCCGTGAAGATGCATCCTTCTGGACACCGGAGCTGTTCATCGCCGAATTGGAAAACCTTGTCGCCACCCTAGGCATCAGCCAATTTGACCTGCTCGGACAAAGTTGGGGCGGTATGCTAGCCGCGCATTATGCCACTCTGCAACCGCCCAAATTGCGCAAAGTCATTATCGCAAACTCGCCCGCTGACATGGTCACGTGGGTGAAAGTGGCGAATGCTTTGCGCGCTCTGTTGCCGCAATCGACCCAGGACACGCTCGCCAAGTGCGAGTCGGAGCAGCGCTTCGACAAGGAGTACGAAGCCGCAGTATTCGAGTTCTACCAGCAATACGTTTGTCGTGCACAGCCCTGGCCAACCGAACTCAACGAGACGCTGAACAATGTGGTCGAGGATGATACCGTCTACTTCACCATGGTGTGTACTTCCTGTAATTACCAATTTATAGTAGACTGACTCATAATCTTAGAACGGTCCCTCAGAGTTCCACGTCATTGGCTCACTCAAAGACTGGGATATCCGTCCACAGCTGCACCGCGTCTCCGTGCCCGTCTTGCTCATCAACGGCAAGTACGACGAAGCTCAGGATGCGGCTGTTGCACCGTACTTTGACCTCATCAAGAGCCCAGTCAAGTGGGTGCGTTTCGCAGAAAGCGGGCACTGTCCTCATCTTGAGGAGACTGACGACTATATGATGACGGTGGGACGCTGGTTGCAGGAGGGCTATTGAGGGACTGGAGGGAGGATGGAGTGTACATAGTGTCACGTATAGGGCCCATACGAGCCGATCATCTTGTCACAGATATGCTTGTCTCATGAGATGATAACGTTTGGATTTTTGAACGACCCCAGTCAAGTTCCGAGGGTGAAAAAGACCATGATCATTCATATATGATTTGCGCCTGCCGTCCCTTTCTTTGTCGCGATCTTTTGTTTTCGCTCAAAACAGACCCGCAGACGATGCCATCTTGTTCTGCCCAACTTCCTCTAACCACCACTCTACATGACGACACCCGAGTTGCTGGCAATACGCGGCCACAGCTCAGCAGCCTCCTTGCCGACGGGACCCGTGATGGCGGAGCCCTTCATCTCACCCTTGGGGTTGACGATCTGTTTCTCGTTAGTCTATCCTTTGTCCTTCTTAGATATGACAATCCACAAAACATACCACACCGGCATTGTCCTCAAAGTAGAGGTAGATGCCATCGGCGCGGCGCCACGGCTTGCTCTGGCGCACGACGACCGCGGGCATGACCTTCTTGCGGAGCTCGGGCTTTCCCTTCTTGACGGTGGCCATGACCATGTCGCCGACACCGGCGGCGGGCAGGCGGTTCAACCGTGCGCCGATACCCTTGACGGAGATGATGTAGAGGTTACGGGCACCGGAGTTGTCGGCGCAGTTCATGACGGCACCGCTGGAGGGGACATGTTAGTTTTTGGATATCGTTGGGAAATAGTCTGCGTATCGGAGGAGCATGGTGACTTGGAGGTGAAACGAGATGAGGCGAATTCCAAAAGTAGCTGATCAATGGCGCCATCGTGCTCAGACAGGTGTTCTCCGTGATCAAGCACCTTCCACCAGAATCGCACCTCATTTCGATTTCACCTCCGTCTCCAGCTGTAGGGTATGCGTGACATTAGGACCGGGAAAAACGTACACAGGCAGAGCGAGCGTCATCTTCAGCTTCGCGCCGGAAGCACCACTGCGAGACAAAGTCAGCAAAAGATCTTCATTGTTCCTCGATGTCAAGATGCGCTTCGATACAAAGAGTTGCTGCTTGTCCCGACCATATGATCCCGTCTCTTCAGACCGATGCGAATTCCTCCAGAAATTTCTTGTATTCTTTTCACATTCTCATTGTCCCCCTCTTCCACCAAGCAGCGACCCGTTCTATCAAACCGCGATCCAGGACACCAAGTAAGGATGCAAGAGTGTCGACCTACCCTCTCTTCTCAGGCATTGTGACCGGTTATAAATTCCAAGATGTCGTAAAAAGGAATAGTGTCGCTTCGTCGCGATTGAGATTGGTGTGTTGGGTTGGGCGCGGGTTTCGTTCGTCGTCGCACGTCGTCGATTTTCCTATCGAGTCAATCGAAGATTTCGCCCGTAAAGTGGTGCGGTGGTGGGCTCGGCCTCGGGATATCTCCGGCTGAACTTTTCTTCGACATCCCGGCCGCGCGCTTCTCCAGAGCGGGCTTGGCACACTTTTCCTCCAAACAGTCGCTCCAGACCATGTGACCAAGACGTCAGACATGAATGTGTCAAAGGATGCAAGACTTAAAGACCATGCGTGCTACTGGCTCACAGGTATGTCAACACATGTTCAGCAAAACACAATGGTGCTAAATAATATTGTGTAACACAGCAATGTGTTCAAAATATGCACTGTATGGTAGTATTCACAAGTATTGAATTGGCATGCTGTTCCGTAACATGTTCTTCGGCAACAAATGCCATCTATATCATTAAAACCCAGTCCAGAAATGACCTTTTTCCGGGTCCACAAAATTCGCTACATGACAATACATTTCCTACTCTCTTCCATCATCCAAGTCCCATCATCGAAGTACTTCTTCGTTGGCGTCTTGCTGCCTGTGAACCATTTCTTTTTCTTCCCTTTGCCCGACATGGATTTCCTGTTGGGTCCAGGCGGGGCCGAACTTGGTCGTTTTCCTTGCATTGATGGGCGTCCATTGCTGGGGCCGGGCGGATGCCACCCCGTCACCTTGTGTCCTTGTCTCAGTCCCACAGGTTGCATGCTATACCGACGGTCGGCCGGAAATAAAGAAGATCCGACCGGGTAGGCGTTCGGGTTGTGATATTGATCCTGCATCGCAGCAATATGTGGTGGTACATGAGGGTTATGACGTGTCGTGGGGGTGTGCAAGGACCGCGAGCGTACTATGCTGGATTGTATCACGTCCGAGTTCCCTTGCATCGACGTGTCTCGGCTGACGTCCGAGGTCGAAGGATATGGATCGGCCGGGGAGACAGCCACAGGTGCATACGTTGAGTGTGAAGCTCGTGAAGGTGCCTCCATAGAAGTCGGCGTGAGTGGCGAAAGAGTATATTGAGCGTTCTGTGGAATGTACAAAACCTCTTGCGGCCTGATCACAGAGCGCAACGACTGAGAATGCGAGAGCTGCTGAGCTTGCTGCACTTGCTGCAGAGCCGCTTGCTGGTGAGCATTGACACGACTCTCGAACCTGCTTCGTTGATCGGTCTGTTCCCTGGGACGATCCCGGTCTCGATCTCGATCGTGCTCTCTGTCCAAATCCGGACGAAGTCTGTCGATCTCTCGTTCGGCTCGTTCGCGTTTTTCGCGCTCGTATTGCTCTCGATAAAATCGTTCTCGTGCCTCCACTTGTTCGAGGTCACGGTCGCCATGATGCTGATCTCTTCTTGAAGATTCCGCCTGCACGTCTTGGCGATGCGAAGAAGAAGTCGAGCCGATAATTGGTGATACAGCCGACTCGCGCTTGGCGTTCAACTGGGGGCTGCGGAAGCCGATCAGAGGGCTGACCATGTATTGAGTGCTCCTCTGCACTGGTGACGCTGTCGCGTCCCACTCGTGTACCGAATTTGGTGATGTACGCGGATTTGAAATCACAGGACTTACTGCCGCTTCATTGTAAAGTCGCTGAAGCTGGCGTGGCGCCGCAGGAGCCGTCGGATCGTAAGGTGCCTGCCTGATGCTGGAGTTCGGCGAGATCATATTCCTATCGGTCCGACTGCTTGTTGCAGGAGCCGAAACAAGGGCGTTCAGAGAATGGGTGGTTGGCAAAGAGTCTACACTTGGTCGCCCTGACTGGTCCTCTGTCAACCGGGGCAGTGAAGCAGACTTGCCCATGATGTTTGGCTGTTCCAGTCCAGCAAGTGCTCGATAGCGCCCCGGAAGAGGCGCGTTGGGCTCTTCGGTATACTGTGGCAGTGGCAGCACACCATTAGCCCTAACGCCGGCTCGGTCAGCCTCACGCTCTTCGAAGGTCTGAAGGCGATGACTGTTTGCCGCACTCGCAGCTCTTTGCAGTGTCACGTTGGACCTAGGATTGTTACCATCGAAAGGCTCCTCAATGACCTCGTTGACCTCATTAGCTTCGACCAGACCTGGTAACACTTCCCAGGAATGCGACATGTCAGAAGGGAAACCTCTGCCACGAGCGAAAGAATTCGGTGCCAATCGCTCCACAGGAGATTGTGGTCGTGAATCCGCGGCTGCTTGTACTCCAAGGCCGTCTGGTGGACTGTCTGTACGATTTCTATTGGCTGTAGAAGCCACCCTAGCCAGAGTAGGGGTTCGTTGGCTTACTTTATGATTGAGATTGACTGTCCGTCGTCTCACAAGGGCAACTTCCTGGGCAACATCCATTTCCTGCTCGTCGAGAGTCTGTGGTGGAGCCCTTCCGAGAGTGAACGTGAAAGTCTGCCCTGGTTGGCCAGAATATTGTGGATCAAAGTCGAACATGATAATCCTCCCTTGTTCGACATCGTCTGCAATCTCATCTGTGACAGCAGGATCCACTACACCTCCGGGACTGACCACTACCAGGCGTCCACAGACTTGGGAAGGGTCACCCTTTGGCGCAGGCAAGTTGGCTGAAGAATGCACCCAACGGATATCACTAAAAGGGCATCCAAAGTCTTCATCAAGCTCGTGATCGACGCTATGTGCCTCAACCTTGACACTCTCGTCGTTTGCGTGGGGAACGGAGTAGAGCCGGATAGTGCGGTCGTTGACTATCATGGCCACCATATCGCCCCTCTCGTCCAGCGCTGGGACAGAATGAATGGCAGCACCGAGGCCACCACATGTTGAGAGCGGTGGTGAAATCATGACGGGAAAATCCACGTGGTTGTACTCAAGGTCCTGAGTGCTGAGCAGGCCAAACGTATCTTCGGCTCCATTCCATGCAAAGAGCTTTTCATTGTTGACAATACCCTGCTCTCTAAAGAAGGTAGCATGGCTAGTGTCGAGAATGTTGGTAGGATCTATTATATTTGTACACCACGCCTCTTTCAATTCTTCATGGGTGGGAATTCCATTGTCGGCAGCAGGAAATAAAGGAACGGCCATAACAACAGTAGAGGCTGCATTCAGACGTGTAGTTGTACCGATTAAAGTAGAGCTGTCATCCGAAAATTGCAGCTTGTCCATGGTGACGGAGCGTGCGGCGCGCCGATCTGTACTGACTGCATTGGGGTCCAGAGAGAAAACCTCGACTGCACCTTCGTAGGCGGCTGCCAGGAGTGCACCAGTTGGCGAAAGAGCGATAGCAATGGTAGGGAAATCGGGCTTGAAAGTTTTGAGCCGTCGGACGCGATGGTGAGATAGATCGTAGACGTTTATGGTATGCTCGTCCGAGAGAATGGCGACGGTCCATCCTTCATCCACCACCTCGACTGCCAATGGACGCCTCTTCAACGAATACTCTTGCGAGATGTTGACCGGTAGAGCGGCAGCCTGCAGAATGAATAGCCTGGCCGAATTGTAACAGGCAATCCTTCTTCCTCCCGGCGATATGGAGAACCCAAATGCCTCTCCTCCAGGGAGTCCGGCAGATGCAGTCGCAGTGTTTGATATGATCTTTATAATGTGAATTCGAGGGCGATTTGGTTCGTCTGTTTGTATGGACTGCCAACTGTATCGTACCTTGTCCTGCCTGCTTGGCACAAAGGTAGTGGGCGAGAGGAGTCGTGATGAGCGGATTGAGGTACGCCGGGAGGGTGGAGTGATAGGGTAGTCCGGAATGCGGACGCTGACTCTAGGCGAAGCGGGCGCAGTGGGAGGGTCGAGCGTATTCACCCATTGCAGGGCCAATCCGTCGGTAGGACCAGCGGCGAAGCGAGGCGTCTGTCGAACCTGCTCTGTGGTAGTAATCGCACGTCCAATCTGACTGGCGCTGTCGTCAGGACCGAGTTCTGAGTACTCGTCCAGATCGAGCTCTCCACTACGGTCGACGTAGCTATACCGCTCGTCATGGTCGAAGGACATGTTGGCAAGCAGCCGATAGGTATCATGTTAATGACGTTGGCGAAAGCATTCCGGACAGGTGTAGACCGAAAGAAGAGCCAGCCGGATCTCAAGGACAGACAGTCATTGCTGAAGGTGGATACGGCTGAGTCTCTGGCCGGTAAAGAGTCGAGCACGTGGGATTGGACGCCTGAGGACGCGTTCTTGACCTAGAATTTTAAGAGAGCGGAGCTGTTTTCTATTGCCGTCGGCGCTGCTGAAGAAGTGAAAATGCTAGACGGGAGAATTGGCTGGATATGACAAAGAACAGCAGTGCGGAACAACAAGACACGACGTGGAGAGCAAAGGTGGGAGGAGTGGCGGATGAGAGTTGTATAGAGTGAGGTCGTGCGGCGATCTGACAATTGACCGGCCAGCTTGGACAGATGCACGGATGATGGATGGAGAGATGGAGGGACGGAGCAAAGCCACCGCTGCCCACCAACTGCCGCAACCTTGCCAGCGCGCGGACGTGCGTGTTTCTGTTCTGCAAGCGGGAAAATCCTCGAATGAGCTGACCGGAGAGAGCAGCAGCCAACAACCAACACAGTGCAGCCCGGTCCGGCCCCCAGAGCCCCCCCTTGAGCGGCCATCTCGGGAATTTTGGTGGCTATTTGGGGAATATCCTGGCCATTTGGGGCCTCGGAGTGGGCGATCTGCGACGATCCACACCGGACCACGGATTAGGCTCGAATTAAGCTATGCTGCAGCCCCACCCAATCGTCCCGTCTCGCATAAAAAACACCTTCATCACCACCCTCCTCGCATGTTTGCCGGACGGAGAAGACAGCCAGGGTGCGCAGCCGCCATCCAAAAGGAACAATGCAGACCCCAGCCCAGCAGCAGCATTGAGGCGTTTCAGGACTGCCTGCAACCTGCAGAAGGTGGCCCAGCAGCCGGGGTGGAGCGTGGTCTCGCCCTATCGTCTAGGTTCCGCACCCTTGTGGAGAAACAAGCGGCGCCACACCATGGCGCATCTAAATGTCATTGTCGTCGGCCACGACCCTCATCTCTGGTGATTCAGAACCATTGACACAATATCCCCCCTTTTACATTCCTTTGGGCTTCTCCGCCTGGGCAACACCAAATCTCTTGCCGAGAATGATCCACTCGGCCACAACAATTGCATGCCGCATTGCCAATGCATTCTGATCCACGAACGCCTGCTGCACCAGGTCCTGACATTGGGCCCAGTCTACAAACCCCAGCGACTCGACGTTGCTCTCAGTAACAAGAGACGCGAGCAATCTGTGTAGCGGCCCGTCGACGGGCCATGTCGTCGGCGCCGAGTACGGATGCTTCGTCCTTTCGTACAACTCCTGCGTAATGAACGGCTTAGCTGCTTCTCTTAAGACCCATTTCTCGCAGAACCTTTGACTTTGCGGGTCCCAGCGAATCTTGCTCGACGGCGGTAAATTATTGACATATTCGGTAAGATGGTGGTCTAGAAATGGAGTCCTGGCCTCGATGCTGTGTGCCATCTCTGTCCGGTCACCGAGGCAGGTGAGAAAGATGTTTGCCAGATGCCCCTTCGACCACACGTACTCGGCCGTGTGCAGAGGATGCCAGTGCTCCTGGATCATCTTCCTCGCGCACCCATCGGCACTTTGAGCAATCGTCATCTGAGGATCACTTGTACCATAGCATTGTGTCCACGGCGCGAAGACGTCGAGCTGGAAGGCAGCCATGGATGATACCGTCGTGATATCATTCAGCATTCTCCTGGCTACGCTGGGACCTCTGTTGGAGCTGATCGCGCCGACACTTTTGTAGTATTCAGCAGCCGCAGCCTCCGTGACCTTTAGTTGCTGTTTTCGGGTGTCTTCGTCGATGGTACTGAACTCTGTCCAGCTTGAATCTGGTTCCCGGAGGTAATCAGGAAGATACATAGGGTAGCCTGCAAAGTTCTCGTCTGCACCCTCTCCAGTAATGACGACTTTGAACCCGGCGTCGCGGGGAACCTCGCTGAGGGCATATTTACCCACAAAATTGAAGTCCGGGTTGTGATGCTCGACATGCCAAGTAGCGTCCTCGAATCTCCTGGCGATCTCCGCTTCGTTCATGTGCTTCTTCATGTATTTGACGCCCAACCACTCCGCGGTACGGTTTGCTATGGCAGACTCATCAAACCCGGAGTCTTCGTCGAATGCAACACTAAAACACGTCACTCGCTCCTTTGGATCTGCGGATCCTGCGGATACGCCTTGCTCCTTGACCAGGTGCGTCACCATGCCAGCTAGTACCGAAGAGTCGATACCACCTGATAAGTAGATGCCAATCGGGACATCGGCCCGTAGCCTTAGACGGATCGCTTCCAGCAGTCGCTCTCGAACGCCATTTATGAGTTCTTCGGGAGTCCGTGAGTCTTTGACATGCTTGCTATCGGTCAGCAGAGGAGATTTGAATTACAACACAAGCCTCAAGTACCTTGTCGGGGTATGTCTGGTCCCAGTATTGCCTTTGCTCGATCGACCCAAAAGATCGACAAATGAGATAATGGCCGGGGCGGATCTGGCGCGAATTAACATGGACCAGTCCAGCGATTGAAGGACAAACCTTTGCCACTTCTCTGAAGATAGTACGCTCGTCGTGATTCCATCCGGCATCGAGCAGACTCCTGACGTCCCATTCTGGTTTCCACCCCAATGGCAGGAAAGCCTTCATTTCTGCTGCAACCAGTAGGCGGCCGTTCTGAATTGTCCAGAATAGAGGCTTTATTCCGTATCGATCACGCACTGCAAGAAAAAGCTGCTGCGACTCATCGTAGATTACGCACGCGAATTCTCCCCTCAGATACTGCACAAAGTTCAAACCATGATGCTCGTAGAGCGCTATGGCGAGCTCGGAATCAGAATGGCCTTTAAAATCATAGCCGGATTGATTGGTGAGATCTGCTCTGATCCGCTCGTAGTCGTAGAACTCTCCGTTGACGACGGCGTGTATAGGTTTAGTAGGGTGGTGGAATGGCTGTGCGCCATCGGGTGAGAGATCGTTGATGGCGAGACGGACATGCCCGAGGACTGAAATGAGCATTAGCTTCAGCTTGGATTACAACTTATCATCAGATGGCAAACCAGAGGACCGACTCGGTTATCCGGGGCAATCCTTTGCCCTCTGGAATCGGGGCCTCTGTGTTTTATGAGATCCAGGGACGCATCCATCTCGGAGGCGAGCTCATCATGTTGCTTGGTCCCGGAGAGTTTCTGGCGCTTATAGCCATTCTGGAGCTGACTTGCATGGGAGGGGTTACAACATTGGGAGCGCTGCAGGGTTAGAATGCACGATATTCCACACATAATGGCGTGAATAAATAGAAGTATCAGTGATAGACTAGGTTCGATGAAATGGGCATGCAGTAAACTGTAACAGTAAAACTTTCAGGATAAACGGCTAGGGATGCTGACTATCAGGAAATGTGAAGGCCTTTAAAAAGTCTGGAAGGAATCGTCTTCATATAGAAGCTGTGAAGATGAGAGCACAAGGGATCAAGCCGAACAGCGACAGTCGTGCCTGGACAATCGAGGGAGTACATGCATGTGGCTATGACGTCGAACAACCTTTGGTTATTCATTACATGGTGTTCTACCAAGGGTTCGGCTGTCTTCCCGCTGCCGACAGAAGGCCGACAATCGACGCGGCGAGCATAAATGATATATGTGCAAGAAAAGCAGCTTCCTTCTGTCTCTGCCTTGAAAGAGCCGTAGGTAGGGTCGACTCCCTCTCCGCCGCGAGGGTACAGAATTACGATATGGTGCAGACATCGAAGCCTCGAGAAGCAAGGAGCGACCGGCCCGGGCGTAAGAAAAGCCCGACGCCGACTGGCAGCCGCAAGATTCTGCCTCTGCTTCCGCTTCGGCGTGGGTGCGGCTTGGCGGCGGGACTGACGTTGACACCGATATAGCTCGCCTTCACCCTCCGTCTCTCCATCTGCTTCTTCTTTTCCTAAATAATCCTCTTCCGATCGATTGCAAAATGGTCTTTGCTCTCCGGCGGCCTTTCGCCGTTACCCAGGCGCTCAAGCAGCTGCCTTCAGCTTCACGCACAGTGTTCCGCAGCTTCCACCACGAAGTGCCCAAGCAGAACTTCTTTCACCGATTCTCCGCCACTCCCAAGGAGTCTAGCCGCTTCGCCTCTGCCCGCGATGTATTTCAAAAGACCTTTCGCCGGAATCAGAGCTCTAGTTCCTACAACCCTGTGAACTCTGGTGATCTCCGGCAGCGGCTTCTCTACGGAGGCGCCATCTTTGGCGGCACTTTGCTCGCTGTCAATCTAGTGTTTAATCGAGAGACTCGCGAGGATGGCGGCATGCCGCCTTTTGAGCGCGCATACCTCAACGACACCTTCTTACACACCGGCCTAGGAATCGGCATCATCGCTGTCGCTGCCAGGGCACTGCACGCCAATGGATGGAGCTATCGCTTGATGGCCGCCAACCCGTGGCTGGTCCTGGGTGTTGGCCTTGTAGGATCGATCGGAACCATGATCGCATGTCGCGCAACTCCTCCTGAAAAGTAAGTTTCACTCGAATCCAGCATACATATACGCTGTTGCTAACCCGAGTCTAGTTATATTCCTAAATATGCCCTATGGACTGGGTTCAACTTGACCCAGGCTGCTCTTCTCTCACCTATGCTCTTCTTTGCCCCTGGCATCCTGGCGCGTGCTGGTCTATACACGGTCGGCATGATGGGATCCATTGCGTTTGTCGGCGCTACCGCCAAGCAGGAAAAGTATCTATACCTTGGGGGGCCGCTGCTTGCTGGTGTCGCCATTGTTGCGCTCTCTGGACTGGCGCCGTTGGTCCTGCCTGCGACCGCAGCACGCACGTTGATGTGGTCTGAAAACATCTGGCTCTACGGAGGTCTCGCCGTGTTTGGAGGGTTCACCCTTTACGACGTCCAAAAGGTGTTGCACCACGCGAGGCTTTCTGAGCGGGGCCTCATGAAGAAG
This sequence comes from Dothideomycetidae sp. 11243, assembly GCA_000836255.1. Classification (NCBI taxonomy): domain Eukaryota; kingdom Fungi; phylum Ascomycota; class Dothideomycetes; species Dothideomycetidae sp. 11243. The sequence goes on along the minus strand of DF938581.1, from coordinate 1,115,935 downwards.
GACTCAGTCAACGAGAGCATCTCACTCGAGCTCGACTTCATCAACATTTTCGTTCGCATGGTGCAAATCCTCGCCCTGCAGCAGAACAGGAGACGGTAGAACGAATTCGATACCAAGGAACAGGGCTGAGGTTTGTCGTCAGAAACGATTCATGGATTAAATACTATCTCTCACCTCTGCAGCAAGGCTTATTTGCTCAAGTATGTACAATAGAATGAAAATGACATCGGGCAGTAGGGAATACCTATGTCAATACCCCACACAAAACCACATCATCGCCCAGCTGGTGCCACTGTGTGTGTTTCAGTCTAGTGACGGGCGAAAGTTCTCGTCCATGTTCTACAGTTCTGGGTGGTGACACAACCACGCCACCGAGTCCCAGCCATGTCGGAGCAATGGTGACAATGACCGAGTCAATCAGATGTGTATTGAACGATGAGAGAAGGGAATTGATTACAGCGCCGCCCCCCTCGATCATGACGCTCATAATCTTTCTTCTTTGTAATTCCTCGAATATGGTAGCCCATGGTATCGTCTGGGTTCCCCCCTGCTCCCTCGATGGCAAAACGATGTACTCACCACCTGCAGCTCGTAGAACCTCAGCCTTGGTCTCCGAAGGCTCTGTCGCAGTAATGATCCACGGAGCCATGCCTCGGCCCTCTCTCGCGAGCCTGATGACTTTGCTCTCAGGGCCAACTTGCCACCTGCATTGTGGATCCACGACCACAGGCCGCGGCTGGCCATGGAGTGCCCCGCCACCATACCCGCCTGTGCCTTCAAGACGACAATTCAGGCTTGGGTCGTCCGCGACCGCCGTGCCCGCGCCGATGAGGATGGCATCGTGTGTGGAGCGCAGGAAGTGCGTCATGGCTTTGGACTGCGGGCCGGACAGCGGCGTCTGCGTGCCCGGGGCGATGGACAGGGCTGAGTCCAGCGACGTCGCGAATGTGAGAGTTACATGGGGACGAGATGCCGTGGGCGCTGCGGCCGAGGGGAGGAAAGGCACCAGCCAAGCCCGTTCTGAGGGTGGAAAGTGTAATGTATCTCGTGTAGTCATAGTGGCGGCGGCTGCTGCGGATTGGCGAGGTTGGGTCAGGGTTGGTAGCTGATAGAGCGCATGCCGTGCCGCTGGGCGCTAAGGCAGTGAATGGCTGGTCGGAGGATTTCGATGCTCAAGTGTGCCGAGCAGTATAAGATGCGGAGCAACGGGACAGGCGATTGGGAACATTCGCCGCTCACTTGCTTGCTGGGAACAATGAGGACTCCTGGGCCGGACAAAGCTATGCTGCAGAGCGATTAAAATCGCCCGAATCTTGATCCAAAACGTGGTTTAACAACGTCTATCGCGAGGCCTTCCGCGGGGACATTCGACAGACTCGGCAACTTTGCTCGTTTGATAAATCGATGCGCTGGCGGCCTGACGAGGCTGCAAGCGAGTCGAAGAACACGAGCCTGATATTCGCAGACGTGAAAGAGCGGTGTCATATGATGTCTTAGGCATGCGTAGAAGCACGATAATGCGTCCCTGTCAATTAGCCATGAGGCAGGTACCCTTGCGACCGCCTTAGCCCGTCGTAAGCTGAGCACACCTATTGTTGCTATCGACCATCTCGTGTAAGCCCATGGACGCCCCGCGCCTCTACTCTAATAAATCATCGTACTGTCACTTCGATTGTTCAGCGCACCAACCGGATCCTGCTCCGTGCTATAGCATTTGCCTTGACTGCTGCAACTCTAAGGAATTCTGAACGCCCCACGGTCGCCCTGTCACATCCCTGCCACCGTTTGCTGTCCACTCTCGGGTGCCCCGATCGCGATGAGGCGGGGGGCCGCTTTGTCTCTACCAACCGCCGCCCTCCACTGTTGCTCCTTGCTTACAACCACGCCCTCTCGCAGCTCTCTGCTGGCAGAGACTCGAGCTCTGGATCATACGATCTCCCGTCATTCCGAGGCCGCATTGAATTCAGCACGTCTAGCATTGCCGTGCTCGTTGCGCTTCCCTCCTGCTGGTTAGGCGCCTGCTCGGTTTGCCCGCCTCGAGCTCGCGACCATGACCGAGGATCCTCAGAGCAAACGGAACCTGTTCAAGTCGAAGTGGTCCAAGATACGCAAGCCTGGAGACGAGGCCGCCGGCAAGAACTTTGCTTTTACCGACGATGTCTCCGACTTTCTCAAAGGCGCGCAGAAGTCCCCGCCCCTCACCGCAAGCACGCGACCTGCTCAGGCTCCTCGAATTGACGTCTCTGTCGCTCAAAGATGGCCCGATGCCAATCATCTGCAACATCTGTCCACTGGCGAGTACAAAGTGCCTTCCCCTCTGCCAGTGGGCATCTCGCGTAAGGCCAAGAGGAGGGCGGGTCTCGTGGTGCGCTTCGCAGCCACTCATCCGGAGGTCATTGGGCATGGAGGAGACGAGACAGAGACGCCGCCAATACACATTTCCCAGGCAAGGGCCCGCCTGGTCAGGACGCAGTCGGAGAGACGACCTTATGAACCGTCCTTCCCTGTGGAAGTACCGATTGGCGAGACTTCTCCTCAACGCCCTGGCATAGGAGATCGAGCTCAAACCGCAATTGGAAACACCCAGGCCCATGCTAATCTGATATCTGCGGGAGTGTTCGGAGACCGACCAGCGAGTCGAGACAATCGCACCTCTACAGATTTGGACCTAATCCCGGGCGGGGTCAGAAGGACTCAAACATCGCCTAATTTCGATACGCCTCTGTTCCACGAAGATGAGCATTCATATCGTGCGCGAAGACCCAGCATACCTCCACGGAAAGCGGTCCCACCAGCTGGTCTGCAGCCTTCCGCCATCTCAGATAATGAGCCATTGCCGTCCCAAGAGTGGAATCAGGACCGGGATCGTCCGCCCCGCGCTCTCCGGAATGAGTCCGACGACTCGATAGTGCGGACGCAGCAGCGAATGCGCAATGAAGAAGGCCAGGCTTTCGCTCGTGCCTACCGGCTCAGTATCTCAATGGCCACCGAACCGGAAATAACGGCGTCTCGATCCCACTCTCGCGCAAGCGATGACTCTCACAACTCGCGTTATGCCCTCCCGACCGCCGACTCCAATTCTTCGTTACCGAGCGTAAACGAGCCGACTCAAGTTTCCGCATCGGATTCACTTCACGTGCAGAAGAGAAACTCGTCCGTGACGAACAGAAATGTCAGTGACAGCTTCCTGCACCCTCGAGGAGGCTTTCCGGAACGTATGACCCCGCCCGTGACTCCACCTCTCGGTGCAGTACGCTCCAGCGGGCTGGCTCCGAAAGACTATATAGAACATTTTAAGAACAACTCTGCTTCGCGATCCAATTCGAACGGGTCTACATATAGGGCCTTTTCCAACGAATCATATGCATCATCTTTTAATTCTCCTCAGCAGCAACAGGTCCCGTTTCAACAGGAGCAGCCGCTCAAGCTTGACGTCTCGGCTGCTAATCTTAGAGGACCTCGACAGGATCCGACTGCGCAGGTAGCCAGGCACAATACAGTCATCACGAGAGAGCCGCCTAACCCCTACCATTCTATTTCTCATGTACATGAAGCCGTGCCTCCTCTACCTGCAACAATCGTGTCAGAGCAAGTTCCACCATCGGCGACGAGGGAAGTTCAAGACCATGCAGAGACAGCTCTTAGTCACACTCAGGCTTTGTTGGACAATAAAGCAAGGGCTTTCCCTCAAACGCCGGTTCGAAAGGTGGATCCAATGGCAGCTAAAGCATTTGACGATTTTTCTGCTAGGGTCAACCAAATGAAGGGTGTGTTCCGTCTTACATCGCAGAAGGAGAGATCGGACTCCATTCCTTCTAGCCAATGGCTACTCTGTGCCTTTTGGTGGTTCCGAAGGGCAAAAATTGAGCTAGAACGATTATTTAGGGCACAGCAAAGGGGCCTGTTGACACAAGCTCATGTCAATATGGCCAAGGCGTGGTGGATACTGGTGGAAGTCGTTGAAGAGGGACCTGCGCTAAGCGACTCGCGCGACAGCGAGGACGAACATAACTTGCGGCATCATCTCGAGGCATTGTCTATGTGGATGGACAGACATCAACTAATGCCTCCACAAGCATCGCTGATTCAGGGTCAAGATACGACTGTTTGGATCAGATATATGTCGTTTCCTCCTGATATCGAGTATCCGCTGGGATCTACTGTCGCCTCGAAAGCAGCACGGGACGTCTTACCTCTGAGCGACAGCAAGCAGTACTTCTTCTATCAAAGTATGTTTGTCGCTGCCACAGTCAGCACCGACGATCCGCAAACGGGTAGAGCGAGACTGCCCTGCTCGCTCAGTATTGTACGACACTGGACCCAATATCGAGCGTCAGTGATAATTACGAGCCAGAACGGCCTTGTCAATGTCCTCATCGGTCCTGAGATTGATCGAGAAAAGACTGGGCCCACCTGGTATGACATTTCGTGGCGGCCAAAGTCCTGTACCATGAGCGTCAATTTACCACGTGGCTTGATATTGAACATTATGCTCGACGAAGGGGACTACCGATCTTTGTCGACAATGATTGAATATACTCGGGCGATAGACAAGAGCTTCCAGCCAACACAAGGCGAAACGCTAGTCTACAGCTCACAACTCAGAGAAGCTCAGTACTCGGACAAGACAAAGAAGCAGAACTTTCCTGAGGGCATGATCAAAAAGTCCTTCATCGGCATCTTCGAGCAGGTGCAGACTGAGATTCACGCGAACTGGAAGCGGAAAGTGCATCGTGGATACCGTGTCATGCTTATTACTCCTAGCACGAGCAGGACTCTTGGAGTCGTCAGCCATTCGTTTGACTCAAAGAGTCCGTTTCTGTTCGAAGTGCCCGATGCGACATCCGAAAGGGCAAATTCAGCCGCGATTTTGCACGCACCAGACGGGAAAGGCTCATGGCAGATGACTCTCGTCTTCGAGGCCCGTCAGGCTTTTAATGATCTGCTAGACCACATACACGGTACTTTCAAGGCTCCCGACGAGTACACCAAAGCAAAACTTGCTCTACGGTCCTTTTCTGCTCAGGGTCTTGGGGAAGCAAATGCAACCAATGCTCTGAATGGGCTGGATCAGATGGAATGGCGTGAGGCCATTGTCGTTGACCGTCGTTCTGCAAGACCGACCACAATCCTATCCGAGTCATTGCGTGTCGTCCTCTCGCACAACTCCGGTGTCATTGTCGACCGCTTAAATCTAGCTCCGGGATCAATGCTCTTGCGCTTGCCAGTGTCTGCTGGACCTTCTATGACATTGGCTCGTCGACCTCAGCTTGACACCACGTCAGCAGTCGACCGATGCAACACCGCAACCTCTAAGCTAGCGTCTCTACTTACCACGACTGGCATTCTATCTGAGCTCGCAAGTCTCCGAACATACACATTCACCTCCTTACCAGACTTGCACACATTCGAAGAGCTCATGACCGGCTACACCGTAGCCTGCGATCTATGTCCGTCCCGGTTCTCCATAACGCGTCATAGAATGGTAGTCTCCCTGCACAAGAAATGGGAAGCGACCCGAGTACGCCTACAAGTCCTCACGCGAGGCGAATCAGACTCGCAAGTCGCCGTCTTCTTCGAAGACTTTCCCCACGCAGACGCCATGATATTCCCGGTGAAGGCGAGCGACGCCTTCGAGCGCGTCAAGGGTTTCGGGGTCAAGCTTGTCGAGGCAAAATTCTCGCTGCCTAAGAAGCGCATCGACGAGCACGGGAACGCGGTCGAGACTGATAATCTCGACTCTGAACATGGATTGCCCGAGCGTGTCAGGAGGAGGTTCGTCAATACCGAGAGTCTGGAGTATAGAGAGGAGGCGGATGATATTGTCGTCATGTTCGAGTCGGAGCAGGGTGAGTGATTGGCTATGCCTTCTCTCTGCGGTTGGAGCACAACACTGACTTGGTCACAGATGCGGACGCCTTTTGTGCCGCTTTGCCTGGCACGGTGCATGCTGCGGGTAAGGCGTTTTCGTTCAAGCGCCGCTAGATGTTTGAGCGGGTTCTTATGTGAATAAAGTAAATGACTGTGTGGAAAGGGATGTATGGATACTCCCACCAGCAGCCAGCAGCGTGGTGTTTTGGAGTAATTTTTGTTGTTTCGATATTGTACACCACGGTGCTGTCATCAGGCCGTGAAAAGGTCTCGGGACCACTGTTGTTGGGAGTAGAGAGTATTATTCATCAAATGGAGGAGAGTGTCTAGATATCTAAGTCCATATTCCAACCAATCAAGAAAGACAGAAGGGAGAGAGACACAACTTCAACTATCCAGTTCTTCCCACATCACCGTCCATCAGCGTCAGTGACCGGCCTGACCTGTACCTCAGCCAGTAATTCCTCCACCTCTTCAGCCACAGGATCAGCCTTTTCCCCATTCACAACATCAACACTCTTCTTCCCCTCCTCCTTCTCCTTCGCGACAATCTCAATGCCCCGCTTCAGATCCTCAAACAAATCATCTACATCTTCCACGCCGACACTGACGCGCAACAATCGTCGATCAATCGTATCATCGCTCATCGCGCGCCACTCGATCAGACTCTCCACTCCGCCCAGAGAAGTGGCATGCTGGAACAACCGCAACTTACTCGGCAGCCGTCTAGCCTGATCCTCCGTCGCGGTACAGAACGAGAACACGGCCGGAAAGCCGTTCGGCATCTGTTCCCTCAACCACTCCGTCTCCGGCTGCAGTGAAGCGTGAATGACTCTCGTCACCGTCTGCCTCACAGCGGAGGACTCGTCCCGCGTCAGACGCCGGACCAGTTCCGTAGCAGAGGCGCTCTGTCTCTGCACCCGTAGCGAGAGGGTGCGCAGACTCCGCGCGCCGAGCCACGACTCCAGGTTCCCGGGCACGCCGCCTAGAAGTCCGCGCTCGGCGTGCAGTTCGTGATACGCTTCTTTACAACGCTGCGATAGCGCGGTCGTGGTGGAATCTGTCGCCGCGAGACGAGGGCTCACGGCTAGGACGCCGAGGAGGAGGTCCGAGTGTCCGCCGAAGTATTTGGTGCCTGAGTGGAGGACATAATCCGCGCCGAAGCGGAAGGGCTCAAGTAGTGGCGGAGGGGCAAAAGTTGCGTCTACGCTCAACAGCGCGCCCTTGTCGTGCGCTAGCTTAGCGAAATGCCGGACATCGTACGCTTCTCCAGACGGATTGAGCGGCGTCTCGAGATGCACCAGATCCCCCGTTCCAAGTCCGCCCCATGACGAAGGGGAGTGCAGATCGACAATTCGGCAATCTGTTAGTTTGCGGTATATCCGCAGCACGCCGTGTGCGCCGTGGTAGCCCTGGCCTATAGCCACCGTTCGGGGACGGAGATGGACAAGTAAAGCATGGAAGGCTGCAAGACCTGAAGCGTAGGCTAGGCTTGGTCCGTTGAGCAGCGAGGAAAGGATCGACTCCAGACGGGTGCTGTTTGGCGCCGAGATGCGTGAGTATACGTGGCTGCTTGCTGCGGCTGGGTGGCGTGGGTCTCGCGGTGGTGTCTGTTGGACGCTGTCAGTTGAATTGATGGGATTCGAGGCTTTTGTATCTCACCTTGTCGTCTGCTTCTGGGACTAGTTGGTCTGGATCAGAGGTGTAGCGAAAGGTCGTCGAGACGTGCAGTGCCGGCGCGACGTCCGTGGCATCGTCGACAGCGGCGTCGGCATGGATTGCCTTGGTGGCAGGCGACCAATCATCCATGTTGCTCTAGTAGATTGGGCATGGGAGCGAAGGGAACACTGCTGTCGTCCTCTATAAAGTCCATCATGACTCGATACCACAGTTGGGGAGGGCCGAAGTGGGGCAGAGTGGGGTTCCCTCCACTCACATAAATGGTCGACACACATGATTGATTCTCATACAGTACAACAACAGCACGACAACATAAGAATTCGATCGCCATTACCGTCGTCGAGTCTCATCGCAGATAGCAGCGCTGAGTCGGCCGTGACGTCCGTGTCGCTCTTGGTTGAAAAGGCCTGCCCCGTGTATAGATAGTCTTTCATCTTTCCCATCGTAATCCCATGCTAAATGCTCACATTTCAGCGTCTACAAACTGATCTTCCCCTCCGTCCACACTGTCTGTCCGTGTCACTTTTGGCTGCCGCCCTCCCACGGTAAGGCCCTTAATGCCTGATATGATGCCTGAAGTGTTGCTATGCGTCTGTTGTTGTGACCTGGCCGGTTGATCCGACCCAAAGTCGATCAAGTTCGGGCTTGATGTGACCGGGGGATTTTGTTGCGGGTCCTGAGGTCTGTTATTAGCTGGCTGCTGCTGCTGTTGTTGTTGTTGTTGTCGCTGTTGTTGTTGTTGTGTGTCTGGTTTCGAGAGACTGGGTGGCTGCGGTGGCTGTTGGAGAGCCTTGCTATCTTGACCAGGAAGGATGGGTGCAATTGCGAGAATCTGCTTGGTGAGTTCTTCAGGCGTCTTGCCGTTCCTGAATGCCTGTCAGATGCTGTTTCTATGGCGGGCTGACAGCACTTACACAACCGCGTCAATCACCCAATCGAGCTTCTCTTCACCGGGTTCGTCACCGGGCCCGCCCTTGCCTTCGGCACCCAAAGCCCTGCGGAAGAGCTTGGGCTTCCACTCAACGCCCTCTCCACGCTCCGCGGCCTCTTCTCGTTGGCGGTCCTCAATGGCTGATTTCTCGTCCGTTGCAACTCGGTGATCGCCCTTTTTAATCGCGTGATTGACCTTTGCCCACAGCCTTTGCGACTCGCGTTCCGCTTGCTCTTCGCGTGGCCGTGATTGAGGTATGGATGGCTTGGCATGCGTCGCATCAAACAAGACTTCTTTCTTGCCGGTCTACTAGCTTGTCAGCTTAATCTTGCACCGGCAGTCGTCAGACTTACCGAAAGATCTTTGATGTGCATCTCGCCGTGCCAGAAGCCGCTCAGCTCAAACAAATTCTTGCCCCGCGAATCTTTGATGTAGCCGCCGATAGCGTTATACGTACCGCCCATCCAGCCTTTGACCTTGAACTCAATGTCGACTTCCAGTCCGGTCTCGGGACATTTGACGGACGCATGGTCTCCCAGCTCGTACTTCATCTTCCCGAAAAGGATACCTCGCGCGTACATGTTCGGTTGCGTGATGAAGCTAGAAGTGGTGAGTAGTGCGCATTCAAAACCCTAGGATGTGCTCACTATCTCTCGTTCCTCTTGCGGAACCTCATGACTGCTATGCCTTCCATGAAGCTTCCTACAGAGTTCCCGAGAAACTTGCTCCGCGGCTTCAAAGTGCCGTCTATCCTGATGCCGTGCTCTGGCGCCATAAAGAAGTAGCTCGACTTTGGCGGATGGTGCGAGGTCTGCTCGGAGATGTAGTACCCGCGGGTTCCATCAGGATACTCCCAGTATCCGGTATATGTCTCGCCGAGGATAGGGTTCAGCGGCTTCTTCACTCCTCTGTGCCTACGTCAGGACGATGCTAGGTCAAATGTGACAAGCGACCTACGGAGGCTTGATGTGCCAGCCACTCAGGTAGAATTTGGTGACGGCCACGAACCGCTGTACGGGGTCGTTGATCTCGGGCATGTGCAGTAGCGTCTCGGGATGGGCCATGAAGCTGCAGGCGGTGTCAGTCTCACTGCTCGTTCTAGCCGCCGTGTGCCGGGTTCTGCTCACTTGGTTATCCTTTCTAGCATACTCCGCGGCTCCAGGATGAATGTGGGCAGTGTCACCCGGCTTAGATCTGCGCCAGGCCGTAGCTGACTGATGATGTGAGAGAGCACTGCGCAGTTTAAATCAGCTTCAGTCGTCGTTACCGACACAGCACCTCCACTGACCGTTTCCCTGATCATCGTCGACCACCGTCTCGTCCTCATTGTCGTCCATGGAGGACCGAGCGCTGCCGGCAGCCGAATGCCGCCTGTGGCCTAGAACCATTGTGATGAGGGGCAATTCGAGGCGACGTTGATTATGGAGAAAAAGTTGCAGAACGAATGAGAAGCTACTGTAGACAAGGCAGCAATCGTGTGCCCGGGCCGGTCGACGGATGGCGGACGGAATAAGGCGGGCAAAGAGGCAGAGATCACGCGCGACGGCGGTCAGCGGTCTGTGGGCAGTTGGCAGTGGGCAGCAACAGTGGACAGGTGCGAGGGTGAATGACTAGATGGCGGCCTAGCGGTCGGCAAGCTGGGGAGAGCTGGCCCTCCGGCTGGGCCTGTCGAGCTGAGTGCGGGATGACCCCCCCCTTGCGTTGCGTCGCGTTATGGTGCAGCTCCAGCTCTGCCTTTCCTCCCCCAAATTCCTGCAACCAACCTAAAATTGATGTCACCGCACCTTGGCATCAGCGGGGCTCGCCGCACCGCCGCAGTGAAATATTCCGAGGGGCAGGAGGCCAGGAGGGCAGGTGGCAGCCTCAGCCCGCTGCACGTCACCCATCCCAAGCTTCCCACACTTTCTCGACGCGACAAACCAAGAAATCAAAGAACCAAGAATTCATTCATTCGCCGCGACGCGACGCGGAAATAGATGGGTATTTCTTCTCTCGTGCAATCATTCACCAAATCACGAAAAACTCAGTCCTGGTCGCCTGACTTTCTGACAATCCATTCATCGCTATTCAATCTTGTCCTCTTCCTCTTGCAGCCCCATCACGGTCGACGGCCCGTCCCTGATCGCTGCCCCGATGGCAAACAGCAGCACCAGCGAGAACCGGATCCACAGCCACGGATTGTGCCTTTGTATCCAGTTCATGGGGAGCTCCGCCATTCCGTAGTGGCTATTCCTTCGTGCGACCTGCATATTGTTGCTGCCCTTGATTGCATCAATCCAGATATTTGGCCCCAGAGCCTGACGACGGTGGGTGTACGGCCGCACCGTCGAGCATGTGCCGCCGCTCAGCTCTTCAATGTGCTGTGTGCGCCTTTGCCGTCGACCCTGACGCATCGACGTCGCCATCATACGTCGTGTGGCCATCGGTCCGAGGAACAGCTGGACGAGCCACCACTGCAGGCGCTGGACCGTGGCAGAGCGGATCGTGATAGACTGGGCGTGCATTAAACATTGCCGCGCGGTGTCATACGTCTGCCTGAATACGTCGGCCAGGACGGCAGCAAATCCGCGCTCCACTGCTTCGTCGAGCTCGCCATCGGCCCGGTTGGCTGTAACAAGTGCGTTGAGACCAGTTTGATCAGAGAAGGTGCGATGATGGGATGTCCAGGCGCGTTTACGCAAGCCCACGCACCGCGCGGTGCTGCCCCCACAGCTGCCAGATCCACAAGAGGCGGTCTCGTTCGTCCTTGCGGACTCGCAAGGAAGAAAGCCGAGGCTGTCGACGTCCATCGAGTCGGTGTCGTGTGCTCTTTTCAGTTCGTCGAAGAGATTCCGGCCTGCTGGTGGCGGACCGAGAGACGAAACATCCTCAACGACAGTGCAGTCTGAATCTGTCGTAACGGAAGACGCTGACGTGGACGGTCTGGAAACATCTGTGGCCATTGCTGCTGGGAAAGGCAAAGGTGATAGGAATGGATTGTGTGCCCTTCTCATAGCGGTGGCCACATCTTCGATGCTGGTAAGCGCCCTACGCCTGCCGTTTCCAGGCATTGGGCTCATCAAACAATCAAAATTTCGCGCGGATGCAATGGCAGCCATATTGACCAGCTCTGGAAATGGGAACGAAGGTGGTGTCTGCTCCTTCTCGAGCACCGGCGCTGAAGCTGGGGTGGCATAGGCGCAAGACGTGGTCGATGGCAGTAGCAATGGCTTAGGCATGACAGTGCCAGCGTGGAAACGTCTCATTCTGCGGGACGGCTTGCCAGTGCTAGCGGCAGCAACCGACTCGAGAGAAGTGTAGCATTCGGGCGTTGCCCAGCTGAAATGCTTCGCACTGGACGATCCTGGCACGGCTTCGTTCGTCGGACTTCGCTGTGGATGGAGGCTGCCGCTCGTCAAAACTTCAAGGGCTTCCTTGTTGACGGTAAGATCGGGCGACTTCACGGTGCTGTGCTTGTCCGTGCTGGCCGACGCCATAGGATCCGGAAGCAGTGCAGTGGGTGTAGTAGGTGTGCTGCACTCTTCCCGTAGCCGAGGCGGAAGATGGAGGTTGATGCTACCAGTCGTTGGAAATCTCGGCAGCATCGACCTCTGCCTCGCGTGGCGATTCCGTGCAGCACTATTGGAACGTTCGAGCTCGCTTTTCTTTGGTGAAGCTACCAATCCGGAAATGGCGTCTATCCTGCGCTCGAGCTCGAGATTGGCCGTCTCGGCAGCCTCCATGATTGCTTTGTCTTTCTCCAGTTGAGCCTGGAGATCCTGTATTTTTTGTGAGTAGTCCGTGGCGTCGCCTTCCATGAGTCGGATTCTGGATTTCAGTGCGACCTCTATCTTGGTACGCTCTTCAATCTCTTGTTGCACGCGATCGTGAAACTTTCGTTCCCAGTCGGACACTTCATCCTGGAGCGCGCGAGTCTCGGCATTGAGGGCGCGCATCTTGTGTGAGCGAGCTTGCGTAACAGTAGGTGAAGTCATGGCGGATAGTTGAGTCTGCGCCGCGGCAAGTTCCGATTCGAGGTGTTCGATATACTTGACCGTGTCGATGCTGACTGACTGACGCCGAAGTCGAGATCCGGGCGTGTTCTTAGTAGGACTTCTCGTCTTTGCCGGAGATCCGGGCGTAGCACTGCACGCAACGTCAGCGACTTGGTGTACATCGATTTAAGGCCGTACTTACCAGCGTGGAGAATCATCTGGGCGGGTACCAGGTTCAGCGATCGTGGCTGCCTTCGGGGGCGAGGCAAATGAGTTTTCATCTTGATAAATGAAGACCGACTCGTCGATCTTGGATCGAGCTTGCTTCTTCCGTCGTCGAGTGGAGTTATTGATCTCTCGTAAGACACTACCAGTATCGGCTTCAGCAAGAGCTGCCACCTTTGCACCCCAAGAAGCGGAGGCGGCGTTGCGAGACCAAGACTCTTTCCTACGAGGGGTCACATTTCTGCCTGCCATATCCCTGGCCTTGAAGCCGGCATTCCGCAGCTGGAGCTTCTTCGCCTGGCGGTTTGTCCTGGTGGCGGAGCTTGGCTCCGAGACATCGATAATGATGGGTGTCGACTCCATTACCACAGTCTGTCCGATTGTCCAGGTAGGATACCAGCGTGCTGTGGAATGGAAGCAATGGATAGATGCCGGGGAAGTTCTATCCCATTGGGTGGGCGGCCTTGTGGAATGCTAGAGCGTGGTAGAGCCAGCCAAAGTCAACCGAAGAATGGGGATCAAGAGATCGAGGGCGAGAAAGAGCGCAATAGACGCTTCTTGTGGCTACGCACCGATGAGCTTTCTGGGTATCTGATTGCTCGGGACGATAGCGCTGGCTCACATGTGCCTGGTGAGGCGATACAACGGGCGTAGCAGCCAGATGCGTGGTGCAGTGCAGAGGTGGGATTGGAGGTTGCGTCGAAGGCGGCGGTTGTTTATGCGGGCCGTTGTTGCCAGGTGAGAGAGCAAGTGAGGGGCGTTGCGGCGCCCAGCGCGGTGCCTGGCTGCCCCGCCGAGCATAAACCCTTCACTAGCCTGCGTAGGCACGGGGCCCCGGTTTGCCCGCCGCGGTTCGGTCCACGGCTTCCACTCCGTGCCATCCAACCGCCCACAAGACAGACAGCCTATTCTAAAATTGCGTCGCTCTCTATCTGGCGCCGTCGCATCGTCTTTTACTGCTTTCGACGTGCCATCTTATCTTCCACCTGTCGGCTGCCCGGCTACAAGATGATTTGCACGTCACATGTCGGTGCCGTCTCTGGCTGTTCTTCGGCCTGGCCTCCTTCCACAACGCTCTTCCATCGTGCTTCCATGGCCTTGCCAAATTCGAGCAGCAGACCATGGTTGTATCGGGACCGTCCGGCACAGACGGCCTTTCTCAGCAGACACACGTTGACCGGGAGCGTGTTCCGCGCCCTTGTCGTGATGCTTGTCCATGTTTGCAGCTCATCAAACTCTCAACGTGCAACAGCATGTGAACGCGCATGGTCGGCCATGATATAATGTCAAGGCACCTCGAACACCGCGCCGACTGTTCGCTATCAGCTCCACCCCACGCCTAATTTGTCGTTGTCGCTATTGACCAAGACGTGCAGTAATGCTTTTTAAAATTAGTGTCAACTCAAGTGAAGCTGCCACTTTAAGATGGCCAGATGTGTGCGTGTGCATACAATCTGCTGACTACAGCTGTTGTGAAGTGGTTGGAAAATTAGGATTTTTCATTTTGCACGGCACTAGTAATTCTACATCACACAGAAAGATGACGTTCATACTTTCAAGCTCAAGCCGAGCTGTGGATTGATGCGCGTGGACTATAGCCAAACAAAAAGTGTCGAGGATGTAGGCTATCAGGAGGCATTCCAATACTCGTCGCTGATTGGCCAATGCGTCGTGCTTCTGCCTTGTCGCATGAGTCAAGCAAAGCCGGACCGCAATCCCAAAAAATGACTACAACTTCAAGATCGCAATGTAGACCGCATATACGTTCACTTTCTCCTGCTACACCGTTCCCAGCGCACACAACACCATGACTGGCACAAGAGGCCCAGTGCCCGTGCCCCTCGAGCATGGTGCGCAAGACCTCAACCTACAGATCCTCGAATTTCTCGACCACAAAGACCCAGCCAGCACAAACTCCGACTTCCCACACGTGCCTCAGAATGAGATCAAGGCTTCGCTCGACAGATTGGCCTCGCGGTCCATGATTGTCTATGAGACGCAGGATAGAGAACAGGTAGTCCTCACCTCAGAAGGGCAGACAATATGCGACGAAGGCAGCCACGAGTACAAGGTGTGGGATGCCGTCACGAAGAAGGGCAAGATGCCCTTGAAGGACCTCGTGGCAGCCGTCGGCGCAGAGTCCGCAAAAGTCGGCCAAGGAAACGCTTTCAAGAACAAATGGGTGAAGAAGGAGGGCGACGTCTTGGTCTCGACTGTCGACTCGCCGGAGGATACCACTCGCAAAGTCCTCCAGTCCGCGCAGGAGTCTGGCTCGATATCCGATGCCAAATTGCTCGCCGACTTCAAGAAGAGAAAGCTTGTGCTGTCTACTCGAGTCTTCAACTACATAGTCAAGAAAGGTCCCAAATACGCCAAAGAAATTCCCGTGGAGGAGAAGGATTTGACTCTGGAGATGTTGGAGACTGGATCTTGGAAGACGGCCAATTGGAAACCATACAACTTCAAGGCGCTGGGCGCCGCACAGAACGCCGGCGCGCTGCATCCTTTGAATAAAGTGCGGGAAGAATTCAGGAAGATCTTCTTCCACCAAGGCTTCGTTGAGATGCCGACGGCGAGGTGCGTCCCACTTGTGTTGTGTCCTCGCATGTATATATTCTAACTCTACAATAGATATGTCGATTCCGGCTTCTGGAACTTCGATGCCCTTTTCGTGCCCCAGCAACATCCTGCCCGTGATATGCAAGATACCTTCTACGTCTCCGATCCGCCCCTAGCAGACCTCCCTCGAGCTGATCCCGTTGCCGATGCCGCACTCGACGAGATGGAAGCTCAAGCGTCGAGAAACAATCCCATATCATCCGACTCAAAACCCCTCGACTACAAAGAGTACTACGACAACGTCCGCGCCGTACACGAGTCCGGCAAGTACGGCTCGATCGGCTACCGCTACCCCTTCAACGACGCCGAGACGCAGCGTCTCGTCCTCCGCACCCACACCACCGCAGTAAGCACCTACTGCCTGCACCGTCTGGCCCGCAACCCCCGACCAGCACGGTATTTCAGCATCGACCGCGTCTTCCGCAACGAGACCGTCGACGCCACCCATCTGGCCGAATTCCACCAAGTCGAAGGCGTCATCGCCGACTACGACCTCACCCTCGGCGGCCTGATGGCCTTTCTGGAGGGCTTCTTCGCACAGCTGGGCATCACGAATCTGCGCTTCAAACCCGCCTACAACCCTTACACGGAGCCCAGCATGGAGGTCTTTGGCTACCACGCCGGGCTGGCGAAGTGGGTCGAGATCGGCAATTCGGGCATGTTCCGCCCTGAGATGCTGGAGAGCATGGGCCTCCCCGCTGATTTGAGGGTGTACGGCTTCGGATTGAGTCTGGAGCGCCCGACGATGATCAAGTACCACGTCAGCAATATTAGGGATCTCCTGGGCCACAAGGTCGATCTCGGGTTCGTCGAGACGAATGCTGCTGTGCGCTTGGATAAGGACTAGCCGGCGTTCGCTTATAGATAAAATTCCGAAACATACAATGGAAAGACTTCATGTGCTACATAACACTATGTTCCCGTGCTATCTGAAGCGCTCGTGTCTTGTGTCTCGCAATAGGCTCTAATACATCACAGAAAGTACAACAAAAAGGACAGAGGGTATCTACGCGACATGCAGATTCGCAATCCGGATCCCGTTACACGCGAACCAATACCGCCTTTTGATCGCCAGTCCGCCTCCCGTGGCTGGTACATCAGCGTCTCCTAGGTCTTGCCCACCTGGTCCATGTACCCTCACCTCTTCATCAACGACAGACGCAACCGCCGAAGCTGTGCGGTAGAGTACGTCCCACGTATCGTCACCAGCGTGTATGAGCACGAGCGGAATGGCGCTACGTCTATCAACGCCTGCAGGCGAAGTTTGCTTGAGATGAAGGTACGGTCTGTGCACGGCGTCTGGGTCGCTGTCCGCTTCTGCTTCCTCTTTCGTAGTAGTGGGCAGGGGCGAGGGTAGGCCAATCACCAAGACCAACTTGAGGCTGTCGTCGAGAGGGGGATAGGACGGAATGTTGGCCAGCTTCTCACTGAACGAGCACCCACCACGGCGTACTACCAAGACCGAGTAGTTGCGCGGGATGAAAGATGGAAGAACCGGGCCGCACAGATCGCTGTCTAGCACAAGGACGGATTTGAACGGGAGACCGCCTATCGGAAGCGTGTTGGGGTCAGGGATTTTGTCGACAACACTCGGGAGTGGCGCAGCTCCAGGCCCAAACGGCAGCATCGCCGCCACATAGTAGCGCTGAAAGTGTGTTTCACCGGGCTGAATTTTGGCGTTTATCGACGAGACATCCTGTGCAGCCCTGTCACGCAATCCTTGGGCTGCTTCACGGAGCACTTCGTCAAGATTAAGATTCGGCAAATTGAGATCCGCGAGGGAATCGAGCTGAGCGGCAAGTCGGGGTCTGTCGGACAACAGAACCTCTGGCAAAGCGCGAAGTAGAGTCTCTCCAGGAGTTGACATGGTATGAAGATGTGCCAGGTTGATGCTCGGGTTGGCGAAGAAAGAGATCAAATGTGCATCAAGCTCCTCGTTGGTGGGTATCTTTGGCTGAGGGGGCGCAGATGGTACCGGCACAGGCACGTCGAGAATGAGATCGATAGAGTCGACGTCCTTCATGTGGGTGAGATGCGGATCGGTGGGGTTCAACTGGGAAAGCACACTGCTTTGGAACCAAAGCCCTTCATCGCGGCCGAGTGCCAGGCCAGAGAGCGCATACACACGGTATATAGACTGATCGCCGTAGGCTTCGTCTCGATCGAGGACAAGTGCCATTCGTAGTCCTGATATTGACTTGATCAGAATACCATGTTCAATTCGCTGAAGACCGCTGAAGTCAGGCAGGGTATTCGACAAAGTGGGGAAGGTAAGATCGAATGTGTGGCGAACGATCATGCTCGAACTAGTGCCGAGAGGTGGGATCAGGCTGATAGGCAGTGTCCAGGGATAAAAGCTGGAATTCGACAATTGGAACGGGCTCAATGCCTGCGAGTGATTGTGCAGCATGTCCGTAGACCAGGTTTCCGTGGCTTGGACTTCATGCAGCCGAGCCAGTGTGGCAGCGTGGAACAAATCCTCCCTTGATGCGACCGCCGAGATTGAAAACGGCATTGTCGGCGGTGCAGCGGGGCACATTGCATCGGAAGGCACAGGATCGGCGTCTGCCCTACCCGCAGATGGCTTGTAGGCATTTGGTATGATCAGCGGATGGCCTTCGGTGGTGAAAACAAAAGGTGCATCGAGGTGATTTAATGGGTGTTTGTCGTCGAACAACAGATACAGATATTTCGCTGTCTCGCCGAGGAAGAAACTTTCCATTCTGTCGTTGAGCTCTCCAGTCTGAACATCTTGCAAGCCTCCCCAGCCGCAAGGTGTCCAGCATCGGCGCTTGATATCCTTGATAGCCATCTCCCCGACGTGCAGATACCAAGGGTCCTGCGTCGCGCGATACAAGTACCAATTACTCTCGATGAATTCGGGCCGGCCGCCCCACCAATTCAAGCCAGAGTCTATCTTGCCTGTAAAGGTATTCCACCTCTCCGGCAATGCTCCATATCGCGTCCAAAGCGCTGTGTAGAGCAATTGCGTGGCTGTGGCTTCTTCCACTTCACCAGCAAGTGTCAAAAGACCAGGAAAGTA
This sequence comes from Dothideomycetidae sp. 11243, assembly GCA_000836255.1. Taxonomy (NCBI): domain Eukaryota; kingdom Fungi; phylum Ascomycota; class Dothideomycetes; species Dothideomycetidae sp. 11243. Next base: position 1,097,592 of record DF938581.1, on the reverse strand, counting down.
CGCGCTCAAGCTGTCGATCCAACCGAGCCTTGGCCCACCGTTCCACATGTCGTTTTGTGCATAATGAGGATGCTGGAATTGCGGTCCTCGATAGATGTGGCGTTTGATGGCCGCATGTGACGCGTTCCAGATGTCCAAAAACATTACCGATGAAACGTCGTTGTCGAACTCGGGACCATAGCCCTCTAGTCCGGACAGTAGGATATGGGATTTGAAGGCATATTCGAAAAAGCTGTCGATGCCCGCCCCGATCCCGGTGTATGGAGAAACCCATTGACCTGTTTCGGCATCAATGCCAGACCCAATCAAGCCAACAGTGGAGCGGCGCTCCCAGACCGCTTGGAAGGCTTTCTTTGCAAGCTTTTCGAAGCGATCGTCGCCTGTCAGCCGGCTAAGCACGCTGAATTCAAGGACCAGGCTCCCTGCACCCGCGCTGCATGTTTCCGTGATTTCTCTCTCGGTCTTTGGTTTCTGCGTCGCATCGCATTGGCCATGCTCGGCATCGTTGTTCAAGGGAGAGTTCTCGTAGAATGGAATCCCGCTTCTTAGGTTGACCCTAGGGTACGGAATGCCGGTCGGAGTATGAAATGCCGGGAGCAGTCTTTTGCCTAGATCGAGCGCCAGCCGGAGAAGCTGACCATCGTAGACAAATGGCTCCCCAGCACTCGTTGTAATGTTCCATGGCATGCCTTCTCTGCCGTCTCCCAGATCTTGAAAGTCAGGAGTGTAACCTCGAATGGGCAGGTCCCCAACAGCAAATAAGTGTGCGCTCAGCAGTCCGCCTAGGCCGCGAATGGTAGTCTCAAACAGCTGTACCTTGCTGTCAAGATCAAACCCTCGCGCCCTGAGCCCTTGCCCGGCCGGTCCTGAGCTCCCGTCGCCGTACTGATCGACCAGCAGGCTGGTGTACTTCTGAAAGTCTTCAAGAGCATTGTAGTTGTCATGGTCGCTTGTAGGACTCGAAGCGAGTATGGCGAGAGTGCTCAGACTGTCCACCACCGACAACGAATAGTTGCCAAGGACATCGTTGACCTCGATGTGGGCGGGATTGGCGCGGTCGCGTGTCAGGGGTGCGCAACTGAGCGGCCGGAGCTCGTCTTCTGGCCAGGCGTATTTGTGGTAGCTGGTGAGCCCGTGGTAGAAAATGTATCGTGCGTCTTGCTTGAGGGCGGCGAGCTCATCAGCGGTCATGCAATGCGCGCAAGTCGCCCATCCGAGGACGGTGATGCAAACGAGCAGCCATGTCGGGAAGCAAGGGCTCAGCTGTGACGTGAGGCATTGCAGGAGCATAAGGCGAGTCCGATAGCGAGGTGCATGAGGTAGCCGCTTCGCAGGACGGACAAGCGGACTGAGGCGCCGATAGAATGGATGAGGTGAATAAAAATACAGTATACAATCAGCCAGCTCGGAGGAGAGGCCAGCGAGCGGTTTCCCTTTGATGTTCACTTCGGCCGCTTGCTCGACGTCTGTTCTTGGCGTTTCTGCCGTGATCGGGCCGCTTAATAAATTTATTGTACTCGCATACAAGAAGGTGACTCAGATCCTGTTTGCACGCAGTTAACGGCAGAATGTCGAGAAGAGCTCATAGCCGTGTATTCTAGGGACTGCCATTGGATCAGAATGAAGAGCTTTCTGTGCACAAGATGAAGAAACACTTGACTGTTGTCATCAAGCTTGGTTTGTCGTTGCGGCCATGAAGGAACGAGTCGTCTACTGACTCGCCACAGGCACATCGTCCATCGTCCATGAGAAGACACACGAGCCTCTGCTATCCGTCCTCTCTCTGATCGTCGAGACCGCCTGTGCTCTGCAGAAAGATGGCCACAAAGTGGTCATCTGCTCGTCTGGCGCCATTGGTATGGCGCTGGGCCAGATGAACCTCGCTCGCAGACCGAAGCATCTTCCACAGGTTCAGGCGCTGGCCGCAATTGGCCAATGCAAACTCATGAGTTTATGGGACCAACTCTTCATGCACCGTCGCCAGCCCATAGCACAGATTTTGCTGACCCGAAATGACATTGCCGACCGGACACAGTACCTCAACGCTCAGAACACTTTCGGCGAGCTCCTCAGCATGGGTGTGATTCCTATCGTGAACGAGAATGACACTCTGTCTGTTGCGGAAATCAAATTTGGCGACAATGATACTCTCTCTGCCATCACGGCCGCTATGGTGCAAGCAGACTACTTGTTTCTCATGACAGATGTCGATTGCCTATACGACAGCAATCCAAGATCAAATCCGAATGCGAAGGCAATCGAAGTGGTACCAGACATTGCTGAATTGGATGTTGACGTCTCTTCTGCCGGATCGGCTGTGGGCACTGGTGGAATGTCAACCAAGATCACAGCAGCACGACTCGCCACATCGGCCGGTGTCACTACCGTCATCACCAAATCCAGCAAGCCAGGAAACATAGCCAGCATTCTTCGGTATTGCGAATCACAAGTAGCATCGTCAACTACCCATACGTCCCCGAGATCTCAGACAACTCCTTCAAACAATCCTACTTCGCCAAAGAAAACCACACCAGACGACCATCTCCTCAAAACCTCAGTCGTGGTCCCCACCACCGTCTCCGCCTCAGCTCCCCGTCTCGACGAGCCCGAGTTGCCACCTCTCCACACTCGCTTCCTCCCAGACCTCCATCCCATCCGCGACCGCTACTTCTGGCTCCTCTACGGCCTCACCCCGCACGGAACGATTTATATCGATGCCGGCGCGCACCGTGCCCTAGCCGACAAAGCCGGACTCCTACCGGTCGGCGTAGTAGACGTAGAAGGCTCCTTCGGCCAACAAGAATGCGTCCGCATCGTTGTCGTCAAGCGTCTTCCTGGAGGCACGAACGAATGGGACACCGCCGGCCCGCAGGAAGAGGTCGGTCGTGCCCTTGTGAATTATTCTGCCGCGGAGATACGGCGCATCCGTGGACTGAGGAGTGCGCAGATCAGTGACGTGCTCGGCTATGCGGACAGCGAGTACGTCGCGTTCAGAGAGAATGTCGCGTTTGAGCGCAGGGAGAGTAGGCCTACGACTCCCAGCCGGTCCGCCGCGGCACTAGAAGCGGCTTGAGGGACTGGCTTCCCGGAGAGACTACTATAGCATTCACGACAGGGTTATGGGTATGGAAATAGACAGCATAGACAACGGCGGACGGTTCAGCCGCAAGGAAACAAGGAGAGCAGCTTTACATAGTAGTAGAATTACATTTTTGACTTTAATATCCGACATCAAGTATGGGCAGAAAGGCCCTTTCATCCTCTCCAATGTTCCCAGCTATGGACACGAGGCTCGAAAAGCAAAAAGCGGAGAGTAGAGGGATATACAAAAGCGAGAGGCTCTAGTTGTTCTTCGGCTGCTGCTGTCCACCGCCACCACCGCTCAGACCGCCGAACCAGCCCTTCTTCATATCCTTCATCGAGCTCTCCATCAATCGCTTCTCCTCCTCCTCCATCTCCTTGAGCCACTTCTCGCCGTTCTTCCGGATCTCCTCGTCGAGACGGATATACTCCCTCTGTCCGCGCTCGCGGATAAGGTCGGAGAGCATCTTGCCCTGCGACAATCCTTCGCCGAGCGTCTGTGTCGAAGCCGGATCTGTGCCGCCCAGCACCAGTGAGCCCGGTTGTGGTTGGGGTTTCAGGCCGAGCGCTGATGACAGGAAGCCGCCTGCTGATTTCGGCTTGCTGCTTGTGCTGCCGCCCTTTTTGTTGAATTCTTCGCGTGCCACGGCCTCGCGACGCGCGAATTCGGAGGCAATGTCCTTGCCCTTGAACGAATCTGGAGTCATGGTCAGCTCTGGTCCTATCTCACACATGCTGTAGCGTCACTCACCCATGACCTTGCGCACATCGTCAGTGCTGGTAGCTGCAAGGTACTCGAGGAAGGGAATGAGGCCGACAAGGTCCTTGGCGTGGGGATCCTTGGGATCGCCTCTCCACTTAGGCAGCACAATGGCGTTCTCCGGTTGGTTGCTGACGTGGTCAGGGTTCGTGTCAATGATGAGTGTCTTGTCCAGAGGTCGGTTCAGGTATGCCAGATCCTTGATGTATTTTCCATTCTCATACTTTGTTGCTTCGCGGAACAACGGCCACATGATGATCCTGAATGGATCGAGCTTCCTGATCACCGGATCGCCCATCGTGGATGGTACGGATGTGAAGACGACCAGCTCGTAGTACTGAGACAGATATCGCAGGAAGTAGTCAAGACCAGGACGTTTCGCGGTTCGCCAGCCATGCTCGCGTGACCACTCGCTGTGAATGAGTAGATCCTCAAGACTGAGAACCAATGTGTAGGGAAACTGCTGCTGCTTCGGCATGTCAGGTAGCAACTTCCTTGAAGTCGGCTCGGTGTAGTATTCGACAGATCCGGTCATTCTGCTCCTGATCCTTGTCCACACGGCACCAGGACTCCAGCCCTCTAGGTCTGCGGAGTCTATGCCCGCAGGAGATGCCTCGTCCCTTCCGTATGGCCGACCGAAATAAGCAGAACCCGAGAATAGTGCAAGAGCCAGCGAGGCGTACATGTAGCGTGCAAGCCTGGCTCTAGCACGATCTGAGGAAGTCTCGTAATCACTGTCGCGAAAGTCCTCCTCTTCCTCCGGACTCCGCCGTGATCGACCGGAGCCCGGGAACTCACCATCAGCCGGATTTGAAGCTCCTGCAGCGCCTTCCGTGCCAGCACGGCCCTTCCCAGTACCGAACTCCATGTCGAATGTTGAAGGGATACCTTGACGAAGGTCTGGTAGAGGACCTTTTGGAGGATTCTTGGTCTCGGCTTCGGTATTGACCTCGGGAGTCTGCTGACCATTGAACTCGACATTGGCGGACTCGGGATCTGAGGCGGTGCGTGGAGTGGGGTCTGAAAGGTTTATGGTTTCTGAAGAATTAGGCCCAGGCTGTCTGATAGGTTCAGTATTGGCTGTAGGATTGGGTGTCTCATTGAATTCTGCGGTCTGCTCTGAGCTCTGTTCTAGATTCGAAGCTGTGGATTTTGGAGCTGATGAGGAAGACTGAACCGATGCCGGTCCGCCGAATCTGATAGCGTCCTTGGGCTTCCATGTTTGATCTTGGGGAATGCTAGTGCCCGGGGATGTCTGCCTCGGCGATGTTGTGGGCGACGAGCCGATGGACTGCTTTGGTAAATCTGCTCGGTGTTGATTGAATGAAGGTTTCGAGTATTTGGCGTATGGTCTCAGGGTCGACCGCAACGAAGGGGTGGGCGCATAGCGAGGGAGGATGTGTGGCTGGCGCAGGGAAAGCCGTGCTGCGCTGCGCGCGACCTGCGCGAGCATGATGAGAGAGAGACTGTAACGCCCTCAAAGAACGAGCGAGATTTTGTCCGAGAGCTGTCAGCTCAGCAAACGCCCATACGAGTCCCAAATATGCCGTGGATGAAGCTCTGGTCGAGCTTGAGGTCAAAAACTTTTGTCGTCACTGGGACTGCGGCGAACGGGAAAGCGGGCCGCTGGCCGAGATATCAGTGCTGCCATACTCGTGGTTAATTTATCCTGCAATCTTCATGTATACTGACTGAGACACACGCTTTTGCATTCTTTTTGAAACTGTATTCCCTCCTGATGAGAAGACATGTGTGCGACGTACGGACTGGATTGGATTTCTGTGACTCGATTCCTATGCATGTGTCGGAGACGTACGAACCTTTTGCTTCATGGAACAGCTGGGGCTGAAACACTGTGCAACTGGAATTTATTCTTTGACTATTTTATATTTCATCCGGCGTGTTATATTTCACTAATGATACTCGTGTCGGTCATAATTTAATGCTTATTCGTACAAAATCCGCAGATAGTCTGTTTCACCATGGCAGCTTTAATGTCACTACCGCAAGATCCTCGGGTTCCCGGAGGCTCCACCTACGACCAGGCCAGAGTCATTGCTATTGTAACAAACTTCTACGACTTCCTGGCCACTCTGCCGTACGTGAAACCAGAGCATATCCTACGTCCTCCAATCGAAGGCTGGCCGTCGATCACGCGCGAATATTTCATTGATGAACTGCGCAAGTCCGAAGAAGTCTACCAGCTCCTCAAGCATCTGCCATATTTAGACCAGAACCGAGACCTGCAGAAGCAATACCAGATCAAGCCATACACCGACCCGTGCGACTATCGCAGCGCCGGACTCGAGGGCTACAAGTGGGGTCTGACTATCGAAGACCAGATCACTCCCTTGGGCGAAGAATCAATCCCAGCCTGGTGCGTCCCACTAGCATGCCAGCACGAAGGCCAATTCGGCAGCTACCCTGTGCTAGACACATCCGACGGCACGATCACAGACTGCGGCTTCGACGTGTGCTACGATGACGACCAGATCCTCTACGCAGACGACGACCCGCGTGCATGGCGGAACAAACTCAGCCAGACCCATTCCGACCCCAAGGACGCCACTGTGCCGATCGCAGAGTACTTCGGCCGGCTGAGGGAGAAGTTCCAGAAGCTGGAGTATATCGGCTTTTGGGACGACCAGGGCTCGGACTTTGCTGGGCCGCGCTTGGAACATGCTCCGCCTGGGTATGTGCACGCGAGCGGTCATGACGAGACGCTTCAGCCGTCAACGGATGTAAGGGCAATTTCTTCTTGGTAGTAGATGATGCGAGTGCTGACCAGATATTTGGAAACAGCGTCTGCAGAGAATCATGCTAGAGCATGGCTGGCCGCACGCTTTCGATCGACAGGCCTGTTGGAAGGCGATGGCCGATTACGATGCTGAGAGACAACAAGCATTGCACGAATGGCGGATGAAGAGCATCGAGAAAATTAAGGCTCAGCAGGAGCAGATGCGACTTCAACAAACACAGAAGATAGAATCATAGAAAGCGTGTCTCTTGCCGGTTCGTTGTGTTGAAAGCCGGCTCATATGGTAAAACAAATGCACAAGACCATGAAATGAGGGATATTATGTTGTATTGAATTACTATTCGCGGTATGTGCGTGTCGATAATAATCGACTTGATCGCCTCCCGAAGAGACCTACGAACTCCTTCGCTAAGCTAAAAAGCAAAAAGTAGACTAGTGTACAATTCGAACTCATCGATGTCGTGTTTTCCAACCTTCATGGGAATGAACAGGGGTATAATCAGTGCGCTCTAGACTGAGTTGGGAGTAACAACTTAGAAGTTCCTCGCGGGAGGGGCGGTAGCAGTAGTGTTGGCAGTGTTGTAACCGGGAGCGGTCACCGTGTGGTTGGTGCCTTGATCATAGCCATAGGGGTTCACGCCACTGCCCTCGGGCTGGGTGAAGTACCTGCCGTGGGAAGCGGAGTGAGCGTGATGACCGGCAGTCTCATCTTTGGCAAGAGTGGTGTTGCCATTGGCGACGGTGGAGCCGGTGAACCCAGTGTCGTGGCTGGGACGGTTGTCGACAACACCCATCTCGGTGTCACGAGTGGCAGCAGTGTGGTTGTGGTGATGGTGAGCAGCAGCAGCTCCGCCGATGGCACCTGCACCTGCAGCGGTCTCAGCACCACGCTTGCGGTTCCAGAACTTGCGGCGACCAGCAGAGCCAGAGGTGTAATTGTTCGCAGGGCTGGGGCCGTAAGCCTTCTCCTTCTTGTGGTGGCGAACCAGCGCAATCTGGACCAACGCAAGAATGAGGAATATGCCAGCACCAATGATAGCGCAAGCGAAGACGGCCTTATTGTACCTGCAAGCAGTACCATAAGTGACTTGGTAGGTGACCTTTTCGTTGTTTCCGGTGCCAAAACCATTGGATCCGAAACCAGAGCCATCATGTACGTTGCCAGAACCCAGGGGAGTGTTCACAGTACCGGCGCACTTGTGAGCACCCTGTCGGGTAAGGATGGCGATGGCGATAAAGCCACCGCAGAATAGAACATTGAGGATGACTGCGATGAAACCGAAGAAGCTAACGCCACCAAGGCAGCAAGTCAAAAGAACAGCGAAGATGGTGTAGACAACGGCAACACCAGAGATGCCTTCCACGGCCTTCCAGTCCTTTGAGATGTACTCATTGCGGTTCGACAGAACAGCCAGGAAATAGGAGAAGAAGCCGAGGACTACACTTGCGGCGCCGAAAGCCACCAAGTACAAAAAGGTCTGGAAAAGGCGAAGAAAACCGCCTCCGAGAGCACCCATGTTGGCGGGAGTATTCGCGGAGAGTCGAGAGTGTTGAGATGTGAAAATTCGAGATTACTTAGGCTGGTAGGATGCGATGGAAGAGAGGATTCTCTGAATGGGCGTGAAGATAGGGCAGCTATATGTGAATCCCCTGTCCGACGCAGGGTGCCAAGTTGAGTCGACCGCAGGTGAAAGTCTCGCACACCTGGGTTTTTTCTACGTCACTCAACCCAGAACGTCACCACCGAGCCACGCCGACGTCATTTCTGCTCGCCCAAATTCGACGCTTGGACCATCTGTGGACCGCACGCGCCACAGGCACGGACCATGTCTCTCTTCCCTGCACACCCACATGTCTTTGGGCTTGCGCATCTGTGCTTCTGGCCTGGCCTATTTGACGGCTAAGCCTCGCTTGGCTTGTGGCTTGGGAAATTTGTGGCGTGGACCTGCAATTCCTCTGGCTTCGCAATCGAGGACATTTGCCGACATACGCACCAGCATCGGGGGGTGCCGACGCCGCGACCTCGCAAGTGTGTGTACGCGTAAATCTCCATGTTCGCTCCAGCTCCACCCACTCCTCCATCCCTGCACACGCAACCGCTAGATGGCATATGCATCGAGGGTCGGGAGTGGGAAACGGGGCAAGCTGGGACGACCGATGATCGACGCTGCCGTCACTGTAAAACATGCGTTCCGGATCAGGTTTATGCAAGCTCCACCGTCCTACACCACCACCCTGCAACGCGGCAAGACCTGTATGTTTTATCCTCTCCATGCGTTCGTTGGCGGGTGAAGCACGTGATATTATTGGGACTACCCTAATGGCTACTGTAGAGTTATTTTCAAACTACACCACCTGTTTTGACGCAACCAGTATCTTCACCTGGTTTTCCTTGTCGTGAATCAATGCCGAGAAACCTTCCTCGACCACCTCGTCCAGCTTGATTTTCTTTGTGATCATACCTTCTGGCTTCATGCGCCCGGAACTGATGGCGTCCAGTACCGCGTCGTAATCGCCAGCCTGATAAGTAGCAACGCCCATGTAAGCTCTTTCTTTGAAGTTGAACAAACTCGGCGTGATTTTACAGGTCGACTCCCAGACCGCAATATTGACGAAAGTTCCGCGCGCTCGCAATGCCTTCACTGCATCGTCCATGGCTGCTTGTACGCCGGCGCAATCAAAAACGATGTCCACGCCCCGTTTCTTGGTCAAGTCCTGGCACCGCTGTATCAGGTCCTCCTTGGAGGGGTCGATGGTGATATCCGCTCCAAACTCTTTCGCAAATGCCTTGCGTTTACCTGATAGCTCAGACACAACCACAACACCCTCGCCCCTTGCCTTCAGGGCCTGGATGACTGCCAGACCAATCGGGCCTCCACCCAATATCAGAGCGGTCGATTTGGGATCCGCCTTCCAGGGCGAGATGTCCACAGCATGCCAGCCGACTGCCAAAGGTTCGATCAGTGCTGCATTGGCGTTAATCGTAATACACCGTGGGAAAATGCGATTTCGACACACCTCCTACTTCCATACTAACATTGTCGGGCAATTTATACACCGACGCTTCTGGAACCACAATGTGTTCGGAAAGACCGCCTCCTCCGCCTGTGCTAAATCAGCACATGCCTCAATTCACTGATCAAGCATAGCAATTGATTGACCTACCACTCAGCCCACGAAATCCGTTCTGCCAGCAGCAATTGATCAGGCCTTCCTCACATGCCGGGCAGGTGTCGTCGTATATTATGGGCTGAATGCACACTCTGTCACCAACTTTGAAGTTGGTTACACCTTCGCCTACCTCTTCGATCATGCCGCTGAACTCATGGCCGAGTGTTATAGGCGCGACCTCACCTGTGAGGGGATGAGGTCTCGACGTCGGACAGAAAATCGGGCCCTCGAGAAATTCGTGAAGATCTGGATATTCGTTGAGTGTTACTCTCTCTTCATCAAGAACGATTACTGCCTACCACTTCCACAAATGCCACACCATTCTGGAGCGACCTGCAACGTGTGAGCAACAGCAAGGACCTGGAATTGCATGATAGCCATTCTACCTTCACATGCCCTTTGCTACATGTAGGCTCCGGAACGTCGTCCACCCGAATGTCTCGATTACCATGGAACCGCAAAGCCTTCATAGTGAAATTATACTATCATGAATTATGGGGAGAGATGCAGAGGCAGGTAGGTCAAACCTCAGCAGGCAAGTAGAAAAAGATATTGGTCCCTCTCATTGTCGTCTTATACACTGCCGTCAGCCTCCGCTGCTGCTTGGCCATTACAATCTTACGCCCTGTGCTTCCAGCGTAACTCTCCCGGAGAAGATGGATTACTGCATCGGGACACCCGAATTCACGTTACGACCGCTGGCTGATGACACTGGAGCGGGAAGCGGGGGAGGGGTAAGTGACGTACACCACGCCCAACACCACGAAATGCCAAAATATTCTACCACGCTCGGAGCACAGTGTCGCTCTGCAATTGGGTCTCCTAATTGATATTTCACGTTCTAAAGGAGCACATGTTCCGTAGGGTTGTTATTGCGATATCCAAATCCACGGCGATTTTAGAGCATTCATGCCGGACGGGTCATACGTCATCATAAAGCTTTATTTGTTCCTCCGCGATGCGATCTGAGGCCGAGGCAGATGCACAGCATTGGTGATCATACAACAAATCAATCTGCGGCTGAATCCGCCAATTGGATATAGAATTCAAGATGTGATCGTAAAGTCAAATCCTGCGAGCCAAAAGGTCTATTTCTCCGGTGTGAGAGATTTGGCTACGCCCTCTTATCTCCGGCGCCAGGCCTGGACGGCGGCAAGCGGTGACACTCATGTGTGTCAACAATGAGGTCACAGCTTTGGACGACGTATACGAAGTTGTATTTTAGTCGTGACAGCCCCGCCATTTGACCATTGATTTGACCATCTCTCTCCTCGCTATCTACAGAAACTCGACATTTACTTGACAAAGCATAGTCGATTCGCCCAGCATGCCTTACCCCGAGACTGCCACCGGATTCGCAATCCATGACCAGAAAAAGTGGTCCACATTCAAGAAGGAAGAGGTAGCTTTTCAAAGTCCGGCCTCCACAGTGACATTGTTGCTGACGACATCACGCAGTTCAAGCTGAAGCCTTTCGAAGATCGCGATATCGATATCGCTATCGAGGCCTGTGGTGTCTGCGCTTCTGATCTTCACACAATCAACGGCGGATGGGGAGAGGCACCTCTTCCCCTGGTCGTTGGCCATGAGGTAATTGGAAGAGCGGTGAAGGTAGGAAAGGAAGTCAAGACTATCAAGTAAGTGGAACGTTTGTCGTGGGAAAGCAATTGAGTCTGACATAACATCAAGGGTTGGAGATCGGTAAGCCGAATCGCCAGGAACTTGGAAGGTAGTGGGGAAGCGGGGACTGACCTTTGACCGCAGCGTCGGCGTGGGGGCTCAAATCGGCGCAGATTTGACTTGTGACAACTGCAAGGCGGACCAAGAGAATTATTGCCCCAAGCAGATCGACACTTATGGAGCAGAGTACCCGGACGGTACCGTCTCAATGGGCGGGTATTCGAGCCATATCCGTGCCCACGAATACTTTACCTTCAAGATCCCGGATAACATTCCTTCCGATATCGCTGCTCCAATGGTGCGTTTCAAGCGGGTTTCGCCGACATGGCAATACTGACGACGGGCAGCTTTGCGCCGGATTGACAGTGTACAGCCCTCTGGTGCGCCTGGGCGCCGGCCCTGGCAAGAAGGTTGGAATTGTTGGCATGTAAGTGACCGAGATCCAATTGTGCTGTCAACAGTGAGCATTACCAACATGTTATAGTGGTGGTCTGGGTCACTTTGCCGTCATGTGGGCTAAGGCTCTCGGCGCCGAAGTCTACGCAATTTCGCACTCCCCGAACAAGAAGGAAGACGCCTTGAAGATGGGAGCGAAAGAGTTCATTGACACGAATGAGAAAGGCTGGAATGAACCCTATAAGTTTAAGTTTGATTTCATTCTCAACACCGCAGATGCGCTGCACAAGTTCAATCTTCCCGACTATTTCTCGACTCTAAAGGTTATGGGACGCTTCCACACTGTTGGACTTCCAGACCATCCTCTGCCTGAGCTCAAGGCTCAGGACTTTGCCGCGAATGGTTGCTATTTCGGAACCAGCCACATCGGTAACCGTCCGGAGATGCTGGCCATGCTGGAGTTGGCAAGCAAGCAGAACATCAAGAGCTGGGTCGAGACCATTCCCATCTCCGAGGAGGGCTGCAAGCAGGCTGTCGAGAGGCTTTCCAAGAACGATGTGCACTACCGCTTCACCTTGGTTGACTTCGACGCGGCCTTCGGCAAGCGCACGTAGGACGCTTGAGTATTACAAGGTATTGAGGAGTGTTGAAATGCGATAGGCCGGCGAGAATAAAGGGAGACTAGCTCAAACGTAATAGGCCGCTGTAGTCGCAATATCAGACCAGTCTCCGTGCTTGATCTCAGTCCGAGTTTGATGTCGCTGGTGCATTGCCTCAACGAACGCTTTTCGAGATCATATCCTTGCCGTGCGCCCTAACAATCTCGTCCAATAACTTCCTGACTTCAGCGCATCCGTCCACCGCTACAGCGACCATAGCCTCCAGCCGCGCAGCCTGCACTCTGGTCTCCATAAGCAGACAAGCAACCTTACCCTTGCCCACCGTGGCGATCGTCAAGAAGGGCAACTCCGTCTCCTCAGCGCCGCTGAGATCAAGCAACGGATCCGCCTCACCGTCGTTACTAGCATAAGTCGCTGTGGACCCCGCAGTGACAGCAGCGACATAATCCGGCATCGGCACGCCGGCGTCGACGAGCGCGAGTGTAGCCGCATTGATCAGCGCCGCGAGTAATGATCCGTCCGACGATAGGACATGTAGCGTGATTGCGATCGTGCTGTGCGAAAAGAGATGCGTGAACAGTGCTGAAGAGAACGTCGTCGTGAGTAGGTGCGCCAGCTCAGTAGTGCGTCTGAATCCGTCAGTTTCTTTGCTCAACCAGGAGTACAACGCAACCTACTTGTCCCCCCGTGCCCGTCGCCGGCGGTCTCCAGACGCCGCGAAGCCAGCGACGTCAATCTCCACGTCTACGCGTGCGGACGAGGTCTGCTCGCTTGCACGGCCGCCGCGTCGAGACGCAGTCGTCGATTCGGCGGGGCCGATCACGGTGCAGAGCACTTTCGTATTGCCCATCTCTAGATATGACGAGCCGTCTGCTGCGGCTTGGGTACCAATTTGTCCGGTCAGGTGCCGTAATTCGTTCCATCGCCGGCCGTCGATGCGGAGATGTGCGAGATTGTAGGATGAGGTGTCGAGCGGCATTTTGAAAGGTTTGAAAGGGCCGAGACTGGCGGATGCAGAGAATAATTGGCGCTCGGAGTGTCTGGCTCTTTTTTCTTGATGCTGTGATGTTGCAAAATTTCCTTTTTGGGACATTGGCAAGCTTGAATGCTGAGCTGTGATTGGCTGCTGCCTAACTACATCCAAGTGCGCTGCTCAAACCCTACTATCTATCTTTCACTCCGCCCACTTATCAGAGCAAATGTGATTTTGAAAGCGGAGTGTGGTCTTTCTCGATGATTCGGCTCTCTTTGGTCAAGGGCTCGGCTATTCTGTAACAATATGGCAAGCTTTCGCCGCTATGCCACAATCCGATCCCACAACGAGTGGCAAACGCAAACGTAGCCGCACCGCAGAAAAGCCTCTTGTCATCTCGTCTGACGAGAGTGCGGCTAGCGAATCTCAAGATGATACCGGCGCATCTCCATCGCAGAAGCGTCTAGTGTGGTCCGACGATGAGGATCCATCTGCGCCCTACGAACACTTCAAGAAGCGCAAGACGGACCAACGCAGAGCCGATGTAAAGCAGACACGAGCTGCCAAAGCGAGCGTCACGAACCCGTCCATTGTCGGTCGGAAACCGGCCACGGTCATCGACGTAAGGAAAAACCAACGAACGCGACGGCATGATCTTCAGCATAGCGAATCGGACTCGGACGACGAAACGATCGAGAAGTCTCTTCCCGCATTTCTTAAGGAGAGGCGCGGGAAATGGGAACATCAACACAAGCGTCTTGGCCAGGATGGACTCAATCTGCCTCCGCTGTACGACGACATCTACTTTTCCGACGATGAGCAGAGCAATGCTTTGCAAATCAAACCGAAGTTCTCGCACATAAAGCCCGTTAGAGAATGCAAAGACATCGAGCTTCGCTTCTCAGCCGGCATGATTCCTGCACCAATCGCCCAATGGCTCAAGGAATATCAAGTCAAAGGCGCCGAGTTTCTACACGAGCTGTTTGTATTCCAGAAAGGAGGTATACTCGGCGACGACATGGGCCTGGGCAAGACTATACAAGTCATCTCTTTCCTGACCGCAGCATTTGGCAAGACAGGCGATGAGAGAGACGCCAAGCGGATGCGCAAGATGAGACGCGCCGGTGGCGGGCGCTGGTATCCCAAGGTCCTCATCATCTGCCCCGGCACGCTGATGGAGAATTGGAAAAATGAGTTTGAGCGATGGGGCTGGTGGCATGTCGATGTGTTCCACGGCAAAGACAGAGATCTCGTCCTCGACTCGGCTCGTCAGGGGCGGCTGGAAATCATGATTACGACTTATACGACCTTCAAGAACCATAAAGGAATAATAAACCTAGTAGACTGGGATGCCTGCATAGCGGACGAATGTCATATGATCAAAGAGCGAAAATCGGAAACCACAAAGGCTATGGACGAAGTGAATGCTTTATGCAGGATTGGTCTGACCGGTACAGCGATTCAAAACCGGTACGAGGAGCTATGGACGCTCCTGAACTGGACGAATCCGGGCAGATTTGGACCCATCAGCGTGTGGAAAGCAAGCATTACTGAGCCTCTCAGAAGAGGCCAGAGCCATGATGCGACTATGGCTCAACTTGCTATCGCCCGCAAAACGGCTGCAAAACTGGTCAACAATCTACTGCCACAATTCTTCATCCGCAGGGAGAAAAGAGAGATCGCGGACCAGCTGCCCAAGAAGACGGACAAGGTCGTGTTTTGTCCTCTGACTCCAATTCAGAGCGAAGCGTACCAACGCCTGGTCGATTTCGAATGGACAGAGCTCATCCGCCGCTCAAACGAGATTTGCGATTGCGGGAGTGGCAAGACCCGAGGAAAGTGCTGTCATAAGACGACGGAAGATGGTATGAAGTGGCAATCCTGCGTCTTTGTGATGTTGGTTGCGTTCCAGAAACTCTCTAACCACTTGGCCATGCTGGTACCGAGCGTTACGGACTTTAAAGAAAAGCAGGAGCGCGATCTAATCATTCTGGAGGAGGCAGTACCAGAGGATTGGAAAAGGCTGTATGCCGAGCGTGACAGCCCCACACATCTGGCAAATCAAGACTACTGCGGCAAATGGAAAGTGCTGAAGAAATTGCTACGCTTCTGGCACACGACGCAGTCAGCGACTGGTCCGAACAAGGTCCTCGTCTTCAGTCGGTCTGTCCGACTGCTAAGGATTCTCCGATCTCTGTTCGAAAATACGACGAGCTACAATGTATCATACCTTGATGGTGCCATGAGCTATGCCGACCGCCAGAAGGAAGTAGACGACTTCAACATGCGCGAAGAGCAGTTTGTCTTCCTGATCTCCACAAGAGCGGGCGGCGTTGGGCTCAACATCACTTCGGCCAACAAAGTGGTAGTATTCGATCCGGACTGGAACCCATCCCACGACTTACAAGCACAAGACCGGGCGTACCGGATCGGACAGACCCGTGACGTCGAAGTCTTCCGGCTAGTATCTGCAGGCGGGGTCGAAGAGATCATGTACGCACGCCAGATCTACAAGCAGCAACAAGCGAGCATCGCATACGACGCCCAACCACAGCGACGCTACTTCGTCGGCGTCCAAGGCGACGCAGACCAAAAGGGCGAAATCTTCGGTCTAGCGAACATGTTCTCCTACACAGAAGACAGCGTCGTACTCCGAGACATAGTCAACAAGACAAACGTCGCCGAAAGCCGCGCAGGCGTAGCAGTAGTAGACATGGACTCCTCCCCCTCATCGAACACCACCAACCCCAACTCCGACGCCGCGACGCTCGAAGAAGAAGAAGACCACGAAGCCACCCTGTCGCAGCTAGCAGAGCGCCTGGCAGCCGGTCTCCCACCGCTATCATCCAAGCACCACAAAGACGCAAAACTCGATCCCGTGACGGCCATCCTAGCGGGAGCGGGGGTGACGTACACCCACGACAACGCACAGGTCGTCGGCTCGAGTAAAATCGAAGCGCACCTCTCGCGCCAAGCGCAGCGGCAGTCCACGTCAGATAGGGGATTGGTGTTCCCGCCTACGCCATCGAAGCGTCGTCGCCACCGTGAAGAGGCGGGGGAGGTGGAGTTTCGCTTCAGGCCGCCGGAGGATGTCAGGAGGCGGCAGTTTGTGAGTATTGCGCGGTGGTGGGATGCCGATGCAGCGGGAGGGGATGGGGATGAAGAGGAGGTTGTCACGAGGTTTGCGCTTAGGGTCGAGGCGTGGTCCCAGGAAAAGAGAAGGGAGGTGCTTGAGCGGTTTTATGGCGCTAGGAGGCGAGCTTTGGGCGGCGCTGTTGCCAAGGATGGGATTGAGGATGAGGTGTAACAGTATGAGGGCGAAGATCAATCTCTCGTTAGACATCAAGCTGGTTGAACGGCACAGCTGGGACACGTCGTACACCAAACGCAGGGCATGAAAGGAGAGAAGCTTTGGATTAATCTACGAAACATCATAATGAACGATGATGCATGACTTCATTATTCGCTAGTTTCATGAACCTATGACCCTCGTCCCGTCTCCGCTATGCATTATTTCGTAACGCCTCCTCCCGGATCCAGCCGGAGCATATTGCACCCCTGTCTGCTATACATGTAGGAAAGAAATCAGCAAAAGATAGCACTGCGGCTTCTTTCCGTCTCGCGGTTCGAGTTATGCAGGTGCTGTGTCACGTCCAGGACAGTCTGGATGTGCTTCTTCGACAGACCCTCTCCACGGCGCTGAGCCAGCAGCTGAGCCGTCTTCAGCACGTTCTTGATCTGCCGACCGTTCATCTGCATGCGGGCCAATGCGTCCACATCGCGATCCGAGATGCAGTGTGGCTGGGTAATCTTCTCGTGTCGAGCAAGCTCTTCAGCAGAGAAAGCCGGAGCATCTGCGTGTTTCGTACTTGAAGAAGGAGGAGTAGCAGGGGACGAGGCGTCGGTCGAAGTAGTTTCGTCCTTGGAAGTGCCTTCTTCCGTCTTTGCCAGGTCTTTGACCTTCTCCGAAGCATCTCCCTCTGCCTTCTCTTCAGCAGGCTTCTCCTCAGCAGGCTTCTCCTCGACAGGCTTCTCCTCGACAGGCTTCTCCTCGAAAGACTTCTCCTCGACAGGTTTCTCCTCAGCGACCGGCTTGGAAACTTCAGCCGCAGACTCTGCCTTGGCCTCCTTCGCCGATGCCGCATCTTTGACCTCTGCCGCAGCACCACTGACCTTGTTGTCTTTGCTCTTGGGCGGTCCGCGCTCCCTCGCAGCCAATTGCACCACGTTGTGTCTCGAGAGAAAGTTCTTCCAGACCTGCTTCCTGCTCTCAATGCTCAACTCCGGGTAGTCCAGGCTGATGTGGATTCTGCTTTGGAAAGCTTGGTCCAGAGTCTGCACCCTGTTGGTGGTCAAGAACATGATGCCTTCGTAGTATTCCAGCACGCGGAGGAAGATGCTGACGATCTTGTTGCGCTCAATCTCGTGGAGTGACCGTTCTTCCAAGAAAACATCGGCCTCGTCCAGCAGTAGTATAGCATTCCACCGGGTGACCATCTCAAAAAGGTCCAGTAGACGACCCTCGACGTTGTTACTATCATATCCAACGTCGCCTGCGGACATGACAAAGAGAGGTACCCGCATCTCTTCTGCCACAGACTCGGCGGTTAATGTCTTGCCCACCCCTGGCGGACCGCAGAGAAGAAGAATGATACCGCGTCCCTTTCCTTCAATGACATCATCGAATTGATGGCGAGTAGACTGCTGGGATGAAGTAAAGCCAAGAATGAGTTCCTTTTGCGATTCGGGCAGGACGAGCGACTCAAAAGCGCGTGTGTTGAAAGACAACTCATGGACGGAGTTAACGTACAGATTCAACCACTGCTTCTGTTTCAAGGCATAGCCCCTGATAAGATGATTGCACATGAGCCTCTGTTCTTCGGTGAGAGGCTCCTTGTTCGCTTCATCCTCATCGTCGGCAAAATGGCCTGCATCAACGTCAGAAAATCTCGCACAAACATGTATACGCCAAACGAACCGTCAATAGGCATGCCATCCTCCATATCATCCTCAAAATCGCCCAGCTCCTCATCAGAGTCCGATTCGCAATCGCTGTCATCAGAGCCGGAACGATGTCCGGACCCGGAGTCTCTGTTAAAAGGAGTGACAAAGATGCTGTAATTAGGTACATTCTTGTTCCAGCCGTGTGTGTCAACCATAATGCGGCCCTTGATGCTGAATTTCTCCTTATGACCCCACAGATCGCGGCGCCATCCCATGCCTTCGTAGCCCCTGTAATGGCTGCCAGACAATGCTTCCACCTTGGCGCCGCGGGCGATGAGCTTATTCCGTAGTTCGTCCTTCTCTCTGTGAAACTCGAGAGGGAAGCCGGCGAGCGTGAAGATGGTCCGGGTGCCGGTCCAGCTATGCAAGAAGACATTAAACCTCTGGTAGCCGAAGCGGCTGCCGTCGTATTCGACAAAGAGCATCATCAGCCAGAATCCTGGCTTATTATCCTTATTGAAGCCATACTTGCCGCTCACAAGACGGAATACCCTCTCTTGACCTTCAACTTTGCTGAAGATGAGAGAGGCAGGCTGGAAGAGAGTCCACACATGCTCATATGTCATGACGCCCTTGGCCATCATGTCTTGGGATGAGTCTATCAGATCCTGGAATTCTGATACGAGCAGATTATAGAGTAACTCGGCGTGCTGCAGCTTCAACGCATCTTGTTGTTCGGGGTCGAGAGCCTTTAGATCATCCTGGTCAGACGTAGAAGCGATTGACTTGGCTGCCTTTTTTGCAGGGGCGACGGTCTCATCTTCTGCTGACACCTTCTTTGAATCGGATGATGTCGC
Source organism: Dothideomycetidae sp. 11243 (assembly GCA_000836255.1). Classification (NCBI taxonomy): domain Eukaryota; kingdom Fungi; phylum Ascomycota; class Dothideomycetes; species Dothideomycetidae sp. 11243. The sequence goes on along the minus strand of DF938581.1, from coordinate 1,078,352 downwards.
ATCCGTCTGCGAGGACGTAGAATCCTGGGTGGGCTTGTCCTTTTTCTCGGACTCTGTAGACACGGCAGAAGCTTCCGGTGTATCCTGCGAAGAAGGCTCCGCTGGCTTTTCGGCGGTCTGGATTGCAGGTGTATCCCCGCTGTGGTCCGCTTTCGTGGGGCCACCCTGTGTATCACTTTTGTCCTTGTCCGTGTCGGCCACTGCGTCCGCATTGCTCTCTTTTGTGTCTGGCTCCTTCTCCGCCTTCTTGAGGCTCTTCGCCTCGTTCTCGGCGACCTTCTTCCTCAACTCCTCGATCGCAGCCTTCAGCTGTGGCCATCGGTGGATGAGGGGCTCAAAGTTCTTGCTGAACTCCAGTCTTTGAAGCCCAACCGTGACGCCCGGGTAGCCCTTGAGAACACCCTTGAGCAGATCTTTAAGCAGTGGACTCTGAATGACGATGCTGTGCACCGTTAGAACCTTTTCTGGGTCGTTGTACACCTTGATATGGCGGACGATCAAAGCCCATTTTTGTGTCTCTGCATCCTCGGCTGGTTTGCCGACATCGTCCGGAATGGTAGGCTGCCACTGGAAACGCCCTTTCTTGTCCTCTTTACCCGAATAGAGGTGTTTCAGACCAGAGCTCATGCCCACGAGCTTTGGGTCGAGCTTCACAAGCTCCTCGCCCTGCTGGTCGGAGCTCTTAGTGTTGCCGTCAGTCTGGATGTCGGAAGACTTGCCATCTTCGGCGGATTTAACAGGCTCGCCAGGCGGGCTGCTAGTCTCTGTAACGTCCTGGGGCGTGAATATGACTGGCCCAGCTGAGGAGCCGTCGGAAGATGATTCCTCTGAACGCATTTCCTCCACAACGTCCGCCAGAAGCCGGCGACGGGGTGGATGGGGATGAGGTAGCTGTCAATGGAAGATGTGTCGTACGCCGTCCGTGCGACGAAGGATGTGGTGCGGGCGGGTTGATCGAAGACGCTGCTCGCTGGCGGATGAATATGGTACATGAAAGAGCGTAAGAAGCTATACTGAAGAAATGCGATAGCGAAAGCTAAGAAGAGAGTTGGAGTTATTTGGAAATGAGGCTGAGCTGGGCTGTTGCCTGGCGATGTGGGATATATAGAGAGTGGGGGATGACACAAGTAGTGGCACGGACTGAACGGAAGGATATACAGATGCGGTGACCGCAAGAGATGCAATGACTGCGGCGAGGTACGAGGGTGTCTGGTGCCAGAGCTAGTGCCAGCGCCGGCGGAAACAGCGTTATGACCACGGCGGCTACGAAGTTATTGGCTGGGCGGCAGGAGGCAGTGGTATGCCGCAGGTCCAGGTCTAGGCAGCAGGGATGCGAAGCAGCAAGCGCCGACAGGTGGTCGGTTGCCTGCCGGAGGAAATCCTTGGTTTCGTGCTTTCGATCTCGGTCTAGTGTCGGGCAGCGTGTGACGTGTCTCCGCGAGTGGATGAACGAGGTGCGTGCGGGCGGGCTGAGCTCCACTGTACAGGCCAGGAGCGGGGCAGGGATGTCGGTGCGGTGGCGTCGGCGGTGCTGATGAGGCACTGCGTCTGCTTCTCAAGCGCCGCGCCACGTCGCTGATTGGCCACGAGCTTGGGTTCGCTGGCTGTTTCCGGGCGCAGTCCTGGACGACGCGGTCCACAACGAGCCTTAGCCCTGTTTACCGCAGTGAACGCCGCTGTGGAGTGCGCGTGCGTGACTCACGAACCAACACGGCCGGTGGGGTCAATAGGCAATGGGTGTTTAATGGCAGCTACCGCTGCGGACAGAGGGGTCGCCAAGACGGTCACCGCCAATGACTCAGCGCTCATGAATGAAGGAAAAGAATGACTCGATTGGATATCTCTGAAACATGCCACAACGCCCTCTGTTATTTGCCCCATATCGGCATCTGAACCTATTCCTCTGGCCCTTCTTTCCTGATCTGATTCTTGGGTAGGACCCTACAGAAAGGACACAGCCACTCCTCGCCTGCCGGCGGTGACTCTTTGAGGCCGACGCAGCTCCAGTGGAACCACTGATACTTGCAATCGAAGTTGTCACAACCGATCATGTCGCCAAAGCTGGTTCTCTGGCAGCTGCAATATACCTCAGTGTCGTCATCCTCTCCATTTTCTACCGCGGCCGCATCTTCATCGTCCGACGGTGCTTCGCTCTTGTGCTTAACCGAGGAAGATGCGTGCTTCTTCTTCTCGCCCGTCGCACCCTCCTGTGATTGCTGCGCCGATGGCGACGGCGATGTGCTAGCATGACTGTCCGATGGAGTGGGCGATGCGGACGGTGATCCGCGCGCCCCTCTGTCGCGAGCAAGTTGTCGTCGACGATCGCCCTTTTTGCTCGGGAGCATCGATGTACGTACTCGCTTGCGTCCGGCTGCAGATGTGGATGATGTGCTGGGCAGCGGACCCTTTTTGGTGCCAGGTGCTTTTCGAGCCTGCACTGGCTTCGACGGCTGGGCAGATCCAGCACGTGAAGCCGGCCCGGGCGTGCTAGCCTGCGGTGTGGATGTCGGACCAAGCGAAGATTGGCGGAGGTTCGAAGACTGTGTTGGAACGGTGCCGGAGATGCTGCTGTTGTTCAGACGCCGCCGCTTAGAGGCGTCTGCACTGGATTCTCTCGTAGGCCGAGTTGACGCTGGATTGAGATGAGGCTGGTTGAGTAGCACGTTAGGAGTTGTTGTGCCAGAATTTGCGCGTGATACGCCCGCGAGTCGTGCGATTGCTGCGTTAGCCACGTTGCCTGCGACCGCACCCTGGGCGGAGTTGACCGACACCGATTGTAGCGGAGTACTCATTCCAGATAATGGAGGAGCAATATTCGCGGTTGAGGGCTGCAGCAGCGACGGCAACGATGGATCACGTGGAAATTGGTCCGTCGCATGCAGGTCGCGCAGTTTGACATCGAAGCGCTTGATCTGACGCTCGAGCACGATCATGGCTTTCTGGCTGAGGGCGAGCTTTTCCTTCTGCAAGCCTTCCATGCGTTCGAAGTTGTCGTGGACGACTTTGGTAAACGATTCCTCCTTGGGATGCTTGACGTGGGATCCAGCAGTTTTGACGTGTCGTTGCAACATGTTGTCGCGTGAGACTATGGTATCGCGACATTGCACGATTTGCTCATCTTTGGCCTTGATCTCTTCTAGTAGATGGGCGATCTCGGCGGGAAGGTTTGCCACTGTGGCCTGTCAGTGACTGCTCACTATGTATGAACGACTGAGTGGCAAACTCACCATCATGGCAGAACTGTTCGAGGACAGTCGCAGCGTCGTCTGCAGTCGCCATGGTGTTGTAGCGTCGGACCAGCAGGATCTCACGCCGACGACTGCGCCGCCAGTCTGACGATAGGGGTTTGAGAGAGGTGTTTGCGGTGATTGCTGTGATTGCTTGGCAGGTGACAGCGCGGGACGAGGTCGGGTTGCGGCAGACGGAGCGGAGCGGGCGAGGCGGAAGAAAATGCGCAGCGCGGCCGCAAACAAGGCAGGCGCGCGTCCACCTCACCAAATCGCTTTGTGTGACGGGCCTTCCACAAATAGTTCCATTACGGCGTCTTTGGATCTTCCTCAGCAATAGCGCATCATACTCTAGAGAGGGCGAAGAGAGTCGAAAGAGTCCGGCGACATCTCCCAGGGATCGAGGGTGACTAATCAACGCAGGCGCGGGCCCACGGTTCAGCCCTATTGCGCCGCAAACCGCCAGGCCGCACCCCCCAAATGGCCCACGCGAGAATCCGCCGCCCGTCCTCTCGGCCGCCCTCGTCTGGGGTCGACGTCTTGCGGTCTGGCCGAAATAATCCTCCAACTAGATTGCTCATACCAGCCCGCCAACACTACGCCCGAGACGACGGCGAGGAAGCCGAAATCGACGATGACGCGACCAACAGCAGCACCTTTGACCGCGCCTCGTCCTTAGACAGCGAGGACCAGCGCTACTTCGACATTGCATTCCGCCAAGAGGCTGCGCGCCGCCACCACACCATGTCGCGCGCCTCGAACACGCCCGCCAGGCAAGCGGTGCGCAACGGCATAGTCCAGCAGTGGGAGCCGACGACGACTCCGCGCTCCGGATACAGCACGCCGGACGAGATCCCGCGACGGCCACTGACGCCGCCCATCAACGACGCCGACGAGGCCGATGCCCAGCGCCGCGAAATCGAAGCCCTCATTCAACTGCAGGTCGAGGAGAACGGCATCGAGCGACCAAAAGGCTATAATGTCTCCTTCCACTATAATCGCCGCGTGGAGAATATGCATTTCGGCCGTACTCATCCCATGAAGCCGTGGCGCTTGACACTGACAAAACACCTCGTTATGGCGTATGGTCTGCAGTATGCCATGGACAACTACGAGGCCTTACCCGCGAGCAAGGACACTGTCGCCGAGTTCCACGACCCCGACTATGTTGATTTCCTGTCCCGGGTCTCACCGCAAACGTTTGACCAATTAAAGGATCTATACGCCTCTCGTGTGCCATTAGGAAGTCCCGACGATATCGTTAAATTGGGACCCTTCAATCTTTCCGTCAGTCCTGGCGCCGACTGTCCAGTCTTTGACGGCATGAGCGAATACCTCTTCCTCTATACGGGAGCCACCATGGAAGCGGCGCACTGTTTGACCAATAGACAATCCGACATCGCCATAAACTGGTCTGGCGGATTGCATCACGCACACAAGTCTGAAGCCAGCGGCTTCTGCTACATAAACGATATAGTGCTCGCGATACTTGAGCTTTTGCGGTTCTTCTCAAGGGTACTCTACATCGATATCGACGTACATCATGGCGACGGCGTCGAGGAAGCATTTAATTCTTCAGACAGAGTCATGACTGTCTCTCTCCATCGCTTCGGTCTAGTGTCCGACGCAAATCCACCTCATCTATTCTTTCCAGGAACAGGCAGCATGAAGGACAACGGCAACCCGTCGAGTCCAGGTCATCATTTTGCGCTCAATGTCCCTATACCATCGGGCATCACCGACGAAGAGTATCTCACGGTATTCAAACGCGTCATCGGACGGACGCTGGAGACGTTCCGGCCTGCTGCGATCGTCCTGCAGTGCGGTGCCGACAGTCTAGGCGGCGATCGTCTAGGCCAATTTAATCTGAATATTAAAGCGCACGGCGAATGTCTGTCTTTCGTAAAAGCTGCTGGAGTTCCGCTCCTCGTGCTTGGCGGTGGCGGCTATACGGCGCGCAATGTAGCGCGGGCATGGTGCCACGAGACGGCTCTCGCGGTCGATGCCACACTCAACGATACACTGCCAACGCAATTACTCCCACGGGCTCAAGCATTCATGGGCAAAGTCCATGGCGATGGAAAATTATACCCAGACCTCAAGGGCTTCCACAACAACGAATGCACAAAGAAAGACCTGGATACCATTGTGCAATGGTGCTTTGAGGAATTACGCATGGTCAATCACGCGCCTAGCACGAATATGGAGCATCTGCCACCTCCAGCTGATATAGAGCGGATAAGAAGAAAAGTTGACGAAGAGTGGGAAAGGGAAAGGGAAACTGATCGCAGTGAGACGGGCCGGAAGAAGCGTGAGAGAAACGCTGGTAGTAGGGGAGAGATGCGGTGACATGACTGAAGATTAGAAAAGATACATTGGATGATATCCATATTGGATTGAACGGGGCAAACCTCTGAGAAAGACAAAAGTCCCATACTTGCAAGGTCGTAATCACGATGTAGAAGCTAGCAACTGGCTCAAGTCTCTTTCCGTGATCCTCTTTGCCAGGTCCTCGAGGAACGGCCGGTATGTAACGTGCACATAGTCGATGACAAGCAAGATGATGGCAACGACCTTGAGGATGCCGTAGGTCTCGTCGACAACAGCGCTACAGATCTGGTAGACATCGATCCCCCAGTCGTCTTCATCACGCGGGCGATCTGGCTGATGACAGTGCGCGAGGTACAAAGCCCAAACGTCACCCTCGACCTTGAGCAACGGGAGTACGGGCAGTGAGACGGGAGGGTCGACTCCGGCAAACCTGGCAAGTCTGGCAAGAAGCTGGAAGTGCGCGTGGACCCACAATAGTATGCTGTCCAAACGCGACTCGGCGAACTTTGCGCTGGTCTGAACGCTGACGGCAACAGGATCGAGCAGGCGTCCCACCGGGTGGAAGAAATTGAGGGTTGGAAAGCTTGCGTGTGTCAGCGGGCTGAAGACTTCGTGCAAGCGCTTCGCGGCGGCAGTCATGACCTCGGACGGTTTGAAGCAGATGGCGAGGTCGGCGCTCGCCTGGACCCGACCATAATTAATCTCTTGCTTGACGACATCAAACACAACCGCATTTTGGAGGTCTTCAAGGCGAAATGATTCCGAGTGAACAGAGTGACTGATGCAGGAGCTAAGTATGGGCCAGTGCGAGTACTCGTACCATTTCCTGTCGATGCCACCCTCCATTGCGCATAGTCTGGTCCCGCCCAAAAGGCCCTGACTTGTGAAGTCGCACATGTCTCCCCCAAGCTCCTTTCGACGGGAGGGCGCGCACAAATACTTACAGACGGTTTCCTTGTCCAAGCCCAGGTTCAGTTCCGGTCGTTTGGCGCGTATTGCCCGCATCTGTTTCCGGGTTATGACGCCATACCCACGGGCGAAAGCGAGAGCTTCTTCTGCCAAAGCTTCTGCTTCTGAAGGCAGACCCCCATACCAATCGCCGTGTCGCTCGTACCGGCACATATTGATGGGAAGCTTCATGGCAGGTAGGATCCGAGTGCGAACAACCGAGCCGTAGCTCAAGTTTTCGGATACCTCAGTGTATGGCGAAGTGGGCGCGTCTGCATTCAAGCCTGCCACGAAGGAAGCATCGCACGCGGAGCGTCGTCGTTGGTCGGCAGGACTGTCACTCGGATCAGGTGTCTCAGCATCAGACCTGAGATCGGTCTCATGGACCCAAGCAGCTATTCTATCCATTAATTCTCTCTTGCCACAGTTGTTCTCCCAGCGTGATCAGTATCTTGAGGAAAAAGGATGGAAGTACAACACTGTGAAGAAGTGACTCGAGAGGAAACAGGACTAGGAACTTCATTGTGGCCATGGCATGCAGAATCCAATGCTTTGTTCGAAGTATCGAACGCCGGAAGGGTCGCACTCACGCAGTCGGAGTGGTTGGCATCAGGCCGGCAACAAAGAAAGGCACCTCAACAGAACTTTCAGTTGGAAGAGTGCGCCTTCCTTCGAGGCGAGGAATGTGTGTTGGCTTACTGCCAAACAATGCATGTGCATTCCTTGTAGCACGTCTCGTGATTGAATGTGCCCGGGGATTCTGCGCATCTCGACGGGTCGCAGAAAACGTGAGCATGGAAAGCCAGGGTGTTCGAGGACCATTTGGGGGGGAAATGGCCGCCACCCCAAGCGAGCTGATTCAGCCATGCAGGACGCCCAACAGCAAGGTGTGGCAATTAGTATACCTCTGGTAAAGTACAAGCTATTTTCCTTTTTGACGCAGATCATCAATGGATTAAAAATCACATAGAATTGCAAGATTTAAGTGTGCTTCTATCTCTATATTAATCATTGCCGTACTGGCGTCGATAGCGCCTTTGCTATGCAATCGTACATATGCTGCTTTCCCTTAGCCATAGTAGTCTCAACCAAATTGGCTGAGTTGTACCTCGCATGACGCCACCCATTCCAGATCGGCAGCACTAATCCCATGCGCTTGAAGATTTCCAATAGGCGCGGGCTTACCGCTCTGACCGGGCCTCTTAGCCGGCAAGGCAGGTGGTGGCATGGCGTTGTGAGATGGCTTGTCGAGTATCACAGAATGAGCAGACTTCTCGGGCGGGGGTGGTACAGCTTCCATTGCTGCGCGATCCAGTTCGGCCAGTACCTTGTCATCAAAGAATCCGTCTTCAGAGCCGAAAGATGGAAAAGACAGAGAAGAGTGTTTCTTGAACTGGCGAGGTTGAACTGGTGAGGATGGCGCCTTTTTAAGTGCGATTGATCCTTGGAAGTCCTCATCAAGGAAGAAGGATTCGTCTATCGGACTCGTCGGGAGGTCTGTCTGCTCGTGTCTATCATCAAGGGCTGGGACAACGTCGGAGACATTCTCGTCGACTAGTGGTGGACTTGCATTTGGTTCTTCTGGTTGCACTTCGACATGCTCCTCGTGGGATCGTGTCTTGACAGCGAAGAACTTGCCTAGATGGAACTGACTGCTGGCATGTCCGAAGCGGTCCAACAATATTTGACTGCCCAGATTGCTTTCCTCGCGCTTTGACTTGTCTTGCTCGTCTTCTTTGCGCTTCAGCCATTCCTTACGCCTCTCCTCCTGTGCTTTGAGCCGGTCTGCTCTCTGCAACAGCTCTGCGCCGCGGGCGATTCGTCTACGCTCAGTGTCCGAGACATACGACTGACCTCGAGCCTTGAATGCAGCTTTGGCTTGTTTACTGGTTTGGATGCGGCGCGATGGGCCGGCTGGCATGGTTCATTTTGTTTGTGTTGGTGGGTATTATTCTGATGGATGCAGAGGATCAACAACGCGAGACAAATGCGAGCGCACGTGACCTGGCTTCTGGCTGCGGGGCAAGGCGGGAATCCGCGAATGAACGGCGGATCAGCGGACGGCAATGAGCTCTGCCCTCATGACTCGCCCCTTGACCGTAGGCCGAGGATTGATACTAGAGACACAAGACTCAAGACCCTTTGTGTGTCGTGGGGCGATCGTCATGGTGGAGACCTGACCTCTTCACGTGCGCCCGCGTTACAGCCTCTGCATATTGAGCAAATGCTACAGCGGTGGAGACGGGCAAGGGGATCTGCACCGCTTCTGTGGCCGAACAACGCATCAGAGAGCGCGGAGGCCATACGACTGACGCGCTCAGCGCGCACGACGGGGTTCTCTGCGCGTGCGGAGATCTGGGATCTGCATCTCATTCGCGCGTCTCATGGCTTGGTAGCGACTACATCTCCTCCCTGAGCACGGTATATTGCTGCGAAACACGAAGTTACCTACGTAATTGCTCCGCTCGACATCATGCGGACATGAGAACGGTACTCCGTGCTGACCGCCAGTGTGATTCAACACTTCACAATGCGGGCAGAGACGGAAAGAATGTGGTGACACGGGCTGAAATACTCGAGTACCAGGCAGTGAAATATGTGCTGAGAGGTGGGAAGACAGTATTTGTCCGGAATTCCTCCTCTGGGTCCTGCTATATCGCGTATCGCTTGACGCAGATAGCCGTGGCGAAAGCGGGGAGCGGTCGAAGAAGGGATATGGGGCGGGCATCAGACCCATGGAAGATGACGGCGCGGCGTCCCCTTGCCCCCAGCGGAGCCTGACGAAGAGTAAGAATGAGGCAAAGATGGGCACGGGAGAGGCTGAAAAGCAGCCGAAGCGAAGCGCGAGGACAGGACCCTTTCGAACCCCCAAAAGCCTCTGGAAAGCCACCCATGCGCAGATCGCGGGAAACAATGTCGCAACGACCCTTCTGCCCGTGACTGTTTTCAGCCTGATCTGCGCGAATGGCGAGGCACTGAGGTCCAATCGCAGGCCAGCAAAGGTGTTCGCCGCCAGCCTTAGCGGCGGCCCAGGTCGCTGTTTCGCATTCCCCGACTTCCCACACTCTGAGACTCTGGCATCCCCGCCGCGGCGAACCACCTTCCGGCCCAGGGTTAATGCTACTCCACGGCGACCGCCTCGGTCTTCTTGTCCGCTCGTTGCGCTTTCCCCTTTACGGAGTTTTGCGCGGTCACAATGGCCGAAAGATCATCGGTGATGCATAGATGGGAGTAACCTCACTACTGGATCAGTAGCATCCCGAGCTCCACCTATCCGCCATAAGCAACTAATATGCTTTTGACTTTGCGAGCATCATCGTGCTGCCATGTGCATGCCCCGCGGGCTGTCCGTAAGACATCTATATAAAGAGGCAAGTCCCAACGCAAGGCTGGAGATAGTCCATCGCTCGTGCTTGCCCTGATGGTCAGACCGATTGCTTGCCAGCCTCGCCCAACTCACAACCAATTTTATCTATATCCACCCTCACGTCCATCGTGAATATACATCCCTGCCGTCCCTCACCACACTGCCGCTCTTCGAACTCCTCTTCCAACATGTATACCAAAGCATCTCTTGTCGCGGGCCTGATGGCGTTTGCCGGCTTGACCCACGCCAGCCCCGTCAGATTCAGCCCCATCAGAGCCAGACAAAGCGATCCAGAATCCCGCACCTTTTCCAAATTTGACTATGCGAACGACATGGTGCGCGGCGTCAATTTGGGTGGCTGGTTCGTGCTCGAGCCCTGGATCACCCCCTCTCTTTTCCAGAATCAACCGCCCGCTGTCGTTGACGAATACACTCTGTGCGCGCAGCTCGCAGCTGATTGCGAGAGCACACTTCAGAATCACTGGTCAACATGGATTGTACGATCTCCGCTTCAATAAGCTAGGGCTTTGTGCTAATGATTTCGCAGACCCAGGATGACTTTGCTAAGATCAATGCCACGGGCATGAACCACGTTCGCATCCCCATCGGCTTCTGGTCTATCATTCCAGACTCGAACTATCCTTCCTTCGTCCAAGGCGCATATTACTGGCTCGGGCAAGCCCTGGACTGGGCGCAAGCCAGCAATCTTCATGTGATGATCGACATCCATGGCGCCCAGGGCAGCCAGAACGGATTCGATAATTCCGGCATCCGTGGTGACATCAACTTCAACACTGGTGACACACTGTCGCAATTCCGATCGGTTTTCCAGAAACTCAGGGACGATTACGGCAACCATCCCGCTGTCTCGACGATAGAAATCGTCAACGAGCCCATGGCTAGTACTATTGGCGAGCCCGTGATAGAGCAGCTCTATCGCGACAGCTGGGGAGATCTTTCCGGCACCAATATCTATACCACCTTCCACGACGGGTTCCTCGGTGTCAACTACTGGGACCAGAAGTTCGATAGCGGTATGAACGGCATGCTCACCGATACTCACCACTACGAAATCTTCGACAATGGCCAGCTCGCTATGAATCCCGGCCAGCACAACGCGGCTGCATGCGCCTTTGGTGCACAGATGGCGCAGAACTCACGACCCACCATCGCTGGAGAGTTCAGCGGCGCCCTGACTGACTGCGCTCTATGGCTCAACGGCCGCAATGTGGGCGCTCGCTACGACGGCAGCTACAAAGGTCCCGGCGGATCGTCTCCGATCGGCTCGTGCGCGGGTAAGACGCAAGGCTCCACCGCCGACCTGAGCGACGACGATAAGACCAACATCCGCAACTTTTTGAATTCTCAACTGAATGCGTTTGAGAAGAAGTCCGGCTGGATCTACTGGACGTGGAAGACAGAGGGCGCGCCAGAGTGGGATATGCAGCAGCTCTTGGAGAATGGACTCTTCCCCAACCCGGTCACTACCCGCATCGGGTCGCCTGCTTGCTAGACGACGATGACGACAAGGCTTTTGGGGTTTGATGATCCTTTAACGACATTCGCTTTACGAACCTTTACGATATTGCAAAAAAGTGTCTTATATCAGCCAGCCGGTCTGCGTTGCAAGAATCAATGGGGAATAGGAGGTTGTGATGGAGTTATCTGGACTCGATCTGATGGAGGATGATGGCAAGCAGATGACGTTCATCGAGCTTGTCAGGTGGTCCTTCTGTATACATATGTGGTTCCCGACCCATACGATTCTCGCACATGTATATATAGTTGCAGACAAATGGCAAGACTATATCTGTACGACATTTATTCATTTTCGTCTTTGATGGATGTCTTCTACGAGTGATACATAATGCGGAGAAAAGTGGATCGGAGGACCTGATCAGTGTGAATAATGTAGCCAGTCTGAAGCAACGGTCGTTGTGTGAGATAAGAAGATAGCAGAACTAGTGCTTTGAGGGCTCATGGCATTCCATCGAGTGGACAGGGAAGCTGCAAGCGAGTCATGATGCGACGAATGCGGGAACAGCATATCCGTTCCCGTCATCCAGCGTGCTTCTTTCGACGAGCGACGACTGCATGACTGTCTCTATGTGGACGTGGTTAGTATGCGGGCTGAGCGGAAGTCGGGCTGGGCTGCTTTGGTATCGCGGCTGCGCCCGGCAATGCCCTTCGCGCCCAACATATAACACCAACAAGCCACACGTGGAGCCTATTAATAGCGAGTTTCAGAAGATTCATTACGTGCAGCTCATGCATGATAAGATGGTGCTTTCGAAGTCAAAATAATGGTCTCTGTCAGCCTGGACATGACCGGCTTGTGATGGTGATTGTGCCTGAGCTTCGCCTCTCTGGCTCAGGCCCCCGTATGCCCCCGTGCGCCCCCGGTCGGAGTGAGATTGAGGCCCAAACACCGACCCCGCAGAAGTCAGCCAAACCCGCCGAGCCATTGGCCCAATCTCTGTCCGCTCGTTGTCTTTTTTGACTTCAAACCTCCGTCCAACCTTCGTCTCGCTTTTTAGTCAGGCTGTGGAGCCTTCCACTTTGCGTGCCTCCAAATACCTGCCGACAACGCCCTTTGCCGCTCAGCCCACACATGCTTTCACCCTGCTGACGGCTTTAATCACGTCTGCAGTCTATCGCCATGTGCCTTGTCTGGTGTGGCGCGAGTATAACCAACACACCCCCTCTGTGCTCACAAACGCTGTCTAAGAATAGCCGCCCGCCATGCAGCTCGCAGCTTCACATATACATCGAGGCCATGCACCTCGCTAGGTTGGTATATCCCTGCTCTTATCTTTGCGTGTTTTAGCATTCTTCAGTCTCTTGCTTGCGTCCTTAATTACGCTGGCCGTCGCCATTTCTTCCCTGCTTATCACTTCGACTCTGCTTTCCATTTTGAGAGTGCTTACTGGGCCTCCCTTTCTGCAATCCCTTCTGCTCTCATCTACTCTTCCGTCGCACGCGACCTGTTCTACGCGACACACTTTGTCATGGTCCCCATCTCTCCCGCGCGCTTGTTATGGGCTGCAGCATCCTTTGCTGCGACCATATCTGCTGTATCAATCCCGAAATTGGTCAAGCGATACGACCTTGATGGCAATGGTGTCCCGGATATGTGCAGCGAAGCCGGCGGCATGGCGACTTGCGTCCTCAGCACTGGGGAGACAATTGTATATAATGTCACACGTCAAGCAATATTGGCCGTTGATGACTGACCAGACTCTCTAGACATTTCCTTCGGGCTCTCCTCCTTCATTACCCTCTGTAGAGCTGGATCCTTCAGTGGTGAGTACCTCTTCCTCGCTCTCCCTCTGATCTATGACTCACACTTGCGAGAAATTCCCCACTGCCGACGAATGGAAAGCCGGAAATGGAACGCTCTGGAAAGTCGAATACGTTGGCCACCTGAAATTCACCGATCAGATGCAGGCCAAGCAACTTCAGGGTGACAAGTGTCGCACCGGCAATATCGAAAAGACTGTCATTTGGTCCTGTGGTGACATGGAGTGCGGGGGCGACCCCAATTCCTGCGGCTTCTCCATGGGCCCGGCCTTTTATGGCACCGGCTCCGTTGATACCATCAACACAGACGGCATCACCGACGTCAATAGCAACACCTTCGCCACTGCTTGGGACCAGGACCCGCCTCCTGTTGCACCTCAAACTGGCTGGGGCATGGACACGTCTAATGTCGCCGAGATCAACTCTACACACGGAGTAGCATACGTCTGGGAGATCTGGCGGTCTGGTAGCAATGATCCCATTGTCAACCGTGGCGCCGGTGCTGTATCTGTCACATTAGGTCAAAATAGACCTATGGCCACGAGAGTGGGTCCTCTTCTGAGCGACGCATCAGGCCTGCAACTTGGGCTGCTTGCTATCATGCGCGCCGAGCAATATATCTACGTCTACTCGATGGGGGGACCCTCCGGCGTCAACGTCGCCCGCGTCACGGCTAGCGACGATGTCTTTGACCCGACCAAGTACCAATTCCTCGTCAGCGGCACCCAGACATGGGAGACGCCCGGTTCCATCCCGTCGGCCGACAACACACGATACGGCATGCAGACTCTCGATCCCTCGGAGAAATTCAGCTGTCTCGTCTACGGATCGGCATTTTACAATCCGACGTGGAAAAAGTATGTTATACTCTGCAACACGTTCGAGTCCGTCACCATGTTCTATGTGGCGGACTCACCATATGGGCCGTTCAGCGCAACCTACACAGTGCTCGGCGCGTGGCACGGGTATGGCAGCCATGCTCACGAGACGTATGGCGTCAATCCGCTGTATTTCTCGCTCAGTCCTGATGGACCTTTTGATTTGTTCAAGCTCACCTTCAACTTTTGATTTTAACGTTTGAGCGAAACAACAGTAATGGCTTTCCTTTGCTTTTGTATATACGACCAAAGAGGATGCTTTTGTTAGAAAAGATAGACACGACACGATCTAGACACCATTACGCAGCGAGGCGCTAGGAATGGCTGTTTACTGTCTTTATGTAATCGAATAGTTATCAATTTTTCAACCTCTTTTTATTGTCTCCATCCGTGCCTTGTATCTAAGAGAATGATCTCGTGAACCATGGCTCCCATGGGGGCGAAGCAGTAAGACCCTTTCAAGACGAGTGATGTCTCGAGCAAATAGCACGTATGCACTAGATCAAATTCACATATAATCTAGCTTTTTCTCTCTCCCCGACTACGATGCCACCACTCCATCTCCAGCAGGGCCCTTATCCAACCTCCCCTTCAAATACCGCCAATAATTCACCCTAATAGGATCATATGCACTGGCCAACAAATCCAGCGCATCCCGCGCCTCCCTTTTCCGCTCAGTAAGAGCGTATATCTCCGCCAACAACTGCAGAGCATGACTACTCCTGACCCGATCCAGCGACGAGACAAACTCCTCACAGAACCCCTGCAGTCTAATGATTCCCTTCTTCCCGTGCGCGTCGCGCTCAACCACACCCCTGAGATAAGCCCAGGGCGACTGATTATTCGGCGCCCTCCTGATCGCCGCCTTCGCAAACTCCATCTCCCTCTCCACGACCGCGGCATCAGGCCCACCCTCCGGCAGCCGGGCATGAACGACGAAAAACCTATGATTCCACGCCGAATTATTCCTCACGTCGCGCTCGAGGAACAATTCCGTCTCCCTGAGCTCCGTCGTTTCGCTTTCCCCAGTCCGGCCGGAGACCTGGCTGCTCTCCCACAGCGCGAAGCGCCGCACCAGCCATTGCCGGTAACTCCAGACGTGGTAGTTTTTCGCGTCCTCGGCCAGCATCTGGTTTATGAATGCGATTTCGCCACCCGCCGCCGAGTCGAGGCGGTCGATGATCGCTTGGCGGTGGTGCCAGATCTGGTAGTTCTTTGGGTGGAGGAGGCTGATGGTGTTTAGCCATGTGATTTCGTCGTGGAGGTTGAGGGAGAGGTGGGTGATTATGCGGGCGCGGTAGAGCCTGTGGTTTGTGATTAGTTCTTTTTTTTATGTATGGGATTACTGTTGTAACAGTGAGGAAACTCACCACACCGTGTAGTGCGCTGGGTTCATTCCGATAATGTCCTCGGTCAATTCCAGCGCGCGAGGACTCATCTCGTTGCTGGCCATCACTGCCCGTAAATACGCCATCGCTTCGGCGTAGCCCTCCGTGTACGAGATGGCCGCGAGCGGATTGGGTCCGCCGTCGTCTTGTGGGAACGGCGTCACGTCTGCCCATTTCGGGTCCTCCGAGTAGCGTGCCATCTTTTATCAGTCTCTCGCTCGCAGATGGAGAGACGGACGGATGTGACTGGAGAATGATGTTGTTGTTCTCAAGGTTGGGGGGAGGGGCAGACATGGACAATACGTGGGGTGGAATGCAAATCTACCGTCTACCGATCACAATTCACCCAAATCCTCGCACGCACTAGAAACACACCTTGCATGGGATAGAAATTCTCTGATATCAGTTTCATATCTGACTTCAACAAGCTAACGATATTTTCAACAGTGACTTTCACATCATACATCATACAAGCCGTGCCTGCCGTCTCGGATCCTCCTGGTCCTATCGCCAGCACAAGCGCTGTGCAAGAACGTCAAAATAACCACCCCCTGATGTCAAGTTACACCTGCCATGATGCCGGACAATGCAAGATATCAATACCAGTCGCACTGCTTTCGCGAGTGACAAGCAGTAACCTCGAAAATGCTACCACTGTCAGCGGCCTGCATACACTTGCGACTTTAGCTCGATCACGTCCGCCTGCAGTCTCGAAATGCGCAGCTCATATTCATCCTGCATACGCGAGAAGCGCTGCTCTAGGCTCCTCACGTAGGCGTACAGATCTTGCGGATCCGACGCGAGTATGTCGCGCATGCTGCCGCTAGAGCTGTGTCCATGACTCGAGAGGCTTCCATGATTTGATCCTGGTAGCCCTCCGCCAGGGCCATTATGCGCCTGCGTCGTCGAGTGATGCGCCGGGAACGAAGGCGGCGCTACCAGGGCTGGTGGTTGGACAGCGTGATGGCCCGCAGCTAGACCGGGGAGTGACGGTAGCTGCGGCGCATGCGAGTTCATGTGAGTGGGAAGCGGCATCGGCTGGCCGGACGGTCGCGAGCTGTAGTGCGGAGATTGATAATTTGAAGTGAGGCTCGGAGATCCGTTTCGCAGACCTTGGGGATCGCTAACACTGAGTCGATGGGGATCGCCCCCTCTCGGCGACAGGGGCCTCGGACTCTCGGTGACCATTGGAGCTGGGTATGACGACGACGACGATGCCCCGTGTGATTGTGGATAGTATTGCGAGCTATACGACGATTCTTGCTGCTGCTGAGCCAAGCTGTGTGCTTCCGAAGGGTTCTTGGAGCCAGGCGATTGCAATGTCTGTGGAGGGCCCATAGGAGCTGCGACCTCCTGCCTGTGTACTCGCCCCATAGGCGGAGGATATGTACTCGAATGCTGCCGATACGCACCGTGTTCTTGCGATGCTGCATCCGGATGCGGCCTTTTCCGGTTGTTCGGCTCACTGACTCTTCGGTCGTGTGCGTCCAGCATTTCGCTCTCGTCACCCATGTCATCACCTTGATCGTTGTCATATTCCAATCCGTCCATGGTGTCATCTCCACCGTCATCTCCATCATCTTGGCCAAAGCTCGACTTTCTATTCGCACATCCGCCAGGGCCTTTATTGTGCCGAGCCAGAGCGTCGCCACGTGCGAATTTCCGGCCACATTTAGGGCATGTATGGGGTTTTTCGCCTGTATGGAGTTTGGTGTGCCTCTTCAAATCGTGCAATCTTCGGAAACGGAGAGAACATCGCTCACACACGTACGGCTTCTCCTGACTGTGCGTGAGAAGGTGGCTTTTCAAGTTGTGGTGCCGCGTAAAATCGGTCGAGCAGTGAGGACATTTGTGACGCTTCGTCGATTTCGTACCGGAATCGTAGCTGCCCGAGCCGGGCATGCTCATGTCGCGTCGCGTGGGAGTATCATGACCCCGTGAGAGCCCTGGGCCGGGATAGGTGAAAGGACGGGTGCTGTCGCTATCTTGCGTGGCGCTGTGTGGCTCATCACCAGCCTCGTCCATGCTCTCGGGTTCCTCTACCAGCTGCGAATCGCTCTGTAAAGGCGACGCAGTGACCGTCATTGCGTTTGACCCGCGAGTTGGAGTCGAATGCGACGGCGTTCCATTGGTGCGAGGCCTGTGAACGGCATGTCCGTTCGTCACAGGCACGGTGATTGTCTCAGCAGCGCTACGCATTCGTTCGCTCGACTGAGAAGTTGCAGGCGCATCGCTAGGCTTGCTCATGTCTTGGTTGCCCATCAAGGCACTCACCGCCAGGATAGCTGGGTTGGAGCTGACCTGCCGACTAGCCTCCTGAGCCTCCTTTTGCTGTCTCGCGCGCCTAGCATCCGCGAGCGCCGCGGCACCGGTCAGCGGTTGCGGAGAAGATCTAGGCGATAAGAAGATCGACTTTGGCGAAAGAGAGGAACGCAAAATGCTTGCAGGCTGATGCAAAGAACTGTTCTTTGTTGGATATATCGGGACTGTGGTGGTGGGGGCTATGGTCAAAGGAGCGTTGGGTGCGCGATCTGTGAGAGAGTCGGCGCGAGGAGTGGGTGGTCTTTGAGTTACATCCATATAAGCACCGTTAATTGCAGTTGACACGGTACTTGACATGCATCGGTAAGCGCGATTCTGGAGCGGTCGCTGTCAGCATTGCCCTCGGGGAATACAAATGATCGCAGTGCATCGCGCGTCCGCGTCGCTCACGCCGCACACGAGCAGGCGCCACCGCACTCGCCGAGCGGAGCATGGCTGCGACACGGCCAGGGAATGATCGGTGTATATTGTAACATACCTAAAATAAGTCTGAGCCTAGTGAAGTAACGACAAAGCGAGGTACTCGCGAATCGCGCGACAGAAGAGGGGAAAGGCGCGGTTTGTGGTCGTAACGCGATGGGCTGCTGGATTCGGCCAAAGCAAGACGCTGGCTGAACTTTTGTATGCAATCAGCCACGACGAGGCTTAAAAGTTCCGATGGTCGCCAGGCTGAGGCGATAGAGCACAGAGCAGAGTGATTTGTACGCGAAGACCAGTCGCCACTGCTTGACGACGACGTTGAAGACGAAGAAGAGCAGAGGCGATTAATTTGCGGTGAGCCGCAAACGGGTGCGGGTAGTGGTCGTGGTGGTGGAGGATGCTGGTTGTGGCTGGTGAGAGAGAAAGAAGTGGGAACGCTTGGTGGAAGAGAACCGCGGAAGCGCGCGAAGGCGAGTTTGCCGGTGACGACAGACACGGCGGGCCCGCGCTCGCTGTGATCGGGGCGCCGGCGTGGAGAGGAGCGTGGCGAACCAGATACTCGCCTAATTCTGCCCGGGCGGCGGCAGTGCCACTTGGCTGAGCAGTGAATAGACGTGCGTGTGTTTGAAGATCAGAAACAAAAGCAGCAATGGCAGCGGCAACGGGCGAGAAGAGATCAAAATTGGTAGAGAGAATCAGAACAAAGCAGGAATTATCGCCGCCCGCCACGGGTGTGATGCGAGGCGATTCGATGGCAGCAGTAGCGAAGGTGGGTGAGGCAGTGGCGTTGGGCGCCGGGCGCTCGATGCGAGGTGGGCCAGAAGTGTGTCTGCTGGGGCGGGCGAATGACGACGGGAGGGCAGCGCCGTGGCGATGGCAAGGCGGCGGCACGATGCAGGGCGATGGTCGCAGCCCGCAGGTCGCAGGACAGACAACATGGCTGACTGACAGCCGGGCAGGGATGAACAGGGACAGGGCAGGCAAACAGGCATGCAGGCAGGCTTGAAGCCGGCGTGGCGCGGTCCTATCGTGCTGGGCTGGTGCAGCTGGTACTAGCTCATGTCGCCGACGCCGAGCGATGAGAGAGAGCTGAGGTGACGGTTGGTGGTGCTTTGGCGATCCCTAGCTGCTTGCCGGCGCCGAAAGCAACATAGAGCATCAAGGCGACAGCGAGTCGCTATTGGCGACTGCAATCGCGCGAAGGGCTATCACCCTCTGTGCTTGGGTGCAACCAAAAGCGCGGATTGCTCCTCTTCCTGACAGGCGGGATTCACGAGTTGTCGTTCGTCTGTCGCCTCGCCTTCTCTCGCCTCCCGCCACTGGCGCCCGTGGCCTGACGTCGATCCACCTTTCCTACCGCCCGGATCGATATCGCTCTCTCTATCCTTGAGCTGCCATCTGAGGTGCAATTCGAGTCAGAAGGAGGAACGAATGCCTGTGTCGAAGCCGACATCGAGCCAGCCCTGCCAGCATCTCCTATTGCGCGCGTGTGAAACATTCGACTCGCAATAATCTGGGCTGCGAATTGGAACTGGCCGGGCTTGCGACGCAGATGACGGAAAGACCAAGGAAGCGGGAAAGCAGCTGCAGCAGCGGCGGCCAAGCGAGGGGCGGCCGCAGCGCCACACGCCCAACCCGCGTGGGCGGTCGATGATGTCAAGCCTCACGCTGCTTGCTGCTTGCTGCGGCGCATTGCCGCGCCTCACCGTCAAGCCCCACGCTCAGTCCTTTTTCAGCCACGTTTGGCATTTCTCCTCCCCGAACCTGGACGTGCCGCCGAGCCATCGCGCATCCTCGACGAGCATCGACCATAAGCATCGACTCCCGCACGCCAGCCCCCGCTATTTGTGCTGGCACCGCTGTTGGACTCGAACGTAATGAGAAATACTCTCTAGCGTCGGCGTCATGATCTGCCTGGCCACCTGCTAGCCATGCTCTTGGCCCGGACATCCAATCACATGCTCGCCACTTGGTCCCGGCCAGTTTATCTCCGGGCGGGTCGGTCTCAAATCTGGAGTCTTTCCTTGGTGTGGCTCACAAGATCCGTGATGAACACTCTCGATCCACCGTCTCCGCCACAAATCGATGGCTCGCCCGCTGAGCTAGGTCTGGGCACGGTAGCCAGGCGATGTCGTAATGAGACTGTCTCTACTGCTCTCGACATTCTTTACCAGTAGATGCCGCTGCTCTGCCGGCTTCACCAGTTGCACACTGGGATTTCCGAGATTATTGCGGCGAGGTACCTTGCAATTTGTATTTAATGGCCATGTCTCGCACCGCCACCCGCATTGCGTGTTCACACTCTCTTAGTGGATCGTAGAATCTTTGGAGTTTGCGGCTTATCTTTGTAAGGCGGACTTCCACGAAACCTTTTGTCAATTAAGAAGGTTTTGCATGCGCGGATCCACACCGCCATCTTGGATAGATCCCCCGGCAAATTTGCATCCCGAGAAGCGTTGCATGTGTCACCTAAGCTATAGAGTATTGACCAGAGGAGGGAACAAGACTCCGGCTTTGTCGGGGCTTGCTTTCCTCCCGTACGTGCTATCTGCACACAGTTGTGCATCCTTGAATTCTCGGCGGCTTACTTCGACTCGTAGCATGTCTAGAAGCTCCGTCGATTTCGCGGGCATGAATGGCTGTAGCATTATGCCAATGAGACGCAGCGTTTCCGACATCAAGAACATGGTACAGTGCAACCTCTGCTTGAGAAACTCCTCGTCGGCATCGTTTGTTACCTCGCCTCTGAAGAGGACCTTGTAAATATCCCAAGGCGCATGATTTTGCAGGAATGCATTGGCCGCAAATGCCGTGCTCATGAGCAGCTGCAGCGCTTTGTTAGGCTCTAACCTCTGCATGTGTTCGTCGACTTGACCAGGTAGATCTACCAGCATCTGTCGGTATGCTGGCATTTTCCAATTTACCGACTTTCGATCCTTGACAGAGACCGGATCAGGTGGCTCGATCTGACAGTCTCCACATTCTCTGATCAGCTTCTCCGAATCGCCGCCGTATCGGTCTACGCTAGCTTTCATATCGTGCATCTTGTTGTTCATAAGTCTCGAAGCTAGATTGCCGAGCTTGTCCTGCAAATCATTCTTGTAGCGTCCGACAATGTACGAATTGTCATAGTTGGAGTCACTCTCCAAACCTCCGTGATGTATGAGGAAGAAGCGCATGGTCTCTATTCCAAACCGATCCACAGCCCAGAAAGGGTTGACCACATTTCCTATACTCTTGGACATTTTCTGGTTATCCATAGTCCAATGAGCATGCGTCATGATTCTTCTGGGCAAAGGCAGATCCAGTGCCATGAGAAAAGCAGGCCAATATATGCAATGGAATCGTACAATATCCTTTCCAATGACGTGGACGTCTGCCGGCCACCAGCTTTGGTTCTCCTGGCCCGGCGGCCATGGATAGCCAGCTTTGCTGGCGTAATTCAACAAAGCGTCTAGCCAAACGTAGACGCTCTGTGATGAGTCTGTGGGAACTCTAATTGCCCATTTCAATCGATCATACGGACGTGACACGGATAGATCTTGTAATCCTTCCTCAACTGCCGTGACAACATCACGCATCCGACTTGCGGGTGTGATCCATTCTGGATTGGCTTTGTAGAACTCGAGAAGCCGATCCTTAAATACTGACAGGCGGAAGTGATAATTCTCCTCGGAGCTCCATTGCACTTCGTTGTTGGTCTCTTTAGACACCATTTTCTTGTGGCCTGTCCTCGGATCGAGGATAATATGAACGCCCGAGTCCGGATAGAAGGCTTCGTCACTGACCGAGTACCATCCTTCATGTTTAGACCGGAATATGTACCCTCTTTCTTGTAGCACTGTCTGTATACTGTCAGTGTGACATTAGACATCGCTCTGGGAGAGTGCTCGAACCCAAGCATACTCGACGGCTTCTTTATGCGAGCTGTCTGTCGTGCGTACAAAATGATCGAAAGCGATGTTGGCTCTAGATGCAAGATTTTTGAATGTCTCCGCTCCGCTATCGCAGAATGACTGGGGATCTCTGTCTGCCTTGATAGCCGCTTGTTGGATCTGGGAATGGTCAGCCACATGACCAACATGAGTTCGCTATTGCAACCTTTAAGCCATGCTCGTCCGTCCCAGTGCAGAGGATAGATGGCTGTTCCTTGAGGACTTGCCACCGTTTCAATACATCCGCGAGGATCATAGTATACATGTGCCCGATATGGGGAGCTGTCATATCTCAGCACTGGCGGCTTACAGTCATGGCTTAACAAAGCTCACCAGCATTGACATAGAAAATTGGAGTGGTGATGTAGAAAGGCTTTTTGGACTGCGCGCCGTGAGACTCTACAGATAATGGCCGGCCGCCGCCTAGGCGAGGCCGACAAGAGGCGCATATCCACGCCGGACGCCATCGTCGAGCTATTAGCGTTTGCAAGGGCGTCGAGCCCAAGCCGTTGCCAATTAGCGGTGTTCGCATTACGTTGAAATGAAATTGTTGGAATGCGGATGTTGCTGAACGGAGTCAATATAGAGTCTACAGATGGCCCGAGCTTCCAAATTTATATATTTCTACCCGACTCACCTTCACCTGAAGACATCTCAGCCTCAAAACGAACGGTCTGCACGTCGCTTTTGGCTGTCCGACGGCGCGATATATGCTATAATGACGACGCTGACTGAAGACGAGATCACGCGCGCTTCCACCACAGGTCGGTGGCAGTCGCTCGAGACCTGCGATAGTGCGATCCCTTACTGACAGCGTGTCTCATTCAGCGGCCGAAGATTTTGCTGATGCGTACTACAATGCGCTCAATAGTGCCCGCAAGACGATCGCGTCTTTCTACATTCCACCATCGAGCATCGCACCTGGTCGGTCACTGCCCCTCATAACATACAATGGCCAACAACTCTCCGATCCCGCCGCGCTTCAGACCGCATTTGACGATCAGATGCCTTTTACCTTCTTCGAAGTACAATCTCTCAATGTGCACGTCACAAATCCGGCGATCGCAGACATTGGGCCTGCTCCAGCAAAGGGCAAATCACGTACCAAAGAGCTTGAGCAGAACATGAGCCTTCTGGTACAAGTCAGCGGCTATGTCAGGTTGGTCGAGAGGAAAGAGGGACCAATGAGAGGTTTCAGCGACAGCATTGTGCTGGTGCCGAACAAAGAGCAGGTCGGCGGCAAGGGCAAAGCCAAGAGTGGAGAGGGCAGAAGCTGGTTGATTCAGACCCAAAACTTTCGATTCGTGGTCTGAAAGAATGTACTAGACTCGTGGTCCGATACAGCTTCGTCTTCGCCGGATGATTGGGCAGATATGCGTTCTCAGAGGAAATCGGACCATGATCACGGCCACAATAAGGCATTTTCTCCGGCCACTTGGCAGTCACGTCAGGAAAGGCAATGCATACAATCCGACCAAGTGATCAGGGATATCTCTAGGTACGTGCAGCTGGGGGAAGACTTCTGAGCGCTCTCACTCTCGCGGCCAGTTGATCTTTGGAGGCAGACCGCTCTGCCATGAGGCCGCGCTGGAAATGCATCAGCACGAGGACTCGACCAATGCGGACTAGAGGAATGCATACTTCTGCAAGGTAGTCCCGAAGCTGTTTTTCAGTCCAGGTCTCGGGCTCGCCTGCAGGATCATGCTTGGGAAAGATGTCCGCGGGACCCCAAATGACCCACGCGGAGACTGCAGTCACGAGGCCTGCGAAGCCGAAGAAAAGATTCTGTTGTCGGTCAACTTCTAGAACATGGCGAGTCATGACTTCTCGCGCCTCACTCTCGACTGTAGGTGTCTATCGAGCTGGGTCGGCATGGCGCGGGCTGTTCGATGATACACGCACACTGGTGTTGATGAAGCTTTTTAGCTGGACCTTTTTGATCAGGACCTCAAGCGAAGAAGCTGTACATAATACAAAAGCATAAGTGATGTGTTTGACTGCTGCCTAGCCACCTTGACTTTGCGTGGAAACACGGACGAGGGACAACCCCCAGACGGTCAGGTGTCTTCTTCCATTCCGCTGTCACGGCGGGAGCAGCCGGCGGGGATCCAGTGACGAATTGGGGGCTGTTCGGGCGAATGCGGTGCTCATTTACCAACCGAGGCAGGTGGGTAGCCGGCTGGGCCCCGCTGTGGCTGGCTAGGCTGGCTAGGCTGGCAGGCAGGAGATGCCACATGCGACGCCACCAATGATAACCTTCATATTGCGTCCTTCATGGATCTGATGGTTCACGCCTTCGACGCGGCGACATGTACCCGATGGTTCGGTCTAAGGAACGGGGTGGACCACGCGATAGAGGAGCAGTGGGTGGAAGGGCCGATGCACCTTTCTTTCGTCCGTGATCTAGGCCGTTCGAAGCCGTCGAGGCAACCTTTCACAGCCAAGCAATTTCTATACCATAGAATGTCGGTCGACGCGACGTGCACGCTGCCGAAGTGACGAGCGTCTGCCTCTGTCATGACCCGCTCACAAGGCTCGAGCCTGGCCAGCACATCGGACAGGCATCGAGTGTGGTTCTTCCGATTCGTCTGTATACTACTTCGTGATTTATTTCTAGGTGATTGCGGCCAAAAGCCGGCCGAGCCTTGCTGGCGGGTCGCGAGTTGTTGTGTGTTCCGTGTGGTGTTGTGTGCGTTGTGCGCGGTGCGTGGCTGCTCGCTTCCGAGCCTGTCACGGTCGGGGTCTCCCTCGCCCCTCGTCCCAGTCCGCGCTCTGGTAACGCCGTCTACCCTTTACCGCCAGTCTGTCTCATCGCTCTCAACCTCAACCTTTTCTTGTCGTTCACCTCGAGCGTTTCTTTCAGTATACCCACGGCCCTGGCATTTTTTGCACTGCGGCTTCAGCGGCGTTGCCATAACTGATCGCGCCGCGTATCTCTGTTCGCGCCCCTATAATCGTCGCTGGCCCGACACGCTCCCTTCGAATGATCTCATCGCCGCCCACCGGACCCTGGACCTTTCCCATCTGACCGGACCTTAGTCCTCGACGATAGATATCAAGACCCCCTACTCTACCCCGGCACCTCGCTGCCGTCGACCTCGATAATCGACGCGTGACGATACACATTTTCAGATGACATTGTATGATGGCATTGGTGGCTGACTCCGTCAACCACCTATTCAGTGTCCCTCACCAGCAGAAGCAGGGAGAATATTCCGAACCGCACCGGACTCCGTCGCGCGCCGCTTCACGATCTGGAAAGAGCACTCCGCAGGCAGATAGCACACACGAGCCGACGCCTCCACCTGTGCCTATGTCCGAGCATGCCGATAGCCATAGGAGTTATCCTAAATCACACCATGAAGATAGCATGGTGACACAGAAGGCTGGGCAAGACCAAGCTCATGACACAACCATGGCCGGACGTTCCTCTGTTGAAAATCCATCACCGTCTAAAGGCACAAAACGCGCGATAGAAGCGACAAAATCGACCGACAATATGGATGTTGCCTCCGACTCGAAACCTCGGCATGAGTTCACGGAATCTTCTCGTCCGTCCCGGTCGCCAGAGACCCAAGAGCCGACTGCGCCGACGACGCCGCAGCGTATACAAGTCCGAGATCTTGCGCACATCCAATCGTTTGCTGCCGAAAGTCCGCAGAGCTTTCACGGTTCTCGTATTGGTGGACGACGAGAGAATAACATCCAGTACGAGATCAGCAACATGCCGATTGAGAACATAATAGAAATGGTTGCGGGGCTTTTGACCAAGATAACCACGACTAATGACATGCAACATGAGCATCTTCACAGACAAATGCCACTCGCCGACAGCAGTGAGCCGATTAGTCCTCAAACGAGCAGCGTGCTTGCCTTTCACGGCAAGAATGTCCCAAGCATCACCATCCTCAGCTATCTGAACCGTATAAACAAATATTGCCCGACCAGCTACGAAGTCTTCCTGAGTTTGCTCGTCTACTTCGACCGCATGACAGAAAAAGTCAACTCTGGCCCAATACAGAGCCTGCGCGAACAAAACCAACAACAGAGTCACAGCCTAGAGATCCGCAATGCACCTGAAAGTCGACAGACCGGAAAGGCCGAATCGAAAGAAGCGGCCCAGACTGTGACGCCACCCGCGTCGGGCCATCTTGAGTCGCAGGAACAATCTGGCGCTATTCCAGGCACACCGCATAGCAAATACCAGGACTCGCCCACATTTGCACCGACAAGTCCCGATACGGAGTTGAATCTGTCCCACTTTTTCGTGGTTGATAGCTTCAACATTCATCGGCTTGTTATAGCTGGCGTCACCTGCGCTAGCAAGTTCTTCTCCGATATATTCTACACCAATTCACGATACGCAAAGGTCAGTCATTCACCTCCCGTTGTACCTTCCAACCCTATGCACGTATTTACTGATTTGCAAAGGTCGGGGGTTTGCCGTTACCCGAGTTAAACCACCTTGAGCTTCAATTTCTCCTGCTCAACGACTTTCGCCTTTCTGTCCCCGTTGAAGAGCTAGAGGCGTACGGGACGATGCTGGTCGAATTTTACGCTCGTGAAGTGGCTGAGCAAGAGCGCGTTACGAGGGCATGATAGCCAGACAAATACGTCGCTGTCGATGGGCTTGAAGCCATGCCAATTCGTTGCAAGATACTCGCCGCTTTCAGCAATCGACGGGCGCGCAACAAAATAGCGCAATCATTGCAGAAATTGTAATACCATAACGGCACAATCCACGCCAACGGATGTGCATGACGACGAAACGACACAATATTGAGGTAGAGAGGGTGCTTCACGTGCTCCGAACGGCATCGCTCGCGATTCTGGATGAGGCAGATACGTTGGCCCAACATGCAGGAAGGGGCTTGAATTACATCGATAGACTTCCGGGCGGACTCGCAGGTGCATTGCACTCTATAGGGTTTGATGTCTCTTTGCGTTGGCCCTCATTACCATATACCCCTCGTCTCCCTTGCTTAGCAATGTCTTCCTTTTCATAGCCTTTGCTGGAGCGAGCGATTTTACAAATGAAGTCTTGTCAATTGGCGCGTATTGGTTCCTCTCCTTCACCACATCCTAAGCGTCATGTCTTTCCTAGTGCTTTATCCGCCAATTCCACATCACCGGAAGCGAGCAGATCACAGTGAGGAGGTGGGCATGAGCCGGAGGGCAGAATTGTCGTCGAGGCGACTGTCGAGGCGACTGTCGCGGATGTGTGATCATGCTGAAAAATTTTCGGTGACAAGAGCCCAAGTCTCCACTGTAATTGTCACACAGTCGACAAATCAGCATCGCGGTTCAGCGTGCCGTATGGATTGCTGGTGCAGATTTCGTCTCTGAAGAGGATTTCCGCCCTCTCGGGTGATGCGAGGCCGGCATAACGGACACGTCCTTTCTGGCACCCACATTCGTCTCGGCAACGAGCGTGGCGGAGGCGAATTTTATTATGCCGGGAGGGAATCATGCGTCGTCGTGATGCCAATGCTTTCGTTCCCCTTAAGAAGGTCATGCTTCCACCATTGACAGCAAAAGCTATGCTGCCTGGATTTGTGCAGCACATGGTGCGTCGGGACAACATGTCGATTGTGGAAAGTGCGAAATTGCACGCGACCTGCCATCAATGTTGTGTCGTGCCTCGTGCGTCGAGAACAAAGCCTTCACAGCCCAGACTTCACGTTAGCCCTGCCAGGCGCAAAGTGAACTCGACATTCTTTGTGCATGTCACCCACCCTGAGATCACTTCACAGGACTCGCTCACCCTCGACCTAGCCTTGTCCACGTTTCTCACAAGTTTGCGAACCACCTCTTCCTTATCAATTGATGCCTTTCTTCGACCGTCTAGTCGGAACACCGAGCAGCATTCAAGATGGTGACCTTCGTTGTCAGTCTGTAAGTGTACACACAGAAAGTCTTTGCGGTCGTACTGCTGATCAACCTGCTAGCTTTCTACCATATACTGTCGACTTCCACGAGTTCGATGACGAGAGCACGGTTGGCCTCAAGCGAGTGGCCTCAAGCAGAAGCGGGTCGACATTGGACCTTCAGGCACTATCGAAGCGACACAGTTCCGCTTCTTTGCTTGAGGATGTAGATTGCTTGCCATCGACGCCTGGCTCGCCACGTCCACGACTTTCGACTAGAACGAGCTTGATGGAGAGATTCCATCAGATAGAGTCCGAAACTTCTCCTCGATATCATCAAGAGGCAGGCGCTAACCATGGGTGGGTCAGGACGGAAGTTCAGGTTAGCGACCGCGTGGATCCCGAGCTTCTTGATCGGCCCAATCACAGGCTGGACTCGGTTGTCGATGGCCATTTGCCAGTCCCTTTCCCACATCATATCTCCGCCTCGAGCTACAAGGCTATCTCCCCAGCACATTCACGGAGATCCTCGTTGGCATTCACGCTGCCCGAGGCACTAGCACGTGGCTCTTCGGAGTCGGATCTCACGGGAGATGGTACAAGCCCTTTCAGAGCTTTCAACGATTCTGTTTGGACAGTTGAGACCTCCGTTTTGGTCAACGGCGGGCTTGTCAATGCAGCCCGCAAGAGCACAGTAGGAAAGGAGACCGAGACCATCTGGATTGGTACTCTGGAAGGTGAGGGTACTGACAGAATTTCTTCAGCTCGTAAGGAGGACATCGCGAACAAGTTAGCGCACAAGTACAACGCTCAGGTCTTGTACCTCTCCGACGAAGACCTTGATGGCCATTATGAGCACTTCTGCAAGATCATCCTGTGGCCTGTACTTCATTATCATATGCCTAATAATCTACGAGGCAGAGCATACGAGGAAAACTCGTGGAACACCTATCGTCACGTCAATCGCAAATTTGCCGATAAGGTTGTCGAGAATTACAAGCAGGGAGACGCTGTATGGATACACGACTACCACTTGATGCTAGTCCCTGCCATGGTTCGTGAGCGTCTACCTGATGCTCAGATTGGATTCTTCTTTCACACCGGCTTTCCTTCTTCTGAACTGTTTCGGTGCGTCTCTGCTCGTAAGCAATTGCTTGAAGGCGTTCTGGGGGCCACCACGATTGGACTTCAGACCAGTGAGTACAGGCGCCATTTTCTGCAGTCTTGTAGTCGTGTACTCGTCACCGAGACCACGGACGACGGAGTGTACTTTGGCGGCCGCTTCATCACAGTCGTCAGCCAAGCGATTGGCATAGTCCACGAAGCGCTCGATTATGAAAGACTCAGTCTCGAAAGCAACATAAACAACTATCTCAAAGAGCTTGAGAAGTGGTTCCAGGACAAGATTTTGATCGTTGCCCGCGACAAGCTTGACTCTGTTCGCGGTATCCGACAGAAACTTTTGGCTTATGAATTGTTTTTGGCTCGGAACCCTGACTTGTGTCAGAAGGTAAGCAGATGATGCTACCCATGCTAGGCAAGCACTGACTTTGACAAAGGTCGTGCTCTTGCAGATAGCCACTTCGACAACAGAGCTGATAGAGCTGCACACCTCGGTCTTTGATATTGTGCAGCGTATAACAAATACTTATTCTAGCATAGAGCACTCTCCGCTCGAGTTCCTATCGCAGGACATGCCGCACGCAAGCTACATTGCCATGATATCGGCCGCCGATGTTCTCTTAGTGACCTCGCTCCGAGAGGGTATGGGATTAACAGCACAGGAATTCATTTATTGTCAAGATGGACGCCTCAGCCCCAAGAAGCATGGTGTCGTTATACTCAGCGAATTCACTGGCACATCTCCCTTGTTTGTTGGCAGCGATCTGCCTTGCAATCCCTGGGATATACGCGGTATTGCCGAACAGATTGAACGAGCAGTCAAGATGCCGGCGGAAGAAAGATCCGAAAGGTGGCATAAGCTACGCCACGTCGTAGAACAAAATACGGGCGGACATTGGTGGGCGGAACTTCAGAACAAGCTACACGAGTCTCATGAAAAGGAGATGAAACGATTCCTGCATCACACGCCTCGTGTGAACGTCGATGACTTGGCGAACAGATATGTCGCAGCAAGCAAGCGGCTTTTCTTCCTTGATAGCGAAGGCACATTAACGTCAACACCGCGCAACAACGACTTTCACGACAGAGTCTGTAGGCTTCTAACCTTGTTGGCTTCAGACCCTGCCAATACAGTGTACATCACTTCTGCATTGACTCCGGCTGAGCTTGAAGATTCATACGGCGCGATTTTAGGACTCGGTCTTATCGCAGAGAACGGATTGTTCACGCATGTGCCCCACACAGAAATCGGGAAATGGATCGAAGCGGACTCTGCCGAACGAATACGCAAATGGAAAACCGACGTCAAGCCTTTTCTTAAGCATTACTTAGAGCGTATGGAAGGTGCGACCCTAGTTGAGCGCTGGACCTCGCTCGTCATCGATTACTCGACAGCAGAGCATCCTCCGGCCGCTGAACTAGTTGTGGGGGAGCTGCTAAGCCACGTCAATGAGGCATGCCGTAGCCTTCGTATCCGGGCTACGCCAATCTCTGGCCGCAATGTCATCGTGAACGGAACCGATTTTGACAAAGCCAGTGCGGCGAAGAAGGAGTGGGATGACATGGGTTGGACGGAAGTACCGTTTGATTTTCTCATGGTCGCCGGAGACGATAGGAATGATGAGCCATTGTTCCGCTGGGCCAACAGTCTCGCTGATAATTCCACGTTGCATGTATCAACGATTGCATTGGGAGGCAGGATGACCGACGCCGTAGCTACGCTCAGTGGTGGGACCGGGGGCATGTTCCATGTCTTGAGCCGGCTGGTGGGTGCCTCGATGGAGCAATTCGAGGATGCAGTCGAGCAGCAGCCGGGACACGGAACACACGAAGAGCCCAAGGAGCCGGACAACAGTGACTCAGAGTCTGCTCAGCCGCAAGGAAAAGTCAAGGTCGATGATGAAAGCGAGGATAGCGATGGATTATTCATGGCTTGACATTGCTATCCAGATCAGATGGTGATGATGCACAACGGAGGGTGCAGCCCTCAAGGAGAAGACTTTGGTTCGATATATCTATGACTAGTCTGAACCTACTGTGGATCAGAGGTCATGATATACAAAGAATGCCTGAAATGATTGTGGTCCATGCCAAGTGCCTATAATCCGTACCGTCCAGTCTCCCTCTCATGAGGCAGATAGCGCTCGCGTTGCTGCCAGCCTGCAAGTCTAGACCCGCCATGATGGCACAACGGCCGCTGATAATCCGTTCGAGGGTATGCATAATCATACCCTTCAGCAGCAGCAGGAGGCCATCGGGGCTGTTGCGGCGGCGGAGCAGAGTACTGCGCTGGAAGAACGGGAGGCGGTGCCTGCTGGTGTTGGTGCTGGTGCTGATGCTGGTGAGGCATCTGTGGCGCCGGAGGAGCAGCTCTATAGTAACCCCCGTGCGGCGCGGGCGGATATGCCGGGTCTGCATAACCATATGTGCGTTCGCTGACGGGGGCAGATGTGGCGGTCCTGCTTCTTCCGCGCTCGCGGTGGCTCGACGGTGCCGGTGGGGGGTGCTCGCGGATCCATTCGTGTTCTCGGGCATTGACGTCGAATGAGTGCGGATTTATTGGGATTGGCGCTATTGGCTCGTGGGTTGTGTGGGAGGCGGGAGGCGAGGGGATGTAGAGAGGGGCCGCTGCTTGAGCGGCGGAGGGTGGCTTTGATGGTGCTGCTGAAGGAGGCGGGGAGTGGTGGGACGGTGTTGGGGCGTGAGATGCGGGCCTGGAGGGTGCTCTTGAGGATGCCCTAGATGCCGCTGCCGGAGCTGGGGTCCCGTGTTGAGATGCTGGCCTTGAGGGTGCTCCGTATGGTGCTGTGGTGGTGGGGGCCCGGGACGGTGTGCGGGATGGTGCCTTCGAGGGTGCCCTGGATAGCGCTCGAGAAGCGTTGCGCTTGCTGCTTGTTGTTGAGCGAGTAGGCTTGTTGGACCGCGAATGCGTTGATTTCGCTGGAGCACCGTGGGACGAGCTGCTTGTGGTAGAACCGCCTTCGGAGACTTCGACGACGGTTGGTGGTGGGAGTGGAGCTTCTTCTGCGGCTGGTGGCGCCTGCTCTTCTGCTGGCGCTGATACTGGGTCTGGTGTCGGCTCTGCTGCTGGTGCCGGCATGGGGTCTGCTACTGGCTCCGGGGCCTCTGCGTTCCCTGCCACTGCTTCAGCAGCTGGTCCAGCAGCTGATGCCGGAGCTGGCTCCGAGGCATGTTCGGAGGCTGCAACGTTGACCGGTGCGATGGGTCCTGGAGCGTATACAGGCCTGGTAGGAGGTACTGCGGCAGTGGGCAGTGTTGTGACATAGTACGTGCGCGGTGGATCGTGGTCCACGTATCTTACTCGTCGGACCTTGGGCACGCGCGAGGATCGCTTGTATGAGACGATCGTATTGACTTCCTTGAAACGAGGCGGTTTGTGGAACGGGTCATCCATGTCTTTGACGTCAAACAAGCACATTGCGAATAGAAGTAGTGAGTGAGAACGAGATTCAGAAATGGCAGGAGGATTTGAAGGAGCGCTAGGGGCAGTACATATATATATATATGACTTACGAGGCAGACTCGACTTGGGCTGCTGTCCCCGTGACTGTGCAAAACCTCGTCCATAGGGCGTTACCGAAACTAGCCTGTCTTATTCGCGGGTCTGTCGTGAAAGTCGCGCGCAGCGTTGTCCACTGTGGACGAGAGAGTAAGATAGGGTTGCCCGAGGAGCACCGGATATGGGCCGAGTACGCAGTTGGGCAGCAAGGACATGCTTGCTGACGTTACTCCGATCGTCGTGCATGTCGGGCCGCTGCAGTTGATGGGCAGAGCCAGAACCCAATGGCTTTCTCTGAGGGACAAGTGACTCTGAAGGAAGCGAGCAATCAAGTAGATTATGACCTTTGAGACGTCCCAAGCCTTGTTTGCTTGCTGACCAGAGTATGGGGCACGAAGGAGGAGGTGTGTATGTCTGTGTGTGTGTGTATGTGTGTGTGTGAAGAGAGAGGTGCAGGACTGCGCGATGGATGCTACTGCGCTGCGCGACTTTGGTACTTGGGGCGCGACAATGGATTGCGTGTCGTTGTCAGATGCCGTCGTGTTGATGTCGATGCTCTCGATGCTGTCGCCCATTTCCATGTATACCCTAACCCTAACGACATACCTCCATTCATAGATTCACCAGCTGCAGTTCAATGTCTTTCGCTCGCGCCAGCCCTCGTCAATGGCCTCGAAGATGCGCCGGCCGCCTTGAGAACTATTGCTGAGCAGAGCATTGCTCTGCCTCTCTACTAGCCATGTCGAAACGTGTCCCGGCCAAGAAGGGCGGCCCAGCCGCTCAGCGGGCCAGCATCTTTGACACCGAAGTCAAGAAGCCGCAGGTCTCCAGGAACAGCATGCTGTCGTCTCTGCGCGCCACTCAGCTTGTTATGGCTAAGCCTGTTCTGCCGGCAGGTAGGCCGTGCTGCATACTGCATCCTTTGTCTAACCTGCTGACCCCAGTTCAGAGCTGCTGTCAGTCATCCTCGACTACTTGCCGCCGACGACCTTGATAAAATGTGCCCAGGTGTCCCGGAAGCTCAAAGAGATGGTCTATGATGACTCGCGTTGGATCAGGAGACTGCAGGCTATCGGCGTCTGGAACGAGACCGAGGCGAGACAGAGACAGGACGATGCGCTTCGACTTCGCTCTGCAGATCCCGTGCGTAGAGGCGGAGGGACAGGCACCGGTGCTGTTGGTTCTGCAGCTGTTGGCGGCAACCAGGGCGCAACTCTCTTCGACGTACAGGTTGAGAGTCCAGCTCGTGCCCGAGCGCAGTCACATCGCAAACGACCCAGCTTGGCAGACGGCTTCGATGATCTGACCTTGACGTCGCCAAATGGCGCAGCGCTACAGCCATCTTCGCAGCACACTCGCGCCGTGACTGCTATCCAGGACTCGCTATCGGTACGTGGACAAGCCAGGCAAGCTTACGGCAAGATTCACGCTGCCTTGAACCCGTTCTATACAGATATTACAAAGTCTACCAATTCAGTCGACCCAATGTTGTTCCGCGTCTTCCATGAACCACAGCAGCAAGCCCAAGTGCTGTCGAATCTCGGTAAATACAGTGGATCCGATAGAGATAGAGGTCGTGAGCAGCGTGTCGAGAAACTTCAACAGATGACACAGCTCTTCCAGAATCGCATATCCAACGAGTTTATAACGGCATATGATGAGCATGATGTTCAACATATGCACCGCTGTGTTCTGGTCGCTGTCATCCTGGACAGTGGACAATCTGCGGTGGATATATTCATCGATAGCCATCCTCTTCTGGCTGGTACTCAGAGACTGGCTAATCCGTCGGATTGTGTAGATGGCGTGGCGTCCGGTCACGTCGATCTGGGTCCCTCCCAGCGCTTCTTCGAACGGTTAGCTACGATATTCTCTGAGCAATCAGCACTTATAGCCCAAGTTTTTCCTCCCTCACTGGATGTCATGGACCAATTCTTGCGCAAGATTAGCTCAGTGGTCGTCAAAAACTTTGTAGACAAGGTTCTCTCGTTGACACTCGATACCGGAAGAGAAACGTTTCTCAAATCGGTCCCAGGTGTTTTTCAGCAGTGCATGCGATTCTGCGTGACAATACAACCTACCGAATCACCATTGCCGACTTTCCAGGGAGACACTCAGGCGGAACTTCTAAAATGCTTTGAGCCGCATATCGCCCTCTATCTGGCAGAAGAGCTAGACTGGTTCAAGTCGAATGCCGACGAAGGCGTCAGATTGTGGGAGCACAACCTCAGCGAGCAGGAGTCCCGAAACGAAACATTTTTCATGTCAAATGTCAGTCGGCAGGCCGCTAAGCGTGACTTTCTGTCGTCCTTCAAAAAGGTTGTCATGATGCCAGTCAATGCTGTGGCAGCCTTTCCGTTACCTGGCGGCGGCAATCGAGCCAGTGTTCAAGTCACTGCCGACTCCGATAAGATTGCCCGCCCATCGACGCCAGTTCTCACAAGCGGCGGCTTCGCTCCTGCATCGGGCCAGGCGCCTACCACCGAGCTTGCTGCAAAGACCGCCATCATGAACGCTCGACTCGAAGGTATAAAGAGTTTGTTCAGCATCGAGGTTGCACTGAATCTCGTTCATCTGGCCAAGACCTCCATTGAGCGCATGGCTATACTCGCACGGCAAGAGTCCATGTACTCGAAACAAGCGGCTCGGCAATGTGAAACCATTTTCACGACCCTTGTCATCATCCTGGGCCAGAAGCATATCAAAAGCGGTTTCGATAAAGCCGTGAATCACCTTACTTCGTACAACCCACGACAAGTCAAGGAACTTCGAACGGCTGGTGGATACCAACCGGAAAGCTCAGGTGGTGTCGAGCCGCTCGTGACGTTTCTGGAGCTGGTGAATGTAGGCGATCTGATACAACAGATGGTGGATGTCTTCTATGCGCAAGAGCTCGTGTCGGCGAAACTGACCGACCGTGACGATTTCCTCAATCCTGCGGCGAAGGAGAAGAAGGCCTTTGAGCAGATGCTGGACGAACGAGTAGCAGCCGGCATGTCTAAAGGTATAGATGTCTTATTAGACGAAGTCGAATACCTGTGCGCCACCACTCAGCCCGTCACCGACTACAACCCCGGCATCGATGGCTCGACGGGCGGTATCGTCGATATAGGACCCAGCAGCACCGCCGTGCAGGTCGTCGCTCTAGTCGAGAGCCACACGAACATGCTCGTCGGCAGCACAGAGAAGACGATGCTCGACGTCTTCTTCCAAGAAGTCGGCCTGCGATTGTTCGGCGCGATATGCAAGCACATCAAGCGGCAGCGCATCAGTGTCGACGGCGCCATAAAGCTGATCAGGTGAGTCATTTCCCCCCCATTCTCCCTTTTGGGAGAAGATCTCCATCCGACTGACCTTTCCCAGCGACATCAACCTGTACTCCTCCTTCATCGCCTCGCTGAGACAAAAGCCGCTCGTCCCTTACTTTTCCGCCCTCCGCGAACTGAGCCAGATATACCTCGTCGACTGCACGCCTCCTGCCTCTTCTAACAAATCTGTAAATACCAGCAAGGACAAGACGTATTCGTCACGGGCGAAAGAACTCGCTGCCATTATCGCGGATAATGATCGGTACAAGGGCGTCTTTGCCGCTGACGAGGTGCTTGAGTTCGCTGAGCGACGGGCGGATTGGTATGCCGTCAAGGGCGACGTGGAGCGGGCCATGTATGGTATTGGATGTCTTGTCATGTGAGAATGGAAACATGTATGTACGACATGATATGTGTCAACGTGTTAAAGAGGGTGGGAAATATCGACTCTGGATTATTTGGGGTATAAGCGCTACGAATAAGAGTCTCGCTGTAGGCAAGACTTTCTACCACAAACTGTCGCAGCCACTATACAGGGCCGCACACCCTGCGAAGGAAACCTCTTTCCTGATTCGATCAATCGGTGACGATCGACCATCAGACATCATTCACGAAAGCGCCACGTATAACAGCGTCTGCTACCGCCCATACTCCAAGCTGGGAATCACCACCGGCCCATACTTGACGCTCCCCCCATACCCACCATCCGCTTGCTGCACCAAGAAATCAGCCGCAAGGCTCAGCCTGCCCGTAGATCGCTGGTCTGGGGCGCCCGTGAAAGCCGTCGTGCCGCTGTACGCCGAGGGACTGGGGCTATGGCTGCGTCGACGGCCAGTCGTGTCGACAGAACCCGCACGCTGATGCGGCGGTGAATGCCCCACCTGCTGCTGCTGCTGGCCGTAGCTGCCTTGTACCAGATCCGGGTCGTAGGCGACCATTGCTACATAGTTCCGGCGACCCATTAGACGCTTCATCTCTCTCGGTCGGCCGTCTGGATCGGCCACAAAGATTTCCATCATGTCCTCTTTCGTGTCCGTGACCGGGCCGGGCTGGGACGACGAGTATTGACTGCGATGACCATTTTGTGGTACGTATATCGCTTGTTTCGGGTTTGTGTTCAGCATCCTTAGAACCATCGACGACGGCGGAGAATTGACTATGGCCGAGGAAATGAGCTGATACATGGTTTTGTGATCTGCCGGATGGTGTGGGTCGTGTACAAGACCAGCGCCTGCACAATTGACGCCACCAGAGAGGAATGTCATCCGCAAAGATTTGTTGTGTGAAATGCCTTGCAAGGTGCGGATAAGGTATGTTCGCTCCAGATCCTTCGACTCGTGCGTCCACAAGTCTCGGAGCTCGTCGAGTACGTCGAACTCTCCAAAGGGGCTGAGCATTCCACTCATCAAGCCTGACTTGCCCACAGCCTTCTTGACCGAGATGAATCCGTCATTCACGACGTCTTTCGCGCCGACAATACCGGCGACCGAGCTTGTGACCTTTCCCAGCATATTAAAAGTTCCTGTCACCGCTTTCTTACCTTGGGCAACGGTGTTGGCGATCTGAGTAGCGCTATGGAGACGTGGATAAATGAGAGGCACAGGCAACATCCACAGACAATGCTGGACACTAGGAGGCAGCATTGCGATCTTCGGGAATAATCCCTGGTAGGTGGATCCGGCCATGACCTGAGTGACGGTACGCTCAGATCGCGTATCTGGACCTACCACTACAACCGCAGGACCTAGAAATTTGATAAAGTGCCAGCTATTGCCGGTGATCGTAAACAGGTCCAAATCGCCTCGTACATTACGAAGAATCTCATGCGTCGTGTGGTGCTGAAAGAGCAAGTACATGTCAGTTCCGATTCGTCCAATGTTCTTGAACATGTGCGAATTTTGCATATAGTCAGGATAAGAGCCGTATCCATCGAAGCTAGACTAGTCAATACGGTTCAACGGAGCGAATAGTCAGTCGCTTGCTTACATGTCATGGTCATCCAGCGTCAATACATTGGGGATCTGTGCAAAAGCTTCTCTCAAATGAGGCTGATCAAAGTGACTTGTGTAGAAGTGAAAGTATGCGTGAATGACGTCTTCTTCGTGCTTGGCGGTCCAAGCAGCATTCCTGCGATTCTCCTTGCCGCTCATAGTAGTCCATTGCTTCAACATTGGAACGTCATGCCAGAGCCTATCAGCGTAGATTTGACCACCCAACCCAAGCTGCGCGTGAAAGCCGCCGCATTCTTGATGTTTCTGCAGCACATCCTTCCACATGAGACTGACCCCGCCAACTTTGGCGCGCTCGTTGGCGTTCACACTCAGAGCAAAATCATTACCCGAGTGGGTAATGAATCGCCAATTGGTGTCGTGTCTACCAGCGACCAGGAATTCGTAACGGGTACAGCCTAGGTGAGAAGTAATAGCGTAAGTCCACCTAGTGGGGCCTTCTTCCATGAGCAAGTCAACATCGTAGCGATAGAAAAGCCATCTCTGGTGGCTGTAGATTGGGTTTGCTTTCAATTGGCGGGGATTGGGCGATAGGTCAACGCTTTGATGAATGTGTATGGTGGGAGGCTGAGGTGTGTCTGTGACGAGTAAAATAGAACCAAGCCACAGACTCCTTTCAAGATCAATGTTCGTGTATCGAAGATATGGGCCAAAGTAGACGTTGTTCGACGGCATCACACGATACATGTCTACACCTGACGCAGGAGGTGGTCCTGAAAAGACAGTTGCGGTCGGGCTAGCAACACCTGCTATGCTCATGCTGTCATTGTAGGGACCGTATTGAGAATGCAGCCCAGGAGAAGGATAACCCGGCGAACCAAGTGGCTTTCCTGAGAATTGACTGAACGATGGGGAATGGATTGAAGCAGCGTATCCACCAACCGGAGTCATGGGCTCCTGCAACGCCAGGGGTGTCGGGCCTTTGGGGAACTCCCATTGTGTAGACTGCGTGGGAAGGTGAATGTAGTAATACTGCCCCGAGTTTGGATCGAGATGGGAGATCCAACCCTCAGGCAGTGGAGGGGGAGATGAAGGGAGCGCAGCCGGGGAGTGGACAGGCGCCTGCTGCTCATAGTGACCAGTCTGCACAGGCGCCAGAGATGCAGCCGCCGGGTGCGAAGGAGTGACAGTCGGTCTGTTGGCGAATGCCGGATGCACTCTCATACCCGGGTCTTGATCGACTGGCTGAACCGGTGAACCAAGTTCCTCTGTGGGTGGACCGACGGAGCCTTGCCGCTTCTCATCAGGATAGCCCTGCGCGGGCGTGCTCCCTGCTGATTGCTGAGAATGAGGCATTGTTGTGTACGCTGGCGGAGGCTCGTCTTGCAGGCTTAGACCTTGCATCGCTTGACCCGACAGCACAGACTGTTGTTGCTGTGGCTGTTGAGACTGCTGATAGTGCTGCTGACTTGTCGCGTCAGTCTGCGTTGGCGTCCTGGATGTTTGATTTGAGGCGGCGTATGGTCCAACTTGAGCATAAGCCTGTGCTTGAGGTTGGCGCAGAGGTTGGTCTACCTTTTCCGGCGCGGGCGAGCGGGCATTCATCCTCTGCGAACTGGCGGCATTCCTGCCATGAATGGCGAGAGTGTCTGGAAGATCTGAATTCGATGCGCGCCCGACGCCCTGTCCGCCGTCAATAGGTGTCTCTGGGGGTGGCGGAGATCCGCGCTCGGCTCTCGTGGTGTTGACAGAGGCGTGGGTAGCCATTCTGTTCACACCGGCTGGTCCGCTGACACCCAGATGACTTTCCGTAGTGTCCAAGGGGCGAGGCATGTAGTGCTCCGGCATACGCATGGGACTTCCAGAGGAGCCGGGACCGGTGGTGGGATATGCAGGACCGAGCACATCCTTCTCTGGAGTTTCAGGACCTGGTGAGTCGGGAAGCGGCTTGGGAATCGACCCATGTCTAGCTGCCGGGGGACT
Source organism: Dothideomycetidae sp. 11243 (assembly GCA_000836255.1). NCBI lineage: Eukaryota > Fungi > Ascomycota > Dothideomycetes > Dothideomycetidae sp. 11243. The sequence goes on along the minus strand of DF938581.1, from coordinate 1,038,487 downwards.
GTGTGATGCTACATAGCCGGAGACGGTCGGGCGATTAGGATCGTCGGCACTGAACCTGTAACGGCCAGAACTCGAGGGCTGGGGAGTCCGAGTACGTGAAGGGTCAGTACTGTAGTTCTGGACAGGCTGGGCAGTGCCAGCAGCGGTCGGCGGCGGAGACGACGTCTTGTGAATGCGCAATGGCCCTACGGTGGGAGAATCTGGGTCGTAGTTGTCTCCCAAAGGCGGAGGATAGTACTGCTGGTGAGAGCGATCGCTGTAGTGGTCGTCGGCCATGCTTACGGCGGGTGGGAGCAGTGCGGTAGTAAGCAGTGAAACAGAAGCCACGGCGAGGTCGGACTAGGTCAAATAGTAGATCTCGCACGAGCGGCGGCGGCGTCGCATGCGCATTAGCAGCGCAGAGGAAACGGAAGTTGCATGGTGGTGAGGGTGTAAATTAAGCGCCGGACAGGCGAGGGAAGATAGAGCAGGCGGTGTAATTGGCTGGCTGGACGGCTGGATGGCTGGCGCGCTGCTTTGTTGTGAGGCGGGGCGGGGCAACACAGAAGCGAATGGCACAGTGCTTGACCAACCTCATTCCGTGTCTTCAATCTATCACCTCTATTCAGTACAAGATAGGTCTTGTCTCTGGGTTTCTACGTTCCTGAGCTGCTTTCAGATGGAAAATCTACTCCGCAAATGTCCGACTGAATTGCAGAAACGAGTTCTGGTGTATACATACCTCTCTGAATAAAATAAAGCACTAGAATAAATGGTCCCCAAATCAAGCAGTGACGTGCGGTGCGGGGCAGAAAAACGGGCGGAAAAGGCACCGAAGGCAAGAACCGCGGGCGGCTCGGCGGCGGCGGCGGTACGGCACGACTTTTGTTCGGGTTGGGACCAACAGCACAGAGGCAAGCTGTCGTCGCTCGAGGCTGCGGTGCTGCTATTCTGGTCCGCAGCCCCCTTCTGCCCTTTTTTGACTCGCAGCAGCCTTGCAATAATCCACCTAATCCACCTGCTTCAAAAGTTGCCATCGCCTCCATCCTACTCCATGAGTTCGTAATCGCCACTCTTTTCCAGCTAACCTTCTTCCCATTTTCACAATGGATTTTCTGCATCGCCTGGCCGGCTTCCTCGACCGGCCTGGCTTCCCCTGGAAGTCGCTCATTATCACCTTCAGCATCGGCGAATACATTTTCGAAAACTATCTCGCCTTCCGTCAATATCGCGTGCTGCAGGGCAAGCGCGTTCCCAAGCAGCTCGAGAATGAGGTGGACCAAAAGACATTCGACAAGAGCCAGGACTATGGCCGTGCCAAAGCCCGCTACGGCTTCGTGTCCGGACTGATCAATCAGATCAAATCCCTCGCCATCATTCGCTACGACTTCAATCCTCGTTTCTGGGCCATCACTGGTGTCTGGGCTGCTCGCTTTCTGCCTCAGGCAATCCAGGGCGAGATCGCTCACTCACTAGTCTTTGTCTTTGCGACCGCCTTCATTGAAACCATTCTCGGCCTGCCCATGTCCTTCTACTACCATTTTGTGCTGGAGGAAAAGTATGGCTTTAATAAACAGACCGTCAAACTCTGGGTCATGGATCTTCTCAAGGGCCAGGGTTTGACTGTGGCATTTGGTGTCCCGTTGGGATGGGGTTTTTTGAAGATCATCCAGAAGACTGGCGATTCTTTCTTCTATTACCTCTGGCTTTTCGCATTGGCTGTTCAGCTCTTCGCCATCACCATCTACCCCATAGTAATCGTGCCGCTCTTCAACAAGCTCACCCCGCTGCCCCCCGGATCGCTCAAGCAGGCTGTCGAAGCTCTTGCCGATCGTCTTAAATTTCCTCTGTCCGAACTGCAGGTCATAGACGGCAGCAAGAGGAGCGCCCACAGCAATGCTTACTTCACTGGTCTCCCATGGAAGAAGAAGATTGTCATTTACGATACCCTGCTTGAGAAATCATCCGAGAAGGAGGTCGAGGCAATCTTAGCTCACGAACTTGGACACTGGAAGAGAGGTCACACCACCAGATTGCTGGCCATATCTCAGTTCCACCTGTTCTTCATGTTCACCCTCTTCCGGGTGTTTATTCGCAATCAAAGTCTCTACGAATCTTTCGGCTTTGTTAATGAGCAGCCAATCATGATTGGCTTCATCTTGTTCAGCGCCGTCTTGTCACCTACCGACTCGATCGTAAAGTTGCTCATGAACATCTTGACTCGCAAAATGGAATTCGAAGCTGGTGTGTATCCTTGCTTTTTATGTATATGAGACTTATCGCTAATTGTCCCAGATGACTTTTCCTACAAGTTGGGCTATGCAAATGAGCTGGCCAGCTCCCTCATCAAGCTTCAGATTCAGAATCTATCGAGCATGGATGCCGACTGGATGTTCTCGAGCTACCACTACTCGCACCCTATTCTGACCGAGAGACTGAAGGCGATAGGCTGGGTCAGCAAGGAGAAGGTGTCCGAAAAGAAGGGCGAGGTGGCGCAGGCAAAGACGACCGGCAGGGATGAATTGTAAATAGAGTCGTTTGCATCGTCGGGTATCAAAGCGGGAAAGTGAACAGAGACGGGACCTATCTCCCTGACCTCCGCTTCTCCTTCTCCTTCTGTGCCGCTTTGTTCCTCATCTTCTTCTCCGCCTTGCGCTGTTCTTTCTCCGTCTCTGTCAACTTCCTCTTCACTCCTGCACTGCCATCCTCTCCAGCATCAGCCGTGGTAGCGATCTCAGGAGGTGCCACATCTCCTCCTTGCGCCAGTACAGTCGCGCCCGCCATCTCATCGACCTCTCCTTCACGCATATCCCTCGTCCGCTCAAACTCCTCCATATCCATCCACCCCTCCGTCTCGTCCCCAGCATTGAGTTCATCCCTCCGCCTCCGTTCCTCAGCCTCATCCGCCTCTCCGGACTTCTTAAGCGCACTCCTTCTCGCCAGACCCCGATCTTTACTATTCCCGATCCCCTCCAGCCCTCTACCTTCCCAGACCCGCTCACCCTTGGGTGCGCCCCGGAACTCCAGCTGCGCCAGTTCCTCGTCTGTCGGCGCGAGATCTTCCCCGTTCAGACCCTGCACGATGCGCCGCAGATTCGACATCGTGAGGTTGCCTCTTGGCCCCGAGGCTGCGCTGAAGGTCACGCCGCCGGGCGTGAGCACTGCGTCTGGGTGGTGGTGTGCATGGGTTTCTGACGCCTTCAGGTATCTGTCGAGTTTCCGGCGAGCGGAGGCGGGGCTTATAGGTGCTGTGCGGTGCGTGTGCACGGAGGGGTAGCAGGGGAGGACGTGATTCATGGCTGTGGACTGGGTCGTGGTCGCATTTATATAAGGCGCTGCAATACCAAGAAGAGTTGCTGAAGCCCTTTCACCAGTTCTGCCCGCCTTTGTTCCCGTTCCTGCAAGAGAAATTTTGAGCTCGGACCAGCTGTTCGCGCGATGCCCTTGTCGGAGTACCGGGCCGGTCCGCGGTGAATTCTCTCGAGACTTGACCTCTTCCCAGCGAGCAGTTGGGCTTCACTACCTCTATTCCACCAGTCTTCGCCCTTGTGACAGCAGTATACCTGCGCCATCACACAGCATGATCTGTCTCCGCTGCACACAGCGCCTCCAAACGCGCGTCCCACCAACAATCTCAGCGCTATCAACCCTCCCCACCCTACGCCTACCCGCCCGCTCTCTCCCCATACGACAACCGTACGTCCCCCTCCCCCCTCCATCCCTTGCTATATTATAACAATCCCAGCCCCTCAATCCGCACGCTAACGATCTCCACCCTCCCCCGCCCCACCCTCTCAGCACAACAAAGACTCGAGTCCGCATCCGGCCTGGCAGCCGCAGAGACGCCCTCTACAACATCGACGACATCAACGACGCAGGGACCGTTGACGCTCGTGCGCGGTGGGAAGCGCGATACATATGACCCTTCGCACCGGGTGCGGAAGAGGCGCGTGGGTTTTCTCGCGAGGATGAGGAGTCGTACTGGGCGGAAGATTTTGAGTCGGCGGAAGACGAAGGGGAGGGCGGTCTTGAGTCATTGAGCTTTTGCGGGCTGGTGTTGTAATATAACCAAGGATGGGAGGAGGGAGTGCGGTTGGAGGGGAATGAGACAGGGCAGTGCGAGATCTAGCCATGGTTTGGCACGCTAATGGTTTGGCGAGCTAGGGAGACTCGAATTTGTCTACTTCCGTCTATCTATCAAGAAGGCTTTAATGGCTCCCAACCTTTCAGATCTGCTTCCTTGTCGTCTATCAGGTTCGTGTCCCTACTGAGCGCACTCTGTCTTGTAGCTACCGTGCTCATGATCTGCACCCCACCCATCTGCTCGCCTCTCGACATCGGCGACGGCTCCGGCAATGCTGGTTTCGTTCGAGATGGGATCTTCGGCCCCGACTTCTTGTTGCCGGCCAATGTACTCGACGACAGCGTTGACGAAGTCCTGCTTACCGCCGCTGGTCGCTGTGGTCTTTCGTACGAGAGTGGCGTCTGTTGCCGTGATGGGATCAGAGGCTTGGCCCCGGCAATTTCCCCTTTGATCTTGTCAGGTTGCGGTTTCTGCTGCTGCGGCTGACTAGGCTGTTTGGTAAGCATACTTCTACGTGCCGGAGGTGTTGATGGTTTCGATCGCTCCGCCGCAATGTCAGCTGCGATGGAAGATGTCATGGAAGCTGTGCTATTTCGTGCCGGCTGGTTCGGCAAAGCCGGGGCGCCGATCGAGGATGTCTCGCTGGACATGGATGCGGTCCGAAGAACGAGAGGCTTCTTCGGGACCGGTGGCCCTCCCTTCTTCGAAGCGTTGTTATTTGATCTTGAGGTTGTGACAGAATCTTCGGAGAAAGTAGATGCCCTTGAAGGCAATGGAGGTGGAACCTCTTCATCGGTCGTAGGAGTGTCACTCCTGACTTCTCCCTGCTGATAGGGCGGTGGCAGTCGCCGCCGTCCATTCTCGCTACCTTTGGTCGAGATAGAGCTGGCTGGTATGCGTCGCGACGGCGGCGCGGTGGGTTTTGCAGCCTTCGCCGGTTTCTCAACCTTGACCCAATCGGGCTCCGAGCTTGGAGTCCAAGGGTTGGGCGGCCGATCTTGATTCGGAACGTATCCATCTTGTGGTGGCTGTGCGTTCGCCTTGGCGGGCACTCCACCGTCCAACCACCATTTTCTCCTCTCGGAACTTGGTGGTGGTAGTCCAGGCTCAATCGACTCATACTCTTGGAGATCTTCGTCGTCTGACTGAGAAGCCGCTGCACTGAGTCCATCAAGTAGTGCCGCCCGCCTTTTGCGGTACAGGTGGCCACTTATCTTAGTCTTTGCTTGTTCATCAACAACGCTGATAACACATTGAAAGATTCCATACACTGGTCTGTGGTCGGAGAATCTCAATGGCGCGGTGTCGTAGTCAAGTTGCCGGAGGTTGTTTCCCTTCGAGAGGATGCGATCACACCAGGCAGGTATGCGGGCTTTTTCGCTCGTATCATACTCGTCGGTCCCATTATTGTACTTGTAGGTTGGCAGGAAGGTAATGCGTGCTTCCGAATAATGTGGGAATGTCTTGCCGTGCATCATCTGCAAATGAAGTTGATCATTTTCATGAAGAGTGTCAAGGTCACCACCTCTGATGAGCTGCCTCGTCCGCTCGTTACTCATGCCAATGCGGTAATTGAAGTCGCCAAGCCATATGATAGAATCATGATCTTCTATCGTCCTATTCCGTTGAAATCTCAGGCCATGGCTGATAGTACGGTAGTCTTGATTCCGCTCTTCGTAATTTGCAAAGCCAGCGGCTAAGTGAGCGGTCAAGAGACATATGGATGTGTTTGCGTAGTCCATACGTATTCCTACAGCACCTTTGTTACCAGCCATACCAGACATTCCAGTCTGTAATATGTAAGTGAGAGTGCAAAGTTACCGAATTGGTGATTGATACCTTTTTGACGCTGCCCTCTACATTCTTTATGAAGGGCAGGACGCTAATCTTGACGAATACCGACAAAGACGCACCGACTAGCTGACCACCGCGCAACAATACATACTCTTCCTCACCAAGCTGATGTGAGATCCGGTTGAGCGTATCTTTGACAGCGTCTTCCCATGCCAGGCGTCGTTTCGGATCGGTCGACATGATTTGCTGGGGGCTCAATTCGACAATCTCTTGAAAGCCTACCGCAACGATCTCCGGCTGATCCTCTTTCGAGTGTACGTGGGGGCACAGCCAAGAGGACAGGTCTTCTGATAGGCCATGCTGCTTGCCATTAAGGTTGAAAGTGGCCGCGAGGATACCGATCGTTTCTTTGGAAGTATACTCTGCCGTCCTACGAATGAGCTCTGCAGAGACATAGTCGTTGATGGGATCGAAAAGATGAACCGCGCTCTGACCCATCAGACGTCCAAGGAGCATATCGATAGTGTTCTGCCTGCCTTTGTCTTCGAAGTTGTTGATGTAAAGACGGGTAGCACTTTTCCTCACATCTGCCAATGCACCCGCGAGGGACATCTTCCCAGACCTGGTGAAGGAGGACTTAAGGGCGCCAGTACCAGCATAGATCTTAGAAAGGGCATCGCCATTGTCAGCCCATAAAGTGCTATGTCTTAACCAAAAGTCGGCGGCGGATCGGCGTTCGCCACGATGATGAATGAACTCTTCCAAGGCCATTTGGCTGATGATTGTCTGTATGACATTGGTACGATCAAGGCAATCCAAGCAATTTGTACGGAATATTCCCTCTTGCTGGAGAACTGGTATGGGTCGACGAAGAGTGACGCGCTCTCCTTTGTGCCCTAGCTTCGGCTCCTCCTCTACCTCTTCTGCAAGAAAGTAGACAAAAGCGTCGGTCGAATCTTGCAACCAATGGCGAATGCTTTGTGCCGCTTCATATCCTTGACCTCGAGTCTCAGCATGAAAGTCGTAGTTGGTCAGCCGCAACAGGTCGTGTCCACTTGATTCATCCGCGTTGCCGACGTCTCTTTGATTCAATGGGCTGGCAGAGACATGAGTAGAGTAACGTCTGGTAAGCTCTTGCTCGCCCACTTTATCGCCGAGCAAATTGACCACATGAACAGTGCCGTAATTCACTTCCATTTCTGCAAAGTGCTTGTCGAAAGCTGGCTGCGTTGCTTCGATGGACCGCGTCAGCTGTATCTTTTGTTGTCCCGGCGTAAAGCTCGCGCTCTGTTCCCAGAAGACAGGTACGCTTCCCCTCATCTGAACATAGGAGAATGATAATCCTATAGGCGCCCAATAGACTGTTTCTGTTTCCACGTAGTTTGCAACATTGCCATCGTCATCAATACCGCGAGCATTGAATCTCGTGCCTGCTCTCAGACATGAGAGGCGCGAGATCAGTGTGATGCTCGATGCTCTGCCGGAGTAGTTGGTGCTGATCGGAGCCGATGCTGCAGGAACAGTCAGGGTCATGGCAAACCCCCTAATGGCCGAAGTCAGAATGCGGCTATCGTCCAAAGCGGATTTCTCCTGCTCGGATAAGCGTGAGCGGAAGTTGACTAGGGGTTGGATCATGAAAGCGTTCCATAAGAAACCCCGTTCGAGGCTATCTAAGGCTATCGTCGACGAGTCTGCGGTCCTGTCTTGAAGTCTTCGCGTCAGGTCAAAATCGGCGGAATAGTAGAAGCTGCCGCCACTAAGTAATTTCTTGAGTGCAAGGCAGGGGTGTTCAAGTGGGGATTGACCATGGCGAGCATCATAGCCGTCATCGTCCAGAGGGTCATTGGGGTACCGATTGACTTGGTCATGAAGAAAGTAGTCATGGTCCGCACGATTGATGCAGTCTGTTCATGATTAGGCCAAATCTAAGTCGTTGAAACTTGCTTGAAGCCTTACGGAATTCGACAGAAGTTATCTGCTGTATGTTTTCCCCCGGTTGAATGCTTGCCACTCGATTGGCCCCGTTGACCACACACAGAAAGACATCACCGCCGATGGTGACCAGGCCGAGAGTTCCATGGATATTGAGCGACGTGAGCGATCGGAACTCGCTGAGATCTACGCTTTCGACAGGCAGGAACTCAACCATACATTGCGGATGGGGACCGCCCTGGTTGTGACCAGAGTTGGATGAAATTCGAGCCTCATGTCCGTCGGTCTTGTTGTATCTGAAGGTGAGGACGTGGCGGTCAGTGGCAAGTGCTACCGCGCGCTGAGGATAGTCACTCAGCAGCACGCGGATTGTCATGACATCAATTCAGTACAGGGCAGCTTAAGAGCAAGCTTTTTCATGCTCCTTGCATGCTCTCGGTCATGTTGTGCCTGGTCTCGAGCTTGTAGGTCGGAGATGGACGGACTAGCTTAGGCGTCGGCGTTCACACTAGAAATCGATGATACGAGAGCGCCGAAGAACCGTATTATATCCGCCAGTGCTCAATCCCACAGTTCTAGCGATTTGGGTACTATAAAAGTGCAAAAAAGAAACGACAAGATCGCAATGACATGAGTGCTAGATACATTGTCAGATCATACTCGGGTTAAAAGGGTCACCCGGTGCTACTCACGGGTTTGAACCCACGCCTCTCTCGAGAGCAGAGTTTAGGTGCAGGGTAGGACCCTAACCCTTAAATCTGCCGCCTTAGACCACTCGGCCATCATGCCATGAATTTGGAGCATGCCAGGAATTCGCACACCCAGATTAATATATATAGCTGCGCTTCAGGGGAAATGGTGTATTTTTGAGCACTACCTTGATCGATGCGCGTATCTAACTACGAATTGCGATTAAATACTCATTTCCGGTCATCCTCTTGGTGCTTGTATTTCCGGTTGGTGAGACTTACTCTATAGAATTCTACCGACGAGTAGCTATCTGACTACCAATCCATGGAATCGTCACAATGGGAAATTTACGAGGAAACATGTCCACACTGAAGTTATGAACATTTCTAGCGTCCGTCCTTGTGGCTATGCTATGTTTCGAACATGTTTCGTCGAAGGCTTGGATGCTGAGAAGAGCAAACGGAGGCCCGCGACTGAGAACTCTGTACCTGTGGCCGTTGGCTCCGCAGTCGCGGCAGCGCGACATCACACTCGTTGGCTGGCTGGCCTGAGACTCTTGACATCGACAATTCTTTCAGCCTTGTCTCTTTAATATCTTTTATTCTTTCTTTCCTTACTTGACTAGGCACATTGTTCGTCTTAGTCGTACGCTATGGAGCAAATCAATAGATTCGCCCGCCGGCATCCGCTGCAGAAATTGCACTCGCCTTCACGCGGTCTCTCTGCCGGGCTCCACGTAATTATATTCATGTCCCTTACAAGATGTCCTACCCCAATTCTGACTGCTATCAGCTTGCATGCCTCGCGAGCAACATCTTCTCTTTTCACTGGCTGATGACACACCCAAACCGCATGTCCGTCATTCTTGCCCCTTTACCGAATCCCAGCTGACCATCTACTTAGCAACGAGTCCTTTGGCTGGCACTTTCAATACCTGACCATCATTGGTCTCTCGCTCACGACTCTAACCTTCTCCATCGGTCTGTTGGCCGATATCTCACTGTCCCCGGCTCTGTTCCGCATCAAAAATAGCCTGTCTGTGGCTTCCGCGCCGATGGAGCTCCTCATCACCCTCCTATACTGGGGATTGCGAGCCGTATGCGTCCTTATCTCCTTCGGCGTCTCAACTCTGACCATGTCCAGATCGACCCGGCCCTGGTACTCCCCCCTGACCTGCCCCAACTCCCCCTCGCGGCAGACATGTCCTTCCACCTCTTCCCTGTCCTGGGTCTGTTAGCAGATCTGCTTCTCTTTTCACCGCCCTATGCCATCGCCACAATCCCCGCGTTTGGCCTGTCAGCCGGCATCGCCTTGGTGTATTATGCCTGGGTCGAGCTGTGCTTTGCCAATAATGGCTTTTATCCTTATCCGATCTTCGATGAGGCTGGCTTGCAGGGGCGAGTCATCCTCTTTGCTGGCTCTGCGGTCGTCATGGGCGTCGCTACGGCTCTGTTGAAGTCTGTCTATGGCGCTGTTAATGGCTGGGATGTCGACGGTGATGCGTCCCACCCGGCTACTCGTGAGAGCAGGAAGGCTCGGTGATGGACTCGGCATTTCAGTTTATTTTGCGTCGCATTTGAGGGAAGGTGAAGCACTTAGACTGGATATTTGTTGTAGAGCTCAGTGTTTATTCAGGAAAGGTATTTTGATCGAAAAAGTATGAGACAAGTACTATATAGCAAATAGTCAGGCATCCCCAATCGATACGATGCGGGGTTGTTCAGTGTCATAATACAAGTCAATGCAGCAATCGGATGAGACCGATGCGAGAGCCAACGCCTATTGAAGGACAAGAATGAATGCCCCCCCAAGTCCTTGATAGAGCCGAAAGATTTCTGCCCATGTGGTATCATGTCTCTCTGTCTCTTTACTCCCGACGTCGGCGCGATGTAAGTCGTGACAGTTTCGATGCTACTCCTTTGAGTGGATTCTTTGGCGAGCGCGAGCCCAGACGGCTATCGGTACGTGTATCGGTGCTCGACATGGCGCTCGATCCTGGCGTCCGCACTGATCCGGCGTTCGAATTGTGGTCTGTCTTGGACGAGGCTCGGAGCGCCTCTGCGTACATTTCGTCCACGGTGTCGTCGTGCGGATCGTACGCATCGAATTCTGTCCACGGCAACTCGAAGGAACGCTGCTCTTGATCTTCTGTAAGCGGTGCTAGTACGATCGTGGGCGGACTTCGCGGCGGTGGAGAGATGCCTGGTACAGCGAATCCCTCGAAGTCGAAGCCGGTGCTCGGAGGCTTTGATGGTCCTGCGAAAGGGTCGAGGTTGGGGGTGGCAGGCAAGATTTCAAAGTCAAATCGGGAGTGATGACGAGCTAGAGTGTTGCTGCTCTCAGTCGACATGCGTTTAAAATTCGTATCTGTAGTACTGCCTGCCGCAGACATGGATTTTGAGCGTCTCCGCTGCATGTCCGTCGTTGTTTGAGACGCTTGCATGTCGGTCCACAGAGTGTCTAAGTAGAGAATATACAGGAGAGTGTAGCTGTCAAGCGCCGAGAGGGTGGCGTGGCGGGGCAATTGAGAGGAAAGAGATATGGAAATGGAGCACGGCAGCCTGGTGCAGGCCGACCTACCAATTACGAGCGACGACATATCAGCCGCTGCATACCTGTCATCATAGTGCAGAGAGCCAACAGCGATTCACGGCGCTTCAGCTGGCGTCGTAACACGCGTGACACAGAAGCGCGACCAGAGTCGTACCCGGATCCCAACGGATAGTTGCGGAAGCATATCTGGGGGTGATTTTACTGGTGCGCGACAAGCATCAAGAGGACCGCTTGAACCTCCTTCTCTGGCTCATGCAGCGCAAGATGCCAAAGGCATCGAATCGGATCAGGTGGTGGCGGAGGTGAGTGGAACCCGGAGGCAGAAGTGCAGCAAAGCGCCGCCCCGTCGAGTCCCAGAAATAGTCATCACGTGATGTGCGGGGAATGCGGAAAAAAAAGTCCAACCGGTTTATTAGACCCTCAGTCGCAACCACATTTGCTTCTACTACCACCACTCCACGCTGAAAAACACAACAGACATGGCCGACGTAGAGATGGCCGACGCTCCTCAAGCGAATGGCACAGCAGCCGCAGCACCCAAGCGCTTGCCCGTCACAGTCTCCAAGCCGATACCCTACACATTCGATCTGGGCAACCTGCTCTGCAGCGACGCAAATCCGGTCGGACTACCCAGCACACTCGACGAAGCGACTTTACAAGCAACGGCACGCGATTGCGCCCAAGGCCTGATCAACCAGCTGCTGTCGACGTGCGCGATCGGCCGCAACGCCGACGGGACAAGCATGTCACTCACGCTGCCACCGCCCTCGACTCCCCTGCCGCGCGAGAAGCCCGTCCCTGCGGCGAAGCCCCTCACGCGCTGGCAGGAATTTGCGAAGAAGAAGGGCATCACTCCCAAGCAGCGCGACGGGAAGCTGGTGTACGACGAGGCGAAGGGCGATTGGGTGCCCAAGTACGGATACAAGGGCAAGAACAAGGACGGCGAGTCGGATTGGCTGGTCGAGGTCGATGAGAAGAAGGAGCGTAGCACGGGCGAGGCTGGTGATGCGAGGAAGGAGAAGAGACAGGAGCGCGTGGACCGGATCAAGCGCCAGGACAGACGGGAGAGGGCGAACGAGCGTCGGGGCAAGAAATGAGATGGGCATGCATATCCTCCAAACTCAATCTTGTATATGAAAAGCGCATAGCGATGGCGTTACGGGCAGAATCTTGATACCGGCAGAGCTTCTTGGAAGGATCGTAACCACATCGATGTGTTGGTTCGCGGTCTAGTGGCCATTTCTGCCAATGTTGGCTTGCTATAAGCAGATAGTACGGCATATCTTCATAAGTTCGGGGTATCAAAAAGTACATGACCTCACCTCCTGCGTCCCTGCCTTTGCGTGGGTCTGTTCCCAGTAATAGTGATCATCAAGCTCATCAACGCACGTGTATCTCCAGGTTGTCCATGTCCTCAATGTCAGTATTCTTAACAAGCTCTTCGGGCTCCAGAGCTTCGCCATCGAACGTCAACACTAAGCTTTTGTCGACAGCAATCTTGTGCTCGCGGCGAAATGCACCAATGATACGTTCACAGCTGGTACTCTGTCGACCTAGTCAGCATATGCCACACTTGACTCATACATGTTACGCACTGGCCGCACGATCAGCTTGTAGTCTTTGTATCCTTTGGACTTGATGAGCACTCGAATCCTAGGCTCAGCCTCGGATTGCTTCTTCTCACAGCCTGGCTGTTCCTCCGTCTCGTCGTCTTGGTCGAAATCGAGTTTCCCCTTGTCGACGCTGGACTTCTCCGCGCGTTTACGCTTCATCTCGACAAAGGCCTCTTCCGTAAGTGCAACAAGGTGAACACGTTCATTCCGCTCATCGCCTTGAATCTGGAACACGTCCTCGGGTCCATCCCCGAGCACGTTTCCCTCGGCGTTAACCTTGATACCCAGCGACTTGCACGTAGTAACATCATACAGGCGGCGCAGCTTGTACGTCAAGAAGACGCTTTGCATTTGCTCTTCGGTGAAGCTTTGTCGTTGGCACCATGCTTGCCGTACCTCCATGAGACGCTGGCTCAATCGCCGATGCACAAGGAGAGGGTTCGTGTTAGCCAGAGGAGATGTAATCAAGACCTTGATCACCGGGTCAAGTTCAGACACTACAGGCTTCCCGTGTTGCGCCGCAGACCGTAATGGAGCATTTGCAGGTGCGTTCTTCGCAGCCTGTGCTTCTGCATCCCGCTTCCGCCGTCGTTCCCGAGCCAGGGCCAGCAGCTCCGGAAATTCCTCATCAGAATCAGGCGGAGGAGGTGAGGAGTTTATGACATTGACTTTCGGATCCGCGTGATTGTCATTATCATCAGAGTCGATCGTGATGACCTTTTCCGCGTCAAGATTGGCTGTTTTTGATCGAGTCTCGCGGCCCGCTCTTAGTTGTCCCCGACTGTCAATCCCGCCGGGAGCAATAGCCGGAGAGGGCTGGTGGTTCTCGTCTGTTTTCGTCGGACTCTGGAGTCCATAGAGCGCGTAAGTCTCGTCAGAAATGCGCCTCCTCTTGTTCGATTTGTTGCCAGATCCATGAGCTCTCTCGGTGGTGTTGCTCTTCTCCTGTGAAGTCCTACGCTGATCGCGCCCTCTCGATTTCTCGAGCTGGCGTTTGCGCTGGTCTTCCTCCTGTTTCAGCAGCTCATCAACCTCAAGGTTCCTACTCGTGAAAATCTCGGGAGCAGGTGATGCGGCCGTTTCTGCCGTCGGCGCAGGTTGCGACCATGCTGGCCGCTTTGAGAATAGCGACCGCTTCGGTGGTGGCAGGGGCGCATTCGGTCCTATCTCGTCTGTCGCCATGGCCGACAATGTGGATGCGATGTCGACGAAGGCAGAGAAAGGTGCATTTTCGGTCCCCGGTCTCTGTTGATCAGGTTGTTGTGTGTCGAATGGGAGTCAAGGGAAACACCACCTCGAGGCTGCGCGAACAAATGGTCCGTGCATCATTGGAACTTCACGTCTCGTTCAGCATGGCTTTCATTGATTGACACACAACTCTCCCAAACCCACTACTCCTCCAGAGATTGTCGTTCTGTTACGCCACTCTCCACACAACATGAGTGCTCCTAACGGCACATCGGATGCACGGGATCCCTCGGGATTTCTGAGCGAAATCATTGGCGCTCCTGTTACTGTCAAGCTGAATAGTGGCGTTGTCTACAAAGGTATGATTTGACGTATAGCTCGACAAGTCGATCCAAAGCAGCATCCTCATGTAGAGACAGGCGAACTCCAATCGGTGGACGGATATATGAATATCGCGCTGGAACAGACCAAGGAGGTTGTTGAAGGACAAGTGCGGCGCAATTACGGCGATGCATTTGTGAGAGGGAACAACGGTATGTTGTCGAAACCGCCGAGTTCATCCAATGCTGGTGTCTGACATATCCACAGTCATGTACATCGCTGCCGATTCGTGATAGGCCGGACCATAGGTGGTCCGGTAGATCAACACTTCATTCGCACGCATTACGAATGAATCTAGTGGAAATTTCCGGTCATGGTGCTTTTTCCGCCGCAATTCTCTTGATTTCAGGTGAATCGATCATATCATATTTTAGCTATACCTGCGATCCCAGGATCATGAGCAATGACAAAGTCGTGTCTTATGGCGAGGCTTTTCTCCAGGCGTACTATCGGAATGCAAGTTCTATTCCGGGATTTTGGTGGTCCAGCTGCTATACGTGGCACCATGTATGGCAAACTCACCCTTCTCATTGGATTTCACATCATCAGCTTTGATCGCATCCTTGAATATGCGGATAGCGTCCTCCTTGTCCTTTCCTTTTAGAACAGAGATCTGACTGAGAGTGTTGAGTCTTTCCCAGATCTTGTCCTCGGGCAGCCACACCTCCCACCGCTCTTCGTGGAACCCGAGAGGCAAAGCAAAAAGCGGTGTCGAGGAAGTCATGATGGACAACGGACCGGATTCGAGCTGTTCATCGAAAATTTTGCGCCATTTTTCGTGTCGGTAGCGTGGTTGATCGTCATCCAAAGACCAGACAAAGTCGTGCATCTTTTGTTCCCATGAGGACGCTGCTTTATGACTTTTCGGAGCGTTGTCTACGTATAACTGGATTAGTATATTTGCTCATAGACGCCCTTGAAAGGCATAATGGGGCTGATGCCGTCTCTATTACTTACAGTCT
The DNA here is from genome assembly GCA_000836255.1 of Dothideomycetidae sp. 11243. NCBI lineage: Eukaryota > Fungi > Ascomycota > Dothideomycetes > Dothideomycetidae sp. 11243. The sequence goes on along the minus strand of DF938581.1, from coordinate 1,023,311 downwards.
TCAATGTTCCAGATCATACCAAAGGCTCCGTGCGGCTTCAGGACACGGTGTATCTCTTTCAAGGACTCCATGTTGGCGAACCAATGAAAAGCCTGAAATTGATAGATTAGTCGGTGGCACTACGCTTCTTCGTGGGCCATCGTCTCACCTGTGCTGCAATGACAGCGTCAACGGAGCCATCTGGGATTGGAATAGATGTAGAAAGGCCCTCGAGGACTTGTGCTCCAGGAAGTTGTTTCTTCTCTAAAACGCCTCTCATGTCGCTATGAGGCTCTACTGCTATGACCTCAAAAGCTTCCGCTCGCTTGACTAGCAACTCGGTGAATTTGCCAGTGCCGGCCGCCAGATCGACCACCGTGTAGCCCTTTTGACCTTTGGCTCGAACATTCTCCAGTAACAGATCAACGCTAGCGGACGGAAAAGATGGGCGGTGCGCGTCGTATTCTGAGGCTTTGGCAAAGCCTGATTGTGCAAACGGATTCAAAGACATTCTTCTAGCTCTAGGGGATATAGATCCGGGAGGTGCGGAAATCCACGAAAAGATTGATGAACGGGAACACAATCGAGAGACACGGTCCGTCAGCATGAGCTAGGCGACCCAATCCACAATGTTGCTGTTCTGCATATTCCTGGATATCAAACATGCCGTAAGATGGTTTGGGGAAGATGCAGCGCCCCGCCCTCCGCACTCGGGCCGCCCCACTCGGAGCGTCTAGCGATGAAGTCATCGCGGTACGAGGGATGCAACAAAATGCCAGGATGGCCACTCTTCACGGGTATGATATCTAGAGCCAAACAACCGACCTTACAGCTTACTGCGCTCTAGCCTATAGTGTGTATTCCCCAAATATCGTCACACGTGCAGTGAGCTTTTGTTTTTGAGCAACACATGTACGCACCGCGACTTCTTGTAGCCCTTTCCGCCATTGCATAGCCCATCGATCAGGGCCGCCCGCCACGTGATCCTATGGGTTCGACAGCCTTTGCGCTGTCGATGGGCAATTGGCAAGCAGCTGAAAAGTGAACTACAGACGAGCGACAAACAATACCTCCTTTGAACGAGACTGAGTCGGCGTGCATGGTGTAAGCCGATGTCTTGCTCCCGGGCGGAAACGTTGACAGTTTGTGGGGCCTGTGCCTGGCGCACCGGGGTTAAGAGCAAGACCCCGTTATGCAAGTCGCCAACCGCAAAAAGAACAAGGAGGGGGGCATTGCGAAACTTGACCTGTGGGCTGACGTCGTCCGTGGTACCCATCAAATTTTCCACGGCGGGCACGTAATTAATGGCATGGTGCGGGCGTAGGGCCGTCCACGGTGTGCCGCCAAACCCGTGTCAAGATCGAGATGAGTGCCAGTCTTCAACATAGGTTTGAGAAGAGTGGTTCCTCTCCGGGCCCACTTTGCCGAATCATGTCGTTGACCTGGACGAGCCTAATATGGCATGGGTTGGGAATTATTCCTAACCCCTGTGAGTGTGGCCAATACATTTCGGACCTGCACACAGATCGAGACACACCACTACGAGGTTGCCGCGGTGTGTTTGCGAACCACGATTGGACAAGCCACAAAAGCCAGCTCCAACTCCGCAACGCCATCAGGATTCGGCGATATACATACATGGAAACTAGGTGTGCCACAACATTGGAGTCGAAGGGATTGTTATCTACATACTTGCTCCACGAGCACAAGGAAAATTGCACACGCACATGCCAGCCAAGACAGCGCGCCAGAAGCGCAGAACGAGGCACTTCGCGAAGGCGCAACAGTGCTGCTACGGGATCCGCAGCACAGTAGCCGCAGCAGCCGCAGCCCATGCCGCTGGCGGGCCCAAGCACCCAATGATCTTGCCGGATCAGGCACGCTTTTCGCTGCTCGAATCAGCGCGTGTTCGCTTGCGATGAACACTGGTTTCTTTTTTGTATATTGATCTTTTACCATGAGCAGTAATTGTCGAGATGTGCGTCTTGCGTCTTGCATCGTTTGTTTCGCGGCACGGCCGTTTACATTCAATTCTCGCATTAGCGGACCGAGTCATCGGGTTGCCATTATGGCGCCGAGCTCCCATCTCTAGCCAATGCTTGTCCCGCAAACGTCGCATGCCGCTAGACTAGTCGCTGCTTGGCCCCAGGTTTTTTCATGTGCGGGCAACAGCCCGCTGCACCGGATTCTCGTGCCTCGTCGCCCTCCAATGTCCCTGAACCCGGGCCGTGTATGATTGATGAAATTGTCATGCAGTGTCGGTGGATCTTGATGCTGCACTCAAGCGAATGTCCGCTGAAATTGCAATTCTCGAGCATTTCCCAAACTCCCATGCCAACGGAAACCCCCAAAATTCCGAACGAGCCCTAGCGGACTCAGCGGACGCACGCGGGAGGCGTACACGAACTGCTGCTGTGCTTGCCATCGCTCGGGTTGCGCTCGAGCCGCAAAGCCCATTCGCAGTCTCACTCCCACCACATCCTTCCACCCGCCCACCATTCACTCGCTCGCACTCGTTGCCTCTATCCCCTGGACTGCTTCATTCTGATCGTCGTCGTTGGCCCTCCTGCATACGGTTTTTCCGCACGGAACGTGCTTTGTTAGCATCTCGCCTGCCACTTCTGCTCTGCTTCGTTGACATTTTATCCTACTGACCTTCTTGGCGATCAGGATCAAGTCTGAGCTGTCTCATTTTCTTCGCACGTTCGTTTGCTCGCTCGTAATCCGTTTGAGCCCAACCGCAACCGTAGCCGTACAACCGTCGGCTCTCTACCTCGTCGACGTCTGTTGCTGTGACGGCCACAACATTCTTGTCACATTCATTTCTGCAGCGCTTGACAGCTTGACCTCACCACAATCCGCCGGGGCACCTCACCCCTCAGCCCCTCAGAATAATGCCATCCGGCCAGTCGAGGAACCCACTCAAGAATTTCCGCCGCAAATCGGCAGGGAACGCTCTTGATCTTCAACAGCCGGATAATCCTGTTACACCGCCGGCACAGTCGTCTTTCAGGGTGTTGGAGAGACCAGAGAAAGGCGATTCTCGTGACAGGTCCTCGACCATCATCCTTGGTCGGCCGGCGACGCTGCCTGTCCAACACCCACATGCAAAATCCGTGGACAACCTTGGGTACAACAATAGGTACGGGCAAGGGAACAAAGAAAGTCAGAAACGCATCCTAAGATCTGACAGAGGTAGTGGCGGCACAACGAACTCTCTTTCTAGCGGGTACTACGACACTTCGGGCTCTTCAGCTCGACACAGTTCTTCCTCAACTCTTCCCTCTTCCTTGGACGCGGAGCACGATCCAGATCACGGCGAGCTTTTCCCAGTGAGAAAGAATAAGACTCTGCCTCAAGCCCCGGCTCCTCAAGCCCAAGTTCCTCATACCATCGCTCCTGCTTCTGTGCCGGAGCCACCACCGTCTTTTGCAGCACGAGCCGGCAGAGCCTTCTCGTTCGGTCTCAGAAATTCCAAAAGCTTCGCTCACGTCCCTACAGCAAGCAATACCACAGTACCACCCGTTCCATCCACTTTTGCCCGCCCCCAGCGCACTTCACCTGCACAAGACAGGACTTTGACCACTAGCAGCTACGCAAGCACGGCCAAACCTCCCCAGCTCGACTCGAATTTCGGCACTGCCGACTTTGGCGACGACGACTTTGGAAACATGTTTGATGGCATCAAGAAAAACAACATACCATCAACAGCCTCAGTCCAATTGGCAGCCACAAAAGCTCCCTCTTCACAAAATGTCCGAATGCCATCGTCGGGCCCGGATTCGAACGCTCCACCAAGGGCAGCATCTCGACCGACAGAAATGCCATCGCCGAATCTGCTGGAACGTCCGCAAGGTAAAGAGCGACGGTATTCCTGGGATAGTCGCAAGTCCAGCGAGCAATTGATATCCGGTGAATCGTCCGCGCTTGGCTCACCCACGTCTGAGCTCTTTCCATCTGCCCCCAAGGCTGCAGCTGTTCCTGGTCTCCCCAATTTTGCAAATCTCCGTGGTTATGACGCCGTTCCTAATCGCTATCAGTCCCCCGAACCTCGGGATCCGAGGGACTCGCCCAACAGCAATTCAGGTTTTCTGAGTCCTCAATCAATTCGTGATAACAATCCTAGCCAGGAGAGCTTGCGGGGTCTCACCTCAAGCGTTTCTCGTGAAAGATCTGCATGGGCTGGGGAAAGACCCCGTGCCGATTTAAAATCCACGCCATCACGCCAAGGTCTTCGTCAATTGGCTACAGGCAGCAACAGCCATGGCAGGGGAAGCCCCTCAGGCTCTGATACTGTAGTGCCTTCACACGATGGATCCGCCTACGAGCAGGACGATACACCTCGCCCTCGAAAGTCACTGGTTGATGTGGCTCAAGCAGCGTCCCTTTTTGAGGGCTCTCCGACTAGTCCTGCGAGCCGAATAATAAGCATGGGAAAGCAAAGAGGCACACCGGCTGTTACACCGTCGGCTACGCCCAAGAAGATGACAAAGGCTCAATTCGAGCAAGCCAGCAAGATGCGGAATAGCGCTAAGGAAGAAGAGAAGAGCGAGGCCTCGGATACCGAAGATCTTGACGACGAAGATGAAGTCGACAAGCAGAAGAAGATTGCTGCCCAGCGGCGTCGTCAAGAAGCCACCATGTCCGTCTATCGCCAGCAAATGAAGAAGGTGACGGGCGGGAGCGGGCAATTGTCAGATCTGCCATTGCAGACTGGTAGAGGGACTTTGGAACGATCGAGCAACTCGAATTTGTCGCTAAACATGTCGAATCTTGCTGTACCAGGACAATCCACCAGTCCAGGCTTCTCCCCTGGTGATGCAGCAGGCGATGATGAGGATGATGAAGTTCCCCTTGGCATTCTTCAAGCACATGGATTTCCCGGTAGAGCTAGGCCGCCTAGTCACTTGGCCGGATCACAGCCAGGGTATGCATCGTCAATGATGGGAGACGGATCTGGTGGCCCTCTTCCAGCGTTCGCACGGAGACTTCCGCCCGATCCATATTTTGGGGCCGGTCTTGTAAATCCTGGTCAACGCGAATCCCTCGGACTTGGTAGCTCAGGCGCATCAGTATATGGCGGTCCCGCGTCCCCACAGATGCAGTCTCCGCCAGGAGGATTGGTTGGCGTTATCGCCAATGAAGAAAGATCGCGTGCAGGTAGACGTGGAAGTCCTAATCCAGTCACCGGCGGATACGGCCCGATTCCACTCCCTGGCAGCATGCAAGGCAACGCAGTGCCGCAATTCACCCGTAGTAGCTCCACCCTCAGTCTACAGACGCCGCAAATGGGTATGCCCGGATACGGTATGATGCCTGGACCTTCACCCGGCATGAGTCCTGTTGAGCAACAGATGGCACAACTCATGCAGATGCAACAGCATGTGATGCAGCAAATGATGGCATTGTCTGCAGGTCAGACGCCTGGTGGCCAGATGTCTGGTGGTCAAATGGGGTACCCGTTCCCGATGACACAAAGCCCGAGCATGAATTCACTTGGTGGACAGAATGGGTTTCTCCAACCACCAAATTCCGCAGGTCAGCGACCGCTATCAACTGTTTCGAACGGCCGCCCAGCATCAATAGCACAGACTCGATCTATGACAATGCTGCAACCGCCGTCCAACTGGGGCAGCGACATGGCCCAGAAGAGAACCAGCACAATGAGTGGGGTTGCACGTTCACAGTATGCAGGTTCAGTGTATGGTCTGAGCGCTGGCGGACCAGGCCCAGGCTACACTCCATCCATCGCCCCAAGCGAGCGCAGCAATGTTGGCATGCCTAGTCGTTACCGCCCTGTATCGATTATGGAACCAGCAGATTCGAACCCCGGCGATCGTCGATCAAAGACAATGACCTCTCTAAGCCCTCAGACTTTTGGCATGACTCCCGCACGATCGCCTTCTCCGGTACCGCCGGCCAACGGGAATGCTAGCAAGCCCAAGTCGACCATCCGCATCCTCGAAAAGCTGAAGGGAACTCCGAAATCGAATCTGCTACGGCCAGAGAAGACGGATGACGACGAAGACGAGGCAGGCTGGGCTCAAATGGCCAGGAAAAAGGAAGCGATGCGCCAGAAGAGAGCTACCAGACATCACAACACCGAAGGCGCAGCTCTGGCCGATCTGTACCAAGGCTTGGACGATTAGGTGTCGGCATACTCTGGGAAGCAATATTCCTCGACTCAACGAGCACTTCCTTCCGTTGTCATGGACTCTGACGCTGCTACTTCTGCATCAGCACTTTGAAAACGCTCTAGTCAGCCTTTGGATTGCAAGAGATGAGTAATCGCATGACAAGGTGGACTTTTTTTGAAAGCATTTACACAACAGCACAGGGCTTCGCTTGGCCGAGTACGTCAACCCCTCACTTTGCTAATCGTTTTTTTCTTGCATCTTTTGCACATGTACAAACAGTGATGCACAATGCCAATGGACATGAGAGTTTGAGGCTGACATCCGTGGACGAGCGATTCGTCGTGCGATGAGAAAAGGATACGGAGGAGAGCATAGCGCGCATTTTTCGTTTGGAGTGGAGCGACATGTCAAAATTAAAAGCAGCGAAGGGAACAGATTCTCTCAAAGTACATTATACATATGTCATAATGCTAATGCGCGATTTCCGATCTATATACGGTGCTTGTTCCACCATTGTCATGATGCTTGGGACAGATCTTTTAGTATATTGAAAAGATCATAAACGATATGTACAGTCCGCTAAATAGTCCCACTCATCCACGAAGAAATATCGAAAGAGCGGGGTGGAGAGGACGGCTCCCGCTTTCTGCTAAGAAACGAGTCCCTCTTGTCCCAAAAGGAAGAAGAGGAAAATCCGCTATCCCACATGAGCCTTGTAAAAGGCAGTTACTCGCGCGTCCGATTGAGTGCGGATAGGAGCAGGCAAATTGTGGTTTTCCCTTGTTTGTAGTATGCAGCAAGTCACGCCTATATCATCACGAGTGCTGTCCGGCCGAAATACAACGACGGTGGTGTGCGGCTCTGCAGTCCAAGGCGTGCACCTACCTTTCCTCTTCCGTGCCTGCCACGAGGCAGGACCCAGGATATATCAACTCCTACTTGGCTCCCAAAAAAGTCACCGATTCGAGTGACAAGGGTTGAATCGATAGGAAAAAGAAATGTCAGGCAGCGCAGGTGACCCGCCCGTCCACGGCGCGACACTCTCTCGAGCGCGAAACTATGGAGACGAAGGGCCTAAAAGCCGCCTGGGCTTTGTGATGTGCATTCTTCTCGTACGCCAATATGACCGTCAGAATCCATTGAAGAGAAGCCTCTCGAGAAAAGGATTGCGGAATCTCGGTTGATTATGCGTTCGTTGTTTTATTCATGAAGTGTAATGAGAGAAGAAGGAGAAGTGGTGGAGATCGGGGACGAAATTTCTAGGTTGCTGCGGGGGCACTTCGGCTTTACTTTCGCTGCGACTCTGTTGACTGCATGTTGCGCTTGGATACTTCTACGAGGTTTGCACACATACGAGATGATGCTTTGTTTACGTTGTCAATGAGCGGAGAAGTAGTATCATCGAGGTGAGAGGAAATTATCAAGACCGAGAAAAATGAATGATTGGCGCACGATTCTTCTGAATATTCTCAAAATGCGTTAGCGATGCATCAAACATGAGATTTCAGATCCAGCTCTAGGAAATGATCAAGAAAGCGAGCGATGAGCCTTACACTCCACAATCGCTCATTATCCGGCGTTATGTCGATTTCCACGCGGGCTTTCAGAAGGTCGACTGCTAACGTCAGAACACACCGAAGGAGTGAGATCATGACAGACAGTTGATGATCGTTGCTCTGAATAAGCCTTATGTCGATACGTAGATCCATTTCAATCTTATAACTCTACAACAAGAATCACGTCTGCAAGCAATGCAGAATCAACTTCCTGTAATCGTCCACCGCACCCTCGAGCTCCTTCAGCGTCAACGCCTCGTGGTCCGAATGCGCGACGAGGATACTCCCTGGCCCGTAGAGATACCTCTTCTGATCCTCCACCGTGTAATTAAAGTTCGGAATGTCTGTTCCATAGTTGACCACCATCGAGTCGAAGCCCGGGACGTCGGCGTCGATGTGCACCGGCCCGTACATGGTGCCGCGGAAGTCGACGTCAACGATCTTTTCTTTGCCCTCTTTGAACTCTTCGATCGCGCTATCAACGGTCTTGAGTACGGCCTTTTTGATATCATCTGGTGTGCCGCTAGCGATGCGAACGGCGACCTGCGCCGTGGCAGATTCGGCGACGACGTTTGAAGCGAGACCACCCTGCACCTTGCCAATGTTGAACGTAGTCATGCCGTAGTGCTCACTAGTCGGTAGCGTCTTCTCGAGATCCATCAGGGCGGAAAGCACCTTGACCAGGATCTGATTTGCGCTGCGTCCGAGCCAGGGGTAGCCCGAATGCGCCGCTTTGCCATGAACTTTGAGCTCGACCAGGAGTATTCCCTTGTGCCCGCTAGCCAATTTGCCTTCCGTAGGCTCGCCGAAGATAATTCTCTTCGGACTGATATCGAGTGAATTGGCCGCCAGCATTCCTACACCACCGTACTCCTCGCCGACCACGAACAGAAAAGCAAAGTCGTTGGGCGTGATCTCTACAGAGTCCAACAGAGAATTGGCGGCGATGATCATAGCCGCCACCGCACCTTTTGCATCGACGGTGCCACGACCAGAGATTATGGTGTCGGTCTTGTTCGTGTGAGCCTTGTAGGGGATCAAAGGCGGCACCGTGTCAATGTGCGATGTGATTAGCAAACGGGCATTACGTGTATCACCCGGCCATGCGAGGACATTGTAGCGGTCCTTCTCGACCTCCTGCAGCTCGACGGTATAGCCCTGGTCTTTGAGCGATGAAGCGAGCCATTTTCCGACTTTGAGCTCGTTGCCGCTGATGGATTCGATCTCGGTCAGGTTCTTGTGCAATCCGATGAGATCGTGTGTCAGATCTAATCTCTTTGTGCCAATGGCGGCCAGCGGACGCTGATGATCGTACTGCACGGCATTGTGATCAAATACCCCAATGGCACTAGCTGCGAGAGGTAGACCCAGCCCCAGACCGAAAAGCGAACGTATGAGCTTCATTTTGTGAACAATGGAGCCAGCGATATTTTGTCACGTTTTCAGTACCCTGTGTAATTGAAGGTATTCTTAGTGCTCTCGGAGAATGGTCAATACGTCGTCATCGTGTCGCCGGCGTTTCTGACTTGGCAGCTGCCTGCAACCTGAAAAGGAAGGAGCTCCGAAGCTCGTATAACGCTATTTCAAAGCAACAGAACACTCTTCACTATAGAAACAAATTGATCGTTTTTTTAAGGTGATCTTATTTCATAGATCCTGCAAGTGGCAGGAATTTGTCCTATCCTGCGGGGCCGAAGTTGAATTGAGCATACGACTGAGCACAGGTTACAACCAGCATTTGTCACATAGGGTGCGGCGAGCAAAGCTGCATTATACCGGACGGGCCATACATATAGAGTGCCTAGCTCTTGACCTTGTTTGCGAGCTCCTTGGCTTTGCTGGTCGCAGCATCTGCCGCCTCCTTCGCCTTGTCCACTACCGTCTCCGCTCCTTGCTTTGCCTTCAATTCCAGTGACTGTTCCCTGCCGCCCATCCTGCGCAACCTTGTCAGCTTCCCAGAACAATGAAACCATCTTGTATCCCAAAGACGATACGTACTTCCAGTAGTTCACGTATCTGTAGCCTTGCGTCGTCTGAGCCGAGAAGTTGATCAAGTGGCAGCCGAAGAGCAACCAGTTCTTGGGTGTGACAGCGAGAGCATAGCGCATGAATGTGGCCGAGTATCCGACGAGAGCCATCGTCATGGGGCCCGAAATGCTGCGTCCAGGTCAGCTAAACGCTTCCTCTTGTTCGCACATAGCTGGGAACCTACAATTCCGGATCCTTCTGCGTGTCCATCACCGCGGCGAGCGGGATGCCAAAATTCGAGGCGGGGCCCCAGAAGTCTGTTCCATACTTGCATTAGCGACTGGAGTGCTCTCGCGGTTTCGCATGCGCAACGAGCTGTATTTCCATGAGACTCACGTGTAGAGCAGAGATAGTCGCTGACCGGATTGGCCCGGATCCGGGCATTGAGAGCTTTGATCGCGGCCGCCATGGTGCAAATATCTCCAACAGGCAGAGAGGAGCTCGACTGTGAGGACTCTAGGCAAAAGATCAAGCTTGAGGTGGTGGGGTCGTGAATTTGAGATGTCGTTGAGCGGGCGAAAGTGAGGATGGAGCTCCTCCACATCTCTTGCTTCCCCAGCGCCGGCGCCGGAGCCACAATTGGCGGCGTTGGTGCGGCCCCAGCGCGCATCGGAAGAGCGGAGTCGCATCTTTGACAGCTTGTCACATATATACACTCGAGCATATTGTCACAGCGGGAAGAAGAGCTGTTGTTTGCACATGCAATTACTTCGTGATTTTGGGGTATCTGCTGTTCTACCCTGCCTTTGCGATCTCCCTAATCGCAGTCGCTTCCTCCCATAACGCACTGAAAACGCTCACGTGCTCGCGAAGTATCCCCATAGCATGGCGATGTCGCCCAATCAATTGGAGAGCTCCGAGAATATTCGCTTGACCAGGTTCGTGAGAGATGCTCTCCGCTCGTCAGATCCGGTCGGTGTTGAAAGCTCGTCATGCACGGCACGGTAAAGTATGAAAGTCATTACCTCTTTTCTGAAGACACATCATCTGCCGCCGAACCCATGCGGAGGATATCCGCGACCGCCAGGGGGACCTGGAAATCCTGGAGGTTGGAAGCCAGCTGCGAGATATGTTAATTTGAGCTCCATATCAACCTGGTGAAAGACACTTACGAGGACCACCGCCCGGAGGGCCTTGGAAACCACCAGGAGGGCCGAAGCCAGGAGCTGAGGTTATTTCGTCAGCTGTGTATGTAACGTCGTGCAACAGTGAAACTTACGACCACCACCAGGAGGGCCGCCACGACCCATGAATGGCGGAGGAGGTCCACCAGGAAACCCTCCAGGAGGGAATCCTGGACCGCCGAAGCCTGCTGGGCCAGGACCACCAACACCAACCGCCGGTCCTTGCAAACCTGCGCCCATGCCACGACCCGCGGGTCTACTGATTCCAGGACCAGCAGACATCGCGGCCGGCACACCTGCTCCTCTTGGAGCGTTCTGGTCGCCCAACCGTGCTGCAGGCTCTGCTGGTGGGGGCCCCTCTACGGTCGTCGCAACAACATGTGCACCGCGTATGATAGTCAGCCCTAGTGTGCGTTTCTCTTCCGTCTCCACCAAGGGCAGCGGATCTTCGCCCGGGGCTGCATTCTTCGCCGGCTTCTTCTTGATACGGCGGAACTCCTCCGTGTCGGCAAGAACCATATTCATGTGCTGTAATACATTAGTATGTGCGATCTTCGTGTCTTTGTGCGTTCACTGACTTTGTCGAAAGCAAGCATCTGGCCGGCCATCTGTCTCCCATCTTGCATGGTGATGCGAAGGCGATAATTGATCTGTGTGAGGTCAGAGTCGAAGCGCAAACTCCGGACGTTTAGGTTGACAAACCAAGCCTTGCTATTTCATGTCAGCCAGTGCTCAATGTGCAACGTGTGTGCTAAGTAAGGAACTTACCATCTTCCCCTGCTTGTTCATGGCGATCGATGACATCCTGAAAAGATTGTGCGCGCGAACGCGACTTTACTGAGGATGATAGCCGCTTCTTGGGTTCCTAGCAATGATGCTGTTCTTTCGATATTCGACTGACCAGTCGTGAGGTGTGCAGGCCTAAAGAATTGTAGTATGTCGCAGAAGACTGCTTCACATCACCCTCCCTGGTCTTGGCTCTTGCTGGTCGCGCCGCGCGGAAAAGTTCTGAGAGCTCCGGCAGTTCAGCCGACATTCTGCCGGCGAATCACGCCAAGCCCACACGAAGTCTCCAAAACGCACCGAGAACAAATCTTCAATCCATTACCCGCCGTCCACGAATATCCCTCCTACTAACCGACAGCCATCCCCAGCATCATTCACAATGGCCGAGTCAAAGGACAAATCCGCCAACCCCATGCGCGAGCTGCGCATTGCTAAGCTCGTGCTCAACATTTCCGTCGGTGAATCTGGTGATAGGCTCACCCGTGCCGCCAAGGTGCTGGAACAGCTGAGCGGTCAAACCCCCGTCTACAGTACGGATTCCTCGTCGCTTGCAGATATGGATGAGTAATTGTTCTGACTGGATCACACAGGCAAGGCCCGCTACACCGTCCGTACCTTCGGTATCCGCCGTAACGAAAAGATTGCTGTGCACGTCACCGTTCGGGGCCCCAAGGCCGAGGAGATTCTGGAGCGTGGCCTGAAGGTCAAGGAGTACGAGTTGAGGAAGCGCAACTTCTCCGAGACCGGCAACTTCGGTTTCGGTATCAGCGAACACATCGATCTTGGCATCAAGTACGACCCGTCGATTGGTATCTACGGCATGGATTTCTACTGCTGCATGACCCGCCCCGGTGCCCGCGTCGCCAAGCGCAGGCGGACACAGACCCGTGTCGGCACCTCGCACAAGATCAACCAGCAGGAGACAGTCAAGTGGTATGTATAGGAGGTCAATGTTTGCATTGGACATGTCATACTGACCACCTCGCTAGGTTCAAGAACAGGTTCGAGGGCATCGTCAGGTAAACGGTCGATCGTTTCGCTCGTCCATTATTGCCTCTCTGCATCCGGTTACAAAATTCTCGTTCCATGGCGACTAAAGGCGCACAAGGACGATTCCGCATACTAGTGTAGACAGATGAGAAATAAGCTACACTTTTTGGTTCACGGCCTATCACAGCTCGCAAGATCATGAAAATGGAGGCTCCGCCATCAGCGGCTTGCCGTATAACCATTGATCGGTGCCGTGGCTGTCTCGTGCTTGTGATGATATGATTGCTTTCAGCACTCGGCATAACACACAACTGGCAACAACAACGATGTCCAAATTAGAAAGCCGATATCCTCACTTGGATGCCCTGAGTCCGCTATGGATCCCTACATGTGGGAATGGAACAACGACTGCCATCTCACCGTAAATATTCGCAACCCTTGAGTGACTGTGAGACACATTGAGCACCTCAACTCCTACTGCCATAGACGCCGTGACCATTTCCTTCTACGCTCCGCTAGAAGTCATTACCCATGTCTGCATCATCGTCACCAGCCTCAATGAACACTAGTCTCGTGCCTTCAGCAGCCGTTTGCCAGATCTGAAAGGAAAAAAGTTAGCTATGTACCGCAGCAATATAAATGCTGAAGAGCAACTTACGTCCAAGTCCGAGTATTCGTCCAAGCAAGCCTCGAGCTGCTGTAATGTGAAACCCTTGGCGAGTACCCTCTCCCTGACACGGCGGAGGTCCAGCTCACCCGATCGTCCTCCCTCTGTGGCGGCTGCACCGCTGTCGCGCATGCCCCTCACGAGGTTGAAGATACGCGACGAGACACTCATGTCACCGCGACGGGTGCGGTCGTCGTCATAGAGCGAAGCACGGCTGACCTCTATCAGACGCAGAGCTTCGTCAACGTCTTCGGAGATGACCTGGTCGGCGAAGCGCAGACGAGCAAGCGCCTGCGAGAGACGGAGTACACCGAGTAATGTACGAGGACTGGTGTGCGTAAACACGCGCTTTGTGCCTTCGTCGCGCTTTTGCTGTTGCCGCATCCGGACGTAGGCGCCAGTCACGTAATCCATAACGCTTTTCGACACGATCGGTCGGTATGACCGTGCCTTCGCTACCCATTGCCGGACTTCGGCGGGGGAGAACAGATATGCGCCGCCGGTAGGCTCTGGGTGCTTGTTGTGCATGTGGACATATGTTACATGGCGGGCAAGCTCCTCGTCGGTGTCCCGCGATGGGGTGTCAAGGATCAAGAAAAGAATGTCGAAACGGGATAATAATGCAGCGGGAAGGTTGATGTTCTCTACGGGAGAAATCCTGGGATTGTAGCGACCGTAGAGCGGATTTGCGGCGGCAAGAATCGAAGTACGCGCGTTGAGCGTCGTGGTGATACCAGCTTTGGAGATAGAAATGGTCTGTTGCTCCATGACTTCGTGGATGGCAGTCCGGTCGGAATCATCCATTTTGTCAAACTCGTCGATGCAGCAAGTGCCATTGTCTGCGAGGACAAGTGCGCCGCCCTCGAGAACCATCTCATCAGTAACAGGGTCACGCATGACGGCTGCGGTAAGACCAACGCCACTTGAACCTCTGCCTGTTGTATAGACGCCACGCGGAACAACTTTGGTGATGTATTTCAGCAATTGCGACTTGGCCACACCGGGGTCACCCATGAGACAAACGTTGATATCGCCACGAATGCGCATGCCATCACCGACTTCCTTGGTGACGCCGCCAATTAGCTGGAGCAACAAGGCCTTTTTCACATCCAGATGTCCGAAAATTTCAGGAGCAATTGATCGTGATAACGATTCGTACAGCTGGCCGGATTGTTCAAGATCAGCCATGCGACGCAGCGTTGAAGGAGCGAGGACCATGGAATCATATGCCTTCTTGTGTTGGTGGATATACTGAGCTTCAAGATATGTGTCCGTCAAAAGACCGGCTTTGATCGCTTTGAAGCCAGTATATGGCGTAGGTAGAAAGATGCCTGCAATATCTACAACATCACCAGGATTGACTGATCGTGCCAGGGCGCCGTGGCAATGCACAGTGAGTTGTCGGGGAATGTGTCCGACCGGCACCTGATCCGCCATCTCTTGAATCTTGATCTCTTGGAAGGGTAGAAACTTAGACGCCCTTGTCGAAAGAAACAATTGACCTTTCGCGCTGGTCTGTTTGCAAGAGTCTGAGGGGCACATGACCAAAGGAGTGAATTGTTTCGTTGTGACAGGCTGGAAAACCTCGCGGCCGCAACGATCGCAAGAGTAGGCGTTGACTTGGACGGCGGGCTTCACATCCGACACCCTTATAGCTATGCCTCGGATTGTGATAAGTTGCCCTAGATGCTCGCCACGAACATTTCGCACAGCAAGAGCCTTGTTCGACTTCTCACTGCTCGATCCGGCCGGCATCCGAGGCTTGAAGTTCAAAGTATATCGCCGTGTAAGTGCGGGTGGGAACATGTCCTCCTCGGGGGCACCGCCCTCGCCGGATTCATCCATGGCCTCTTGTGCCGCATTACGTCTGGACCGCTGGGTCAAGATTATGTCAAGAACATCGTCCTTGAATGTGGGCTCTTTCTCCGCTTGCGGCATGACCTTGTCTACCGCTCGCGAAAAAATCTCGAGGTAGTGTTGGGCGTTTCCCTCGATCGAAGCGACCAAGCGAAGCTCTCTAGCCTGCTCGCCGAGTGCTTTCTCGTACTAGTCGCTGGTCAGTTCGAGATGGCTAACGCATCAATTGATACACTTACTAGCTCGAGGTCGTCCATTTCGATCAATACATTCGATAATTTCCGATCGGCAACGTCTTGCAGCATGGTCATGTATTTTAACTTAGACTTGGGAGGTCGACTTGCTGCGCCAGCGGAATCATGCGCATCTCCCTCGGCGCCATCCACAAACTCGTAGTCGCTGTCGGCATCGTCGCCATTCAAATTGAGGCTCTGCAGCGCGTTCGCAGTATCTGTAGATGATTCCGATTTGAACGAGCGTAAAAAGTCTTCGAACGTGGCTGCAAGCGAGTCAGCGAAATAGCATTAGAGATGCAAGGACTCGGACGGTCTGACCTTGTTGCGCCTCATAGTCTGCCAATGCGCGGTGCGTCAGGAGCGCCATCGCAGTCTTTATTACCCTCAACCAGTCGTCAATGGCACTAGTATACCACGAATAGTGCAGTGGTGAAGCAAGCCGGGGAAGAGGAATTATCGTGATGCAAGAGCTTGGAGTGGTCGTTTCTGGCGCTGTCGGACAAAGATTCGTAGCGCCGACACGGGGGACGCGAACCAATTCCGACGCGTCTTTACGCGCAGGACTCGGCGCGCGTCTTCAATGAGGAGCAGGCCGGCCTCGCTCTCCTTTCGGGCCTGCCTTGTCGCAGCGGTGCTGCAGGGGTAGAATAATTCCCCTCTAACCGTCGGAAAGTCATTGCATTGCAAGGCTTGACCGGGCTCTCAGCAGAATATGCTCAGACTATTGTCAGTAGTGTATATCGTAGACGCACCATTTCATCATCTGGCTATATGAGCACTACTAATCAAACAGAGCGCGTCTGCCACTGACGAGCGTTGTCACATCTCACAAAACCGCGATCGATTATTACCGCCGTCATGCCAGACGGCCTGCGTGACCGAGATGGCACTTTGCACGGCGCTGATCACGAAGCATCCAAGTGGAGAGATGGCAGGGGCTGTAACATGTGGCTCCCATTCGACTGATCCGGGTGGACACAGCTGGAGACAGCTCAAGACAGCTGGCTGTCGCTGCACCGCCACGTTCGGAGGGCCCATTCCCTTCCCTCGAGTCTGTCACTTGACCTCGCGCCGATAAGTCGCGTACCACCTCGACAGCATTGCGCGTCCATCGGCAAGCAGGCTATGCTGCGGAGCCGTTGCGTGCTGACACAATGACACAATCGTCGACAACAAGGAACAAGCCAACCACCAGCGACCGCGACCTTGACTCGTCTGTCGCGCAACGGGCTTGCATGAAGCTTCCCATCGGACCCTCGCCCGAGCTTTGGCGGCGAATCGAGTGATCGCCCGCACCCCCAGCCACACGGGTCCCGGTTCGGAATGTTTGGTCCGCCCTCCCTCTCTGTTCAAATCAAGGTCAGCGGGGGCATCTGGCAGGGGTTCTCCAGCAGGACGTGCTTGCCAGCCTGCAAGATCCGCTCGCCACATGCAAGGCAATAGACGCTCGTGCCGTCCTCAGATCTTTCTGCTCCAGGCCCGGGGCTGGGAAGCCTGGACGCCATGCTCAGGCCTCCTTTGGCCGAGTCCAGCTCTCTGTGCAGCTAGCAGTCAAGTATTGTCACGTTCGAAATGGCGTCCACATCTCTCGAAGAACTTCGGTCAGTACAGCCATTTACAATCCGCTATCTTCCATCGCCCTTCTTTTGATTTCCACATTCCGTTCATGCTAGGGCAGTGTTCCGTGTTCCGTGTTCCCTTGCTATCTGTCTACCTTGTATAGATAGATAGGCGGTATCTCCGCTCCGAGGTTTGCCATCATACGAACGCGATATCGCGAGCCGCCGATCTGGCAACGCTCTCCCTCCCGAACGCGAGTCCTCCGTTGGCCGGGCATCTTCAACGTCTTCGTGGTGGCGTGGTCGAAGGCTGCTCGCTCGCCGATTACTGCCTTTCCGCTCGGGTTCGGGATCCGGCGGCGTCATCAGCTTCCTAGCTGCAACGGCAGCTCAAAATGGTAGAAATACCTCCCTTTGTCCGCAAGCATTCGGCCAGATGGTCATCACATTTCGAGGACCATTCTGACACCGCTGGACCGGTCGAAACGAGCCCCGCGAGAACTACTAGTATCACCAAACGTCTGACCAAAGCTCGCCCGGTGCAGACCGCTTCATACCTCCAACCGTCGGCCGACCCCACCCTTCGTTCCGTGCGAAGTTCACGTACACCTTTGTCTGACCGCAAGAGAAGATCATTCGATCTGAAAAGTATACGCGTATTGCAATTGATTCCTGGATTCGCGTCCAGCTCATCCGTGCATACACAACCGCAAAGAGCTTCGGACTCTGAAACACATTCATACGAACAGAGCTCCACATCAAGTGATAGGGACGAAGACAATATGTCGGCCGAACTTTTCAAGACCGTTGCGAAGAAAACGTCACTGAAGAACATTCTGTGCGACAAACCGTCCACTTCGGATGATGAGTCGATTGATTTTCATGCAGCAATAAACTTGCTCAAGCAGTTGAAAAAGCACGCTACTTCAGAGGAACTTGTTGCGCTTCATCGGGCGCTTCTGCCCACCAAAGATGATGGGCCTAGTGAGGAACAGGAAGACAATCTCCGCTCCCCATACTCTAGGCGAAGCTCTTCCATTATTCCTGGAGTTGCCACCCGGACGAAATCTCCTGTCAAGTCGCCCAAGGAACGGCGCATCAATTTGCCTTTCGACATCACCTTACCGATCAAGAAACAACGCCCTTCATCCGATCAATTCATCCCCTCGAAGAACGTTCCGAACGTACTGCAGCGTCAGGCATCAGCAACTCAGCTGCCATCTAAGCCCTGGATTGCAAGCCTATCTCGGTCCTACTCTCCTGCCGATCTACACGCCATAGGCAGCCTTGAGCTCGGCACACTTAGGGTGACTAACGGTGCAGTGTCACCAGAGCCGAGCATCATATCAGAAGCAGGCGCAGACACACTCGCGCACATCGAGCCATCAAGGGCTGCAACGAAGAATGAGCTCCAGCAAACTATGCTGCAAAAGGAACCACATGCCACCACAGGCAAAACGTCGTCAACACTGGCAACTCAGCCACCCCTTGTCCTGCCCGACCACGTCATTCCTGGCCTTGAAAAATACACCGATAGCTCAGACGAGGATGAGGATTTTGTGGGCGTAATGGGCGCCAAGGCACAGTCTACAGCAGAAGCATCGGAGCCACCGTCAGACGCGCCGAGCCCCTACAGAAGACCGGCGCTCAATTTGTCCGTAGGTAGCTTCGCCTCACGCTTGAGCACGATTCAGGATGATGAATCTGTCTTCGAGGCAAGACTCGACGATCTACATCTGACCTCGCGGAGAATGTCTACGCCCACGCAAGCGCGGAGTTCACCCTTATCCTCAAGCTCAGACTCGAACTTCTCAAAGTTGCGCTCCATCCGACACTCAAGCACAAATGCAATTCGATCTGATGAACTAGTGAAGAACGATAGTGGCTATTCCTCCGAAGTATTCGGATCAGCACGTCAGTATTCCTCAGACGACGAAACCATGGACATTGGTCGATCGCCCAGCAAGAGGACCCCGGTCCGTCCTCTTAATCGACCGTTGGAGACAATTCCGAGTGTCAGCACATTCGTATCAACCGGCCAGTCTTCCTCCAGAACAAGCTCCGAAGCGAAGGCCATTCCCAATTCGTCTGTTGATTCGGAATTCTGCGCGTCTCTCAATGCAATTAGCAAAGACGTTGCCCCGATGACACTTTCACCCCTGAAGCGCAACCCCCCATCAGGGTCCGGCTCTGTGCTATTGGCGAGTCCGGAAAGTCCTGACCTTGGGAACAATTCTCCCGAGAAATTTCTGAAGCCACGGAATAGACTCCACAAGACACCTCCGACAACTCGCCAAAATAGTGATGTCGGCCCACAAGTACTGTCGTCACCTGGTCCCTTACCAGTGGTTCCAGACGAGCTTTCCATTAATTTCTCAAGGCGGATCAGTCGCGCTCCTGGCTCTTATCATCTTGAGCATACATTTGCAGCAAATTCGAAGCTTTTGCAGGAAAATTGCGCTGTAACCGAAGTGGTCAAAGATACTAATGTCTGTCCTGTCACACCTCAGACCAAAATTCGTGACATGAATCGTTCCGATATCGCCATCAATAGTCCTATTGTATCCCGCACCAACGACGTCGAGCCGGAAATCAAGAAGAAGAGAAGTCGCTTTCGTCTGCGTGGAAGAACCAGAAGCAAAAGCATGACTCGACCAGAGGCCAATCTACCGTCCGAGAAGAACACACCCACAGTTGCAGAGACTGTGGGACGGTATGTCGATATTGGGCAGGATAAAGAGAACCTGATAGGGAAGTCGGAATCTTCAACTTTATCATCGAAGGTTTTCACTCCCCAAAAGCGGGCCCAAAGAGGCAGAAGCCAGGACAATGAAGCACTCAACACATCTGGGTCTAACGCAATAAATGCGTTGAATCAATTACCAAGTCAAGGGGCTGTGTACGGTGGCCAGTCTCACCGCAAGTCTGAGCACCGGCGCGCAGAGAGCATGCCCAGGGCGAACATCCATGCTAGAAGCCAGCAAAACAGGGAGGAGGCTTTGGCTTGGACGGCTGCCGATGTGCCACGCCGGCAACGCTCGAAGTCTGTCGCTCCAGTAGTCGGACGAGCCCCTAAAGATGCGGCGAACAACGCTAGGGAGCCTTTGCCATTGACTTATCGGCCGTACAGGGCTCCGGATCCTGTAGACACAAGTTCGTCGTTTGTGGACCCACCAAAAACGGCTGATGGTAAAAAAGAGCGCCGTAACACTTTCACTCAAGTGTTTAGCAGGGCCTCTTCAAACGATCGTGGCAAGTCATCCCGAGCCAGTGTCGAAAGCCCTGCCTATATTGCAGCAAGGATGTCATCTCCACCACCTGCTCAAGGCAAGGGTCAGATGCAAACACCGAGAAGCATACCATGGGAGATGGATCACATGCACCCACCAACGCCCAAAATCGGCCAACAAAAGCCAAACAACGAGCGCGACGGCAAAATGAGCTCTGCCACAACTTTACAAGACGTGATTGACAAGGACGTCTCGGCGCGTGATGCGGATCTATTGTATCGTGCATACAGGGAGTCTGACGCAGTTTCAGTGAGAAGGCTGGTGTCTCCGATGAGTGATGACTGCCTAAAACTCCAATGCAACCAGCAGCAGCGATTGTCCTGGGCAAGTTCGGAGATTCCAAGCCCGGCGAGTGTGCTGGACCGCTTTAGTGGTGGACTCGACTATGGCTGGGAACGAGGTAGAGGCTTCTCCGGCAACGCTGGAATGAGGAGCAAAGGGAGTGAGAAACCGCAAAAGAAAAGCGTGATCTCGAGCGAGGATTACGGACTTGATCTCAGTGACGTGCCGGTGTTTATTCATAGGGCAGAGTAAGCCTTGATGGGATTAGCGATGCATTCATTTTATGATAATGATACAAACCATTAATGTTGACTACCTTGAACATAATATTCACAGTGAGTGAAAGTCTTCTTATCTGTGCATGTGCATACGAGTCTTGTGTTGAATGCGAACATCTGCTAGCCCTGTGGGCAATAGAAGGCGCTACTTATTTACTTGATGGTTTGCTTCGACGACAGCCGGCTTTGTGGTGGGCGGCTTCGGGTGACTGATCTCCACCTCTCGCTTTGCAGATGAACACCTCGACTCGCCATCTCGGTTGACCGCCTTCCTACCACATTTCGTCAAGGTCTTCGCTGACTGCTGGCATGGCAATCGGGTTCCTCTCCTATCCTCTTTCGGGACGCTGATCGCGCCTCGCTCGCTAGCATGCAGACAATTAATCCGTGGGTCGAAAGCAGTGGGAGGCTTGGTCCATTCTAACAACGACCAGATACCCGTCCGAGGGCTCTCTGCGACGACGCGCCTTCGACAGACTTGCTCAGCTGAGCGCCTCTCCACGAGAGCTGCAAAAGAAAGACTCGAGCTTCAGTAAGCTGTGTGGTCTGTACCCCGTACCAGCTCGAGCGCCTCGCGGCGCGAATCAGTCGCTCAATGGATATCATGGGCCTACGTCCTCCGCTCGAGCTCCGATGGGTATCCGCGAGCTGGAAGTCCTCCTGTCACTGTGTCGCGCGGCGTCGCTGATCCCGGACGCCGAACACGGCGAGCGCCTTATCGCTCAACTTGGTCCGTACCTGGCTGAGTCCCAGACTCAGAACTTCAAACCCTCGCCCCATCTGAGGACCTTCAGCCCCTCGCCATGGGAAACGATTGCCAACAATGTCACCGCTGCTCTACTCACGATTAGTGCTAAACACCCCTCATTACGAGTCGCCGCTCTTGCGCACATAAATGGGACCGTGAAGACCTGGCTGACAACCGCTCAAAAGATTGTGGATACTGCACCGCCTACATATCAGAATGGAGAGACAGAGGAAGATCCGGATGCAGATGGAGAGGCTGTGAGACTGTGTATGGTCATGATCGGCTCCTTGTCAGCACTGTCGGATCGCCCTGAAGCGCTCACTCCCGCGGAACGTTTCAGCCTATTGCAAGAGCTACACGATATCCTGTCCGAGGATTTTATGATCAATCTAGAGGACCGTCTGGCCTCTATGCGCAATTCGAGTTCGCATTACAGAGACATGAGGCCGTGGAAGCGGGTATTGACATCGTATGCATCAACCGGTCGGCCGCTTGGTGCTTTGATTCTTCAGCAATCCTATATGCGCCTCATCGCAAGCTGTACTTTACTCCTCGTCGCGGCACCTGGAAATGTTGCAGGGGACAATATTCTAGACTACCTCATCGACGCCGATGTACCATTTAGCAGAAATTCTGCTGATGTCAACGAGGGGACGGTGGACAAGCTCGCTGGCTATGTGGTCGAATCGATTGCCTACCTTGAAGCAGACGCCTCGTTCTTGCGTGTCAATTCTGCTTGGCAACAACGTCTGGCCTTTTCGATGAAGGCATATGCGTTGAAAAGTTTCCTGTGTCTGTCTCTCTTCGAGGACGCGGCGGATGCAGACATTCTAATGGGATGGCTAGAGGCCGTAGTGGCCGATCAGATACAGCTTGCAGACGACGAGCTTGCCCAAACGGCCCTCAAATGCATGGTTATTATCGCAATGTCCTCCAAGGCCATTGCTTCCAGTCTCGGCCGCACCTTTCCGAGACTGGTCGTTCAAGGCAAGATGACCCCGGACACGGCAGCAGTCGCTGCCGATTGCCTAGCCAGGCTTCTGCTACTTCTACCGCAAGACATGTTGATCAGCACTCTGTATACCCTCGGTAATGTTCTTAGTGCTGCATCCGGACCTACAGCAGCCGAGTCAGTCTTAGATGGTCACCTCGGCGCTATTGATAAGACATCATCGCCCTTCTATTCACACAGTCAAGCCAGCTCCATCTCCCTTGTCACAACGGACGGTGAAGACATGGCAACTGCTCCCGCGACTGTGGTCCAAGCCATAGTGCGGATTGCTACAAGAACCAAAGACGAGAAAATAATATCGTTGGCAATATCCCTTCTCTTCCAGAAGATGGGCCGCGGGTCGCCTGCAATAGATGAAAAGATCATTGTTGGGAGCGCTTCTTTGGGCTTACTGGGCTCGAGCACCGACCTTCGTTTAATTCTGCGGGTATATTCCAGGGTCGCTCACCTGTATACACGGACTGGAGAGGTCAACTTGATGACAGCAGTCACACAAGCAAGACTCCATTTGGCTCGAAATGTCGCAAAAAAGTCACCATTGTACGAGACTTACTTGGTTCATTTGCTTGATACGATCGTCAGTACCACTGGCTCAGTCCAGAGCGATAAGAAACCCGTCAAGGACGGTGTGTTGGGCGCAGAGGAGATTGCACACCTCCTTCGACCACTCGCTGTGCTGCTGTCTTCTCAACCAGACATGAAGCCGCACTACGAAAATGCACAGCAAGTGAGCAATCTGGCACGCGATACCTGGTATAATCTGGTGGCACACGATTTCACGTTGAACTCTTTCCTAACCCGGAATAATGCTACAGCACTACAAACAATCGCAATGTACAGCCCATCCTTAGTAGAAAGAGATAATGCCGATGTTCGTGAGTCGAGCTTAGAGCTAAACACAGTCTTGAGGCGAAACATGAATCCTGCACATGAAACAGAGCAAAAGCATACATTAGCTCAGGCATTCCCCGGGTTCGAACACGAAATCTACGACCTAGACTATGCAGAGCTTACTTTCCTTAACGCAGCACATCTTATTGCTGTTCTGCGCGCCAAATCTGGAACCTGCACCAGAACGATGGAGTATTTCAATGACAGCAAATTCAAGTCTGGAGATCTTGGTAAGATTCTGATGGAAATTGCTAATGTCGAAGTTGAGGTGTTCCTTCAACATACTACAGCCGGGCAATCGCAAAAATTTAGCACTGCCCCCTTGGCCTCGCAACTCGTGGTGATCTTCCAGGCATGTTGTCACCGCATTCCGAAAGTCAGACATGTCGCTATGCAATTGGCCAACCGTATAATCACTACCGTGCCTTCCGTTTTGTGCCAGCGATCATCGGTCTTCGCAATGCTGGAACTTCTGACTCTAATGTGGAACAGCTGCTTGGATGAAGAGACGGAAGACGTCGAATGGCAGACCTCGTACAGCTCCAAACGAGGCGCAGTGTCGGTCGAGCTATCTGATGACTTTGAAGATCGAAGGGACACTTTAACGACATTCCTCAAGTATTGCCGGCAATGGATGATGAGCATCGTCGAGAGCATGCCCCTTGATATCAAAGCTCTTTTACAAACCTATCTGTCTGATTTCGAGGATGAAGGAGCTTACGGTCATGTCGCTCTCGGGAGATCTGTCGCTATAGAGATGGGATGCCTCATTCCGAAGCACGACCTTCGAATTGGGCACATGGACAAGCGACTGGATATAGGCATAAACTCGGCGTCCGAATTTGTGGCACAATACACAATGAGACAGCAGTATCGGACGATTGATAGCATGTTCGATGATGACCATGATGGCTTCAATTTTCGAAATCACCGAGCAAGTATCATGCGCGATAATCTGGAAGAGGAGGTCCAAGATGCTGTCACAACTCTTCGAGGATTCCTCGGTCGCTTAAATTCGCAAGGGAATATCACCATGGCAGAGCTGAAACCTGCTCTCAGGAAAGCCGCAGCTTTACTTTGTAGGTCTGATGTGCACAACAGAGAGCTCGTGTCCCATCTAGTCAGGATACCTTGCCAGATTTGGACGAGAGATTCTGTCAAGTTCGCCGTTTCTCTCTGGATGGGCGTCTTGCGAGAGAATGCTCGATTCGAATCCCAGATTTTGTTGGAAGTTCTCACGCAGCACGAGCAAAACATTCGTATAGGACGCACAACCATGCCCGGATCACTTGAGCACAATGATCCTTTTTATGGACAGCACGAGTTCGCCCCTTCCGATAGGACAGCAATCAAGAAACGACAACAATACAACACCGATGTCATCTCCCCAATCGTTCGTCTATACCAATTCATCACTAGTCATTTCTACGCCACAAGATTCTCCTCGCCCTTCATCGGCAAAGTCTATCTCCGATCCACTCAAATCGGAAATTATACGAGGGCTTTAGCTAAGACCGAACCCATTGCCCGTGAGCTACACTTTAGGTTCGTGCTGTCCGTGCTCAGGACGTCAGCTGGTCTCATTCCTGCGGGAGAAGACATGGTTTGGATGACTCGGGACATGATACTCACACATGCTTTCAAGTGGTTTGCACGACCTTCAAGGTATTTCTCTAGACTTCTCTGCAAAAGGAACCCGCTAATGCCCCTACAGATGGTCTTTTGGAGGGAACAAACTACAATTGAAGGCAGATATCAAAGTCTTGGCAGAGGTCGCGGGTACGGTGGAGACCATGATATCAAGCTGTCCTCCAGCTACAAGCTCCCGAAGAGCGCTTTTGCCGAGGTTCGAATTGCTTTCTGCGCTCGTTCAGGACGAAATTCATCGCCTTGCCGTTTGGCTTTCTCCGTTGGAAAGTGGCATGTTCCACGGCTTACATGGTCACCACGACACGAAAATCAGCGAGGTATTTGTCAAACACGCTTATCATGATCAAACCTGACTGATCTAGAACGTTGTCCTGACATTGCTTCCTGTGGCATATGCCGAGAGCCCGTCACTCGCGTTGCAGCTCATGAATCGGTCTCGCACGGAGCGGACACTTGCATCTCTGCGCTACCTGCTTAGCAGACAGCCGGAAAAGGCCATCAAAGATCCAGAGGCTGTCGCCGTACTATTGGGCATCGCAGGACAGCGTCCTTCTTTAGATCAGCTACACATCCAGCACCTAGCCAAAGACAATACTCCGGCAGTCAAGAACACCGACAAATACTTGCGCTACCTGCTTTACTGGGCCGCTGTAAACCCTATAACGGCCGTCACCTACTTCCTTCCTGTCTTCGGCAATCACCCATCCGTGATACAGTACGCAG
This sequence comes from Dothideomycetidae sp. 11243, assembly GCA_000836255.1. Taxonomy (NCBI): domain Eukaryota; kingdom Fungi; phylum Ascomycota; class Dothideomycetes; species Dothideomycetidae sp. 11243. Next base: position 997,518 of record DF938581.1, on the reverse strand, counting down.
TCCGAGCTCTCGAGTGGCATTCGGTTGATACCACCTTCTTCTTCGTCCCCCAAATCGTGCAAACTCTGAGATATGACACTCTTGGATATGTCGAACGATATATTGTCGAAACGGCTAAATTCTCGCAGCTCTTCGCTCATCAAATCATTTGGAACATGAAAGCCAATGCATTCAAAGACGAAGACTCACAGATCCCAGACTCAATCAAGCCCACACTGGATAAGGTTTTAGCTGCGTTGGTGGAGTCTTTCAGTCCAGAAGATCGAGACTTTTATGTACGGGAATTTGACTTCTTCAACAAAGTGACAGGTATCTCAGGGACGCTACGGCCACTCATCAAGCGACCAAAGCCTGAGAAGAAACAAAAGATCGAGGAAGAGCTTCGCAAGATCCAGGTCGATGTGGGTGTTTATCTACCTTCGAATCCAGACGGCGTCGTTATCGGAATCGACCGTCAATCCGGAAAACCTCTACAGTCGCACGCAAAAGCTCCATTCATGGCCACTTTCCGCATCCGGAAGGGCCGAAAGGAGAACGAACTTCTTGGCCCGAAAGCTGGACAAAAGGCTGTTGTCTCTCACCACCACGCTCTCTCTGTCGACACTAGCTCGGGGGCAGTGATTGCAGAACGAAAGGAGCCTTTCTTCTACGAAGTCTGGCAATCTGCCATTTTTAAAGTCGGCGATGATTGCCGACAGGACGTGTTGGCACTGCAGCTCGTCTCGACGTTCCGCAGTATCTTTAACAATGTCGGTCTCGATGTTTACGTCTTCCCCTATCGGGTGACCGCAACAGCACCCGGATGTGGTGTTATTGACGTTCTCCCCAACTCCATCAGCAGAGACATGCTTGGTCGTGAGCAGGTCAATGGGCTGTACGAATACTTTTTGTCACACTTTGGCACCGAGGACAGCCTCGATTTCCAGCGAGCGAGAGCAAACTTTATCAAGTCCATGGCTGCATACAGTGTCATTTCATACCTACTACAATTCAAGGACCGCCATAATGGGAACATCATGATCGATGATCAAGGCCATATCCTGCACATCGACTTTGGATTTCTTTTCGACATTGCGCCAGGCGGTGTTCGCTTCGAGCGTTCTCCGTTTAAGCTTACCTCGGAGATGGTAGCCGTCATGGGCGGAAGTCCTTCATCAGCGCCATATCTTCGCTTTGAGGAGCTCTGCGTCAAGGCATTCCTAGCATCTCGTCCGTTTGCGGACAAGCTGGCTTCGCTCATTATGCCTATGCTTGAAAGCGGATTGCCATGCTTCAAGCCCGAGACCATCAAGCACTTCCGTGAGCGTTTTGTACTCGAAAAGTCGGAGCGTGATGCCGCCGAGTTTATGCGGATGCTGGTACGCAGGAGCGAAAGCAGCTTATCAACAAAGGGCTATGATCAATTCCAGCTGCTGACCAACGGAATTCCGTACTGAGGGGGGAACCATAACCAGAATCGGAGTAAAAGGCATTAGAACTAAATTCTGGGCAGATGACAGATCCCAAAGTGTCACGTGATAGTAACTCCTGCCACATTGAGAATATCGAATACAAGTCGGCGAGGCCGTCTAATATAATTCGGAAAGGCGCGGCACGTCGACCCTGAACACAACCTGACGTGCAGAGGATCGCCCGTTTCAATATCAGCCCTGCGTGGGCTTGTACCTGTCAATCCCAGTGGTCTCGGCCATGCCGTGTCGATCTGCAATTCGTCCGTGTCACGCAAATTTTCCCAAGCTTCCAAACGGCGAAAGCAGCATTACATATCGTGACATCAAAATGCCAGCCACAGGGGTCAATGCGGCGAAGCAAAATGTCACCCTCCTGTGTAACAGCATTCCAGGCCTCGGAGGTAGCAAGCCAAGGGAGGTGAAGTCTGATCCGGGCTAACCTCGGGGTCAGATGTCGTGACGCTAAAGTAACGTCATCGAGCATAAGGAGCCGCATGCACCGCCACCGCCACCGCCACCTCTACCACCACTTCGCAGTCGCATGGTTCTGCCGACAGGCGCCTCGCAGTGGACCACGTTTGCTCGCCCGGCCTCTGCCATGCATCTGCCCTGCACTGCCGCACTTATCCACGACCCCCCGTACCTGGCTGACATTTGCCACACTCCATAGGGCTCCGTACGACAGGGAAAGTCCGAGGATCAGCAAGTCTGGGCCCTTCGACCCTCGCCCTATGGCCCTATGGCCAAAGTGGCTGTGTCCTCGACGAGGGTCTCGAGGGCCATTGTGCACCACTCTTGCCGGCTCTTGCGACACACCACACATGTCTCCGCCGCGTCCAGAACGTGGTGGGGTCGAGTCCGTTGACGATCAATGAAAGACCATCCCTCTAGGACAAAGCTCCGATGTCCGCGTAACCCGTTCCGTTCCCTCCCTGATGTAGTCGAGTAGTGGGCAAGCTCGATATCGCGTTCTCATTCGTCGGCCAAAGCTCCATATGCTACAAACCCGTTCGATTAGCCTCCGCGCGGACTTGGAATTAGCGTTGTGATCGACTTCGTTCATGGTTCTGTCTTCCGGTCTCTCCTTTGTTACTAGCTTCGCAAGGCGGACCCCTACCTCCGCTTTGCCGGTGGTGTTGTCACTTCCTTGGTCGCATGAACTGTGGAAGGCGTTTTCACCTTCCCTGAACGATTTTCGAGGCCGCACACAAATCTTATATTCACGCTTTGCTTTGCACACCTTACCCTTCGCCCCTACCATTCATCATATACGGTCAATTGCTCGCGCGACCTTTGGGCATTGTCATTCTGCAATTTTGAAATAAGCACAGTGTTAATCATTTCAATTATTGCAGTTTGTCGACGGACCTGAGGGCACCGCACTTTCCTACGCTCTTGTTCTGCAGCCCTACACTTTCCTGCCTCTTGACCACGAGGACACTTCATTCCCTTCCCTGGTCTTTTTGCCGGCACTCTGATCTCCGAGAATTTTGCCTGCATATCCCGGTATTATTGCAAACACTTCTTCGGCCCCCCTTGTATACTGCTTCTCGCTTCACTCCCTCTTCGCGTGTGAAGGGCCGAAGAGCGTCCTCAGTATGGGCGCCGCGTTTGCACTGCAAACAACTTACTAGCAACCACATTTTTGAAACGATCCATCCATTAGCGAGCAGGCGTTGGAAGATTCCCACACCTAATTGCTGCTGTCGGATCACCTTACCTCTAATATATCTAGGACATGCCTACGAACACTGCGGAGTCTTTACCTCCTTCGACTCCGGGCCACCACGCGACCATCTCGTCTAGTGTTGAGCACCCACAGCGGTCCAATACCAACACTCCTAATCCCATTGCTCATGGCGATCGCGCGAACATCACAGCTGCGCGGGACCTTGATAGCGATCGAGGCTCTTTCGTGGTCAATAACTATCATGAAGACGCGGATCCAATTCGTACATCACATGGCACCACTTCTGCGCCGGCGCCGGTGGGCCACATCGACCATGGATCTCAGTATGGCTACCAATATGCAATTCCTGGGGACTTTCGGACAAACGTCGCGTTCGAGACATTCCACCATCAATCTGGGCGTTCCATTCCCATGCATTGGCACGGGCCTCAATATGGCTTCGTGCCGCAACATCATACACAATATGCATACATGCAAGGAAGTCCGATGGACGAATCCCATGCAAACCTGAGTGGGGCAACAAATATGCCGCCATTTGCGGACTTCGAACACCCACAGCAGCGACAAGGCTATGGTCACCCTCACCAACCATTTCCCATAGCTTCATCAGCCCAATATATTCCAAACCCAGCTCCGTATGGGATGGCCGGCAACAACTCGATCACGCGAAATCCAGTCATCCCCACCGCAAGGAACATACAGCATCCCAATGAACGCAATAGCCAGAGAAAGAGCCAACATACCACCGCTGGTTACAATGTCCGTAAGTATTACCCATACCTTCGCCCATATTGATGGAGGACTGATACGTGGTATTCCAGAGCGTGACAACCGAGATCTTCCTGCGAGTCAGATGGTTTCGTATCCACGTGGGCCACCTAAGAAACCCAAACAATCTGGCTATGCCTTGTGGGTTGGCAATCTCCCCCCCGGAACTGCAATCCTCGAATTGAAAGATCACTTCTCACGAGGTGCCACAAGGGACATTGAGAGTGTATTTTTAATTTCCAAAAGCAACTGCGCGTTTGTCAATTACCGTACCGCCGAGGCTTGCAAGGCAGCCATGTCGAGATTTCATGACTCCCGATTGAGGGGTACAAGGCTGGTGTGTCGATTGCGACAGACTCAAACCTCAAACATAGCCGAATCGGCCTCAGTCCCAAACACTAGCGAATCGGACTCGGCTCGAAAAGCCACGGCAGATTACCAAAGCGACGAGTTGAAAGTGCCCACGCCCTTCGAGGCAAAAACGCCCTCCCCGGTAGGATCCGATACACCCTCTGTTCCGCAGACCGTGGACAGCCATTCTGCCGAAACCGACGTCTCATCACGCGTTCTGCACAAATATTTCATTGTTAAAAGCCTGACGATGCAAGATCTGGTTGCTAGCGTGCAAAAGGGTGTTTGGGCTACTCAATCCCATAATGAGACAATTCTGAATCAAGCATACAAGGTATGTCAATCGGCGGACGCGACAATAGATTGACAAGGGCTAATTGACGAAGAAAGCACAAACGGTCTACCTCATATTTTCCGCTAACAAGTCAGGCGAGTACTTTGGCTATGCAAGAATGTGCTCTCCGGTACCCACTGGCGAGATGGCAGACGAAACGCGCGTCACAATCCAACCAGACGACTCCTCTATCGGCCCAAGCTCTCGTGCCACTCCAGCCACCGAATTTGCCCCGAAGGGCAGGGTCATTGATGATTCCGCACGAGGCACGATTTTCTGGGAGGTGGACAACCCTGAGCCAAGAGATGAAACAGGCGAGCACGGCGCACTCGGCCAACCCAGTCTGCAAGAAGAAAGTAATGAAACCGATCCCAACGCCAGGCAAGACTGGGGCAGACCATTCCAGATTCAGTGGTTGTGCACGGAAAGCTTACCATTCTACAAAACAAGAGGCCTGCGCAATCCATGGAACGCGAACCGAGAAGTAAAGATTGCAAGAGATGGCACAGAATTGGAGCCGTCAGTTGGAAAGAGACTGCTCGAGCTATTTCATGAGCCCGGGCCTACGACAGACGGCGTCTAGCAGTCAGGATACCTGTCCAGAGTTTCAACAACTGGATGGACTTAGTTGCTCGACTTGCTGGAGCTGCTCACGATTTTCGCACATCCTAAAGACAGAGAAACACAATGGACGTCATTGAACAACATACCGTACTTGGTACTGGTCTGACGGAACGACTGCATTGCACCAAATACCTCAGGCACTCACCTGTATCACATCTGCTATATTTCTCATCGGAACGACGTGTCATCTTACTCATACTTCCGTTGGTCATGCCCCATTACGCAACCACTTCCGCCGTCCATATTGTCGATCAAGCAAATGCCAAGATCCAAAATTTAATGATGAAATCTAATCGTAGTCCCTCATTTCACGTGCACGCTGGCACATGCTTTCTGTGATCGCGTCCCTCACTTGCGAGAGCGCGTTGGCAAGCAATTTGTGGCATTCTTGCATATCTTCTTCTACACGGTCACGTGCTGCGAGCTGGTCCAACAGCTGCTCAACGTGGGACCTGAAAAGAGCTTGGGATCGCATGGAAACACTAGAGGTTGAAGCGAGTGAGCCAGCTGTTCACTTCTGTGCAAGTGGTATGTAACATACAATGCAGATCCAGCCTGTTCCATGGTATTGTGTTCTATGTGGTCTGCTTGCTGTCGATAGGAGCGATCGATGGCGTCACGCTGGGTTTTAAACCGTGATCTCATCTATGGTGAAATTGGTTTCATTCCCCCTTGGAATACTGCATGATTGTATCCTGACTTACAGTCCTCATTTCTGTATCAAATTGAGTCATGTTCTGCGTAGATCGAGGAAGGGATTCCGCTCCCCCGTGTCCTTGGGTGGCATTTCTGGCTGCAGAAGAAGTGGTTGCGCTCATTTTCGTGGGTCTTGAACCCATGGACCAGTTTGCAATTGCTCAGCTTGGCACACAATACGATGTCTCCCATACAGTGCTGTGGCTCATGTCATAGCTGTCATATCTAGTCTGCAGTGAACGAATAATGGCAGAGGCCCAATTTCATGACTCGGCGTATCGATCGTCCATCGAGGCCAGCGAGTCATGTTGTGAATCTCGAGTGTTGTGGGGTTCTTAACCAAGCCCGCAATTTTTTTGTCGGGGTCTCTGGGGTTTCTGTTACCGCTGGACTGACGGCGCTCTCCCACTCCAAGCAAATAAGCATACCCAGCAATCTGTCAAGATGGGACTCTCGGGCCCCAAGCGCCGGACCAAGATCTCCGCCGACCCTAACAATACCAACTGGACTCGCGACTCTACATCGTTTGGCCACCGCATGTTGAAGCAGCAGGGCTGGACTCCTGGATCGTACCTCGGTGCTGTCGACGCTCCGCACGCCGCGCACTATACCGCAGCCAATGCCTCACATGTCCGTGTGCTGTTGAAGGATGACACACTTGGACTGGGCGCCAGCCGCAAGAGAGAAGGCGCTGAAACGTTCGGGCTCGATCAATTCTCTGGTCTTCTTGGCCGACTAAATGGGAAGGAATCTTCGGTGCTGAAGAAGGAGGAGTCAAATCGACGAGATGTGAGGCTACGGCTGTACCAAGAAGGCAAATTCGGCGGAGTCAGATTCATCTCGGCGGGTTTCCTGGTTGGAGATGAAGTCAAGGAGTTGAAGAGAAGTGAGGTTGAGAGGCTAGCGGGCATACAGAAGTCATCTGAAGTTGCGGAAGTAAGAAAGGGCAAGAAAAGGGCGCGAAATGGAGATGTGAAAGAAGAAGTCTTTGAGCCTTCTCAAGCCAGTTCACCGTCAGAAAGTGAAGCTGGTCACTCGTCACCAGAGGAGGACCAGAAGGCTGCAAAACGTCAGCGAAAGGAAGAGAGACGGCAGAAGAGAGCCGAGAAAGCACTTCGTCGAGAACGCAGAGCGGCTGAAAAGGTTGCCAAAGCAGAAAGGCGGGCACAGAAGCTGAAACGACGGCAGGAGGGGGGCGTGGACAAGCAGACTGATGCAGACAATGACTCGACTTCAGAGGCCATTCAGAGCACGAGCGAGCCTACGAACAGCGGCATCACATCATCCTGTGGGAGCCCTGCACCTTCAATGTTGCCACGGAACAGCGTGCGGCAACGATATATACGGCAGAAGCGCATGGCAGGATTGGATCCAAAAGCACTGAAAGAGGTACGTTGCCCTCAAAAGGCCTTTCATGTATTCATATGGCTAACATCAGATCAGATTTTCATGATCAAGTCTTCAGCATAGCGTTGATCTTTGTTTGATTTGCTATCTTTGCATTTAGCGGACACCGATATGGTTGTGTACATAATAGCGGCTCGTGGAGAGACAGGAGCGCGAACTTCGATAGAGAACATGTCGAGCGGCATCAGACGTATCACTTCAAGCACTCAAGTTGTGTCTTTGCAGATCTGCCATAACTTTGACTACGACTGCTTCTGCTGTTATCGTGTAGTGAACCTTTTGATCCTTAACTCCTATCTCCGTCGCCACCGCCTGGCAGAATTTATAATGTAGGCGACCTTGCGCCATCGTATCTATGTTCACCTCAGCACCTTTCGATCTGGCTTCTACATTTCGCTTTTCCGGCAGCAAGACTGGTTTACCATGTGCTGGTCCGCTGAGTCCGTCCGCCATGCAAGCTCGCACCTGCTCGGTCACCGTCGAGCAGACCAAACGCATCCTCGGTAGTCGGACCACTGTCTGCTTCGACCTCGAGGATCTAGCGTTGTGGTGTGATGAGCAAGTCGATGGACAAATTCGTTCCAAATATGGAGACTCGCAGGAGCCGCCGAGGAAGCGCACCAAACTCGAGCCCGAGGATGAGTCTGAGAGAGGACCGATACCCTTCAAGGCTCCATCTTTGAGCCCGGCGAGCATTCCTTTGACCCGCTTGGTCCTTGACTCGGATTTCTTGCTTTCCAATGATCTGACTTCCTTTCAAGAGCCTCGCAACTTCGAGAGAGACAGCATTGAAGTATCTTTGATTGCCGTGGAAGACCATCGAGACGGCCGTGCTACTCTTGGATTTGTGCCGCTTTCTACCAAAGGCAAGAAGTCTCGCTTGGAAATTACCGTCGGCGACTTACAAGACACCTTCATAAAAGAGCTAGACTTGATCGCGCAGCTTCATCGTCGTTCCCGATCGAATTCCAAGAGTTCAGTCTCTTATGCGACAGTCTCTGTAGGTGTGACCCACATGCCAGCGAGAGGGAAGGTCCGCTTCACTCTGCACAGTACGATATGGTGGCCCGATGGGGCATCTTGTCTGGTCACTGGCGGCCGTCACAACTTGGATGGATACGTTTTGGAAGTTTATGCTGGAGTGCCAACACTATCCGAAAGTCGTGGAAAGCAATGCTCTGCTCAAGACTTCTATGACAGCGTCCACTTTCCCTCTGCGACTGCCAAAATTCCTGCATCTCTAAATGAGCGTGTCCTAACGACCGAGCTTTACCCATTCCAGAAGCGAGCGGTACACTGGATGTTGCAGCGCGAAGGTGTTGATGGAGTTCTCGATTCTCAACATTTCCCCACGGTATCAGAACTATCAAAACTCTCTTTCAAGCAATCTGTGGACGCTGATGGTATTGAAATATTCATCAGCACTCTAGAAGGTGTGGTTGCTAGCCGCGCCAGGCTTTTGCAGCGGCAGAGTGTTCGCGGTGGAATTCTATCGGAGGAAATGGGACTGGGAAAGACATGTGAGATGCTGTCACTGGTCTGCTTGAATAAGCGGCATCCTGAAGAGGACATTTCGGCCTTCAAGGATGTCGGGCTCTTGCCTACTCGCGCTACGCTCATCGTTACTCCAATGACAATTTTACAACAGTGGAAGGACGAGATCGAAAGACACGCGCCGCATCTGGTCTACACACATTACAGAGGTATGGCTGCTCTGACTAAAGACAAGCAGGAGGAAAAGGACGCCATCGAGTCGTTCAAGAACGCGGACATCGTCCTCACCACCTACAACGTACTGGCGGGCGAGATACATTATGCTGTTGATCCACCCGATCGGTCCATGCGTCGTAAGGAGAAGACACGCACAAGAAAGAGAAGTCCACTCGTACAGATGCATTGGTGGCGAGCAGTCCTAGATGAGGCACAAATGGTCGAAAGCGGCGTCAGCAATGCAGCAATGACCGCTAGACTGATCCCCAGATACAACGCTTGGGCAGTTTCTGGAACTCCAGTGAAGAGGGACGTGCAAGATCTGCGCGGCCTGCTTATTTTCCTGCAGTACGAGCCTTTTGCAAGCTCAAATGAGGTCTGGCGAAGACTTGTGTCTCATTATGAAAGTCACTTCTTGGAAGATTTCAAAAACCTGTTCGGAACAATCGCCCTTCGTCATACCAAGGATAGGATCCGTAGCGAACTCAAATTGCCGCCACAGCGGCGTATGGTGGTCACTATGCCATTCACTGCGGTCGAGGAGCAGAATTATCAGACGCTCTTCGAGGAAATGGCATATGATTGTGGGCTAGCCGTCGACGGATCCCCGTTGGCAGACGACTGGAACCCGGACGACTCTCGAGTCGTAGACCGAATGCGGGAGTGGTTGATACGATTGCGACAGACTTGTCTTCATCCACAGGTGGGAGGACGCAATCGTCGGGCCCTGGGGAGATCGGGTGCCCCTCTTCGGACTGTGGACGAAGTCCTAGCAGTCATGATCGATCAGAACGAAGCAGCAATCCGAACCGAAACCCGCCTTTCCGTGAACGCTTTGTGTCTTAAAGGTCATGTCCTTGCCAATGCGAAAGATGTGTCAGATCGGGCCGAACAGTCTCTGCAGATATATCAGTCTGCATCACAAAAATCAGATCGCTACGTCGCCTCTGCTCGAGTCGATCTGGAAAAGGCCGGCGGCAAAGGCATCGATGATGTTTCCGACGACGGAGCTGACGATGACGACGGAGACAATTCCGGTCACGCTAAACGTGGGAGGCTTCGGAACAATCTTCGCACTGCTTTGGAATTGTTACACATGTGCGAGTTCTTCGTTGCTACCGCGTACTTTCAGAAGAAGTCGTCCACCGAAGGTATCGCCGAAGGGGACGACGTATGGAAAAAGCTTGAAGAGCAAGAGACGCATCACTATGATAAAGCCAAGACTATTCGCAAAGAGATATTACGGGAAAGCGCAAATAACGCGGAGAGGACCATGCGAGATGTCAACATCAACGAACAGGAGCGTATTGAGATAAAAGTACCAAGCATGCTTGGCCTTGGCTTCAATGGTGGTATTGAAAGCCAGCGAGTGCTGGAAAAGGCAGATAAATTGTCTGCTATTCTCGAGCGTCAAACAAGCTTGCTGGTCAAATGGCGGTCCAAGGTTGGTGAGCTTCTGCAAAAGCGCCTTGTTGATGTGGAGGAGGAAGAGATTACTGGTGAGGAGTATGAGACTTCGACGAAGCAGCAAGATGAGATGTACATCTACTTTGACGCTTACAGAGCCGTCGTCTCAGATCGCTCCACTTGCATCACCGGACAAATCAACACTCTCGTCAATCACGAGATGGATCAACTAGTGACAGAATCGAGGCGAGCGGACCACGATGACGAATTGGAGAAGCGCGAGCCCCCAGAGACCCGACAGTTCCTACGGAAAATCCTGGCAGAGCGCAAGGCTATCAAGCAAAAGGATGACGACCTCATCTCATTGCGTGGGCTGATGCATGAAGCTCGTACAGTCGAAAGCAGTCTGCAGTGGCTTGGAAATCGAAGCGCTCGTTCCCAAGCCGAGATCGCTCTCCTCCATCGACTCATGTCGCACCTGCAAAAGCTGACCGACGCCTGCAACGAAGTGCAGCCGCAACTGGTCAAGGATCAGGAGCTCTTCAAAGCCGCCATGAATCAGAGGCTAGAATTCTACAGGCAGCTGCAACAGATATCCGACGCGGTCGCTCCGTACAAAGAAGAGCTCGACGACACACTAGATCTGGTTGGGCTCCAAGCCAGTTCAGAGCGCTATGAACACCACGAGAAACAGCTTGCTACCATGCTGGCCAAGCAACGGTTTTTGGTCCACCTCAGAGACGAATCGAACAGCGAATCGGAGCGGATCTGCGTCATCTGTCAGTCGACCTTCGAACAGGGCGTGCTCACGGTGTGCGGGCACCAGTTCTGCAAAGAATGTATCGGCCACTGGTGGCGGCAGCACCAGACTTGTCCGGTCTGCAAACGCCGACTGCGCTCGGCCGACTTCCACAATATCACGTACAAACTCCAGGAATTGTCGGCACATGAAGAAATTCATAACTCGAGCTCAGACTCAGACAATGCGGACGGGGAGACAAATGATGTTTCGAAAGATAAGGGGGACGATAACGAGCCGTCTATGAGAGTATACACTAGTATGTCTACTTCTGATCTGATGGCCATCAAATCAATCGACCTCCCTCGCTCGAGATCATTCGGTACCAAGATCGACACAATATCGAGACATTTACTCTATATCCGACGCAACGACCCTGGCTCCAAGACATTGATCTTCTCGCAATACCGCGATTTCCTAGGTGTCCTCTCATCCGCACTGACGACGTTCGGCATCTCACACACTGCTATCACGCGTCCAAACAGCATTACGCGTTTCCGAGAAGATGCCAGCATCGAAGCGTTTCTGTTGGATGCCAAGACGGACTCATCGGGGCTCAATCTGGTCAATGCGACCAACGTTATGTTGTGCGAACCGCTTGTCAACCCAGCAATTGAGCTGCAAGCCATTGCTCGTGTACACCGTATCGGACAAACACGACCGACGAGTGTCTTCATGTACCTCGTCAAAGACACCGTAGAGCAAGGCGTGTACCAAGTCTCGGTCGCCAGACGTATGGAGTTGCTGCAGCAGTCCCGCAAGGACGCCAGCACGAGTACAAGCAGAGCCGTGACCCCAGTGCCCAACGGTACATCAGCCGTGAACGGCGTGGAGATTGACCGTGCTGAGCGCCTAGAGATGCAAGCCGGCGGCCTCGAACGGCTGATGGGCAAGTCTGGCGGGGAGCAGGTGCGTCGCGAGGACCTATGGAAGTGCTTATTCGGCAGCGCGTCAAGGGCCACTCATGTCAAAGGCGGCGGACGCCACGTCCATGATGTCCTTGGTGCTGATAATGCACTGGCTTGTGAATTGGGCCGCTTTGTGAGGGCCGAAGCCGCAGAAGCGAGGAGGGCGGGGCATTAGAGAAGCGCCGTGTTGCTCAGGTGCACTCCAGGGGGCGCATAGCTTCCGCCCGAAGATGACGACCACGATCCTAACGCCTGGTTATCAATTATGTATGATTATGAGCGCACCAAGATATAGATTCGAAATCTGCACACGCAGAATCAAAATCTGGCCTAAGCCCTTGTGATTTGTTTGTCTCATCATGATAAATGTTCATGTCATCTCTCATATCGCGGTAAATGGTCTGGCACTGTCGTATTGTGGTCCGATGTACCAGTGTTGTGTCCGTCCAAGTCGTGCTCATGAGGAACCAGAGGCGCATAGCCGTCGCCTTCGCCATCAGCCGCCATTGTCGTTGGTGGGGGAGCGCTAGCCTGTGATTCCAACTCTCTCCGCCGCAGCTCTTCTTTATCCACAGGCGCATGGTGCTGAGCAGCGGCGATCTGGCTGTACCGAGGGATGCGTGCGGACTCCATTTCGTCGTTGGCACCTGCCGCTCGCACGCGACATGACGCAGAAGGTCGGCCGTAGCTGTCCACATCCCCTTCTCCTCCCAGACTAGGTGCGCTTGGTCCAAGCGATGGCCGAGACCACGATTCTTGCACTTCGTCTGGGGGTTGGCTCGGGAGCAGGACCGCTTCGGCGCGGCGCAGCCTCTCCTTTTCCGTCAACTCGTGCTCTGGGGTCGTTTCTGGAGGCACAAATTCCGGAGGCTCCTCGTAGTCTGGATCGTATTGTTCGTTCCATTGTGACATGCCGTAATATTGCGGGTCATAGGTTTCATCGCCGTAGGCTTCATAGTCATATCCTTCGTAATGTCCTTGATCATCCAATTGATCCCTGGCTGCATTTTGTTCGTACGACCTCGTTGTACTCGATAAGGGGTCTGCGAGACTCTCTAATTGAGTCGTGCTTGGCACACCCAGCCCCTGCGGCGGTTGCACCTTTGATTTACCTTTCGCGCGCTCGCTGTCTTCGGTTCCTACAACAACCTCAAGTATGCACGAAACAACGCTCTTCTCGCGACGAATAGCTGTCGTGTCGACGAACGAGCTGTAATACGAACTGTGCATGTATCTCTCGGATCCGCCACCGTTCGAGTCCATCGGATTGCCTGGAGAGCGTTCTCCATATGGAATGGAGTCCTGTTGCGCGAAGAACTTGTCCATGCCTCCCAACTTTCCCTGGATATCCACAATGATCTCAATGTGGTAATTGAAACTTATCATAGCTCCAGGTACACAATTAATCGTGGGAAATGCATCGTCTGGCACGCGGATCTTGGGATGCAGCTCGGCTGTCAAGGAGATGGGATCGACGATGAGTGGAACAGCGACTTGAGAGAGATCCTTCCGAAAGAGATGACTGGAGCCAGCACCGGACAGCGAAAGGCCGCCGAGCCCGGTGCGAGACTTCGGATAGTAATCCTCAAACTTGTGACGTTCGCCAGCTGTGGTTGGACCTAAAGGTAGCGCCGGGTGCAGGTCGACCCTAGCTTGGCGATAAAGTGTTACAATCACTCCTTGCATACTTTTGATATGCTTCGTGTGCCGAACCACGATGTGCAGCGGTAAGACATCGCCCCTGAGTATGCCTCCTCTCAGTGATTCGACTGTGACAGTGATCTGACGACCATCCTTTCCATTCACGGACGCGAAATTTATAGTGCTGGCGCCATCGCTAGCACGACTTGACCGCACGTAGGATCCATGTTCTGACGGAGTCGGTCCGCTGCTCTGACGTGACTCAAGGCTTCGGACACTTGGCGAAGGAGAACGTGGTTGAGTTTGATCTGAAGTCAGGCGCGTGAGGCTTCGCGGCGTCATATTGGCCGGCACCGAGACACTGTCGTCGTTGCGTATGCTATTACCAGTCCCGACTTTCCGCTTTGATGAAGACTTTGTATGAGTGCGTTTTAACATGGGCTCCAGATTGATTGTGCGCGGCTTAGGCGGCAGGAGACGCGCAACGTCAATTCGTTCATTAAAGAATATCTTCTGGTCATCAAACATGACCGGTGAGATCGAATTTGGACGAGTCAAGGTCGCAGTGAGCATGTATGATACAGTGCCCCTCTCAAACTGCAATCTTGGTCAGTCAAGCAACCGATTGCCATAGCGGAGACGCTCACATCAATGCTGCTAGGTAGAGTCATGTTCGGAAACTTGATCTGGTACTCGAACTTGTAGTTGCCCTCATCGAGCCTCCCGTCACCACAGAGAACGATCTCGTCCTCGAACAGGGAAGCAAACCCATTGCCGAAATAGACTCCCCTTTGACTGCTCTTGCCTTTGCCCACGAGATTGTGATGGGCTCGAAAGCCGTCCGTAGGCGGCGCGCCCGGGGTTTTATAGACCTGTACGAATCCATGCAAGCAGACGACGATGTGAGTGACCCTGGTGGCCTTGACCAGCTTGAGAATGACGTTGCCTCGAACGGAATCGCCAGGGCCATAGCGTCGGTGGGGGTCATCTGCGTGAACAGTGAACTCGGCGACGGTGCGCGAGCTGGAGCCGAAGGGAGAGGAGAGACGGGCGAAGATACTCTTCTTGGGCGCGGGCGGCTGTAAAGGGCTGGGCGAGGATGTCGGGGCTTCAGGCATGCTGCTGCGTGGCAGGGATCAGGCGACATGCCCCGTCGACGACAGCAGGGGGAGCGAGGAGAGAGACAAGAGGCGCGTTGAAAGCCCTAGGGGCCCATGGCCAATCCACGGCGGATCCAGTGTGCAAGGCTGGACTGCGCGTGGCCCAGAGCGGTTGTGAAGGCGAGAAGCGAAAGGCGAGAGGCGATTGGGATGGCGAGTGACGAAGAGATGGTGGGCATTGGAATCGGATGAGGTGCCGGAAACCGCAACGGTCGGAAGCACGGCGGTATCAATTGCGGGGCCTACGTATGCGTATGCGCATGCGCGTGCGCGTAGGACAGCCGGGAGGCTGCAGTTCGAGACATCTCACACGAGGGCGGCAGCAAGAAGAGGAGTCGGACAAGCGCGTCTATCACATGGGAAAAGGCCTAATGATATTTTTGAGGGGAGGCTGCAGCAGAAGCCGACAGAGTCCCGTTCCACCGATGCCGACGCAGGGAGAGCAGCAGATTGGGCGCCTGGCGGCCATGCGGCCATATTTGCGTGTGACCGCTGCACGCCGCTGCGACACGCTCAAATCCCTTCTTTTGCTATTGGAGCCATTGAACACCCATGCTTGATGCATTACCGGTGCCGCACAAGTTCTCTGTGATTGACATCAGTGTGCAGGCGCCCTGAGGCGAAGAAACAATATACCAGGAGGGTTTGGTTTAGGTTGAGCTATATACAATCCGCCGGCTGAACTTCGGGCGACGCCGTCCTCCACGCGCCCGCACACCAAAAGTTTTGCCAGACCTCGAACACGGCAAAGGCGAAAAGAAGCAGCACTTAGCATCGCTGATTACTCCCGCACATCTGCCCAGCATGGCGCCCAGCTTCGACAATCTACCCGATGAGGACAACTTTGACGATGAGGAGATCGACTTCTCAGGCGAGTTTGGACCGGACTGCGCGGCGAAGCCTTTGCTAATTCGAGAATCAGATCTCCACGAGCAATACCAGGTGCGCATGGAAGAGGGTCTGGACGCCTTTGTCGTCTGCGATGGTCTGCCAGTCGTACCGGAAGAGAGCCGGGCGAAGCTGATCAAATTCGTCCTGCGCAAACTGACTACGGTCGGAACGACTAGCGAGAGCAATGTCTTCATGCCGGTCGACGACGACACCAACATGACCTTGGGATATGCATTCGTCGAATATGAGACCGCAGAGCAGGCTGCAGCTGCTATCAAGGCCCTCAACTTGACTGCGCTCGACAAGAAGCACACCATGCGGGTCAACAAACTCACAGATATCGATCGTTATGGAAGGGAAGGCAAGATCGACGAAGAATTCGTCGAGCCAACTGTCAGCCCCTTTGAGGAGAAAGGTCATTTGAAATGGTGGCTGGCTGATCCCGATGGAAGGGATCAATTCGTCATGTTCCGTGGTGACAATGTCGGTGTGTACTGGAATGATAAAGAGGATGCACCCGACCAGATCATCGAAAGGCAACGGTGGACGGACACTTTTGTGCAGTGGTCGCCGAAGGGTACATATCTCGCTTCCATGCACGAAAAGGGAACTATCCTCTGGAGCGGACAGAACTGGAAACTCGACAAGCGACTACAACACCCCGGTGTCAACCTCATCGACTTCTCTCCTGATGAACGCTACATCACTACCTGGTCACACCGTCCTCTTCAGGTCGAGGAAGGCCACCCCGTCCTGACCGCGGAAGAGGATGGAAAGAACTACATCATCTGGGACGTAGCCACTCAGAAACCCCTTCGCTCCTTCACAACCCTTGACATTCCCGGCCCCACGGTTGATGAGGCCGGCAACCCCGTCAAGAAGAAGCTCCAGTGGCCAGCCTTCAAATGGTCTGCTGATGCCAAGTACGTCGCTAGGATGACCTCAGGTCAATCTATCTCGGTGTACGAACTGCCCCGCATGAATCTGCTAGACAAGACTTCGATCAAGATTGAGGGAGTGCTGGACTTTGAGTGGAGCCCAACGACGCCAATTCGGGACGGCTTCAAGGCCTACGAACAGCTTTTCTGCTACTGGACCCCCGAGCTTGGCAGCAACCCGGCCAAGGTGGGCTTGATGAGCATTCCTAGCAAGGAGATCGTCCGGACACGCAACCTTTTCAACGTTACGGACGCCAAGTTGCACTGGCAATCTGAGTCTGCCTATGTGTGTGTCAAGGTCGACCGACATTCGAAATCGAAGAAGTCACTCGCCACAAATCTGGAGATTTTCCGCGTCAAGGAAAAGGGTGTGCCAGTCGAAGTCATTGACACGATTAAAGACACGGTCATCAACTTCGCTTGGGAGCCTAAAGGTGATCGATTCGTGCTTATCACAGCCGGTGAAGCCCCGCAAGGCGCCGCGGTACCACCAAAGACGGCAGTCTCGTTCTATTGCCCGGAGAAGACCAAGACCAATATTCCCGGCAATTTCAGACACATCCGCACAATTGATAAGAAGAACAACAACGCTATCCACTGGTCGCCCAATGGTCGCTTTGTTCTGGTTGCCACGGTCTTGTCTCAGCAATCCTTTGACCTTGACTTTTACGACTTTGACTACGAGGGCGAGAGGGACGAGAAGGACAAGGACCTCACAGCAAACTTGCAATTGATGAACACGGCTGACCACTACGGTGTCACGGACATTGAGTGGGATCCGTCGGGCAGATACGTAGCGACGAGCGCCAGCATGTGGAAGCACAGGGTAAGCCACCATTCACTCAGTCCACACAGAAATATACGGGAGCTAATCACGCACAACAGATGGAAAACGGCTACCACCTATACGATTTCCGCGGACAGACGCTGCGCGAAGAGCCCCTCGAGGGCTTCAAGCAGTGGTCGTGGCGGCCGCGGCCGGACCGTCTGCTCTCCAAGGAGGAGCAGAAGGCGGTGCGCAAGAATCTCCGCGAATACAGCCGGGTGTTTGAGGAGCAGGACGTGTCGCGCAAGAACACCGCCAACCGCGCCGTCATCGACGAGCGTCGCAGGCAGCTCGACGAGTGGCGGGCGTGGCGCGAGCGCACCGAGCGGAACCTGCGCGCCGACAGGGAGGAGCTCGGTCTGCCGGAGCGGTCAGAGGAGGAGCTTGCCGCTAGTCAGGAGGGCGAGGGCACAAAGGTCATCGAGGAAATTGTCGAGGAGATCCTCGATGAGAATGAGGAGATCGTGGCGAATTGATTTATACATTTACGGGATTCATCGGTGTGGGATTTGATGCTGAAAAGACAAAGATTAGTTTACGGCACTTCTAAAACACGTCAAATACGACAGTCAATCGTGATCAAAATTGGATTTCATCATTGCTGCAGTCTGTGGTGCTTTTTGCCTTAGCCACCCGTTATAAGACGCACTCATCGCATGTTCTGGTCATCCATCCTGAACGCCAATGCTAGTACTAATACATATTCAGGTCTCAACAGTCTTGTGGCCAAAATCCGATCCAAGCCTTGCCGGCAGCAGAGTTCGTAAGAAGAAATAAATCGTCGATGACCCATTCTCTGAGCAAAAACATCGCAGCAATATGGAGACCCTCTCCCTCTCTGACAAACCAAGTGACCAATTTACCCACTCAATGGCCAAAGTGCTGGTCCAGCCGCACCTGGAAGCCAAAGCTGTTGTCCTCCTCCTGAAACTAAACAAAGAAACACTGTCGTTCAACATAGACAATGCCCGGCACGACTCTGGTGCAAGGGGGGGAACATTGCTTCAACAACGTCAAAAATGCAGGATACAGAATTTTGACATGATAATATCGTGGCAGAAAAGGCCAAGACTCTGGCGAAATATTAAAGTCAGGGCCGTTGCTTAGTCCATGTAGAAGTCGCCCTTCAGGATACGCTCCTGGAAATGGTCTGGCACATTGGGTTGGCGAACTTCTTTGACGGGCGGTGGCTGCATGACTGCAACGCTCTTGGCTCTGACATGGCTGAGGTTGGGAGAACCGCCGCCAGAAGAGGCGATGGAGGAACGCCGTTCAGCTCTATTGCGGAAGCTATCGGCCCAGTTGTAACCAGATTCTCCTAGAAATACAAATCAGTACAAGGCAACGATTGCGGAAACGTGAGAGTGAGTGCAAGAGAAAAATCTGGTGCGGTCTGGAGAAGAAGACAAACCTCGCCCTTTTATTGCAGGAGGGGTAGTCTTCTTCGTACCGTCGCCAGCAGAAACACCGGATTCAGCATAGGAAGATCTACCATTTGATGTTGCGACATTTCCCCCACTAGCGCCTGCAGGCGTAGATCCTGTTCGAACATCGCGCAATGCACGTGCTCCAAAGCTCATACGGCGAGCAAAGGGGGTGGTGGGGCTGCTCTGCGACAGTGGTTCCCCGTCCTCCACGGCAGACTCATCAATGAAACCACTGTTGGCGCTCGATACGCTATCGCTTCTCTTTCCATTCAAGGACGGGACGGCAGCTGTGACTGACATGCGGCGCTTCTGAGCTTGAGCGGCAGCTGATGCAACGGATCCGGGATACTGATTGACAGGGGTCGATTGATTGGCTGCATTGGTGCCTTCAAAGGAAGAACGAGCCCGACTGACACCGAAGATCTCAGCAAGCGCCTGGCCTGCAAAGGAGGAGCGACGGTTCGGAGACCCAGGTCCATTAGGAGGGCTGTTGTCCGACATGGCGATAGGTTCGACAGGAGAAGGTGGGAGGATAGTTTACCACAACGGGGACTCGAATTCTTGGTTGCGAGGAGGAGAAGGAGGTTGAGAGGATGTAAAGAGCTATCAGAGGGACTCAGGCGACCAGACTGTCAGTGACGGACTTGGCTCGGACGTGCGGGGATCGTGGCGTGGGCGACAAGGTCGGGATGGTGGGCAGGGGACGAGGCTAGGGGCTCGAGGCAACAGGCGGGGGCTCCCGCGCTGGAGCTGTCGAGTGTCGACAGCTGCAAAAGTGTGGCAGTCTGCAGACAGTATTGAATCCGGCTGGCTCAGAAGTGGAATTGGGGATGGGAGGAAAGAAAGGAGAGAGGGGAGGAGGAAGATAAAGTGAGAGACGAGCGAGGGAGAAAGAGAGCGCGGTTGGTGGGAGTTCGGGGCGGATGTGCACGGGCCGCTTGGACCCCGGTAAGAGGAGGAAAGAGCTGGGGAATGAGCTGGACTGGATGAGGATGGGCAGGAGAAGAGCAGCAACAGCAACAGCAGCAGCATGCTGCAGCAAGTAGAGGCGGAAGCGGCAGCGGCGGCGGCGGTGGTGGCAGGCAGTAATCGTCGTCCACCACACCCACAACCCACAAAACCACGAACCACGAACCCGCACAAACGGCAGTCGCAGGAATGAGCTCCACCGCGACTTCCTTCCCGATCCCGAGCCAGCCGCCCCGCCGCGTCGCCGCGTCTTTCTGCCTGCGCTTCGCCTGCCCCGTCGCTCACACAAGGTTCCACCCCCACATTCTAGCGCCGCTTAGCGCAAAACCATGTTTGAGTGCAGGTGCGGGGAACGGCGGCCATCTCGCCGGCCAAGCGAGCGAGGGCAGCGAGCGACGGGGCTTTTATGCCCTTTTGGCTTCGTCTGCTCGGCCCTTCTCTTCCAGCCTAGCCCTTAGCGAGTCTAGCTCAGCCAGCACCCGTGTTTCATGCCATGGTTTTGAGCTTGACGGCCCCCCCTCTGCTCGAAATGTCGACGGGGCACGTGGTCGTCAATGGAGCATTGCCTCGTCGCCCCTCTTGATAACGAACGGTCGTTCTCGCTCCTGCCCAGAAACAAACTGCCGGCACGCAGGAGCACATGCTTTGAGGGGGCGCGCGGCCAAACGTTGACAAACGTGAATGCACAGCTAGAGCTTGTCGATCGCGGTCCATGCACAATCAGGATGCAGTCCGGGGAGTGTGGGGATTTGCGAGTTCTTTCGTATCTCGTGACACACCCGATCGAGAGCGCGTGTAGTACATACACTGGCGCATTTTGATATGGCCAATCTAAAAGCCCGTCCCCAATTATTGCATTAAGCATCCCTTCGTGTGATATTGGATTCATAGGGACTTTGTCGTGGGTGGAGCAGGCGCGGTGTCATAATTGCAACATAGCAATCGGACATGCCCCTGCAATTGCTTATTATCAGCACACCCTCTTCCAAGACCAGAGATGAGCAGAACGTCGCTGAGAATAGCGCGGTAGATCGTGCACGACTGTTAGAGGAACGCTACTGGAAGGCTGCCAGACGAAGAGGATGTCATCCCTGCTTCGAGCTTGCTGGCGTCGACATTGTTAGCCCCTTCCAGGAACAAACTCCCGTGGTCTTCCCTTCCTGCCATTGGCTTCTCGTCGCCGTTCCTCTTCCATCTTTGACACAATATCTTCGATTTTTAGTCCCGCCCAATGACGTACATCTACGCCCAAGCCGTCGGCCATTGCATGATCATACTGAACGACTCCTTCAATGCCTGCGTACTCCATTAACCTGCCGCTCATGCCTGGATTTTTCAAAGCGTTGGAGTTGAGCAAGCGCTGATTGAAATGGACGCCCCTTTGCTTCAGGTCTAGAAAGTGGCGCACCTTCTTGTTCATTACAGCAGCGGCAGAAGGATCTAACGGTGGCGGTGACGGAGGAATGTCAAAGTTGGGCACAGGTGGCATGGTCAACATGCGAACCCTTTGTCGTGTTTGTGAAAATGGAGAAAGAAAAGGATCAACCTCAGGCATGTCTAAGCCAGGAATTTGATCTTCCCGATCGTCCATCGGCAGGCTAGGGCCAAGAGCTGCCGTCGCAGCTGCATGATCCGTCATGGCAGTGTCTTCTGAATCCTTGGTAGGTCCAGCTTGGTGATCGTCTTCGACGGCTTCCGCCTGTAACGAATTCACTTGTGTAGACCCAGTGGCTATATCATTCTCAGGATTGGTGAACCATCGCGAGTGAACAGAAAAGCCGCATACCACTCGAGGTCTTCGCCACTTCCGTAGCACCACTGGCATCGAGCTAAACGATATAATTTTCATCAGTAGCCATCGTAATTCCTCGACCGCAGATACTAGATGTATACCTTGAGTGTCCCTGGGTCGGCAGTGACATCGTTCTCCTCATCGCTATCCGAGTCATAACCACCAAGACCCAGCGCGCTCATGCTCGGTACCTTGCTTTGGATTTCGAACTAAAATTGAGGGCGATAGGTCAATGCCTTGCCTTATGTCTACTCGACATTGAAGACGCCGTCCAGTTTTGCCGAAGTTCCGCCGGCCGGAGCTGGAGCTCGCGTCACCTGTTGACTGCCTGGCAGAAGGCGTCCTCGTGGGCGATCAGCCAGTACGATTATTCACAACCACGACTGTTTCTACCTCACTTCTCGTTTTCATTCAAACAAACATCTCTGCTAGCCTGGACATCTTGTGCCATCAACCAAATAAATACTCGCAGCAATGGCTGCCATCTTTTCCGATGCCGTCCCCCGATTCGGCCCAACTCCCTCCTACTCATCACAAGCCTCTGCGCCACGACAACATGGCTTCTATCCGTACGTTCGACATTGCTTGCCGCTTATCACTGTTCTCATACTGACTCTGTCGCAGCTACACAGATAACGGTGGAAGTGTACTCTCGATAGCAGGCAAGGACTTCACCATCCTAGCAGGCGACACACGGTCGACGTCCGGCTACAACATCAACTCACGTTATGTCCCCAAGCTATTCAAAATCGGCGGCGAAGGACCAGACCACAAAGGCAGCATGATCGTGCTATCGGTAGTCGGGTTCGCCGCGGATGGAAACGCGCTGCGGGAGCGCCTGGACACGGCGGTCAAGATGTACAAGTTCCAGCACGGCAAGGACATCACGGTCTCGGCGTGCGCGCAGCGTCTCAGCCACATCCTGTACGGCAAACGCTTCTTCCCGTTCTATGTGCACGCCATCTTGGGCGGTATCGATGAGGAGGGCAAAGGCGCGGTATACAGCTATGATCCCGTGGGCAGCTACGAGCGCGAGCAGTGCAGAGCGGCAGGCGCGGCGAGCAGTTTGATGATGCCCTTCTTGGACAACCAGGTCAATCTCAAGAATCAATACCAGCCTGGCTCAGGACAAGGTCATGCGTTGGCGCAGAAGAAGCCGGAACCGCTTCCCAGGCATGAGGTGGTACAGCTGGTGGAGGATGCTTTCACCAGCGCGGTGGAGAGGCATATCGAAGTGGGTGACGGGCTGCAGATGATGACCATTACGGCGAATGGCATCGAGGAGGAGTTCAGGCCATTGAAGAAGGATTGAGCAAGATGGGCAGCGTCAACTTCCCGTTCAGCATCTCCATCAATAGATAAAGAGCATCTTCAGACGACCTGCAACATCAAATCGTGGCTTTCGTAGTCATATGCCGACTAGTGACCGCGCGCTTATCTGCGCTCAAGTATCGAATGAAACCATGAAACCCTTCACGCTCCTGTCTCTGCTCAATGGGCATGTCTTGCTCTTGCTAAATGCCTAAAGCGTGACTGTGACAAGAAGCTCAATCCACACATTCCCACTCGACACTCAGCATCATCAAATTCACCATAGACGCTAGAATTGAGAGCTTCGAACAAGAAGGGGTATCATTTTACTTCCAACAACTACATCATCTCTCACGCACTACAGGCGATCTATGCGACGCCTCATCGCCGCCTACGCTGGTCCGCCACCGTACCGCCCCTACCAGCATCGTCGAGTCCAGCCGCGTATCCCCGCCGCTCAGCACCGCGTCTACTACGCCGCGCGAAACTGATATTGCTCGCGCTGTCGTCCGGGGCCAATTCGCTGAAGCCGTCGTCCATGTCAATCTCCGGCGTCGCGTTCGCTTGCTCAGACGATGCAGCTGCTGCTGCTGCTGCGTCATCGCTAGCGGCTACTCGAGCCTGTGCTGCGGCTGAGAGACCTGCTGCGCGTGAGCGCAATTGGCCTCGGAGGACTTCGGCGCGCTGGTGGAGGGTCTCAAAGGCGTCTTCGAGTAGCTCCATGTCGCGATAGATTGACCGTTCGAGCTCTGATAGGATAGCTATTTCTGTTTCTTCGTCGAGCTGCACGGGCCCTCCACTGCTAGAAGGTAGGGAAGTAGTACCGGTCATGGTCGAGCCAGCCGTTGAGAATGGCGTTGACCCTCTGAGCGGTCCAGGACTGAATGTGTGGCTACGCAGCGTTGACATTGGCGAAATACGAGGAGCAGAAGGCGAGAGGGGACTTGTCACTCTTGACAATGGGTTCAGACCTTGTGGTGCTGCCTGAGTTGAATGATTGGCGGACAGTGAAGGGACATGTGGCTCAGCACCTGACCATAGGAAGCCATCGAAGCGACCAGAGACCAGAATGTCCCATTCGGCTGGGCTGATAGCTGCCAGCGTAGCAAGCATTCCGTGCAGGTCTGGATGATTTAGTAGATATAAAGTGCTTTCAGGCTTCCGGGGACGGGCAACCAGTCGATACAGACGCTGCAATGCAAGGCTTGTCTTTTCGAGCGTGTTATCAACTGTATTCTTTCCGTCATTCGTAGGCGTTGTAGAGCGAGAGGATGGCAAAGAAGTTTGTCCTTTCATCAGAGCAGCGAACAACGGACGAGTGTTTGGGTCTAGTCGAGTCAGCATTGCAAATGCCAAGGTCTCGTCGTCCACGTCGCGGGGCGCGTCCGGCTGAGGCGTGTCCACCGCCTGTGCAGCAAGCCAGTCTTGCACAGAACGCTTGGTCTTGTCATTTTGGCGCATATAGTGTTGTTTGAACTCTTCCGGCACGTCGGGATCGAGCTTCTGCATCGGCTTGTCGACTCTGCCATTTAGCTCGATTGAGCCGGTCGCAGCGTCAAACGTGAATGGTGGCCACGGGGGCAGCTCACGTCTGCCTGATACAAATTCGAGAATCTCCCCCCACGAGACACCTATATCTTCCTCTGACTTGTTTGCAGTTTGTGATGTCTTGCAAACAACGCAGTGACATTTCTCCGAAGAAATGTTTCGTGCGAACACATGCTCGAGCCGGTCGAGCAGTCTTCTGGCGACGGAACGATAGCCAGTGGCGACCGCGACGGAACCATTTTTGGACAAGACTTTGTCGAGATCATCAAGACGCCGAACAATGGGAGAAAACACCTGAACTGCATCAAGGGAGCTAGTGATTTGAGTTGGTTGCAAAGTAGAATATTGCTGGTATGTGTGACTGGCAGGATGTTTGTTTATGGGTATCAATGACCTGGGAATAAGATGTGGTAGACCACCATTAAGAAGTAGATAATCAACGCGGGGAGGTTCATCCGTGTACTCCGATGGAGGTGGATTGTTTGGTGGCTGCGTGTGCTGGGTTTCTATCGTAGGTGTAATGAAGGGAGGGGGAGCCATAGAGGTAGTGGCTTTGGCTGGGTGGGAGAAACCGCCTGGTGTGGTTGATTGAGGTTTCTGTAGAGGATTCACTGGCGTACTTTGCATTACAGGAGGACCCCTGCTGTTGAATGAGGGTAGAGGAGAATGATCCTGGTGAGACGCTGTCGCTGGAGACCTTCGTCCCGCAGCAATGGGTGTGGTTTGTGAGTCGGTCTTCGAAGGTATGGGAGAAATGCGTCCGACCGACGCACCAGAAGGTTTTCGGGCGGCCGAGCTGCGGTCACGTTCCACTGCGTTCCGATGCATATGAGTTCCGGAAGCATATCTCCTTGCTGTCCCGCGACTGGACTCGACAGTCTTGGAAGACGAATCCGACTCATCACCTCTGGAGACCTTGCGCGGGCTCGTGGCAGCCTCTGCTTTCAGGTTTGAGATACGCGGCCTTGCTCCCAAGTCAGCGCTTTGCCTCGGCGAATCGTGTCCGTCCTGCGATCTGCGGTTGCCATTGGCAGAGGCCTTCTTAATATCTCCCTCGTCAGATGTCAGGGGCGGGCTTGGGGGTGCCCTGGTTGCGCCCTCAGATCCGCTGCCTCTTCTGCGATATTTCGCTCGATTATTGGCGTCCCCATCTGTGCCATGCGGTGGTGGTGCCGAGCCTTTCGATTTCGTAGGGCTTTCATTCGGTCTGACCGCTTCCCTGCTGTGTTCTTTCGAGAAGGCCGGATAGGCGCTGACCTTGGAGTCTCCTACTGATACACGACGGGCCATTTCCGGGACCGCGGGGGTGGCAGACAATGTAGAAGCTCTGAGCCGCGACGGAAGGTCACTCATTGAAGAGCGACTAAGCCTTGATGCGTCCGGACTGAGAGCTCTGCTGCCCCTCTCCGGTGTTGAGCGACGTCTGAGGTGCTTTTTCTTCGGAGCTGTGCGTGCCCTCTCCCTCTCTCTTTCCCTGTCTCGATCGTTTGTCTTTGGCTTCTCCTCTTCGCGCCTGCTCTTGCGCCGGAGTGGATCACCTTCTCTGGAGGCCATGTCGAGCTCGAAAAGCTGACGAGCGATCCAAGAGGCTTCCCAATTCCGATAAGCCTCGGTCGAGTCATCCAGTGCCGCCAATTCTGGTCACGCAGTCGATCGGGCCGTGTCGGACGTTTTGCTCGTGTGTGTGACACATGGCGACGAAGGAGATGTGAGGCACGCTGTGCCGCCCGGACAAGCGGTCGAGGAGCTAAACCCCGGGAATATTTGCCTTGGGTGGACCGCATCCGACAAACAAACGGCTGTCAGGCCCCACTTGTCTTCACATGTACGGTACCGCGGCCGACACTTGGGCCTCAATAGAACTCACGTGCTTACACTTGCGACTCAAGAAGAGGCTCGACAACGCTCTATTAGACCTTTTTTTTTCTCCGGGGTCGACGGCCTCAACCAATCTGCGTAACCTGGAATCCCTACGATACATGAGGTATCGCTACGGTCCATTGTGGCGTGTTGAAGGTCCCCACGAGCAGAGATCGCAGCTCTATATACCCTTCGATAATCAGATACCCTCGAGCTAAGACGTAGGAGGCCCCGCAGACCGAACACAAAACTACGAGAGGGTACACGACGAGTCTTGAGGCGTCGCCAACCATAATGTCATACCACATCCACCATACGCGAGCGCTGGAATCCGCGATGACATGTAGGAAGGCCCAAAGAAGCCCGGAGAAGCCAACATACAACGCTGAGGCGCGCCAGAGCCAGGCTTCGATATCTGATGGGAAGCTAGAATTCCAAGCGGCTATGTGTATGGCGCTGAAGACGACGCTCGCAGCCCACAAAGTTGTTCCCATTGTCAGCCCTCCTGTAGTCCTCAGCAGGCCATCGTGAGGCCAGTCATTGGCTTCCAGCGTGACGAGACGCTCTGTGCGGCATTCGTACCAAGGTAAGTCATCATAAGACAAGGCTTGCTCAAGGTCAGATCGTCGACATCGTCGGCACCTTTCAGGCATCTCCGGGTACGACTCAAGCGCATTTGCGTATTTCTGGTTACGTGGGCTGACTGGTCGGCGGAGGAGCTTGCGTGCCGCTGCATACTCTTGAAGTGCTTCGCAAGCTAATCTTTGTCGAGTCCTGGTGAGTGCACTCCGGTAGGTGTGTTCGTTTTCACCTGCATGAGATTCTCTTCCATCTGCTTGTAGAGCATCCACAGGAGTTACTCGGTTCAGTCCGGCGGAGCAGAGCGTGCTTACGCTCGAGTGTTCTATTTCTCTTTCCTTCATTTGGAAAGAACCGTCTACAGAACAAAGAGACACCTCGAGACTTGCGATCTCTGCTAGTTGTGCTTTATTCATGCGAAAGCCAGGAGTCATCCAGCTTTCGGGCGAGTCCAGTTGGCTTACCATGAGCATCAGTGTCGCGAGCGGTCTCGCCCAGTCGCCCTTCAATATTGTAGGTTCTTCAATCTTCCGAGGCTTGTGCCACCATAGAGCAGTCAGGACGCAGGCGCAGAAAACGTGGCCCAACACCGTGACCTCGAGTAGGGAGATTGGTAGGTGAAGAACGAGCCTCAAAAATACTTGCATAAGCATCCATGAAACTTGTAGTACCGTCACGAACTTTCCCAGTTCGTCTATCTTGCTCTTGTCAATGATTTCCTTTCTTGTGATGACTGGAAGGACGCCGCAATCTGCCAGAAATTTGACGCCCTTGGGAGTGATTGAAAGTCTCTTGATACCAGTGGCAAAGGCCGGCGTTGTAGAACCGAACGACTGGTCAAAGTCGAAGACGTATCCGCCCATGACTGCATAGAATCCATGGGTAGTCGTAAAGGGATGTGTGTATCCCTGTCTAATATTAGGCCATATCAGCAGAGACTTACGACGTTCACGAACCTTCAAGGTCTCCATATGCTTTCGTAGCGCTTGAGCAGACAACAGTTGGCGCCATGCGGCCCAGATAACGAGCTCTGGTCCGAAGATTCCCAGGAAGCACCAGTAGCAGTAAGGCAGTAGCTTTCGAAACACCGAGCTTGATTTCGCTGGAACATTCAATTGAATGACTGACCAGGAACAAACAAAAAGAGTGACGGTACAAGGAATCAATATGCCAAGTGTGCCACGCTCGTTGGGCTCGCTAACCCAGCCCAGACGTGACGAGTTCTGTGACTCTGATGGTGATACGAGAACGACACTCATGGTGTTGAGTGATTGTGACGCGGAGAAAGTGATTTGTAGGTTTCGACTTACGCTCCTGCCATGGACTACTTATCAAGGCCGAACTATCAATGGCTATTCGCTGGGAAGATGCACAACTGTTGCAATAAAAGGCCGTGCATAGTCTCTTGCAGCTAATAGCAACGCAAGCGCAAATACAGACAGGCTGGCGCTTACAATCTGGCCATTGGTGGCCTTCTCGTTCTTTGAATTGAAACATGGAGGCTGCAGGTATATGTTGGGAGAGATATGCAAGAGAACACAAGCGTAGGAGCTTCCATCCTTCAGCGCGTGGGGAGGCAGCACAAGTCCTTGGGCAGGATCCCTCGCCATTCTGCTGTTTGCAGATCAACGGCCATCCTGATAAACGCGTGGACTTGGTCGCAACCCCAGAAGATGGCCCCGATGAGAGGACGCCATCACTACGCGCCGGTCCTCCTTGCGGGGCCGAACCGAGCTGTCAATTTTTAGTGCGCCAGAGCGAAACGCTAAGCCAGGGTTTTTGCCCGTTATGGGGCTTGCTACTGCATGGCTTGCCGCCGAGTGCTCTGTCCAACGCATGACCTGCTGCAGTGCTGCAGCTTTAAGCGCTGAGGCTGCTGCAGTCTCACAAGGCGCTTAGAAAAGGTCCAACCACCGCTCCTGAAAATGAACGTATTTTCCCATGTCTTTCTCGCCTTATGAGATTCGTATCCAGGTGCTATGGTGGTGCAAGCGACGATGAAGAGTCGTACCAAAGTTGAGGAAACGCTGCTGCCCCGGCCCCGGAACGAGTCGACCGACGGATCTTCTCCGGGCGAACGCTTGCTCTTCTACGACGAGATTCGTGAGTCTTCAAGCAGTATCGACAATATGCTTGTCTGCCTTGACTGACATAGCAATACAGCACCGTGGCAGAAGTATCTCTCTCGATGATCGAGAAGCATTGATTTCTCCAACCTGACCTTGAGTGCCTAGGGATAACGAGTACTTGCTATCAGGTTACCGGTGAGATCCCCGCTAGTAATCACCCTTTTTCCAGAGCTCATTCCGTCTCAGGCCTACATCCAATTCATGGCTTCTCTCCTTTCAAAGCGTATTGCAATGGCACAATGAGACGAGTAAGTCTATTCCAAACCTTTATACGCTATTCTAATATCAAAGCATAGTCAATATCCACACCCATGTCGCGGGATCATTCATATTCGCCCTATTTCCAATCCACTTCTACCATACATACTACCAGCATGTCGCAGGAGCGGTAGCAATTGACGCCGTCCTATTCACCATTTACTTCCTCGGTGTTTCGGTCTGCTTCGCTTGCTCGGCAACGTAAGATTGTATGCCACCAGGGTATTATGAATGCCGACTGACCACTTTCATCGAAACAGCTGCCATCTGATATGGAATCATAGTCCTGCCCTTGCCAGCCTGGGAAATCAACTTGACTACTGTGGAATTGTTTTACTCATGTGGAGCGCCAGTCTTGCCTCCATCCATTTCGCTTTTACATGCGATCCGTGGCTACGAGGCATTCACTGGCTTTTTGTAGGTCTTACCAATACTGCTATTCGCTCCGGCTCATCTTCTTCCAGGTATCTGCAAGTGGTTTTGGATGTATCGTCTTCACTCTCAATCCCAAGTTCATCAACCCGGCATTCCGCACGGCAAGAGCGACGATGTATGCAAGCCTTGGATTGTTTGCTGCTCTTTTTGTCCTGCATAGCATATATCTATATGGCTTTGAGAATCAGCAGAAGCGTCTCTCTCTCGGTTGGATGATAGCCATGGCCACCAGTAATCTGGTGGGTGCTGCATTCTATGCATCTCGTGTGAGTCAACCTTGAGACCACAGCTCATGACACATGCTAATCACAGAACTAATTATTCCAGTATCCAGAAATCAGCCATCCATACAAGTTTGACATGATCGGTGCCAGTCACCAATTATTCCATGTCTTTATCCTTATTGCAGGGCTCGTCCACTATAAAGGTCTCGTGGCTGCGTTCTTGGAAGTGCGAGGACCAGAACATATTTGTTGATACTACTATTGATACGTCTAGAAGGCGTGCGATGAACAAGGAGACGGGATACGTACTGAGAGAAGATATGTACCAATGAAGACATGAACAGAAAACTTCAATCTCTAATGATTTGTGTTGAAACGATTTCCGACCACTGACATTAACGATTCCAGCGCGCCGGAAGACTTACAAGCTAAATACGGGATGAGCTAGGCCAAAAGAGGCAGAAAATCAAAGGTAAGCCGTTTTCCACGTATTCGTCATAATACTAATTTCCCGCAAAGCTGGAAATTTGCATTTCGCAATCTATTTTACCCTTGTTTTCACTGCTTACAGGTATGCTACTGTACCAGGCAGGTTGTTCTATCTGGTTCCTTGAATTCCCGCAGGCTATACCGATGATCATTGGAATGCTAGAATATTACTGACGCTGCTATCATGACTCCAACAATCAGACCTGTAACTCCTACTACATGCTGTCTTCCCGCGGCACTGCTCAACTTCTCATTTCGACTTCCTGGCGATGTCTTGTTGGTAGGACCACTGGGTGACGGGCACAAGATCTGCACATCAAGACCTCCGTCTTCCTTGCTTGCGTTGCCAAAGCGGATCATGATTCGGGTAGTGACGCCATTTAGTAGGTGATCGTACACGTTGTAGTCGCCAGTCTTGTTAGTGTTGTCGCCAGGTTCTAGACCAGCCAAGCCAATTGGACATGTCCCGTTGAGAATGGAAGTCGCTCCTCCTTTGCAACGCGTCAGCACTGTCCGGAAAGACTTCACTATCAACGAGATGTACTACTCACCATCAGACCCCCAGGATGTTTTGTCAAAGGTCTTTATGAAGTCGTTGCAGCTCGATGGCCAATTTACCGTGAAGGGCGAGGTGTTGAAGAGAGTCGAGCAGAAAAGTCCCGACTCCAGGTTGGCAGACCAGACGGGCGTCCCCGTGATATACGAACTTGCTGTTCGCACATAATATTGCTCGAGGTCCGAGAGGCATTGAGAGCTTGCGACGTTGGTGCATCGTCCATCAGGCGAAGCATCGAACGAAATGGTGGAGAAACTGTAGCTCGGAAGCAACTCGCAAAACACTGGTGCCGGACTCCATTCCGAGGTTGAATTCGGATGCTGAGAGATGGACAGGGGGACTTCCAGAAAGTTGTTCAGCTCGGATTTGAAAGTGGTGCCATTTTGAGTGACCGTGGTGGTCAAGGTCCAGAGATCAGCGGTATCGTTGGACACCACGGTTTGGCCATTCGCACCGGGCACGAAGCCGGGGAAGGTGTAGCTATTACTTACGTTGGCCGCAGCCAAGGCTTGATTGACAGTCCTGCATTCATTGGTAATATTCATAATGAAAAGCAGTCGTTGAGTGTTGCTTCTCCAGACTCCTGTGCGTGGACAACCAAGAGTGGGGCGCGCTGGTCGACAACCTTATACGTATTCACAGATCTGGTCAAATCAACCTCAGCGCAAATCAGGCAAACGCCATCCCATCATCCACCACCCCGTGCATCATCCCTAGTGCGACCAAGCCTGGGAGGGTGTGTGGGGGGGCGCAGTTCCACCAACAACCAACACGGTACAACACTCGACCAAGCCAGGCCTTACGTCAGATCATAAGCTGCGAAACTCTAAGACATGGTCATTGATTCGATCGAAAGTATAGTGAATAATAATATTCCGAGCACAGGTCGCTGAGGACGTAGGCTTGTATCCGGCATCACAATTACTCAGGGGCCCAAGATTGGCAGGCTGGTGCTGCACGAGTCAGTCTCATAGCTATAAGGCATGCAAGTATGAAGGTCGTCGTCATACCTCAGATTTGTCAGAGGTATTGCATACCAGCAACGACCATGAAATCTGTTGCTTTAATTCTGAAAACGTGATGGACCAAACCAGATGTCTCCTCGAGATCTTACCATGCGGGGTCTTTCTGCGTTCGTTCACTCACATCTCAGGAAAGGAGACCTCGAACAATTTACTTAGAGCTTCACCTGCTCCCTTTCGAAGTTAGTCTTGGAAATGTCCGAGAATGAACCCCGAACGTTTTCGATCGAAGTACAAGATAATGACCAACCCACTTTGACCGAGGAACATATCGATTACCACGCGTTCCGGCGAATGCAACTTGTCAGCGACCCGAAGCGGGCTCTTCAAATCGGTCTTATCTGTGGACGGCGTGACTTGGAGCAAGTAAAAGCGCAACAAATTTCCCGTCCTCGACATCTACGACTTTGAAGAAATGATAGCGGTAGTCTCTCTGCAATGGGCCAATGCAGGAGCTTCGACCTAGTCTCGATTACAGCGTGTTGGTAGAGCAAGGTGTAGTCTGACCTGTCTGAGACCATCCGGAAGACTTTCTGGACTAGATCCGTTAGCCAATGAACATAGATGGCTAAGCCCAGGAATGCTCGAACGTAATGGAGCATTCGCAAATTTAATGGGAAGACGGAGAAGACGAAGTTGTATGGTTCGGCATCTGTCAACGGTTAGGATTTTCTATACGGAAACCTCGCAGGTTGCGTAGTCATGGCTTCCTCACTGAAATGAGTACCGATCCTTTAATTTGGGAGAGCATTCTCCGCCCTGAAGACTTGGCTGTCTTGCAAAAAGGTACGGCGACCGTCCTTCTGGAGAAAGCGAGATCGACTACTAAGGCACGACTTCGGGCTAATATAAAATGGACCTTCAAGACCTTATGAGCGATCGCATGTTTCCACGGTCATGATAGGCCGCCCAACACATCCGGCCTACTCGATGTCAAATCGTAGTAGACTACTCTCGTCGCGCCCCTAGCCTTCTCTCGTTTATAATCTCATTCATACGGCGCGCCCAATTTCGATTGCGGTTTGCACAGTCCCATGGTTGATGTAGAAAAACTTGGCTTTCGGAGAGCCTCAACATTGTCCCTACACTCACCGATGCCCAACTCGCACTCGATTCGTACCGCATATGTCTTGAATTGCTTTGGAAGGCAATGTTTCTACGTCGCTATGCCGCTAATGAGAAGTTCGTGGCTTCTCTACGACGTTAAGATGCATTGTAACAAGCATGTCAGCAGCCGTGCCAGATGTGACTGATGGCTACTCAATCGACGCGCTCATGCACAGTGTATGTACCACTGCCTGTATAAAGATGCATAAGAGGCGGATCTATGACAGGGCGTATTCTACGCAATCGAGCTGTAGTGAACAAAATTCTCCAGACCAGCAAGCTATACCTGAAGATATCTGGCGTCACAATGTCCGCGACTAGTCTTCGGCCCGCGCCCACCAGCCAATACATCTTCGCGAAAACTTCTTCTTGCTGATTTGTGTCTATCAAGTCTCTGTCGCCCCTCCATACAGCCTCTTGTCAAAGAATCGGCTTGTGATCCTGTGCTGATGACTTACAAGTACAAATCGAGTGAAAGTTGGCCGAGAAATGATGGTAAATGTTTTTTGCAGAATCTAGAGCGGGAAAGAAACGTGGAGGAACGAAATGGTAAATAACGAAACAGGACAAAATTATGGTATAGCCCCGTTCTATCATTGCGAATAGTCTGGCATCGACATTATGTCTAACCTTGCTTCTCATTATACAAGGGAGCTCGTTGTGCCGTGTATTTCATCACGTATCCAATGAAATGTTTTGATGTCGATGATTTGACAATGAGTGGATCAAACACTGACCAAGAGCAAGTAGTGACAATGTCTTCGAAGTCATGCACGATCGACGGAAAACTCAAGTAAGGGCCGATGACGACAACGACAATGACAGGAGAGCTGTTCACTCTCGTTCCATAAGAGCCATGAATCTACACGATAGTCACTTTGCGACTCCTGAACTTTCGGTATCGTGGACAGTGATGCCATGGTCGTGGACAATCTCATCACTCAGGTTCGAAAGCGTGGTCACACCTCCTCCACCGAGATGATCTATATTTGTACACAAACCCATCAGTGCACTGTACAACGATAAGGCAGAAAGCTATCAACACAAGGCTGAGACAGCTGCACAAGGTAGAAGCCGTGCCCATGCACGACGGACATGATCGAGGATGAGCGGTGGGACTTCGGCCCTATTGCTGCACGGCGATCTGCGGAACTGGTGATTGGGTAGTGTTGGTTTGCTCGATTGTCACATGAGCGAGGGTGGGGAACATTTGTTGGGAATGCAACTCATAGGGAGCAGAAGGGAAGACCACCTGCTAATCTCGGGCGGACAAATAGGTTGTGACAAGCAGCGAACGGCGGTTTGGTGCTGCTCCTGCGGGGGCCACCAACAACAAACACCAACTCGAGGAGAGCCGAACCAGGTCTTGATTGAAGACGCCGCCAGGATCGCCAGTTCTGACAGACGCCGAGCTGACGGTATTTTTGCACAGCTTCGGCTGGACATTTGTTCCCGACAGCGCGGTCTGAAAGGTGCAGGCTGCGACGTCCCGAGTGCGTTTATCCTGTGGTCCGAGTCTTGGAACGAACAGGCTGGTTGGTGCTGGCGTTGGCATCTAGGGACGTACCTTTTTAACGAGTTTGGCTCAACGGCGCCCGTCCCGTGAGCTGCTCCCGCAGCAGTTTCGCCTGCATGACAGCGGCGGCACCCACCCGGACCCGGTGGCTGCATTCAAAGGACAATTCCCGGGAATCGCTTGGGTGACCTCTGTTTCGCGGGCACGTATCGGCTATGCAACTGGATGATTATCTATCAGAGATGCACACTTCGTCGGACAATTTCCAAAGAGAGAGGGTAGAGCAGGATCGGGGGAAAAAGGATAAAAACGCCACAGTCTGGACTGTCGCCACATGTTTGCTGCTGCCCGCACCGCCGCAGATCATCCGCAAGGTTCTCCCAAGCGCATGCCTGAGATGATGGGGTACGCGACGTTGTGGATATCGAAAAAGCAGAATGCTCGGCAGCTCTCGCGGAGTGAGGAGACCAAGAGAAACAAACACGCATGGACGAGGGGCGCGACTTCTAAGCTTCAAGACTTGGAGGCGACAAGGGGCCTGTGGGCCCTCCTTCGGCCAGCCAGGGCTAGCCTCACGCCGCCTGCGTTTGGTTCCAATAGCGCCTTCTCTCCCGGCGTTCGGTTTCTGTCTGGAAAGGCCGTGACAGCCAAAATTGCGACGCAAAAAGCAAAATCCGAACGCGCCCACTCGATCAAGGAAACTCTTGCAGAAACTCTCCAGAGATGACAGCCAGGCACGGCGGCGAATCGCACAGCGTCCCGTGGGACTCAGAAGCCGCCTAGCTGATCCTGGCGGCCCCAGTAATCATTGGGTGCTCGGCGCGATATGATGAGTGGACGCCGCTGCTGCAGCCGAGCAAGTGCCAACGTCCATCTTGGTCCCTATCGTTCGACCGCCAGTCGCACGATCCATCACTGATGAGCCCTCCTTACTCATGCCGTCGGTCGGTGCATCCCAGGAGGGGTTTCCCGGGATCCAGCGACGCGCCCACCCCTTGCCCAAGCGCCTCTGGCCGCCGCACTCACAGCAGCGAGCAGCGGGGTGGCTGCGGCAGGCGCAGACGTTTCTTTTGGAGGTCGGTGAAGATGAAGTTCGCCCACCCCCGCGGCGCATCTGGCGAAATGGGAGGGCACGCATTTCGGTCGACCTCTCGGCGCTTCAGGAGCGCTCGGCAAGACTTCGAGAGTCGCAAGATACGACAGCCAGGAAATGTCCATCTGGACCTGTTTGAGCAGCGCAGATCATTCGTCGCGTCGAATTTGTCCCGCGCGCTTCGTTCGCATGGAACTCGGACAAAGGGCGATGGAAACAAGCAGTGATCAGCGAGCGACACACTCCCGGCAATGGGTGTGACGACGGGTCGGTGCGTGCTGTGGGGATTCTTCCAGGCTGGTGTCGAGATACATTATGGCCGATTTTGGGTTGCGGGCCGTCGTGGCTCGTCCAACGGGCGATGCCAGTGGCGGGGCGCCGGCTGGGAATATGGCAGGGGTGTGCTGTGCGGGCGGCTGCGGGCTGGTGTGGTGCATCACGACGTGTGACTGGTCAGGCCGGTCGATGAGCACGAGTAGGCCCGTTCCAACACTACAAGCACGGCATAAATCTGCACAGGGCACAGCC
This sequence comes from Dothideomycetidae sp. 11243, assembly GCA_000836255.1. Lineage (NCBI taxonomy): Eukaryota > Fungi > Ascomycota > Dothideomycetes > Dothideomycetidae sp. 11243. The sequence goes on along the minus strand of DF938581.1, from coordinate 961,074 downwards.
GGGAACACTGCAGCCGGGCCCAGCACAACACACACTCACGCATGCATGCACGCACGCACACACACTCACGCACCCATGCACGGCCGGTCCTCCCATCATTGCCGGACCGACGAGTGCGCTGTTGGTGTGCCATCGGTGTCCATAAGTTCCGTCCAGCGCGTGAGGACCGGGCGGCTGGGCGCTGATTGTCTCTCTGGGCTGCCGCACGCGGGCAAAACACCGCAGCATGACCCAATGCCTGCCTCTCTGCCAGCCGTTGTGGCGGGCGTAGTTTCAGACCTCTGCACTGCGCACACGCACACGCACAATGGCTGCTCCCAGGATCGGGCTGCAGTAGACTACTGGCCGGACGTATGCACGCAGACGATACAAGACCAGGCCAGGAAGAGGATGAGAAGCAGGACGAGGGTGAGGATGAGGATGAGGATGAGGCTGGCCGTTCGGCACGGGGGGGAACACACCCTGGGCACACGGACCCGGTGCAGACGGAGGGACGAACGAACCAAAGCCGTGGCAGAGGGAAGGCGGCGGTGCGCTAGTGCGATAGCCTGGTGGCCTGGGACGCCTGACATGCCTGTGTGGCCTGGTGCTGTGCATTGCTTGCATTCGACCACCGCCCGTGCCTCTTTAGCTCTCACTAGCTCTGAGCTTTTTTGTGCATTTGTGCTGCCCTGACACTCTGCCCTCGTCCTTCTCTGTCCGGCTCTGTCCTGCTCTGTCCTGCTCTGTCCTTGCTCTAGCTTCAATCCTTCTGCCTGTGCCCTGCGACGTCGGGGGCTTGCGTGCTTCTGCTCCTGTCCCTCCAATCCTCCGGCGCCACCCTCCTGCGCCTGCACTTGCCTTTCCCTACTCGTGCCTCCGCTCGCTTGCACCTCTTCACTCAATTGCGTTCATGTCGGCCATTGCTAGCGCGGTGATCGTGCACCCTGCACTGGCGTAGGGTGGTGATGGTCACCATCCAGTCGGTAACTCACTCTCGACCACGCGCCCCGCTGCTGCGGCTCCTGCCCTCAAGGGAATATATGCCCCCACCACCATCGCCGCCACCGCACTTCTACCTCTGCTCCTCGCATTGAGCTTGCTGCCGCCGTATCGCTGACATCCCGCGCTATCACCCGGGAACTTCTCCTTTCGCCTGTTGCTCCTGGGCGGCCGAAGGCTTGTGCTGCTTCTTCACTTCACTCGGCTGTCCTCATTTCAATTCTTCCACCTGGACTTGCCTACCTCCCGTCCTCTTCTCCTCTCGACCGTCTCCAACCTCTACTACCGTCGCCATCATCCTCACTCTCACTCAATTACGCAAGCACTCCTCCACTCAATCTCGGTCATCTTTGTTCGAGAGCTGGCTGTCCAGTCGTACCTTGTCGTCTCGGCTATAGTCACACATCCAAGAAGCCGCACCTCTACCTTAAAGTCTGGAACCACGATACCTTCGACATATGCGGTGATCGCACATCATCTCAGCGATTGACAATCCGCAACCGCTCTGAGTAGTCGCTACAGCTTGACAGCTATCTTCTGTTGATCATCCCCCAAATCCATTTTCTACCACTCCATATATCGGCGCCGTCGCCGAAGTGACCTTCTTGATTCACGGACACGTCACTGGCCTCGTACACTGAACTGGATGACAGATCAGTGACAGCCATGGAGCAAGTTATCCCGGTCGACAATGAGACAGTCGCGGAATTCTCAAGGACTACAAGGGACGGCAGAAAACTCACATATAAGCTCAATGTGCTACAACAGCCAGAGAAGGCTCGTGCCTGTGGTTCGGGAGCCAAGTGTAAGTCACTTCAACCCTCTTACTCCGACGTCACGGTTCTAATAAAGAGCGCAGCATCCGCTGACCGTCGTCCTGTCGACCCTCCGCCTATCGTGGAATTGAAAATCTTCGAAGGCGAGAACGCCGACACAGACATCACTTTCACCATGAACGCAAATTATTTCCTTTTCGTTACCCTTGAGCAAGCTCGTCCCATTGCGCAAGGACGTGTGCCACAAGACCATAGTCGCACACCTGTCTTGACTGGTACACCCGTCTCTGGTCTGGTGTATCTTGACCGCCCCCATCCTGCCGGCTACTTCTTGTTTCCTGATCTCTCGGTACGACACGAAGGCAAATACCGCCTGAGCTTCAATCTGTACGAAGAACTCAAAGAGGAAAAGGACCAGGACAAAGTGGTCGCTAAGGACGACAAGCCAACGGGCATAGGAGCGGCTCACGTCACCCACCGTCTTGCGGTCAAGTCTCGGCCCTTCATTGTGTACAGTGCCAAAAAGTTTCCTGGACTCAATCAAAGCACTGAGCTCAGTCGCACTGTGGCTGAACAAGGATGCCGCGTTCGTATACGTCGCGACGCACGGGTGCGCAAGAGAGGTAAGCACGGGCAAGACACTGACTGCGGCGATGAACCTGGCGGCGACATGTACACCGCTCCCGCTGGTGATCGATCTCAGATGTCTAGCCGCCAGAGATCTTCCAGTGTCGACAGCCACAGATCTATTGCACCCGCAATCTCGCGACGGCCGTCGGAGCAGACTTTGGGTCATCAATACGACCAGGGCCCTTCGCAAGGACGTCAAACACCATTAGGTGGTGCTCCAGGAATTCCTCCTGCGGCATATGGCCAAGAGCCAGCACCCCAATATCAAACCCCATACCACCAAGGCGTGTCTTATAGCCAGACCGCCATGGCTCCGCCGCAGCACGTGAGACAATCCTCTTACCCATACTCTTATCAACACTCTGGGCCGCACCCTCCATTTGCTGGTCACGGTCTACATGGCTCAGCAGGGTATCCAGGCCCGGTAACATCTCCTGCACCAATGCATTCACAGCCAACCGGACAGCCGAACTACCAGTTCAGGCCTGGAATGTCGGAGGCCCGACATGGTCAACCCTCCGAATACCAATCGGCATCTAATTACGCGACTGCTCCTGGCTACCGCTACCCTGCCGGTCCGACTCACGCCCAATCTCATCAGATCCCCCCACCCTCGCACGTGCCCGTGGAAACCTCTTACCACAACCACAATTCTGTCAAGGACGCATCGCCCCCTTACAATGCGCAGTACCACACGGGATCCGTGGCTACTCACAGGATGCTTCCCGCAATAAGCACTGCGAACCAGATTCCATCGAGACTGCTCGAGCCTGCATCGCCGGCCAGCGCGGGCCCCTCTCCAGTATTTTCGGATGGACCTCGCACGTTCCACCCTCGCGCAGAGGCAGACAGCCACGCCTCAATTTCCAAGGGAAAACGCTCATACGGTCAGGTATTTGACACGATGCACATGGATGGACCCCTGCGTGGGGGAGCTCGACCTGTGCCTGGCGTAGCGCATGGTCATCACTCCTCACTCCACGTTGACCCCGATGAGGCGGCCGAAGATGCAGCCGCCATCGCCGCCGGGTTGCGAATGAGCTACAAGCGCGCGGACGGCCGTCAGATCACCAAGTCACTCCCCTTCGATCACTGAAGCCCGTCATACTTCAGCCATTTTTCTTTCTTGTTTCAATCCGTAGTGCATAGATACCCTTTTTCGACAAATGACGGCAAAAGATCATGCCCTCCGCTTTGCTTGCCTGCGGGGGCCGTCCCGAGCATATGAGATCAAGTCTCAACTCCGTTTCCGGCTGATTCATGACCGGGTTTTCCCCTTGGAGGAAAGAGCGTCATGAGTGACGCCACTACGCTTCAGAAGCTAGCTAGAATGAATCATGTTAATCAGCAACAATGCGTCTGGGATCGTGTGTTTTGTTGATGTGCGGTGGTGAGTTGTGCAAGTGTCGTGTTGTTGCTTTTGCGGGCCGCACCGCCCGAGCCAGCGGCCGTGACAACGACGGCGACAGCGACAGCAAAACACGCCACCAACCTGTCGGGAACAAAGAGGCGGAGGGGGGAGCTTGGGCCCAGCCGTGGTGTCAAAAACGCGTATCGCCAACGTTCGACCCACACATCTTTCTCCACGGCATCATCCCTTCTACGTGCAGCACGATTCTCTGCTCACTCGGGGCCAATCACTTACACTATTCAATTGCCACGTCATAGCGTACTCGGCGAAGGCAGCTCATGCGCAGGCCGCTCCCGCAGCCATGGGCACACCTTCCGTTTCGCCCAAACCATTGCGGTCCCGACACGACAGGAGAGCCTCGAAGGAGCCCGTTCTTCGACGTGTAAAGAACAAGCACAGCTTCGCTTCCATCAGCAAGCACACACGTACAGACCGTCATGATTCGAAATCCATCCGCAGATCCAGATTCATTGAGGACGAGTCTGTGGGAGGCAGTGCTCCTTCAATACCTCGAAACGCTTCTGCCTTTGGCAATCGAGGCGATGATAACAATGTCCCTGCTCTCTCGAAGCTGACCCGCTTTGTGTCGTCGTTCAATCCTCTCAATGCGTTTCGTTTGTTTCCAGGATTTGAAAAGCACAGCAGAGAGGATTCTGCTCTCAGGACATATGAGAGTGGTATTGAGGTCGATCAATTTGATTCTGTTAGCCAGTTTGATCCGGCTTTGAGGGCTGACTCTCGTGGCCCTTCATATCAGACTCATCGTCCGAACAATAGCTTCCATCGAGGCCCTTTCTCTTCTCTCAGAAAAGCTCGTTCAGAAGTCAGCCTGCTCGCACGTGGCAGACTGTCAAATACATCACTGTCACCATCAAAACGTTTCTCAACAGACAGTGCCCAGCTTCCGTCGTCCAAAGACATCAAACAGCAGTACAAACTCAGGAAGCGCATCAGTGACCTTGAGTCTCAACTTGACACTGCTCGCCGCGAGCTTCAATATTCTATCAGATCTGCTTCACCTGCTGATCCAGGTCATTATCCCGAAAGCAACGCACCAATATTACGGCACACAAAACGCTCTTCCTTTCAGCCTCTACTCCCATCTCTCCCATCTGAGCGGCTGCTTTTCCCATCAATGGCGGATTCGGACAACGAGCCTCAGCAGGCTGCCAACACCGAAGATGGAGTAAACGACTCTTTCGATGTCCCCGACGAGTTCCTGGATCCTGCTCCGCGTTCTCAATTCGACTGGCAAAAGCAGGTCAGCCTCCATCTCGATGATTCAGACGGCACCATTGCGCGGTCGTTCGAACGCCTTGACCGCGGTACACGGCGCGCTTCAGTGGCAGACCCGTCATCTCGCATCTCGCACATCAATGAGACACTTCCGGAGAGTACTGAAGAATTTCACCATCAGAACTCGACCGGAGGCCTGAATTCGGCCCTCCACACTGCGCGCGTGGATAGTCAGCAAGATCTTGGGGCGGTACTTCAATCTGGCCTAGCAGCTCAGGCCAAGCGACCTTCGTCCTCGGCTGTCCAGCCTGAATCTACCACTCCACCTAAGAAGGCAAAGGCCGGCAGACCAGGCCGGAAGCCGAAGCCGAAAAAGCGCAAAAACGATGACGAGAACGCAGAGTACAGGCCCGAGAACGATGGTGCAGGCTCAGACGACGACGTCGATCGCTGCACCAAGAAGCGAAGGTCATCCGGCGCGACAGCGACGGCCAGGAACAAGCGCAAGTCCGCCAGCGGCGCCACGACAGCAGCGGTGGCAGAGGAGCTGACTGCCCTGCCGGAGATACCTGCCGCGCAGCCTGCTACCGAGGGGCAAATTGCGCCGCTCGAGGCTATACAGGAAGAGGCCGAGTCACCTGTCAGCTCTGAACGTAGAGCGCAGGCTGTCCAGAGTGAAGGCGGCGCCCCGGCAAGTTCTGTCACGTCGTCAGACCCACAGTCAGCCGGCAGCGCTACACAGAGAGGGAGTCGCCGGTGGGATTGGCCTGATTTTGTGTTTTAGGTTTTCGAAGCGAAAACAACGAGGGCCAATGGCGGTTTGGATGGTTTACGAATGGTTTTCACGATACTGCATAGCTTGGTGGTAATTTGCTTTTTGCGGTCTTAGATTGCTTTGCTTATGAGCGAATGGCGCTCATGGATCTGAGGAACGGTTCTTTCTGCATTCCGTCGATTTCAAAAAGGCATTGGGGATTAGCAAATTGAGTAGTTCTGACAGCCCCCTGCAACGGGACTTTTTTTGCTAATTGGTTAGGGATCGGAGCTACATAGCGTGGAATATCCTTGGGTTCTAGCCCGGAATGCATGGACTTTGATTGCTATATATATATATGATCGGACCCGCGACACCTGGTCAGCGTGTTAGAGATGACGCTCGAAGTGCTACTGAAAATGCTAAGCGGAACATTTGCTCCACTGTACGGTCCTCCTCGTCGTAGGTGAATAGACCTATTCGAGCCCGTGAATTCCTAGACGGCTCATTGTATACCCAATGTCTCCAGACAGTCTGATGCTCAACGTTCCCTCAGAACATGTTACCCATAGTCTCGGGCCGATTAGATCTCAGCGGATGCGCCGCGACGAAAGAAGACTTCTGCTGCACGGGCGCGGCACGTAGCGGCGTCTGTCCGCGCTGACCGGCGGCTCGTGGATGATGCAGGCCGCGGCGATCGTCCGAGTCCTTCTCCGCGCGCAGACGGCGCTCAGTAGGCGATGGAATAGCTGATAGGACTGCGAGGACGAGTTGGGTGAAGAACAAGAGTCTGGTTTTAGTGGTTAGTATTAAGGAGCTTTGATTGAGGGGGAAAGTGACGTACGCCATGATGATAGCGACAGCCAGACTGGCTTTCGCCTGGCGACAGTACCCCCTATTACTGGGGTAGTACGCCACCGAGCAGCTCTTGGTGATGTACCACGGCGGGCCGTTCTGCAAGTGTTGCGGATCGGATTTGTCGGAGCCGAGCTGGGCGCAGGCGCTGAAGAGGTATATGGCGAACAGGCCCGCGTGGATGACGGCCGAGACGACGGGGTACCAGATGTGCATTATGAACGCGACGGATTTGACGAGGAGGAAGAACATTGAGAGGATGGAGATGACGAGGTTGAAGGTTGTTATGCTGCCCGTCGGAGTTAGTGGTTGGTTTTTGGTCGCGGATGATGTACGTACAATTGGCTCCACACGAGCGGGACATGGAACGGGACGTGGTTCGCGTACGAGAGCAGCACTTGCCCCGGGCTGCTGTTGAAGCCGTTCATGAACCCATCTCGCCACAGACGTGTGCGGTAGAGGTTCGGGTCTGCGATGCCGTACAGCGCGAGCGCGGCAATGGTCGGAGCGAGCTCGAAAATGAACAGTCCCAGGACGATTCTGGGCAGGCGCCAGTGGCGCGTGAGCCAGATGCGTGGAGGCGGCACCGCGGGGGACTGGGCGGAGGAGCGCTCGCTGTCGGTGAAGACTGAGTATTGCTGCTGCTGCTGCTGCTTTCCGGCGATTATGGTGGTGGCGTTGGTGTTGACGCCAGCGGGTGCGGACGCCATCTGTGCGTGCAGAGATGGCGAGATGTATCTGACAGTGGTGATGACGAGAAGAACAGAAACAGAATGAGAGGCAGGAGAGGCGAGAGATAGATAGCGGATGCTCAGGACTTATCTTGTGTAGAGGGTGGTGCGCACGACTTGCACGGGCAGAATCAACATACCTACGACGACCAACGAATGGCGATGGTGCACGAGAGGGGCGGCGGCTAGGTGCAGGTCGCATGGGCAATTTGGATGACATGGGAAGCCATAGACGAACGAGGGGGAACAAGAGCGAAACATCGAGTTCGGGGTTTATGGTTGGTTGCATGCAAGGTCGACGGGGAGGGACGGGGCGGGTAGCGGCAGAGGGCCAGAGACCAATCACCGCCTCGATATACGCGCTGGGCTCCATCATCATGCATACAATTACTATCGACACCATCGCACTAGTCCACTGCCTGCAGCCCTTCTATACCACTAGGTTTATCATCCATCTACACTCTCACTCCCGACTCCAGAGAACCTCCAATCACTCCGGTCTTGGGCCCGAGATGAACCTCTCAAACCTGCCACGCATCTCGCCCTCCCCTCCTCGCTCCACGAACCACGGCAGAAACCGCGCTTTAGACACGCAATACTGCTCGACGTCCGGCGCCCAGTCATTGACATATTCGGCGTCCAACGAGCCCTGATTGATGGCAAAGAACTGCTCGAACGCCGCGCTCTGGCCGCCCAGCTGCGCCCCGCAGCGCGAGCAGAAGTGCCGCCGGTAAGCGTGGCCGCTGTCCGTCGCCTCGTCGTCGTAGATGCGCTTGTGCTGCTCGCCGGAGAATGTGATTTGCTGAGAGACAAGCAAGCAATCAATATCAATACAGTGGCGAGGGGCGGAGGAGAAGGGACTCACTTGTGTCGTGTACACGCTTGAGCCCATCATCGGTGCGCCGCTCACTTTGCGGCAGTTCAAGCAGTGGCCTTGAGTTGCGTCAGTTGGTGTTTTGTTTTGAAATACCTCATGACTTTGTACTTACACAACGTGCGGAACATGGGTTTGCCTGTCGCTTTGTAGGTCACGGCTCTGCACAGGCATGAACCCGTCACGCTGTCTGCGTCTGGAGAAGACATGATGCCTTGATACAGTGGAAAAGAAATCAGAAATTTGTGTTTGGGTTTGTGCGGCACGCTGGTTACCAGTCGGAAGGTGAGGCTGACGCTGACTAGCGAACCGGCCTGACATGCGCCATACTGTTCGCAGGATCTGACCGCCTCCCTCGACTTTCACTTGCGACACTTCTGCGATAAACTGTGTCTGCTCATTCTCATTCTGTCATCTATATTCCCACAAATTATAAACTTCAGAGTGCAAGGTCCAGCCTCGCACGCGCTTTTTATCCCACCGCGTTTTCTGATGCAGTCCTTTTTCCCATGCCAATCATTATACCGTCCATGCCAGTCGTGTCCGGTCCATAGTTCATATCGCATAGTCCTTCTACCTCATCTCACACGCTCGCCGTCCGCCGTGGTGTACACATCGGCTTCTGCGCGTAGCACAGCAGCAGCCGGAATGCCGTCCCCTGACTCTCGCACTCTCGCACCAGCCCGGGCTGCTCCCACAGTCGGTGTTCGCCGCCAGCCACCGTGCCGTAACAGGTTGAATACCACCACCGTCCAACCCGGGCCACCATCTTCGTGATACCTTCATCGTTGGTCCTGGCCCTGCCCGGAGAATTGCTCGGTAGCCCATACAGGATTCCAGAGAAATCCGTTGTCGTGATCCTCTCTCCTCGATCGTGGGCGGACATCGCAGCGTGAAACGAGGACCGCTCGCTACTGTCGCTCGACCCGTCTTCGCTCTTCGGGATTCGTCCCGCCACAGGGATTCCGACGCTGCATCGTTGAATATTTTCAAATCCACGCCTCCCCACCAGACTCAACATCGTGTCGCCGAGGTTGCGAAGGCTAACTTGGTTATTCCGACTGTGCATCTCCAACTTCAGGCTTCGCAACTCTCGTCGTCCGGTCGTGCCCATGTTCATCATGTCCAGATCCAAAACCGACATCTCCAGATATCCGCCCGGCCGAAGGACCCTCTTGCACTCAAATATGCACGCATTGTATGCCACCTCAGTCGTTGCGACGGGAAATCGAAAAACCACGACCGTGAAGAATCCTCGTGGGAAAGGGAAGGGTGAGCCAATCGATGCATGGCGCACGTTCTTGTAGTTTGCCAAATCTTGTCCACGACTCGAGCTCTTTCTGTCCGCCAGTGTTATTTCGAGATTGTAAAACGTAGCATCTGGATACGTCAAGGCGCAGTAGTATGACCAATCTGCGTAGCACGGTCAGTCATGATTGACTTGTTCTCGGCAGACGATGCTCACCCTTTCCCAAGCCATCAACGATGAGAACTCTGACATCGCTGCTGGTCTTGACCTCGTTGTGCGCAGGACTGAACAGTACTCGTCCAAACGACAACCACTTACTCGTCATGAGCGCCCCAAAGCGCAGGTCTGCGTCCGCACTACGCCTGCTCTTCTTCGGTGTCAATAATTCTTCGGGTTTGCTCTCAATCTCGCTCTCCTCGACCACTGGGCTTATTGCTTCAAACCCTTCGGACTTCGAAAGCGGTCGCGCTGTTCCAGACATGCGACTATACACCGAAGAGTACCCGCTCTCAGTGCTATACCTTGTCTCCGTTGTACGGCTCTGCCTGGCCTTCGAGGACGCGTAGCTTGCCGTTCTGTCGCCATAGCCCGCCATGATATCCGACAACGAGTATGGAGTGCTAGGTGTCGCGGCTGGCTGCAGAAAGCGTGACAGCCGATCTGGCGTCCCTACGCCATCGGGACCGGCGTTTGTCACTGGTGCTTCGATATCCTCGATGATGGCATGAATCTGAGGAAGTACTCTCGAATCAGCCCGATTCAAAGTGTACGTCTCATCGCCGTAAAATGGGGCTCCAAGTGACGAACCTGGTGAAGGCGGCAGTCCGGCCGTGCTTGCAGGTCTTGTATTGTCAGCTGAGAGAACCTCGTCGATGAAATCGTTGTACTCGTTCCAAACATCCTCATCACCAAGCCAGCCTGTAGTGTCATTTTCACTAGCCTGATTACGGTTCGAGGTCAGACTTTCAACGCCAGAAGTCGACGAGTACGAGATTTCAGAATTGTTGCGCTCCGGGAACGACAGGAAAGCATCATTATGCTTGATAGATCCTGTCGGGGACAACGCTTCATCACTATGCTCGCGGCTGTGTTGAGCTTGGAGATTGCTATTACGTGCAAATGCGTTTCGTCGGAGCACCCGTGAATTGTCAGCGATCGAGGGAACGTAGCCTGCGATCTCACGTGGTCCACCTTTGGGTGGTTGTTCCGGCGCATCTCGAGGCAAGTGGTGCACTGATGGAATCAGCCTTTCCATTACGGGTGGCTGTGGTATCGTCAAGTTCACAGAATGGTCTGAGGTGGATGGGGACTCGAGCGGCCTCGCAGAACCGTTCTGCTGATCGAGATGTTGCTGCGGACCAAGACTTGCAAGTGCAGACCTTGTATGAAGATCTTCGCTCATGATAAATCGATTTACGTCATCCAAGTCCAGTGTAGTCCCAACTTCATGGGCATAGTACCCCAGCCTTGCGACGTTCAATTCTGGGAAGGCTCCAGCGATGTAATTGTCGACGGTTTTGGACCGCGAGAAAGCTCGTTGAAAGAAGTTTGGGCGTTTCGGTGTCTCGGGATCTTGAGCTCTTCCCGATCTGGCGAGAGATGATACTTCGCACCGATACGTCGAATCGCTTCCAGATGCTTGCGCAAAGGTGTACCTGGTTGTCTCGCCGGAACTTCGAACGCCTCGCTCTCTTGAAAACCGGTGGTCTTTCGACGTTGCTTGTGTTTCACTCGACGAGCTGCGTTTCACGAGCGTGCGCGTTGATTTTGCCGAGCTTGCTAATGGTGGATGCCAATCACTCCCGCTCCTAGATGCCGGCTGACGCATAATCTCAGACTCGCTAGTGTTTCTGGACCAAAAGCCGGGATTGTCTGGCGGAGACGTATCGCTGGAGTCACTGTCTCTACTGCTTGATCTGCCGCGACCAGTGAAGCTCGTAAGGCTAAAATTTCGCCCTCTGAATCCGAACTTGCCGTATCCTTCGTGGCCAGTACCTGCTACAGGGCCCTTGCGAGGACTTTGCCGCTCTTTGGCATCTTTGCTCCTTTCAAAAATTTTTCTCAATCTTCCAAAGCTTCTTTGTTTGATTGCTAAGGAGTCTTGTGAGGAACATGGAGTCAGATCTGTGAAAGAATCGTTCGTCATAGGTGACCAGATTTGCTGATCGATGCGAGGGCTAGTCGGGGAGAGCGATGAGATGGCCGAGTCCTTACGTTTGCGAGAGTCACGAGATCCAGGCCGTGAACCCCAGCTGAATAGGCTTTTCGAGACACTAGAGGTCGGAGACATTGGCGGATCATTGAAATCATCTTTCCAGATACCTTGGCTATTTCCACACGAATGATCCGACGAAGGAGTTTTGCCAGGTTGAGTGAGATGCCCAGGCATGGTCATTGGTTCCTGATTGATTCTACCGGCGCCATGTCCATAATGCCGCAACGACTGAGGAGAACTCTCCTTCCATGATTTTGGCTGGACATCTAGATGTGCAAATTCGGGTATCAGCGGGGCTGGCGCGACGATGTCGGTATTTGCTGCCCGTGGTAGCTTGCGCGAGGCTTTGGGGCTTTTCAAAGACTTTGGAGAGATTGCAGCTATGGCATCTCGATGGACTTCTGAAGGCTCTCTGTATTGTGACTTCTTCATGTTCGAAGTATTGCTTGGTGAATACGAGGTTCCTGAGGTCTGGTACGACAGGACGCTGTACGCTGGAGAGTCTGTGTAACGAGTGGAGGGCGTGTTGCAAGGACCGGGTGCGAAAAGAGCGGCATCCTCAGGAGGTGAATTCCGCACAGCAGGATGTACAAGCTCCGAGGATGATATTTTTGATATCGATACATTTGGGGGGAAGATAGGGCTCTGGCGAGCGGTAATTGCCTCTCTCGGTGCCATGTGACCGAGGCTCAAGTCCTGTTCCACGTCGGATGAGTAGCACGTATTTGAATGGTCCCCAATTAGGCGAGGATGTCTTCCAATAGTAGATGGCTTCCGTTTCAAACTTGGATACGGCGGTGGCTCTACAACAGATAGAGGAAAGGCGCGCCTTTCATTGAGAGGCGAGGTCCACGAAGGAGGAGCCGTAGAAGATCTTGCCTGTCGAGGAGAAGTCCAAACATCGGTCAAGGAGCTGGCACGACGTAGCAGATATTCCGAGGACGAAGAGGGCGATTTTGACGTGTGTACTCGAGAGGGTACGTGCGGACCAGATGCTTGTGAAGCCGCGCCAGGCACTGGGGATACAAGACGTGATGATTCGTTCCCGACCATGTCCGGTTGTGCAAAAGACCCGCAATTGGACATGGCGGGCAGCGTCCTGGGCTGATGCCTAAAGCGAGGGATATTGCGAGGTGCAAAATGATCCATGTCTGGTTCCTGAGCGGTGTGCATGTCATGGCCCGCACGTAGACTCGCAGCCGTCTGCAGGCATCATCAATAGTTGACGCTGTGTCTGCTAGCCAACCTGACAGAAACCGGCCGGGAATGGCGACAGCAATAAAGGGGACAAAATCATTCCCAACCAGCTACTGTATCCTGTGTGGCCGCGCAACCGGTCATGCAGACGAACACGACGGAGCACCGGCATGTCTCCACAGCGAATAGGCACCTCGAACACCACCACCGCCACCTCGGAAGCGCCGAATTCAGTGGCGAATCAGCAGCCAGCTCTTGTCCAGGGCTCGCGGTGCTCGTGATTGGGCGTGTTTGCCGATCGCATGCAGACCTTTGCCTGTGCCCATTGGAGCTGTGGCCGTCAAATCTGGCCCCCTCAGCTCCACGGAATAGATGCCAGCATTGTTGAGCCGCTGAATCGCGTACAGACGTGTCCGTACAGAGGGTGGGTGGGGTGAAAAAAAAGCCATGGGCAGCGGCTCTTGCGAGGGGCAATTTTCAAGGTGCATTGGGCCCTGGCCAGCGGCTTTCGGCCGGCAGCGTTGGTGGAGCGTGAGTGGGGTAGGTGGGTTTTAACCACGACCCCCGGTACTCTTTGCCCTCTCTTTGCCCTCGACGTGTCCGGAGGCGGGCTGAAGAGGCGGTCGATGCGCTGCTAATTGCATAATCATTGAGAGGCAACACAGGTACTCTCTTGGGCGATCGCAAAAACAGCCCGTGCAAGCCTCGTCGGACGCGTCTGCCGATGGTCGCTGGTTCAGCTCTCCAGTCTTGCAGATGTCAGCCTCGACGGCTTGAAATGCATAGGTGCATGTACGATTGAAATGTTCAGCCTCACTATCCATCGCGCCAGCGCGCAGCTAGCATGAGTCTGCGAAACCCGGCTGAGATGGAAGAATTTTCTCGCCTGCCAGCACACAAGCGGCAGCATGTAATGACTGTTTTCCAGTGAAGTCCGAACCTTGACTCGACATATCTTTGCCTCAATTGGAAAGGCATGTATCTGAGGCCAATAAAATTCCCGATGTGCGATCGTCCACCCCAAGATCCTGGATCCTCCACACAGATGTTACCGTCTGTACTCTCCGTGATATCGGCGTCTCCACAACAGCTTAATCGCGGCCGAGAATGAGGATGCTTTTGTCTGTGTTCTTGGGTGCTTAGAAGAGCACTCTACAACAACGGATAACTATATTTGGACAGTAACTCTTTCACACGATCCACTGGAAGCCCCTCGACGAAGTCGCCGTCCATCGTCGCCATGCCGTCGCGGGCCCCAACCATACTATTGAGGATGGCTTCTTCTGTAGCTTCAGCCACGGCCTCAAAATATGCATCGATACTCTCGTTCTTGACCGCATCGACCGCGTAAGTCTCCGTCGTCTTTCCGATCACGCTATTAGGGCCCCTCAATTGCTCCACGGGATGGTCGGCTGTCGAAACGGCAAGGAAAATATCCCCACTGAAGGTCATGCCCACCGCTCGGCCAAGTTGAGCCACACCGACGGTAGCATGCCTTGCTAGCCTGTTCAGTTGATGCGTCATGAGCGGCGCATCCGTCATGACGATAACTAAAAGACTCCCGCCGTCTACGCGCTCGGGAGCAGCCTCTTCAGTCCGTTTCCTTGGTTTCGCTGGCCCTCCGAAAATGCGGCCCATGGGCAGGCCACCGATTTGAAGAAAGCGGCGCCGGCCATAGTTGGTCTGGACAAGAACGCCAACAGTGTACTCCTTGCCCCCTCCTTCTCCACCGACAATGCGACTGGCGGTCCCAGTCCCGCCCTTGTACTCGTGACAGGTCATGCCAGCCCCGCCACCGTAGCTGCCTTCCAGCACCTCGCCCCCTTGGTCCCTCGTCTTAACATTGCTGAAGCATTGGGTGACGTCCTCACTCCGAAGTCTGGTTTCCTTGACTGCGCTGTTGATCCACCAGTCTGCCGTCTCTCCCACAAGCGGAGTACCATATTCTCTCGCGCATTGCAAGCTACTAATACCTCTTTTCTCCTGCGTAGACATCATGAAGTCCCAGGCGCCGTCATAGCATACACCGACGCTACAGCTGTTGGTTAGAACTATCGGCATATTGATGAAACCCCAGTCCGCGACCGCTGCCAGGCCAGTAAGCTCTCCGTTGCCATTGAAGATGTGATAGCCAGCATGGCATGGGATATGGACTTGATCTGCAGGCCGGGGTAGAATCACAGTCAGCCCCTTCTTGGAGCAAGGTCTGCCGTTTTCATCGAGTTCATCCCGAGTCGATGCAGAAGTGGGTAGTGTCACCTGGCCAACGCCGACACCAGGCACATCCAGAACAGAGTTGGACGGTCCTGTGGGGATCACACCGGGATTATATCCAAGATCGCGAATCCGCATTGTGAATCTCGAGTCGTAGATGTCCAATTCCTCAAATCTTGGAGACAATGGCTAAGATAATGCCAGAGAATATGTAAAGAACAAAGTGCGAGTCGCGGAGGCGAGCAAATACATATATCCAGACTTACAGCATTGGCTGTGAGTGATCACCGCCATATTGGCTGGCTGATCAGCAGGTCCCGACCCTTGAAAGTCTGAGCTAAACGATGACTCACGCCCTGAATGATGGACAATCTGCAAATTATGGGCTCATTCAGGAACTCGAGGATCGCCCATGCCTTCTTATATCGCCCTCTAGGGTGATTGACTCATTCCAGAGCTCCAGAACGACAGAGTCATCCTAGAACGGCGTCAATGCGGTGACACGTGTGATACCATTATTGCTGACCATCTACAACTCAGAGGTCAAAAGCCGAGGCTCCGGAAACTCCCGTAGAATCGATATGCTCCAACGGATTTAAGTGAAAGGAAGGCATGCCAAGGCTGGAATCTCCGCCGGGACAAGTTCTACTTCTGGCGGACCGTTAAGTGCCCGTTCCTTAATCCGAGCAGTGTGAGTTGGATACAAATTTTGTTGTTGCGTGACTTGGCCCCTCGACACATGCTTCTACGACCAATTGGGCCACCCAACCTCTGCAACCCGATCTACAATTTTGGACCCGCCTACCCATCGCCATGAGATTCTGAGAGAAGAAATCAGAATTACGCAAACCCTCCTTGAGTCGCGAATCTCTATTGGTCCGTCTTTGGACAATTGCATTCATTGGTCTGGGCTCGCTCGTACCTCAACCGGAAATCGATACGATATTTTTGACTGATCGCTGGGCCTCGTTGCATCCTGGTGGCTGAGTGTCATCACACGCGCAAGTATGGCCACAGCCGTGAAAGAGGCGAAGGAGTCCTTGAAGGAATCCCTTCTCGGAAGTGAAGAGCCAGACACACAACCTTCGAATCAGACGAGAGCTGCCTTCGAGCAGCATGCGAGGCAGGATGAAGAAAGCGGGGAGCGGTACATGGGCGAGCACGAGTTCGTCGATGCCATTGCTCCGCCCGGCGAAGACTACGTGAGTTTGACATCGGGCACTCTGAGGTTAGTTGTCGCAGAGCTGACCAGGAATTTGTTGTAGCACAAAATCTCTCGCGAGACATATTCAATTCTCTTCGTGGTTGCAGATCGTCACAGCAAGGGCCGTGTCACACTTAGCGACTGGAACACTTTCAACAACCTGCTAACGAAACCCGACGCCGAGTATGAAATGGCTTACCGATTGTTCGCCGACCCTGCCACTGGCCTGGTCGATTTCGAGTCCTTCAAAGACGTGTACTCTCGCAACAGGTCTCCGGATGCAATTCCCTTCGACTGGAACTCGGAATGGGCTTCATTGTATATTGGACGCAAGAAGAAGCGGCACAGCATGACATACCATCAATTCTCGCAGATGTTGCGCGGTCTGCAAGGCGAAAGAATTCGACAGGCGTTCCAACACCTTGACAAGGACGGTGATGGCTACATTCAACCAGATGACTTCTCGCGCATCATCCGCGAGTGCGCAGCCCACAAATTATCTGACCATCTGCTTTCGAATCTTGCATCGCTCTGCAATATTTCAGCAGGGAGCAGGATATCCTACGCCAACGTCCGTGCCTTTCAGAACGTCCTCCGTGAAATGGACCTCGTGGAACTTATAATCCGCAACGCATGCAGTAAATCAGACGATGGCAAGGTGACCCGCGCAGATTTCCTTAATGAAGCTGCCCGTGTCACACGTTTCTCCCTTTTTACCCCCATGGAGGCTGATATCCTGTTTCACTTTGCAAGTCTCGATCAGCCTTCAGGGCGACTAGGCCTCAGCGATTTTGCCAGAGTACTTGACTCGTCTTGGGTTGCATCTCACCCGTCCTACGAAGGACGTCTGGGTGCAGCTGGCGATGCCCATGCTGCCGCGCTGTCTGGCGGAAAATCAATCCTTCACGACATTTTGACTTCTGCACATCACTTTGCTCTTGGATCCATCGCTGGCGCCTTCGGAGCATTCATGGTGTACCCCATTGACTTAGTGAAGACGCGAATGCAGAATCAACGATCGGCACGTGTCGGTCAGCTACTGTACAAGAATTCGATAGACTGCTTCAGCAAAGTCCTGAAGAACGAAGGTATCAAGGGCCTCTATTCTGGTGTTCTCCCGCAGCTAGTGGGTGTTGCTCCGGAAAAGGCTATCAAACTTACTGTCAACGACCTCGTTCGTGGAAAGTTTTCGGATCCCAAAACTGGTGCGATCAGGCTTCCCCACGAGATCCTTGCTGGCGGCAGCGCTGGCGCGTGTCAAGTCATTTTCACAAACCCGCTGGAAATCGTCAAGATCAGATTGCAAGTGCAAGGTGAGGTAGCGAAGCAACAGGGCGTTGAGCGTCGTAGCGCCATGTGGATCGTCCGAAATCTGGGCTTGATGGGGTTGTACAAAGGAGCAAGTGCATGCTTGCTTCGTGACGTTCCGTTTTCGGCCATTTACTTCCCGTCTTACAATCATCTCAAAAAGGATCTTTTCGGGGAGTCGCCCACGAAGAAACTTGGTACGTTCTGCGCATGAAATTATCATGCTCACCTCGCTAACATGCAACAGGCATTCTTCAGCTTCTGACCGCGGGTGCTATCGCAGGCATGCCCGCCGCCTACCTGACCACTCCCTGCGATGTCATCAAAACTCGGCTGCAAGTAGAAGCTCGCAAGGGCGACACTACGTACACCTCGCTCCGTCATTGTGCCAAGACGGTGTGGCAGGAGGAAGGCTTTAGGGCTTTCTTCAAAGGTGGCCCTGCTCGCATCCTACGATCATCCCCTCAGTTTGGTTTCACTCTAGCCGGTTACGAGCTTCTGCAAGGTCTTCTGCCAATGCCAGGTGAAGGCGAAGTGACCGGCGCGCGCGGCAAATTGGAACCCGGCACCGGGATGGGTGGCGCCACCGCACCGCTGCCTTACCTTCGCAGCCGTAATGCCCTCAAAATCATTCTAGATCTGGATCTCGGATTTGGCAGGCCGAGACTTCCCGAGGGCAGGAGCTTCAAGCCAGTGTTTGGCACAGGCGAGGGCGCAAAAGCATGAATTTAGTGGGAGGGTAAGGTAATGACAAGTTCCCGGAAAGCATCCGAGCGGCGACATGCACGCATGTCGATGAAGAGCAGGGGCCTTGGGCGTAGCGAATTCATGCATGTGACTGGCACGCCCGCGGATTTCAATGTACATTTGACAGATGCAAGCATATAGAGCAGGCGACTGTACGTGAATTGAGAGATAAAGCAGTCAAATGTCGCGGAAACCTATCGTCAATCTGTAACCTGTGATAGACAGAATGGGTCTTGGCGGCGATCGCACCGCGCCCATCAACAAGCACGGACCACTGTGGTCGAGGACGGGCTTCTTCTTGCACCTTGATAATCACAATGCGCCTTGTCCCTTGCTTCTTCCGCCTTTTCATCGCCCCGATTGCTCACATCTCCGCCGCAGCCAGCGTAGCCGCTTTGGAAGTCTGTCATACAGCTCGGCTGCTTGCGCTCCGTCTGTGGTTCCCCAGCTTTGCGCCACAGAAAACGCAGCCATCCTGTGAAGGTCGCAAGTCGAGCTTGAGATTTGTTGGGTTGGGCAACCACTTGCATACCATTGCACTGCTGCCCGGTGTATAATAGATTATGATGCTTCTGTGAGCAGCAGCAATCCACACAGTGCGCGTCTTTGTGGCAATGTCAAGAAACACCAAGCGCAAGCTTGAGGACTTCGACCCAAACAAAAGCGACTCTGACGACGAGGATTATGACAATTCCGCATCCGCTCCTACTCGGCCAAGACATCGGCTGAAGAGTCAGGCTTCTCGTTCAGCTGGTCGCAAACCCCCAAAGCGGAAGCGCGAGAGGTACGGCGATTCAAGCGACGACATCGAGGACGACGACGAGGGTAGCAGTGAAGAGGAGGGTTCCTTCTCTGAAAGCGATGAGGAAGAAGCAGCGACCATAAATCCTGTCACTGGTCGTCGTCAACGCGCACGGAACAAAGTGAACTACGATGAGTCTAGTGAAGACGATAACGAAATACCTGGCACTTCGGACGAAGAGCAAACATCGCCACGCACGAAACACTCACGCAAGAAGCAATCGTTGATAGTAAAACTTCACGTGTCTCCCGCCAAAATGCGACAAACCGCCACCGCCCGGACACGGCGGTTGGGCAGTCGGAACGATCCCGCGCCGGAAGACGCTGCGGAAGGCACACGCCGCAGCAGTCGGATCTCTCGAGCAAGTGAAGAGCCGCTCTTCCAACTCACGGACTCGGGGAAGCACGCGGTGGCAGCGCGGCGTTCCAGCGTCCAATCATTCGACGAGTTCGACGAGCGGGCTACTAGGGGCGGCAAAAGCGTGAAGAAGCACCCGAGCGCAATAATGGAAGTTTCACAGGAGGATAGCAACTCTCGCGCAGGACATCAGGGAGGGCCCTCCGATGCCGACGCTTGGAATGCCGGGCCTCTGGACGAGGATGGGGATGCGCAGATGAAGATCGAGGCAGAGAAAGACGACCATGATTCCGCGGATGAGATTGTACCCGGGAGTCAATCAGAGAATAATGAGTCGAGACATGAAGCACAGCACGAGGACACCAATGACGACGATGAGGACGATGAACCTGTCACCCGCCGGACCAGTAGAACATTGCGAGCGAGAGCCAAAGCTTCCCCATCACCGCGCGAACGCAGGTCTCTCAGAAATCGCAGTAAGGCTCCGGAGCAGAGCAGCGACTTTGAGCCCGAGGCAGAAGACGATGACGCCGAAGAAAACATATCAGAAGACGAATTGGCCGCCACAAAGGCAAAGCCTGGTAAGAGCGATGACTCTGATAGCGGACCAGGCAGACGCTCCGGTCGGCTTTCCAAGCGCAATAGAGGATCGCAGCGGCCTAGTGGAGCATCGGAATCAGCGGCTAGCGAGTTGGACATCGATGAGATCGCGGACGAGGCCGCAGATCTTGAAGAAGACCGGCGGCGGAACAAGCGGCCGCGGCGAGGTCGGCATATCGAGCAAATCTCCTTTGAACCGAACCTACGCAACAGGAGCACTCGCGTCGATTATCGCGTATTCAGACCAGAACTAGCGGCTCAGATCGACGAAGACGACGTTGCTGCACCACCGGTCCCCTCACAGGGTCGAGGCCGGAAGACAGCTGCACCTTATCGCTCCCTTTTTTCGACATTCGGACCGTTCGGTGGTGCAGGCGGCCCAACGCCCGTCTTTGGGGGAGCCCATGGCGCAGCAGCAGGCGGTGCCGACTCAGACAGCAGTGATGACGACGCCATACGAAGACCATCCCATGCTATAGGTGGAGCTGTAGGAATGACACCGACCCAGGGACAGTCCGCGTTCGGGCTTGTTCCACAGCAGCACAACTCTGACCCTGCTCAGGCAGGATCTGGCGGTCCCGCGAACCTTGGAAAGGTCAAAGATCGCAAGGCCTTAGCTGACGCGGACCCCCTCGGCGTAGATCCTAACGTGAGCTTTGACGGCGTCGGTGGTCTTGGTGATCACATAGATCGATTGAAAGAGATGGTTGCCCTACCTCTTCTCTACCCGGAAATCTTCATGAGGATGCATGTGACGCCGCCGCGCGGCGTCCTTTTCCACGGTCCTCCAGGAACAGGAAAGACGCTGCTCGCGAGAGCACTTGCCTCAAGCGCCTCCTCTCATGGCAAGAAAGTCACGTTCTACATGCGCAAGGGCGCCGACGCGCTTTCGAAATGGGTCGGAGAGGCCGAGAGACAATTGCGACTGCTGTTCGAAGAAGCTCGCAAGAATCAGCCCAGTATCATCTTCTTTGACGAAATCGATGGCTTGGCCCCAGTCAGGTCCAGCAAGCAGGAGCAGATTCATGCTTCAATAGTGGCCACCCTGCTGGCTCTTATGGACGGAATGGATGGGCGCGGTCAGGTCATTGTGATTGGCGCTACCAATCGACCTGACTCAGTCGATCCCGCGCTGAGGCGCCCTGGGCGTTTTGACAGGGAATTTTA
Organism: Dothideomycetidae sp. 11243; assembly: GCA_000836255.1. Taxonomy (NCBI): domain Eukaryota; kingdom Fungi; phylum Ascomycota; class Dothideomycetes; species Dothideomycetidae sp. 11243. The sequence goes on along the minus strand of DF938581.1, from coordinate 939,766 downwards.
CTTCCCTCTCCCAAATAAAGACGCAAGGCGAGCGATCATAGACATTCATACCAAAGGCTGGGAACCACCACTCAAACCTCAATTCAAAGATCAATTATCCGAGCTGACAAAGGGATACGGAGGAGCGGATCTGCGAGCACTGTGCACCGAAGCTGCGCTGAATGCGGTTCAAGGCACCTATCCTCAGATATACTCAAGCAACAAGAAATTGCTTATTGATCCTTCTAAGATTCAGGTACTTGCCAAGGACTTCATGATCTCCGTCAACAAGATCGTCCCAAGCTCGGAGAGGAGTGCAACCAGTGGATCCGCTCCACTAAAGAAGAGCATTGAGCCTCTACTGAGATCCAGCCTCGCCGAGATAGAGGGCCTGCTCAAAGATATTGTACCCCGGACGAAGAAGCGAACGGCATTAGAAGAAGCCGAGTATGACGACAGAGACGATGAGCTTGGTTTCGAGAAGGAGAACTTGCAGCGAGGTGAGCTGATCCCTCCTCATAACACCAGCATCCACTGACATTCCGAGCAGAATTTGAAGGTGCAAGAATCTTTCGACCCAGGCTTCTCATCTGTGGCGTGCAGGGCATGGGCCAGCAGTATCTCGGAGCTGCGCTGCTAAACAAGTTTGAGGGCATGTACGTGGGCAACTTTGACCTGCCCAACATCTTCAAAGACTCCACGCGATCGCCCGAAGCCGCTATTGTGCAAATGTTCGAAGAAGTCAAACGACACAAGCCCAGCGTCATATATATACCCAATGTCAATATCTGGTATCAGTCTCTTCAAGACTCGGCCATTAGAACATTCACCGGCCTTCTCCGCGCTTTGGCTCCAACGGATCCTGTGCTGCTCTTGGGTATTATGGAAACCTCCGCTGTCAATGAGGGACCAGAAAAATCCATGATGCGCGATCTTTTCAGCTATTCTGGTAAAAGTCTTTATCAACTGAGAAGACCGGACGAACCATCACGGCGGGAATACTTCTCAGTTCTCATTGATTATGTTAGACGGTCCCCGAATGAATTTCCCGATCCCGAAAACAGGAAGAAGCGCGAAATCCCACAGCTTCCCGAGGCGCCCATGGCAGTGCAAGCTCCCAGAGCGCCAACCAAGGACGAACTAAAGGCTCAAAAGCGACAAGATCGGCATACCCTAAACTCACTGAAGGTTTTGATTCAACTGGTGATGGACCAAATCAAAATGAAGTATAGGAAGTTCCGGACTCCTCCAATCGATGAGCGCGCATTTGCGTACCTCTTTGACGAGCAAGATCCAGGCCTTCTGAGCACTGATCTTGGTGAAGACGAGGCTCAACAGCACATGGATCGACCATACAAGCTTGGGCAAGACCGGAAGGGTGTCAGTGGGCTGATTGAAGTCTCAACCGGTAGGTTCTTCTACAATCTTGAGATTGTGACCATAGAACAAAGGCTCTCAAACGGTTACTACAAACGCCCGAGCGACTTTCTCGCAGACATCAAACGACTTGCCAAGGACGCAAAGACAATGGGAGATCAAGAACGGATCCTCAAGGCCAATGAGATGTACGCCAACGTCGAAGTCGACATGACAATGCTTGAGAAGAATAATGCGGCTCTCGCGGCCGAATGCGAGGCTATGTACCAGCGCGAAAGAGCACGAGAGGCCGAAGCGCAGAGCAAGGCCGGGGTCGCTGATGGACAGCTGTCGACATTAGGCGATCAATCAAATGGTCCGACTAGCCTGGGTATCCAGATGGCTGACAACAGGCCCATTCTCCCACCTTCTACGCCAAATAAGAGTGGTCTGTCGAATGGCAACGAAAGTCATGCCGAAGGAGACATCGACATGATGGATACGCTAGAAGAAGATCATCGTACTACGGAGGATGGGCCAGCTCTGGTACACCCTCAGTTCGCAACTTCAGCGGCCGGTACACAACCGAGATCGCAACACAGCTCGATCATGCAGATGGCGCCCGGATCGCAACCGCGAGACTACATCAACAGTGCTAGCACCACTACCTCCGGACAGAAGACGAATGAGCGCAGCAATAGGAGCAGTGACCATACGGGACATACGCAGCTGAGTAATGGTTTGGGACATGCAAATGGAGGGCTCGACTTCAGCATGATTGAACCAACGAGCGCAAGCCAATTGCCAGATACCCAGGAGCAGCTGGTTGCATCTCAAATGACACCTCACTCGAGCCCGGAAGGTCAAGGACGTGCGGGACCGCAATCGATGGGTCCGCCCACGGCACAAGCGCGTCCTGTCGGTGCGGGAAATGGACCAAGCCAATCGACACCGGAAGCAAATAGCGGCCATGGCGGGCGCAGACTTTCCGACATTGAGTCGCTCCTCAACCATCCTGCGACCCCTCAGCAGAATGTGACCGGGTCGATGCGGGCACCAATATTGATCTCGGCGGACCAGAATGTTCTCGCGGAAATGCACAGCCAATTGGTTCATCGCTCGTCTGGGTTGTCGGTAGAGCAGCTGGAGCAGGTCATGGCGTCACTCATGCGGGCGATCTGGGAGTCGAAGCGTGAATGGAACAGGAACCTGGCGGCAAAAGCAGTCGAGGAGGCGTTCAATGAGACCATCCGAGACTTGGAGAGCGTGCAGGAGATATTGAAGCCCAGCCAGGACGATGTGGACTACGCAGGAATCGGAGCCGGCAAGGGCTCGATGATGGTGACGAGCGGTGGCCATAGCGGCACCGCCACAGGCACGGGCGCAGGTGCAGGTAATTGGTGGGGGGCGCAAAGTGCGCCTTGATGGTGTTGTTGTTCACAGCGGCAGCAGGGAATTTGAAGGCTGACCGATGCACATAGCTCGGTGGGTATAGCAAGATATTGTTATCGACCTGTGATGATGCTCGATTATTGAGGGATGATTGATTTGGGGCCGGTCATGTGATCTTGCGTATACGTTTCCGACAACCGCCGATTGGGGGAAGCCGTGGTTGTGCCGCCTCCCATTCCCGCTTCCTGCTGCACATGCATCTGTCTGCGTCTGTCTGCATCTATTTGCATCCGCCCGCCCGCCCGCCCGCGCCGTCGCCGTCACCGTCACCGTCGCCATCACCCGAATACATCCATCCCGTTACTCCTCCTCCTCTTCTCTTTCCATCTTGATCATCAGAGGATTCGCCGCTTTACTCCGCCCTGGCCCCAGCAACTCCACTACTTCTGACTTCCTGCAGCCGTCCTCAACACTCGCCGCCACCGGGTCCACCTTGTCAAACACCGTCGTCCAACACGGTCTTCCCCCGCGAAACACACCCGCAACCGCCCCCGCGCCCTCGCTTTCGTCCTTCGTCCTCCCCACTCGCTCCGCCCGGCACTCGAAAACACACCACTTGACCACAACCCACGCTCACGTCCGTTCTTGTTCGCACCTCGATGCGCATACCACTCTTGCCCAACCCGCTCTGGCAGCACTAAGCATATACAGTTGTCGTCCACAATGTCGTCAAATCGTCCCTTCCTCTCCAACTTCCTGACCGCTTTCCGCGCCCACGGCTCCTTCATTCCGAAGGCCGGCCCTTCGTTACCGGCCTCGTCTGCCTCATCCGCAGGTACTACGGTGTGGTCCGCGGCTGCTGCGGCTTCGTACACTGGTCCGACCCAGCAGGCTCAACAACTCGCTACTCTCTCTGCGCCGCGTGCAATATCAGATCCACGAAAGGCCGGCACTGCGAACCCGAACGCCTCACCTGGTCCCTTTTCACCTCCACTTCAGCACAATGTCACGCCACTCACGCACGGCACACGGCCTCGCTCGACATCGCCCGGTGCCGAAAAACTACACGGTCCGGAGCCGAGACGGCCGGGGACGCAGCACATTGCCCCCACGTCTAGCGCGGCCGTCGTGATCCCCTCCAACGCCAGTAGGCGGCGTGGCAGCGACAGCAGCTCAGAAGGCGGCTTCAGGGATGTCGCCACCACTCGTGGCGGGGAGAAGTGGTACATCGGTGGCCGGACGGCGGGTGGTGAGGAGCGGTACTACAAGCTGAGTATGGTGAGACGGGAAAGGAGCGCGGATCGTTTGTCTGCGGACAGGCTGAGTCTGTGATTCATTGTATGGTTTAAGGAGGCATATAAGTGCGCAAGAAAAACAAACATCTCACGAATGGCATGTGGCGTTTTCTGGTCGGCTGAAGTATATATATATTATTGCATCGGGAGCGGCGGTCATGGGTAGCTTTTTTCTATCCGATAGGCCAGAATGGATTCGATTCGGCAGCAATGCCGTGTACACAGGAATCTCTTTAAGGGGCATGGTGTATAGCAAACACAATCAATGCCTGTGTTACCATTGTAAACTTTGATCCCTTGCACCTCTGTGTAAAACCAAAAGAGCGGCAAGGAACACTCCGACATCAGGCATCATAACAGCATTTTTGTTTTTGATATATCCCCCATCCACCTCAAAGACCCTTTTCCGCATCCTATAACGCTCTCGCAATAGTAGTCTAGTCATACAAAGGGTCGTCCGAGACTCACGAAACCTCCATCGCATCCCCTCCCTCCGCACCGACAGTGATCCCACCGAGCTGCACCCCACCGTCATCACCGACGAACCTCTTCTCAAACTCAGACACGAAGCGCACGCTCCTCGCCGGATCGTAGAACAATTCAAAGCACCGCTGCACGTCCGCGACGTCTACTTCTTTCGCTTTGCGTCTCTGCGCCGCGAGGTGCGCCGTCGTGATGAGGTTCGCGGCGTAGCGCAGACCCGCTTCGGCGCCGATCTTGGCCAGTAGGGCTAAGGCGTCGGGGGAGAGGTCGACTTCTTCCTCTTGCGCGCGGATGGTCAGGATTTCGGACATTTCTTGCTGCGAGTAGGCGGATGTGCTGACGATCACCAGGCGGTCGAGGAGGTCTGGGGGCAGGCCGTGCGGGGTGATGGTTTCCTTTGTGCCGCGGACGCGAGCGAGGCCCCGGTTGCTGGCCATTATGACTATTGGTGCTAGCTCGTCTTCCAGTGCGCGGTTGATGAATGAGAAACACTCGGCGTCGAGCATGTGTACTTCGTCGATGAAGAGGACGCCGGGAACGATGGTCGCTTTGCCCTCCTCGCGCCACTCGGCGACTTTGGTGTTGATTTGGGCGCGAACTTCGGAGCGGATCTCGCCGGTGTCGCCTGAGAATAATGCGAGGAAGCCCTGAGTCCGAGAATTTATGACGTCGATCTCGTGCAGCGATACGGTGTGTACCACCTCCCGTCGTACTTGAAGTTCGCCATCTGGGCACTGCACGAACTTGGTGTCCGGACCCATGGCATCGTAGTCGCGGCTGCGCGTGTACGAGCGGCCGAGCTTGGTTATGCGGCCGGACGCCTTGTCGATGCTGATAATATCGCCAGCCATGACCTTCTCCCGGTTCATGCTATCAATCATTTTGGTACCCATGTCGTAGAGTGTCTCCATATCGGTGGTCTTGATCGTGAGCTTGCCCTGCTTGTTACCGCCGGTCACGCTGCGGTCGATGACAATCTCCACGACTTCGCCCTCGATAACTTCCGTCTCCTCTTTTATCCGCACGCCGATGGATTTGCGAAATGCCTGCTCCAGCGCTTCGGTCTTGCTCATCTCCAGACTAAAGATCTCACTGCTGGCCAGCGTGGTGAACGGCACGTCCTCGCCCAGCCCTTTGCTCATGCCAATCGCAATGGCGGTCTTGCCCGTCGACGGTGGACCAGCGATCAAGATGGCGCGTCCTGCGATCTTGCCTTCCTTGACCATCTGCAGTACGACCGCCGCCGCCTTGCGGGCCTTTTGCTGACCGACTAAGCCATCAGCAATGGCGCGTGGTGCAAGCGTATCCGGCTGCACGCCGAGCCCGCGAATGTGTGAGTGCGCCGCGATGAGATTGAGTCCGCGGAGCTCTTTGGACTCGGAGATTGTGGATATCTGCGCGGCCATGGTGTGCGAGTGTGTGGTGATGTGGTGCGTGGGCGCGTGCCCCGTGAATCTTGATAGAGACGTGTGGTCAATGGGGAAGGTCGAGTATCTAGGGGCGCGAGGGGCGCTGTCGAATCAGGGCTGCTTTTCTTGTCCGGATGTGTTGTCTCTGTCAAAGGGTATTAGAGGATTGGGGATGAGCTGGCTGGCACGAAAAAGTCGCGGTTGCGATCAGGTGAAGCTGCGGCGAGTGAGGAATGTGCAGCCGAGGCGTCCCGCGTCGACCTGCAGGCTTCGTGGTGACAGGCGATCAAATAACGGCTCGCTGTACCACCTTCTGTTTCACAGGAACTATACATATAAAAATACACCAGTTTCACTGTGTCGTACAGGCGTGTCGCCACCATGCTAACGACACAACTAGAATCCACGAGAAGGATGGAGCATTCCCACATTAGTTGCTTGCTCTCTTCTCAGTCGCAATCCACCCTTGTCCGTGTGCGCGGCTGACCAGACGCCACCAAGGCGAAATGCGATTGCTGCCAAGGCCCTGCGAACTTTCGACCGCTCTTTCCCTCCATCTTGCAGAAGAGGTCCCTCGTCCATGTAGTCGGTTCCTTTTAGCGCCCGTCGCCCTCATTTCTGCCCGCATCTTCGTTGCCTTCCGTCTTTCCTCTTGACAGTGCCTCGCTCTCTTCTACCTTGCAGTCCTTGGCCTCACGTTGCCACTGACTTGACCGCATAAAGTTGTTGCACGCCGGCGTCTCTGCGCACCGCCTTGTCTCTCGCCGTGTGACGCTCGCAATTGCTCGATCCCGCTAAATCCAGTCAGCGTCTTCGGTGACAGGCGCCCCGCTTTCCACATAACATATAAGGGTGAGTCCGCCACTCTGCTATGCTTCCTTCGTTTTCTTTCAGCTTGCACTTGACACTCTTTTCTTTCTCGCACCATGGTGATGCTCCGCAAACACGTAGCACGGGTGCGGTTGCCATGGGCTCGCGTGGTTGTTACCTCACAGCGCGATTCACACGACTTCTCTATTTACACAGTGAAACAACAAAACATGAATCGTACTTCTGTTCTCCTTCCTCGCACTAATTTTGTCCGCTTTCTTGCCCAAATCCCTCTCACGACGGTCTCATTTCATCCTTCGATATGACTGACAGATTGCCGCAAAGCAAACAAGACCAGAGGACAGCTTCAACTCCTTCACAGGACGAGCGTCGTGAATCGTACGAGGAGCGCTGGAGACCTCCTCGCCTGTCGGAAGGCCATCGTGCTCCTGCTTGGAGCCAGCTCTCCCAATGCGCCGACAGGTGATTGCATCCAAGGATGTTCCCATGCCTCAGGCTGACATGTTACAGCTCAAGCAGATGCCATCACATTCCGGATAGGGATCCAAGGTTGCCAATGAAGCGCTCAGCTTCTCGCGAATCCAACGCAGTGGATCCACGGAAAGCGATGCGATTCAACCAGTCCAACGACATCACAGATCGATCGTCCCAATCTCGAACAGCGGTCCACTCACCAATGCAGAACTCTGGTGGGCGCTCACGTCATTGCTGAATTACCTCCTTGTGTCACTGACAAATTCTCTAAGCAGGCCATGGTATACCTCCCCAAGCGGCCTTCGCGGTCAGAAATGATACTGTCTCGGCACAGGTGCCTGTCACCACTGGCGGTCCAGGCAATGATATGAACAAGGCGTCGGCAATGGACAAGATCAACGCTCTCGTTGACGCAGATACAACCTACATCCGGATGCTCATGCAGGAGACAGATGCACAACGACATGTAACGAAAGCGAGAAAATCAATGGCCAACATGGCCGGTTACGCTTCCGATTTCCCAGCCATCAAGGATTCATACCATAACAGTCTCGAAAACTCGCAGAGGATGTTACTTACCAAGTCATCTGCCGTGCAATCGGCGCGAGACGACCTGTACCAAGCTCTCAATGTCATACTTACTTCGTCGGTGTTGTCTGCTTCGCCCTCTCCTCCGGAATCTACAACATCTCCAAATCTAGATGCATATATCAAGATGATGACTATAATTCAGAATCAACGACAACTTGTAGAACAGTTGAAGATAGACAGGGCGAAGGACGCCGACGCGCACCAAAGGGAGATCGAGCAACTCAAAGCTGACTCGGATCAAAAGTTACAAAGATTGGATGCTCGACTTTCGGAGATTGGTCATTTGAAAACTTCCTTGGAACTAAAAGAGCAGCGGCTGGATGAACGAATCGCCGGCTTAGAATCGCAGGTGATGCAGCAACAGACGCACAACACGGCTACCGTTGAGCGCATCGAGCGACAGCTGGGCAGCCTCCATAATAGCCAGGAACTTGGACTTCAGACGAAACAGCAGCAGAGACTGGATGCGACGACGGTGGATCGTATTGACCGAGAGCTCGAAAAGCTCCGTGCCAACCATGAGATTGAGGCGAAGAAGAACAGCGCTGTGCACCACACAACATCTATCAAAATGACACAGCTTGATGACTCGCTGTCAGCCGCCTCAACCAAGTTGACCAACTTGAGCGATGCAACGAACCACAGTATCAAAGCCGAGGAGTTCTCTTCGTACAAGAACAAGGTCGCAGAATTGATTCAAAATGGTAAAAGGGAAGACTCGGCTAGTCTGCAACGCACAATTGATGAACAATTCAAGAACATGATGCTTAGCAAAGACCTCGAGATATTTGACCCGCTTGCAAACAGTATAAAGTCGGAGGTGTCCGGTCAATTGCTCGAGCTCGGAGAGTCGTTGCATACAAGGATCAGCAATATGGCGATGGCTCATGAGAAAACACGAGAGAACCTCAATACCCTATCCGTCGACCTCGAGAAGACAAAGATCGAACATAGGAATGCGAATCCACCTTTCGAGAAGCTAAACAACATTGAAGACAAGCTGCAAAATCTAGAACTCAGGATGGACGTCTTATCGGGACCGGTGCGACACTTTCAGAAGACCAACTTCGCTCACCAGCAACAACAACAGCAGCAGCAGCAGCAGCAGCAGCAGCATCACCAGTACGATCTGCCACCCTCGCCATCATATCCACAAAGTCCTTACCATACACATCCCCACGTAGCCGGGCCCGGCAATCGTCCGCAGCAACCTCTTATTATCCCGCCGAGTCAACCACTACATTCGAATCCCATGTCTCCCAATGGCTCCCAGATGTCTCCGCCGCCAACGGTTCTCTCGGGTCATTCGGGCGGTCGCGGCTCGCTGTCCTCTGTCTCCAATGTTGCGCAGGTGCCTGGACGGTTCTTGTTCCTTGCGCCAGAACATCTGGACTTTGTGGTCAAGAATGCGACTGCTGCGACGCGTCAGTGGCTGGTAGACTCTAAAGTAGACCCGGAAAGTATGAACGAGTATGTCAATCGACGCGTTTCTCAAGCTTTGGAGGGAGTTCACGATGCGCTGGAAGCTTTGAGAGCACGACTTGCCAGAGCGGAGTCGACTGTCACTGACATGAACTCAAATCCGAAGTCCCGAGAAGGCCCATCGAGGGAATCGAACAGCGACAGCCTGGTCAAACTTGCAGCTACTGCCATTGATTCTGCGCATTCGGCAAATCTACGCTTGGATAAGATGTATGACAAGTATGACGATTTGGTGAAAAAAGTGGAAGGTGTCGACCGGCTCGTTTCTTCGGTGACGCATGGAGAGCCGACCACACCCATGAGCAACCACCAGGTCTTTGGTACGCGATCACCTTTGGTAGGTGCATTTGACTCGGGAAACCTGAGGCAGGACTTTGAAGCCGTGAGCAGGGATATACGGCACATAACGGCTTCTGTACAAGATCTCCAGCGCTGGAAATCAGGCATTCCTCACGATCTCGTCGCTCACATCTCGATGCTGGAGAGCTCGACGAAAAGCTTGAGAAGCAAAGTTGATGGGGTTAAATTCGGCTGGTGCGCAGAAATAAGCGTGTTCCGGGATACCATCGATAATTTGCTGGGTCGCATGGGGATGGAAGCTGTAGATTGGCCCGCAGAATGCGATCGCGCATATCGCCGAATTGAGAACAGTGGACAAGTCCATGAATGAGATGGCCATGAGGGGCAAGTGATGAGATGAACGATTGTCATCTGCATGTCGCCAGAGAAGAAAGGACCTGGCCCTGGCCCGGACTCCCTTCTGGTGTACAGACCAACATATCGGGGGCATTGCACGGCAGCATGATAACAACTTCGATTTTGGCAGGCATAGCTCGGCAGTGTACATGGTAATTTCGCATGGGGACGGTCTAGCACGCAGCTCATAGCAAGGCCAGGCCCGGGCCTGTTCCTTTTCTCTGCAATTGTACACTATTTACAACTTCTTTTTGCTCGTAATGCTTTTAATGGAAAATTTCATGAACTCACGTGCGGCGTCTCTTCCCGCTCTGCATTTGTATTCCCCGCACGTTCTGCCTGTTCTCCCGATGGATGCTGGAATCTAACACCAAGGCATATCCCCGCTACGGCAACTAGGAGCAGAGCGTTGAAGCCGGCCAGCAGATAGAACGGTGCGCCGGGATCGGTCACATCGAAAAGATGTCCACCCAGCTTTGTCAGAAGCAGGATCGCGGCACCGCCAGCGAGGGAGTACACCCCTGCAATGGACCCCTTGAGGTGCGAGCGGTCTGACATTGGTGCAGAAACGACACTGATCGGGTTCTGCGGGAGGAGCGGCGCGTCTTCTTCTCCATGTGAGCGCGGTGTCGACGCAGTCGGCTTTCCTCCTGGTCCTGGCTTTGCGGACGAGGCTTGTATGCCTTGCGCCAGTACGCCTAGAGAACAGACTATGGCGCCTATTTGGCTGAGGCCGATAAGTATCACAGCGATGATGGCAGCCCGACCGGCGGGGACTTTTGGATCGGGACTCTGCAGCTTGCCGAAGATTGTGTAGCCTATTATGCCAGCCACTGCGGCGAGGGCGAGTGGTACCTTGGATGCGAAAGGGCGGCGAGCGTAGCGGGCGTTGAAGAAGCCGTAAAGCGGAGCGGCGAGCAGGGCAACCAGTTGGGATATACCCGTCAACATTGATGCCAGCTTGTAGGCACGCTCGCAGCTCTTGCGGATCTCATCGCCTGGTTCGTCGGTGCAGATGCCCTCACGGATGAAGTATGCGTTTACAAATAGCGGTATGAACGACGATATGCCGACCGAAGAAGCACGGGCGACGAAGCCGCCGATATAGCCAAGCGCAATGTTGGAGTCTGTAAACCCTAGGACCACTGCAGACTTGATGAGCTCCAGGTATGTGGCACCAGATTCGGACGCTGCAGAATCCGGAGCACCCTCTTCGAGTCGAGAGTATTTATAGTGGTATGGCATCCCATATCTGAACAAGTGCTTGAAGCCTTTGTTGTCCTCACCGGGAAGATTTCGCAGGCCCAAGGCAACGAGGACGGCAACGCAAAATGCCACTACACCGACAATATAGAAGCTAGACCGCACAGCTTGGGCCTTGGAAATGTCTTTGCCAAGCCAGGTAGGCAAGGGTAGGAATGCAGCCAGAGCGATCAATGCACCGATACCTGTGAACATTCCGACAAAGCCGGCCAGTCGGCTGGCATCCTCGGAAGCATCCACGGTGTTGCTATTGGTGGCGTCAAGTTGTGGTAGCGATCTGCGCCGGTGTCTATACCTGGCTAGCAGGGGATTGCTCCTCTGTCGTTCGAACCTCGCAGGTGTGATGGTCATATCACTGCTCTCGCTCGGTGCCAGACTGAGTCGATTCGAGCTCTGACCGTTCTGCGTTCTGGCTTCGTTTGGTACGGTGACACGCCGCCCATTGGCAGGGTTGCTGCTCGGCGTGGCTTCGCTTTTTGACGCTGTCATGGCCGGCAATATGGCAGTGACCATAGTGGTAGCTGCTGCTGCTCCCACGCTGAACAACATACGCCAGATGATCAGATCTGGATAGACATGCGTGGACTGCACCAGGCATATCAGGCTAAAGCCGATAACAGCGTAGCCTGCCACGGCGACCCATCTTACTCCGACACGATCGCTGACAAGACCCCACATGGGGCATGCAACGATGGCGACCAACTCATCAGCGAAGCCCAGTGTACCAACCGCATTACCGACCCTAGAGCGCTGTCCAATCACATCGGTGATGACAAAAGAGAGGGAGGCATTAAGGAAGACCAGGAAGGAGATTGAGAAAAGAGCTATTCCTCCAAGATAGGCAGTGACCTGCAACGGGCTGGCCGTGAAGCGTGGGAGGATGCGATGCATGATGTGGCGATTACGAGTCAGAAGTGTCCGTCATTCATTGCCGGGCGACACGATATGCAGCGTGAAAGATTCATCGGCAGGATCATGGAGCAGGGTCGAATGATGTTTGACTGCGACGAGCGGCGTCGAACGTTGAATCTCTAGATGGGCCGGGAGTTGAACGAGGAGGTGGACGTGGATGTGGATGATGGCGAGAAGGGAGGAGGGGCAGATGCAGAGGCAGAGACAGAGGCAACGCGGAGGAATTCCGACCGTGGTTCAGCCGGCGGGACATCGCCTGCATCTCCTTCCCTTCCTCTCCTCCTTCTGCCGCTGACTGCTCGACATGCATCATCTTTTGCCGCTTCCAATAGTCTGGTCTCGTCTTCCATGATCGGAACGGACTTCGAAGGTCTGACGTAGTGAGCCCCTCGCTGCTTGCGACCGGTGCAAAGATGTGACATCGTCGTTGCAGCCGTTGACATGGTTCGCAGAGACGAAAGACAGCCAGTACTATCCGAGAACGGGCGAAGGTTCGTCGGGTGAGAATGGTCAGCCCATTGGGCAATGGGCAGCACACTTCGGAAACGGTTACAAGTCCACTGCCGCCATTGAACTTGATTCTCCAACGGCTTCGATGAATCTTTGGCGACCGCGACACCGTCCTGCTTTTCCCCGACAATGGAGTCGGCACCGTTGATCAACGCCTTTCTGCGAGCGCTCCTATAACACTGCCTCGCCTCCGGCGCACCTCTCTCAGCAGCGTGATCCATTTCCATTTCCATTTATGTTCTCCATTCGCCCAAGATGACGTTCCAGGACGTCAGTGGGCTTCAGAAAGCACAGCTCGCCACAGCGTGTACTTTGACCACCATTGGTGTCTTCTGCACGGCCCTACGGCTGTACTCAGCACGGCATCGAAGCGCCGCATTCTTCACCTGGAATTTTCTGTGGATCGTTCTAAGCTTAGTGTTTGCCCTCGCCTGCGAAGGCCCCGCCATCGCCGCCGTCTACTATGGAATGGGGAAGCACACGTCCGAGCTCAACCTCGACCTGATCGAGCGTATGATCAAGCTTGAGATGTACGGCATCACGCTCGGCATCCTGTCTACCCTTTTCGGGAAGCTGGCTGTAGTCTCACTACTGCTGGAGATCCATGGTCCGCTGGTTGTGTACCGCAGATATCTGTTGTACGCAGTCGCCTCAATTCTCACGCTTATTGCACTTGTGTCATTCATCATGTCCTGGCTGCAATGTTCCCCGACTTCAAAGATTTGGGACGTGAGTATTCTCATGCCTAGTATCTCTGGCGAATGCAATGACTGACCAGCCTCGCCAGATCTTGCTCCCGGGCGATTGTTCAAGAAGGATGGGCGTGGTGGATTTGAGCTTTGCAAACGGAGCTGTCAATGTCGCCGTGGATATTTTCTTGTCGCTCTATCCCATCGGCATGATGTGGGACCTGAAAGTCAAGAGGAAGACCAAGGTCGCAGCCTGCTTCCTCATGGCCGGAGGCGCGTTTGCTTCGTGGGCTTGTATCCTCCGAACGCAGATGGTGCGAAAGATGGTCACTGATGAGGCAGACATTTCATGTAAGCGTCTCACCATGTTGTCTACAACAGCAAGTATTCTGATACTCAGGCAGATGTCCTCGGCAAGTTTGATCTCTACGGCACCATCGAGCTGTGGCTCGTCATCATTCTTGGGTCACTTCCGGCTTTACGGCCAGTATTGCTGAGGTATCTCGGATCGGAAGACCGCGATGAGAACAGGGGCAACGACATTCCAATGACCGTATGGACAGAGGCACCCTCGACGATAGTCGCAACACGTTTTGGGGACAGCGTGGTCAGGGCAAGCAGTGACGAGAGCGGCTTTCGCTTCTTGCCGACGATGGAGAAAAAGGCGAGCATCAACACCGCCATGCGATTCGTGTTTGTCGGCCGGGCCAGCTCTGAGGGACATGAACGACTGTAGCGCAGGCGCTTTGGAGCAGCGATGTAATGCATGAATAAATGTGTGAATGAAGGAATGAATGAATGAACAAACAAATAATGTCGTTAAAGTGGTATTTTCCATTGTCGCACGTGACTTGGACCGAAAAAGGCAGTGAGATGTGAGAGGCTGCTGGTTGCCCCGCCAAAGCGCCAATCACTCCTGCTCACGACAAGCTTGCTGCACCTGCGGCCTAAGGAAGTAATCCGTCTGCGTCGAGGAAAGTTTCGTGCCTTGTTCGCTGCTCACCAACTCGTTCTCAATTCTCTCGACAAAGAAAAATAACGGTCGCTTCACTTGCGCATACCATCCGCCATACCATCGCTTACCTGCGTTTCCTCCACCAGCTACCCACGAAGCTCGCCGTTCTTCTCCCCCACACTTCGCACTTTACCGCTCACCGTTCGCGAGCTCCCCCGCCGTTCCTCCCCCGCGCCATGCCCAATCGATAACAGTCTACGAGTGAAGGCTTCTCGTCAGTGTCGAGCCGGACTCGAGAAGAAGAAGGTCCCGGAAGAGCAGGGCCGTACAGACCATATCGCGGCGATCCTGCAATGCCTGCAGATCAGCTGTCCGCCCCAGGTGGCAGTCAGTATGCTTCGAATACCCTGCAGGTTGGTGACGGCACCTGGGACTCGACTAGAAATACATTTCTGCTGCCGAATCTAGTCGGACTCAATTTGGCAACAACACAATACAATGGTGAGGCGGCACACCGGAATGCTTCTACACGGACGATTGCTGACATCCTGATGCAGGCATGGCCAACCGCTTCAAGGACCTTCTGCCGTACCATACTCTCATCAAAGCCCACGCCATAATAGGCTGCATAATCTTCCTCCTGCTCATCCCGACCGCCATTTTGGTGGTAAGGTTCTACCAGAGCCAAAGACGCCTCGCCATCAGAATTCACATCTGGATTCAGATCCTCGTCGTCTTCCTACTCACTGTTGTCCTCATTCTCGGCTGGTTTGCTGTTGGACCAGAACGAAGTCTGAGTAACCCTCACCATGCGATCGGAGTCGCTCTGTACACCCTGGTGCTTGTGCAGGTCCTCGGGGGAGCAATAGTCAGGCGTTTAGAGAGGAATAAAAGTCGTGACTACATTCCTGTGAAGATCATGGTGAGTTGCATCTCTCGGGCTCAGGCTCTAGTGCTTATATCGTCCTAGTTGCACCACTGGTTTGGACGAGCGATTGCTATCTTGGGACTTGCTCAGGTTCCACTTGGTCTAGCCCTTTATGGTGCTGCCAAAGGCTTCTTCATCCTTTACGCTCTCATCATGGCTGCATGGATAGTCGTGTATTTTGTTCTGTCTCATAGATTCCAGTCGGAGCGTTGGATCGGCTCCGAACGTGGCAGCTACGTGGCCGGCAGTTATGCAAGTCGCAGCTACGTCTCCGGACCATCTCGTGTTCGCCGCGATGAAGCTGTTGAAGGCGGCAGAGAGAAGCGTAGCGGGCACTTTCTGCGGGATACAGCCATCGTCGGAGCAGCATTGGCCGCTTTCAGCACTTTGAAAGGCAAAGGTCGTCGGGCACGAGAACGCGATGACGTTGTCGCCGACGAACAAGTCATGTCTGAGAATCCAGGTGCCCAATCGGAACATCGGCGATACAATTCAGGATCGTTCGTCGATGAAGAGAAATATCCACCACCTCGTCAGCCCAATCATACCTGGCGAGATCGAGTACTTGGCGCTGGAGCTGGTTTAGCAGCGTTCGAAGGTGTGAAGCGGCTGTTCAACAGGCGACGAGATCAAGACGAAGAGGTCAACGTTGGCGGATATAGTCGACCACCCATGGGAGACAACAGCAGTATAAGTCATACAGATGTGTCTAGAGTGCAGTCTGGACACGCGCCTTTCTCTCCTGCGGATAGACACCGGGTGAGGAGGACCGACCACTCGACTTATGAAAGCTCTCTCGGAAGCCCATCCCAGGTCGGACCTGGAAGGCCTGAGCGTGTGACCGAGATCGAAAGCCCCATGTCAAGTCCTACGCGGCCCATCAGAACGCCTGGTCGTACTCGATTACGGCCGAGAAGAAGTGGCTCGTTTTCATCCGTGTCGAGTATCGATTCGATAGACAGTCCAGCAGCAAAGAGGCCAGCAGGTGGTATCACAAGAGGCCAAGGTTTAATGGCGGGCATTGCTGGCTTCACAGGCCTGGCATTCTTGAGAGAGAAGCAGAAGCAAAGGCGTGAGCGCAAGGAGGAGAGACGTGCGCAGGAACTTCGTCACGATGAGGAAGACATTGCGGATCGCGTGAACCGCACTCAGCGGCACAGACCAGGGTTTGGCGAGTCGGTTGTTGATGATCGAGAGACCGTCCACGAAACCCTGGGTACCACAAGTCCAGAGTCGTCTCGACATCATGGTCCGAACATAAGTGTTCCTCCTCTGCCCGCATCGGCTGCAGCACCCCATAGCGTAACGGATGATGCTTACTCTTCAGTAACAAGACGTTCTGCACAGCCCGGCTATCCAGTTGACGATACTTCGATACCTATTCCGACAGGCCCCGGCCCAGCGGCAACGGCTCGGTTTCCTGAAGCAAACACATCGCGCGTTCGATTTGAAGACAAGATTGCGCCTGCAGCAGCCGGCGCAGCGACTGGCCTTGCCGCTGGGGTGCTTGCGGATGAGGCTGCACGTAGACGACACGAGCAGCGGAGTTCAAGTGCACGCAGAGGTGGAGGGTCGAGCTCAACCTCTGGCGAACCACCAGTATCTGTGAAGGTGAAGATTCACGATGACAATCGACACGTCACCTTACGTCGGCTCAACGAGCAGGAAGCGGCAGCAGAGCGTGAAGCCCGACGCCAGGAACGTCGTGCACGACGCCGTCCACGCACGGAAAGTCTAAATTCCCAGCTCGAATCCGACACGGGCGACGCAGCGGCAGGATATCGCAGACGAATGGACCGACCACCGACCGGCGCAGCAGCAGTCTCGGCGCCCTTCAAAAACATCCCCGTGCCTGCATCACCGATCCGCAACACTGAAGTCCCAATCCAGCACGCTGCCCCTCCACCAGTGCCGATGCACAGCTCCCCTGCGGGGGCAGGCATGTCCAGCCCGCCCATGTCGCATCCGGCGACCAGCATGGCGGGCTACGACACGACGACCGGCACAGGCACGGAGATGAGCGCGTTCGAGGACAATCGTCGGCGCAGACGTGCCGAGCGCGCGGCGGCGAAACAGCGTGCGATTGAGGCCGGGGCGCCGCATATGGTGGGTGTAGCTGGGGGACCTGGGCGGAGGGGAGAGTATGAGTGATGGAGAAGGGGAAGGGATGAGTCCCAAGGGTGGGTGGGCCGGGTAGTCGTTGATGCAGTGCCCTTTTTGATAATGCCGTGATGAGAATGGGATAATGAATGGGGACACAAGGGGACGCAAGGCGCCGACCTGTATCTGTCGTTGAGTGTCTTTATACATAGAATTTGGTGGTAAGCGTAATTCAACGCACGTCTGTCCACTTCCCAACCACGTGAGTGCAACTGTCCAAAACCCGTAACTCGAGACAAGTGGAGCCGTGTAACAAAGAGGCACATATCCAACGAGGCAAGAATATAATGGTAGAATAGGCAATAGTCATTACATCCAACGCTTCTATGCGTTGAAGACCTGATTATACAGTACAATGAACCCGCGACACATGTACCGTGCAAAAGCTGCCATGTGAGTGGTAAAGGGCGTTTCCTATTTTCCGCCATACAAAAAGTGCAGCACCGATAAATGCTCCAATATGCATATTTCCCAGTCCAAGTCCCAATCCCGATCCAGTAGCCCCCCTCTGGTCTGATTTCCAAAGGGACGGCCTTGGGTATAACGTGAATTTCTAATCCGTCAATCCCGCCGGCCAATGAAGTATTCCTTCCTACCATGAAATGATGTAGACTATGGTTTATAGTCCTCCTGCCCTCCGCCGATTGGAAGTTGCCTATCAACTACCCAGCGGGTCATTAAAAAGGTGTCGTAAAACGGGCGACATGTACTGGTGACACGTGTGCCTTCTTAGATGTGAATGCCCTAGAACAGGCCGTGATAGAAAACTGCTGCTGCGCAGAGGAAGATGGCGGTATGCCATGAGGTGACGCGCAAGTTGCGAGCATCTGAGCTCTTGGCGGCAACCTTGACGTCGAGACGAGCGTAGCTCTGGCCGCACAGGCCGGTGACGGTCTTCGCCGCGCTAGTGTAGTCGCCTGCGATTGCTTGGCCCGACTCGGTAGCAGCCAAGGCGAATATATCCATGGTATTGCGAAGGCACTGGTTGCAAGCGGGCTGGGCTTGGGCAGGCAGATTCAAACCCAGTGGCAGGTAGTAGGTGTAGATGCTCGTGGGTGCCGAGACATTGCCAGCAGCTTCGGCGAAGCAGTATTTACCAGTAGTCGTGTCGCGCAAGCAGGTGGCTTTGTACAAAACGTCATATGATGAGAAGCCTGCAGCAGCTTGGCCGACAGTAGGGTTTCCCCTGTCCAGATCCGGACCACACACTGACTCAGACCGCAGCTGGGTATTGAGAGTGGCCATCAGTTGGCTGCAGTCTGTCATGTTGACATTGCATGAGGCATCGATGGTGGCATTGAGTAGCGAGGGGGTCCGTTGGGCGGTGAAGAAACCAGACGAGGTCTGAAGAAGAAGCGACATAGGAGAGCAGGCATTAAAAGTGTCGTTACTAAGAAAAGACTCGAAGAACGGCAAGCAGCCAGACGATGTGAAGTTGTTGCCAAGTGAAGTGTCAAACGGCCGCGGAAGGGTAAAGTTGGCGGTCTCGTCCCTCCGAAAGATGTCCAGCGCAGGCGGCTCCGTGGTATCAAGGATGATGCCCTCATTGTTGCGGTCGACCAGGTCGAAGCTGTGTTCCACTGGGAGGGCCAGAGCCGCTGCCGACGGGAGGCAGACCAGCAACAGTGTGAGAAGACTGAGGACCGAGAGCCGCGAACCGAGCTTGAACATGGCAGGCCGATCACGGGGGGCGGTAGTCTTGTCCATTGCCCTGAGATAGCAACGCCAGTGCGGGATCCCGATCAAACATGGGAGCCAGGCCACCAACGAAGACAGAGGGCGAAGTTGAGCGCGAACGAGAGTATTGACGGAAGTCAGGTCGGACAAACTGCACCGGAGCAGCGGTGGCGGCAGCGGCTGTTCATGTACCTCAGGGATGGTGTAGATGTTGAGACTAAGGTTGACAGACGTTTATAGCGGGCGATATGAACCGGCGTTGAGAGGCTGACGGGCGGACGATGGTGCGGACGACGGTGCGGATTGGCGGACGTTGAGCGATTGTTGTATGAGGACGACGAGGGCGAGATGGATGGGTGGATGGGTGGATGGAGCCATTTGATAGCGAAGAGATTAAAGAGCAAAACGTCTGCCATGTCTCGGTCGAGACGAGCGTCTGGCGGCGAGCCTGGACAAACGGTCGTGGACCAGATCTGAGAGCAGAGCACGGCTTCAGGTACACGAGTACACGAGTACACGGATGCTCATCGCTGCGCAGGTCCAGTCAAGTCAAGGGCGAATGTGGGCGTCATGGCAGGGACAAGGGTGTGACTCGCCGCTAGACACGATAGCGCAGCCACGCACCGCCGCCAGAAGCCCCAGAAGGGGCACGAAGAGGCCCGAGAGGGGCATGGCACTAATGGAGGGCGTGCGGTATAGGGCACAGGAGAGATAGAAAGAGAGGGTGCACGCGGGCGGCGAGGACGAGCCGTGGGACACATCGGAGAGAAAAGCGGGCCAGAACAAGGGAGCGGACGGCGGGAAGGAAGGGCAACGAAGAGAATTGGGAAAATGGGAGAGAGAAATGGGCCACGCTGCCAGAACCCTGCAAGCCACAAACGGGCCCGGATGGGAAAGAGGCGAGGGCGAAAACATTAAGACTTTCATCAGTGGAAGCGCATCCTTCTCCAGCCAGCGCCAGCGCCAGCGCCAGGGGCAGCAGGCACGGCATCACCGCTGGAAGCGAGAGCGCACCAGACGACGGTGAGCGGAAGGCAATAAGACACAGTCACCACGCGTTGTGGATGTAATGAGGAATCTCGCTTTTTGCTTTGATTAATATTGAGCTCGTGCTTCTATTGATTGTTTCTGTCGCACGTGTCGTTGATGTGGATCTGCTGTCGATCGCCGGCTTTTCCTGCTGTTTTGTTGCATTGATGCTGGTGCTGCAGCGTTCCCCCCTTCTTCCTCCCCGGTCGCTACTGCTGATGCTGTTGCTGTCGCGGTTGCTGTTGCTGTCGGTGTTTGTCTCCCTATACTCGGATGCATCCTATACCGGTAGCGGCAGAGTAAACACGACACTATCGACCGCCGGCCGAGCCGAGTCATGGGCTTAATAACGCGCCTCCTGGATTGCCCAACGGCCACGACTTCCTTCGTCCACTCATTGATTATTATCCTGTTGACCATTGCTGCCGTCAGAATTTTCTCTCTCTTCCAGTCGCGGGTCTCCCGTTGACACGCGTTGTGCCCGCGCGTGCTCACGGCTCCCGCGTTGGCTCCGGCGATGGCTCTGGCGAGGCCCGCACGCTCGCTGAGGTTTCGTCTCTTCGTCTCTGCGCAGCGGGCGGGCTTCGTCAACAGAGCAGCCACCACCACCACCACCACCACCACCACCGTCGTGCCCGTTTATCGAACAGAAATGCTGTTCTTTGCCCCCCAAGCTGCGGTACCTTGGGACCCTTCCAAGGTACCGCAAGCCATCGCGTGCGCGCGTCCCCTGACCGTGTTTAATTTAAGCGTCATCATTTATTTCGAGCACCGCCAGCACCACCAACCAGTCCCGGTACCACCGGGTCGTTCGATAAGGTGACTGACTTCCCGTCAGGCGTGCTGTCGCACCGCCGCAAAAAAAGCCTCCCGCGCTTCCTTTGTCCGTAACGATCGCCCGCGGTCTGGACGCCGTGCTGCGCGCGAAGATCGACGCTTGTCAAAGAGAGCGATCCCCCACGTCTCCCCCATCATCATGCAAGGAATTGCCCCCGTCCTGCAGGGTGCATGGTGCCATTGCCGGTAGCCCGGCTGCCATGTCCCACCCACCACCACGCCGATCGGCCTTGCCCTGACCGCCGGCACTACACTACACATGACATCCTTGCTCGATTGGGATCATCCTCCAACGATTGTCACAGGCTCATGCCTCAATGGCAGGGGATGGTGCCCTGCTATCGATATCCGCGTGTGATGTGTGGGGAGAGGTTTGATTGCCGTCCCCTCCTCTACCTTCAACCAGATTATATCCTTCCACGTCACCGTATCTCGCACATCCCCCTTGTCGCCGGGTCTAGATTTGGCGTCGTCGACACCTGTCAATTTGGTTCGACGGCATGGACATACGTGACATTGATACGGAGCTATCAGACCAGCAATTGGGGTTCCCTCGTGCTCCTGTCGAGGCTCGATCACTCCATCCGCCACCCATGCAGCTCGCAAGGACGACAATCCTGCCAGGGTTCTTTGCTCTTCTCCCCTCGGCCCTCCTATTTCCCACGCCTCCTGCTATTTCTGAGCCAGAAAATTCACCTCTGCTTACTCGTATGACGATCGCATCATCTCGCTGTCCCCACCCAGTGCATGTGCCAGGCGGCTGGCCAGCTCGACGTCTTCACCTTCGTCTCCCAGCCATGCCTCGTCATCATCCCCTCCCACCCAGAATTGGCCTCCTGAGAGCGCCTCCATCTCCTGCGCCGATTCCGCCGCGTCCATCGCTGCTAGAATGTTGAATCCGTGTGCCGCTTGCAAGTGGAGTTCTAGATCGTATGTCCGCTTGAATCGTTGTTGACACACCTCGAGCACGCATGGGATGTGTCGCACCCTCTCGTAGCCCACTCCGGTCAGCATGGTCGCGGCCTCGCCGCCGAAGAAAATGCGCGTCTCCTCACTCTCCTTTCCATCGTCACACTGGTTTTCGTAAGGTCGTTCGTGGTCGTAAAACTCGTGATCTTCGTGCTCAGTGGCCTCATCGTGCCCTGCCATCCTAGCTTTTCGCTGTTTTCGTTTCTCCTTGCCTTTGCTCACTTTCAGCGGGAGGTGTAGGTGCTGTGTGCGCACGTGCTTCTCCAGTGATGCCTTTGTTGCAAATCCCCGACCGCATGCTCCGCTTCCGTCCCACTCTGGCACCAGTGTCGAACCTCCAATGGCGAATTCACCACATGTGAATTTCTTCTGCTCGTGCGCGCTCCGGTAGTGAACCAACATGTTGCCTTTCTTGGTGAATTTGCGTGTGCAGGATGGCTCTTGACACTCGACAAGACGCCGTTCTTCGAGGTCCACGTGCTCGATATCCATATGCGCCTTTAGTTGGCTGGCTGTTTTGCATACTTGTCCACAAACAGTGCACACTGGTGGATGTGCTTCTTTGACATGTGTCTGCAAATCGCTGTAATTGAAGAATCCATCCGAAGGCACTGTGTCCTCTACCAGGTAAGAATCGATTGTCTGGTCGGCTTCACTACCCTGCGTGCATTGATTGCAAAAGTATCTTGGTCGCGCACCGCCGTGTTCTCTAGCCTGATGGTGAGCTAGCCCAGCCGCGCGGTTGAATCGCCGTCCACAAACTTCACTGTCAACCTCTGCTGCATGCTCGCAAACAAATGGCGCGTCGTGCAAGTGCTCGGTTGCGATATGCCTGTCCAAGGTCTCCTGCTTCCTGAAGTGTTGATCACAAGGAGGGAAACCGGTACACTTGAATTGCTCCTTTTCCTCGTGCCGCTTTCTGTGGACTCGCATCCTTGTCCCGGTGGCAAATGCCCGGCCACATCCAGGCCAGTCACAGACCCAATCACGCACATCTTCATGTTGAGATTTGATGTGATGCTTCAAGTGACTATCCCTCAAAAAGGCTTTCGTGCAGCCCTCGTAGCTGCAAGTGAATGGCCGTTCGTTTGTGTGAGATCGCTGATGCTCAGCTAAGCGTACAGGCCGGTTATAGGCTTTGCCACAGCCAGGAAAATCGCAGAGAAACCTTTTCTCCCGACAGGGATATGTGGAAATTGGAGTATTCGGCTGTGTCTCCGATGCAGCATTATCTTCCTCTGCCAGGTTGCTTGGCGACGATGCACCTGAGGGTTCGGACCCCGGCTTGTTGTACAGATCAGGAATCGAAGCCCGGTGTTTCAAAGGCCCATCAGTCCTGATACGTTTGATGTCCTGCTCAGTGACTCCCGGCGGCGGCGGCCTTTTGAGCGCCAGAGCCGACATCTCTCTTTCCAGCCTCAGAGCATGCTGTTCTTGGTGATGGTGCAGATAGATAGCAGGGTCCCTCGAGATTGTACAGAAAATTTGAAACTTTAATTCGAAAGGACCGCCAGTTGCAAGCAGGCGTGAATGCGGGAGCGGGAACAGCCGTGTCGGCTTCAGCCCTATAGCTTTTCTTCTCCATACAAGTCCGCTCGTCTTCAAAATCGGAAAAGACCACCCACCCTGCGCGCCGTCTATTGCTGAGGCGCCATTTCAAGATCAGCAGGCGCGCAAGAAGGAGCTGCGCTACTATCTCTCCCGACACGCGACACGATGGAAGACTATGGCGATGACGGTGGGGCTGAGTATGGTGATGGAGAGTAAGTGCGCAAGTATTGTGGTTCAAAGACAGCTGCGCTGACTCGCTTCATACAGAGAGTACGCGGATAACATGGTCGACGACTTTGATCCGGAGCCGGAAGATCTTATCGACGGAGAAGGTGTTGATCAGGAAGGCGGCAACGAGGATCCAGATCAGCATATCCACAACAATATAGTCACTTCCGGAGACGCCAATGGCGCCCCACAAAAAGGCACAACGACCGTCAAGGGTCTGAAAGAGAAGAGAGTGCCAAATGACAAAAGGACAACAACCCCATACATGACAAAGTACGAGAAAGCTCGAGTGCTGGGCACCAGGGCGTTGCAGATTAGGTGAGGGCCGCGGTCGACTATACGGCAGATGCAGAAAGCTGACGAACCGCAGCATGAATGCGCCCGTCTTGGTCGATGTGGAGGGCGAGACAGATCCTTTGCAAATCGCTATCAAAGAACTCAGGGAGAAGAAAATACCGCTGGTCGTGCGGCGGTATCTCCCAGATGGATGGTCAGCTATCACGTTCCGGCTACAGCGCTTGCCTCACACTGACCATACTTAGGTACGAAGACTGGACTTGTGAAGAGCTTCTCTGATTTGATTATCCATTTTGCACTTGAGCGCTATGCAGAGGAGGGCTGATGCGGTGAGAAACGACCTGAACGACCGTAATTAGGAATGCAAAAGTCCATTCACGATGCCAGCCGATGCTCGCAACATCAAAAAGTGCAGCTTTCTAAAGCGTTCTTCAATCACCTGCATAAATTGAGATGCCTAATGCATTGTTCTGGCCCAACAGCCGCAATCTCTGTGAAAAGTCAAGACTTGTCACATCAACTCTCCTTCAAAAGCGTAGGCTCGGGCTACCCTGGCTGAAGCAGCAGACACGAAGGCTGGGACGTCTGTCCAAGTATGGTCACAAAATTGCTGGAGGAGGAATGTCGATAAATAGTCCTGGATTTCTTTACACGTTCCAGGCTAGGTCTGAGATCTGGCAAAGCCGGGCCATAGAAAGTCAATTGTGAACTATAGATCTCCTTAAGCGGGCCTTACTGCTCTCAAGTCTTAGAGATTCTATTCACGCTTTCTAAATTACAATTGCAAGTGGTATTTGATAAGAGAGATCTTGCACAGATGCAACAGTGGACATGATATTCAGTCACGATTCAGAGTGGGGTGGGCTGGAGATGGCCTAAAGTGGAAGTCAGTCCCAGAACCCCCACTTGAGCGGAGACCAATGACGCATGTCATGTTAATATAACAGTATAATTCCGCACAACTTGGTCTGTCTTTCAGAAGCGTTCACTTCCAGTAGTAGGACTTCCCGCCTCAAGCGCAACTGAAAATGGCTTTCGAGACAAAGGCAACGATCGCATCGTTCGGCGGCAAGCTCTTGAAGCTGGCGCACAAAGCAACCACCACCGATTGCGAGATGCAATTGAACCTGTATCTTCCTCCTCAATCACAATCTGGAAAAGTGCCTGTCCTGTTCTACCTCGCGGGTTTGACCTGCACGGGTGACAACGGCGCCGAGAAGGGCTTTTTCCAGCACAGGGCAAGTCAGAAAGGCATCGCGGTAGTCTATCCCGACACAAGTCCGAGTAGGTGTCCTTATTAAAGTTATCGATGATCGCAGTTGCTGAATCCGAGAATTATAGGAGGACTGAAGATCAAAGGTGAAGATGATGACTATGACTTTGGATCAGGTGCCGGCTTCTACGTAGATGCTACGAAGGAGCCTTACAGCAAGGGCTACAAGATGTATTCCTACATCACTCAAGAGCTACCAAAAGCGCTTTTCTCGTCCTTTTCGCAGCTTGATGGAGATCGTGTCAGTATCACGGGGCACAGTATGGGCGGACACGGCGCTTTGACGTTGGTAAGCAGGTATCCCATAGAACAACAGATGCCAGCCATTGACACCAAGGCAAGTTTTTGAAGAACCCTGGCATGTACAAGTCGGTATCCGCCTTCGCACCCATTGCGAATCCGATCAATTGCCCGTGGGGTCAGAAAGCTTTCAAGGGATACTTTGGGGAGGACCAGCAAGACAAGTGGAAGGACCACGACGCCACAGAGCTGGTCAAGGGCTGGAAGGGACCGTTAGACATTCTCGTTGATGTCGTGAGTGGTGTCATTTTCGTGGGTTGTCTTTCTCTATGTATATCTGACAACCTTTAGGGCACCGGGGACAATTTTTTGAAACAAGATCAACTCCTTCCAAACAACCTCGTCAAAGCTGCAGATGAAGCGGGACACAAGGACGCCATCAAGCTACGAATGCAGCCTGACTATGACCACAGCTACTTCTTCATGGCAACCTTTGCAGATGATCACGTGGACCATGCTGCAAAATACCTGCTCAAGTAATGTGGGAAGCGCCGTAACCGAATGTAAGCAACGCAAAAGAGAAAAGTCGTGCTAGAGATAGCTATAAGTGTTGAGATATAGCATTGTTCAAGAGTCAATACAGAATGGGCGAATGTTGCAAGTGTGTTGGTTGGTGTCCCTGTGATCACCATTGCTCGCCATGCTTTTGACAGCTTCGGCGTCGGTGGCCGAAACTTTGTGCAGCGGCGGAAATCGAAAATTGGAGAAACCGCACATAGCGACATCTCGATTGTTGACAATCCTGAACAATCCCACTTCGCTTGAGACACCCACCAAAAGGCCTCTGATCTTCGATCACACACATCCCCATCCTCCGCCTCTGGAACTTCCCGGCTAGGACCATCGAGCAGATTCTCATTTCAGTGCTCTCACGACCCGTGCGGCTTCTGGAATTTCGGTGACAACGGAGCCCAGCTCTCTCCTGTGAAACTAATCGACTTGCACCGCCGACTTCCAGGACCAGCGATACGACCTTTGAGTTTTCGGACTATGGCGTAATCCCGGGCTATAACATCAGCGCTCCTGCTGGCCCTGCGCACAGAATCACTTCTGCTTCGCTGGCTTGCCAGGCGAGGATGGATGCTCAGGTATTTTTGACCCCGAGCACATGCTCACAATTGCACTGACAATAGACCCAGGTCGAGAGCGCCATCGAGGTCGCCTTCAGTCCGACGGCCGATCCGAACCTGAAGTCACAAGCATACACATTTCTGGAACAACTCAGATCGGACGCTTCAGGCTGGCAGGTGTGCCTGGCTCTCTTCGTTCGCTCTCCTCCACCATCCGAGGTCGTGCGCCATGTCAGTCTGGAGGTCGTTAATAATGCGGTGCAGTCTCAAAAGGTGGACCAGCAAGGTCTTGAGTACGCGAAGGATGGACTGAAAGACTACATACAGCGGCGATATACCTCTTCGTCCAACCAGGCAGATGTTCCGGCGTTGCAGAACAAGCTCACGCAGACACTGACATATCTTTTCGCCTCACTATACGGATCAACTTGGACCAGTTTCTTCGACGATTTTCGATCTGTCGCTGGAAATTCGGAGAACCTTGGACTTGCGAATCCTGCAGGGACTCTTCTTTATCTACGAATTCTACGCTCCGTTCACGATGAGATCGCAGACGTTTTGATTCCGAGAACGCAAGAAGAACAGAAGAGAAACAACGACCTGAAAGATTTGATTAGGAGAGGAGATGCAGCCAAGATCACAAACTCATGGCGCGAAATACTCTCGCGATGGCGACAGATTGATCTGGAGATTGTTGACTTGTGCTTAAGATGTGTGAGCCGCTGGGTCAGCTGGACCGATATCTCCCTCATCGTCAATCCGGACATGCTGCAGTGCCTGTGGGATGTCGCTGGGCAAGAGGTTCCCCCGAACGCCTCGAATACGGACCAAGGGAAGGTGCGCGTGTCGGCCATCTTCACTTTGACTGAAATCGTGGCAAAGAAGATGCCGCCAGCAGACAAGATCGAACTCCTGAGATTCTTGAACCTCACAAACGTCCTCGCCCAGCTGGTGGCCACGCCCGCCCTCTCTGATTATCGATCTACGTCCAAATACGACACTGATCTGGCAGAAACAGTTGCGAAGCTGGTGAACACAGCAGCATTCGACATAATCAAGGTCTTAGATAATGAGAGCATAGACAACGGAATCAGGTCAGATGCGGAAGAATTGTTTCAACTCTGCATGCCGTTTCTCCTGAGATTTTTCTCCGACGAATACGATGAAATATGCTCGACAGTTATCCCTTCGATCTCGGATTTGCTCACCATGTTCAGGAAAAGGGCCAAGGCAGGCAACGGTCTGCCTGCCCAACATGCCCAAATGCTCCAGCCAATCCTCGATAACATCATCGTCAAGATGAAGTACGATGAGACAGCTGAGTGGGGCGCGGAAGATGAAGGCACGGATGAAGCAGAATTCCAGGATCTACGAAAGAGGTTACACGTCCTCGAACAGACAATCGCCGGCGTCAACGAGGGACTCTTCATGCAGACCATCAGTCAGCTTGTCGCCAATACGTTCAATAGCATCGACGTAGGGCACAACAACGTCTCATGGCGTGAAGTGGACCTTGCCCTTTACGAAATGTTCTTGTTTGGAGAGCTCGCGGTGAAGAATGGCGGTCTTTACCACAAGGGTGTTCCGACCAGTACTGCAGCTCAGCATTTGGTCGAGATGATGTCGAAATTGGTCACGTCAAATCTCTCGGCCCACCCTCACCCGGCCATTCAGCTTCAATATCTTGAGATCTGTGTTAGATATTA
Source organism: Dothideomycetidae sp. 11243 (assembly GCA_000836255.1). Lineage (NCBI taxonomy): Eukaryota > Fungi > Ascomycota > Dothideomycetes > Dothideomycetidae sp. 11243. The sequence goes on along the minus strand of DF938581.1, from coordinate 911,424 downwards.
CCATTTCTTTGAGCATAATCCCGGCATGATACCAAGGGCTCTGGAGAATTTTGTGCGATTTATTCATAGCGACCACGCAAAAGTTAGGACTCGGTCCTGGTACTTGTTTTACAGATTCATTAAGCAGCTCCGAACCCACCTGGGAGCCGATGCCACAACAGTCATGCAATCAATTGGCGATTTGCTTCACATCAAAGCAGAACTTCCGACCGAGAAGGACGATGATGACAGTTCGGATGTCAACGACAGCGATGCGGTGTTCACGTCACAATTGTACCTCTTCGAAGCCATTGGGTGTGTGGCATCCACCACACACATTCCTCTACAGGATCAGACATTCTACGCACGGTCTGTGCTGGATCCGCTCATTAGTGACCTGAACTCAGCCGTGCCCGCAGCCGGTGGGGGTGACGAGCAAGCAGTCTTGCAAGTTCACCACGTCATCATGGCTATCGGCACGGTTGCAAAGGGATTCTGTGACTGGATGCCCGGAGTTTCATCCGCAGGTCCACCCCCGGCAAGTGAGCTCTCGGCGCAATTTCATCCGGCATCGGAAGCTATCCTCGCCGCTCTCGAGAGTCTCCGTTCGTCTATACATATCAGAACTGCAGCAAGGTTCTCGTTCAGCCGGATGCTAGGCGTCTCGGGTGCTCGGATTCTTGAGCAACTACCCAGATGGATCGACGGTCTGTTGCCGCAGACATCCACCAGGGACGAGATGGCAACCTTTTTGCGACTCCTAGATCAAGTTGTTTTCGGTTTCAAGACCGAGATCTCGTCCATCTTAGATTCACTGCTCACCCCTCTACTCCAGAGAGTCTTCACTGGATTTAGTGAACCTACGACAGGGACCGACGACATGCTACAACTCACTGAGTTGAAATCTCAGTACCTCAACTTCATCCTGGTGATTTTGAACAACGATCTTGCCTCAGTGATAGTTTCGCCGACCAATCAGGGCAATTTTGAGTCACTTCTCTCCACATTGGAGCATTTCTGTCGTGACGCCAATGATTATGCCACGGCAAGACTATCGTTCTCGGTACTGACACGCATGACAAGCATCTGGGGAGGACCAGATTTGCCCATCGCAGTCAACGGAGCGGATGCAAACTTAACACCGACACCGACACCGACACCGGCATTGCCCGGCTTCGACAGTTTCGCCATGACACGCTTCTCGCCGCTGACCTGGACTCTGATATCGTCACCGTCATTCAATCCCAAAGACGCTCAGGCCCGTACAGCATTGGGCGAAGCAGCCACGCTCCAATGGACCATACTCCGCAAGTGCGGAGCCCAGTATGAGTCATATCTCGCCGAGCAAGAGCTTCCGAGCATGGGCTTCGGCAGCGATGTGATCGGCCAGTACGTGCAGAAGTTAAAGAGCGCGGACTCGCGGGAGTGGAAGAAGTTCTGGACAGGCTTTGTCACGCGCGCCAGAGGGGGATGATGTTGATCCTGTGTCCTACCGACAGAAGAAGAAGAAGAAGAGAGCTATACAGCCACATGAACGATATGCATAGGCTGAACATAATTTCTTTCCTCCTTGTTCGTTTCGTAGATACCCGTCTGGAGAGGCATAACTCACAGATAAGGATAAAAGAGATAATTGAAGAACATACCAGCATGAAATGCTCTTTTAGTTCTGTCTATGAACAAAAGTGTCCGTCTAGCCTGAGGTTGTATTTTTACATATCCAATCTATTGTGCAAGCCTCACTCCTCCTCTTCCTCTTGCTCTTTATCCTGCTCCTCCTCTTCCTCCTGACCATGCTGCAACTTCCTGACCTTAGTCTCCGGCCCCTCCTCCTCTTTTTGCTCCTCATCAGGATCAAACGTCATATTCTCCGGATCCCTCACCGCGGCCGCAATCTTCTCAACACCCATCCTGTCCCCCTTTTTCGTCTCGGCGTACTTCTCCTCCACCCACCCCTCGGTATACGAGCCCCCGAAATCAATGATCCACAGGTTCTGATGCTTGTCGACGACGAAATTGTCCGCTTTGGCGTCGCCCCATATTATGTCTGCTTCGTGCAGGGCGGCGACGGTGCGCTCTACCTGTTTGGCCCATTGCGAGCGGCGCGACTCGGCGACGTCTTCGTCTAGGATGCTCGTCAGAGGTGTGGGGTTCGGGATCGGTGTGAGGAGGAAACCTAGGATTGAGATTGGGGAGTCGCGGGATGTGGATTCGGGAAGTGTTTTGGTGGTGGTGTGGTCGTCTACTACGACGCCTTGGACGAGAGGGACGCGGATGGATTGATGGAGGTTCTTGGATTCGATTTCCTTGAGGAGGCGGAGTTCGCGCTTCACGGGACCGGGTTGGGTGGGGTCGACGAGTTTGAGGAAGAAGGTCTCGTCCTTGCTCCTGGAGTGCACTACCGCTGGGTGCCGGGGAGAAGGCGTGTCGGCTGTTTGCAATATTTGCAGATCGGAGCTGCCAAAGACTGGAATGTTGTGGGATGTGATATACTTTGGCAGATCGAGCGAGGGGATGAGCTCGGAGATCTTGTAGCGCAGTTCGTCTGTCACGTTTTCTCGCTCGACAGCTTCTAGAGAGCCATCTTCGTCCGAGCAGCAGAGCTTGTAAGAGAAGATCTCCCCATGAAACCAGTCGGCGACTGTCTTCGAATTGCTCTCCTCCTCTTGCGGGGCACGTGTCGCAAACACTTCTCCGAGGGGCGCGAGCACCCAATCCTGGAGCTGCCTGATGGAGCTACCGGATTCTTCGCGATCATCATCGGCCAGCGTGACATTTATACTGGAGGCGCTACGCTTCGCTGGCGAGGCTGGTGACGAACCGCCATACCCCGAGTCAGCTGTCGAAGGGGACGAATCGTTGTCTGGTACCGAAGAACCACGCTTGCGCTTTTTGGTCTGCTGTACCTCAGGCTGTGTTTGACCACGAACCTCGTTCAGCAACGCCAGGAATTCGTCACGTGTTGCCGCATGCTTGAGATCCTCCAGGTCGACAGAAATGTAGAAGCGCAGAGTATGCACCAGGGCGGTCAGAGTGAAGCCGTCGTCGTTATCGTCAGAGTAGGCGTAGTCTAACACATGGCAGGTAGGGGCGGTATCTTCCTTGGTCTGACTCCGCGTGGAAGGCATTGCGAATGCAGCTTGAATTGCTCGACCGAAGGTTGTACAGATTCAATGGTACAAAGATTGTACTGATCACCGGCACGAGTTGGAAACTCAATGGCTGCAGATAGGGAAGAGAATCGAGGAAAGGTCAGATGTATATAAACATAGCAGTTATGGATGGGCGAGAACACGAGGACAACAGCAGAAGATAAAGCAGAAGACTCCCGCAAACCCACCGGCCGGTCTAAAACACACCTACATCATGACCCTCGACCTCCACGACCCGATCGAAAAGCCACACGACCATCCCTGGCGCCGTTCCCCCTGCCATCGCGTAACGAGATCCGATGAGATGGCGCCCCGGAAGTGCGTGCAGTAGCGCCACCGATCGCTCTCGAATTGGGCTGGTGAGCAGGAGCCAGATCTGAACGTGGGATAGAGGAGATACTGGGAATGACGCGCAGACGCGCTGGATCTGGTCGCGAGATCTGGAGATCTGCGCGATCTCACGAGGGAAAGCGATGATTGGTTGGGGAGATCGGCGGCGGAAACGGATTGAGTGGTAATTGGTCACTTCTCCGATTGGGTTTGTGACGTCAGGTACGTTTGTAGATGCACGCAGCAGAGCGCCGTCTTCGTCCTTGTTCGAATATACCGTGTCATACAGTGCAATTCTCACTGTGGTGGATATAATGTTATGTTGCTGACATGGGCCAATTAAAATTTTAGGTCATTCTTGGTCAAATCATTGGATGCACAGTCTTGGGAGTTTGAAAGTATTGTTCTATGTATCCATTTCTATCGGACCCCAATTCCGAAATCACCCAGCGTAGTATTGTACACTCATCTCCATTTCCCACCCCAGCTTTCGTCACGATCACGACTTAGTCCGCCGATGATAGCAGCGCTTTGATGCTGCAAATATCGCGCGGATCCGACCACCGTCGATATTGGCCATCGCCGCTCCAATCCGCAGCGGTTGCAGTTGTGGTGGGTTTGACGACTGTCGCGCACATCGGCGGAACGTACAGAGGAAGCTGTAGCAGCTGTCGAGGTGCGCGTTTCGGGGATGGCGCTGGGGACTTCGGCTTCTTCAAGCCAGGGTCCACTGTCGAAGAAGGCCCACTGAGCCGTGAAAGAACACTGTCTGCATCCGATAGACTTGTGCTCCGATACTCATCCGATCTGTCTCCAAGCGGGTGCGGAAATTGTAGGCCCTCTTGTTCCAGTACCCGCATGCGTCGTTTGTATGAAGCTCGTGCGATATTCTGTAGGTTCTTCAACCCCTTTTCCATGATCTATTGGATGTTATGAGTTGTAGTATTTGCTGTCCACCCACGAATGACACATACCTTTGCCTCAGCCATGGTCCATCTGATGTCAAACTTATCGCCGAGAACAGACCAAATCTCTGGCCTACACTCAAAGTACGCCACCGCGAGATCTTCGAGTCTTTCCTGGCCCCAGTCGTCTTGGTATCGCCTCTCCATCAGCCGCTCGTGGCGCTTCCTGCAGGCATTGGCAGTCTTGGTGGGAAAGTGTCGTGCTGCGATTGGCTGCCAATTCAGACCTGCTGCCCGAGCGGACGCGAGCACTTCGTCGTCTGCCGCAGTCCATACTGAACCTGCATTCTGGAATGATCCCGACCCGGAACGAGATCGGACATTACCACCGCTGTCGGACTCTGAACTTATTGGGCTCGGTGAGGGTATTCTTCGAGCACGCTGGCGTGTTCTTGGATACTTGGGCATGGCTACTCTCAGACTTTGACGTCGCTATCCGAGGTCGGTCGTGTGGCGAAGTTGGTCGTGTGGCGAAGTTGGAATGATGCTGTTGTAGCGAGCGTTGGATCACCACAAGCGTCTATGGGTCAAGATAAATAAACGACTGGGTTGTGCTTGAACGAGTGACATGGAAGACGAGATACAAAGCGAGAGGTGCCAGTCTTCTGATATAGGAGACCCATTCCGGCGTCAAAGACGAAGGTGGTACAGGACTCTACCACTCACGACCAGCGACTCTTGCCGCCCTTGATCGATTGTGCCCACCCGTGCAAGATCTCGGTCGCAAGCATGACACTCGAGGGACGGCGACAGAAACGCATTATGCTGCGGTCGATTTGTTGATACAAGCGTCCCGCCTGTTACAGATCGCGCGGGCCTCCCAAGCGGTTGTCCTCGTTGGCCGACGAGGCCTCGATTGGGAGCGGAGGCCTAAATTTGGGTCTATGGGCCGTGTCAAGGTCATTGTATTGTACAAGCTCGACTACCTCCGATTGGAGCCATTCAAATATTTTGTTTTTGGTCATGTTTCAGCAATGGATTGCCATGTTGGGCGCTTAGTGAAGCAGGACGTCAAGTGCGGAGACCGGCAACCGCCCTCGCGGCTCCGGGCATGAGACGAGTCACGCTGCTTGATCGAAACTTGACACCGCAATGGAAATTGCGCATGTGTTCAGTCGAGATAACCGAGCATAGAGCTTGAGAAGACTCTTTTGTATTTGTATACACAATTTTATACAGCCTCGTCTGCTACTTGAAGTGGTATCATGCGGTGACAATTTGCTTTTGAATACCCAGCCTAGGAGAACATCTTCCTGAAAAGATGTTTCCTAGATTGATCCATTATGATCAATTGTTCCAGGGCTCGGCCCTTGTCTAGGTTGACGACGCCCGGTAGATCGACCTTGCACTGCCCTGCTCGCGGAAGTGCAACGTAGACAAGATTCTTGCGGGTGAACATATTGACGACATCGAGCAATACCCCACGGACTCCCTTGAAGAAAGATTTGCCCCATTTGTATCTCAACCTCTCGCTTGCTTCAGCACGTAATCGCTCCTCCACAGTAGCTGCCACGACGGCGTCTCTGGTCAGGTCCACCGCAGGTATGCGTAAAGGAGTCGCTTTTTGGAACGGAAGGATAGGTTTGAAAGTCACCTCAAGCATCGGGCCCGCGCGCTCGGCTGCCGAAGCTGGAGGTACAGCGTAGATTGATCGTATCATCTTCTGTGGCGCGAAACCGCAGTACATGGCGATTGCACCGTACATTGAACATATGATGCCGGCATAAGCATAGGCCCAGGGATTGTGCTCCGCAAAGCCAATAACAGAGTTGTAGTTGAACTTCGCTACCGCAACGAAGAAGAGCATGGAGCCGTAGCAGACCACAGCGTACCGCCTCTGAGGAGGTGCTTCGTAGATGCAGATCGGAGTAGTAATGTTCGTGAAGCGCTTGACAGAGTCCACGGTGCCCCGAGACGATGGCGCTACGATATGCTGTTCTGCAGCATTTTCAATTGTCGACTGCGGAATTATGCTATGTATGGCGTCGGCAGAGCCCGGACAGGATTTCGAGGCTGCTACAGATCGTGCTATAGATGTAGTGTGATGCGCAGGCGGATGGTGCTTGACACCTTTCCCAGAAAGCCGAGATGCGCTCTGGTCAGATACGGATGTGCGACTGTGTGGCGAAATCGGCTCGCTCTTTTGAACACCTTTTGGGTGCTTTGGAGACAAGGTGATCTTCTGAAACTTGCCGGCAGACGAGATCACGGCGCTTGGAGGGCGCTTATTGTCCTTGGACGGTGTAGATGTAAAACTTCTGGCTGGCGAGTCGAACGGCAGCCTGACTCGACTGACATTGTGATGACGTTTCAGGAGACACCCAGGCACGCGTCTGAGACCGTGCAAATTCCCTGCAGTGGCCAGCGATGTCATGAGAATTGCAATGACTTTGCTCGTCGATTTGACGCTTCCATCAGGCGAAAGCCTCTCAAAGTGCTTTGCACGCCGCCCCGGACGGCTCTGCCGCCAAGGAGGAGCCGCAAAATGCGGGGTGGAAAATCGCCGGACAAACACGACAAACATCCCTCATCCGCGAACTTTACGCGACGCGCCATCCTTCCATGCGGACTGCATAGACAATCGCAGTTTCAAGCTCTTCTGCTACCCCGACAGCTACAACTCTCGGCACTCCGATGGCTGGGGCAGCGTCGAGATCGCCGTCGCCAGTGATCGCGCCGCCTGTGGCCGCCTCCCCGGGTCCACGCGCGGCCCAGCTCATGAAGCTGTACAACGATGCGATTTCACACACATTAAAAGCATGCAACTATGACAACTTCGCCGCATGTTTCCCGACCACAGCAGCAAATGTGCCCGAGGCGCTGCAGGGTCTACACCAAGATTTCGTAGATCGGCTGGAGCAGCACTGCAAGTCGGAATTCGAGGCCATCCTTCGCGAACGCGGTGTAATCGCATCGCTGAATGACCTTGACCGGTTGATAGAAGAGGCCCGCCGACGGAAGGTCAAAGCAGAAGAACAGGCAAAAGACGGCGCGGTCAAGGTGCCACTACCGTAAGCGCAATATGTTAAGACATAGAATCTTGGGCAATCACCCTGACAAACAAGCAGACCACACGCCCTGCCAGCGAGGTCATTGTACCTGGCGCATCTCGGAGCGACAGTGGAGGCTCAACAAGCCCAGCTGAGTGGCCAGTTGGAGCAGCTGCAAGCGCAGAACGAGGAATTGCTCGGCGTGCTGGAGAAACAAAGGAATGAGATCGAGCATACCGTAGGATCTGTTGAGGCAGTCATAACAGATCTCGACTCCAGCCTCCAGTCGCTTCCGACGGATCAGATGCAGGATCTGACCAGAGATGCTGTCACACTCGACACTGAAGTACGTGCTGGCGACTGAGACTATGCTTACGGAAGAGACGACTTTCGAGGGCATCCTCTTGTATCGCTCGAAAACGACTGAAGTTCCGGAAGAGCTATTCAACAAAGCATTACAATTGCGCAAAGTCATAGCACACATGAGCGCCTATGGCAGACATTGGTCAACCGTACACTCCACGGTGGGGGACCAGATGTGCGAAGCTTGTCCAAGGCCATGACTGTCGATGTGTCAAATGACGAGATAGGGCTGCGCGGAACATAAGGTTCACCGCGCATTGCGAACTGATGCTGTTTCCATAGATTTTGCAACGGGTGGCGCTGAATCATCTCACCGAAAGATATTGGCAAGCCGTCGTAATTGGCGTTAGAGATATTGGACCAGCCCTATACCACACAGAGTCTGAAGATTACGGATCTTGGGAGATTTGCCGACTGTCGAAGAAAAAAGAAAATCAAAGATTCCGAATTCTGAGATGGACAAGGCATCTAATGGCCAGGGTATCAAATTGCGATGCATGTGTTGAAGCGGGAATTTGACAAGGGGGTTCGTCGTATCCGTTCATGGGGGGCCTAGGCAGAAGGGCAGGACGCCTCAGTGCAACAGATTAGAGCCAACGGGGCCACAAACCGGCGAACGTCAGTTGACACGTTTATTTCAAATGGCAAGACTGTGGTCAGCGGCGCCCATGTTGCTTCGATGACATCAAATATTCTTGAAGAGCGTCAACAATCTCACGCAAGGCTGAAAGAAGAGCAGCGTCAACCACGGGACACAGAAGGATGGAAGAATTGTTGCAGAAGCATGTTCTGTCGGTAAAGAGTGGGTCGTGGGTCGTCGGCCGCTGGCACGTGCCGCGGGGCTTGGAGGAAGCGAAGGGGGGAAAAAGTAAAAAAGCAAGGACAGGGAGGGCGAAGGCGATGGCGTGCGGTCCGCAGGTTGGTTGGTTGATCGGTCGTGGTGGTGGTTGCGGTTCTGTGCGTCTTGCCCTCAGACACTCGGCCACGCGCATTCCACCCAACCCAAACGAAGCCACCCAGGGAAAGCATGCACACCTCCGACGAGCCATCCATGTAAACGCGCGCCGGCATCCGCAATCCTCACGCGCAAGCGCAGATGGAAATGCAGGTGCCACCGCTTTACCTTGTCTCGGAGCGCCGCGCAACAAGCGCCGCACCGGTGTCCGTCAGGCGTGCAGCCCGTGCCTGTCACCACCGCGGTGAGATGGACGCTAAATCTGCACGACCATGTTGGTCAATAAAAGGCAAAAAGCGGAGTCGGCGTGCCTCTAAGAGCATGGCAGCGGATGTTGGCAATTTGGCCGGAAAGAGGACAGCGTAGAGACTCGACCCACGAGGCATAGAAGCATGACAGGAGACGGCGATGCAGCCGCCTGACGTGATCACGGAACAAGCAAAACGCGAAGCCGCCCATGTGGACAGGACTGCAGACGGTGCAGCATCGATGGTGGTGCATGGTGGTGCATGGTGCAGCCATTGGATGCAGATGCAGGGATGCACGACAGTCTGGACGGGGGGCATGCAGACGCCACGGGCGCAAGACACAATCCGCGATCCGCATACCGCACATTCGCAGCAATCAGAGTGCTTCGTTTCGCTGCGCGCCGCCGCCGCCGCCCCCGTCACCATTGCTGTCGTCCATTGGGTTTGGTTTCGCATTCTGCCTTGAATATCGCGCTTGAAGTTGGACCAACAGTGTGTCGTCGTCTAGTCCAACACCAGTCCGGCAGCTTGGGCGTCCCGGCGACCAGCCCTCACCAACACCTGTAGGCTTGCACGTCTGCACATGAACCGCCCGAGCGCAACTTGGCCCGCAGGATTAGGACTTCGACTTCGATTGCAATCCTATCTGCCACCTCCCTCCTCCTCCCTCTGTATTTTGTCTTTATTTCGCTCTTGTTTCGACTTCACTCTCTTTCCACCCTCTCCGCGTTTCTTGTCGCCTTGACCTCACCACCCCAATCCCAAGAGACTAACTTCCGGCTCCTGGCGAGCCGCAGTGGATTAGTCCGTGGTGAAACCCTCTCAACTCTCAACTCTCCGCCACGAATCATCCTCCTCAACGTCGCCATCTCAATTCGGCACGCCGCCCGTCGACCGTTGCATAACGGCTACTGTCCCCCCTCCGGGCCGTCGCCAACCTTCCATACTTTCGAGCCCTCGACCCCACGCCTGCGGCCATCGGCAACGCTGCTGATCTCGCAGTCCAGCCTCACCAACGCACGCCTATATTTCTAACGACTCCCTTTATAACGGCCGTTGAACGTCCTCCGCTGGAACCATTCCCGCCGTGCCAGTTGCCATCCATCACCCCCCTTGTTTATCCTCCCTACCCGGCGACAACGCTGCGCGGCCGCGGCCACGCCAAACACCTCGCAACCGTCGGCCAGCCAGACAAAAGGACCTGGACTTCTGACTGTCGTTCTTCATTCCAACAGCTCTCCCCTCGCATGTCACCGCCCTTGCGTTCCACCGCGTCCTTCCAGAATTGCTGTCGTTGCAAGAGCCGGGGATTCGGGCATATACTCGGTCCTCCCTCCTCGTCCTGCGCTGACGACAGCCGCAATCGAAAGTGATGGCAAATCGGTCCAATTCGTTGCAACACAGCACTCAGAGTGCGGAACTGTCGCCCATGGCCTTGTCTATCCTCGGCCTCGAGCAGGCGGGCTTCTTGCCTTCCTCGAGTCGACACCGCAGGCCAGGCCGTGCAGATGGCAGACCTCCTTCTGACCATCGTGTCACCAGCTACTACAATCATTTCTACTCACGCACAGCCGTCTGCAATGACCCTCCACCATCTTACGCTGTTGTGAGCCGCGAAGCTCGCTTCAAGCTTTCCCCAAATCTTGACAACGGCAACGAGGTGCTCCCGCAGTACACTTGCACAGTGCTCAAGGAAGGTCCTATGCAGATGCTCCTCGAGTCGTGCTCACCTTTCATGACCATCCCCCTACATGATTGGCGACCAGTCTACGTCGTTGTGCAAGGAACCGCCCTCTACATCCACAAGCTAAAAACCACCATCGTGGACAAGCAACAAATCATTACTCCTGGCCGGCTACTAAGAACATACACCCTGCAGCATGCCGAAATCGGCCTCGCTCCCGACGTAACACACACTACTATGGTGCCTTTGACGCGCTTAGCAGGCTTAATACCTCCTCTGGCTCGCCGGAAGGCATACGAAAAAGACGCTTCCCTATTCCAGGTTGACCGACAATATGCTATGCGTGTCCGTTCGGAACTCGATCAATTCGTTCTCACACATTCCGCCGAAGAGCAAATCATATCGTGGGTGAACCACATATCCGCAGGCATCGACATCGCCCCAGTCATTGACGACAGGACTCTGCCGAGGCAGTGCACTATGCCACGTCGTCGCAGGCGTCAGCAACGACCCGTAACTATCGCTGATCTGAGCGATGAACGCTTCATCGAACAACAGCGTCGTCTTCTGTCCGTGTATCCTACTCTCAGCGATCCTACCACAGGACAGCCGCCCCGTTCCGCCTCGGTTGCGCAAAACCCCTCCCGCAATGCATCACTTTTCCTGGGCTCCGGCAGTGATCCTGATCAAGAAGACATTGATCTTTCTGAGATTGCCGAAGAGACACGGCCAGCGTCAGACGATCCAGCTAGAACGCTATCACTTTCCGCTGGTGCTGCCTTGAATGTCTCTTCCACTAGCGACTTTGGCGATGATGGCAAATGGGCGCCCAGTCATCCTCGCAGTCTCAGTCAACAGTGGCGATATGTCCGTCGCTGCATGCCTGTGCTCTTGATTGACACCCCGCGTCACAGCAGTGTCATGATCAACGACGGCCAGTACATCCGACCAAATTACAAACATGAGACCCTGGATAAATGGGCTTTGCAACCGCCACCGTACGAGGCGCACAATTTCCTCAAGCGGATCCAGGAGGTGGCGGAGGTGGCGGAGGTGGCAGAAGTCGCGACTGGGTTGCACATGGCTCGAGACTCGTACACGTCCGGATTGACTGCGTTCACTTGCAGCGCGGCGTCATCTCGCAGCGGTTCATCTGCAGATATGCAACGCAATGACTCTGCCACAGGCACCGAAGATGTCATTTCGATCGCGACTATCAACACGAGTATGCTCAACCTCGACATCAAGGCGTTTGCTCTCGAGCAAAACGTCACTGGCCCAAACCTCTCAGTCCGTCCTACGCAAGGCACCCGCCGCGAGCGCAGCAAGCTTTCCACTACTTCATCAAATCCAGAAGCGGAGGCCCCATCTGCGCGTACACTTTTTGGCTTCTAGTGGGAGACTTCAAAGTCGACTCTACGCACGGTCGAAGTCAAAGATTGGCCGATTCGATCAACATTCGTCTTTCCCACATTACATCCATTATCACATAACGACAGGAATGCCCCCTTACGAACAACTGAACTTGGGAGGGTGAACACCTTTTCGCTGCTGTTCATGCTCAAACTCTCTTTTCAACTCCTCGACTCATTGAGCCGAGGATTTGCTTCATGGTTTACAACACCAATCATTGGAAGAGGTGGAATTTCGCGGAAGGCAGCACGGGCTGCTAGCAGCCTTCGGAGCATCATGAGGAAGGTGGCTCGCTCTAACAGGGTTAAACAGTGCCCTGCCATTTTACCCGCGGACCGCGCGCCTCATTCTTTTGAGAAAGGCTCAGCACAAGTCGCGAGTGTCTGAATCTTTATCATCTCAGTCATCGCTCTCGGCGTTAGCATCAGATACCCAAATATTTCTTTACATCAATGAACATGGCATCCTGGGAAAAAGAGGGATGGGCCGCTTTTACTATTATCTACTTTTCGTCCTGTGTCGATGTGACGGTTGGCTGTGAAGTGAAAATCCAAGTATATCATCCACCTGCACTCTTATTAGTCTCGATAGGAGTCGGCCAAGTGAGGTAGGCGACGAATGTGACTGGGATCATGTGCTCCAATTCCGGATCTCGAAAGCCCATGCCATGTATGTGCATTGTCCGCGTGGACGGACCGACAACTCCGTTATTATAACATTGTGGTCTTGTGGTCGCCAAATAAAACGGAGCATCACGTGACGATCACCTGTGCGCGTGATATCTCCGCGTTCGAGGTAATACCGTTGGGTAGAGTATTGCTCTACAGCGAGAGATCACACAGTCGCTATTAAAGTGCAGTGCTTCTGAACAGCAATTCATGAAATCCGGGCGCGAACTTTTATTCCCACCCGCAGGCCGGCCATCGGCCAGATAAACATCTTTTTATCGCTCGTCCGTCTCATCATAAGGGTTCCCTGTTGCGCGGGGACTCGCTCATCCGGAATGTGAGCCGTGTCAAATGTAACCACAAAACATCCCTTGTTCCCCCAAAAACTGCCTTGCGAAAGGGTATATCGAAATATCAGATTGCTGCCGTGTCATTTTTTCTTCCTCCGCTCAATGCGGCTCATGGCCCCGTTCTTCGCCGCCGCCCTCGACCACCACTGGTGTTGCCATTACCGGTGCGTTGATTGAGCACTTCACGTAGCACAGGGTCGTCGCGGTCTTTGTCGACGTGGTGTACCCGGACATGTCGTTGCAAATTATCCGGCCGGGGATACTTGTGCCCGCGATCGGGGCAAAAAGGGCAAACGAACCCTGGCGTGTTGTGTGTCAGGCCATGACGTATCATTTCATTCTTGCGCTTGAAACCCTTGCCGCCTTCGCCCCTGGGGCAGTTGGGAATAGGGCAATAATGTGGACGGTGAGGAGAATGCGAGGTGGCATGAGAACTGTTAATGTTAGCAATCTGCCGAGAATCTAGAGATGTCTAATTGTTTACTTCAATAGATACTGTGTCGGAAAAGGGCTTGCTGAGCAGCCAGGATGTTCGCAATACCAAGGTCCCTGGCTACCCGAAGTCAGGCCGTGCATATTTGGCAACAGGGTGAACTTTGTTCTGTTAGAGGGATCGACATGTCCAGCAGAGTCGATGGGCGTTGTCTGATTTGTCGAGATGTCGCCAATGCTCGAGTGATGGCCATAGCTGTCGCCCGATGATGATCCGGTAGGCACTGAATTCAGTGGAGGCATTGGGCCTGGATGCATAGGAAAAGACTGTCGCCGCGGGTTGTATCCGTTGTGGATCGAGGAAAACGACGTGGAAGGAGGCGAGTTGGGATAGTAGACATCGCTCTGGACCGATGAGGGCGAAGTTTGAGGAGGATAACCGAAGCCTGCAATGGGCGATATCTGAGCTGCGGCAGGATAAGGCTGGTGCGGCAGAATTGGAGATTGCGTGGCAATCGAAGGCGGCGGATATATTGATTGTGGGGGCGGTGGATATTGAGACGACCGGTTTGCATCTTCACCTGCCTCGTCTGCGATTTTGCTGATATGGCGAAAAGAAGGCAGTCGTTCCGCCTTCGGTGACACACCAAGGTGCTCGGCGCCGGGCGGCTGTGCAGAGGCCGGCTGGCCATCTGCCAGGATAGTCGCGCTGTCAATGCTAGGCTGCAGCCCGCTTTCTGCGGTTTTGAGCCTCAAGGGCGCCGCTAGTGGTGGTCTTGTGGGACGCGGTGTGACATCTGAGTTTTGTGCTGCAACCGAGCCGAGATCTCCGGCCGGAGGATTAGGGTCTGTCATGGCAAGTACTGCCCCGTCAGACTCAAGTCGTTGACCGGAACACGACCAGAGTGACTCCCGTGTACTCGGCTATCTCTGACCAGTGGGAAAGACTGTGGCGGACGTTCAACCACGACGGGCAAAAGCTCATGTGTGGTCGTAGGAAGTCCGGAAGCGCTGTGTGGCTAATTGTGGGTGGTGGACGCCCTGTTGATTTTTGGCTAAGATATGATGTCAAAAGCAAGCCGTATCCGGGATTGCCAGCATTTGAGAGTCAGCCTTTCGATGGAGATGGATGGCACGTGGGAATATTGCAATGTTGCATCAAGATGGTGACCATAAGCGGAGAGTGCTCCGGGCAAGATGTCTGAATGAACCTGTTGGATATGCGGGAGATGTTGCTTCGACCGACAAGCTTGACGAGGTGAGCTTGTGATGTTCAGCTTTGGACAGAAGTACAGGATGGAGGAAGTGGTGGATTTCAGAGGGAATGTAGTGCTGGCTGTGGGCTGGACTGGGCGGCAAACGCGAAGCAGGGCGAGCGGCGGCGGTCACGGACGCGGACGTGGGCGTGGATGTGGATGTGGAAGGCAAGCTGGAAGTCGCCAAACCACCACGGTCGGTCCGCGGCGAGTTTCGTAGCCTGAAATAGAGTAGCAGCCTAGAATCTATGGGGTGTAGAGTGTCCAGACTGCGGCGTGCAACAGTGACGAGCCAACAGGCGCTGCCTGGGCCGCGACGACGAGAGTTCGGGGATGCGTGACAGGTCACTCGTGAATCGTGTGAATGGCGCCTCAGCTCGATGAGGCTGTCGATCGGTCAATCTGCCTCTGCTCGAATTGCCAGGCTTTATTCTGCGCAATGAGCTGTCCGAGGCAGCGGATAGGTTGATTCGGGCAAAGGTTGGCGGCGAGCCGACCTGCGGGATCGGCAGCAGATGGAGACGACTGGATATGCGGCCGCGATGCTTATAGGCGGGCGACTTCCTGGCGAGCAATTGGACGATTGGGCTCTTGCAGGTCGACGGAGACAAGCGACGAGCGACTGTGAAGAACGGCGGCGAGGCGCAGGTTGTGCAGGTCGGAAGCAAGATGCGGGTCTAAATGCAAATGCAATGCAAATGCAGGTGCAGGAGTAGGTGCGGATGAAGGTGTGGGCGGAGGTGCAGTGTTGCAATGGCGGAGGCAGCAAGAGCAGCAGCAGCAGCAGCAGTAGCAGCAGCAACAAGCAACAACACCAAGCTACACCTCGAACAAGCTACGCGGCGCGATGCGGCGGGTCGGGCAGAGTTAAAGACGGACCAGGTGAGCGAATCGGGCGGCGACAACGATAATGCGAGCGAGGATGGGCGCTCTTTCCGTTCCTGAAAGTCAGAAGCCGCCGATCATCCAGAAGCATTACGCACCAAGCATCGAGCATCAAGCATCACGTATCACGCATCCCACCTCGCGCCTTACGCCGCCGCCTCAAGCAGCACACACCCCCAGCGCCCTGCGCGCTCACTCCCCACGTCCACCGCCGCCCACCATCGTAGGGAGCCGCTAGAGCCTCTCATGAAAAGTCGCCCTGGACATAGCCACTCCCCGCGCTCCGTCTTTTCCCGGGATCGATACATGCCCCAAGCGCGTGCCGAGGGAAGGGCGGGGCGCGTGAAGGGTTGGAAGGGCCAGCACTGGCTTTCTTGCCGTCGGGCGTCCTACCCGGACACCATGATCTGCAGCAACAGCTCGTCCTCAGCACGTCCTGGCACCTGCCCACTCGGCCTCGGCCTGGCTAGTTTCGGGAGATGGTGGAGAGCTTCGGGGGGGGTTTGTGGGTGTGTGTGTCTCTGTGGTCACTCCCGCTCCCATGTGCCACCGGGGCACGAGTGAACAACCACGGTCAGGTGTGGAAAAGCCGGAGAATTGCGGAGCGGCAGCGCAGAGCCGCGGGGGAAGTGCGGGAGAAGGACGACGAACAGGACAGGAGCGGCACCGCGCTTCCAAGGGGACGAGAGGAGGAGACACCCGTCACTCAGCCATCCCGCCATTTCAAGCCATCCAGCCAGCCAGAGTCACGAGCCGCACGGGGTCCGATATGCCCTCCCTTCGCCAGCAACTGCCTCGTCGTTCGTCTTCCTTCTCTCTCTCGGAGCCTATGAACCCTGCGCCGGAACCACTTCTTACGTACTGGCAACGTCGCAGCATTCGCCCCGCGTCCACCGATGCAACACCACTCTCCGGCGCCGTGGGACCGCGCATCAAAGCTGGGCTGGCTGGCTGACTGGCCGACTGGCTGGATGTCGGGCTTGGGCCCTTAGACTCTTCTCCGACGGCCTGCTCACCCTGCTCGTATCATGCAACGTCGGGCACCGTCCTGGTCGCCCTCCACCACTATCCCTTGCTTGCGGCCCCGCTCCCGTTGCTCTATCCCATGCGCCGTTTTGATCGCTCGCACTCCTGGCCGTGGTTGCGGCGGCTGACGGGCTTAGCCCGAGCTTTGGGGAATAAGCAGGAGGAGGCTAGGTGATGCGGCGCCGAAATGGGAAAGCGCTGGCGAATCACAAAACCGGCCGTCATCTTGAATGCTCTTGGATGCCTTCACGATGCTTCTGGCATGCGGTGCGCAATGTTTCCGCCTCCGCTGCCTGCTCGGCCGCAATCCTTCACGCATAGATTAAATTCCGGCGCTACAGTATAAGCCGCAGGTCCCCCCGGGCAATAAGGCCCTGTCGCCTGCCCCCTTCGGGCTTGCTGTCACCCTGTAAGTTCTGGTGGGCGAAAAGCGTATTGGCTGGCACTTCGCCGCCTGACGCTGCTCTAGTGCCAGTTTAGTCACTGGTGACAACGATCTCGCTTGTGCTTGTGCTGCGGATGCTGCTTCCCCGCCTGGACGTGCATGACTTGGGATCCTGGAAGAAACGTCTGTGCCAGACCATCAGCGTAGCACTGCGGTGATCAGCGTCAGGTCCTGCAACCTATGGTCCTGCCCATTCCGTGTGGTTCTCATCAAAGTTTATGGTGCAGCCGCATCAAAGCGAGGTCGTCATTCATTGAAGCTCCGCACCATGCTTCGCGACGTATTGCGCCGATTGCGCTACATCTGTCTGGTGGTAGCATAGGCAGCATAGGCAGCATGGGTACATTCGGCAACATCTGTCCTGACATGACTTCTGGCAGCGTGTGGTAAGTCAGAGTGATATTTTGCTGTGTGGAGAAAGAATTATGTTTGCACACTACAAGAGCACCTCGACAGTGACGTCACATTCGAACTTTCGACGACATCTCATGTCGCTCGCCAATCTATTAATCAATGTCACTTTAAGCATGCTCAAGTCGTACTGTTCTCATCGCTGCGATCTGCTGTTCTCTATCGTCGTAGGCCGTCATTAGATGGTATTGTGCATGCGTGCTGCTCTGCATGTCTTGAGCACGGCCAAGCAAAGTTGCTCCATTGCCTTCTCATTTCGTGCATGGATCGCTAGAGAAGGGCAGGTTCCAGAACGCCAACGTCTCTCGGGCACGCGGCCTGTAACAACAGCCATGAAGCGAAAGGAGCCGCCGGCTGCAAAGCAGTCGCCTGCTAAGAAGAAGCGCCCAGATCTTCCCGAGTACCACGTCACCCCGATGCTTCAGGACGATCATGGCGAAGATATCTGGCCGGCTCCGAAGGATCAGATGAAGCAGGCCAGAGACATTATCATAGCTAGCGCGAAAGCCGACGAGAATGTGGTCATCTGTCCCGACAAGGATGCTGACGGACTAACGTCTGGTGTGATCTTGCACCGCACACTTCAATTACTAGGCTTGTCGCCGGAGCGTATCAAAGTGCATTTACTTGAAAAAGGGAACGCTATACACTCCGAGGCTGAGAGTGAGAAGCTCGCCAAACACGACCCGCGATATATCTTTGTGCTTGATCAAGGCTCACGACGCTGTCCTCCCCTTGTCGATTCGCCAGAGACTACGACTTTGGTCGTCGATCATCACTTCGCGACTCCAGACGACTTCCCAGAGCGGTCCGCTTTTGTGACTGCATGCAACTCGCCTCCTGTAGCGACGACCAGTCTTCTCACGTACATTCTCTGTTCAGAACTGCACCCACTGGTAGAAGAACAGTGCAACTGGTTGGCCATCGTCGGAACCCATGGCGATCTTGGCACCACACTCAAGTGGTCACATCCATTTCCCGACATGTCCGCCCCGCTCAAGCTATACACCAAGAAAGCTCTGAACGACGTAGTCTCCGCGGTGAACGCACCCAGGAGAACAGCCACGTACGACGTGCTCTCGGCGTGGACCGCGCTCCTCACAGCCGATCACCCCAAAGACGTCCTCAAGCACCCACGTCTGCACCAAGCGCGCGAAGAAGTCGCAACCGAGGTCGAACGATGTACCCACACCGCCCCCAAATTCAGTCCAGACGGCAAGATTGCCGTTTTCCGGATCAACAGCAAGTGCCAGGTGCATCCCGTCATCGCCACGAGGTGGGCAGGTCACCTCAACAGCAAAGCGCTCGAGATCGTCATGGTCGCCAACGAGGGCTACCTCGAGGGCAAAGTCAACTTCAGCTGCCGCATCGCGCGCTGCGCTCGGGCGCGAGAGAATGAAGTCAATATCATCAAGTCGCTCAAGGCGTATGCCAGTCTCCCGGCTATTGGGGACGAGGACTCCAAGGATGAGGATAGTGTGGAGGGCAAATCTGACTCTGCGCCGGAGGAGCAGAAGAAGCCGCTGTTGGAGAGGCTCGGAGAGGATTTTGCGCGCGGTCATGTGCAGGCCAGCGGCGGGATAGTGTCCATGGACGAGTTCGAGGAGCTGCTGAAACTCATGCGCATCGGGGAGAAGTCTGACGCGCAGAAAAAGCGCGAGGCAGAACGTGCGGATCAAGCAAAGTCTCCGGCGAAGAAGAAGGCAATAGACACGAGCCAGAAGAACACTTTGATGGGCTATTTCGGTACGAAAGACAAGGGAAAGGTAACTGCGTCTTGAGAGGTCAGATGGTATCATATCATGCTTTGGAGAGGAGGACACAGGTGGGGTGAGCTCCGAATGCCTCACACGACCAACCTCCCCGGCTCTGCTTCGAGGACTAGCTTCATCTTCTCCAAATACGCCTCCACCCTCCGTTCTTCGCCCGGTCTGGCGACTACGCTGAAGATGTTCATGGGCGCAGCGACACCTTGCGCCCCAATTAGAGGAGGCAGTGCGGATGCGGTCCTGGACCGTGCCTTTGTGCCGATCAACTCGTCAAATACGTCAGCCTTCCTAGGTAGTGGCGTAAGAGCCCTCGGGATCGAAGGAGGCAGCCCAGTGACGGCCGGGAAATAGTTGCCCCTGCTGGACCTTGGAACCACCTTATCCAGGCCAAGTACTGAATAGAAGAGGTCGTCCGCATCCGGCTTTCTGGCTGAAAGTGGCAGATCTTCGTTGGCGAGCTCAGAAGCACGGGAGATGAAGACCGATAGTGGTAATTTCACGCCAAGGGTGTCTTGGACACGTTTTTGAGTGGCAATGACAGCCGATAGAGAGATATGCATCGCAATTTCAGTTTCCTGAGGCAAAGACGACATCTCCGATTCAGGAGTTTGCTTTTTAGCCTCTGGCTTCTTTGAAGGCGCGATTTCGATGTTCGACAGATCCAAGTGACCCAATTTCTGAATCCGCTTCGACTGCTTGGCCGAGTAGTCCTTGTCGATACTTCCCACGTATGCCAGGACGTCTCCCTTGAGCAAGCGGCCATTGGGGCCAGTTGCCGGGATTTTGTCGGCGTCCTCTTTTGTAAGTCCGTTGTCTTTCAACAGATGCTGCACAGATGGGTACAGAGGATATGATTGTTTGCGTGGTTGGCCAGACGTGGTTGAAGTCTGCTGTGATGATGTGCTCGTTACGCTGGAATCGGATCCAGACTTGGACGTCGGCGGGGCTTCTGCTTGACTTTCGCTCGACCGCGACTTGTCAACACCAGCCTTGGTCTCTTCCTGTGGTGATTTCTCCTTCGTCTCTGGCTGTGACTGTTTTGAGGACTCTTCGGCAGGCATCTCCAGTGTGGATAAATCATCGCCAGACTCTGCCAACACTGCTATCCTGGCGCCGACCTTGACAGCCTTGGAACCGTCTTGTTGTGTTATTTTGAAAAGCATACCGTCCTCCTGCGCCTCGACATCCATCTGCGCCTTGTCCGTCTCAATCTCGAGTAGGACATCGCCGGCAGCGAACGAGTCACCTGCATAAGAGCATGAGCGAGATGTTCAGCCTATTACACGCGGATCTACGAACCTTCCTTGACCCTCCATGACGCAATGTTGCCTTCGGTCATCGTTGGCGACATGGCGGGCATTGTGAAGTTTTGAGCAGCATTATACAGGGCGGAGGTCCGAAATCCGCGGCGAGTGTGTCGCTGGGCCAGTCGGGACGAGTAACGCAGCACGCCGGCCATGCTGGCCATGTGGAGGGTTGGCTGATGCTCGATGGAACGCTTGAGACGGTATAATTGCCGCCGTCAGGATGCGCAAGTGGTATGGAAGTGCGTTGTATTTTCTGGGCTGATCCGTTGGCTTGCTTTAGAGGTTGCTGCGTTTGCGGGCGGAGCTCGGACTGAGGCGAGCTCCCAACCGAAAAGCCTCGAGTGGTGTCTGGCGGGTGCGGGCTTTCTTTGGGGTGGACCCGGCTGGGGCTTCCTCTCAAGACAGCAGCGGGTGAAGGTGCGGATGCGGTTGCGAATGCGGCAGGAACGCGTGCGGCGAACGGGGTGCCACGTGATGGCACTTTGGCTCGAGTCTGGCTCTCTGTCCTCCCTCTTTCTTTGGCGTCCGTTCTGGCTGGCAGCCGGTGGCCGTTCCTGCCCCGCAATCAACACCGCCCGCCCTCATCTCATCTCCACCTCCATGTCCATCGATCAGTCGGTCTGCCACTCGTCCCCTCGCTACTCCTTCCTCCGTGTACACTCACCTGCTTCTGTCGACTCTCTGTACGATCGCGTATGTACTAACAACCAGGCTCTGAAGATTACATATACCCGGATCGCCAGACTCGATCGAGCGGCCAGCGCAGCGACCACACTCATTACCCCACGCCCGCTTCTGTTATCGTCAAGCGCGTCATCCCCGGCCACTCGGCCGCGACACACCGCACCAGTCCTTCGCTCTCGGCGCTCCGCCGCCTGGCTCTACGCGATACTGTCATCTTGGACGCTCTGTGCCTGGTGTTCCGCACGCACGCACTCACATCAGCCTACACCTGCCACCAGTCGTCGCGGTCATCACAAGCTGGTGACGCACGGCCAACCACCTGAGACACAAATCACCTGGTAGGTCCCCCCTCACCAAGCCAGCACTTATCACGGTGGTAGAACGCTTTGAGCTTCGTTGTGCTCTCGATCCCTCATGATACCGCTCTACTAATGCTCACATCACCACAGTCACTTGAATGCCCTCCTCCGCCGACGAAGCCCTAGTCCCAGAGGAAAGCGAGTCTCAGCGCAAGGACAGTCTCAAGGTCACCTTGAACAGTAAGAAGAAGAGCAAGAAAGCGAAGAAGGCTGCTGCAGCTGCCCGGCTCTTGAGCGAGCATCCGGATGAGAGCAGTGGTATAGAAGGGTCCACACCGCCTATTGACTTTCTGTAAGCCTATACCACTGCTTGCCTCTCCTATCATGGCTGATCTATGAACAGAGTACCTCCCTCCTCCAACGACGACCGCAACTTGTCCTCATCCCCTGACGCTGCCACCTCCGACCCGGACCCTCCCTGCCCCGACACCCCTCCTATCTTTGAGCAGGAAATACATGATACTGAACCAGAGAAGGTCCCCATCCTAGTGGAACCGGCATCAGGACCTGATGATACAGGCGGCGATGGGAAGACTGTGGCTGTGACAGCGGTCACTCACAATCAATCGAGAGATCATAATGAGCACGGCTCGCTCTTTCCCTTTCGTGGTTCTCCACAAGAGATCAAGCCCATGCCTCCATCTCCATCTCCGCCGCACATGCCGGCACTTCAGAAGTCCCCGCCAACATCGCCTAGACCCGTCTTGTCGTCTCCGAGGCTGTCAGTATCAAGGCCAGACTCGAGAGCCATGGCGCAGCGCAATTCCCGCCACAATTCATTGACGGACATTCCTCCTCCGCATATGCCCCAGCGTCACTTCTCTCGCGTCCCAGATGCATCGTTCGGCCTAGCTACCAACGATAGCGAAGTACTGCCGGGGACCGACGGATACTATTGCGGTTTCGACACTCTGGATGGCGCATCAAGGGATTTGAACGAGACCGCGAGCAATGTGCTCTTAATAGGTAGCGAGGGTGCCTTGGACCTATGTCGATATAATCGCAACCGCCGCGAGGTTATCGGCCGACTGGAAGGTCTTCGAGGCAGCGTTCTTGACGCCAAGATACTGCAAGGCCTTGGGGATGGTGATTCCTTCGCGCAGTATCGGCCGCTGGTGGCTTGCGTTCTGTATGGCCCAGCAATCAGCGAAGAGGACCCGCTCAACACCCGAGCTGTAGACCAAGCTCGTGGCTTCAACTGCTACCAGACCACCGTGGAAGTCTTTTCTCTCAAGAAATCGAAGCATCTCGGCACAATCTTCAGAAGCGCTCCGCAAGCCCTAACCCATCCTCCGGGGCACCCACTCTTTTCGGCACCAAAGCCTGAAGGACGAGTCTCGGTCACTGCTGAAGGCAGACACGTTATTATTGCTTCAGGAGAGAGTGGGGAGGTTTACGTATTTACTGCAAGCGTTCCTGAACCATCCGACCCACTGCCTGAGTTCCGGTGTATCGGGAAGTTCTGGACGAGAACTAGGGACGAAATGACGCCGCCGCAGATCGATGGAGTACAACAAGAGCCTCGTTCTGAAGATGCTCTTGGGTCCATGCCTATTCTCGCATTGAGCAGGAGGTGGCTTGCAATATCCCCGCCTCTACTTTCCTCGTCCCAGAAGTCGATTGACGGTAATGTAGAGATCGGTGCTAATATGTCAAATCCCCCGGGTGTCACAGCTTACGTCTCACCTCCGCCGCCAATACTCGATTGCGAGGTCGACGCCCCTCTTGGCCCGAGTCTCCTCAACCGCGTCACTAAGCAAGCGACAAATGAAATCCGTAAAGGTGCTCAGTGGGTTGGAGAACAAAGCATGGGCATGATCAAGAGTTACTGGAATCGCGATCCTGCCGCGACTGCCACGTCAAATCCCACAGCTGCTCGAAAGCCATCGATGGATGAGAACAGCTCAAATTTTCCGCCGACACACGCACATGGCAGGGAACAACCGGGCGACAAGATCGAACCCTCATTAGTTTCTGTAATTGATTTGCAGAAATTAGCTGATTTTCAGCATGGTAGGATAAAGAACCCTTTGGCGCCGCTCGCGACTTTCAATCTGATCGAAGGCTGCTCGTTTTTGTCCTTTGCGCCCAGCGGATTGGCTTTACTGACAACCAATCACATCGGGGACACTTCGACTGTATGGGATCTGATGCGTATCACAGACTCGAGCGCAGCTTTGAATCTAACCATGGCTACTCCACAACTCGCTCATGCTTCGGGAATGGTTCGCAAGGTCGTCGCATTCTCTCGATTATCACCATCTACAGTGATCGATATTAAGTGGACCATGTCGTCGAATCGTGTTGGAATTCTTACCTCAAAGGGAACTCTGCATCTGCATGAGATTCCCAGGCACGATTCGCTCACTCCGGCTCTCCGTTCTCCCACCTCGCCAGCCTATATCCCTCGGTCTGACTTGCCGTCTCCATCGACATCCCCTCATGACATCTCTGCTGGATGGATCAACAATGTCCGTTCGGGTTGGCAGAATGTCTCCGGCCGTTTGACTGCAATACGTTCGGCATCAGAGTCTGGCGGCAGCATAGTGACTTCGACAAGGCAGACACTCAATCAAGCCTCAGTAGCAGCACGATATGCGTCCGGTCGAGTTGTTCGCAACGGGTATAATACGGCACTAGAGGGAGCCTACTCGCTACGACACAGCCAAGATAACAAGATTCGGCTCAAATCGCTGCATCACCTCGTGAGACCGGGCTGTTTCCGATGGCTTTCCGGAAAGGATGAGGGACTTGTCTCAACGATAGCCGACGGAATGCTATGTACATACACGGTCAAGAGCAACTATCATGTTCAGGGTAAACGGACTACGATCGTACTGGATGCTTCGAGAAAGGCAGGCCCAGGCCAGACGTTGCCACTGGTATCTGCAACTCGGTTGCCACCAGCGGTGCTTGGTTTGTTATACCCTGATGGACCTCATGCTTCGTGCGCTCGTGCGGGGGTGCATGGCTTCTGGACCCTGAACAGGGACACAGTCAGCATATCTCCGCCAGTGATTGCTGCGCAGACCG
Organism: Dothideomycetidae sp. 11243; assembly: GCA_000836255.1. NCBI lineage: Eukaryota > Fungi > Ascomycota > Dothideomycetes > Dothideomycetidae sp. 11243. The sequence goes on along the minus strand of DF938581.1, from coordinate 886,720 downwards.
CGAGTACCGTCCAGCAAGACAAGGAGACATGTCCACAGTACCTGCCACTTCACAGACTGAGGCAGGTCAATTTATTCATGTTCGACGAGCGGGATCCTATTGCGACACGCAGGGCATTGCGGACGGCTGAAGGATCCGAACCTTGGTGTTTTGGACAACCGCTGCTTCCAGTTGATAAGGTCAATGTGATACCAAACAGAGACAATGGAGCTCGAGAGGTCGACGAGCGTGCATTTGAAGGAGTCATTGGTCATATGGAGGACGACTTCAACCTGGATGAAGGTCAATTGCATGTGCCGGCTGTAAATAGGGGCGGTGGCATGTACGACAGGGCAGCAGGAGGTGGCAGTCTGATATGAATGTATGGATTGACGTTGGGCACTGCAATGAGTTGATGTAGCTGGCAGTGCTGTCTTGATGGGATTTACGGTTATGTTGATGATGATTTGATCTTGAAAGAAGTCGTTGCAGACTGGGGACCGGCGTTATTCTTTGTGCATTCAGGACATTCATGCGGGATCAAGGATACGATACCAGGCAAGACTGTTGAGAGACAGCTACATATCTATATAGGAACATTAATGAAGGCAGAAATAGCAATGGTCAAGGATTGTTTGTATGGTGATGCCCCGCACTGCAGGTCCCGCCTTTCCCCACACCATCCATGATTCAATGGCAGAGCAGTGAAATTTAAATCTCTCCGCCTTTCACTTTCCAACTTCACTCAATCACACAGCAGCGCGGTGCGCATTGGCCCCGCCAGCTCGTCACCCGCCTAGCCTGTCGTCATCCACCACAGCACACAACGCGGACATGACCTCCATCCGCCAAATGGGTCCGCGCGACCTGCTCCACTTCAACACATGCAACCTCGACCGTCTAACCGAGACGTACAACATCGGTTTCTACATCGAGTACTTTACGAAATGGCCCGAGCTATGCCTCGTGGTAGAGGACAAACACGGACGCATCGAAGGCTACAGTCCGTTTATCCGTCGCTCTTCCCCTGTTCTCTCCTCAGCTGACTTCGCTATGTCTCTCTAGTACTGGGCAAAATCGAGTCCTCGCCCTACCCGCCTCCGCGGACATACGTCCCGAGCGAGAGCTACTTCCGCTCCCCGCGCAGTCAAGGGCAGAACTACCTGCCCTTACACGTGCACGTCACTTGCCTTACCGTGGCGCCGGCAGCTCGTCGACGGGGTCACGCGCGCAAATTGACGTCTGCGCTGGAGAAACACGGCGATGCAAAGGGGGCGTGGTTCGTGGACTTGTTCGTGCGGAAGAGCAATGCTGCTGCTATCAGGCTGTATGAGGGGATGGGGTATAGTGTGTGGCGGACGGTGAGGGGATACTACGGCGATGGCGAGGATGCGTGGGATATGCGTAAGCCTTTGCGGAGAGACGCGGAGAGGCAGACTGTTAGAGAGGGTGGGAAGGAGGCTGTTGTTGATCCGGCGGAGGTGTGGTGATCGGGATACGATGAGAGGCTTATGATACCCTACTAGCGAAAAGCGCTACTTATTATGGAATGGACAAATTACAGATCTGGTGACCTCTAGGTTTGGAGACTAGACTACGACTCGCTGGATGCTCTACTGCCATTCTTGGGACCGAAATCATCAAACGCACCAGAAGCGAAACCCTGCTTCAAAGCCAATGCTGTGTCCCCCTGCCCGGCAATGCGAAGCCATACCCTGAACGAAGAAGTAGAATGACGGTCAAGACCTCGCGCCTCCTCAAAACCCTTTCCGCCGTGCCGCACGCCGCTTGGCGTTGTACCTTTCCCTCTTTTCACGCGCGACCCGATCCTTTTCTGTTTCTCCATCAGGGTCGTCGTCGGCTTCAGGCTCCGCCTGGGAAGACGTTTTGATCTTATCTCCTCGGTGGGGGCGGGAGCTCGTCGCCGTGCGCGCAGTCGTGTCGGGGACCTCCGCTTCTGCCTCGTCCACATCCTGGTCGCCACTACCATCTAGCCCGATACCGGCCCGAGTTGAGCCTCTTCGCCCACCATTGCCAATCGAAGTTCGAGTGTTCCGCGTTGAACGATTGCCAGCGTGACCGCCATTGACGCTCGGGGCCGGCGAGGCATTGCTGCCAGCTCTGGTAGCGCGAGTGGTCCGGAGTGCCGCGGGGACCGGCTTCACAGGGCTGGTGCCTGCATTTGCGGCCTTGAGGGAGGAGCGGGTCTTCTTGGGAGATCGTGCAGAAGTCGCCGCGCCTTTTCGACCGCTTTGTTTGCTCAACTTATCGTCCTCAACAGCATCCTCACCTTCGCTGTCCAGGTCCATCGCCATGTCGTTCAGAGTTGCTTCATCAATCTCACTCAAGGCTTCGCTCTCGGCACGAGAACGGTCTGGGCCCAGCCATCGCTCGGTATACATGGTTGTTCCCTCGGGATCGAAAGCGCGCATATACCACGGCACGCCGCCACGGGTGAGAAAGTGATTTGCATCGGGATCCAGTAGTTGGCCCGCCGAAGAGGACGACGGTCGAGAAGTGCTAGTGGCATCCTGATTCGTCGATGAGCTGATAGGCGGGGACGGCTCCTGAACGGGATCCGCCTTCCCGTTCGTCTTTCCTGCTCGGAGAGGCTCATTCGCTGCCTCAGAACCATTTTTGGTAGAGTCGCTGTGGTTTCCCATCGGGCTCGCACCACCAGTGGCAGACACAGTTGCATCAGAGCCAATACGCGTGCGGGTACTGGTCAGGCTACCATTAGTGATGGGGCCGTCATGCGACGATGCTCCATCAGAGCTGCCGGGAATGCAAGCCTCGAGCCGCGCATCCAACTTGGCCCACTCGCTGGACTCTTTTTCGAACGGAATGCCTTTCAAGTCGGATTCTCTGCGTAGGGCTACCTCGAGCGGGTCTCTGATTGCGCGAACGATACGCTTGGCGACAGTCTTTTGCTGCTTCTGTTCAGCACTCATAGCTTGCCGTTCTACCATTGAATTCGGCGCCAAGTGCGAGTGGATCTCGTTGATATCCTGCGGCTTGTGCTCCTCAAGAGAATCGAGATCTGGCCTGGAGACAATGTCCGCAAACACGGCACCAATATCTCTTGAAAAGGCAAAGACAGAATTGTATTGTCGCTCGGCCACTTTCTGCTCAATCACAGATAGACCATCCTCGAAGATGCGTGTTTTCTCGCCCAGTTTCTGTGCCTTTTTCAAGATCGGCCACAGCAAATCTGCTACAGGGAAGTACACAGAGTCCATTATGCGTTTGAGGTTCTCAGCGTCCTCGAGCTTTTTCCGTTCGCGCGTTGTAGTCTTCTCTGCTAGAGCTAGCAATCCCGTGATATCGTTCTGAAGAAGTTCTGCAAAGTCAATCCGCCGAACGAGCCTCGGCCTGCCAGCGGCACCCATGGCTACGAAGTTGCGACGTGTGATCTCCATCGAGGAAGAGTTCTCGAGCTGCAACTGCAGTCGCTTGAGTAGCGCGGCGCCCCTACGAGCCTCCCGTTTCAGCGTCCAGTATTTGCAAGCCTCAATCACAAATTCTTTGCGTTTTCTTAGCATGAAACGCGCAAGTGACTGCTCTACTGCCGCGAAAACGACGGAGGGGACTACAGGCGCCCCAGACGGCAGCCTCCAACCAGCCTTGGTAGGTTCCTTCTTCTTGCGCTTGTTTCCCGCCGCGTTCGCTGAATTCTTGTCGTCCACGAGGTCCGTTTCGACAGTCGGTTCAATGACGGGTCCATCATTGGTGGCCATGGCCAAAGCCGCGGTCTGACTATCTGCCCAACGGCGATTACGCATAGTCTTGCGATAATAGCGTTTCGCGTCGATGATTGCGGTGTCGGTGTCATGATCTCGCCTCCATTCTGGAGAGACGTGCCGATCGCAGAAGGCTTTGAGAATACTCTGATCGATACTGCTTGTCGGGCTGGCTTTCATTTTGAGGAAGAGGCGGGCCCTTCGAGCGCAAGTGACATGGAAAGCCTGATAGCACGATTTGTTGCTGCATTGTATACATGCGCCCATCCGCTGCTCACAGATGTAACAGACCAGGCCCCAACGATTGCGAGGAACCTTTTCGACATCTTGTATTGGTTCCATGTACGTCAGGTTTGCTAAAGATACCTCCGGAATCCAGATTGCACAGAGCAGATGTGACCAGCGAAGAGTATTGGTCTGCTTGAAGGCGCCTTCAATGTTAGGACAGAAGATGCATGTCGGGGTGCCTCTGCCAATCTCTTTGCATTTACGACAGAACCACTGGCCCTCAGGAATGAAAGGAACACCATAGCATTCTTGGTGCACGGCGAGATCACAACCATCACAGAAGATAATTGCGTTAGCATTCTCGCAGTCACCGTCGTCGCAAATGGCACATTTACTGTCGGGCTCATCACCAGCGCCCCAGGGTTCGCCATTGACAGCAGCGGCAGAGCTTGATCTTGGACGAGTCTGATTAGCATGTCGAGGGTTTGGTTTTGGTATCCCTGCATCTCTGTCAGAAGAAGGACAACAACGCCGTGCGACACAATGACTCACGTTTCTCGAGCGCATAGTATTCCCTCTCAATTTGAGTCATGGCAATTTCGAACATTGAAGGCTTAATAGGATCGACTTGCTCGCTTTTCCGGTGTATGTTGTGCGTCTCGAGCCAGCGCTCGTCCTGTTCATCCATGTCATATTCAACATCGCCGATTTGCGGAGGTGAGTGGTCGGGCTCAATCTCGTCAGAAGCGAGCGTCAAGGCCGCCCCAAGTTCATCGTCGTACGCGGCCTCGGCGTGCCTTATCAAGGCATGTTGAGGTATATCGAAGAGCTCACTCTCCTGATAGCCGACATTTGCCATGGACTTGTCCACATAGTCATCCACTCGTACCTTCTTGTCCTCTTCATAAGATCGAAACGTCTGAACTTGTCTGTACGAAGGCTTCGGGAGATTGAGGCGCTCTTTCGGATTGTGGATGGGCAGCGGCAGTATCCTTGGTGCCGGAGGCGAACCCAATCCAGACAGCATCGACTCAGGTCGTCGCGGCGGCCGTCCTGGGCGTCTCTTGATCGGAGGTGTGGGTGCTTGGAGCTCATGACGATGTGGATATGGGGAATCGCCGTTCATGTTTGCTATGCCCAGGCCGGTTGTCGGCTGCGCCGCAGCCACATCAATCATGGTGATATCGTGTCGAAGGCCGGACAATATGGGGTCTTGTGTAGTACGACCATCCACTTCATCGGCGGTGTAGACTGTCAGGTCGACTTCGATATCCAAGTCGGGATGGAATTCTTCCCAGCTTCGCTCCTCTCTTGGTTTGTACCCGTCGCTAGCTTTGCTGGCAGCTGCAGCCGCAGCCGCACTACTGTAACGTGGTCGCGGAGTGGCCGTCGATAGACCTCTTGAGCGCGTACGCGCATATGATGGCCGTGATCTGGACTGGTTGCGCGCACGCATGGTCCTTGGGGAGACAGGGTTCTCCTCGGGTGGGGCGGGGCTGAATGATGCATCATCGTTCAAATCGGACTTTGGAGCAGAGGGGAGGAAGTCTCCGTCAGAGGGCAATTCATCAAGGCCTCGTGGTGTCTCTGCGTTGCGCCCGAGTTGGCCTTGGGACAAGATTGGCGTTCTTGTAGCGTATTTCCGCTTCTTGTTTGGAGGTTCTTGGTCACTGTCTGGCCGCGGCACCTTTGGGGGTCTGCCACGACCCCTTGCTGGCCGCTTGGGCGTAGGCTGGATGTCGGACTCCAGCATCCTGAACTAGTCCTGCAGCACGGCGCAAAAGCGGTCTAGAAGAGGTCGGGAGCGCGCTTCCACGAGATGCGACGCGAGGTTCCGCGCCGGCTGTTGAGGAGCGAAGCGCGCATCAGAGGCTTTGTATCAATGCGAAGCTGAGATGTCCATCCGAGGGCCACATGAGACTGATCTGACTGTCGGCAGAGAGGGGCGTCACGGCGATGTTGTTGATGAACAGCTTTCGGAGGGCGTCTGGCGCGCGTTAGGGTGCGATGTCATTACACACTACTGTCAACCGGACTTTACGCCTGACGGTCGGGCGTGGCTTGGCCTTGGCGCGATCGAGCGGCAGCTCCCGCACTCTGCCTTGAAAGGCTTAGCGTCCCCACTAACGTCGAGCCTGCGTTCTTCCATCCCCTGCGTGACATGAGTTATGAACCGGGTGACAAGGGCACGCTACCAGTGACATGTCAGGAGGCCTCGCACTATTCGCTCTTAAACACACGCGCTCGCCGCTTCCATTGCGGACGGCTCTGGTGTTGTAACCATGGACTCAGAACGAGGATGGGAAGGCTTCGCGAAAGCGGTCTCTACGTACGTTCATTCATCTGTGTGGCACCTGTCCACGTGCTCGACTAATAAAACTTCATCATAGCGTATTTGGCTGGATCTAGTGAGCGAACATGCGGAATTTTGAGTGTGTGAAATCCTGGACTGACGTAGGCACCGCGCAATGAAGTTTCTTTAGCTGGTCAGCGTCCTTCTATCCTCAGCCGCTTCTGAACATCCGGCGTAAAAGCACTCTTGGACTGACCGTGGACTTTCCGCTTCTCAACGTGCTTGGATTCATGTGTTACACCTTGTCGACTGGGGCATTGCTGTTCAATGACAAGATCCGACGCCAGTATGCGATCAGAAATCCGTCTGCGCCGACGCCGACGGTGCGACCGAACGACTTTGCATTTGCTCTGCACGGCCTGGTGCTCTGTATCATAACCTACAGCCAATTTTGGAGCAGGCTTTGGGGTTTTCAAGCGCTGCCTGGCAAACGAGCCAACCGTGTCACACAGACAATCTTCTGCGGGTCCATCGCTTGGATCGTGCTGGTCGCCGTTGTTGTGACGGCATTAAACCAGGATCGCAAGGATCCTGAATCATGGTCCGAAATAGATATCGTAAGGACCTTGCTAGAGTATGCAGCCGCATGGAACCTGATCCTTGCGCAGATCTATACCGCATCATATGTCAAGCTGGTTCTCACGTGTTTCAAGTACATTCCTCAAGTCATGGCCAACTACCGAGCCAAATCGACTAAAGGCTGGTCGATCGCACAGATCTTGCTGGATCTCATGGGCGGCATTTTGAGTATCAGCCAGCTGCTAATCGATAGCGCTCTACAACGGGATTGGAGTGGAGTGACAGGGAATTTTGCGAAATTTGGGTTGGGCAATATCAGCATGACCTTTGACATCGTCTTCGTCTTACAACACTTTGTGCTCTACAGGGGTGCAGAACCCTATGCTAAGGTCGACGACGAGGAAGAGGAGGAGGGTGAGGCCGACGGAGAGAGGCAGCAATTATTGAGGTGACTGGCTGGTTTGACGCATTTGATTCCGAGGTTGTTAGAGTATTTGTACAAGACCCGCAATGGGCCTTTCAGTGCAAACTTACGCTGCACTGAGATGGAGTCAGGCGGACTGCGCTTTTTCTTAGCAAGTGGTGGTCGGCATGGACTACGGTCATTTGGTATTGTAACAACGGCAGCATGTGCGGAATTCACGCTGACAAGAGCTTGCATCAACGGTGTGAAAGGGAAGGGAGGGTTCGATGACGGTTCAATATGGGGTTGGCCTGACGGTCATCGAAGGGTTCGGAGACCAGCTGCAAATCTGACTTCAGCAAGGCGATTCTGGCCACCGCAGCAACCGGTAGATTTGGCTCCACAGATCGAGAAGAGTGCGGCAGAACGCGATTGTACGAATAGGGTTACAGACCGGCGAACCATGTTGGCAGCAACTGGTGCCCAGTGACCCGCGACCGTTTGCGGGATCTCCGACGTGGTTCGGACGGGCTGCAAATATGGAACACGGCAGATGTGATCTTCTTATTGCATGCGGCAGGATTGATGCGCCATTCAACTTGTTTACCGCAAGACAGCCGGTATTGCGACAGCGACCATGCATGCCGTAGCGTAAGATCGTCGAGACCAACCAGCTTTGCGGGGTCCATGCGGCACTATTATAAAGAAGGAAAATCGAAGGAGCCCGCATCCTTGTCGTTCCAAACAGGGAATGTGCATGCGCATGCATTCGAGCCGATCGCCTCGTGTCGATGCCTGCCATTTTGCTTTCTGTTGCATCACCCTCTGGCACGATGCGCAGTGCGGAGCCTTCAGGCGATGATGGCTCGCATCTCGATTGAGCTGTTTGGCCTACGGTTCCTGGACCAGATCGCTGCAGTACCTGACGATCGCTGCTTGGCAAGCGACATGTTTGTACCGTACAGTATGCTGCACGGCTTTATGTCTTTGATTTCGCTGCCAGGTCGACACGAACAAGACCAGGACGTGACACATAGACGCACACCCCCAGACCCTGGCTGGCCGCGATGTGCATTGGACGGGCGCCCCCGGATCTCACTCCCGTCGCGCCGATCGGACGCCATGGCGGCCGTGCAGATGAAGGCGCGGGAGGGCTGATGGATGGATGGATGGATGAATGGGTGGACTGAGATGGTTGGCCTGAGGACGACCGTCTGTCACCCATGACTCTATCTCGTCTCCACCCATCAACTCTATCCTCTCTTCTGTTCCCTCTCCCGAGATTGCTCCGCGAGCCAGCATACTCGGTTCAAATGCCTCAGCCAGTGCCTGCCACCCTACCTAGCATTCTTCATCCCTGCCATGTGTGGGCGCCTCATCGTCCCTTCTGTGTAGGTACGTCAGAAAAATCGTTGAGGATTCCCGAGAGAAGGTGTAGCCCACACGCTCTGCCACGACTTCGTCCGCTTAGACGCAGCTCCTATAAAGTGGCCGTGTCCTGGCTGCGTTGGCGTTTACGCGCCTAGTATCCGATGACTTCCACTCCTGCGATTGCCGGTCTGTCTTCCTTCTCCTGTCTTGAATGCCCTTGGCCTGTTCCTGTCGATTGTCTTCCAAATTTCTCGTCGGCGTTGGAACTTCGTTGAAACGTCCGCGTGCCGAACACCTTGCTATCCACGATCCAACCAGGCCCCGCAACGGCAATTGACGTCCATCTCGATCGACCACCGTACTGCACTACGATCGCCGACTCTAGATCTCGCTGGCTACTGTTAACCAAACGGTTTTAGAGAGAGCTCGTCCTTAGACTGCGGCCGCATCACGGCGACCATTGCGGCCACGGCGCAACCGCCATGCCCAGCCTCGACATCAAAAGGCGGGCCGACTCCGTCACCGAGTCTTCTCTGGCTTACATCAATCGCTATCGTACTAAGCCGCTCCCTCAATTCCCCGGCCCACCCTCGAGAAAAGGCAGCTATTCTCTGGTGGGTATTCCTCGACATGGCTGCGATTGTACCATTCACCTGCTGATTGTCACAGTACCCGAGCTGCATTCCCGCTCCGGCGACAGCGCCGCCTTCCGTCGCACTTCCAAACCTTCCAACAACACCACGCTCTCTGCCGGATTCGCGGCCTCGCAAAGAAGCTCGATCGGGTATTAGGAAGCCCATCAATCACATAGCATCTGCGGCCAAAATGTCCGACAGACACCCTTCCGTCGATGCTTTGGGCGAACCCCTAGTGGATGACTTCAATTCGAAACTAAAGTTCGACCCGGCCATTGGCGCTGATATGCTGCCTGGCATAGAAAAGGATCTGCCAGTGAATCCTTCTTTTGGCCCAGCGGGTCTGGTCGAGGAGGCGATGCCACGCACCTTGAATTCAGTCAAGCATCAGTGAGTACCAACTACCTGCATAACGATTTCACCGACTCATTCTCCAAGCCCGTCATCAGACCTTCAGCCATACCGCAGAGCACCATCGGACATAGAGACAGCGACCGCTCCATCTTCTCGCTCGTCGCCAGAATTGCGCTATGGCAGCTCTGATGAGTCCATCGCGGACGACTCGACGGCTGCAACAAGTTCCTGGTTGGCTCCGCTCCAGACTCACGGTCTTTTAGACCATCCTGATCAGCTCGAGACCGTCGGCGGCGACGATCCCAGGAGCTTCGATCTTCTCGCAGCGCCGCCGGACGATTCAAAAGGCTCGTATCAGATAGAGGACCGAGCTGACCGTCTCTTCTCCATGGACCATCTCAGGCAGATTTTTGCCGATCCGAGGCTGCTGCTGCATTTTACCGACTTTCTCCATTCACACAGACCTAGGAGCCTACGCATTCTGACTTACTATCTCGATACGCTCAAGGCCATCCGAGCCATTGAGTACGCAAACGCCATCACAAACTCGTTGGATCCACTCCACAGTCACGAATTCACAAAAGTTGTCCCGCCGTCAACTGTCAACGAAGCACTGAAGGAACGAGCACAGAAGGCATTTGAATCATTGACTCGCGATGAGTTGCCGGCCTACATTGCCTACACTTGGATCCAAGTCGTCAGCGAGAGCATGCAAAAGCGGGTCACCGGCACACTGGCTCCTCACCTACGCGAAGCATCCGAAGGGCTGGCAGAAGTGTTCTGTTTGTCAGACCCATCTCGTCCGGATAATCCAATCGTGTTTGCGTCAGAAGGTGTGTATCTCTCTTGGCAGAATCTGTCGATGTATCGATGCTGACAAGTACAGAATTCCAACGTACCACTCAATACTCCATGGGTTACTGCGTTGGCCGGAACTGTCGCTTCCTCCAAGGACCTCGTACCAATGCAGACTCAGTTCGACGCATAGCTGAGGCGTGCAAGGTAGGAAAGGAGCACAGCGAGGTATTTCTTAATTATCGTCGCGATGGCCAACCATTCATGAACTTGCTCATGATCGCCCCACTACACGACTCTCAAGGAACCATTAGGTACTTCATCGGTGCTCAGGTGGACGTTTCTGGACTCGTCAAGGATGCGACCGATTTGGATGGATTGCGTCGGCTAATCGTTCGAGAATCCGATCCTGCAATCGCGGAAGAACAAGACGCGGCCTCTCGTAAGGAAGAATTTCAGTCGCTTTCGGAAATGTTCAACAGCTATGAGTTGAACACGACCCGGAGGTATGGAGGTCGTATGCATCAGCCACAAGTAGAGGAGAATGACATCGACGCTGCCTCCATCAGCTCACACCAACCACGACTCGTCCTCACAGATCCCAATGCCGAATATGCCGATCGCAATAATGCATCCATGCCCAGAACCGCTGCAGAAGTCGTCAAAGCATCGCTCAGAGATTCTGGACGTTTGCAGGGTGTCTACCAACACTACTTGCTCGTACGCCCTGCTCCATCTTTACGAATCCTATTCACATCCCCGTCACTTCGCATTCCAGGAATTTTGCAAACACCATTTTTGAGCCGCGTTGGCGGCTCGGCGCGGGTACGAAATGAGTTGCTCACGGCGTTCGGCGAAGGACGCAGCGTCACTGCCAAAATTAGGTGGTTGACTCGCCCGGACGTCGACGGCGTCGAGGTTGATGGAGCTGAGGGTCGATCGCGCTGGATCCACTGCACGCCCCTGCTGAACCACAAAGGTGCAGTGGGTGTATGGATGGTCGTCCTCGTCGATGCCGAGTCGCATGAAGGCGAAGGTAGGAAGCGCTTCCGCGCACCTCCTACTGTGCCAGCGAACGAAACCATTTTCTCTGGTCAACGTGTCGGCAGCAAGTCCAGCCGACTGAGCAACGCCTCGTCGTCGGTGCTGGGTCCTGGCGATAGGCCCACGATTGGAAGAAAAGCGAGCAACGCCTCTCGTCTGACCATTGGAGGCAGCCCTGTGGTCATCACTCATGGAAGTATCTCGACCTACACGAGTTAAAATAGCAGAATGGCGTCGCCCCTCGCCAGCCCGCTTGGTGATACATTTCGGAAGATAGTGCATTTCTCCGATGACAGAGCGCAAGGGAATAAGATCTAGTTCTCACGCATAGATAGAATGTGACTCTTGATAGCATTGGATTGGGGGAATCAGTGTACGCACAGGCTGTCCTGGAAAACACGCGACCGTCCTGGAAAATATGCGCACCCGGTGGACAGATTGAGTATTGAATTGGGATTGTTTGTCGTATATCATGTATAAGTAGAGTAACAAATACATAGTTAAACGAGTACTTTTGTTTTAAACTCCTCCAATGCTTCTTCATTTCCATGAGTGTCACCAGCAACGTCAGACATACAGAGATACAGCCTATAAAACGTTAGTACGCTGCATTGCTTGGGCTAAATATTCAAAACGGGGTATATATATTAATCTGCCGAGCCGTTTGATAACTATGCCAAATCCGGTACTAGATTTTCCTCCGGCCTTGTGGCCCAATGGTCAAGGCGCCTGACTACGACTTTGTCTCACGAGACATGATAGCCTATCAGGAGATTGCAGGTTCGAATCCTGCCAAGGTCATTTTATTTTGGCTCGTTCTTTTTGTTCTAAGGGTTGGCAAGGTTGGTTATATAACGTTGCGAATATCCTGGGCGATGGTTGTGAGGCTGAGGGTGTGCGCGCTGAAGTCTTTTTTTTTTTCCCTCGCCTTGGCTTTGGTGGGTTGCGGCTTGAGGATTGGGAGTGACCAGCTCTGTGATAGTGATATCGACACAGACTGCGACAAAAATGATATGGAAATAGCTGGGATGCAGTGCGTGCCCATGTCTGATGATAAGCTAAGGATGTACGTAACTCGTCCTCTTTCGTATCTATACTCTCTATCTATACCATGATCTTGGCGTGCTGTCTATAACGGAAGTTCTAAATTCGTCTAAAGCGTGGAAGACCATCAATTCTCTTTCTGAGCGCTGAAAGCCGCTTCTGCCTCTCGCAGCCTTTCTCTCGCCACCTGCCACTCCTCTGAATCTTCACCCAAGCTACGCGCTTCCACCTCGAGCGCCTGCGCGGCCCAATCTCGGGCTTGACCAGCCCACCCAAGAGCCAATGCACAGTCCACGGCCAGCCCGAGCACTTCGGCACTGGTGTCTGTTTCGTCGAGGCCTTCCTCGGCCATGAGCCCGAGAACCGCTTCAAGCGCATCGAGGGCGCGGGCGTAGTCCCATTTCGGAATTTGACTGCGCTGAGACCGGGCGGCCGCGTCGCGCCTCACACGCGAGAAAGCGTCTTCGAGTTTGGTGCGGCGGAGCTCGGACGATGCGCTGTGTGAGCGACACTGGGTGCAGCCGCACTTGAAGCCCCAGTGACGGAGCAGACGGCGGCGTTCGGCTGTGGGATGGACGATGTCTATGTAGCTTGTGCATAGCTCTGCGCCTGCGGGGATGTCTTTCAGCGCGTGAATCGTAAGACGATTGATGCGGTGGTTGTGTCGATGAAAGACGTTGGGCGAGCAGCTGTGGTTCAATCGCGCTGCGCGTGGGAACATGCCCATCTGATCTCTTGCGCCAGAAGATGAGCGCACAGTAAAGCGGTTCGTTTCATAGATTTGCCATGCGTGGAGGACCCGATCGCAGTGTGTGTCAAAATCTGCCGACGGCCCAGAGTATGAGGAGCGGATCGCGCTAATCCAGTCGACTTCCTCATGCCGCCGCTTGTAGGCTGCCAATTCCCAGAATGCTCTGGCACGATCCGTAGGGAGAGCATCTACTATTCGGTACAGATCGGGCACCTCGGCCATGTCAGACAAAGTGAGCAGTGGTGCTTCTGAGATGAGCCGCGTGCCCCTTGGAATCGAGGTGGTGGCAAACATGCCGAGTCCGGCCGATGGTGTCGGTCGAATCTCCATGAGATCGGATCGGTAAATCTCTGCATTGGGCAGGATTAGCTTTCAATTCATAGGGAATCACAAATGGGTACTACCTTGACCGTCCTCTGGCTTGCAATCGACATCCATAGGCGAGTCCATCTGAATTGGATCGCATCCCAAATGTCGTTCCATTTCCGGCATGGCCACTTCAGGTGGCTTACAGCTAACAAATGCAGGTACAGGAGCGCGGACTGCAATCCCGGCGTCTCGCAATGCCTGGTCACCGGTCGACGGCCATCGAACCCATCGAGTTGCTTGCAGAAGAAATAACTCCTCAACGCGCAAAGCCCAAAGCGGTGGAAATAGATCGTCAGGGGTGGCACAGCCCAGTTGACGAGATTAAGAGTGGCCGCATGCAGAGGATTACCTCTTGGTACAAAGGGGCTGGTTGCAGTCGATATATCGCACGTCACCACATGTCACTGAAATATCCAGAGAAAATATCGGATGGGAGTCTGGCTCGCACTAGCCACCACCGCCACAGGCACAGGCCATCGTCGATGACAGATGATGGAACCTGCTGCCTTTTCCTCGAGTTTCTCCTTGCGGGGCGGGGGGGTTTCCAGCGCGGGAGATCGGCGCGAAAACTCGATCTGCCGGATCCCGTCCGTCACGAGCGAACAAGTTCAGCCGCGCACCTGCGACAGGGGACGGCCATGTGACAGAGTGCGCGAGAAGTAATGCGTGGGACAGGCCTGAGACACGTGTGGCTCGTCCGGAAGGAAAGGGAAAAGAACGCGACGGATGGCATCCTCTTTGCGAGCGTTGCGCGCTTCTTGGCTGTCCCGCGCGCGCGACATGTCGCCGCGATCAGTGCCTGGCGCTGACATCGGCGCTACGACTGAGCTACCACTAATAGGAGGGAAACAAGGTGCTGCTTGTCCGACCACAATGCAAGAAATCCCGTTGCGGACACCCAAATGACTAAGGAATAAGGTGTGTGCATGCAGCGTGCTCTATTGAACTTTGGGTTTTCCCACCGACTTTGTGCGCTGTTGGATCTGAGATTAGGCGTCGATCTGGTTTCAGCGCACCACATGCCTTGGACCCCGCGCCTTTGATCGGCGATGTCACATCCTGCGCGGAAACTGTCTTTTGTGCCTACGCGTTCAGCTGCACCCGGCGGCACAGTCATCCGAAAACCACATGGGCGTAGTGGCGTCTACAGTCGTCGCGATAGAGCCATGCAATTCGGCGCGCACAACTTTTGCGGGTCAGAACGTGCAGGTCACAGGCACAGGGAAATACCACATCGGTCAGGCAGGATAAATAATAATCGGCATCAATTGTCATCGTCTAGCGTGCTAACAGTACATAAATCTTGTCCATTCGTGTGAATTGGAGAGGATCAACCGGCTCCCAGGGGTATCGTTGGCGTGAAAATGGCCGATGGCCAACAGGTATTGAGTAACAGTAGAATGCATGGGTATCTTGCGTATCGTGCGAGTCGTAAACCAGAGAGCAACTATTCATGATCGTCGGCGGAGACCGACAATTTCAGCACAGCGAGTGCAGTAGAAGAGATTAAGGCCATATTCGATCATGTTGGATTTCAGCGTGGCGAGGTCCACGGCCGGAGTTCGGTGGCATCTCGAGCAGCGAGCGTGGTTCATCGACGACTCGGGTGAAGGGGTGGAGCAGTCTGAGTAGCTCGGATTAGGGCTACCGGCAACGTGGCTCGGTGTCATAGAGGGCGAGTTCCTGGAAATGGCCAAGTCGTCACGGAGAGTAGAATCGTCCTGGAGCGGCCGTGGGCCGGGGCGAAGTCGCCTCTCCGGCTGATGCGAGGCCTGGATCTGAAGTTGGAACAGGTTGGAGGCATCGACCATCCTGGATGTGTTGTACCGATGCGGTGGTTGTGCAGCAGCAAGGTTGACGGCCAGTAGAGGATTTGATGGATCAGCCATAGGCGCGTCGCAATGATGAGGCTCTGGTGAAGCAAGCGGCGTATCTGAGGACAGACTTGCAGGCGTCTGGCTGGGGGCGAGAGAGAAATAGCAGGGCTGGCGAGAAAAAGGTAGCGTGTCCCTCGAAGAAAACATGTCGTGCGAGAGGGCAGAGGTATACTAAAACGATGTGCTGGTGAGAAGGGGGCCAGGAGTGAAGATATATTCCTGGCGGCGAAAAAAGGCGAGTGAGAGTTCGTGCATCGAAGATGGCATCGCGGCGGATCGAGCATCGAACACGCCCAAGTCAGGCATCGAGATCCAGACCCCGCACGGACCGCGCAGATGGCACAGTCAAGCCACACGCCCTCGCAGCCAATCACAATCCGCGCCCCTCGCCGTTCTGCGTCGGTTTCGACCACGCCTTTGCTTGGTGGCAGTGTCCACCTGGCCGAAACGGCAGGCGGCCAGATCCTCAGTCGACCGTGCAAAACCGCCTCGCCTGCAAGTTTTCCCACGCCACACGGCGCAGCATCCTTGGCTGTTTGTCCAATTTGCCCCGTCGCTCCACTTGCTTGACTGCCACATGGCGTTTGCAGACCTCTCTGGCCCCTCAGTCGCTCGCCTCCGAACCACCCCCGAAATTGTCCATTATGGCCAGACCATTACACGACAGGTCCGCGATGCTTGGAACCCGGTTGCGATAGCCACCATGCTCATCCTCTGCTTCGCGCCGGCCGAGTCATCTTTCACCAAGCGCTTCTCGCGTCGGTACATAGCCGCGTTCACAGGCTGTGAAGACAGGCTCTGAAGACATCTAGAACGAGCCTCTTAGCAAGCCCCGGTCATCTCACGCTCGCATGTCCAACACGACAAGCCACATATTGCCTCATTCTTTACTGAGGCGTTTCCAGCATCGCCGTCGCCATCGCCTTGTTTCGGTTTGCGTGTCTGCTGCGAGATATTGGCTACGCACCGCACGCACCACACGCATCATGTTCGACTTCGTCTCCTACAAGTGCATTTCCTCGAGGTATGTGGCCTTAGGCATAGAACTCGACAGCGGACGGAGGTTCTCCGGCCAGTATGCCGGTCTCTCGACCGGTCGCGTCGGAAGCCGTGTGCTCCATTGTCGTCGGACTCGGAGAGTGTCCAGGCTTCCACGGTGACTTAACGTCCGCCACTGGTGCTCGCCTATGCCACAACACGATAACGCTTCGTGCCCTTCACGGTACGCGTGAGTACAGTGTCGCTGCCAGTCCCCTACAGCGTCTCAAGTCTGGCTGTGACGATGACATGTGAGCCTGATCGGAGCACAGTTACCCTCGATCTCTCGTCCGTGCTAGTGGATGGCACGAAATCATTACGGGGGCGAGGGCGAGAAGCCTGGCGTTCCGTGGCTGTCTCGAGCAACGGTCTGGCCACTTCGCCCACTTAGAGACCAGTCGGCTGGGCTTCTTCGTTTTCCGCGGCCAGAGTCAAGGGTCTGGACAATTGCCGCTGGCAAACGTGCGAATCCCCGAAGGCCGTTTTGGATTCATCAGCCGAGCATTCGTCGAGACAGGGTGCTGGAGCCGAAGAACGCAACGTCTGCAGACTTGGGGAGACCTGTCACTAGCTCGTGTCGCGGTGTACATGTAGCTCAGCGTCTTGCAAGTGAAATGAAGGCGTGGCTGACTTTGGGTGAACCACATGGTAAGCATAGAGAGTTTTCAGCCCTGCCAATCTTAGCCGCGTCCCTGGCTGAGTCTAGACCGGGTCCCGTTGTCTAGCGCGCTGTCAGACTGCGAGGGGGGGTTCACGTCAGAAAATCAGGTCCAACAAGAGACATGCGACGCGAAACTGCCATCCAGACTTAATATTGGGCATTGCCTCCCTATGGAGAAGCATTTGGCCCAATGGAGAGTTTGCACTTACGGTCAGAGGTCTGTCGAGGCAGACATGTTCTCACTTCGTTCGAAGACGGGGGAAGGTGCACAGCTGGCCGCTTCTCCGCACACAGTCGGCCGCGCGCCTGGATATTTTAGCAGCCGGCCGGTCATATGCCTATCAATTCGCTCACAGAAATTAGCATGGTTTATCTCGTCATAATCTGACTAGCAGTCTCGAGACTAGTATACGAGATGAATGCTTGCCCGGCCCACAATGGCCATCTTTGCCTGCTGCGTTCCGTCGTATCCATATACTTCCGCGAGCCCTATATTCGTGGCACAGCCGCCATAATTGCTGCAAGCTCGAATGATAATAGGAGGTGGGTATGTTGGCTTGATCATGCCGGGCTGACGATAGCCACAATGGCGTGAAAAGTGCCGGAGTTTCCACGCGAGAAATTATGTGCGATCGGACAACTACCGCGCTACCCACGACCGGGCACACGTTTCCAAGCAATATTTCTGGGAAGATACGAATTTATGCACTGCACCCCCACGCCGCATATACCATACAACCATGCTCCATGCTGCAGGTCGGAACATTTTATGTTAATTGGTGTCCGGTACGAGTGGTAGGGTGGAGTGGATTGGCGAGTGGAAAGGGCTGCCAAGGGTCAAGGGCAATACGTCACGGGCATGTCACTACTTACCTCAGCCGCTGCTGCCGGAGCCCGAGGAGGCCTCTTAGGCGTGGTATCGATTGCGATGCCAGCTGTGCCAGGTCCGCTAGGCGGGGCTTGCGAAATAACCTGAATTTCCTTTCCGCCGCCCACTTCGCCAGAGCTCTGATATCCACCAGCGATAAGGGCAAGACTCAACTACGACGTCTCAGCCGTTCCGGGACAGACCTCGCTCATTCGCACTACGACGCAACTCCTTGACCAATAACGAAACTAAAATCCGCGTCTCCTAAAATCTGACTACAGGCATAGAAGGTGACGACAACGACTTCACGCTTTCGAGAGCAAGCGCCAGGACACAGATTGGACAATCATGGGAAAGCCGCCGATGCTCTACAGCTTTGCCGGCACCGCCGAGCTCGCGTCGGGACTGCGCAAATACGTTCTCGCGCAACAAAATGCAGCGCTCGATCGTCACGGAGTGTTCAGAGTCGGCGTGTCTGGAGGCTCATTGCCCAAAACGCTATCACAGGCCCTGCTGGCTAAGGGCTCGTCGGAACAGGATCAGCCGCGATTCGACAAATGGGAAATTTTTTTCTGCGACGAGCGCTGCGTGCCGCTGGACCACGAAGACAGCAATTTCAAGCTGCTGAAAGAGGGACTGCTTGACAAGATCTCAACGGAAGAGTTTGGAAAGCCCAAGGTGTTCCCTATCGACGAAAAATACCTCGATGATGTACAGGAGATGGCCGACCAGTACGAAAAGACATTGGTATCGGTGTTTGCAGCCCGGGACTCGGTCAAATTGCCTCTCTTCGATTTGTTGTTGCTGGGCTGCGGTCCCGATGGTCACACATGCTCGCTGTTCCCAGGACACCTGCTGCTCAGAGAATCAGATGCGTGGTGCCTCAGCATCTCCGACTCGCCCAAACCCCCGCCGAAGCGCATCACACTGAGCCTTCCAGTAGTGCTACACGCCACGAAAATCGGCTTTGTCGCGACAGGTGCGAGTAAGAAGGACATCTTGAAGCAGATTTTGGAGACCGAGGAAGGGCGAGCGCTTCCATGCGGCTTAGTGAATGAGGGCGCCGGGGACAAGGTGAGCTGGTTTACAGATCACGCGGCGGTAGAAGGGGTCAATTTTCCACGCCGCAGCAGCCTCTGAGCGGCAACAGTGAAGCTCAGCCGACGCACCATAGATCGATGACTTTTTTTACGACCGTCTGTAGCTGATGAATACCCCTACCACGAGAGACTGCTTGCGGCCAGTGGCTTTGAATGCAAAAAACATCACCAACCATTGACACGGCAATCCATGACTAAGGTTGTCAAAAAATCAGAGACAAAGCGGGCCGATCTGCAAGAGTCGACATGCAGAACTACGGACATGTTCGTAGTGCACATGTTCATCACCAACGCCGCTGCAAGGCGGGTCTTTAAGTCAGCAGCTTAGTGAGACGATGAGCAGAAGAACATGGCTTCAGCTGCCACTGGTTCACGCCATGCGGAGCGAGCCCTCTGGCGCTGCGCGCAGGGCTCCAGCTCCTGGGAGCTATGTACTGTAGCTCGGCAATGATGGCAAGCTTCTGACGCGCTGACACGCGCTCTGTGGGCGTCACCCGTTATCTGCTTCTATGGGGGGGCTTTTGGTGGCCTGTGGGGGCGATTTCTGCTGTTCCGACACGGTGACACATCACCTCCCGTCGCCCTTTTGCGCTGTGCAGCCGAGCGAGCCGACCGGCTGCTTTACCCTTCCGATTCCGCGCCGCATTTAGAGCGATCAGCTGGGCGAAGTACTGCCCTGTTGCGCACGAGGCTGTGACTAATGGAGGGGCGCGGCGATCTTGTCAGCGGCGGCAATCACTGGAACATCCAAACAGTCAATTCCGTGGAGATACGCTACGCCATTTGGCCCGAGCATAGCGCACTGCGGGCAACACAGGCATCTGTGGCCGCCAAGTCACGTCCCTTTGCCCTTTTGCGGCGGTTCGCAACAGGATCCACGCCTTGTGACCCCCACGGGCGACGACCACCAGGCACACGACTGGGCCACTTCGGCCATTCCAGCGGTGCCTTGACTCTAGCTCTGGCTCTGACTTTTGGCTTTGACTCTACCTGTCGCCCCAGGCTGAGCGCTGTGTGTAGATCTTCTGCCCGAACGCCTTACTGATCAGCTCATACCGTGCCTCCAGCGGCGCGTGCAACCTTCTGAACATGGATCGCATTTCCACCAACGCCCTGCACACACACCCGACCCCAGACACCCAGTTGACTCGCCCGGTGAAGCTCGCCTCATCTGCATCTCACTGCCTCGCCTGGAGTGACATCCCGCTTCTCAGGCCCACTACCGCTGCCGGGCCCTGTCCCTGGGTGATCAATGAACAGGTAGATATGAGCCTGCTCGCCAACCACCGCTGTCCAGTGTTCTTTGAGTATTAAATCCTGCAGCACCACCGCTGCCTGTCGTATACGCCACATGCTCGCCAGCTCATCAACTCGTCCTCGAGCGCATAGGACATGTCATGGGAGACTTCGCGCACCTTGCGTCTGCTGCCCGCCCCGGAAGTTCCGCTCCTGCCGAGCAACAAGAGGTTGTCAAGATGCTGGACAACGATCGCATTATGCCCGCTACCTATGGACATGAGAGACCCCTGACTTCCTATGCTGCCCACTCAGCCCATCGACTGTCATCTGATCACTCCGGCGGCGGCGGCGGCGGAGGCGGCGTCGGCCCGGCCCCTCTATTGTTGCACGAGCGAGCCTCACGCTTCGACATCGTCGAGCAGTCATCCGGATGGCTTCACGATGCAGGCGCCCGGCGGCATTCGCAAAACATAGATCAGAAGATTGGGAACTCGGCTTCGCATTTAGAGCCACCAATGCCGTCGAGTCCATGGAGTCCTCACTCGCGAGATGGACCGCTCGCCCCGCCCATCTTCTCACTTCCGCCACTGGCATCGTTGCACACCAGAAATGACAATCAGCGTTCGACGGCTGCTGAGCGGTCCAAAACCTGCAGGAGTTGCGATTACTTTGGCATCTTGGTCGCGGAACTGACCCAAATCACCGCATTATTACTCCACGATATGGGCCAGTCGTCCGAAGAAGCAGAGCGTCAATTAGCTCAATCACAGGCTGTTGGTAACGTGTTCCTTTCTGGGCCAAGCGATGTGACTGACTCCGTTGTAGACTGGTATTTCCACCGATGCACAGATCAATGTGTCTCATTTTCATCGGTCACTACAGTACTTGCGGACTTTTCGTCGAAACTTGCAAATGCTGGATCGCCCAGCTACAGCTTATGCAGGTAGCTCGGGTCACCCGTCGCCTGAAGAGCGCCGCCGTTCGCATGCGGCGATCTTGAGTGCGCCGACTCGACAATCAATGCCAGTCTCTCAGAGCGCGCTCGAGCCTCCCAGTAAACGATTGAGGTATAGCTCCCCCGAGCAACGTACCGGAGAGTTAGCCACGCAAGCGAGCGACCATTTGGGGTCCATTGCGCATCTCAACCAGGACGTGTCTCATGGAGAAGGTCTTGGCCCCATTCGATCGCCAGGCTTCAGTCACGAACAATTTGCCCCACCATCGCCATACTCTGATCTGTCTTCTCGCCCATTGGGCTCTTCTCATTCAACGCGGAACCAGGATGAGCCCAGGAGAAGAGCCAGCGTCTCGGGGCCGCTGACTCATCATCATGCTTTGGAAATGTCAGATGATCCATCTTCTGTGGTCATCCCGCCTATATCAACTGCTTCGGCTAATTCCGTGGCGCATTCGACCTCGAGCTCCGCCGAGTCTTCACACTATGCAAATCTTCAACGTCAAGTGACGTTGAAAACCTTGAGCCTGCAGACATTGCAATCCGAGTATTCTTCGCTGTTGCAGAAGCTGCATCGCGAACGTCTCCGAAGTCAGACCATCGAGCGCAAGAGCTCGGTGGCGGAAAGCGAGGTCAATGCGCTCAGCACGCAGAATGAAGAGCTGACGGAGCACATCAAGGCCCTGAATGGACAGGTCGAAACTTGCGAGAGCAAAATAGACTCGATGCGAGCCGAATTCAATCGCGACAAGGCGCAGTGGGTCAGCATGCTCTCCAACGACACCAAGATCATGTCACGCTTCGCCGAGGACAAAAAATTGTGGGCCGAAGAAAAGGCGCGCTTACAAGCGTCCATCTATAGCTTCGAACGGGTCTCGGACGCCTCCCCCTTGAAAGGCATGGATACGCCGGTGCAATCGCAAGCTTTTCGCGATGAGGTTGTGGTTCTGCAAGCCAGAGTGGTCAAGCTGACCGAGTCGGTCACTCAATTGCGAGGCGCACTTGCGGATTGTCAGCAGGACAACAGGAGCCTGGAGACGCACGCACGAGCACTAATTGATGCCATTGCAGCATCTGACGAAAAGACGAGCCGAGCATTATCTCATGCGCCTTGAGGAGCTTTGTCATTGTATTTTCGACTTCCACACTATCAATTTCTGATCGAAGCCTCCGGAGACCAGCCACTCCTGCGACGGGCCCTTGTCGTCGCCGGTCTTAATGATCGCCGATGCAAGGCATCTGATCTTGGTCGCAGCATCATGCCCGACTAGCGAGGCCATGACCTTACCAGTCCGGGCCTCGATACCCCTTATGACCCCATCGTCACTGTTGACCCACACTCCACTGCCGTCCGGGCGCCAAGCCAACGACGGAGTGGAATACTGGGTCTGAGTGGCGAAAGTGCTGCATTGAAGCTGAATGGCCGCAGCCTCTCTGTCTCTAAGGACGACATCCGCCCTTGCTTGGGCCGCAGCGGATGCGTGGACCTCCTGCTGGCGGGCGGCCACATCCGCGGGCGGCAAAAGTAGCTTCACGATTATAAGCTTCATATGTGATACCGCGGATGTGGCCACCGCTAACAAGCCGGCATCAATCGGGGACAGAGCTATCGCCGATGGAGTAAATGCCACCCACGCATTGGAGTGGGGAGCGAGATTCTGCTTGCCTAATAATATCGGCTCCGAGCCGAGTGTGTAATAGTACAAGAAAGAGGAGTCACGTCTCGTGAGTATGAGGATTGGCTGGCCGGACTCGGGATGGTCAACAAATGCCAGCGCCTCGGGGTTAGAAGTCAGGGAAATTTGAGCAACGGGATCGCCGAGACGTGGGGAGTGCTGACCGAGAATATTGGGGCGGTATAGCAGCACTTTCGCGTCCCAGCCAGCAGTGGCGATCCAGTCGGCGCCGCCGTCACGATCGCGGTGTGTGGCGACTTTGACAGCGTACTTTGCGTGGTCACGGCGGCGATCAATGGGATCGGAGCTGGGTCGACTGAGGCACAGCTGGCCCGACATGGCGCTGGTCAAGAGATATCTCCCATCGGCCACAGTGGCGCATGACAAGATCGGTGACTCGTTGATGGCGGTCGAGGACGATTGTAGAGCAAGGGATGGTAGATCCAGGATGTTGAGTCGGCGGTCGGCGGTGGTGGCTAACAGGGCTGCCCGTGGCGTCGTGCTGTGCTGCGTCAGCTGGCCGCGTGCCGTGTAGATATTGCCAAAAGGGATATAATTGCGCGAAAGGGGTCAGTCAGCATACCCGTTTCCATGATCGAATCGCTTAAAAGCCACATGCAATACGTTTGACGCGGCTGGCAGCCCGTGTACGACAGTCGGGACCGCCGGAGCTGCGAGCGCATCATGTCAGCAATCTGACGGCGCCGTTCCTCGTGTGATATGGCGGTGGCAAAAGCAAAGGACTGACCTCCCGCCGACCAGCCTTGAGCATCATCTTGATTGACGCCGAGTTTCTCGAACGCGCGGCTCACGTCAAAAGCACGTTTCTCCTCCAGCAGTGTCTCGATAGTCAGCTGAGCATTGGAGGCCGAAGACGAGCCGATATTCGGTGGCAGCGCGGCTTCGCGGATAAAGGCTTCTAGTGTCTTTTATAGTCGTCAATGGAAAAGACAATTGCAATGGCGGGGGAGAGGAGTACTTCTGCATACGCTTGTTGCCGCAGGAAGCGTGCTATCAGGGCCGCAGGCGTGTCGGCCATGGTTTTGTTTCCGATGAGAGGCAGGGCTCGAGGCGCACTTGCTTAGTTGGTGGTAGTGCCAGTGTCGAGAATGGCATCGGAGCTTCGGACCGAAACTCTCCCCTCTCTGTTCAATTCCCTCGACGACCCCGCAGCATGCGGGGTGATTAATGAACTGCAAGACATCATCGACCCCGCCGTGTCGTTATTCTTACATTATGCATCCACACCTTAATCAGCAAATTTGCGATCAATCCTTTCTAGTTTTTGCATTATCTGGTTCGGCTTGCCGTTTCGGGCTTATCTGTCCCATGGCTGACTTTGTGCCACCCTTGATGACATCTTGAGGTCTTTGTCCATCCTCCATGTCATGCCATGACTGTTGACAACAGTAAGCCACGCAGCCCGGAGGTATAGTCCAAGACAGCACGGGTTGAGCGGCGAGCGCTCCTACACCAAATGGCGACGGCCGTGGACACCGACGTCCTCATCATCGGCGCCGGCAGCTCTGGTCTGGGCCTTGCCATCCAATTGAAGCGGAAGCTGGGCCACGACAACTTCCGTATCATCGAGAAGAGCAGCGGCGTAGGCGGAACTTGGCTGGCGAACACGTATCCGGGCTGCGGCTGCGATGTGAAATCTCATTTCTACTCCTACAGCTTCGCGCTGAACCCGGACTGGACGAGGGTCTACTCCATGCAGCCGGAGATCCAGGCGTACTTTGAATCTCTGACTCGTCAATATGACCTGTATCCTAAGATTTCGTTCAATTCGGCTGTCGAGACTGCGGTCTGGCAGCCCAATGCCCAGCGTTGGCTTGTCATTATCAAGGACCTCGAGCGCAAGACAACCTACACTCTGACCGCGAGGGCGGTGGTCGCCAGTGTCGGATTGCTCTCGATACCGAAGCCTTGTACCATTCCTGGAGCCGAGTCCTTTGACGGTAAGATCTTCCACTCGGGGAATTGGGATGCATCTTTCAATTGGACCGACAAGAAGGTCGTCGTCGTTGGAAATGGGTGCTCCGCTACACAATTCGTGCCCATCATGACACGGACAGGCCCCGAGAACCACCCGACCTCTGGTCCAGTTCGTCAGCTCGTGCAATTCAGCCGGCAACCACATTACTTAGCTGAACGGGAGAACCCGTCTTATTCGAAAATGTTCAAACGCATTATGAGATATGTCCCGCTCGCTATGCGTCTTTACCGCTTCACCATCTATGCATCCATGGAAGCTGACTTTGCCGGCTTCCACATCAAGAACGGCCAGAAGATTCGAGACGGTCTCGCCCGTGAAAATGAGGAATACGTCCACAAGATGGCCCCGAAGAAGTACTGGGACTACCTGATTCCGCCTTACCAAATTGGCTGTAAACGCAAAGTCCTCGACACAGACTATCTGGCTTGTTTGTGGCGAGAGAACATGGAGCTCATCCCGGACGACGGAATAGCTCATATCGAGCCAAATGGTGTACGGACCCGAAACGGTAGACTGGTCGAGGCGGACGCCATCGTCCTCGCGACAGGCTACGAGCTCCACCAGTTCTTATTCCCAATGAAGATCGTGGGCGATTCAGGCATCGACCTCGAGCAGCACGTGAGTGTCTTCTATATCTCTCTCTTCTCAGAGTGTCACTAATCCAAACCACAGTGGAAGATCCACTCCCAAGGCGCTCCCGCCGCCTATCTCGGCACCGTCACGTCCGGTTTCCCAAATTTCTTCACCCTCATGGGCCCCAACACAGTCACCGGCCACGCAAGCGTAGTCTACACCTCCGAGTGCCAAATCCTCATGACCCTCGGCCTCCTCGCCCCCATCCTTTCTCATTCACCATCAATACCCCTCCTCTCCTCCCCCCAGAAACCAACAGCAGTATCCGTCACCCCCGCAGCAGCAGCGCGGGACTTTGAACTCACCCACTCCCGTCTGAAAAACTACGTCTGGTCCACGGGCTGTACCTCCTGGGCTCTAGACCCGGGGTCGGGCCTGAATATCGCCATGTATCATCATTATCAGTGGCATTACTGGCTGCGATGTCTGTTTCTGAAGAGGAGCCATTTCAAGTATCAGTTCCCCACGAAGACCGGATGGGCTAGTCGGTTTATTGTCGTGGGATTTGGATGGGTGTATCTCCGTCGTGCGGTGTCGGCCGCGCTGCTTGTTGTCTTGACTGCCTGGGGCGTCAGGATTGGATCGGAGGGGAGACGAGATGCGCTCGAGAGGGCTGTGGGATTGATCAGGGCTGTGGTAGGTCGGGCGAAGGGTCTGGTGGGGAAGTAATGATCACACACTTAATGATGAAGCACATGATCTGAATGGCATAAGAGCATACATTATGGTAGTAATGAGTGTATCGGCGGACTGTGTACCTCCCAAACCTCTTTTAACGCTAATCGAACACGAACGAATATCGACAAAAAAAAGCTCTATCAAGCATGATCGTCATCATCGTCACCACCGTTCTTTTCTATCCCTGGCCCCAAAGATCACAACATCCTCTCCTCAATCCCATCCATAGGCACCCTACCCTCATCACCACTACTCAGACTGGGACTACCACTGACGCTCCTGGCGAACTCCATAGCCCCGTTGCCATTCTGCCCCGCACCACGCCGCCGTGACTGTCTTCCATGTTCATCGTCCGTAGTCTCCCCCTCTTCCGTCTCCGAATCATCGAAAAAGACCCTGCTCTGCCTTTCCAATTCATCCATGACGCTCGTCCTACGCGCGTGCAAGGAGGCGGTACTGTTACCCCGTTGTAAGATTGTCGGGAGAGGCCGGGATGATTCAGAGTCTGTACCGCCGGGCGAAGACGTGGGGCTGCGAAGGGCGCCGAACCATGCACCCAGTCGTTTGGAAAGACTGCCTGTGCGGCGATGGCGCTCGTGCTGTTGCTGTACGCGGCCGGCGGGCGACAATGGTGTGTCGTCGCTGCGTTGGCGAGCAGGCGTGCGTCGCGGATGTGGAAGGCGGTCGCGCGAGCTGTTGGCGGTGTAGCGAGGCGTTTCGACGTATCCTCCCGACGCACGAGCGCGGGCGAGTAGGACTTGCAAATCGTCCTCGGAGAGCACACTCTTAATGTGGGTTGCTTCCAAGGTCGGCGTCGGATGTGCCGTCAGAGCTGTTCGCGTCGAGCGTCGTGCGTCCTCAATGACCCGCTCGATACGCATCCTGTTTCCGATAAAGTTGAGCTTTGGGAAAGCAGCTTGTTGACCAACGTGGATCATGCGTGCTAGCCTGTCCATTGACGGGTCTGAAAGAATATGTACAAAGTCTGAAGGGATCGATTTTGGCCAGATGGTAATCGTTCCACTAAACCGCTGAAGCCAGACCTCTGACCAATCTTGGCCCATCCAGCGCGGCAAGAGCTCCAGGTGCCGCAAAACCTTCAGCCATTTTGTTAGATCGAGCTTAAGGTACTGTTCCAAGGCCGAGCCGAGAAAGCCTCCACGCCAGCCGCGACCGCGACGGTGCGTCACCGGACGACCAACAGCCCCACGTGAAGAAAAGAAGAAGAGATTGACGTGAGGGTTTACCTGCGATACGATGCTGAAGTTGACATTGAAGTGCAAGTTCAAAGCCTTCAAAGGAATATCGGTCCTTAAGCTGCCGTCCTTCCATTTGTGACCGAAGCTGAAAGGCTCGAGTTTCCCGTCCCTACGCTTGCGCATAAGCACCACCGGATTCAAGATACCTGGAACGGCAGCCGATGCCAGTACCGCCGACCAGATGACACAATCAGGCGCTGTGAGGTAATTGGCAAGGATTGTAGGGGAATGCGGATCCGAGGGCACGCAGCTCACGTTGAGTATACGGCCAGTCCGTTCGTAAGCTTCAGCGAAAGTTAAAGAGCCATGACAAAACCAGGCACATCGTTTCGCCCAGTCAACGCTATCAAAGCGAGCACCTGTCGTGTACCACCGCTTAGCCCATACCTTGAACGAGTCATGGCAGGCATTGATACGAGCGGCCAGTGCAGGAACCAAGAGTTTCTTCAGCTCGTCATTGGTCCGGGTTGCCAGTAGTGCAGCGACGAGAGCTCCGCCAGACGTCCCGGTGATGATTGATGGTATGAGATCAGCATCAAGCAAGGCTTTTGCAATTCCAAAATGGTAATAAGCAAAAGTGGCGCCACCACTGAGGCACAGCGCGGTGCGGCCGAAATTTGTTCCAAGGTGCTTTGCCAGTGCTCGCTTGTCTTCCATGGATAGCTTGGACGACGTGAAGAGTGTATTCAAAGCAGCTGCGGCCTCTTCGACATAAGCTTGGACCAGATTTTTGGTACCATAGTAAGTTTCCGAGTACAAACGTGGGTTCTCATAGCCAGCAAAGTTGTTCTTCAGGCAAGCTTCTGCCAGGCCCCGGAGATCGTCGATAGCCCTCTGGTATCCTGGTCCCTGCTTTTCATCGACCTTAGAGTCCACGCTCTCCACGCGGAGCCGGTATTTCCTGAGCTGCTCGGTCACCCGTCGTATGGTCTTACAATCGTAGTACGCATATTCATCCGTCTCTTTCCATTTATCGTTGCCGAGATAGACGTCCAGCTCCTTGGCGGCTGCAACCCAGTCGTGGTAGTTTGACTGGGATCGCATGCTATGCCGAAGCTTCTGGCGTCTGCCTCGCCAACTGAAGAACTGCTCGTATAGGTAGATATAGAAGCGAGTCAACAGGTAGGTGACTCCCAATCCGATGATCCAGGCTGCTATCCCGAGGAGCAAAGGCCACTTCAGCAGCTTGTAGGTCCAGCCTTCTCGAGTTTCGTCCTTTCCCCGGCGAGGTTTGCGAGTCTTGCCACCTCTCCTTTTATCACCTGGCCGGCCCTTGACCTTCTGGTGGACCGGCCGCCAATCGTTGAGGGCCGTGATGAACTCTGTGGGTTGTCTGGATGGGTTGAGCAGGTCTTCTTCTGACGGGGACATCTCAGGAGCAGCCAGCGCCTTTGCGAACTCTTCAAAGTCATCTTCCACCACAAAGTCGTTGTCAAAGTCTGGAAGGATCTGTGGATTCCACGCATCGGGGTCGAAAGGGTTGGGCCCGTCTGTTGATTTCTTGGTGTCCGCCATGATGAAAGAGTCCTGTCTATACCATCACAAAATTGAGAATTGAAGCTCCTGGAAGCCTCCAAAGTTGGTTGCGACGACTTTGACAAGAGAGGGGAAAATGAGGGACAGGTCCCGGGCCGAGGGACAGGGTTTGGATCGCAGGCGCGCTGTCTTGGTGGGGTCTGCAAGGTACCGCGTCAGGATAGAATTATGTTTGTCGTTCCTAATAATTTCTGGAATCTCGTGTTGGAAGATAGGACTAGCGTACAGTGGTAGAGAAGAGCGGGTATGGAGGGGCGGCAAGACGAGAGGCGACTGGCGAGAGGGCGCGGTTGCTTGCACATGTTCGGGATGTTGAGCTGCTGCGACGTCATTCGTCAATCGCCGCATCTCAAATGGTGCAAACACGTGCTCGACCCAGCCCAGCCAGCAAAGTTTCGCGTATTGACGCCATGCACCGCTCATGCATCGCATCTGCACAGCGCCATTAGCTCCAGGGGCAGCTTGCAAATCCTTATCATCCTTGTCGCGCAACCCTCTTTCACATGCATTGAACTGTCACAACAGATTCTTTTCCATCGCTGAATCCCTCGCATTTGCATGTGGACGCGTCCGTCTATTCAACGACGCGTCGTCGGCCACCACATCCCACAACAATGGCCTGAGTCACCCATCTCGCGCCGGCGGGGCCTCCTCACGCTCGCCATCGAAACATCATGCGACGACACGTCCGTCGCGGTGCTGGAGCGCCGCGACCATAAATCCGACCCCGTGACCGCCAAGCTTCACTACCATGACAAGATCACGGCCAACAACGAGGCGTACGGCGGAATCCACCCCATTGTGGCGCTCGAGTCGCACCAGGCCTCGCTCGGACTGCTCGTACAGAAGGCTCTGGCGCGGCTGCCGAGATTCTCGGACGGAGACCGCGTGCCTGCTTCTACGGATATACTGTGGGGCTCGGACGATGGGCAGCTGCGAAAGAAACCTGACTTTGTGGCTGTGACTAGGGGCCCGGGAATGAGGTCTAATTTGAGCGTGGGACTGGGCGTGGCAAAGGGACTTGCGCTGGCGTGGAATGTGCCCTTGGTTGGTGTGCATCATATGCAGGCTCATGCGCTCACGCCACGGCTCTTGACTGCTCTCGACGGACCGCCTTCGTCGTTGAAGCCGGAGTTTCCTTTCTTGACCTTGCTTGCGTCCGGTGGACATACGATGCTGATTTCGTCTAATGGACTTGTTGATCATCGCGTGTTAGCCAGCACGGGGGATATTGCAATCGGAGAGTATCTAGACAAGTCGGCACGACTCATCGTTCCACCGCACTTGCTCAAAGCACCATACGGTAAGGCATTGGAGTCTATTGCTTTTCCCGACGGCGCTACTCCATACCACTACAATCCACCGAAAACTCGTGGGCAGGAGCTAGAACGCCGTGAGTCGAAATGGGGCTGGTCTCTTAGTCCTCCTCTCGGCGAAAGCAGGGGAGGACGCAGCGCCAGGCGGATGCAGTACAGCTTCTCCGGTGTCTTGACCGCGGTGCAGCGAGCTACAGGAGCTGTCCCTCTTCCGGGTGCGGAAACAGTACCCAGAACTCTAGACGACGAAGAAAGGCAAGTCCTGGCGCAGGAGGTTCAACGTGTCGCGTATGAACATCTGTGCGGACGATTGATACTATACCTCAATTCCCTGGAGCCTGCAGAACGGGCCCAGGTAAAGACGTTGGTTGTGTCAGGAGGTGTCGCTGCCAACCAGTTCCTGCGTCATGTGTTCAGGGCAATGCTTGATGTGCAAGGATTTGACAAGATTGACCTCATCTTCCCAGCTATCGAGTTCTGTACGGACAATGCAGCTATGATAGCGTGGGCAGGATGTGAAATGTACCAGGCGGGCTGGCGGAGCGACTTGTCAATCGGTGCTATCAGGAAGTGGTCACTGGATCCACAGTCAGAGGACGGTGGTATCCTGGGCGTCCCTGGAATCTTGAGAGGATGAATATGTACGATATAATGCCTAAAAGCGATGTAGACTAAAGATTTGATACATTGTGATCCAGCGATACGTGGGTATATATGCATCCGGAGGTTTGATTGATGTACACTTGGTCAAGTGGCGTCCGATTCGCTCAAACTAGAATTATTTTGATGCTTGGAGCTGAGCGATCTGTTTGCTTAGCGATGCAAAGAATGATTGGCCGTTGGCCATATTTCCTGTTTCGACACATTAGCGGGATAGCTCCGGTTGACACTCAGCCATGCTTACCTCTCCCTTTCTGCTTAGCTCCAGCATTTGCATTCTGGCTTCGATATGTCTGTACTGAAGACGCATCTGTGTCATGACGTAAGTACAATTTTCGAGTTCGTGATCTAATTTTCAAAGCGTACCTCCAGCCAAGAAGTCGCGGACTTCTGTACTATTAAACCCATTCACGGGGATGTGCCTCTCCTCTGTTTCTGGAACACGGCCTTGTGCAGAAACGGCAGTGTCCACCTTGTTCTCTGGAAGAGGGACTGGTTTGGACTCGCGTGGAGTAGTAGTCCCCGTCGCTCGACCATGTTGTTGTGCAGCGGCTTTTCTCATGTCCCACACGTTACCCGAAGGAGACGTGGCCGGAATCTGCTTTCGCTGTGCAGACAGCTCCTCTACTGGTTTAGTGGTCGCGAGCGGCTTGGAGGTATCTGGCTTTGCCTGTGCGGAGACGGGAGTCGTGGCGCCGGAGACTGATGGCGAGGCACCGGCTGAGCGTGATTGAGTAGCAGACGGGCGACTGAGACTAGGAGGCTTATTCCCACGCCATGCTCTAGGAGAATCGGTCAGAGATCTCAGGGAGCAAGACACACAAGGACCTGTGGGCAGATACCTGTGCTCTGATGCAGTAGACATTATTACGGCAAGGATGCTCGGCGAGTCTGTGTTCCTCTGTCGAGTGGAAGGTGGCAATCACAAGCCAGCGCGCACCATTGCAGTGACTGCACTGAATTGTTCGCAAGCGGGAGCGGGCTTCTGGCACTGCAGTGCCACGAGAATGAATCTATGATTCGTGATTGCAGCGAGTGAAGTGATTTAAAATCCGGGGTGCGGGCTCTCTCCGCAGCACAGCTCGGGCAACCGGGAATAGCGACCAGCAGATGTCACAAGCCCGACAAGTACCACCATCATAGACTGTTGGCAGCTCTTGTCAACATTTTGACAGCCAATGACACATTCGATTGCTTGGCTCTCAGTGAGAATAAAATAAAACTCTATCGATGACATCCCTTTATCAATGCCCGCCAGCCGTAGCGTATCGCATTGTGTCGTATATCTCGAACGCTGCATCGTCGGCCTGACATGACACGCATCAGATTTAAGTACATCATAAGGCACAAATACTGGCAGCGCTGTCGTTAGAAAAAACATGTCGGTCTCACGCACTATTGTATAAATTCTATTGTACAATCATCGAAGCCTACGTATATGTTTGACTACCGCGGCAGAAGGCCAACTGGTGGCGTATTTACAGTGTTGACATGCCGTATACAACCACGCAGCACAGACGCCGAACTGCCGCCGCCGCCGCATCATCGCTGCGTCTCGCTCGCCCAGCTTTCGCCGCTGCCGCGTCCCTTGCACGTCTTTCGACGCTCTCACTATCTTCATCTTCGTCTTCAACTTCTCTGCCTTCTCTACACTGCCCACCTGTCTGTCACCAACTTGCGCCCTTCCTTCAACGAGCGGCATGCTCACTGCATTCTTACCGGCGTCGTCTGCATTCTCGGATCCCAACGTCGGCCATCGACAAGCAACGGCCGCGGAACCAGCGCAATAACCTCATTTTAATCCCAGCGTCCCAATCAGAGGGCGTTGGTCCCGCAACACTGCAAGCGTGGCCGAGTAAGTCTACTTCCATACTGCCTCGTGACTCCTTGTCCGCTCTACCTCTGCCCTCACGTGCGACAATTCGGCACCATGTTCTGGAGATCTAACAGCTATGGCCCATCTAGCACCACCATCCCTGCCTCGCGCGCTGCTGCGCCGGCGTCAGACCACTCCACGAAGTTGGATCCGAGAGCGGCAGTCACGAGATCAAAGTCCGAAAACGCAGGTGTCAGCATGGCTACCGTCGCAACTCTTCATATCCCAAGTGGTTCAGGGTCGCCTGTGGATACCGACTTCCCAAACACGCTTCCGGACCCTCGGACACCTAGTCCCAAGCCGCAAATGCAATCAGAGTCTGACGACGTAGATCTCAGCGGGGAAGTCGCTGCGCTGAGCACAAAGCTCATAAATGCCATCAACCACAGCACAGGGTTGGATGATTCGCTGCACCATGTCCGCGCGGAACTCGAAGCTGCGAAGCGCAGGATTCAAGAGCTCGAGAGGGAAAACATGAATCACGTCAAGGATATTGCAGACGGTGTGCTGCTCAAGAAAGCCGAAGTCGATGCAAACATGCAGAAGCTACGATCGGAGATGGACCAGGCCCGACGAGAAAGAGAAACTGCCGACAAGGCCAAGAAGCAGATGGAAGTCGAGTTAGAGAGCCTCACTGCGTCGCTGTTCGAGCAAGCCAATACGGTAAGCCAATTGGGTGCTCGACTCCGATCTTCCTGTGCTAATACGATCAGATGGTTGCGGATGCCAGGCGCGAGAATGAGGCGGCAGAGAGGCGCAATGCCCAATTGCGTGCTCAACTGGGGGATACTGAAACCTTGCTGTCCTCGCAGCAGGAGCAATTGCAAGATCTCAAGTCCGTCATGGAGAAAATGAGTATGGAAAGAGATGAAACCGAGACCGCCACACACCGCTCCACAGCCCCCTCGACTCCGGCCACCGACTCAAACAAGATGAGTCGCATCCTCGAAGCGCTCCCCTTATCACCTGGAATGCACGGCGAACTACAGCCTGACCATCCTCTACATTTCGCCCATTTAATCTCTACTGCTGTTCGATACGATACCCAGTCATACAACGATTTCAGCGATCTGCTGAAGACATCGCGAGCCATTAATCAGATTTACCATAGCCGATCTTCCTCCGGTAACATTGCCACGACTCGCGCTCCCTCCGCGATCACGTCTAATTCGGCCGCCTCAACCTCATCGCCTCATCTACCCGGGTCTTTCAACTCTCCCGTCACACCGTCTGTCACTTCTCCACGTGATGGGCAGTCTTCTCCTCTGCCGCCTCTCAAAGATTCTAAATTCTTCAAGCGTTCTCTGACCGAGGACATTGAACCAACTCTGCGCCTGGATCTTGCCCCGGGATTGTCTTGGCTTGCCCGTCGCACCGTCCTTACGTCTATCACTGCTGGGGCTTTGGTAATTGAGCCCTTTGCAAGCACCTCGAAGCTCTACGGCCCTGTCTATTCGTGCACCTTGTGCGGAGAAGATAGACGACAAGATGCATACGTACGAAGGCATCGATTCCGCACCTCCGAAGACCCCTCCGCTCAACGACATCCGTTGTGTGAATATTGCTTGACCCGCCTTCGCGCGACATGCGACTTTGCCTCCTTCCTCCGCATGTGCCGCGATGGTCTTTGGAAAGCGGCCAATGAGGACGAGATCAGGACAGCCTGGGATGAGGCTGTGCGTCTAAGAGAGCGCATGTTCTGGGCGCGCATCGGTGGTGGAGTCATCCCAACTGCGCTGAAGGAGATGCAAGCACAGAACGAAGCGATCAAGGACAAAGCCCGCAAGAGCGCCGAGTCCGCCGGATCACGAGAACGGGTCAGCGGCGAGTCTTCGCAGGCAGACGCTGGAGACGAGGATGGGACTCTGGCTGTCAGGAAGCCCAACCCTACTGTACGATTGTCAACGCCGCCCCATAAGACTTCTCCGTCGCTCCCTCCACCAGTTAACGAGAAGGGCAGTGATGCAGACCGGGAGACGACCCCAATCAGAGAGAAGGGCGATGCTCTGAATGAAGCCATCGACAGGGCAGAAGCGACTGCATGATGCACCTATTCTAATCGAACATCATTTCAATCCCGCTTGAGATTTGTAGTCTCACGATAGAAAAAGACCGCCATGAATGGATCACGATATCAAAAAGAGGAGCATACCATTCCTGTAGATAATGTAATAGAGTAACAAGCAACAATAGACACGAAATCGAGTAAAGCTCTTTCTGCACACCGCAGCGATATCAAGCCGGAGGTGCAAATCCTTGCTCAGCAATCCAGTTCTCCCTCCAGCCAGGGAAGAAAGGACTTTCAAGCAATGTGTGTTCCTCCCAGTCCTTCTCCACAAGCCCAGCCTCTTCCTGATATCGCACCATGTCTCTCAGCGCAGGCACGACAATGTGCTCGGTATGCCACGTATTCTTATACTCCATGATACTCCTCTTGCCGTCCGTCAGAACCTTCAGCAACAGCTTCGGTACATACGGCTCGTGCCTCAGCTGCGCGACAGGCGTGAACAGCGCTTTGAAATTAAACACCACCGCGCCGGACAGCGGCAGTCGCCGCAAGGTCTGCCAATCGACGCGCAGATGTGCGTCCGCCAGCTTATGCTCCGGGTTCTGCTCGTCGCGCAATTTCTCGTGCGGATCGCCTGGCGGCATGAACAAGGGCGTGTCCATCTCTAGCCCCCACGAGCCGCGCTGGATGGGCTTGTCGGTCGGCTTTTTGCTGAAGTACCGGCCCATGCTGAAGGACATTTTGGCCTTGTAGTCCGGGATCGGCGCGTGGATTGCGTCGAGGTCGAGGCCAATCTTGGTGCCTAGGTTCCACCCGAGTGAACTGCAGATTATGCCGGCGCGGAAGGAGTAGGTGCCTGTTGTCGGGGAGCGGAGCATTATTGCAAAGTCTTCGGGGACGTTGTTGAGGAGGACTGTTAAGGGTGAGGTTGAGGTGAGGTCTGTTGTGGTGGACAGGATACAGTTGTGGAGAGTGGTTGGAGATGTGGTGGGTGAGAGCTGAAAGTACTGTGGATAGCGTGCACATAGAAATTGCAACACCATTTCCATCAGCTCTTTGCATGCTATTTTAGAGCCGGGCAACGCTTGCATCACGAAGCCGCCATGCTTTGCGTACAGATTTTGACGCTGCTTGATGCGATCGGCATACGTGTGTTCCAGCTCAATCCACCAGTCCGGCTCCATCTTGGCGAGTGCTAGAATCTGTCAGTATTGCTTTTCAGTGGCCCTCGCGTTTCATACACATGGTCTGATGGTAAGCCCATCGAAAAGGCCGGTACGGACGGGGCTGAGCTCTACGAATATCAAAGTCCAAGTATGAAGCTGGCAGTGGTACTCCGCTCAACCTCGCGTAGTCGGGGAACGATCCAAGGGCTTTTATCTCGGCCACAGAGAAGCCGGTCGGGGTAAGCAAGTGGGAACATCGTTCTTCAAACACATTCGACTTGTCCGGGACGCAATTGGCTGAATTCGAAAGGTCTTCCTCTCTCTGTTTTACAAGCTCAGAAGTACCATCAAGGAAGCTGCGTCGTTCCGGCGGAAAAGCTTTTGACAGCTCTGATGCTCCGCATTTCTCCTTGAGAGAGTCTTTGTCAGGGTTTGAGGATGATATCTCTCCACCTAAGAAAGGCCGCAAGCGAGCGAGCAGTTTCTCCGCGGTCTTGGGGTTGCGGACGGAATAGACAAACCAGCTGACAACGCCTAAGGAACACAGGGACAAGGAGACGGTGAAGATCATGGTAAGTCGCAGGCAGCTTGACGCTCGAGAACAGGAAACATATGTGCGGCGAGAAAAACAAGGATCATAGAGGAAAACTATCGTGATAGCGAAGGCAGAGGCATCTAGATACGTTGTGTCCGGCTGTGGCTTTTGGAACGATTCTCCTACTTACCGTAAGCAGCGAGGTGCTCCCTAGGTCTATCTTAGGGTGATGTCAGACTACTTTGGTGGCACAAGATGATAGCACCGGAAGCCGGCACGAACGGGGTATCGCGGCAGTGTGCGCCAATCAATGCCCGCAGGCCGAGCAATTTCACTATGGACAGTGGCAGCGCTTACAGGGAGAGTGCCCAAGGAGGCGGATGACGGGTCGAAGAGAGCAAGGAGGGGTGGATAACTTGACCAGAATAGAGGAAACAAGAGGTGGAGCCAGGGCCGCATCCATCACGTGATCACATCACTGTGTGGGCTCGGACTTTGTGACCGGAATAGGAAGTCATTTCATATTCTGCCTCCATCTCAGCGAATGCCATTGTTGTGCGTACTCCTGCTGTCGTGCACTCCACGCTAGAAACAAGACATTGTCGTTGGAGCTACCGCGCAGACCACGTGACTCTTAGAGCACCATCTGAGCCGGCCATGGGTGACGCAGATCTAGAAGAGGTAAGAAAACAGCAGCCTCGCACGTCTAGCTTCTCTGACACCGACTCCAGATCCGCCGAGCGCGGCTACAACAACTGCAGCAACAAGGTGGCGGCGGCGGTGGAGGCGGGGGCGGCCAGCAGAGCTCCGAAGACTCGCAAGAGCAGCAACGGTACGGATCCTCATTGTTTCTTTAATCACTCAATACTGACTCATCAATCCAGACAGCGTGAAGCCGACGCACGTGCCTCGATACTCGGACAGATCCTAGAGCCCGCGGCATTGGACCGCCTCGGACGCATACGGCTGGTGAAGGCATCACGGGCAGAAGATGTCGAGAACCGTCTCATCACACTCGCGCGCTCGGGTCAGCTGCGCCAGAAGGTCACAGAGGATCAACTGAAAGACATGCTTGGAGCACTATCGGAACAGCAGGAGAAGCGGGAGACGGTCAAGGTGCAGCGTCGCAAGGGTGGATGGGACGATGACGACCTCGAGGATCTCTTGGACGATGCATAAAGACATGTGTGCATGGCATCCGCCGCAAAAGTCCTACAACGGTGGCCTCGAACCCGGTTTTTTGCATCGAACCACTCAATTTGCACAACGAATTTATGATGATCAACGATCAAAAGCGCTTGTCATCGACCATTGAAATGAAGGAATCCGCGGATCATGTGGAGAACGCCCGCGAAAACGATCCGCTGATGGAATCGCTATAGCGCTGGTTTCAGTTGGCTTGTCATACCCCTTACACTCTTCAAGTGTGCATGATAGAAACGGCAGCAAACGTCTCGAATTGCTCATCGAGCTGGGGGCGAACCTGAAGAGACCGCTGACATCCAACTGTCTAGGCTCCGCAGACATGCCACACCCAGGCAAGCCTCAACCATACCACGAAGCGCTACGGTGGATCTACAAAGTGTATGCGCCTGCTGAGAGGCGTCGTGCTGAGGATGAAATCTGGTTCTCATATGGACACCCTCCAGCGAAAACACCTTGAATAACATGGTCGCATAGCCCATGCTATTAATAGCCGTCCGTAGCTGCAAAATCATGTATACACCATTTTCAGTATGCAAACGATCAGTCTATCGGTGCACATTCCACCTTCGACCCCTTGCTATGGCCGAGCGTTTTGAGATCTTTTCTGTGGCAGATATTTGATAATCACTTACCAGCCTCTGGAATGGTATGGCTCACGCAAGGGATGAAATTCATCGATACAATACATCAAACTTACACTTTGAGACTCTGCTTCCTTCTGCTTTGCTCCTCTACCTTTCCGCATCGCGACTGATCTCCGATTCGATTTCAATCCACGTCTCCCCTGACGAAAACAAGTCACCTAAATCAGAACATCGTGAAAACATCATGATAGCGGCACTACCGCCAGCCGAAGAATTGCCAGGTTGGATCCGGCGGCGAGCGCGTCAAGCAGGCCTCCTGGGCGGCGGTGGCGGTAGTAGCCGACTTCGCGTCCTCACCATGGGGCTGTTGTGCATTACATTTGGCTACCTGATGACAGAATGGTTGAGCAGCCCATCTGGGGAGATTCTCGAAGTCACATCGCTGAGCGGCCGGACTCATCATCAATTGAGTACTTTGGATCGTGGTGAAAATCTCGCAGGATCGGACGGGTATGATGATGCCCAGGTGTCCTCAGCTCTAGTTCAAACAGGTACCACGACTGGACGCGTCGAGTCGGGAACCAGCACGACATCCCCGTCCATTAAGGGAGCGCTTTCTGAGCTGCACCATGCTGTCGGCGGCGCGATAAGTTCTTGGAAAACTGCAAAACGACCGACTCGCGCAGGAACGTCTGGCAGACACAGACACAAATCCGGCGGCATTCTCGAGGTGGAGCGATATAACGCCAGTAAGGATTCTTCCATCATAGAGGAAATCATCGCCCCGGGTCGAGACCTCTTGGGCGAACGAACACGGGTTGGGAAAGTAACGATCATCTTCGGCGGTGCAGCGACTTACGAGCGTGCGATCAAGACGCATGAGGCGCATGACCGAATCCACGGCTACCCTTTGCATGTCTTGAGACACGGCATTATGGACGACGTATGGAGCAAGCCGGCGTATATCCTGAACTTGCTTCTACGCGAACTGTCGAAGCCTGAGAGCGAACGTCTGCAATGGTTGTTGTGGATTGATGCAGATACGATTCTACTCAATCCTTTCGTTCCAATTGAGACGTTTCTGCCGCCATCGCCAGAATTTGACGACGTGCATCTCGTGGTCACCAACGACTGGAACGGACTGAACAATGGTGTGTTCCCTATCCGTGTTAATCAATGGGCTGTGGATCTCTTTGCGGCCATCGTCAGCTTCCGACATTACAAACCAGATGTGGAGCTGGTGTTCCGGGATCAAAGCGCCATGGATATGCTTCTCAAGGACCACAAATTTGCCAAGCACACAATTCAAGCGCCGCAGAGGTGGTTCAATGCCTACCAAGGTGAGCAGAACGAGACCTTGGCACCCTTTCAGGTCCGCCGCGGCGATTTCCTGGTACATTTTGCTGGCGTTGGCGACCGCGATCAAAGAATGGCGTATTGGTTGGACCGAGTGGAGCAACATCTTCCGGATTGGGAATTGGAGGTGCAGCACACCAGCTATCCTTCCGAAGCGAGAGAATTCTGGAGCCAGCAACGACACCTTCGAAGTGACACTGCGCGGTCGCTGGAGGAGGCGAAGACAAAGGCTAATGAGCTGCTGCAGAAGATCGAAGAGCATTTAGATGAGTATCGGGTGAGACTGGAGTCCGTAGAGATTGAGCAAATCTCGGAGAAGGAGAAAAAGGTTCGGGACGCCATTGAGGCTCAAGATCCGGATATCTCGACCATCATCCAAGCGACGGAGGAGCTCAATCAGGTGTGATAGTTCGAACGAATCTGCGCATACTTGGCTTACATTGTACAGGTCAGTGCACCGCTGGACGCGGCGAGAGCGGAATCCAGCAAGACACTACTGAAGCAGGCACATGAGGCACTGTTTGCAGCTGAAAAGGAAATGCTGCGTCACGAGGACAAAGCTAGTGGTACAGAGACTCAAGCCCTGCAGGAAAAGATTGTACGATTGCGAGACTTAGTGATGCAACCGTCCTGGACCAAGGCGGAACTGCGCGAGGCAGTCGAAGACGCCCGCAAAGCTCAAGAGGCAGTCGTGCAGGCCGAAGTCAATTCAAGCTCCGCAATTTCTGGGGCTGCAGCTGAGCCAAAAGTCAATAGCATCGAAGAACAAAGTTCAGAAGCATCGACGGATCCCGCCATGGTCGAGGGACGGCAGGACGAACTTTCGGAGCCTCTGCGTCTTCCACGTAGGGATGAGGAGAGATCTGAGGCATAGCTAGCATGCAATAACAGTTGTTGCGTCTATGATGCTCCACCCGTAGGGCGTAGGGTGCGAGATAAAGCAGGGCTTGAATAGAGGTTAGGTGGACGGAGGTTCGTCCAGCAGAACATCGGATTCCGTCTACGTTCCGTCAAATCTCAGTCGCTGACCATCGGCGACGAATGTCCCTAAAAATGCAAATATTCCTTGCATCAGCAGATGTCGCACTGATAACCTGCCGCGCATGTATGTCAGGGGCCGAGCCTGCCAGCACTGACTGCGGGAAGATTGAGACACGCATTGCTGTTGCAGTACGACTTCTCTCGCTCTCGGACTTTCACGTTCAGGGGCAGTAAGCACCCCTACTAACCCTGTTCGCCTTTAGCTCAAGGGCGATGCCGGAGGAGGGATGGATGGAGATCTCCCGCCCATCTCCGCGCAACCAAGGCTGGCCTTGAACCGCGGCCGCGGCTGTAGTGACGACGCGATCGACAGTCGTCAGCCGCATCCTGCGAGACGAGGCATTTCTGGTTGACAACTTTCTGATTCTCCAAGTGGTGCTCGTTGATCGGTCGTCTGAAGGTGTGCGCTTGCCGAGAGACAGAGATGACAGCAAAACCGAAGGCTTGACGCGACTCAGAGACTGCAAAGGAAGTCCTTGTCAGCCCGCCACGAACACGCCAATGGCTCAAGCGCGAAAAAGTCAACGGTCGTGCTGCATTAATGCTCGGGGACGGCGACGATAGGAAATACGCTTTACCTAGGCGAGCCCAAGCCATTTTTCTTTTCTCGCTCCGACCGCATGCATGTGAATGCAGTAGTGAAGCGGGACGGGCCTGCGCAGTGACAAAAGTGAGGACAGAGACTTGGTATCGCCAGCAGTCTGGATTGCGAAAGCACGCAGCCGGTGGGGATCGCGGGTCAAGTGGTGTGCTGGGTCGACGACGGACCGGTGCTCTGGGAAGA
Source organism: Dothideomycetidae sp. 11243 (assembly GCA_000836255.1). Taxonomy (NCBI): domain Eukaryota; kingdom Fungi; phylum Ascomycota; class Dothideomycetes; species Dothideomycetidae sp. 11243. The sequence continues at coordinate 845,084 of DF938581.1, read as the reverse complement.
CGGCGACGGCTGTGGCGGCCAGCTGGCCGGGACTGTAGGCCCCGGCATGGGGGAAGCAGAAGGACGAGAAGGGTCCCAAGTCGGGGATCCGCCGGGGGACCAGCCGGGGACTAGATGCGGACCAGGCGCGGAGCCTCTGCTCCGGTGCAAAACCCAGGGTGTGGGAGCGGTCGAATATGTCGAAAATGGACCACACTTTGAGCCCCACTCCGGATCCGGACCGCGATAGAATCAATCCTCATGCGCGGCCCCATGCATGGCGTAGCGGCGATCGCCGCTGCATTCACGGCCGGCCTGCTCTCCGGCTCTGCGCTCTTTCCGCTGCGAACCATGCTGCCCGCCTCCATGGTCGGAGTGCATCGCATGAAAACGTCGACGCCTAGTTGAAAGGGTTGCCCGTCCGGATCTGGTTCGGCGAATTGCGATCGAACCCTCAAGCCATGGCGGCGGCGGCAGTTTGCCTGTCCGAGGGATGCTCGGGGTCTATCAACGCCATCCACCCCCCTTGCCACGAGCTGCACGCATCCGCCACATGCACCATTTGCGGCATGAACCCCTTCGTCTAGATTGCCGAGTAGCGCCTGTGCGTACATCCTATATACTGCCAGTAGACTCCCACTCTCCCTTATGCTGGCTTTCTGCTTCTTTCGCGGCACGGTCGACGACGGTCGACACCATGGAACATCGCGCGGCAAGCTTCCGGTCGTTCGTCGACTCGGCGGCCCCGGTAGACGTCACTTTACTCTCGCCCAAGCCCAGCAGCAGCAGTCTAAATCGTCAACCCAGCAGCAGCGGCTCCGATGTGAGATCGCCAAAGATCGGTCTGCATCGGCTTGCACGACTTGCACGACCCAGCGAGCCCACCAACCTTCATAACCAATTCCTCGCTCACGAGCAGCACGCGACCTCTCCATCACACGCGTCGAGAAAGTTCGCGCCTCAGCAGCTGTCCGTCTCAGCTTTGCGGTGGGATGGTGTTGCCCGCCATACCACCAAATGGGACAGCTTAAGGAGAGTGAGTAGAATCCAAACTTGCATGTTTGCATGTGAAAGCGCTATTGCTCACGCGCATTCGCCTCCAGGACCGAGAGCTGTTCGAAGAAAACGGCGAGGTAGCCATCTATCTCCATGGCCGTGGAACGTCGCAAAGAGGCCCTTCTTTCCGATTGCCAATGGATGACATTATGAGAGCTGGATGTGGTTCTCTATTTTCCGTGAACTACGACGATGGTGATTCCATCGTCTCTCCTATCTCTGACAGCGGCTACTCGAGCTCTACATCTGATGAAAAGCTGATCAGCCTCTACTTTCCCGCCCCTAAACACCTCACTACACAAGAATCAGCGTCCTATCATCTGGCTACCCGGAATCTCTTTGCTTGGATCATGGAGAAGCCTTTGGTTGGTCCAGCTCTCGGTCAGGCCCTAATTGATCTTCTCGAAAGGATGCTGCTCGTACGACCCGCTGTCGAGGACAGTTTGAACGACTGTGTCGCATATGCTGAGCGTATGGGCTACCTATACATGGCTAACCAGCCAGATTATGCCGTGGCTATGCTGGCATTTGCCGAGCATGCCGAGCACGAGCAAATTCGGGTCAACGCGTTTGTTCATTGCGTGGGCATGAATCACTTGACACTGCTCAGTCCTGACAGGCCAACGTTGAGCAAGAACACTAAAGCATCTATTACCAAAGAAGCACAACGTATGGATATGAAGGTGGACAGAGTGATCAACGCGCTTCCAACATTCCTCGAGGAAGAAACCTCGAGTTCCAAGCTGGGTTTGACCATGTCGCAGCGTGACCATCTCGAACGATTCCGATCTTTTCTGCACTCGTTCTATGTGACCAGATATGGGTACTGGCCGCCGCCCAAGTTCACGAGGAAGCTTCTTGATGACATGCGATTCGAGTTTGAGTGCTTGTATGAGCTCCTGGTGCTTCGTACTCGGTCACCAGAACAGTCCACAGCCACGCTTGGTGGACTATGTGTTATACAAAACGTCGGTGCTTTCAATCAGAGACACGGCTACACACCCCTTGACAGCAGTCTCCCGCTGTTACCGTCATGCGCGAGACTCGACGGCAAGTCGATCAGCAATAAAGGCATCAAGACATTGTTAAGATCCAAAAGCACGCGTCGGGAACTGCTGCTCAAATCTCAAGCAGAGCTAGTGGCGACGGTGAACAGAAGTATCCCCAAACTGATGGACTGCGAGCTTGTCAAGATGTACCTGGATTTCGAGCGCGACAGTGTCGCTCAGCTTGAGCCAGACCTGGTAATCGCTGACGCGAGGAAAGTTCGGTGGATCCTGATTTACTATACACTTCAGATGCTCAAATCGATTACCGAAGCCGCCCCTGAAGTCATTCTCAGCGAGACCCCGACTTACTGGACCTGTTGTAATGTTCCGCCAATGCTTCGCATGCCAGATGCGCGCAGATCAGCTCTTCTAGTCCACCCCGTGCTTCGATCGCCCACGGCCTCACAGTCGTCATCACCTGTGATTCCGGAATTTGATGAGACCCCTCAGACGCCGATCCACCCGGATTGCGAAACGGACGACTACTTCGCCTCACGAGGCCAAAGGAAACGCAAGGACAGCAACACCTGTGTAACTCCGAAGCTCACCACTCCAGTCCTGTCCCGCGCTGCTTCCTTCCTGCACGCACGACGCCAGCCCTCGAACCGATCACTCCGCAACCACAGTCCAAGCTCGACCCAACGCCGAGAATTCCCCTGGCAAACGCCCTTCGAGCGCATCACGAACAACGCCTCGATCCGAACCCAGCCCTCCATCTCAACCCTCTACGGCGGCGACCACCCAATCCCACTACCGCCACTCACCACCACAACAGCAACATCATTCGGCCCCTTCGAGCTGGACGCAAACGACACCGCCCTCCCGGTCGAAGCTCCGGGCGACTACCCCGTCAGCCCGATCAGCGCCTCCAGCGTCTCGTGTGGAGACAGCATTTCAGGCGTGGACGTGGCCTTCCGTCCCCGTACGCTGAGGGGCTACAGCGACGCGACGAATACCACTACGACGATGAGCATGTCCGAGTACTCCGTTCTGTCGACGGACGACAGCGTGCAGACATGGGACTCGAGTCCGTCTAGCGCCGTGTCGGCGAGCGATCTCGATCACTGGGGAGTCAAGCCTTTGTTCACGGACCGCACCTGGCAGGGTAGGATGGGGTACGTGTCTACTGAGCCGCGAGGTGGTGGACCGGGACGAGTGGTGGACTGGGTCGATGTGGCACGCGGATGAAAAAAAAGGATGATATCAATGCTTTTATGACTTTTTGTGATGCACGGAAAAAGGTTATTTTCGTACTACGAAGCTTTCCGCTTGCCTTTCTGCATGCTGGCCCATGATGGAACGCGAGTTGCTTTATATACCCCTACCCATATCATCTTCCGACTCTCGTTGAAATATGAGACAGACTTTTGCAGATATCTGACAATCTATCACCCCTTTTGCAGTCATGTCAAGACAAAGATCTCCCTCGAACGGTGCAGAGCGTATGCCAATAGAGCCCACGGCTGACCAGTTTGACGAGGACATACGTCAGATACGCGAGCATATCCGGTTCCCCTCGCCGCCATCGAGGTACTTTGACGATCCAGAACTCGCATTCGAACAAATCTCCGAGAGGGCGAGGATACTATCCGAGGGATTGAGTCACTCAAGAAATTCGGCCTGGCAAGACGTGTCAGTTGAGCCATCCGCAGTGGTCCACGCTAGATGGCCGAACCAGGCTCTCCGTCGTCGTGCCGGGAGGACGACACCGAGGCCGTCACTGCAGCTGCAGCAGGCGCGGCGCAATAACGTCATCGGCACTGATGCTAGGACCGCTGATGTAGAGGCACGTACAACTCCGGGGACCCAAGCTAGAACATCGAGAATGGTAAATGTAGTCGAGCGTGGGAGAGGAAGGATACGAGCATCTTCACACAGTCTCCAGTTGCAGCAGTCGGCTCGGAACGGTTGTGGCTGGACCACTTCCGCGGAGACAGGAGAGCAATCAGATCGACGAATTAGCTCGCCATCAGCAGCCAGTCCGACTTCTGGTAGTGCACTTTCGGGTGCCTCCGACAGCAGCAGTATAGTCGACTCGGTGACGTCCGTACACACAACGCGATGTACTCTTCAATTGAGGGCGTCATCACCCAGCAGACCCTCGGAGCGCATATCTGCCACGATGCGGATAGTCGATGCATCCCGAGGGAGCGACGAGCCAGATGCCAATGCCGCTGCTACAAGACCACGGGTGTGGGCTTGGCTCTGGGAAGTGATGTCGTCTGCGTTCTGGTATGCACTTGACGCCTGGCGGTATAGCGATACGGACTGAGACAATGCGTCCTCTTCCTGGAACAGACGATATGAAAGGAGTGCTGCATCAGCGGCTGCGGCTAGTGCTGCGGCCCTTGTCGCCTCACGGGCGGGATCGGGGCGAGTGGTAACAGAAAGTGTTCCTTTGGTTTGGGCGGCGGATTGATCAGCGAGTATTGCCAAAGCTGAGGCGTACAGGTTTCTAGACTGTAGAAGCGGCGCGTGGAGGTCTAACTGGTCGCCTGCACGAGGGCGGGAGGATATGGCTGCAATCGCTTCGACTGCTGCATCGGCTGCGTTGCACATTACTTCCGCATTAGTGGCGAGATCGAGAGTCTCAAAGGCAGCCAGGCGGGAAAGATAAGTGGATCCAGAGATCAGCGTAGCATCAAATTCGGCCGCAGACACAGCGGCGGTAAATGATGCTTGTAGAAGGAGGGCTGCTTGGCGAGCTGGCGGCTGCTCATCGGGTGAAAGCAAGTCGATGCATGGAGGCAGCTTTGAAGTGAGAATGGACTCAGCCATAGAAGACAGAACAGGAATCGATGAGTGACTGTCCAGCCCAACGAGCTGTGTTAATGCGGCGAGCGAAGCGTGTAATGTATCCACAAGGTCCTCTGGAGTGACCGACGACTCGACCGTGGCAGACTGCTCGGCGGCAGACGATGCAGGCGACGATGGTCCTCCGACATCAGTGTCCTTTAGCGAAACACCGCCCTGAGTGTCATCTGTCTCACGCTCCCAAGCCTGGCGCTGCTCTTCAAAGATCATGCTCTGGCGTGTAAAGCAGGAGTCCAAGAGCTCAAGAGCTTCATGTAGGAGCGAGGCTGGGTAGGTATTGTCAGGCTGCGGTGTTTCGGCATCTTCGACTACATTCTCCGCCAAGGAGATCAAAAGCTCTGCCGTGTTGAAGAGGATATCGGTATTTTCCTCGTTGAGGCTGAGGGCGTATTTTTGCGACTGCAGTGCTTGTTGCAGATATTGGTGGAGGCTAACAGGCAGATGTGTCACCAGGCCGGGCTGCTCTGAAATCTCGAACTGAAGACGAGCTCTGAACGTGTATCAGCATAGTTCCGGATGGCGACTGAGACACTCACTTGTTGTAGGCAAGGTCAAAGTTGCGAGGGTGCTTGCTCAAGCCCTGGTCGTAGATTTCAATCGCCCTGAGAAAGGCACGGCATGATTTTGCCTTGTCGCCAGCACGCCATTTACCGCCGGTTTCCTCCTCAGCATCGGCAGCTGTAGTGTGTCAATCATTGTATGCTTCACGGGGCAGATTTCTCATGAGTTGTCAACCTTGCTGAAAATCGTCTGCAGATTCTAGTGCCTGGAAGGACCTGTCAGTCCTGGCACACAATGATTATGACTGCGTCTGCTGACCCTCTTGGCACCGGCCTTTGCCTTTTTCGCCTTCGGCGGCAGTCTCAATTTCCCGCTCATGGTGTTGCTTACGGAAGTAGAAGCTTAGACAGGGAAAAGACGAAGTTGAAGGCGGGTGTGGAGCGCTCCGGATTTGCCACAGACTCGGATACTTATCCAATACGCAGGTTACCACTTCGAAATGATTGCTCAAACACTGCCGAAAAAGATTCATTATGCTATATATACATTTCCCAAGGGCTATGCCGAGCCGATTTCCTCCGTGCTGGTAATTTCCATTCCATTGTCATGCGAAAAAGTGCTACTCAAAACAAGTTTATAAACCACAAGCCGAATGCAGAAGGGTATCGCACGCCGGCTGTAATTGAAAATGCTCGTGATGTGAAGAGGATACAGGTAACAATGGTCGTAAAAACGCTGGTGAGAAAAATGGGATCGACTTGATGCTGCGTAAGATGATGCTTCCGGTCGTCCTGGTATATCAAGCTGAGCACGATGTCGCTTGCTCACCACCATCCACTTCAAATCATGCCGCCAACCATCAGCGGTCGCGGCGGCGCCATCTCGTGCACCGTGACACTGGTGCCAAACTTCATTCCGCCTCCGTTCTCGCCCTCGCCACTGACGCGCCTCTGCACGGCCAGCATCTGGTCCAAAGCTTGCGTCATGTCGGTCATGCTCTTGGAGCTGCCCAAGCTCTTCCCGCTGTCCGGTGGTCCATCCCGGCTGGGCGACAACATCGCCTTTGGTGTCACTCGCGAAAAGTTCACACTCCTATTGCCAGTGTGTGCTAGATTGGGCTGACTGCCGAAAGAGACACCCCCGCTCTGAGTGCGCCGTACCGCTGTCCTGCTCTGATCGCTGGCCAGTGCGGTATCGATACTCAGTCCAGGGCCAGTCCCAGGAAGGTGGCCTGCGCTGGCGCTCCTTATGTCAACCAAACCTCGTCGCCGAGCGGAGTTGCGCAGCGCGTGCACCATCTTACTTTGATCGTCAAGCCGGGATCGCAATTCGGCAATCTCTCTGTCACGTTCTGCCACGATATCTTCGCTCGAATCGCTCTGCTGTGATGCCGTCGACTTGCGTGTCCTCGATTGATTCACTCGCCGGGCTTCCAGCAATCGACGCTCTAGCGTAGCAATGTATCGGTTCTTGTCGGCGAGATCAGCCTGCAAAGCAAATACTTGCCGTCGCGGGCTCGCCTCGCCCGAGTCACCCGAGGCCACCTCATCGTCTTCGTCTTCTTCCGACAGCACAACCTGCCGCAGAGTGCCGGAAGACCCATAACTTCGGAGCACAGATCCAAAAGATACGACCCTTTTCATCCCGGGGCGAGCCAAGACTACTGCGTCGATGTCCTCGGAAATTGTACTCGAGACTCTGCTGTTGATTTCCGGACTCCCTAACGCTACGCCCACTTCATCTGGCGCAGGCGCCAATTTGTCGCGGATGCCTTTAGTTCCAGAGTTGACGCCTGCAGATTTGGAAGACAGGATCAAGCGGTTGAGATGACCAATACGTTCTTTCAGCGCTGTTCGAGCAAGCTGCATCTCTAGCATTTGTCCCTCATGACGCTCGGCGCTCTCACGCTCACGCTCGAGCCACCGCTCCTCTTCCTCTTCTGTGCGGATCGGCTCTGGTTTGATGTGCGTTTGCTCCACCAGCTGCCGCTTGAGCTCCTCGATCTCGGTTCGATACCGATCCAGAAGCGCCCGGGCGTCTGCGCCATGAGCTGGGTGCGACTCGTTCCGCTTGGCGTGACTGACGATATTGTTCTTGGCCCGACTTGCGAAATTGAGTGTATTGAGGGTCTCCGCAGGAGCTGCCAGGGCGTTACTGCCAGCCCAATTCCCCATGGGACAAAGCTGCACTGTGCACAATATGGAGACCAGAGCGTTGCCCGAGAGCGCTGATTGCAGTAAGCGGGTGAGCTTGCTGTCTCTGTATGGAAGGTGTTTGCGGTCTTTGTCTGCCCCTGCATCTGATTTTCCAGGCTTGTCGCTAGCCAACCGAGAGATGACCGTTCCCAGCGTGAGCAGTGATTTGTTGATGTGAGAACCCTCGGTCCGCCTTTCCTTGTCTTCTGCCGCTCTTTCCGAGCCAGCCAAGTCAATCAACGATAGTGTTGATATGAGGACACCTCCGGGGAGTTCACGTCCGCTGGATTTGGATGTTCGCTCGCGCGATTCGACTACGATCTGGACCACTGCATGCGATCTCGACGATCGAGCATTGAATTGAGTGCTCGCTGTCCGCCTGGCCAAATCACCCCGGGCGATGACCCGCAAAAGTTGTGTAGGGGATTGTACAATCTCTTCTTTCAGCGGAGTGGCATAGACTCCGCGCTTGCTGTCTTCCCTCAGCTTTATGTCCTCCTGTTGAGCTCCACTCTGTGTACTGCTGAGCAGATCGTAGATTTTTTCATTGTATATCTCGAGATAGCTGACACGCAGCAGAAATTCGCGATCTGGATGCTCACGTATGTATGAGAAGATATCGGTGATAGCAAGCGGCATGATTCCTGGCGAGTGCGCTGTGCCCTGCATGGAGAAAGTCTTGCCTGTCCCAGTGATACCATACGCGAAGACGGTGCCATGATATCCTTCCATGACGCGTCGCACCATTCGCTTGGCCGTAGCGTCATAAACTCGCTCATTGTCGTCGGATGGGCTGAAAACATTGTCTTGAGGTTGGTCAGAACAAGGAGCCGCTACACAGCTGCATCCAGAAGCTTACCATATTTGAGGTCACCGCCCTCTCCACCCTTGTAAGAGATGGAGGAGCCCCTTGAGTCAACAGTCCAGTCTTCGCTAGTATTGATACCACCGTTGGGACGGACGCGCACACTCACAACGACATTGCCCTTGTTGTCCTTCATATTCGAGCTGCTCTTTGTGCTCCGAAGGCTTCTCGTACTGCTGGTGTCAACGGGTGGCATCTTGGAATGCGACTTGAGAGTGAGGCCTGAGTGAGGCGCGGGGTCGATATCCTCGAATTGAGTCCTGTCCGTAGCAGTAGAGCCGTGCGCGGAGGATGGTCGTCTGTCTGGTGCCGATGGGTGAGCTTTACCAGACAGTGAAGCTGCAGGTACGCCGGGTGCTGCTGAGACGGTGGGTGTCACTGGTGACACCAATCCGGTGGTGGCCGCGGAACCGGCCGTGGTGGCGGGGATCATCGAAGCTCTAACTTTATTGCCATCGCTGCTTGTCCTGGCCAACCCCGCATGTGTGGCTTTTTCTCTATCATCTCCAAATCCCGAGTTTCTGATCGAAGGTGAAACGCCACTCGCGTGTGTTTGCTGCAGGAGTGGGGATTGAGCCGGGCTGTTGATCGTGGAGAGAAGGGTTGGAGTCGATTCAGCGCTAGACGGCAGACTGAATACCCCTCTAGGAGGTTGCGGGAAAGATCCGATGCTCACAGTACGACGGGCAGATCGCCTGCGGCGACTCGTCTCTCTATGTGGTGCACTCGGACTGGTGGGGCTGGAGGGACTGGTAGCGGCGGTTGTCGAATCTTGGTCATCATCGGCGGGGGTGGTGGTGATGATGGGCGCCGGCAGAGCCGCTGCTGGGGGCGTCTTCAGCCTAGCGATCGACGAGGGTGTCACTTTTCTCGCCGACTGTGTGGACAGCATCGAGCCGGACCCTTCTCTTCTGGGCGTGAAAGCGGCCGATTTGTGAAGCTCTGAAGCGCCAGGCAGCCGCGAGCGCCTGCTGGCAGGCGGTATAGGTGGCAGCGGCATGCTGGGCGGAGCCACTGGCGGAGGAGAAGATGGGACGGAGAGCAAAGGTGGCGACGAGGCATTCTGAGGAAAGGGAGAGAGTCTCATCGTCTAGTCACAGGCGGCGAGGCCCTGGACCGCCCGGCCGTTGTGTATCGCGTTCCAGGAGCAGGAGTAGCCGGGGGGACGTTTCTATGGCGGCTGCAGGGCTGATATCGTGAGACGCCGCAAAAGAGGGGGCGAACGGAGTAGCAGATGCAGACACAACCTTGCCAGCGACAGGCATTGAAGTCGGCCTACAATCTCGGCCTGCTGCAAATGTTGGCCGCCAGGAGGGGGAAGCGCTGGCCCTCTGCCCTTCGCCGTCAAGGAGGACGGCGACGAGGAATTATGCGCGCGGCTGGCAGCTGGCAGCTGTCAGCTCCGCCAGACAGGCCGCCTGTTCTGTCTCTCACGATCTTGATCGGCGCGGGCGGCTGGCGCGCAACGTGCGGGCACGCCTGTTGGATTTTTTTTTGCCGGCGAGCTTGGGTGCTATTCCGCTCTATTCGAGGCCAAGGTTTCAACGGCGTGACGGCAGCAGAGGATCAGACTCCTCTGGAAGCTGAGCTCGGGTGCGGGAGGCGGCACATCCACGTGCGTCGTGAATCGTCAGTCGTGAATCGTGTGGCAAAGATGAAGAGCAAAAGACATTGACGGCCCCTTGACTGCCTCCATTCAGAGTGCGAGGAGCAGGAGCATCAGCAGCAGCAGCAGGTCGGGTCGAGGACGACGTCAACACTATAAGACATAGGGCACTCGGGTAATATAACATAGTTGAGCGGGCCTGCCCATCCGTGCCTCTCCAACAGAATCACGAACGAGGCATGTTCCGACTCCCGAGGGACGGCGAGTGGCGCGAAGGATGCGCGTTGCGGGACGAGTTCCTCTCGATACGCCTGGCCTGGAAACATTTCAGGAACCCTGCAACCTGCACAAGACGCACCAACGAGTCGATCCTTGCAGGCTCTGATAGCTGACTCGTCCGAACTCGGCGGGTCACTTCAGCTGTTACTGCTGCTGGATGCTGCCCAACAGCCATCACTGGGTCGCTGGCGTGATCGGGCTAATCAGAGCGACTCGCCAGAAATACGGATGTGCAAAGATGGGCAGATAGGCGGACGAGCGAGGCCAATTGATGGCTCGCTGGCCGCCACTCGACTCGTGTGCGCGGTTCATGGGCGGTGGGCACCACACGGGCTGGGATGTGGCCCCCCCTACACGATATGACAGCCAACTGAAAGGGGGGCCGCAGCAGGCCTTGCCACCAGGCCCTGCAACGAGGCTTGAGGCGCGAGGCGTGGAGTGTGCGCTATGCCTCTCGAGCTCCCCAAGCTCCCATGCTGCATGACAAAAGTCGAGTGCCAATGATGAGTTGTGCTGTGCCTCTTCCGAGGTGATCGCCAGGCCCACTCGGGGTCCAATTGGCTGATAGCGCCGGCAAACAGCTCGAGAGCGGCGCTAGAGCGAGTTCAAAGTTTGAGCAAATCGCGGCGCCGAGTCTGTTGGGCAGCGCGGTACTGGTCCAAGAGGTACTGGTACGGGTATCGTAGCTTCCCCATGGAGGCAAGGTACCAGGACCCAGTACCGGAACCCATAACTTACCGCACCGGAAACCCGCCGAATTAGACTCGATCAATCTACCGCGGCGTCACTTGTGTGGCTGATTCGGACAACCTGCGCGCGGCGCGTGCAGGGACGCTGGAGAGACATGGGCTTTTTTTCACTAGGCTTGTGTCCGTGTCTGTGTGCTGCTGCTTGTTGCTCAGTGTTAATGACGCTCAGATCGTCTGCCGTGCAATCAGGTTGGCCGTCGATCCTCTACAGTAGTCCATCTTTTTATTCCCTAGCCGCCGAGTCAAAAATACCAGACGACTTGGCCGTGGTGGGCTTCCTGAAATGCCTGATCTTAGGGCGGGACCCGCCAGCCGGGCGATGAGAAAAGTCAGAAAGCTAAGCTCCACTCCGCTCCTCAGGCCTGGAATTGCGAGTCTCCCAAGATGGGCAGATGGGTCGAGCCCAGCAAATCGCGCTCACATGCCAGAGGAGACAAAAAGAACCAGGGCCAAAAGATGACAGGAGCACAGCGGTGCATCAGACCGAGTCAAAATGCTGCGAACTGGTCCACCCCCCCCATCCTTCCCGCCCGCCGACTCCTGCTGCCGGTGCTGCAATTCCCCCCCTCCAAAAAAGTCCACCACCAACGACACACTGCCCAACCCGAGCTCGGACGATCTTTAGTGTGTGCACTCTCTTCTCACGGCGAATTGCATCTCATAGCGGGTCTATTGCGGAGCCGTACCAGAGACCCAGCATCAATATTGACGACGTACATACTCGACAACGAAAACTACGGCTACGTACATCTGCCTCTCCACCCCCCACCACCGCAAACGACGAACGAACCCACACCCCACCGCAAACGCCCCGCCTCGTAATTGAGCTTCCACAAGAACGACAGAGAGAGAAACACAACAACAACAATTCCCCGAACGGAAGCAAAATGGCCGAGCCGCAGCCGTCCACCGTGCGCGAAGGCGACACCTCCGCCTCGAACCCCGGCAATGGCGGAGGAGGCAGCGCCGACTCTCGCGCCGCGGCGGCAGCCCTCTCGTCTCTCGACGCCGACGAACCATCCGCGGCCTCTTCATCCGGTACGTCGAAGAGGGACATTGACACGGCCGCGCTGGGCGACGCCATCGCAAGGCTAGGCGTCTCCGGCGGGTCCGTTGGCGATCAAGCCTCTTCATCTACCGCGGCGTCGGGAAAGGCTGCTGCTACTGCTACGACTACGCTGCAGCAACAGCAGGCCAAGAAGATTAAGATTGACGCCGCCGATGTCGCTCTGCTCGGAGACAGCTGTGATTTATCCAAGCCGCGGGCTACAGAGCTCTTAAGGGCCCATGATGGCGATCTTGGTCGGGCGCTGAGAGGGTGGGTCGGGCTTGGTGTTCAGGCATGAACTGGTGCCAATCTAAGACTTCTGTGGATGTGCACGTATGCTGTGGAGCATTCACACGTACCACGCTGGTCGCGGTGGCGGCACAACAGTCGTTCACACGTCGCCTACCGGCACAATCTACTAGCCAGCGATGACATGAATTGCCGCCACACCAGTCATGGTATGCCGATGCCACGAATCATGAGTAATGCACATGCTGGCAACAACAGCCGAGACTATGTTCTGAAACACATTGTGTAAATCATTCTGATAGAGAGAAAACTCTAATGCGCCTTCTATTAGTCTCCTTAGATGCTGGGGGTATCTTGACGTTCACTGCCGCGAGGTCGAAAAATCGACGCTTGCTTCATCACTTCGTGTCCTCCGTCACTGACTGCCGAGGTACTGCGCCAATTGCATCACTTTCGATCGTGTCTCCTCATCCAGTTGCTCCTCAGGCGGTCCGAGCACCTGCTGCAGCACAGGAAGAACCTGTGGTGTGAGGTTCTGCATGACGCTGTTGTTGGCCTGATATAACGCCACGATCATGTCGAACACAGCCGTGTTCTCTTCATAGTCCTCACGCAGGGGAAGAAGCTTGACCAGCGCGGGCAGGACTTCTTCCAAGGGGACATGCGTCGGGTGTCTCTTGATCATTCGGGCTACACAGCCGGCGGAATTGTCCAAGAGTCTGGCACCCTGCTTCGCGTGCAGCAAAGGCTCAAGCTTGGCAAGGATGGTGTTGTAATTGCCCAGCACTTCCTTTTCGTTATCACTGTGGAGACAGAGCAGGCCGGTTCCGTACGCTGCGTTGCTTCGGGTCTCGAGATCCTCGTCTCCCAACCTCTTTAGCAAAATTTGCATCAGGCGAGTGGTATATGGCGTGACCCCAGAGCCCATGCCTCCGATGCACTCTGCTACGGTCCCGACTGCCGCGCTTCTTTCCTGTCGTTCCTGTCCACTGGTGTATTTGACGATCGACTTGTCAAATATCTGCCACAACTCGCCAAAGCTGGTGCCGAGGGCACTAGCCAGGCAAGTGATGACCTCCATGGCGGTCTCAATGACAAGCCAGTCATACTCTGAGATTTCCTCGTGCTCAATCTCGTCCTCATCATCAGCATCCTGCTGACAAACGTGCTTCTTGGTCAAGATCTCGAGCAGAATTTCAGTAAGTTGCTGTATAGATGGGGTATCTCCCACGGATGCCATCAAGACCGCTGGTCCACAAGTCTTCAAGGTGGCGGCAACATTACGGTTGATCTCGGTAACGGTTGACCTATTGCATGTCAGAGCGATGCTGGTGTGAACAAGGAAGAAGCAAATCTAGTGAAATAAAACATGATCAGGCAGAATAGTTCGCGTTCCCATCATGCACATTTGTGTCTGAGTGAGCTGGGTTATAGCGACATATGTCATCATCATGTGTGAGTTTGTGCAACAGACTTACCGGTCAATTTCAGTGTGCCAAATGCTCAGAGTAGCTGTCATCACGAGCGAGCCAAGCTGCTCAACATCCGTGCCGACGGGTACCTTGAGCGGCAGACCGGGCTGCCATTTAGGCTTGCCTTCTCCTGCCTCCGAGAGCAGGAACAAGCTAGCGTATGAACGCCAGATTGAGCAGACAGCTGCCTTCCTAACGCCTTCATAGCTGTGCTCGACAAGCGGCAGCACCTCTTCGAGGCATTTCTGGAAATAAGGCAAGGCCTTGTCTCCAGTGTTGGACAAGACTTCGCCGACCACTTCCACTGCAATTTCTTTCTCCATGGCTACAGCAGTGACTGCACCAAGGTCATCCCATTCATCCTCGTCGAGATCGTCCATGTCGATCCCTCCGTCCTCGTCATCATCATCGCTACCAGCTGCAGCGACTTTGATCTTCCTGCCGGCGATCACAACTTCCTGACCGATGAGATCCTTGGCTTGCTCGCCCAGCTTGACCTCTTCTTCAGTCTCGTCCTGCTTCATACATTCGATGAGACCCTTGACGGCACCCTCCAAATAAGGTGCAAAGTCCACACCGTAGACCTTGCTGAGTGTGCTCCAGAGGATATAACTGGTTTCTCGTAGTCGGGGATGGTCCAAGTGCAGAGCTTCTTCAGACGACTGCATAAGGGGAACGACGAAGGGCTTGAAAGGCTCCGCGCCCACAGCTCCAGCAATCTTGCCCAGTGAGTCACAGACAAATCCGCGAAGCTCAAGCTCGTCTTCGCTGTCTTTGATACCCACAAATTGCCCAAGTATGCGCATTGTTGCCTCAAAGTAAGGCAAGAAAGCCTCTTCGACGGCTGATGCGACAGAGCCAATAGCGCCCACCGAGGCAATCTGGACCTTGTTGTCATCGTGAGTCACGAATGGTGTGAGTCTAGGCATGAGCTCTGAAACGTATTTGGCGGCATCTGCAGGCTCGAGTCCTTCTATGAGGGAATCTATGGCCAGACAACAAGATCTGACAATGCCCAGATTCTCATCGGCATCAGGACCCTGCAGACCGTTGCTCGCCAGGTCAAAGGTCCTGATCAGAGCCGGAAGAAGTCGTTGATGTTCTTTGCCCATGTCCTCGGCCAGATCATCCGCCAGCCTCGCGACGCCATTGAGAGCAGCAGCGCGAACCTTGGCTTCGGGGTCTTCAAGGAGATGCAAGACCATGGGCAGGATCTCATTCAGTTGAGTACTGATGAAGTCGGGCGCTCCCTCGACGCACATGCCGAGAGCGAGCACACCTGCCCTGCGATAATCCGGATTCGAGTTCTGGACATACTGGCCGAGAGCTTTCAAAAGAGGCACGACCACCTGGCTGGGAGGCAGGCTCTGCGCCATGATGTCCAAGAGCCCAAGAGCGGAACGTGCAGGTGTAATATCCTCATCCTCGGCCGGGGATTCATCTAGCTCTGTTACGATTTGCAGAGCCTTGAGAGTAATCTGCTCGCCGACGCGCAAACCCTGGATCCTCATCTTCCTGTATCTCACACTCTGCATCAAGAAGGAGATTGCCTGAGATCGCGAGTCTTCGTCCACGTTGGTGTTGGCAGATATGTCGATCATGAGCTGAATGAGATCACCAAAGTGAGCATTCAAAAAGGCGGATTCGTAGCTCAATAGCTGATTGAAAATCTCAAAGGCTTGCATGGTATGCTCCTCGTCTTGTGCTTCGATTGATTGCTGCAGCACCTTGACCATGTGTGGGATTGTGGACTGGAAGACCTTGAGAGACTTCGGATCCTCGTCCGTATCTATGACCATTGCCAATTCTGTGAGGGCCAACATGCTGTTTATCCTGACGTCAACGCTTTCCGGATCTTGGATTGTCTTCTCGAAGAGGCTAAGCATGGGACCGACATTCTGCTGGAACTCCTCGGGCATGGTCTCGAGCAGGGTATAAAGAATATAGACGCCGACCTCCCTGTGTCTCGCCTGGTTGCTAGTGGCAGCGTCTCGAAGGATGCGGGGCAGCTCGGCCCATTCGCCATCCTCAAGATCGACCTTCGCAATGGCAGCAATGACACGAGCCTTGGAATGGCGAGCAAGGGCTTGCTCCTCGTTCATAGTAGAGTGGAGAAGAGCCTGACGCAGCTCGGCCTTGTTCGAAGCCGGCACAGCAGCCCAGTGCTTGCCGGCGAGCTTCCTCGACTCGACCGCCGCAAGCTGATGCAGATTTTGGTTCTCATTGGAGACGAGGATATTGATGAGGGCGGTGAGGGAAATGGGTGATGTGTAGTATGTTTTGTTCAGAGCCGCGGTGGCTGCTTTGATCTTCTCGGTATCGGCTGTACAAAGGGTGATCAGAGCTCGTTGCAAAGGAAAGGGCTTGGGAACTACTAACCCAGCAACAGGTCCTGCAGCAGCTGCAGGAAGTGCCGTTCATCCATGATACAAAGACTGCAGCCGAGAGACTGCTCTGAAACGGAAGAAATGAGACAAAACACAGGCTATGAGATGCAGCAAAGAAAATAGGGAAATTGATGAGAGCTGGGAGATGAGAGGTAAAAATTGCTGCCCAGACGCCGTGCAATTACCACGAAATCCTCGTGGCAGAACTGGTCCCGGCGGTCGAGCTCCCTTCAGAAAATTTTGTAGGGTCTGGCAGGCGGTGAGAAGGGCAGTCGTCGAGGGAGCAGGCGAGTCAGAAACCGAGTCTGATATTCTGTCAAATGAATCGCCAAGAACAATGACGGAGTCTCCGCATCGAGCGTCGGAGGAAAAACCGGCCACAGCAGCCGAGGCTCAGCGGAGTCAGATGCGCCCAATTAAGCGGGTCCGCGGAGGGGCTCGGAGGTACAGCAGCAAGTGACAAGCCCGTCGTGTGGTCCTCTGGCCCAAGAAATCCAGATAATGAGGTTCGCTAGAAGCTCTAACGTTATGTATGTGTAATCAGACAAAGATTCGTCTGCTGGCGATCCAACGCCACAGGCGTTACAGTTGTCTATCCGCGCATATGCCACAGCAGCAAGGAAGCGGAGCTACAGACAGACTTTTGAGACCCCGAGCTCCCGCCTCCCGTACTTGATACACCTCCCCCTCGTCCGTCCTCGCGTGCTCTACCGTTTTCTCATCTCACTCGAACCTGTTCCCTTTCTTGCAGCATCCATATCCCACAATGGCTTCAAACGACTCCAAGGTGGCGATGCCCACCCTTCAGCACACCAAGATCAGCGAGATCCCTGGCATCCATAACGAGCTCTACCAGACTTTCCACACCCAAAAAACTCGGCCGCTTGAGTACCGCCTCACACAGCTCCGCAAGCTCTGGTGGGCGCTGAAAGATGCTGAGCCTCTCATTCTCGAGGCCTGCCTGCGCGATCTGGGCAAGCCGCACTTCGAGACGTTCCTCACCGAGCTCGGTTGGTGTCTGAATGATATCATCTTCATCTGCGAGAACCTCGAGAAATGGATGCGCGATGAGAAGCCCGCTGACATCCCTCTCATGCATTGGGCTATGAAGCCTCGTGTGCGCAAGGAGCCGCTCGGTGTCGTTCTCATCCTTGGCGCCTACAACTTCCCCGTGCAGTTGCAAGTCGGTCCTCTGATTGGCGCCATCGCCGCCGGCTGCGCCGCCGTCCTGAAGCCTTCAGAGAGCTCGCCTGCTACCGCCGCTGTGCTCGAGCAGGCCATCAACAACGCTCTCGACACAACCTCGTACAGGGTGGTCAACGGCTCCATCCCGGAGAGCACTGCGCTGATGGATCTGAAGTGGGATAAGATCTTCTACACCGGTGGCGAAGTTGTTGGCAAGATTATATCCAAGAAGGCAGCGGAGACTCTGACGCCCGTCACTCTCGAGCTTGGTGGCAAGAACCCGGCCATTGTGACCGCCAATGCCGACCCTCGCATCGCCGCCCGCCGTCTGCTCTGGGCCAAGCTGCTCAACGCCGGCCAAGTGTGCGTCAGCCAGAACTACATCCTCGTCGACCGCGGCGTGCTCCCAGCGTTGGTCGAAGAGTTCAAGATTGCGCTCAAGACCTTCTTCCCCGGTGGCATCGCGACAAGCCCAGACTACGCTCGCATCGTCAACGAGCGCCAGTTCCTCAAGCTGAAGAAGATGCTCGACAGCAGCACTGGCAAGATCCTCGCCGGCGGCAGCATGGACCAGGCGACGCGCTTCATCGAGCCAACCCTGGTCCAAGTCGACAACCCCGAAGACTCAATGCTGATCGACGAGTCCTTCGGCCCGCTCATCCCCATCCTTCCCGTGACCGATCTCGAAGAAGCAATCCGCATCGCCAACCAGATCGACCCCACCCCACTCGGTCTCTACCCCTTCGGCTCCAAGTCCGAAATCAAGCGCATCCTCGAAGCCACGCGATCAGGCGGTGTCTCCGTCAACGACGGCTTCTACCACGCGTCCATCTCCAGCCTCGAATTCGGAGGCGTCGGCTCCTCCGGGCAAGGCGCCTACCGCGGCAAAGCCTCCTTCGACACCTTCACCCACCGCCGCGCCATCACCACCACTCCCGGCTGGGCGGAGATGCTGCTCGACCTGCGCTACCCGCCCTACGCGGGCAAGATCAGCAAGCTGCAGGCCCTGACGGACAAGAAGCCAAACTTTGGCAGAGACGGTATGGTCAAGCCCCGCAACGCGCTCGTCTTTCTCCTCATGCTCGCCGCTAGGACGCCCGTTGCCGCTCTTGGCAGGTGGTTGGCGCTCGCTGCTGCCGTGGCCGTTTTGAGGTCTTCCTACGCTCGCTTGTGAAGGGGCATCGTCAATAGTTTTGCAGCCGGGGTCCGGGACGGGAGGGATACAGACCTCGTTCGTCATTTGTGGTATTCGGCGGTAAGGGTGTATACCCTGGACAAATCTGATCGGCTTGGGAAATATCGGTGGACGCCAAACGTAAACAAATGTACTGTAGCTATCCTTATCAATTGAATATCTGTCGCTTCTTATTACCTTGTCCGTGGCTTTGCCATGTGAATGAGTGCTTACCATGCCAGACCTGGGAACTGTCACATAAACTACCTGTGCTGTAGCAGGTCCATTAACATAAGCAACTATATCAATCAAACAAGCACAGAGCCAAGACGAAAGTGAAATCGAATAGAACTTCTGTACTTTCATTCTCTATTCTCCTCGACCGATTCTATATTTTGAGCAAAGGTGGAATCATGCGTCCACTCTGCATATGTGCATCTATATCATTTTCGCATTACTTTGTGATGTTAATATTTGTATTCCTTCAATCCTATTGCACACGGCATTCTATACCTCCTCATACGGTCCCTTCCTCCAGCTCATTCCGCCGCTTGATGTACGGTAGGCGTCGCTGGGGTTTCGACCGGGAACCAGACCTTGATTTTGGTTCGAGTATGTGCTCCTCAATGAGTTGATCTGCCCAAGTGGCCCGCGACCAGACCCGCCGGACTGAGTGGGATAAACTTGGTTGTTGTAGTTGTACGGCTCGGATGCGTCTTCCGACGGGCGAGCATAGTCGTTAGATGCCCTGTATTGCTGCGATCCCATTGTCTGACCAGTGGTGATGCGTTCAAGATCTCCGCTGTTCACCTTCCGACGGCCCTTGGTGGACGCACGGCGAAGCAGACCCTTGATATCATCCTCGGCCCGACGATCGATCGTTGGCAGTTCGCCAAGAGTGCTGCTGTCCTCCCTACTGTGCACCAATACATCATCGCGGACTGGGTCAGATGCGGGATTGCGAGAATTCAAGTCCTGAATGGCTCCGGCTTGCTTCTCGGACAGGCCTAAGGGTTGGTCTTTCGCAGATCTCGACCTGACTCTTCCTCTCATTCCATCATCAGCCGGCTTTCGTACTGGTACAAGGCGCTTCTCGTTCCTGGCAGTGTCTGCATCGGATTTGTTAGCCGCAGCAGTCTCCAGAGGGATGGCTACGCTGTATGAGGCATTGGCAGCGCTCCCGAGAGGATCTGTGCCACCTCCAGGTCCATAGATGGGAATACGACGCAGGGCGGCAACTAGAGCGCACATGAACTTCGACCTTCTTGCCGCTCTGACTGTTTCGTTGGCCCAATTGGACTTGTGCTGAATTTCAACTCTGAGCTCCAATTTAGACAGATCTGAAGTGCCCAAAACCTGGACTTCGAGGTCCTGCTGGAAATCTCTAGAGTTTTCTTTTTCTCCAACAAACGTCAGCATCTCATTCTTGAGGAGCTGGATGTCCTCGAAAGAAGTATCGTAGTGAATCATCAATGAGAATTGCTCCTTCATAGCCTTGCTCCTGCTGACATTCTCGATCCACAACGTGTTGAGGACGATGTTTGGGATTTGAACAAGTCGGCCCACATTGGCGCCGCTCACTCGTCGGAATACCGTGAACAGTAAGGAAATGTGGTCTACCAGGAGCTGGTCCTGGTTGATGTCGACGCGGTCGCCGATATCGAAAGGGTGCTTGACGAAGAGAAAGATGCAGGATCCCAGAACTTCTTGAGCTGTGACGGAGAAGACGAAGGACAGCGATAAGAGAGCTGTACCGGCAGTGGCCAGAGTGGTGACAAAGCTCTTGTTGAGGAACGCAATGAAAATCATGATGACGGCCACGAACACGACAGTCAACAGAAGACGATCCAGGACGGTGATGGCTTGATCGACGTCGTGCATGCTTGTGGCAATTGACTTGCGTTCGCGGCCAATCTCGGTGATGGTAAGCACCATCTCTTCCAGAGAAACATCTCCATTGCCATCGCGGTCGAGCACACCGAAAGCCTCTTCGGCCTCTTGGGGATGCTCTTGGCCTAGTACATCGGCGATATCCTCCTCTGAAAGCGATTCTTTGCCTTCGATGACAAACGACATCCAGATACGTCTGGCTAGAGCCTCACTGGTACGTTTCTTTTCCAGTGCCTCAATCACAATAGAGTGGGCACTATTAGGGTTGAAGACCTGCTTTCCGGTGATCTCCTGGGCGACATTCCCGAACAAGGATGTGACCTTGTCCGCGGCTCGTCCTACGTCCTGGAGGATCCTCATGGGAGTCGCAGAGCCCGATCTCTTATGACTGCCTCCATTCTTGGAACCCAAAGCCCCACGAATGTTCAATTGGTCGGCAATGGTGTAGTCCTCCTCCGCAAACTCCGGGCAGTACATTGGGAATAAATTCCTGGACGCGTCGTAGAGCAAGCCAAGAATGTATACGTTCCGCTTAGAATCCTTGATTCTGGAATTGAATTGCTTGCGGTGATAATTGATGCTGATCAACTGGATGAAAGTTTTCTCAATGAGCAGCACCAGACTCGCGGCGACGCAAGCTCCAAGCACCTCTTGGACGATAGTCTCCCACTCTTGTGCACCAGTGTCGTGACGTGCTCGTGCGTCGGGGTTCCGCGTCATCAGCGGCATGAATGTTGCTAGCGACGAGACTGCCCATCCGACCAAGCTGAGGGGAATGTTCAGTGCTTTGAGGATCAACGCATATTTGCGGGTGCCGGAGCTGACGACACCGGCTAAAATCTGAAAGATGGCGGGAAGGAAGTGGACGACAATCTTTGAGCCCCATAGACTGAGCCATACTTGCGAGAATGTCAGTTCTCTAATCCTTGAGTGTGGTGATATAAGCAAACTTACCAACTTCGATCCAGGTGAAGAACCACACGATCCGGACTCCACCAATCCTAGCATTCTGGGCCGCGGTGGCGCCAACGATGATTGGGACCGCAATGCAAAGAGCCAGCGGCAGGACGTATATGAAGTAGCGGGTTATGATGCTGAAGTCCAGGACCCGCCTGTATATTCTTCCCATACGGTTGAGAGTATCTTCCTCGCCATCGTAGCCGACCTTCTTCGCGTTTGGGTCGATTCTGACGCGGTGGCCGTGTGTTCGTCTGTGTGTAGAGTCGGGGCTGCCAGCAGCCTCTTTAGAGCGTAGGGGGGTGATGCTATCGCTGCGGGCATAGCTGTTGCCCGGGACCTGGCTCATCGGGATGTCGACAGTGGCATCCCCAGACCTGATGGGATGGCTCATGTCGACGTGCGTTCAATTAGCTGTTGTAGATGCCAACCAGCGTGCAACTTCAATATCGTGTATGACCAGAAGCAAAGAATCGAAAAAACGAGAGACGATTAAGACCTTGCTGGAGTCTTCGGGACGCAGCTATGTCATCGGCAGGGACGGCGGGGAAAATACGAGGTAAAAACTTCGTCAATTGAACCCTTCAAGATCCTTTGGTATGACGTCTGTTGGGGAAACGGTCGGCAGCGGGGAACAAACGAGGCGAGAGCGACAGACAAGCCTTTGGAAAGAGCGAGAAATTAAGCTGTATACTAAGAGAGACAGACAAGCAAAAGTCGTGAATCATTCGAGAAAAATTGTGTAAGAAGATCCTCTTGCGTCGCAAACGTTTCGCTGCTGCTTCTGCGCGTCGTGCCCGTCAAACTGGTCGACCGGTGGCAGCGGTTCGCAGACCTCCAAGCCACAGGGCATCAGGTAGGGCAGAGTAAGGGACAGAGGCACGAGAGAGCGGGCCGATCACACCTCTCTCCCTCGCGCGTTTCACAATCCTCAGACCCGCAAAGGGGGGCCTGAGCCCGGCTTTTGCCGCCGCTGGTTGGCTGCTGGGGGGCTTTAAACCCGGGCGCAATTGGTCAAACACAGCCCCCCCGCTGGTGGAGCACGGCGTCGCGTTGCGCGAGACACAATCAACAAATCCGGAAGGGAATGTCAACACTGCGCACGCGACACCAAATCAGAATTGATTGTTGTGCGTGGCAATTTTTTGAGCATGGCGGGCCTGAGGTGGAACAAGCAGGATGTCTTAGAGTGTCCTTGCGTGCTGGTTTACTCTAGTATTGCGGCCGTGCTTCTGCGTAATCGACCATAATCCACATAATTCACAGTACAAAGGGAAGCATAGTGTTCAGAGATATATTGTAAACGTGACTAGACTAGGGCAATTGAAGATCAAGTAGACGACGGCAGTGACAGATCTATCAAGCAACAATTGCTTCCGGCCCCTGAGGAAGCATGCTGCCGGCGATGTTGCATTGACGGAACAGGCGCACTTCATCCTCCGCAAACGCGCCGACAACAGAGTGGATCAGGCCTCTATTGTGGAACAGGACCAGATCGCCCTCTTCCCAATCGTGAGGATACACAAGATCCGGCGCGATACCCGGTCGCTGCAGCCGGTGAACAATCTCACGCACCTCGGCTAGGTCGTCGATGACTGTGCCGTCCTTGAGGTGGAGTTTGCGTATGGCGGAAGGGTGGACCTGCAGTGCCATTTTGCCAGTGACTGGATTGCGCCAGCACATGGGCAAGACCTGGATCTTGTCCGTCTCGATCGGGGGAAGGTCATTCAGTGAAACCTCCTTGCTTTCGGAGATCAGACCGAGACCATCGGAGCGTGACCTTGCGCTGCTCATCCAGACATACGGGTGCGGCGCGTACTCGACCTTGGTCGTGAGGGCGAATTTCTTGTCCTCCGGGGAAAGCCGATCGAGCATGGTGTAGCCGGACACGAAAGCAGTGGTGCCCAGAGGTACGGTGAGCTTCTCATTAGATCCGTCATCGTAGAGAAGGGTCTGCGTTCGGCCGCTAGGCACCTTGACTGCTAGTAGAGAGGTGACTACAGGTGGAGCCAGACCGTACAGGGCTGCATCAATGTGCCATCTGTAATATCTGGTAAAGTCCATGTCATGCTCGTCTGGGATGGTAGTGGCATGGAAAGTCCGATGGTGAGGATGGCGGAGTCGGATGTTCTCCAAGCCCTCGTACTCCTTGACGAAACCATTACCAATTACTTGCACCTGAGGTTGATGCGGGACGGTCTTGAGGTCTGGATGCAAGATTGATCGCTTCGCATCCAGAGTCTTCCCGTGACCATACGATGCGGTAGCGGCGGGATCAAACTTTTGGGTGATCTCGTACTGAGCCTTGGGCGAGACGTGGCCTTGCTTCTTGATAAGGACGACCTGGTGTTTGAACAGGGCATCATGAATCACGGCAAAATCAGCATCTAGGAAATTGTCAGTCAATGTATCTCCAGAATAGTAGATAAGTCGCAGACCTTACCAAAGGAGGTTACCGATTTTACGGGTATTCTCCCAATTCAACAATGCATGCAGAGACGAACACACACAGCAATACACTTGTCAAGATAGCTTACCCGAGAGGTTCTCGACATCCACACCGGAAACGATTGCCCCAAAGTCGATTTTCGACCCTGGAGCCTTTGGTAGCACTTGTACGGAGGCCATGGCTGGTAGGATTGGTATTGAAGGGCTCAAGAACAGAATTGTAGCAGTGGCGGTTGGATCTTTCGCTTGAGCAGATAGCGGGCTATTTATCTCTGTCGTGGCGGCGGAGGCCCCCGATGGTTATCGTTCGAAGTTCAGGTGATAGCGATATCGTTTTGAGACGCTAAACCACATTAGGAAGTGCAAGGTCGAGAACATCGGGCAGCGGAGACGCGGCCTTGAGCTTGAGATAGGGCGCCGGCGCAATCCGCCCAAGCCAAATAGTTTGTCGGGGATGCCTGGTCACATTATTTGTGCGGATAGACCATGCAAAATAACGTGTAATGCTATTTGGTACTGCTCTACACTAGAACTTCATCAATTTCATAAGAGCTCTCAATCGATGGAGTCGCAGCAGTAATTGATATTCTGGTGAGAGCTTTTAGAATGCTCATAGCGAGAATCATCCTACAGACCTCCCCAGCTCTCATAGGTTCCACTCTCAATGTAGAAGCCGCCGCCACTTGAAGAAAACCGCCCATCCACCCAGGAAGGTCGATAGTCCAGTATAGAGGATAAGCGGTCCATAGCTAGTGCCATACCCAAACTTGCCCAAAGGATGTCCATCTCCAGCCTTGAGCAACTGTACACCAATCAACCCGCCTCCAACATATCCTATCCCTCTCGCACCGTTCAGCAGTCCGTAGACGACCCCAGTGTCGATCGCTTCGTTGTGATCGGCCGATTCTTTCTCCATATCCTTCATTACGCCGCCCCAAGTTGCGCTATAGCCACCGCCGAAAAAGCCATAGACGATAGAGAAGAGGACCAGGAGGACCAAGCTGTGACTTGAGGCGCTGGAGAATCCCCAGAGGAAGAAAACAGCCAGAGCAGAGCTGACGGATGACATGAACGCCGTCGAAGTCGCAGAAAAGGGTAAGGTCTTATTATCGGATAGGAAGCCAAAGAAGGACGAGGATATGATCCCGGGAGCATTGAAGAGAGTAATAAGGAGCGTGGAAGAAGTAACAGACAGCGAAGCGACTGAGCTTGCATATGAGCTGAGATAGGTCTGCGGGAGACCATATCCTGAGCTTTGAAGCATAGTCGCGAACGCAGTGATCCAGATGGTCCGATGATGCAGAAAGTCCCAAGGTATCTTACGAGCGCGATGATTTGTTCGAGTCTCCATGCCTGGTGCATGCATAGGCATGACCAGAATGCAGATTAAACTCAGGGCACCGGATATGGCAGCCCAGACCTGCATCGTCGTGCGAAAGCCATGATGGTCGAGCAGGTATTGGAGAAGGAATGGGAAAGTCGATCCTGTAATATTCTTGGATGACAGTGTTACTCCAAGCGCTACAGCGCGACCATTGGTAGAAAAGTTCTCGCTCAGAGACAGAGTAGTCGGGCTATAGATCAGAGCAGATCCGATGGACGCCAAGATACCTTGAGTGACAATAAGATGCCACACCTCCGTCGAGAAAGCGGATAAAAGGAAGCTCAAACACATTATGGCAGCACCAGTGATTGCTGCTCGCCT
This sequence comes from Dothideomycetidae sp. 11243, assembly GCA_000836255.1. Taxonomy (NCBI): domain Eukaryota; kingdom Fungi; phylum Ascomycota; class Dothideomycetes; species Dothideomycetidae sp. 11243. Next base: position 819,476 of record DF938581.1, on the reverse strand, counting down.
TCGGAGATGAGCCCATTTGCGCGTGAGAAGGCCGAACAAGAACGGCATGGAGAGGTACATGACTCCGTTTGAAGTTGTACCAATGACTCCGAGTGTGCTTTGAGATCCACGAATGGTCGAGTGCGTGACGAGGTAATCTTGGAAGATACCATATGTCATGGCAAAACCTGACCGTTGTTGGAATAAAGTTAAGAAAATTTGTACTCATAACACCTACCCCATATCGGAATTTGAAGGACAGCACAAGCTGCTAGCACAATGGGCTGTCTGCTTGGTCCTGTTCCCAAGCGTTTGAGCAATCGGATGGCTCGGGAGGTGGAGTGGTGATTGCTCGCATCTTCTGTGGGTTCTGAGGTCAGACGGGTGCCAGAGGCATCTAGCTCCTCCAGCACCATGTCACTTCGTTGTGCCTCTGTAGCGCTCATTGCGAACAAATTAAGGATTCATTGGCCTATGTATCCAAGCCAGGTCTAAACATGGCATTATATCTTTAAGGAATAGGTAAGCATGACTCAAGTCGTGAAAATAGAGACACCACAAATGACGTCGAGGCCCCGACTTCGGCCGGGGTCCGACGATCGATCACGATGGAGCATCGCATCTCGCCGGAAGCTTCTCCTACTCTTCTCTGCGAGTGATAAGAAACGTGGTCCAGAAAGCCTTTTTTGGGGGATCCGATCGAGTCATTAACCTGCTCGATGGCTATGCACGCCATTCCTGCCGTCAGCAGGCAGCAACCAACAATCCTGGAAGCACCAAGAAAGCTGCATGTCAGATTGTAGATTTGTGTGGAGTTTCGTGCTACAGCGCCGGCAGTGGCGATGCCCGATTCAATATCTCGGAATTCGGCACCATCAGTGATCAGGTTTCATACCTAGGGTACGGCTGATCCGGAGTCAACGAGGGCTGAAAAGGTATATATAGAATTTGCCCCCACTATTCCAATATTCTGAGCCGCGTGTGACATATTTCGCAGCACGTGGACATGTATGTGATCATTCTATCACAACTTCTCGGGTTTGATACAATTCGGAAAGCAACACTAACCGACATGAAGAAAGATTACAGTCCCGAGTCATCCTGTGGATAAGGCGCCCCTTTCTCGAAGCTCTTCCAGTTGCTGCACTGCGTGTCGAAAGTTCCCGTCGAAGGAAGCACGATCTGATTCTTTGCCTCCAAGAATTGGACTCCGAGTCCTTCACTGATATGCCATGCAATATGACAGTGCATCAACCATGCTCCGGGATTATTCGCTTCGAATGCCAACGCTAGCCAGCCATCGCCAGGCAACAGAGTGGTATCTCTTCGGGGTGGTGTGTTGAAGTTCAGATTCGCGGTGGACTTGTTGAACGTGCCTGCTCCATTTCCGAGGACGAAGAAGTCATGCCCGTGGAGATGTATCGGATGGGGCGGAGGCGGCGCCGCAATTTCTGTGCTACTGACGGTAGCTTGTAGTGTTTGTATGATCCAGTAGGTCCACTGCGCAATTATCAGTACATCTCATGTGAGATTGTGCAGCACATGATGCGTACCACTCCCTCGTTGGGGATTTCGATTATATCGTAAGATTTCGGGAAGCTTGTGCTGCCATTTATCACGTACTCCAGTGTCGGTGTTGCCCAGTCTACAACCAACGCGGTGAGGTTCAACGCCCATACCACAACGTTCTGCCCATTGGAGCCAAAGGACGCTTGCGTGAGATCCAACGTCAGATCCTGGACCTGCTGATTGAACGTGGTAGAATTGACGGTCTGCGGCCAGAACGGGCTGGTGACTAGTTCCGTACATCCGTTCGTGGGTACCGTGGGATTAGAGTCCGCCGGTTCCGATGCTGTGACATTCGAGTAGTAGAATAGTGCGCGGCCATGACCATTATTTGCGTTCAAGCAGTCAGTAGCGACTTCGGCTCTAAACCAGTAGTTTCCTGCTGTGGCATTGGCAGTGAACACAACATCGTAGCGCTGGCCAGGTGCCAACAGGACCCACTTCTGGTTCGCCAGAGGATTGACGGGGATGAAATCAGCCGAAATGACAGTGAACGGGTGGTTGTCAAGCGAGACACGAATGGTGTTGTCGACAGATGGGTTTACGAGTCGCAGCCTGTGGACGAGCTCCGGCTCGATAGCCACATGAGTGTACTTTCCGCCTCCGCTAGCGCTCTTGCCGGTCCCATTCACCAGGAGATTGTTGGCTGGGGGTGATGCTGCCTTTTGTTGGAGATTTATCAGTGCTTGTGCATTTGCGCGCCAGGCATCCTGGTAGAACCAGTCATTGACAGTGAAGGTGCCAAGATCAATGTCGTAATTGGCAGAGGCGGGCCCGTTGATGACAATTGTACCCATGACACCCATACCATACTGGGAGGAGTGGTGGCTATGGTACCAGGAGGTGCCGAATTGGGTGCACTTGAACTTGTAAGTGTATGAGTTTCCTGGCGCGATTGGGCATTCGGTGATACCGCCCACGCCATCTGAGCCACAGCTGTTCAGCTGACGGATTCCGTGCCAGTGCATGCTGGTGCCATTGTATTTCATGGAGTTCTTGACCGTGATGGAGAGCGTGTCGCCCCAGTTCGCTTGGATGGTAGGACCCGGATATTGGCCGTTCACGAGCAAACATGGCTGTGCACCATTGCCGTCAGGGTTGCAGGTGGTGTTTGTAACTTCGAGCGAGTACGAAACGGTCTTGCCAGTAGTCGGGCTCTTCTTATCAAAGTCGGTAGCGATGCTGTATCCGCTACTCCAGCACGCTCTGCTGTGAGGACCCGGAGTGCAAGTGGGATCCGGAACTAAGGATACGGTGGAAGTCGACGAAGAAGAGGTACTTGCGGCTCGTTTCTCGAGCATCTTGCCCATTCGATCTGCACCCCAGGCATATCGAAAATCGTGGCCGACACTTGCCTCAACAAGTGAAGACAGGGCGGCAGCGGATGCCAAAAGAAGGCATTGGACGTACATTCTACAGAGCAGGGAGGAGGAAAGAGGCAGGAGGAAAGTGAACAAAACCAGATGGACTCAGACTCCAGCGTGCCCGGCACCCCTATTATACCTACTTCTTGCACAGAGAGGAGTGCGACTATGGTTGCATCCGGGACGCCGCAAACAATAGTCTTGAGGCCGTGTGCTCCTTAGCACCCATAGCTGAGGAGCCATATCAGATTGACCAGCGGGGCCTCACGAGCTGGCGAAAGAGCCGTGCAGCGGGCAGTGCGAAGCAGTAGCACGGGCGAGAGGCGTAGGACGGCGATGCACTAGGCCGTGGCTAGCGTCGGAGGGAACGTACATCAAGGCAACAATATCATGACGGCGCGCGTAGCCCGGCGCCGCAAGATGTACGGTATTGGGAATATGCGCGATTACAGACGCCGGGTCCAGCACACAGACACGTGCTGCAAATACGAGGGAGTGCATCGCAGTAGCGCCTCATCGGTCGTCGCCAGCCAACAGATGTGACGCGCCAGTGGGTGACGGTGAAAATACACAGGTTGGTGCTCCGGCTGCTATTGGTCTGGCTGTGTCAATTCTGCACCATTCCGCCCTCAGAGCTGGGTCGGGCACACCGATATCCGCCAATTCTTGATGGACGATGACTGGTACCAACAGACCGGAGTCGAACGGTCGCGTTCTCGGGATGAGCGACGATGATGAGTCGCACAACTGATCAAGACGGGGTGGCAGGTGGCCGAATGCAGGAGGGCTGCATCAGGTGGAAGGTGAGGCCCAGCAGGGCAAAGTGTAAGGGCGGACAAGGATCAACGCGGCGGGCTCGAGTCTTTGGTGAGGTCGAGAAGTGAGCGAGAAGGAGGTGGCGCTGGTGAAGGCGCTGGCATCGCCAGGGTCGAACGCGGAAAGCGGAAAGCGGCAGCGCCAGGGCCGGGGGCGGGTGGGGAGTTCCGAAAAGTCCACCTGAGCGGCGCCCAGCTCGACTTCACCTCATCCAATCCGCCAGAGCAGAGCAGAGCAGAACAGAACACCGCGGTGTGCTCCCAAGCACGAAGCTGTAAAAATCGCAAGGCTCGCAAGGTACCAGACAGGAAGCACAAGGACAAATGCACTAGAGGCCGCCGCCCAATACAAACGATGCACATCGCGCATATGCATATAACAAGTTAGCACACAGGGCAGGGTGCACAGCGTGCAGCGGCACAGCGCATCCTATGCGGTATGCGATATGCATTGGTTCTGCTTGGCGGCCGCGGCTCTGTCTCTGCATCTGGCTTTGGTGCTTGCGGTGGATGACATGCATGCAGGACCAGGCTAATCGCAATTCGTATTTTCTTCTCCATCTTTTTGGCTTTGATCTGCCTGTCCTTTTGCCATGATCTCTCCTGCGCCTTGTCGCCAGATTTGCGTTACCGCTGCGATCCACCTCTAGCCAGGCCCACCAGGTCGCTCACATCCAAAAGCTGACCCCTGGCAGACGGCTCCACGCGCCTCGCTGGCTTCTCCTGCAAATCACCTGCTCTTGGCCGCGATGCTGCCTGATGAGTGTGATGATTGCTGTCATAGCTGTCTCGTGCGCACCGAGTCTGCTGCGGCTCACGTCGGCTGATCATCCAACAACAGCGCTCAGGCCTTGTGCGAGCTCCGGAATTTGCGCGATTTGCTTGAGCGATCATACAAGGCGTTGATGGCTTCTGCTATCGCGCCTCACTGACAAACAGTTGTACGATGAAGCATCATCGCGGCACTCGGCAATCACAATGTTCCGTCGGCCGCTTGCCGTGTGGGCCCTCCTCTTTTCCCCCGATCCCATTGTACGCAAGATCCAATTCTCCGAGCCGCATGATGTGTTCGATGAGGCGTTCTTGTCCGCCCCGCCTGTCAGGTTCGAGTCAGCAGCGCGAGCCGCGGACCCATCGCTCTGCAGCAACCCGGGCTTGACCGTCGTCGTCGTATTACTGCTGCTACTGCTGCCTTTGCCTCTGCCTGCCGGTGCCGTGGCGGTGGCTGTGGCTGCTGCTGTAGCTTCTGCTTGGCGGCCAATATCACGGACATGGCATCGCACTACCTGCTCGCTGGGCGCCTGATTCTCTGGATTTGGCCGCCCTGTCCAGGGATAGAAGCATACGGACGTGAGCTGCTGTGAAGCGTCGGCATTGCTGCTATTCACCGAGTTCCCGCGTGTGGAAGTCGCGTTGGTGCGTAGGTTGTCGGAACCATAAAGGTGACAAAAGCTCGTCTCCGTCTCATTTCCGCCTCTCTCACACAATTGTTTGTCCTTCATCACCTCCCTACCGTGTCACGTTGCGACGCGTTGCACACCTGATTGCTTCCTGATTGCTTCATATCCTTCATACCTCACCTGACTCTGCAATCATCCATGGCTCCACTCATTCGCCTGCTGCCTCTCCTGGCAGCAGTCACAGCATGTCTGGCCCAGTCTACCGACACAGCCACCACCTACGCAGTCGTTACTTCTGATGTCTCGGCCGAAGCTGTCGCTGCCACCAATTACGCAGCTGCCACGTCCGAAGCTGCAGCTGAGGACTCTACCGTCGAGACGTCCGCCACAGCTACCGCGACCGCCGCTGCAGCTACCACATCCAATTGCGAGTCTTACGGCATTGATTTCCAGAGCGGCGGCACGTACTTTCAAAACGAGTCATCCACTTCTCCGTTCACCTTTGTCTCTCTTTTCGAAGGCTGCAACAAAGACATTTGCCAGAACCTTCTGGTCGCGCCCTCGGGTCAAGAATACCTATGCTCCAATACCACTCTGACTCCCTCGGATACCTATGAGCAGTCGACATGGTAAACGCCCCATGTTCTTCAATGACACATGCTCATGCTGATATCACAATAGTAACATCGATAAAGACCAACTGGTTTCTGGTGATTGGTCCATCTTGCTCATATCCAACAATGGCGACGGTAAGTATGGTTTGCTTGTGGTGCCACGCTTCCTGCTGACTCTTCTAGGCGCTCCGGTAGCTTTCGAACGAGATTTCTCGCTGACCGTCGGGATCCCATCCACCATCACCGTGAGCTTCTCGAGTTGATTTTACATGATGAGGCTGAAGAAGAAAGGCGACCCCCACGGTCACGGTCGACATCACCACGGTAGCAGTACAAAGTGAGTATTGCTGCTCCGATCACTTTGGGCTAGACTGATCTTCAGCAGACTCCACGACTACTGTTGTGACCGATATCACGACACATGTGACAACTACGACCACCGTCCCTTCCACTACTGTCATGTAAGTGTGGCCATCTACTGAGATTGTCCCTAAGTTCACTGACACTCTGCTCAGACCCACGAAGACTCTCCACCCGACTACCACAACAGATATAACGACCACTCTGGGCACCGTCAGCAAGACTGCTCACACAGTCGTTCCGAGCTACGTGACATCGACACATACTGCACACTGTACGGTTCCACACAGGCAGCCCCATCCCGATCCGACGTGCACTTTCACTCCAACCAAAATCACTGCCGCCGCTCTTCAGACGCAAGCCCGTCGCATCCGCGGCATGTCGGACAGAAGAGTCCCTACCGACCGCAAGCAGAGACTGCAAGAGCGCAAGGATCGTCTGGAGGTAGCTCCTGCAGCTCACCCTCGTAAACGTGGAGTCGACTCTGCTACTACCACTGTGACGGCCACGAACACTGTAAGTCCCATTAGGACACACAACATTGATTACCAGTCACTAAGACTTTGCCAAGACACTCTTCCCGACAGTCACTAGTACGATTACGGCGTCCACATCGACTATGGTTATCACGAGTGAGCCACCAATGTACTTGATTCCTTGAAGCGTGGTACTGACATATATTGCACAGCGATCGAGACATCGACAATCACCTCCACAATCACGGACACTGTATTGAATGGCGCAACTACCTATCCTACTGTGACAGTCACGGCTCCGACCGTCACTATCGTGAGTGTCTGCAATCTAGAGGGTTCAAATATGACACTGACAAAGGCACCAGACCAGACACCACTTTACCGTCATAACCACTACTGTTACTACCATTACCTATGTAAGCATTCCTTTCATCTCCAGACAAGGTGGCACTTTATCTGACCTGGTGACAGCACCCGACATTGACACTCTATACCACTGTGGTACCAATACAGTCGGCGAAGATCTGCCATGCCAAGGGCGGGCACATGTCATAGCATGACCCTGCCTGTTTCTCGGGGCCGGAGGTCTGGGGATAGACGATTGACTTTTCGGGTCGGAGTTTGCAACGGTACTGTTTACGAGCAGAAGAGAATTAGAGGACAGAAAAGGGCCAGCAGAGGCCAATTGCTTGCGAGATGCGATTAGTGGTGATGGGAGCCACGGGTAATGTCAAATTGGCGATCGAGTAGCTTCATCCGTAATAGAATTGATCGTCTTCTTTTCAGACAGTGCTCAACGTGAATGACTTGACTGTGTTTCGTGCAGCATTCATAAGACACCAAGGATATCCTCCACGAGAAGAAGATTAAACATTTCTTTTCCGACCTCCCTCTCCCTCAACTACATAAATGTCTTCCCGAAGAAGCGAATCATATACACAGATACATACAAGCCACCGATCAAGTCCTTTCCTCCGCCACTTCCCTTGATCTCTCAGGAACCACGACCATCAAATCTAAAAGTTGATAGGAGGCAGGCACACGACGCCGTCGCAGGCGGTGTAGTTTCCGATGGCGTCGGTGAAGTACTGCTGGATCTGGGCGTTGATGAGCGGGGCGCCGGCGGCGAAGACGCCGGTCAACTTGGAGCCGAGGGCGGTGCCAAAGTCGTTGGACTCCTGCTTCTGGTCGATGAGGTCGTCTTCGACGGTTTGGCTGAGGTCGAGGAGGAACTTTTGGTGGTATGTTAGCTGCGGTTCAAGTGATTGAAAAGGGAGAGCAAGGGAGTATGAAACGTACCAGAACGGAGGAGAAGGCGGGCTTGTGCACGACAATGTTGTTCAGTAGCGAGGCGATCTTGGGCTGCAGACCAAGCACGGCAAAGGCGATGGTGCCAGAGTCGGTGGCGTTGAAGGCGTCGGAGTTGTTGATGATGTCGGTCGCGTCCTCGAGGGAGTCGCCTAGCTCGTCCGTCTGCCACTGGATGACGAGGGCCTTGCCGGCGCCGAGCACGGCGTCGGGCTGGAAGCCGTTCAGGGTGTTGTTCAACTTGGCGATGTTGGCCTCGATGGTGTTGATCTGGTTCAACAGAGCCTGGGTCGAGCTGCCATCGTCCTGGCGAGCGGTCAGGATGGGACCGGCAAGGGCCATGGTGCTGAAAAGCGCCGAGACGAGGACTTTGGGCAGCATGTTGACGGTTTGGGATGCGGTGGATTGACAGGCGGGTATGTAGTAGTGAAACTATTGAAGGTGTCAAAGCGGTCGGAAAGGTGGAGCGCTTCAACCAACCTTATGTATTCATGGTGGTAGCAAGGCAGCCATGCCTCGGCGGGAAGGACCGCCGAGTGAAATGAGGCAATCTGACATATGATCTTGGGCCTTTGGGATGGTAGGCGAGCGGGTGGAAAATCAAGGATGCATCTAGCGTGGATCTGCGCGAGGGGCCCCGAGGCGGGGGACGTGAAGGCCGTTGACTGGTGGGTGGTCCAGGTCAGGTCCCGCGAGCTGACGGGCGGCCGGAGAAAGAACCGCTGGAGAAAGAGAGCAGAACCTGGAGAGTGTCGGCGGCCATGCCTGAAACGTGATGGCTAAGCGCAGGGATCTGCAAGGAACACGCCCGCAGCAGCATATTGGGCGTGGCTGCCTCGGCTTTTGACCCAAATTTGCGCCCCTCCCACGGTACCGCCTCCCCCTCGTGATTTTCCACAGCGCAGTCGATCATTTCGCGGTGGAGGGTTGCTCGAGACGAATGCACGCAATGCGGGATGCAGTGTGGAGAGCCGTTTCCCTGTCTCCTGCATGGAAGGAATGTCATCCAAGACTTGTTCGGCTGGATCACTGTCTGGTGTCTGTCCGTCTTACAGTCACTCGTCCGCTGGTCGATGTATGCCTGCTGTCATGTCCACATCAAAGCGGGGGGCGGACGTGGATGGATTGCACCAATCGGCCGACTTTTGCCAGCCATGGGCGTCAACAGAATGGGATGCAGCTGCTCCACATAGTCGGCAACTCGCACAGTGAGGCAAGCCATCGCTCGTACTCGTGGGTCCCAGCACGGTGGAGGTGAGGGGATGTTCGGAGTGACTCGACCAATGTCCGGGGCTCCATGGGGAATTCGACCATCTTTGCTCTCGGCGAACATGTGATTGTGGCTTGTCGGCAAAATTGCGTCTGCCTGCCATTGGACCATCAGAGCCGAGCCAATTCACAAATAGCACGCCTGAAGCCCTGTTGTACCATTTGGCCGTCAAGGAAGCGTGGTCCTGCGATGATCGCAGCTGGAAATCGAGAGCCACAGTCGTAAGATGATTCACGCCTTGTCGACAGAATGCCAAGTTTCCTGCTCTGACAGGCCGCCGAAGCATATACTTGTGTCAGTGTGACACCAGCAGAACAAGACGACACTGGCAGTGCAAGCAAGCCGACACGGTAATATTCGTTTGGCGTCGCACTGCGGGGAAGAGGCGTGGGCAAAAGGCTTCGCTCACCTTACCATGTCGACGCTTTCGCTTCTGTAATCAATGCCTTGCCCGTGAGCTTGCTTGACATGGCAAAGAGAGTTCTACTCCTTCAGCGGGACTCGATATGTTGAATCGCACTTTGAGATCAGCCTAGTCTTGAGAGTTCTCGACATTGATCATTCATGGAGCACATCACCTGCGCTATGCAACACCCGCGCCGTTTCTGTGAACCCTTAGCAAGTGCATTCTTCTGACAAGTCAGTCGGTTGGTACTGAGCGTGCTTGCAACCCGATCGTTGCCTGCCATGAATGGACATCTTAGCAGATTCGTATTTCTGCCTGCTCCGCAGCACGAAAATGTCACTCACGTGACTGCATGCACACGTGATTCATCTTCTCAGTGATCGAAGGACCTCATTGTTGGATGCTGCTCGGCCGAACGGCCATACTCTATGAGTCCTCTCATTGGTCGCTTCAGTTGTGCATGGGCTTGTGTGCTTTGATCTTTTAGTGCTTTGCACGACTTTTGTGGGACTTGATTGAAGCGTATCGAAATGATACACAGCCTATGGAATCAAGTACGCCACGGATAGACATCGAGCAAAGCGAAATCTCATGAGCGATGCATTGACAACCTTTGCTCAAAAGGAAGCTCTTCCGCAAGAAAGGGGTCTTCACGCTGGCTTATCATCATACCACCTCTGTGCATTCTTCCTTGACGCTCCCATTGCAAGCTCGTAATCTCCGTGGTAGTTCTCGGTAATTTATGCACTAATGGCAAATCTGCCAGTCCAAAACAACCATCACAGAAGACATCCTCAAGTGTCCGATTCAACGCGGAACATCCGCAATTGGAGCAGAAGGACTCCTGAACAGCTTTGTCATATGACATCCCTACCTCACCGCATTCTACTCTTCAGACAAGACGAAGCCGTTCTTATCAAAGCAGCATTCGGATCCCCCAAGCCAGATCCCGTCCACAGTGGAGATTGTGTCCTTCGTGTCTAATTTAGCCCTGCTGATGCCAATTTGGTGCGCAAAGAACAATGCGGATTAGTTCCGCGAACATCAGATAGGTGGACGACCTTTGTTACTCGGAAGGTCGACACTACCAGCTCGTATATTGGAAGAAGATCTATTTTCGGGACCAAGCTTCTTTGTGGAAAAGCTTGTCCGGCCGGAAATATATCGGTCGGAACCGATGAACCTATACCAAGCGAGAATACGACCCGTACAAGTGTGGTGGACAGCAAGATGTTCACGGCTGGTACGCTTTTCTTGCAACCAAATTCGACAGTGCCATCAGCCTGGTAGATTGCGGAATGGAAAGGTTTCATCGGACATCGCTTAGCAGCTGCAAGGACGGCAATTGCAACGGGAACCGGTTGATACGCCTGAGAGTGGAGACAAGTAAGGATTTACCAATGCTCTTACATTACCAGAGAATATGCATCGCTTGAGCCTTACGTGCGAAGCACATGAGAGATGTCATCGTACCATCGAGTGTCGGGCGATCCGGCCGAGAGGTACGGGTATAACGGCAAGGGACAGTAGGGCACAGCCCTGCGGTCAGGGACGAAGGTGTAGAAGAATGGAGCAGTAGAAGGTTAGAAAATATGGGTGCCTGAAGGCGGAGGCGGAGGCAGAAACGACAGAAAACCCGCTGCGGAGTCGATTTCCGCATGCGGCAACTCACCGCGCTGCAATAGGGCGCTAAACGAAGAAAATTACACAGGAAAAAGCCGCAGGGCGCATGGCGCAGTCAGCACGGCCGCCTGCTGCCACGCGCAAGAACCCCGTCACGACCTGCAGAGTCACTGCCAGCCGCGTCCGATTTGTGCGATTTCAGGGCTCGTGTCTTGTCTATGCTCGTTCATGCGTCCTTCCTTGCGGGAAATTCTCCTGTACTAGGGCTGCTTTCGACATCACGCCGCGACCTGAACCGGTTACGAACACCATGCCATGCGGCTGCCTGAGCACAAATTATCCATCACTGCCTCCCGTCAGCCTCGTCACCTGTGCGCATGGCTCTGATATTGAGGTAGAGGTAGGTTCATTCCATCGTGGTCGAGGTATAAGAGAGGCCGGTATACCTTCTGTATTTCGTCTTGCTTCCATTATCATCATCACTGTCCAGCAATCAATTCGCATCTCCTTGACTCAATCGCACCCCAATTAGCAACTGCTTCATTCAATCGCATCTCAATTGGCATCTGCTTCACTGAATCGCATCTCAACACCCGCCATCATGTTCACTCCCCGCGAGATCCTCGACATCATCGAGCTCATCTTCTATGTCCCCGTCCTGTTCGTCGCCGGCTACGTCTGCTTGAAGCATGGCTTCCAACGCTCAGCGGGCTACCTGTTCCTGGTCATCCTCGCGCTACTCAGACTCATTGGCGCCAGCACCGGCATCGCCTCTGCACACAACCCCGACAACACCGATCTCCTAACGACGACCATCATCTGCTCTTCCGTGGGCCTGTCACCACTACTCCTCACCCTGATCGGCTTCACTCAACGAATGTACGTCCTTCCCCTCCCTCTTCCACGTCCACCCAACTAACTCATCCCAGCCACAACAACGCCTCTGGCAACCCCCCAATCCCGCCCCGTTTCCTCCGCCTAGTCTCGATCCCCATCATCGCAGCCCTCATCCTCTCCATAGTCGCAGGCACAGACTCATTCTCGTCCAAGCCCTCCGACCGCTCCACAGCCCACACATACGCCAAAGCCGCTTCGCTGCTGTACCTCGTCTCCCTGGTCCTAATCGCCGGCATCCTCGCCCTGACTCTCGCCACCCGCGCCCGTTTGCAAAAGACAGACACAAAGCTGCTCTACGCGGGTCTCGTCGCGCTCCCCTTCCTCGCCATCAGGGTGCTCTTCTCCATCCTCACCGCCTTCGACTACAAAGACTCGGCGACCTTTAGCGTCATCACGGACACCACACGTGCGGTGGTGGTGCAGGCCATCATGAGCGTTCTGATGGAGTTCATCGTCGTCGTGGTGTATCTCGTCGCTGCGATCGCTACGCCGAGACTCGCGCCCCGTGATGGTGGGAATTACCCCGAGACGAGGTTCGATCTGGGGTCCGAGGGGGGAAGACACAGCGCTAGGCGGTACGAGCAGGAGCAGGCTTAGGGAGAGGGCACCAAATTGATTGGCAGAGTTGGAGATGAATTGAGGGTTGTACAGTGCGGGATTTGTACATCTTTTGCGGCATATCATATTTGGGCATTCACCATTGGATAGAGGAGGAAGGGAGAAGAAACATTGATCTTTGTTAGTCGTTTCAGCGAGCAAAGCGGATATCACCTGCGACGAATCGGGATATACCAACAAATAGAATAGATTTTCAAGTTTGCAATTTCACAGAGCAATCTCACAAAGAGCCACTTCAGTCGCGATCATGATCATGATCCACAACACATCCGGAAGGTAATGACCGAAATGAACGCCAAAGTACAAAATATGCATAAGAAAAAGATTAAACATTCCCAACCATTCAAGGTCGAGTGGTATTTATCGTCGATGGCTCCCTAAGAAAAAAGCTAATGATCCTAGAAAGTGCAAGTCTATAAGGCATGGTCGGAGCACTTCGAGCCAGCCCATGTTGTGCCCCCTAAACATCACTCCCGATAGACAAAATGCCCTCAAAACTCCATTCCCTCCTTCCCCCAACTAAAAAGTAAAAGTCATGAGCGCCGGATTGAGCGCAATAGGCAGCAACAGATGGCTGACGGTGACGGTGACCATGGGAACAATGGCGACGAAGCTGTTGATCATCCAGCCCTGGGGAATGAAGGTAGCCGTGGCGAGGACGATCATGGCCACGATACCGAAGAGGGCGAACGCCATAGACCACCTGAAACGTCTGAGCACGCGCGGGACCTCGGCGAAGAAGTTGGACCACTCGGCCTCTTTGCTCGTCGCGCCCCATGTCATGTTAATCTCAAACATGTGTGCCAGCAGCGCCTGCGAGACGTGCAGCGATAGGCCACCGAGGAAGACCGCGAGCATCGGGATCCACTTGAGATTTTCCCAGAGTGAGCCGAAGAATGTGTTCTCTCCAATGCGGTATCGCATCACTGCTAAGCTGATATTACCCAGACCATTGAAGACAATGAGGATGGAGAACCAGACTTTCCAGCTGTCGATGTAGTACTTATCCAGATAACCATTAAACCAGCCAATGGCGAAATAATTGGCTGTAGTCATAATCCATGCAGCACCAATGGCGTAGTAGGTTCCGATGTAACTGATAATGGTAATCTTGCTGGTAAACCGAATATTGCTGAACAAGAAGCTGCGGAAAAGAGGCGTGAAAGGACCACGCGTGATCCAGAATCGGATTGGATGAAACAGTAGTTCGTTGCAGCCGTAAGCATACTTCTCCCATCGTGCCAGTTCGTCGTAGACCGTTAGCGATACGCCCTCTTTGAAACCATCACCCGCCCAAGCTGCCAAGCGGATGATATAACCATTGACTTGCAGGCGTAGAGACATGTCGAAATCCTCACTGACATGGCTCTCAGACCAAAACTTCTCGTAGCCATCTTCATCGACATACGAAACTTGTTGGATCGCCGACCATCGCAAAATGGCATTGTGGCCCACGAACGGAGCGACATCACCGTTGCTGACAGTATAGCGGATAGCGGTGTAGATGAGATTCGTGAAGAAGGTGATGCCGTTTTCGAAGTAAGTGTGTACGACTTGCATGACACCACTGCTGAACTGCATGATACCGACTTCAGGAGACTGTTCCATTTCGCTGCATGCATCAAGTAGACAGTCCTCAGGAACTCGCGTGTCGGAATCGATGAGCAGAATGTAGTCGCCCATGCGAATATTGCCGTCGGCCCAGGCACGGCCCTCTTCGCCTTCGAGAGTCTCGACCAGAGCCTTTCCATAAGCTTCAGCCTCGTCGTTCGAAGTCCAGTCTGCATGTCGGTCTAAGGCAGCAAGCTTCTCCTCGACCTTGCACGAGATCATGAGACCATAGTTCATGTTGGAAGCCTTTCATATGTCAATAATTACAGCACATCATGCCTTATGGGGTCGTGCTCACCTTCTTGAATTTGCCGCGACGAACGAAGCCATCCTCGCCGTGCCTTGGTCGAGACACCCATCCAATGTTGTTGTCGGTGTAAAAGTCGATTCGTGCAGTCCTCTCCTCATCTCCAATTAATTGCAATCCGTCGTCGTTGATGAAGATATTAGATGTACCTCCCTGCAGTTCATAGGTCGACATGGCAGCTTTGATGGATTTGATGGTAGGCGCGATGACGGTCTCCAAGCCCTCCTTGTAAACAGGACATTGGATAGTGATATGAGGCAGAGCGGCTTTGGGGATGCGAGGAGGCGTTATAGCGGAGTAGTAGCGGCTATTGGTCTTCATCTGCTTGACTGGGCCCAGAAGCTGCGCAAGGCAACCAACGACAACTTGAGAGAAGAACTGTGGATCGCGTCAGTCATGTTAGAAACCTGGTTCTGAACCGGACGGCTTACCAAGGTGAAGAAAATCTGAACCGGTGTGAGAAGGATGAAAGCCATTCGAATATATTGGCGGTCGACAGCCATTTCAATGGCCACCTGTCGGAAAGCTGTGCCGACCATCACGGTGACTATGAAGCAAGTGAAGCCCACCAAGATTGAATTCTGCAAGTGCGTGGCTCTCTCAGGTTGTACCGGGGTTCGACTTTTCTCTTCCACGACCTCAATGGTAGTCGCGCCGAGTACCCGTTTCTCGTGAATGGCCTGTGCTGCATCTGGAGTTTCCCAAATAAGTCTTGTGAGCTCGTTGATGATGTGACCTGCACGGGGGATGATGTTGTTGCAATCGTCATCCCATACGACCAGAAGCCCTTCGGCGGCCACCACGGCGGCGTACTGGTGCTTACGAGCGCGGTTGAGATAGTCCATGCTTGGCAGAATCTGTATCTTTAATCCGTCTGCAAGAGGGATATCCGTGCTGTTGGGTTGCCACGAAAGATAGGATCTAACGACTCGGGAATTGACCGTGATGGCGGCCTTTGGATAAAAGTCAGCCCGCAATTCAAGAATGATGGAATGCAAAACTAACATTAACGTTGAGTGACTCTGCAGCGCGAGCAAAAGTGCTGTCAATTAATTCCGTCGGAGCA
Organism: Dothideomycetidae sp. 11243; assembly: GCA_000836255.1. Classification (NCBI taxonomy): domain Eukaryota; kingdom Fungi; phylum Ascomycota; class Dothideomycetes; species Dothideomycetidae sp. 11243. Next base: position 803,796 of record DF938581.1, on the reverse strand, counting down.
GAGACATAATTGCCGAAGGATCGCCTGACCACAGCACCTTCGCCGTTGCCTCCGAACTCGGATACCCACATGTGCACGCATTGCTGCTGAAAGATGTAGTTGCACATGACTTCATATTTGAGTTCCTCGAAGAACAAGGAACGGCCAGTCTTGCCTGTCCTGTCAGAGTCTGCGAATGAGCTTGCCTTTGGACTGCTGGGGACTGTGCTGGGAAACGTGACTGGCACCGAAGAGGGACCTGTTGAGGTAGCGGTCCAAGGTGCCGCCAGTGGCGCCGCTGTCGTTGCGGTTGACGGTGCCGTTTCAGTGGAGGCCGCGGCCTCAATGTCAGTTTTTGGCTTGCCATTTTTGAAATAGGACTTGAGACCCATTTCTTTGGATTATTATGCAGTAGATGCCCACACGGTGTAAGTACCTGATGTAAAAGAGGCAATTAAAGCGAGTGTTGTAAGCTAAAAGACATGAACTCGTGAGGTATATGGTGGCTCAACGACTAGCGGAGCGGTGGATAGACAAGGCAAAAAGCAAAGCAGTAGAGAGAAGAGAGAAATCAGCCCGGCTGAAATGGAAGGAAACGAACAACACGGAGCGATGATATGCAGAGAAGCGACGAATGCGGCGGGTGGTGGGAAGACTATTGAACCTGAATCGAAGTGCATCGTGGAGAGAGTGCAACACAATTCCAGAATCACGAGTGGAGCCGGCTTAGCCAGCATCGATGGACAGAATCATGGTTGAGGGGCCAGTGGTTTGGGAGTGGCTTCACTCCACGTCAGTGTGCCACGGCGACACAAGCTACCAGCAGACAGGCACGGCGATCCTCGTTCGGCTCACGGGACAAGGATCTGTATGTCTCAAAGGAGGGGGACCAGGATGAGAGGCAGTATCGCCAAGCAATAGGAATCCAGACCATGGCGTAGGGGCGCAAAGTGGCGGCGACGTAGCGAGAAAGTGAGATGAAGCTCGGATGAGAAGACAGTAGTGGTGCGGATCATACGTGTGTGCGCGGCAAGCAGATCAGGCCGTTGGGTGTCAGTCAAGACGACGTAGACTGAGGGCATGCGTCGGAGTAAGACAGCAAGCAGCGCCGAACGGCCCGTCCGACGGGCGAGCTGGCGGTCAGTCTGGCGGCAATATGAGAGCAGCGGGCAGCGATCCTATGTGCGGTGGCGAGGCCCGATACGTACAATGTGCAGCTTGCATCGCTGGCAAACGCAAAGGCAACGAGACTAACGGAAAGGCAAAAGGAGCAGAGGCGTAGTTGAAAATTGATAGCGCGAGAGCTTGTAGGGTGTGAGGTGCAGCCACGGGCAGGCAGATCGGCTGGGATCATGGGGGCTTGGCACGCCCACTTCACGCTAGGCCCCAAACGGCAGCTGTACCTGCGGGTCCGAGCGTCTGTCAGTGGCTGCTCGGGTCGCGGATTGGTCAGACTGTCTCTCCGCCCGCGTCCGACCTGCCGAATGCCACGGCTCGGAATCCTGGGCAGATTTTTAAGCTCTCCCGCCTGTCTTGCCGCTCCTGTCGCTCCTGTCGGTCGTGGCTGTCCTGCCCTGTCAATCGTCACTCGTATCGTTCTCCCAACGGTTTGCTCCACCCACCTCGGTCATGTCGCCGTCAGGCTGTTTCAACACACGCCATGGCGTCACATCCAGCCCTTTCAAAAGTACTTGCTCGTGACTTGCTACCAGAGTGTTTGGTAGCACTGAAACTGGAGACTTCTTCGGTCGAGTACAGATTTTCCCTGCGTTCGTATGCCTCCACGCACCCAACACGAGGGGCGGTGTTTTGCTCACCGATAAGAAGCGCCTTGTGGCCGGACGAGGCCCGCGAAACGATAGCCGGGTTGCTAGCGCCGGCTTGGACACGTCGCCATGCTTTTGACATGTTCGGCTAAGAAGGGCTCTTGCAGCATTCGTTGGCGTGGCGGCAGGCGAAGTGGGCTCTGGAAGGTTCAGAGTAACAATGCTCCCGTCCCACGGATGTGCGGCTTTGGACGGCCTTATTTGGGCCTAGCCACAGCCCAACATTGGTGCCGGTTTCGCCGTCGGAAAGACCAACCAGGCCAGACTTGTCAACCAAACTCTTGTCACTTACTCCTGTAGGATGTTGCGATTGGTGTATTATAAATTCTTAGAACTCAATTGGAAACAGGACTAGTCTCCACGAGACTCACGGCTGGCGTCTCGATTGCATCTCAAGTGTACGATCCTGTTGCGGCCGCAGTCGGTGTGCAGGCATCCCCTGGTCCATCGCAGCCTGATCGGGCGTTAAACTTCTTGCAAGGTTGGCGCCTAGTGATGAGGAGCAGGGTGGATACATGCTTGTCCGTGACGAGTCTTGTCGGCCCACGATGTGGAATGTGACTGGACGTGATTCGCCTTGCTGATGAGCACTGCGATCCATGCCTAGCTGCCTCATGTTTTGGCACGATCTGCGTCTTAGCTTACTCTTAGATGACCACGAATTATTCGAACAATTTTGAGCATTGTCGGACGCAACGGGAATCACAGAGCCTGATTTGCATTGGCACTCTCATGCGACGAGCACGTGGATGCTGTATGCTTAAATAGTGCGGCTCGAGTATATTCGTCAAGATCCTGCCATGTCTAGCTAGCGCTCTATACAGCTCTTAAGGACGACAAGGGGAGTTCGTCCTTTTGAGCAGATATATAGATGACTATCCATTCCAATCAAGGTTGACGCATTTGGCCACGCTGATTACAGCCAGGCGGGCATCCATTGGGTGGTTTACTCATTAGACTCGTCCTTCGACATAGCATTGTTGCATGCTTGCCTTCAGCCTCCGTCCATTCCATCTGCCCCGGATAGTCACAATCATAAGAACAGGGACGGCAATGCCTTATCCACCGTATTACCATCGTAATTGGATCGATCGAAGCGTTTCTGAAGGCAGGAATGCTTTCAAGGAAATTGAGGGATGGGAATGCTTCTAGAATCTTGCCGGACGACATGACCATTAATACCAGTGGGCTCAAGCTCTCGCCATAGGTGCAACAGGCCTTACACCAGGCCTTCGGGAAGTTGCGGTGAAGATTTCTCAGTTTTTGCGTGATCTATAGTAGATGCTCTTGGGATCATGCCTATCACCTGCGGGATCGTCTAGCCTCAAATCGTCTTAGGTTTTGTTATTCCAAGCGAAAATCATCAGAGCATATACTCAAATTGCGGTTTCTTCTTCGGTACGAAATCGAGTCCATGTTCGTCGTCCTGTGCGCCCTCTAGTCCCACCATCTCGTATCCCTCCTCAAGCTGTGTCCGATTCTTTCTTATGAGTGATATTCGGAGAAAGATGGCCAGCACTGCCACCAAGCCCATGAAGAAAGCGCAGACAGCGTGACCAGGAACATAGTCGGGTTTATCGCGCGCAGGATAGAGCCCAGTACCAACCATTGGACCTAGTTGGCCAAAGATATTGAGTATCGCAACGCCCGTCCCTTTGCTTGAGGATGAGATCTGATTGTCCATGGTCCAGACAATGACCAAGGTGACAGCGGTGAAGAACCCAGCAGTAATAGGAAACAAAAAGATGTATTTGACTCCAGGGCCGAGGTGTAGTCTCGGTGCTAGTGCAAGGAAGATGTATCCCAGCATGCTCATACTCGAGACAAGGATGATGTAGTACGCACGATTCCGGTGTCGGTCAGAAAGGTGGGAGAAGACCAGTACCGCGATGAAAGCGCCGAAATGAGGCAAAGCAGAGAGTCCTTGAGCTACGACAGTCGAATAGCCCATGCTTTAAGCGTGGTTAGTACATTACGGTGATTCTCTGGATCGGTCTCTACTTACGAGTTGATTATCATTGGTTCAAATACCGGCATGCTGCTGAAAGCAATGTTACTGCTGAAGAACATACCTGCTGTAAAGTAAGCTTTGGGATCTTTGAGAGTCTGTACGATATCCCCCCAGTCCAGTCGATGGTTCTGATTCGACTTGAGAGATGAGTGTTCATCCGTATCATGCCGAGCCAATCGAGACTCTGCAACCTGCTTCTCTCTCTCGCTAAGCCATCTGGCCTTGCCAGGGGCATCTGGAATCCACCACCAAGCCCATACGGCCACGATCACACTTGGAAACCCCTCAACCAGGAAGAGTAGACGCCAGCTCTGGATGCTAGTGTTATCACCCCAGCGAGTGATGGCATACGCGAGACTGCCTGCAAAGCAGCTGGCGAGAGGTGCTGCAGAGATGAACAAGCCGACACGGTAGGCGAGTTCATGTCTGCGATAGAAAAGAGATAAGAAGAATGGCAGGCCAGGTCCAAACGCAGCTTCCGCCGTACCCAGCATCAGCCGGCACAGCAGCATGCCATTGAAACCCACTGCCAGTGCCTGAAGAGAAGCAATCAAGCCCCAGCTCAAAGCACAAACAGATATGTAGATATGTGCTGGTATGACCCGATACAGAAGAGTCATCCACTCAAACAGGATATACGTGATGTAGAATGACCGAAGTAATATCGTGTATTGGGAGCCAGAGAGCTCAAGATCACGGGAAAGACCAGCCAGCTGCGCATTGCCAATGTCTGAGATGCATCAGCGGGAATTGATATAGTCAAGGATTTGGTATCAGGTATACGAACTGCTTCGATCGAGGAAGCTGAGTGCATAGAGTAGGGCAACGAACCCCACTAGGCGAACATCTAGCTTTCGCCGTACCATGCGCTCCTCATCTGGCGTATACAGCTCGTAGCTGTCTCTTCTCAATCTCGGCGGTCCGGTCTTTCTCTCTGCAGCCGTGAGAGCAAGATCGTCATCATCCTCGAACTCATCTTCGGAGTCAAGATCTCCTCCAGGGGATTCAGCGGCTTCTTCGCCGTCCTGTGAGCTTATCTGCCGCGGAGGCTGCCCGGGCGTCCCGCTGCTCGTTTGGTGAGCATCTGTCATTGTAGACGATGGCAGGACATGCGACGTTGTTTTCGATCAACACTGATGGAACGCGCTTCCTCACAGCGAATGCGAGATGAGTAGGCTCATGTCTTTTCGTCCATTGCCATACATACGCATTGTAGCCTACCGCAACCCCTTCGGCCGCTGTCCGGCGATGCTGACAATCATCAAGCTGACTCAGCAAGCCTCCAAGCAATACAATCCCATCCGCCTCGTGGGTAGGGAAGGGTCACATTAATAGCAGTCCATCGCAGTCTCGTTCGCAAGACCATACCCTTCCTTTCGTGTGCTGAGAAACGCTACGCTGGGTCAGAGTAGCAATTCTCTAACGCTAAGGACAATGTTTGTACCACGACAGAACACCCCAGCATACTACCGGTGGCAAACCGTCAGTGACAAGCGCAGCAGCTGCATCTGAACCGTAGAATAATCCCTCAACCCAAATCTATTTATATTCCTATAATATTTGTTGGCGTTGGGGCATGGAGCAGCCTGTACATCAGCCGTGGACATCTACCAACGGGGGCAATCCACCAGACCCTGCGTCCTCAAAGCCTTCGCTGAGCACTCTTATCGGCGTAAAGATAGGCCTGCCTGAGGCCAGCGGCCTACCCTGAGGCGTCTTTGGAGGCGACTCACGGTGCACCTCTAGTCACTCATGAGGCGGCAGCAAAACAAAGTCGGACAAGATACGGCTCAATGGGTACGAGTGAGAGTACGAGACAGACCATGCAACATCAGCGCTAGCGCCGTAGCTGGCTTCAGGCAATGATGGTAGACGTGCTATCACCCATGATACCGCATACTTGGCGAGCAACGCGCATAATTCTCCGTCCGCTCTCGCAGCCACTTACTGGTCAATTGGTAGAACTTCTGCGGGTAGAGGAAGGTTGTAATTGTTATTCATAGCATCATGAATTTTGATCATCATTGCCGGCTGGCGAACATCGCCGATCACCCACAGCTGGCGGCGGCCCGGCGGACGAGTACCAAGTTCGGGCACAATTTTGATTGGCGCAATTGTCGCGATGCGAGATGCATTAGACGTGATCAGCACGTAGAGAAGAGAATGCACACTTTACATGTATACTGGTAGTCAACTTCTACTTACAAAGTAGCTCCAATAATTTCCAAAATACCGAGTTCAGCATTCAACATCGAGCCCACCCCGGGTCTCACAATTTGAAGCGATATCTGGCGTCCGCACGCGCCCCTGCAGTAGACGAAGCCACTACACAAGGACGTTGGATGACTGCATGCAGGACAGACGCAGGGTTCTCAAAAGAAGGGAACTTCATCATTGCCGCCTTTCGCGATTTTCCACGGCTTGAGGAATGGGCAAAGGGTGATGCCCATTACGATTGCTATGGGAAGATACAGTACGTCATTATCACACCGCCTTAGAGGAGATGCTGTCGATTGTATGCGATCCCAAGCGCGAATGTGAGTCTCGGAGTTTCGAGGCCTACCGACTCGCCTCGGCCGAAGCGAATTGTGCCATATACTGGCCGGTGTGGTGTCTCAAAAATCAGCGTGTAAAGCAGTACTAAGACAGATCGGGGCCTCAGGACGTGCAGCGTGACCTTCTACGTAACGATGAGTACCTTGGGAGCGGACCTCAAGTTGACACGCCCGCCGCCATTGACAGTCCCCGCCACAGTCCGCTCGGCTGGCGGAGAGCACGCGGGCAATTTGACACGAAATCGCGGCCAGGTTGCCCGGGCCGTGACGACGCCGTGGGTTGTTTTGGGGTTGGCAAAAAATAAGGCCTACGGTCAGCACGCGTGCGCTGGGACGCGCTATACGATGCAGCTGAATTCGAAGGGACCCGGACGGTGCAGTGTTGCATCTCCGTCCCCTACCATGCTCAGTGCCATCCTTGCGCACAAGTCTCGGCGGAAAGCAAACGCGATCGAAGATTGTGTTTGGGGATGGACTGCTGTAGAGCGCATAATTACGCAAGAAAAGTAGCGGCGGGCGGTCTACGTCAGGCCCGTTTAGCCCAGCGCCCGGTTGCGGGGGGAAGAAGATGGACTGCCGCTAGAAGAGAATGGCAAGCCAGCCAAAAAGTTAAACAAAGCTGTGCCCTTGATCTTGCTAGTGCATCGCCCGATCTGACTGTCCCTGCAATCGCCGCACCGAGAGGGACAGAGTCGACGAGAGTGGGAAAACACCAGGCAACTTGTGACGATTGCTGCCAGTGCGAACACCTACAGCAGCACACAGCCCAGTGGTACACGTGTGTTAGCAGCACCACCCTCTCATAAGCCTGAAACCGTGCCGGAGATTTTCAACAGAGAAGACAGGTTGCGCGAGCGGCACCACGCACCAGCCCACCAGCCTTCCCTGCGGGCCGCCCGCGAATCCATCGTCTGGCGCGCAGCAGCCAGCCGTGGCCCCCGCTCGAGGCAAAGATCAACCGCTGACGGACGTACAACCTTGGGCGCAGGGTACAAAGCCCGCAGTATCGCCACTCAATTCCCCTTCCAAGCAAAGACTCCCTTTCGCTGTGTGCTCGGTGTTGACCTCCACTGTGGGGCCCTCGTGCCGACGGTCCCCATTCTCACTCGACAGACAACAACTTTGCGCATTCACACTATCGCACGCACACATACACGAGCAGAGAAGATCAGTGGGGCACGAGATTGGTGCGCCGCAAGCAGCCTGCACAGCAGTACCAGTGCCCCGTCCTATCGCTGCACCCTCCCTCTCGTGGCGCGCTTTGCCGCTTCCTGAATTTCCGGGCCCGCTTCTTGGGCCGCCTGCTCCGCCCGTCATCATACTCGGTGCGAATAAAAAACACCACGCCCTGCTATCGCTGCGGCTCGTTCGCGCCGAGCACATATCTGTAACACCTTTCGGCCACCATTATACTGGCCAAGACTGTCAACAAAAAACATTTCGCACGGTTGTTGATAAAAGCTACTCACTCCCCGCTGCTCTTTGGGACACCTCATTGATCGCCCTCTTTTCCGCCCCGCCGTCATGCCCTCAGCCCGTTCAGCGACCGCAGCCATGAGACCAACCTCACCTCTTTCGCCTCGATTTGAGGCCTCACAGCGTTACGATTCTTTCCCGCAATCAAGACAGCAGAACTTCTCGCCGCGGAGTCCGACAAGCCAGCAGCAACGTCGGAAATTTGGCACCAGCCTTACGCTCCCAGGACTGCCTCGCTTCCATCCGGCCAACTACCCATCTTCACACTCTTCCTTTGCCAGCACTCCTGCATCCGGACCGAGCAGTCCTCACGGTCCCATGTCACCTATCTTGCAGCAAAAGGTCGGTGGCGAGGCCCAGACGCCATTGCATGCCTATCAACGAGAATATCTACCCCGACCACCGTCATCGTCGAACAACCAAAAGCCCGTCAGCCCTAAGCTGCAGCCACTCGGCAGCCCTGGTCCCGTCACTCCCCTCGAGCTCGAGGCCGCCGATGGGTACATTTCACTAGCCAAGGCATCATCAAGGTCTGTCATGACCGACCATCCCGCCGAATTGTCACAGAAACTCAATCAGGCAGCGAGGCAGCGAGAGAAGTTGTCGAGGGGGACGTCGGGCCCGCTGCCTCGCTGACTTGGAAAAAAATACCAAACGAGACTGAGAAAAATGGTCATGAAATTGCATAAAGTGGATGGATGATTGTTGCATTGTTGGCGTTTGATTGTGGTGGAAACTGGCTTGAAAGGAAGATGGCACGCACCAGCTTTGTTGGCAAGGCAGACGACAAGCGAAACGACGAGGGAAACCACGAGGTAGATGGCGAAGGAGACGGTGCCAGGCAGGTTATGATGGCGGCAAACGAAGGTGTGACATGGTGCATTTACATGATACCCTCGCTTTAAGATGTCAACGACAACGATACGAATTGGAATTTCGCTGTGGTATTGAGCCACACGCTGCGAGAGTGGATGCAACTAGACCCACGATGGACAAACCGAACCAAATCAACATAGATGAATCATATTTGAATCTTTACTATGCACACAAAGTGACCTTGACTGCATGATTTCGTAGCATAGCTCCAGCCCTGCTCAATCCTCTCACAAGCCAAGCGGGTTCTGACCCGTCTGCTCCTTGCCTCCCATCGACTCGCCCTTCAACTCCTCGCGCTGCTTCATCTCGCCACGGTCGCCCATACCAAGCGAGTCCATGATCGGCTTGGTGACATTACTCGCGCCCTCGGCCGCCGGGCCAGTGACTTTGCCCACGCCGGCTCCGATCGGGCTCAGACCCGTCTCCAGCGCCTTCCCCAGAGGGTCGCCGAGTGGTGCGAGGAGGCCGCCTAGGTATGTGTTAGAAGAAGAGTCGGTGTGTTACCGGGTCCTGGGCCGCGACGCACTTTTCTCCTCGCCTTTGCTGTTCTGCACCTTCTCGGGGACGATCTTGCGGTCCGTACCGGGCATTTTGAAGTGATGATATGTATGAATGCGGCTCGCAACGGTGGTCTATAGTGTCTTGAGCTTAAGCTGGGAATTGTTTGCTGCAAGAGTTGAGTAGGTTTGAGAGCTTCCTTGACTTGTAGAGCAGGAAAAGGCGGGCGGGTTTTGCTATGGCACACGGAGGGCTGGCGCTACGTCATAATTCCAGCCGCAGATGTCCATGCGACCACACCACTTGCGGGCGGGGCGCCGGACTTTTCTGCGCTGTCTGTCTCGTTTGACATGTGGAGAGCTGGAGCCGTCGTCCTTCAGGTGAATGTGGTCGATGAGCTACATGAAATGAAAGGAACGAAATGGATTTTTTTTGGATTCGTGTAAATGAATTAATTTACAGAGTTTGGCAACTGTGTTTCTGTCCTACGTTACACATCGAGATATTAATGGTTAGGTAAAATCACACTGCGCTTGCTTTAGGGTGGCAGCTGTAGCATGGATGTCCCATTGAAAATAATTTTCCGGTACATTTCTCCGTCCCCAAGGGAATGAAGGAGCAGATCGACCACTCGTACCATCGATAACTTATACGCGTGAAGAACGAAAGAAAGGGTGGCGCAGGAAGGCCAGAGAATGAAACAGCGCTCTATGACCTCAATATGGAAGGTGGTCGTATAGCATCGTGCGAAAGGACCACAACCGAGGATGAGGACGGAATACAGGACAAGAAACAACGTGCCAGGAGCCCCAGGAGTAGTTACTTTGCACTTGATCCTTCGAACTCCCGATGCCTTTGATCTAGCAAAGACGATGCCCCCGTGACGAACCTCCACTTTACCAGGCAAGCTGTCTTCCTTTGAGTAAATCGCAGCAATGATGGAATAGGTGTGGCAGTAGCGACATGTTGAGCCGCGCAAGAGCCGCAGGAGAGCCGCAAGGCTCAAAGGTACCCATTTTCAATACGAAATACGCAAAGGCGGAACATCGTCACCGACAATGTCATGTCCATGCATGCCTAACCTCTTCTAGAAGGAAAAAATCATGGCGCTGGCCAGGTACCCCACGGAGACCATGGAGCCGACGAGGAATTTGCCGCCGGTCCCACTATTCATCCTCACGAAGCGGGGGCCCGCACCGACCGTTTTGTGTCCCATTGTGGTCAAAACGCGGGGGCGTGGGGACGACAGAGCCTGGAGAATCGCACTAAGTGCAGCTTTTGATTGCGTTGCCACGACTTGGGATCCTTACCCCTCTTGACATATGTCAAATATCGCTGACCTCGGCCTCAACGTTCCAGTAGCCAGCGTAGGATCAACTCTGCACGTGGATCTGGGGTCACCGTGCTCGCGCTGGACTGACAACACCTGGTTCCCTTCGCTGCTAGACCGCCAGCCGGGGCAAGAGCTAGTATAGCGCACACACACCTCAAGCTCGCTTGGGAGCCGCATCGTGGGGCAACACTAGCCATTCCCACCTCGACGTGCAACATACTTGACCGCACTTGCCATGCAGATCGCAGCCGCTGCTGATGTTGGGGCAGTCTAGCTTCTGCCGGCAGTGACGCGGCTGTCCATGGTCGCCGGCCGGCGCAACGACGGACCTGTCCTGGAGAGTGGATCAGGCGCCTTCCGTGCATGAGACCGGCGTGGTTCTGCATGATCTTTACTTCTGCTCTTCCAGATCTCACCATCTCCGTCCTGGGTTGTGCGGCTGCTAGAGCCCTGCTGCGATCATGCTAGCTTGACTTAATTTCCGGCTCTGTGCAACCTCCTCATCTAGTACCCTGCATGTCAGCCGCCCGCGAGTCGAGGACGATTGACCCGGACATATAAAGCTCGACGGAGCCGCACCTACCTGGGCCCACCACAAGTGAATCTGTTCTTCCACTCGAACATGAGGATTCTTACTTCGTTTACTCCTCTACTGGCGCTCGCCGCAGCCGCTCCTGCTCCCGAGCATGAACGTCTCTTGCCTAGAGCTACTGGAGATTTGTCTTCATGGCTCGCCACCGAAAATACAGTGGCACTCCAAGGCATCCTGAACAACATCGGCTCCAACGGCTCACTGGTTCAGGGTGCGGGCCCAGGTGTCGTCGTTGCTTCACCATCCAAGACCAATCCGAACTGTAAGCCAAGCACGATCCTCAGACATTCAAGCTTGGCTGACAAAATTATCAGACTTCTATACTTGGACCAGAGACTCTGCTCTGACGTTCAAGTGTCTGGTGGATCAATTCATCGCTGGTGACAGCAGCCTCGAGTCCCTGATCCAGAGCTACATTTCCGCCATTGCCAGTCTTCAGACAGTCAACAACCCATCCGGCGGTCTATGTACCGGCGGGCTGGGCGAGCCAAAGTTCAATGTTGATGTAAGATGGTTGTTTGGAAAGACTCCCGAGCGCTTACTTATCAGTATCCCAGGGCACTGCTTTTACCGGTGCTTGGGGTCGGCCTCAGCGCGACGGCCCAGCACTGAGGGTCACTGCCATGACTGCCTACGCACGGAACCTACTAGTATGTCATACCCCCTCTTGACTGCATTTACTTGTCTGACTTATCGACCAGTCTCGCGGCGAGAAAGCACAGGTACAGAACATCATCTGGCCTGTGGTGCAAAACGATCTGAGCTACGTCACCCAATACTGGAACCAGTCTACCTTTGATTTGTGGGAAGAGATCGACAGCTCATCCTTCTTTACCACAGCGGTCCAATACAGATCATTGGTCGAAGGTAGCTGGCTCGCTGCTCAAGTCGGCTCCAGCTGCTCGAATTGTGACTCTCAGGCACCTCTCTTGCTGTGCTTCTTGCAATCATACTGGATCGGATCGTACGCTCTTGCCAACACTGGCGGTGGACGATCTGGGAAGGACGTCAATTCCATCCTCACCAGCATCCATATGTATGACAAATCGGACACCTGCGACTCGACCACTTTCCAACCCTGTTCGGACAAAGCACTAGCCAACCACAAGGTTGTCACCGACTCCTTCCGATCCGTGTTTGCGATCAATAGCGGTATCGCCGAAGGGAAAGGCGTCGCAGTCGGCCGTTACCCCGAAGACAGTTACCAGGGCGGAAATCCGTGGTATCTTGCCACTCTGGCCGCCGCTGAGCAGCTGTATGATGCCGTGTATTCTTGGAAACAGCAGGGCTCTATCACTGTCACCTCGATCTCTCTTGCTTTCTTCAAGGATGTGTATCCTTCAGCTGCTGTCGGAACCTATGCTTCGTCGACTTCTACTTTCACCAACATCATTACCGCTGTCACTGCCTATGCAGATAGCTATATGTCCAACGTTGAGCAGTATACACCATCGAACGGCGGCCTCGCAGAGCAATATAGCCGCAGCAACGGGCAGCCGCTTTCTGCGATTGATCTCACTTGGTCCTATGCTGCTTTGCTGACCGCAAACCAGGCTCGGAATGCAGTGATGCCAGCATCCTGGGGTGCATCCGGTGCGAAATTGCCCAACGCTTGCAGTGGAGGTTCAGCGACTGGGCCCTGTCAAGCCGCGACCGATACCAATTGGCAAAATCCAGGATCTGGGGTTCCAACGTCGTGCTCTGTCACATTCAACGAGATAGCAACTACCAGCTATGGCGAGAATGTCTACCTGGTAGGTAGCACTGCTCAGCTCGGCAGCTGGAACCCCAGCAACGCAATTGCGTTGAGTGCGAGCGAATACACCAGCAGTAACAACCTATGGTTCGTCTCGGTCAGTTTGCCGGTTGAGCAGACATTCCAGTACAAGTATATCCGCAAAGAGTCCAACGGGAACGTCGTTTGGGAGAGTGATCCGAATCGATCTTATACAGTCCCCTCGAGCTGCCCGGCCACCGAGAACGACACCTGGCGATGAACCCGAGGCGATAGGCCATGCGCAGATGGCAGCAAGATATAGCAACCAGACATGTAGATACTCGAACACCTAGAAGATTGATTGACTCCGAGAATTGAGTGCAAGGACGTACCTCGCAAGCTCCAAGAAGTGGACCAGACTGCATACAGACTGCATTTGTGCTGTGCTACGGCCAACTGTGAAAAGTTTAGCAAATTTGACCGCATGTGCACAAGGGACAGCTGGCGGTGAGATGCTTGCTGGTCAGGATACGGCTTGAGCAGGCGTGGCAAAATTACACTTCAGCCTGCGGCCGTCATTAAGCGACTCCGATCCGACAAGCCACCTGCTTCCCAATGCCACTCAGCCCTACTGTTGGGCGTTTGGGAGATTTGCCACATTTGACATCCACAACATCGAAGGAGCGACGAAGGCACCATGACAGCATGTCGCATATTGGTCGAAGTGTAATTTGCGTGCTGACGACGAGGACAGCAAATGATGACCACGGCGGGCGATTGACAAGGCGTCCATAGGCCGGGACCACCGGTCGCCGCACAAATGATGCAGAAGCTTGACAGGCGCCCTGCCGCGCTAAGATTCTGCCTTTCGACTCGCCCGCGCGCCAACGCATGCGCGCTGGTCCGCGACCTTGTCCGTCAGGGCAATCCCAACATCAGCTGTGCAGCACTAGCATCATCGTCGTCATTATCAAGACTAACACCACTCTCGTCGTGAAGCGAACGCACAGTATTGCAAGAGGTGGCTCTGTCCGTCTCCTGGGGTCCCCATCCTCGGTCCACAAGTCACTGGCACACGAACCCCGCTTGCGGACCGCTGGTTCGGCGCGGAGTGAGACATGGGGCGATGGGCGAAGTAGGAGGTGGCGGCGCACGACCGCGAGGTTCGGATGGGCACAATTACCCAAGACGCGACTGACCGTGGGTAGGACATGCTGTATCGCACTCCCAGCCGCCCCCCAACCCCACTTCTAGCCAAGTCGGATCTGCAACTATTCGCCTGAATTATTGCACCGCAGACACCCGCCGGGGAGCGTGGACCGGTTCGCCAATGGCGCGTTTTGCGGTGGAGATCTCCTGGCGGGCCTGATCACTATACCCGATCGCCAGTGGGCCTTTTTCCCATCGAGGGCTGTAGGCGAGCCGCAGCCAGCGAGCTTGTGTCACCTCTTAGTTCTCGACTTTCATTCGGCCTTTCTCTTTTTCTTTGCGACTGAAGGTCGAGTGTGCTGTCTGCCTTCCTTCTCTATGACAAGCAGTCGCCAGCGGTGATACTGAACGGCCCGGCATGGCTGGTACAGACCTCGCCATATCGGCGTGGCATGGCCTGGTCACCACGTTCATTGTGCTGCAGGTCGTGGCCACACTCGCTTTCGGCGTGCGCCTTGGGACCGGTAAATTCATCACTCGAAAGATTGGTCCTCAGGACTATGCATTGATCGCCGCATGGGTGAGCAAGTCGGGTCACGCAACATTGGCCACATACTGATATCTAAAAGGTTAGCATGACATTGTGCTTCGCTTGCACACTGCATATCTCAGGCACGATGGTTGCTTTGCTCTCTGGCGCAGCCAACCTGACCGACAACCTCTCCGAGGTACGAATGATTTTGTGCATGTGCCTTGTGTCTCATCTGACATCTTAGCAGTTCGTCAAATTCAACAGCTTCGCCTACATCCTTACCATGTCAATGGTCAAGTTTTCCTACAGCCCTTTTCTCCTATCTAGCTTTGATCGGCGCCGTGCCGAGAGAGTACTGATATACCTGGTGCTCTGCGGGACCTTTTTCACAGGCTTCCTCAACGGCATGTTTACGCTCCTGACGTGCGGATATCCCGCAGGTGTATTCGGCATCAGCTCCAATTGCGGTCTATGGCAGGCATACAATTATATTGCGACTATATGGTCCATCGTGGACGTCATCGGCAACGTTGCTTTCACGCTACTTTCCATCCACGCGTTCAAGCCCATGGACCACCCTCGAAGCATCCAATTCGCAGGCTCTATAGTCGGACTTCTCGGTGTGATCGCCATGGCCGCATCGGGCTTCCGCATCGCAGTACTCGTGGATACGCAATTGCACCTCGACTATGCTGCCACGATCCGGATCACTACTCTGGCGGTAGTCGAAATGGGTCTCGCGCTCGCGGCGGTGAGCCTGTTCTCTACCAGGCCTTTGCTTGAGAAGATGTTGGAAAGATGGGAGCGCAGGCGAAGATCGGCTGTAATAGACGTTCTGGCGCCTGAAATGACGACAGTTGGCGAAGATGCAACCCCAGCGGAGCACGAAACGTCCCGGTCTTTGGCTGCAAGCGCGGAGGACGAGATTATGGTGCAGCAACCCACCACTGCTGCGGCTGCAGGTGACAATCATGTAAGAGATGAGGAGAAGGGAATACCCCTGCCGGGGTAGATGGGATAATAGAGGTACAAGATTTGGCATATACACGGCGGGAATCTTTGCATAGCCGATATGATTGATGATACAGCGGACTCGGACTGGTTCTGAGACTCTACGACACCTAGGTCGTCGTAGCCGCTTGATGTATACATATGATGTTATTTCTTCTCACGAAATCAGTGCCAGTGACGATGCGGTGTAAGAGAAGTCAGTGCGGTTTCGAAGGCTCTCTGCGATCGTGTTGTTCCTTTTTTGTTACTGGCCCACCTGGCTTGAACCTACCATATACTATCAAGGCTGTCAAGAGGGTCGGTCTCTCTTAGCAAGCGACGACTTGCCGAGCACAGTCAACCCTTGTACAGCCGGTGAGACTGGTAAGCGAGTTGACCAATACACTCCTGGCGTCAGCCCAGCGTCGTCCTCCTCACCACTAAACGACTCCTTCGGTTCGTCGGCATGGGCCTGCCAACGGAGCGAGTATCAAGTATGGCTGCGGCTGACTACGGCTGTATCGAGCCGTCCTTGCCTCTGCCTTGGTATATGGCGAAAAGCTTGAGGACCTGTGCCGTTTGCCGTTATACAGACATTGCCAGCCGCGGCCGACTTGGGGCTGGTCCTGCAGCTCTGCAAAGCGGCGTGGTTGTCCTGCGTTGTCGTCACTGAATAGCAGCCGCAGCCCTAGGTTCGGACTACGGGACCGGTCTTAGGGGATATGACAGATGAGTTGCGGATGAAGGCGGAGAGTCAAACACAGCCGCCTTGTCGGTGGCTTGTCATGTGCATGTCGGGCTTGTTGGCTGATGTCCTGAGGCTGACAGCTGGAGCAGACGGGTAGGGGGTGCCATAGTCACGGACTGAGGGTAGGGGGTAGGTACTGTCACTTTTCGAAGAATTGAGAGGAAGGATACGCACTGGTGCACATACCTACCTGGGAGCGTGGCTTAACAAGTGACTAGGAACCTGTTTGCTGCTTTCTCTTGTGACGGAGGCGGCTTGCGTGTTTAGAGCCGGGAATGTTGTCCGGAACAATCGTGACAGGCTGGGTTCTATTCCCGTGGGCTTGGTCTAGAACCTGAAGCCGGAGATGCAGAAATGTACTTAGCTCGTCTACAGGTATACATGTCCTGGCGGCAGGTCCAAATAGGCGATGCGAAGCCCTATGTCACCATCCAGCGACCTCGGAGTAGGACTCTTTGGTGAAAGGGTGTTGGCCTCAGGCTTGACATGTGATGGTTGGTAGATAAGCGAGAAAACTCGTGGGTGGACTACTGCATAATGTAGTCGTGTACATGTCGGCGATCGCGAATGGTGGAAGAGATCGACATCGACTGAGACGCCATTGGTCTTCCAAGGATCGTCTAGATAGGCTAATTGTCGTGTCAGTCGGGCCGGGGTGTGGTGGATGCACGGATAGCCGACGCAAGCAGCAGCAGCAGCATCGCCACCTCCGCTGGTATGCGGAGCGGCTGGAGCTATGTGCATGGCATGCTCAACCTCGCGTCGCAGAGTCGACATGGGTCTGGGGATCGAGATCGTGGACAGAAGAGGCCTAGGCCCGCTGTTTGAGAGGGCTCGGCATGTCACCTCGTGCAGCGGCCAGCGGCCAGGCCCGTAGCGACGGCTGAATTCGGGGGGCTAAGTCGCCAAGTATTCCAACAGCACATGATGCCTGGGGCATTGCCGAGTCACGATGAAGCAAGTGTGCAGAACAAGTGCAGGACAAGTGCAGTAAGGTGCAGGACAAGCGTGGAGTAACGCGTCCTGACGACAGGAACCCGCGAATAGAAGACGATGGCGGCGAGTCTGGGCTTGCAGTAGTCGCTGCGGCCAGTCCAAGCATGTGCTTCCCTTGTGGACGGCTGCAGCGACACCGACGAGGATGCATCGCACGTGACCCCTTCGCATCCTACGCGACTGCAACTCTTCTTTTCTCAAAAGCATCACACCGGGGGCGGCAACGCAAAACGGATTGCGGTGCCGTCGCATCTCTCGGCACGCCTCCTCAGATAAGTTGAGTAACTTGATTCCGGACAGCTTGGATGTTGCTCTCGCCTCCGAAGTCCACCGCCTTTTCAGGGTACCGGCAAAGATTAGTGGTACTGTGGGGCAATGGAAGATCCTGTGGGCAGCCCGAACGATGCGGTGAAGGCTACCAGAAAGCAGAGCATAGTGCAGTGAGACATGTATTCGATGGGAATTGATAAAACATGGATCTGGAATGACGGAGAATAATCGATACGACGGCGACAATACAGAAAATCAAAGAGGCAAATGGACGGGCAGATGACAAGAAGCCATCTTGCCCGTCAGGTCAGCAATGGCGGCAGGTGATGAAGCTGCTGCGGCTCTATTCTGGCCAGGCCGGCATTGACCAGTCACAGTTAAAAAAGGCCCCTCAGGGACAGCAGCCCCGGATCTGGCGTGGGGGGCGATCAAGGGCTGATCGACCAAGCGTGGCGGCCGCCCATGCCACATCACGCGCCCTCGTCTTCCCTGACTCCCTATACCGCGCCCACCCCTCCTCTATCTCCAACTGTCCACCGCCTGACCTCGTCGCTGATATCCCCGCCAGCCTCACCTGGCTATCATTGGCCCGTTCTCGGATGCATAGCCGCTGCACGGTTGCGTGCCCTGCAGCCACTAGCCGTCCATCTGGCCCTCCGCAGCATGTGTCGAGGCCACGGTCCGCGGTGTTTCTGCCGCAATACCAGCTTCTGCCAGGTTTGCAGCATATCACGCTCGCGCCAGCCTCAATAGCGACATGCATGACTGTTGGAGAAAAAGACTCACGACTTGTCTCATGAATGACTCCAGCATCCTGGCCGCAGGCTGCTCGAATACGCGTTGCTGCCTGTCACATGCGGCTACAAACTCTGCACTGTGCAGCCTCACGGCCCAGGCAGATCTCCAGGTTAAGTATCGCTCCGGCTGCTGCATTATCGAGCGAGCGGTGAGCATCTCTGGACTTCTCTACTTGTTCCCTAATTCTCCATCCTTCTGCCACACTACCACTCGTGTCGTGCATGAGGCCCACGCCCTTTTCCCTTTCTGGCCGTCGAGTGCTCCTCTCCCGTCACCGGTCTGCTAGCCGGGCACATCTTGTACCCCAGTGTACCATTGTCCTCAAGATCCACTCGCACCGTGCCTGGCATACGCCCACCACACCTCTCGCCGGCTTCATATAACCCATCTCGTCCCCCCACCGTCATCACGCATCAACCCTATTCCCTTTTCTTCACCACCGCCGCTGCCTTCTTTTCTCAGATGATCTCCTCCAAAGTCCACGCCCGTCATCCCACTTGGCCACCCACAGTCCAGCTGCTGCCCGGCACTATCACGGACAAAGACAAGGCACCTCGGTCGCTGTCTAAGACCGAGACCCGCTATACAGCCACCCTCCCCGACATCACCGAGGACGAAGATCCCTTCTCTCACTTCCTGTCACCCGTCCTGGACGAAGAGACCTCCTTTGACGAGGTCAACTATACCGCTGGCATCATCCCACACGACTCGGCCCAATTGTCCGCCTCTCGCCGCGATGCCCTCTTCCGGGCTCGGCTCGAAGAAAAGTGGGAGACTTTCGTAGCACGACGTCTGCTACAGAACACAAGAGGCAACCCAGCCAACCTACCCGCTCCCCTGCCACCTCCATTCCCACAGGAGCCCTCTACTCCTCCGGCCGAAGAAGCTCTGCCGGACCTCTATTCCGACCCAATGGACCTGGACATGCCGTCGACCCCAGACTCGGCTCCATCCTCGCCAGACCAAGGCGGATGGTACTTCCCCTCCACTATGGACACTGCATCTTCATCAGAGGAGGACGAAGAGTACGACTCGGACCTAGAGACCGAAGCATGGGAGGCCGAGCGCCGCCGCACCGCCCACCGCGAGCGTGGCAGGCAACACAATCGCCCTCGCCATCGCCGCACCCTCTCGTCAGGGAAGAAACACGCTTGGCGTGAGCCAGACCCCGTGCTCTACACTGTCACCGAAGAGGACGAGACACAGCCCGAGCAGACGGAGCGGCGAGGCAGGAAGCGTGCCAAGACCGTCACTTGGAACGAAGAAGTGCTTGTACTCGAGTACGAGCGGTGACGAAGGGGGATGTTTGATCATTTTAGCGATTGGAGTTTCTTGTTTTGGTTCTTACGGACAGGCACATCGCCGTCTTTCTTTGTTGTTTCATCCTCGCTACTCTTTTTGTTCCAGCATCTGGTTTGGGTTGAGAACCCTGGAGGGGCATTCGACGCTAGTCGACGGGCACATAACGCCGGAGCTCCATGTAAGCTCATGGCAGCAGATGAGGGAGGGTATATTTGTACATTTGTTATTTCATATCTACATGTCCTTGCCGACTGGGCTAGATGCAGCGCACCGCCCGTCGATCATTGAGTAGAGAATCGAATCAGTCATTCACATCCACTGCTTAAGTTCCCGCTCCGTCCACTCCCACAGCTCATCCGCCTTGTCGTCATCCTGCGTAAGTCCAATTTTTGTATCAGACTCTCCAATCGGTCTATAAAACACCCCAGCCTCGACCAGCCCCAGTCTAGCCTTCTCGTCATCACTCCTCGCCTCGCCCCGTCCATCCGCACGCGGCGCCGTCGCAGCCCACAACCCATGCCACGCCGTCTCCTCCGGCGATTTCTGAACATGGCTCGTAGACAAGTAAGTCAACCAGCGCTCCGCAAACGGGAGGTTCTTGACCATATCCGTCCCGTGGCTCACGCCCGGGTGCAGCGACACAGCGCACACATTTCCGTCCACATGCCGCGAGAGTGCTCGTGCGTACAGCGCATTAGCGAGCTTTGACTGGCCGTAGCGCCGCAACCCGGGAAGGAGCCACCACTCGTCCGCCTGGGACGTTCTCAGGCTGGCGTAGTGGATCCCGTCCGGCGGGGCGGTGGTGCGCGCCGCGTCGGAGGAGACGAGGACGATTCTGGCGTCGGGGCTGTGTGTCATGAGTGGGAGTAAGAGGCGGATCAGCAGCGCGTGCCCGAGGTGGTTCGTCCCGAAGTGTATCTCGTATCCGTCGGCGGTCAGGCTGGGCGGGACGCCCATTATGCCTGCTACGGCGAGGAGGATGTCTAATTTTCGGTGGGAGGAGAGGATGGATTGGGCGCAGGACTTCACGGATGATAGGGAGGCGAGATCGCATTGGATGAAGGAGATGGGGACGGAGGGGAAACGAGAGCGGAAGGTGGACAGGATGGCGTCGCTGGCTGCTGTACTGCGGCCTGTGAAGATGAGGTTGGACGGCGAGTGTGGGCCGAGCAGGAAGAGCGTTTCTCTCCCGAGTCCGTTTGTGCCTTGTCGTTGTCAGCGGTGGTAGAGAGGTACGAAGTAGGTTACTCGCCTCCTGTTACTAGAATCGTCTTGCCTTTAAGGCTCGGGACGTCTTTGGCTGGGTCGAATACTACCATTGCTGCAGAGTGAGGACGAGGACCACAGTCTTGCTGATGTGCCTTCACGTTTCTATGCACTTCTCAATGCATCCGCGGAGAAGGAGGATGAGATGGGAGGCAATCACATATCTACCAAGGTCAGCTGCCCCTACAACAGTCGACCGCGGGGTCGGCACATCTTTTGCACCGTCTAAGCGGATGAGCAGGGCTCCGAGGAGGATGGTTCATGCCGCCTCCAAGTAGAAGACTATCATTTTACGCAATGACCATGGAATTGAGGAATGGACACGGACTGGCTTTCACGACAGTGCCCGATTTGCATGACATTCGTTTGAACACCCACTCAACCATGAGAGGAGGTGCTACAGCTCCCTCCATCACGTGACACCTGCCTCTCTACTCCAGCCCGTCTCGCTGGCCAGATCTCCTCCAACATGTCTTTACCACTGACTTACGGGTTGACTCTCCGGGCGGCGCAAACTTCCGAACCATACGATCCATGTGAGCGTCGGTCGAAGTGACCACGGAGCACTTGGCGCCGTATCCGCAGCCATCGTCTGGCTCATTGACTGGGCTCGGCCTCAAACCCGCGCAGGGTCCCAATATTTGTCAGGCACCAGCCATTCTTAGCATTGCCTGCGTTGAGCCCCTGGGCGTTTGCCAAATGAGGACCATGACCATTTCGACAAAACCGGGACGATGCCTCCATTGCTGGCTAGTCAAAATCTGGGCCATGAATTCGACCAGGGACTATTACACCGTAAATCCGGCGCATTGCCCTTGAAGATCGAACCCCTATGATCTGCTTTTACCTCTGCATTGCTGTCCGCTTTCAGTACTCTCAAATCTGACATGGCTATGCCTTGGCGTTGTCTCACATGAACAACCTTTGCTGCGCAGCGTATGCAGGGTGCCATGTCCATCGCTGTCTAAATTGCCCAGCAACCTGTCTCGCTTGCGGGGAGTCACTCGGCCGCCTGCTTATGGCTTTGACTTGACATTTCGTGCCTTAACCAACATCATATCGCGCTTTGACCGACCTCTATGGCCTGAGCGAGAGCCGCATGGCCTCATTCGGTGCATTTGAACGCCATCAATCGCTAGACATGGCTTGGCCAGGCGCCCGCGCCAAAACCTGCCAGCGCTGCCTATCATGTCGGACCAAGCTGAGCGCAAGTCTGCGCTGTCAATTTTCATTCAGGGTACCATTGCTGCAGCTTCTTCGTATTGCCTGACAGAGACAGATGGCTCGGAGACTTTTACCCAGGAACATGCCGTGTGTCTCCTCATGTTGGTCGCTTCTCGCATCTGGGCAGCTGCCAGATGCTGCATATCGAGTCTTTCACGATTTGTGCCTTGCCCATGTCTATGGCGTTATAATAGAACAGGGCCAGTGCGGTACGTTTGCATGTCTGCCCCTAGCAAGGTTCAAATGGAGCAGTGTGGTCAAATTGTCAGGCCGCTCGGCACGAGATCTCGTGGCTGAATGAGCGGCTGTCGACGTGCAGGACTCAGCCCATTGATCGCTGGATCTAGGCAATCTTTGAGTTTATTGCGGGCGCAGATA
The DNA here is from genome assembly GCA_000836255.1 of Dothideomycetidae sp. 11243. Taxonomy (NCBI): domain Eukaryota; kingdom Fungi; phylum Ascomycota; class Dothideomycetes; species Dothideomycetidae sp. 11243. Next base: position 781,280 of record DF938581.1, on the reverse strand, counting down.
AGCAGCAAACGCATGTTGGGACTCGCTGGCAGGCGCAAACACCACGCCCGGAAGAGGCGGCAGCGGCGAGGGTCAAGAGGTCTAGGGAGGCACTAGTTCGATTCAACAACCGGGATCGCCAGACTTTTGACGACTTTTGACGACTTTGACACCGCCGCCGCGGGCCTGGCGGATGGCGGGATTGCGGGACAGCTGGCACACGGGATACGGATGGGTTGCGAATCGGGTCTCAGTCCCGGACGTGTTCGCCCGTTTGCGGTCAAGCGGGCGCAGGGGCGCCTCTCGTCTCTTCTCTCTGTCATTGCTCCTGGTTCCCTCCTGGTTTGGTTCCCTGCTGGCGCCCAACGTCATGGCGCCTCACTCTCGTTCGGGCTGCGCTCACTCTGCCTCTGCCTCGACGCTATGTCTGATACACGCAAACCCTGACGTGTCGATAGTAGCCGCCACAGCAGGCACCCTGCGTCCTCCTGAGTGTTGGGTGTGCTGCAGCCGCCTAGCTGGGTCGTATTCAAATAGCCACCCTCTCGTCCACCGCAGACCTCGCGGGTCCTCTGCTCATCACTCTCCACAGCGTCTCTTTTATCCGACAACGCTGCTTCTTCTTCTGCTTCTGTGAACCGTCGAGAGACATTCGTCAGCGTCTCTGCCGTTACCGCCGCCGTTTCTTTCGCCGTTCCCACCGTCGCCGTTACGCTTCTTACGCCTGGCCGTTGACACCCGGCTAATTCTTTTTACAATGGCAATCTTCTCCAAGTCCAAAGGCAACAAGGCCCAGAAGGCCGCTGCTCCAGAGGAACCGGCGGGTCCGGTCGAGCGAGTCATGTATGTGCCCAAGTATGCCGTCAGGGACGCCATGCAATGCACTCCGAGCGGCGAGAAGCGTGAGCACAAGGATGCCCTTCGCAAGGCCCACGAGGCACGAGCGATCAAAGAAGAGTACGAGAGAGGCCTGCAGCAATATGCTCTCTCGAATCCGAAGCTCGCCATCTCACGCAACTCGTCCCCGCCATCGACGCTTTACAACCCATCCAGGATGTCACAGCCTTCTGTCTCTGGCTCCTCGAGCTGTCTGAGCATACCAAGTCTTGCTCATACCAACCCACCAATGCCTACGATACCGCAGCAGTACGCCTCGAGCAGCAGCTCCTCCGCCGGTCCATCCACGCCTTCTCTGAGCCGCAGCTCCAGCCACCACACTCGTGCACACATCCATTCGTTGGAGGCACAATTGCAAGTCCCGCTCAAGTCACGATCAGGATATGCACAATGGAACAACTCTGCCGCCAGCGTCGGGTCGGCGCCTGCTCCAATGGCAAAGACAGCTTACCGCACCTCGTATGGCTCACAAAACACGCCGACCTCGATGATCGGCGAGACACCACTAGAGGCATCCGAAGAAGCAGATCACAGCTTGCCATCGCTATCGTCCAACGCCTCGACCACGTCGTCCGCGACCGGCGACGCAGAGGTTCTGGAAATCCACCCTCGATATGACTCGACCCAGTCTTCGCCCGTCCTCGAGCAGTCGGAAAGGTTCTATCCGCACGATCCCCGCAAGCTCGGCAAGGCACCGGTCATCACCAGCATGGAGGTCACGCAGCTGGCGCCATCCTCGCCTCCAGTCAAGCAATACTTCAGCCACGCGGCCAATCCCGCCACCAAAGCGCCGGTCGTTGCACCTCCCGCGCCAGAGCAGAAGAAGTCTCGCTTCAGCTTCATTCGGCGTGGCCAAGCCGTCAGTGCGCACTGATATTGAAGGGCGTCCTTTAGTACGACGATCATACGACTTTAACGGCCGAGAGCGCGCGCCTTCTTTCCTCGCGAGTGCTGGCACTCGGCGGGGTGCGTCCGATCTAATGCGCGGCGGGCGACACGCAACACCTCTTGCCCTTGTCGGCGATGCGGGGCACGTGGTCAGCCGCCTTTGGGGAGAAGCTTAATCAACGATTTCCGACATTTTCACGGGCAAAGGATCGAGGAGTTTCTGTTGACTCTTGGTTTTGACGCTAGTCACTCTTATTTTCTATCTTCCAAATCACACATCATGTTGTTACGAAATGACATCTTTTTGATTCTCTCTCAATTGGGGTTTTCAGAGGAAGGTTTGTTGGATTATCTTTTGGCGAAGGAATTGGCGTAAGCTGCAACGCACACGTGGGGCACGAATTGGGCTGGACCTGGGTCTGGAGGCGTCGGTGTGGGCAAAGGTTAAGCTATAGAGACTTTCGATAGACTAATGCACGCGCGTGTGCTGGCCCAGGCTTTCACCTCTCTGTGCAAAATTAAAGTGGCTGCCTCCTCTTCGTCTTCCGCCGCCTTGTTGGTTCGGAGAAAGAGAGTCGAATGATCGACGCGTCCGCCGCCGCCGCCGCAAAAACAATACGAGGTGCCTTAGCTTCGTAGTCTAATTGGAACACTTTTGGAATTGTTATTGTTCGGACGTCAGACGTCGTGTGGATGTATGGTACGCTTGGACTGATAAAGGCAGTCGCGTTTCCATGGGACGAGACACGGGGGTGGGCCCTCGGAAGTGGAGCGAGAGGCACTTGCCTCCTGTCGCTGTCGCTGTCGCTGCGATCGAACACACAGCAGCAGACCAGTGGTGGTTGGGGGCCGCTCGCTGCCGCCCGGCTGCCGCCTTGCCCTCACCCTCTCAGATTGTGCGCCTGAACAGCCCGGACCGCTGGCTGACCGACCGACGAATCGGGGCGAACATACCGTGTACCACTGGGCGCACGCACGTCACTTCCATCACTGCGAGCTATACCAACCAGAGACGGTATACGTAAGTAATTTCTCTAAACATCTAGTATTTGACAAAAACCAACGATGACGACTCCCCGCCGCGCAACAAACTCTACGTGCATGCACCTTGCGAGTCTCGTCCCTGCTGCAAAATGCTGCGCCCCCCTCGCCGGCGAAGTCGCTTGGCGCCTACGGCGGCAGGGCGAGACAACGGTCTGACAGACAGTCGCTCATTTCTGTCTCCAGTAACTGACTGAGCACATCTTGCCTTCTATCCCCTCACGATCGACTGCTGCTGCTGCTGCTGTTGCTGCCTCATCACCGTGTCTTTCCTTTTCATGCTCAAACAAACTCCACATTGCAAAGACAGTGTCTGAACGACGCTTCTCCGCGCCATCCGCCCCCGTCGGCTGTCGGATGTTTCTCCATGCGATTTTACGACCTGATGACCGCGCCTGCGGCGGAGATACAAGATTCTTCTCGCCGAGGGACCTGAGTCTTTGTCCCGTATTTCAGAGACCAACCCGGGAAGGCTTGGGGACGGAATAGAAATGCTGGAAATCTGGACCAACCAGAGCTTTGACATTTACCCATTTCAGGAATCCACGGCAAATTCCACCAGTTCCTCGACTAGTGTTCGAGAGATTGTCTCTCATGTCGGTCCGGTCGGATGGCGGCGGCAGGGCTTGACTACTGGGCCGAACAGAGGTGAGCATCTGTACCACTCATATCACCAGGAGGAATTGCCTGATTTGGTAAGTCGAGTCTAGACTGTTTCCCGCTTTTAGACTTTTATGGAGATGGACTTCTATTTGGAATGGTATACTTGTTGAGGACAATAAGAGCAGTCGTAATCATTACTCGTAATACAGCAGAGACAGACACGAATCTCGACCGAGGCAAAACCAACGACATGGTCAAACCTTGATGGCAAGCTGTACGTCCCACCGAGGCATTGCATTGATGCTGACTAGCCAAAGCACGATTGCAGTCCGCACCAGCTCCTCCGCTTGACCGGCTTGCGAAACACAGGCCGCTTTTGCGCGACGAGCTTGTCCTTGCCCGACTCACCGCGCACCAACACCAGCGACTCGCCCGTCTCGATCTCCCGTATCCCATATCCGATACTCGAGGCCGCTGAGAGCTTACGACGCCAGCCAGACCAGCGGCCCGCTGTCCCGCAGCCCGGCGAGGAATCGGGTGAGGTCGACGGCGATGACGACGCTGGGCTTGTCAAGAACATGCTGCGCACGGGCGTGTCGGGCTCATACGGTGTCGCTGGCAGCGAAGGCGGAGAGTATACATGTGGCGCGCGAGGAGTAGAGAAAGACACCGCTCGTGAACCTGACGACAGTAGCGGACGCGAAGCCGTGTCCGAGCTCCATCTGCTGTGTGTCGTGGTCGTCGTCGAGCTGCGTGACCTGCCCATAGACGAAAGACTTGGTCGAGCTGCCGTCGCAGAAACGGCAAAGCTGTCCACTGTTCCGACCGTCTCCGAGCGCACACGGGCTATTCGTGGACGCTGTGGCCGATGTGTCTGGAGATTGGAAGGTAAGGACGAAAATGGATCCGTGAACAGCGGCGCGGAGGCACCGCTGTCGCTCCGAGCATGAGAAGATATCGAGTCAAAATTTCGAGTTCGCGGCAAAGGTGCGATGAATGTCTGATCCACAGGATGATAAGGAGACTCTCCTGCTTGATCGCTTGCACTGCTTGACGATGGCGATATTGAACTCGGGAACAGACTGTAGGTTGGCCTTCTCGATGGCGGACCAGGCCGAGACTGGGTTGCAGATACAGGCTTGTCCACGCTTGCAGCCTCGTCGATATGGTCCATCAGCGTAAGTTTTACCACCTTCCTAGCCTCAAGTCTGCGGTCCCGTTCTTCCAGTTCAAAGTTGAAAGCAGAGAGTGCTTCCGCCGACGGCAACTTGGGCAAACGGCTAATGTTGCAGGAGACCCGCCCAGGCTCGTCGTCCAGATAATAATCCAAGATGTCCGATGATTTTTCGGATCTCACCAAGCTGCCGCGAGTCTCGATTGAGAGGTTGCGTCTATTCCGGCCATGTTGACCGCTTGATTTTACATTCTTGTCGACATAGAAACTGGAGTGGTCCTCGATTGGAGGAGCAGGGCCTCGTTGAAGAGGTTGAAGTGGTTTTCGTCTGTCCTGTCTTGATGGTACATGCTTCCTGGGCTCTCTGCCCAGGGCCACAAGCTGTGACTGCTCCATCATGAGGGATCAGGGTCTAGCGGGAGAGAACAGGGCTCCTCAAACCGCCACAAACGAAAAGAGAAAGAGTTGAGCAGATCCCTGGTCGCGTTCGTGGCCATGATACACGTTATACTTGATTCCGCGCCTCATCTGGCTCAAGGAATGCGAATGCAGTAAAGATCAACACAGGCATGTCGTGCAGAGCGCGTCAAGCCACGCCTGTAAGTGCTGTTAGGGCAGAGTTGGAAAAAACACGACCGAAGCAAGGGATGCTTCCGTAGCCGCCATCGTGATTGGGCGGGGAACAACCACATGACAGGCTTGTTCGTCTTATTCCCCGTCGGATGTGGCTGTGGATCTGTCAACTTGAAGCATGTCCAAGCACCTTGCGTCAATGTATCGAGGGATGATCATGCTGCACCCGGATATCCTAGAAAATCCGCCGAGAGGGGTTTGCGATGCAAGCCAGCATGAGAGGAAAGGAATTATGTGCAATGGTCCTATTGGCTCATACTGGTCGGTGGTGGAATTTAGTTGTTGTTGTCGAGGTGCAAGGGTCTCGTCCGTGGTCAACCGGGGCAAGGGGTCATCCACCCACCTCGACCCTGTCGAGCGATTGTGCGCTATCCGCCAGTACATCGAGGTCATATCGTCTGGATTTCAATAATTGCTCTGCCGACACCTTTGTCCATTCCTGTCAGCCCCGAATTCTCCACTTCGGCAGCGATCATGCCGAATTCACTGCAGGCAACTTTCAACGCGTCGGTGCTGCCTCCTACCCCAAAGTAGAACTTTTTGGCTGCTACCATAGCCTTGTTGGATGGACCTGATTTGAGAATGGCAGCAAGGAGATCGACGAAGGACGAGAGTGACTGCGGGGAGTAGATGGTCTCCGCTGCAAGCACCAAAGAAGTCATGCTCGGCACCGACTGCGGCATAAACCCGGCCAATTCCGGTCCCCATGGACCAGAAAGCAGCTGAATCTCAATGTGCCTTGTACTCAAAGCTTGCAGGAACTTCTCAACAAGCTCGGGTGTGACTTCGAGATCGCCATGTGGGCTTTCTTTCTCGGTGTCGCTAATCTCAAAGCACCACGCATAGGTCAGCAGAAGGTTGGGCAACGTCACCAAGCGTAGCACATCGGCATTGAAGTCTGCCAAAGTGAATGTCATCGGGTACGAGCTCCGAAGAGCGTGCTGGAAGAGTATCAAGGTGGGGAGAGCAGTACCGGCTCCAAGCTCGATCACGTTTGCGACTCGGGCGAGTTCATCAATATCCTTGCGTGGGCCACGGTCGAGTAGGAGCGAAGCAAGGTCGATGCTGCACTCCCAAGTTTTGAAGCCACCCTCGTAGACGTTGGTCCTGAGGTCTGACGTTTCAAGATCCCTGATCGTAGCTTCAGAGTCCTCTGCCATGAGCTGCTGTCTAATGTCGAACAGCTCGCGTCTGGGTAGGCGTAGTTGCTTTCCAGTGGGCGACACGATGTCGACAGTGGCGTATGAGAGTTGTGATGGGAGGAGATTCAACTGGACATGGGTCAGGATTGTGATCAGGCAGTAAAATTCCTGCGGCATATCGGGTGCATTTTGGTACATTTTGACATACCCAATCACTCACAACGTGCCGAATGGCTGGCACTGACGGGCTTTCGCCGTGATCATACGGAGTCTGAAGAGGAGGAGCATCCGGCAGGTCATCCTCGGCATCTTCGCCATCGTGATTGGCGAAATTGAAGGCGAATGCCATAATATTTACGACGTGGCCAAGATTGGATCTTATTGAATACTTGCAAAATTTGGTCGTAGGAGGAATAAATTCCTCATCACGTGATCTATAATTCCTCTAAAACCGGATCCCCGCTCGGCTTTAGGTTTTAAGAGTGGCGCATAAGCTCATGTTTACCAGATCTGCAGTCTCGATCTTAGGCATCCTCAACACTGTGACCGATTTCTCGGTGTTAAGCACATTGTCTAGCCTAAAGATGACACTTTGCACGATGTCAGAAGTCGTAGATGACAAATGTAAAGATGACCACGATGATGGGTCATTGAAAAGCACTACTTAAGTACCACCTCATTCGCTGTTTCCTATCATCGAACGACTCGACTCGCTTCTTCCACGTTGGCACATTCTGCCATTGCTTTGTCTTGATCTCCTCATCCCTGCTAGCCATCATGGGTGCCCCGACTGAATTCACCCGTCCGTATGCAACGGAGCACGAGCAACCCAACGGAGAGAACGACAGCAGGCCTACTGCCATGAAAGTTGTTCAAGACCAAGGACTTGTCGGAAGATGGGGTGACAAAGTTGTCCTCATCACGGGATGCAATGTCGGCATTGGTCTCGAGACTGCCCGGGCAATGCACGCCACCGGTGCCAAACTCTTTATCACGGCACGTACTCAATCCAAAGGTGCTTTGGCGATCAAAGATATCATGGCAAACAGTCCAAGCCAGGCACAAATCGAGGTCATTGAATTGGAGCTCGATAGTCTGGACTCAGTCCGCGCTGCCGCTCAGACATTCCTTACCAAATCAAAGCAGTTGAACGTTATGATCACCAATGCTGGAATAATGGCACCGCCTCATGCGTTAACAAAGGAAGGCTTCGAGTCGCAGCTTGGGACTAATCACTTTGCGCATTTCTTGTTGTTCCAATTGCTAAAACCAGCGCTTCTTTCTTCTTGGACCTCAGATTTCAGCAGCCGGGTAGTGACTGTCTCGTCATCTGGCCATAAAATCAGCACTTTCGATCTAGAAAACACCGATTACAGCCGCACCAAGGACTATGACAAATGGCGCTGCTACGGCGAATCTAAGACCGCGAACATCTGGATGGCGAACGAGATTGAGCGGCGGTATGGCGGAGTGGGCGTGCATGCCATCTCCGTCCACCCGGGACCCATTTTCACCTCTTCATTGGGTCGTTCTCTAACTGATACTGACATGGCTGTTATGGAGAGCTTTCGCATCCCAGATAACGTGAGAAAAACTCCAGCACAAGGTGCAGCCACCCAAGTATGGTGTGCGACAGCTGGAGAGCTGGAAGGGAAAGGAGGCTTCTATGCTGCGGACTGCGGCGTTGCAGAGCTGGGTCCGGAGAAAGGCAATTATATTGGCCTTTCTGGGTACGCACCTCATGCCTACGACGAGGCTGGTTCAAGACGGTTATGGGACATTAGTTGTGATGCAGTAGGAATTTCTAGAGACTAAATGTGGTAGATGAGAAGTGCTAGAAATGAAAGATCCGCTCTTGAAATTTATCAGTCTGGTATATATATTTTTTAAGGTCGTCTTTGTCCCAAACTGGGCAAGATGGCCGAGTGGTTAAGGCGTTGTGTTTAGGCCAGCTTAGCAGTCCTTGGCTTTAAGCGTGGAAGACCCGCAATGGGAAACCTCGTGAGTTCGAATCTCACTCTTGTCAATATCTTTTTTCACAATTTTGTGCTCTATTAGTATATGAAGAGGTATGTTATTTTGCTGGCTATGTATCGGCCTCGTGCATGGAAAAAAATACATTTGCTCAGAGCTCGCAACTGATTGGCTAGCATTTGGGCTGGACAAAGAGCGCGAGCGACGAGCATGCACGACGAGAATTCCACTTCTGATGTTTACTATTCAGGTTGAAAGAGAAGATATGTCCCCGATTTTATATGCTAAAGGATCATAAGCCAAACATGTGGTCAGGGATGAATGGCTTATCTGGTGCGTTTTTATGGAAGCGGACGCAGGACAAAAGGGTGCCTGCGATGCCCTCCGTCATTGGCTGCGTTCCCCCTGTAGCGTTGTTGGTGCTGAGAGAATGACGGACCCCGCGGCCAGAAAAAATCTCCCTGGCTGCACATGAAAATTACTGCCCGCCGCGTTTCTCAATATCTTTCTAGCAAGCCTCTGTGATTTCTCTCCACTCCATTCGGTACATGTAATATTGGAGCAAGGACACGTCATATTTGCTATCTTTTAGCGGTTCACGAAAGACCTCCGCGCTGCCGAGAGAAGGCGCGATTTTGCTTCGTATAGCGGCGCACCGCTCAACTCCTTACACAATCGCGGCGCAGAGCATACTACCGTCAGCCATGCCGCACCACGAGTCTCCGCCCTCGACGGGCACACAGCCTACGTTAGTCACATCAAAGACCGCAGCGCCGTCCGCTGCCGATGTGGCCACTATCACGAATACTATCTACACTTCCAAGACCGCGCAAGAATCGTTAGATGCCTCGTACGCGCTTACGGATATCCTTCTCAATTCAGTAGGCCATCGAGGATTGACTGGCTACGGAGTACTTCAGGAAGTAAAGGCCGCTGCTTCAGATAAGAAGAATGGCGCTCGCAGAGAAGGGGCCATGTTCGCTCTCGGTGCCATATTTGAGCGGTTTCCTCCTCGCAGTAGGCTCTCCGAGGTTGTCTTCCTTCTACAAGAGAATTACTGCGTCAATTTGGCGCTCGACTCCCTGGCCGACAAAGGAGCACATGTCAAGGAAGGCGCGAAATATGCTCTCGATACCCTTTTCGATAATCTCAGCCCTGAGGCGAAAGTCCTGGGTCTTCTGCCAGTGATTGTCAGCTATCTTGGGAAGACTACGGGTAAATGGCAAGGAACTGTCGGAGCGTTGGAGCTGATTGGTAGAATGGCGGACAAGGCCAAGATCGGGACCGGCAGCCAAGAGGAGGAAGCGCTGAAAGACATCTTAAGAGAGTGTATGGGCAAGAAGGTCGAGGGCCTGATTCCAATTGTGGAGGCGGGCATGCACGACCTCAAGGCCGAAGTGGCCAAACAAGCGCTCAAGACGATGAACAGTCTGACTTCGCTGCTGCAAAACGATGATGTGTCGCCGAGAATTCCTCTGCTGATCAACAGTATGGAAAAGCCGAGCACCGAGAGCCTGCAGAAGGCAATTCACGCTCTCTCCCAGACCACGTTCGTGGCCGAGGTCACCAGCCCTGTTCTCGCCTTGCTGACGCCACTGCTGGAGCGTTCGCTCAATACCCCCACGACCACACAAGAAGTCCTTCGACAGACGGTTGTTGTAGTGGAGAACCTCACCAAGCTCGTCCACGATCCGGTCGAGGCCAGAGTCTTCCTCCCGAAATTGAAGCCTGGTGTGCAAGCAGTCCGCGATAGGGCTTCACTGCCAGAAGTCAGAGAAATAGCACAAAGGGCTCTAGACGTCATCCACAAGGCTATGGGCGAGCAAGACGGAGCTGCTAAAGCGTTTTCAAGGACGAGACCTGAGGACGTTGAGGCTGTCTTGTCGGCAAATATCAAGAGCAATGGCGGTTTCGTCGACTATCCTGGCGACACTGAGCTCTGGAAGCTGGCTAAACCATACATCTGCAGTATGTTGTGCGAGGATGTGAACGAGCGCCAGATTGAGCGGATAAAAAACAACATTGCGCCATATTTGCAACCGCTAGTTGCAGAGGACCGAGCCACGACAGTGGCTGATGCAGTCCATCATCATTTTCTCGAAGAGGATAGACGGAAATATGGAGCTCCTCCAGAGCCCGAGGACGGCGAGGTTGAGATCGTCAATGCCACATTTTCTCTCGGATACGGCGGTATGCTACTTTTGTCTCACACGAACCTTCGACTGCTCAAGGGACATCGTTATGGCCTTTGCGGCCGCAATGGTGCCGGCAAGTCAACTTTGATGCGAAGCATTGCCAACAATAAACTTGAGGGCTGGCCTACTCCTGAAGAAGTACGCAGCGTTATGGTAGAGCACAACCAGGGTGAAGATGCCGATATTTCAATCCTCGAGTACTGCTGCAAGGATCCAGAGCTTCAGAAGGAAGGAACTGAAAGGATTAAGTCTGTTCTTGAGGAAGTCGGCTTTACTTCGGGACCGGAGGGTAGACAGTCACAAAAGGTTGGCACTTTGTCAGGCGGTTGGAAGATGAAGTTGGCCTTGGCTCGTGCCATGTTGATGCGCGCCGATGTCTTCCTCCTCGATGAACCTACCAATCACTTGGATGTCGGTAATGTGAAGTGGCTGGCCGAGTACCTCCAAACTCATACCGAGATCACCAGTCTGATTGTCTCTCACGACTCTGGCTTCCTTGACGAAGTCTGCACTGACATCATCCACTATGAGCAGAAGAAGCTCGTCACATATCGTGGAAATCTGGCCGCTTTTGTCAAAATGAAGCCAGAGGCAAAGGCATACTACACCCTATCAGCGACCTCATTGGAGTTCAAATTCCCGCCTCCAGGTATTCTCACCGGTGTCAAGTCGAATACGCGGTCGATTCTGCGCATGACCGACTGCACCTTCGCGTATCCTGGCGCGGCGAAACCTTCGCTTCACAATGTATCATGCTCGCTTTGTCTCTCTTCACGAGTTGCTATCATCGGACAGAACGGTGCGGGCAAATCCACGTTGATCAAGATTTTGACCGGAGAGACAATTCCGCAATCTGGAAAGGTTGAGAAGCACCCCAATCTGCGCATTGGCTACATCAAGCAGCACGCCTTGGAGCACGTCGAGATGCATCTGGAGAAGACACCGAATCAATATTTGCAATGGCGCTACGCCAACGGCGATGATCGCGAAGTGTTGATGAAACAAACTCGACAATTGACTGACGCAGACAAGGCTCAAATGGCCAAATATGTCGAGCTTCCCGGTATGAACCCGAGACAGATTGAGGCCCTGATCGGTCGTCAAAAGTACAAGAAAACCTTCCAGTACGAAGTCAAGTGGGTCGGAATGCTTCCCAAGCACAACAGCATGGTCAGTCGCGAAACACTGCTTGAGCTAGGCTTCCAGAAGTCGGTGCAGGAATTCGATGATCACGAGGCATCGAGAGAAGGATTGGGCTTTAGACAGCTCGAGCCAAAGGTCATCAGCAAGCATTTCGAGGATGTTGGACTGGACCCTGAGATTGCCAACCACAACACTATTTCCGGTCTCAGTGGAGGTCAGAAAGTCAAGGTCGTGCTCGCCGGCGCGATGTGGGTATGTTACTCAATCCTTCTGCGTTGCCTCTCCTACCTTATGCTAACACATGTTTGCAGAACAATCCTCATTTGCTCGTCCTTGATGAGCCGACTAACTTCTTGGATCGACAAGCAATCGGTGGCTTAGCTGTTGCCATCCGCGACTGGAAGGGTGGCGTTGTCATGATTTCTCACAACGAAGAATTCGTCGGTGCTCTGTGCCCAGAGCAATGGCACGTGGAAGATGGCCGTCTCACGCACAAGGGCCACCTTGCCGTCGACTCGGGTCGTTTCGAGGACTCTGGCGCGCCGAGCGGCGCTTCGTCGCCGCGCATTGGCGCAGGTTTTACTTCCGGTCTGGCATCAGGCGTCGCCTCCGCGCTGGCATCGGGCGTCAACAGCGGCCGATCCTCTGCGCTCCACTCGGAAGCCAGCTCGGCCGTCCAGAGCGATGTCGAGTCCGGCGCCGCGACACCGAACAGCAAGAAGGGTGGCGACGACGACATGAAATTCCGCGCGCGGAAGAAGAAGAAGCTCACTCGCGCGCAGCTCAAGGAGCGCGAGGCACGCAGGCGGTTGAGGCATATCGAATGGTTGAATAGCCCTAAGGGCACGCCTAAGCCTGCCGATACGGATGACGAGGCATAGTGTTGTACTTTCATGAACGTTGGAAAGACGAGTGTTGTTCTGGCAATGCGCGAGCATTATCATTTGTCTTCCGGATTGGCATGGCCCAGCTGGCGTTTCCTTTTGATTGAGATGACTTTAGAGCGAAGTGGGATAGACTAGTCATGCAGGCGACAGACACTATAGAACTGGACAAGCGGAAACTCCTAAGCGGGTTTCCCGCTCTTGAATGAAATTATCATCCATTCATCATGAAAAGGTTTATAAAGACATCCACTCTTCAAGATACAGAAAGACCTTCAAAGCCGATACTCCGGATCGACTTTACTCTGCTTGAACAGACTCTTCCCCTTGACCAACCACTGCCGATAAGCCTTGTACCGCTTCTTATCCCTATCCTCATCAAACACGGTAAGCGCATCCTCCCTCCCCGCCAGCGCGATAAAATCCGCATACTCGGCCATCTCGTCCCAATCCGATTCGGTCCCGATCTGCACCACGTCCACGGGCAGGCCGCAGTAGGCGGCATACTGGTCCGCGACCTCGGAGTCCCTCACCGCGTCGTCGGAGACTACGAGCGGGATGTTACTCGGGTGTGCGATGTACCGCTCGTACTCTGCCGCTTCGTTGGTCGTCACGGACGGGTTGAGGCTGTTCTCGTAGATCTTGTTCAGCGTCCATTGGTTCATTAGGGATTTCTCTTCCGCCGCGGCGGGACCGGGTGTTTCGTGCGCCGCGGCGGCGGCGGAGGGGTGGTGCAGGGAGGTCGCTGAGGCGGGAGTTGTGGTCACCATTGCTGCTGTGCGGGAGCGGTGCGGAGTTAGTGGTGTTGGCGGGGGGTGGACTAGGATGCCGTTCGCTGTGCCGCCGCTTCGGTCACGGTTGTGTTGGGGAGAGCGCAGAGCGGTTTTCTCGTTGATCTCGGTCGAGGAGTCGGGATCGATTATCGTGACGCCTTTGCGGGTCTTCTTCTCTGGACTGTCGGGCCCTACACGGTTGGGGTCGAGGCGGGATACGAAAGGAGAAGGATTGTGGGCGATAGTTGCTGTTGGTCTGTCTGCCAGAAATCTGTTGTTGGCTGTCATACGATACGAGTACACTTTCAGAAAGCTAGACAAGACCAAGGGGCGGTAGTATTCCAGCCAGAATTCGTCATTTTCGGTGATAGAGTTCGCAGAGAGAACAGAACCATACGGAGATGGAGGCAAGACCCGAGGTTCCAAATGCTCTGGATGGAACCAGTCGATGTAGGACTTCCGTCCTCGTGTGCGGTCCAAATATCGCTTTGGATCAGAATGGTGCAGATAGTAGTCGGTCGCAAGATCCCAAAGCATCGGCTGACCCTGAGTATAGATGTAATTGCCCAAGAAGAGATTATATGCTTCTTGCCTTTGACTGTCGAGGAAGGAATTGTGATAGTATCGTTTGAATGATTCCACCATATCCCGACCGTGGCCTTGCCAGTGGTTGATCTTGCGATATGTCGCCATAGTATTCACCAGGTGTGATCCGCCGTATTGCACAGCAATGGTATCACCATGATTATGGAACATGTGAGTAAAGATATCGATGGCATCAGAGTCGTACTCCATGTATGGTGTTTGAATGACGCCGAGAGCCTGCAGCTGTAAGCCGAGCGCATGCTTGCCGATAACAAATTGAGCTGCATTAGTCCGATCCAAGCAGTCGATACAATTTGTGCGAGCCACGCCGTTTTGCACATGTGATTTCTCGTCCACGGCGTCTCCGTTGTGAAAGAAGTCGGTTTGATTCAATATCTCTTCAGCGATCTTCTCGAGATTGCCGATGACATCACCACCTCTCGTCTTCGATGCTCGACTCATGTCGAATGCCTTGTACACAATTCTCTTCGAATCGGGAAGAAATTGGTTCAAATAGTCGATGGCATACTTGAACTCGTTCAGCAGCTTCGACTCTCGTGGAGTCCTCTCGCGGGCTTTGATGAGGTTCAACACATATATCGGACAGCCGTATCTCTGGAAGAGGTTGTCGAAGTGCGATGCGGCCGATTGATAGAACGGATCGGTCATGTTGAGGTCAATAGCAGGTTTTGGCGTGACTCCGCTGTTATCCTGTGTCCAATACAGAGGAATACTGCCCCGGTGATGAACATACGAGGTGTAAGTCGGGTTGGAGAAGAGTCGAGGTCCAGGTGCATGGAAGGAAGTGGTCAACATCTCCGAGACGATCTGCTCGGTTTCTACATCGTTTGCAACATATCCAAGGTCATTTATCCCGCGTTTGAGGAATCGTGCCCCAGCGAAGAACCTTGACCTTCGGCCAATAATTGTAAGATATATCAATCTGCCAAAGACATTGATGGATGACTGATCGATAAAGCCATGTATGATAGGCACACACCAATCGTACACGTTGTTCAAAGACTTATCAGCCGGACTGAGAAGATGGTGGTTCCAGATAAACATGTCGTTGTAGTCGCGAATGTGTGCTTTGTCCCCACTGAGGGCGGCGTTTCTCTCCTTGATGATATTCTCCTGCAGGCTCCGGGTAATGTTGTAGGAGTAAGAGAAGTAAAAGTTCTTGGAGAGATCCAGATTATTCAGTATGCCCAGGAATCGGGCTTCTTCGGCGTTACGAGCCTGCGAATATCGACTTCCAATACCGGTATTTAGTGAAACTAGCTCCGTGGCTTCTATCTGGTACAGATAATGGCCGCCGAGCATGGCAGCCTGCTGTCGCTTAGTGACCAGCATCATGTAGTAGGAGTCAGTGAGGCGGACAAAGCCCAGCAGGCCCCAAAAATTGATTTTGTGCCGAAGGCCACCAGTGGCTTTGTTGCCCTCATCGATGGCAGCAAGAAGTTGGGTAATTTCCTTCTTGTCGTATACAATGTCGTCCTCAAAGAGACTGAGCTGACCAGGAGGGGCGGTCCGGTCGATCTTGAGTATTCTGAAATGTTGATCGGTGACATCCGCGCCTGTAATGAAGAAGCGCGCGTGGGTTTCGTACAGGGAGAATCTATGCATGCGACGTGCATTTTGCAAGCGAGATGCATCCGACTGGCGACGGTCGAACTTCTTGATGGCTGGTATGGTGCCTGTACGCGCGACTGCTCCGCCATCTGTTTGAGATTGAAGGGTGGCGTCCTTGGAGATCACCGATCGTTGTGAAGTAGACTCGTCGCTGTCATGCCTAGATGCCGGCAGTATGGAGTCGCCGTCGTCTTCATAAATACCCAGGCCATTGACTGGCCTCGGCTGTGGAGTTGGTTCATCAAAGAGGTCATCAGACTCATCCTGTTCGTCAGTGGAAGCGGCCACCGATCCTGACCCGTCCTCTCCGGAACTGGTCTCGTTGTTTGGTGTCCGGTGCGTAGTTACGAATTCTTCGGCCATCCTCAGAGGACCGCAGCTCTTCTGAGCGAGCTTATTCAGCCAAGGGACATAGCGTGATCCCGATGTCAGTGTGTCAAGGTACGTTGATGACCACTGTGCGCGATGAGTCGGGTTGTGCACTGTCAAAGATAGACCATCGCACAGGTGTGTGTCACGCAATGATTGAAAGCTTGCCCCCGCAAATCGTCGCCGAACATAGAGCTTCACGGCTCATCAGCAGCCAGCACAAGCCGTACGGCTCTATTTCATATTCGGTGATAGAATCAAGACAAACGAGAGATTGAATACCTGAATGTATCTTTGTTAGGCATAAATCGTCTCTGGAAAATCTAGTATACAACGCCGCACACTGGTCTAGGCCGATCAAATTCTACAAATCACCAACGCAAACCATAGCCTGTTCGCCCACACAAGGTTGAGACAACGGCCGAAGTATACTCTCTCACGGTTCTCCCGGTCCGCTGACCTTAATACGCGGCAACGGCGGAGGCGGGTCTCTCTTCGCATTATCCATGCAGCGTCGCCATTTGAGCACCGGAATTCTAAAGTCGCCCTGCATCTCGTCAATCAATGTCAAGGGCAAGGACAAGAGAAGCAAACCTTGATTTCAGTCGGTTCTTCGGAGCCTAGCACAAGCAACTTCCCATTATCCTCGAACTTCCACGTCCGAACCTGCACATCGCCCACCCAGCCGGGCAAGCTGCAGATCTGGAAGGTGTGACGAAGGACTTCTTCGCGGCCGCTCCCTTCGTCCGAGATGTAGTATGGTCCGGCATAGGAAAAGCACCGCTTGGCAGCCTCGGCCCAGACAGCGTCGTCCCCTCCACCCTTTGTGCGAAAGGCATCTGCGCTTTGACCTTGTATCAGCATCTGTGCCGACATATATCCGTCCGGAGTATACATGATCAGTCCCGTTACAGCCTTGGTCATGGGAAAAGTTGGTCTTTGCAGTGGGGATGAGGCCGTTGGGTAGGCGATATACGATTCCAGACGCCAGGTGCCGACTAGGCGCTCTCGTAGCAGGCGCCCGTGGCCAATCGGAGAACGCGGTGAGGCTTCGAGTGTGTAGAACCCACCATTCAGGTCTTCGACGCAATCATAAGGAGATCGCAGGATACTCTTTGGTGGTGGACTACGAATCATCGATGGTGAAGGTGACGAGCGAGGTGTTGCTTGATTATCAGGATGACTTCGACCCCTGGCCGGTAGGGACGACGTCGACAAGACGTACCCCGTCCCTTGCGGTCCTTCTGGGTTCACAACAGTATCGGAGTTCGCATTAGATCGTCTTCTTTGTTTAGTAGTGTCTGAATCTTCAGATTTGGACCTTGATCGCGAGCGCCGGTGTGACAAAGTCTTGGGGACTTCCAAGAACATGGGAGACTGGCGTGGCAAGATGGGTTGAGGCGCTAGCAGCATGATTGCTCTGCTGTCCGGGATAGTGCCGAGACTAGTGATAACGGCGCTGTTGTGTATCAGTAGTGACAAGGACAGCTAGGGTAGGGCTGACTAGAGTACGACGAGAAGTGAGAGAAGCAAGGCGCTTATAGCGAGGATGGTAAGACCAAAGGGGGCCATGACACGGGATCAAGACATATTGTGGGCTCTAGCTTACCGATCATTAGAGATACCTTCCCAAATACAGCTGCAAGCGTCCATGAAGATCGTATTCCATCTAGAGCTAATGGTTTCGGAGTCCGGGTGGTGTTGTCCGATGAAAAGTCCGGACGACTGCATCTTGTCCCGCCCTACAGTGGACGTGCATGCGGCTGTGTCCAGAAAGTGGGAACCCGCACCTACTAATCGACCGCTCGCGTGTGCTTCGACCATTGTGAAGTGATTGAAGACAGCAAAAGAGCGAGCGAAGGAAGATGTGCAGGGCTGAGCTTCACCAACTTGTTCGCTCATTCCCACCAATACAATGCTCCACTACTTGCGATCTTCTCCACTCCGATTTCCCACTGCACGTCACATCTACAGTGCCGGTCTTCCACGCAAACACAATTCCGAAGGCTGACGGCGGTTCGTTCAGAGCTGCTCTTTAGCACCTGGTGCTCGCAATGGCGACTCGTCTTAATGAAGTCTGGACCGACAGCAAGACGCGCTCGCTCGCAATCACAGCTAATTAGACGCGTGATCCGGAGGACATCAAGCAGCTACTCTTCCACCTGCTTGCCCGCCTTGGCCTTCCACCACCGTTCTGAATACGCCTTTCGTCCTGGGCTTGATCTTGAGGGTCATTGGGTTCGGGCCTCTGGGACCCATTGCAGGTTCGTGCATGTACCCATCAGAATAGTTACCTTGTACTGATTACTTTCAGGTACCGCAGCCGCGTGGTATCATGCTAGCTTCCTCGGTGCTTACATCCCCGCCGGAAGCATTTTTTCCTGGCTTCAGGGACTGGCAATGACGTTGTGATGTGGGACCAGTTGCATGACATGACAGCTGTCATAGTCCATCGCAAGACGCACTGCGAGTCATGGGGCGGAGACCGGAATCGGGTGAAGGGAGAGTTATTGTGATCGACGCTCCACTCTGAAGGCGGCTGAAGATCTGCTCAGCGTGTCTTTCAAGCAGTACGCGAGATCAGGCCCTGATAGCGTAGCGAAAATGACATCGGCTCGTTATCAACGCCGATTGAGATCCTACTTCGCCCACGTTGTCAGTTCATGAGAGATCGAAGACATCGCAGTCTGCTAGCGAGCAGAAACAGCCACGATGCCATTAGTGCCTGTATATTGGGTCAGAGTGCTCGGCTATCCGCAATCAATCACAAAAGATCGTGGAGGTATAAAAGGGAAGATCAGTAAATTCGGCTCGGTCTCTGATTCGAGCGCCATGGAGTGGAAGCCAGTCGTGCGCGCACCGTGTAGACTGGACGGCCAATAGACGGTAGATATTCGTTCGTGGCTGCAAATTCCACTCTGGATACGCTGGCCGGCTGTCCCGATCTATATATTACAAGCCCAACACCACATATGCGTGTATCTCGCTTCCCCTCCAACCGAAAAAGCCGGCTGGACCCAATGGTTTTATTCTGTTGAACACTGCAGAATGACGACTGGAAGATCATGGGATCTTCTCTGCCTCTTCTAGCAGCTTCTCTATCTCGAATGAAGCATCGCCCTGCGTGAACTGCTCCAGTAGTTTTCGTCTCGGAGTCTGCTCTGCCGATTGGGAGTAGAACTTCTGCAGACACATAAGAAGAAATTTGCCTTCATCCACGGTGATGCCACGATCTGGCAAGACAGTGCCTTGCAGCAGTACGAGGCCAGTATCTTTAGCTAGGTCGAGGTGATGCGTCACAGTGGTGTGTGGTTGGCTGTATTCACCTCTCAACTTATATTCCGCAAGGTGTGTGAAAAGCACGGTCGCCGTGTTCTCCGTAGGAAAAGTCCATTGCATGAAATGGATCTCGGCGCCTTGACCTTCCCGAGGAAGAGGTAGAATGAACTGAGGGTGTCTCCTTGCCGTAGCAGCTACGCGTTGGAAGATATCCGATTTGATGGTGGCGCAAAGCGATCTCCCGTTACTGACGTGGCGCAATCGCCATAGATACTCGATCTCTTTCTGAGGCAGTCCCCTCGTCTTCTCCACATCGATGAACGAATCCAGAGACTTGATTCCGGCTTTTGACTCGGCGGTATACTTTGCGGCTGGGGTGGCCTCTGTGGGTGGGGATGGCGGCGGCGGCGGTGGTTGATACGGCGCATTTGAGGTTGACGAGGTCGCCGGGCCGGTCGCGCCAGGCACAGTGGCTTTCTTCCTCAGATCGGAGATCTTGTCTTGGTATTTCTGTTTGAGACTGTCGATGGAATCCAGGCCCTCCCTGACGCTGTCAGTCTAAAGCTCGTACCGCAGCATTTAGGTACGATTGTCGATCATACTGCTTTGCTCTTCCCTCAAGTTTGTGGCGGTACTTTTCCAGGACCTTTTCCTCCGGTCTCTGATGGCTCGTCAGAAACCGGATATCGTGGACCTGAGCCCATCTTCGTTGCTCGAATGTGTTTGAAAAGCGATACGGGCGCGCAATGCGACGCGGAACGGCATGCTGGAAAACCCTCATAGCGCTATAGATGTGGAAAGTGTAAGCTTCTCAGTCATCCTCGCGCCGTAACTTTCTCAGCGGTTGGACCCCGTCAGCAGCCCCCGCATTAATAATTCATTCGGGACCTTTAAACCATCTGCGACAGTCCGCCCAATGCGATGCGAATCTCACACTCGATACCTCCCATTTGATGGCCTGTACATTCATACCACTGTAGACATGGCTCGCAAGTGGGCAGATCAACCTTACGCACTGATTTCAACAACGAAATTCTCACGCAATGCACGTGATCGTCCGTATACCGAGATGATAGGCTGCTAACGAAGCTGCAGAAGTCACATGCGGCAAACTATGTAGCGACCGAGATGGCGCTCGCCCATAATGGGATGATCCGAGGACTAAATTCCATATACCTTCAGGCTCCACTCATACCTCGTGACAATAAGACGGTGGTCCAAGACTTTTTGACATATTGCCAGTGTTGGTGCGAGTCCATGCATCATCACCACG
This sequence comes from Dothideomycetidae sp. 11243, assembly GCA_000836255.1. NCBI lineage: Eukaryota > Fungi > Ascomycota > Dothideomycetes > Dothideomycetidae sp. 11243. The sequence goes on along the minus strand of DF938581.1, from coordinate 760,816 downwards.
ATGCCGAGGAGGCGGAGTTCTTCCCCAGTATAGAGCGTATAAGTGGCATGCCAGGCCTCATGGAGCGCAACATCCAGCAGCATCGTGCATTCACGCCTGGATTTGACGAGTTCTCGACCTATGTACATACCTGCTCGCCATCAGACTACGACGGCGGGAAGGTCAAAACCCTGGTCCAGGAATTTGCGGAACCTCTTACCCTCCATCTGCGGGAGGAGATCGATACTCTTCGTGCTCTGGATAAGTATGACAGCGAACAAGTCAGGCAGGCTTACAAACGACTTGAGAAGATGCTTATGGATACTGACAATGTGAGCAAATTTCTCTGATTGGCCACTTGGCCTCCGTGATGGTTGACATGTCTTCTAGCACCGCATCGGGCCCCTGGTGTTTGGTACTGCAGACCGCAATTTCGAGGGTGGTGTGCACAACTTTCCTGCGGTACCGTTCTTCGTGCCATGGATCATCCACTACGTGTTCGCAAGACGGTATCGTGGTGCCTGGCGATTCAATCCTTGTACCATGTGGAGAGACCGGCAGGAATTGGCTTTCAGCGAGTCCAGCGCTACTGTGTGACTGAGGAGATGGCTTTGCTACTCCAGATAGTAGAGCTTTGTCTAGGGGTCTGTACCGTGTACGAATCCCCCTGTATGAGGAGAAATGCACCATTCCCAATCGATCGCAGCGCAGAAAGAGGCACTCTTCCGTCCACATGGGCCAAGATTGGAGTTCTCACCATTGCCTACGAGACTCCACCAGCAGGCTTATGATGACTTACCAATCCTAGTAGAGATTTTGATGTTATTGGAGGAATCGACTTGTTGAAAGACCATGATCTTGGCCGAGTAAGCCCTACCAGAGACCTTGCTGATGCGGGTTATTACCAACACCCACTCAGAAGCCTAATTGGAAGCCTTGACGAGGGCCATGCCAAGACCCAGATTGAGAGCACATTCGGAAGTCCTCGAACTCGGGACCAAGATCTGTCGGTCAAGGGCAGGGTGACACCTTGACTGCCACACCAAAAAGCAAGGTTGTCAGCTGTTCCGGCCGGAGGCATGACGTTGAGATGTACCCTTGTTGGCCGCTGCAGGAACAGCCAGCCACTGACTGCTCGATCTTGAAAGCCATCGACTCGCCACTTGGAATCCTCCTAAAGTGTCGGAGCGAGGCAGGCCGCCTTCAGTACTGCAAAACCGCAATTTCTCGCAGACACTCCTTCGAAAGACCAAGCAGTCCTCGGAGCTTCTTCGCAGTCGTTGAAGGAGCGCATATTGAGCGAGTAGCGCCTGAGCATTACAGCCCGCGCGGCTGGACTGAGCAGTCCACGACTCCTGCTAGCTCGGACTTCTGATTTAAGCGAGGCGATGGAAGTTCTGTAAAAGAAAGACCAGACCGACCTGACAACGCTGGCTGACTGCATGCTCATGCTTATGCATGCCAAAGTCCGCGGACAAACTCGCGCCTAATCACGCACGGGTCTTGGCTCTTGACGGTGAAAGGGCGAGCAGGGCGAGCGTGGTTCGAGATGTGGTTCGAGCGTGGTTCAAGCTCGCCGCCGCGCTGGCGGACCAGGCCCGAACAGGCAAGTCGACTTGGCCCGCCGGGCGCTGGTCCGCTACCACCCTGCCCTCCCTCCGCCCTCCGCACTGTGCCAAGCCCGTCCGGCATCACTTCCCCTCTTCTCCAACCTCGCCCGCATATTTGCTTTCACCTTCTGACTGCCAATGCTATGTTCTGGATTGCTGGAAGCTTTCTTGGCCACATCAAAGTTGGACGCTATGCGCATATCATTTCTGTCCGTGGCCATACCATAGCAAGCAACCTGCTCGGAGTGAGCGCTTTGTCGCGGTACACCCTGCAGCTGCTCCGGCAGACCACTCAGTACGTCCGAGAGGGTCCGCCCACGCCGGCACCAGCGTGGTATGCGTTACACGGTTGATCAGGCCAGTAACCACTACGTGCACGTCCTCAGTTCACACGGTAAGTCGTAAGGCCTCCAGAGGCATCCCGCGTCCATGCTTCCTACCTAAGCTGTTCTGTATTCTATTCTGCGAGCGCCTCCAAAAGGGGTTCATGAGCCGCATGGCAACTGCCCCAATTACTCCGGAGGCTTTGAGCCGCGGACGTGAGCGGAGACTGGAGTACCGTGCGCTCCTGCATGAGGCCGCGAAATGAATCTCGGCCCTAGCGAGCATGCATCACTCCACATGACGGCTGGGCAGGCAGTCTGGCTCTTGTTACTGAAGGACGCCTCCAAGTTGTATGGTAGATCATGCAGTCAGCCACAATATCGCGAATCCGTACGATATTGGTCCAGGCCATTCTCTTGTTCGAAATAGGAGATTGTGGCGGTATCGCTTCGCTCGCTTCCCTCTTCTCTTGAGTGTGAGGTGGGGCATGGCGTGCGCGGCCATAATATGGCTGTTGATGTACGTGGAGACACTAAAAGGCATGGCCAAATGACTTGGGGAAGGACTGAGAAGCGAGCCAGCCACGGGAGAGGTGATAGAGACGCCAGTCTTCTATAAAAGCCGCTCGAAATCCCGGCGCTGAACTGGAATACCATCGTCTCAGCGCCTCTTCTACCTCGCTAAAGCATCTTGACACCCCTGAGACTCCATTTACCTATCTCCAAATCACTTTCCTCCCGAGCTATCAACATGAAGTTCTTTTCTCTCGTCCTCCCGGCACTCGCCGCTGCAGCTCCGGCGACCAATGTCGTCTTCGGTGGCAATGCCCCAGACCCATCCCAGGTGCAAATCGAGGGTGTGAGTCAATGCTTGCTTGACATAATCTTGGGAAACAGATGATTAACTCCATGTCAAGGTCAGCTATGGTGGCTCAGGCTGCCCTCAGGGCTCCGTGGCTTCCATCATCTCGGACGACAGGACGACCATGACCCTGATCTTCGACTCGTACATTGCGTCGATCGGACCGGGTGTCGCCATCACCGAGAACCGCAAGAACTGCCAGCTGAACATCAACATCCACTACCCACCCGGGTTCCAGTACTCGATCTTCTCCGCCGACTACCGCGGTTATGCTGGCCTCGACGCCGGCGTCACCGGCACCCAGAAGAGCACGTACTACTTCTCCGGCCAGACCAACCAGGTCAGCACCGAGAGCGACCTTGTCGGCCCCATGGACCAGGACTACCTCTTCCATGACGTCGCCAAGAGCACCTCCGTGGTGTGGTCGCCTTGCGGCGCTGAGGGTCTGCTGAACATCAACTCGCAAGTCCGCGTTGCTAGCAACAACAGACAGGCCAATGGCGAGCTGACCACCGACTCGATCGACACCAAGTTCACCCAGGTGCTGTACTTTAACTGGCAGAAGTGCTAGAGTGGCAGTGGGCAGAGGTCAGAGGCCAGGCAGTGGTCAGAAGATGGTTGGCTGGACTGATGATGTGGGAGTTGAGATGCTGTAGCACAGGTAGCATAGAGAGCCACACACCGTTGATCAGAAGAGATGCTTCCATTCGTCCATCCAATCAGAGCCATGCAAGTGACTGTTCTCAGGCGCTTCTTCGGTACTCCCCACAATACCGTCTGATCCTCGCTGCCCTCCGATCTCCCCTATGGCTCGCCCCGGGATTCATTCATGGGGGGCCCGAGTGGGGCAGCAGGGTAGCGCGAGACACAGTTCAAAATCAGATGGAAAAAGACTCTTCCCCATTTTTTGTCGCATCCGTTTCCCTTCGAACGCCACTCGGACGGTAGAACGACACACTGCAAACGACTCGGTAGATGTGCAATGCTGTGTACAGCCGTGGAACATACGTCTGTACTTCTCGCCACATCGAAATAACAATGTAGGACCTAGCCAACCCACTCAACTCTCTTTCTTCCTGAAACATTCACACACACCTCCCCAAGAAGAACCTCACCAGCATAATGTCCTGCCGCCCCGCCATATCCTCCATGTCCCTCGGCCGCGCGAGCGTCCACTCCATGCCTTCCAAACTCGACGCAGCAGCAGCAGTCGGGATCCAAGGCATCGAGATCTTCCACGAAGACCTGGACCAAGCCGCGGCAGCACTCCCCGGCGGCTCTACGCCCTCGACGCGCCTCCAGACAGCGCATACCTTCCGCTCACTCTGCTCCAGCCTGGGTCTATCGATTCTCTGCCTCCAGCCGTTCATGCACTCCGAAGGCCTCCTGGACCCGTCCGCACGCTGGACCAAACTGACCGAGTTAGCGGAGTGGATGTCCCTCGCGTGCGCACTGGGGACGGACCTCATCCAACTCCCAGCATCCTTCCTCCCCGCAACCCAACTCAGCTCCGACATCGACATCATCGCCGCCGACATGCGGGAAGTCGCCGATCTGGGCGCCGCGCACTCGCCTCCGCTGCGGTTCGCGATGGAAGCGCTGTGCTTCAGCACGCACGTCGACACGTGGGAAGCGTCCCTCGCGGTGGTGCGGAGAGTCGACAGGGCGAATTTCGGACTGTGTCTGGATACGTTTAACATCGCCGGGCGGGTGTATGGCGACCCCGCCGCTGTGGACGGGATGGTGCCTGATGCATGCGCTGCGATGGATGCGACTGTGGCGCGACTGGCGCGGGTCCCGAGGGAGAAGGTGTTCTTCATTCAGGTCGTGGATGCGCAGCGCCTCGAAGCGCCGCTGGTCCCGGGCCATGAGCTTTATGATGAGGAGATGAGTCCGCGGATGGCGTGGTCTCGTAATTGTAGGCTTTTCTACGGGGAGGAGGAGAGGGGCGCGTATTTGCCTATTACCCAGATCGTGAAGGCGATTATTTGTGATGCTGGGTATAGGGGATGGGTCAGTATGGAGTACTTTAACAGAGATATGGCGGAGCCGGGGGCGGATGTGCCGAGACAGTTGGCGGGACGGGCGATGAGGGCTTGGAGGAGATTGGAGGATGATCTGGGGCTTGTGGATGGGGAGGTGGTGTCCGGTCCGTTGGAGGAGGTCGTGAGGGAGCAGACGCAGTCGCAAAGGACTGTGCAGCATGTTGGACATCGTGCAGAGGTCAGTGTACTGTGATGGCTGCATAACGAACCTTGTTTTATCGGAGTCTGGGTAGGAGGCATATGATGTACACGATCAACTCATGAATACATGTCTATACGAAACTCTTATTTATATATGTCTCTCACGCGGCTGCAGTAGCCTGGGCAGCCCGCTCCTGTCCTGCGCTGCTTTCCATTACCTCGTCCAACGACACCTCTCTATACTCGCCTCGTTCGAATGGCTTCATAGGCTTAAGTCCGTACTTTTGGAACATCGCTTTATCCTCGTCCCAGCCATTGCATTCTGTAGTAAGCATCTTTTCGCCCGTGAAGATGGCATTGGCTCCTGCCGAGAAGCACAGGATCTGCTCGGGCTCGGACATTGTCGTGCGGCCGGCGGCTATGCGGATGATAGTCCCAGGCATGACCAGACGGGCGGTGGCGATTGTGCGTAGGATTGCGTCGAAACCAATGCGTTTGCGTGCGGGGTCATCGCCCAGTGGGGTGCCTTTTATCGGCACGAGAGCGTTCACGGGGAACGACTCGGGATGCGCAGGCAGCGTCGATACGGTGTAAATCAGTCCGACGTGGTCTTCGGGCTTCTCACCCAGACCAAGGATACCGCCTGAGCACACGTTGATACCGGCATTGCGGACGTGGGATAGCGTCTGCAGTCGCTCATCGTAACTCCGGGTGGTAATGACCGAGGGATAGTGCTCGCGTGAGGTGTCTACATTGTGGTTGTATGCCGTCAGGCCAGCTTCTTTCAGCTCTTCGGCCTTGGGAACAGCGTATCAGCCACAGGTCTCGTCTGCGCTTGTTGGGGTCACTCACCTGGTTCTGGTCGATCATGCCTAGCGTGACGCACACCTCCATGTCCATGGCCCGGATACCCTCAACCATAGCCTTGACGTTCTTGAGACTCGTCTTCCGGCCTCGCATATCTCTCCATGCCGCACCCATGCAGAATCGCGTGCTTCCATTGTCCCTCGCTATGCGGGCCTTTTCCAGAACCTCATCGACCGGAGACATGCGGGTTGCTTTCAGGCCGGTGTTGTACCGTGACGACTGGGCGCAGTATGAGCAATCTTCAGAGCATCCGCCAGTCTTGATGTTCATCAAAGTACACATCTGGACCGCCGAGGGGGAATGGAATCGTCTGTGCAGCACGCCCTGAGAAACAGTCTGTCAGCTTCGCTGTGCGGGCCCGTGTTCGCCCAATCTTACAGCCTGGTGGGCCAGCTCCATGAGCGGCGTATTGTATATCTCGCGGATCTCATCCTTGGACCAGTCGTACCGCGGTGCTGTGGCATTGACGGCGCTGCTCAGCGGGTTGACGACTCTCTGGACGGGCGAGGAGCCGGCGATAGACGAGAGGCGGTCGTCGATCGGGGTGCCGAAGCCGCGACGAGCGACAGGCTGGACCAATTGCTGGACGGACAGCGCAGCGCGCTTGGGAATGGCCGAGCGCACCATGTCGAGCTGTAGTGAATTGACCGATTGTCGAGAGAAGAAGCCGGAGGGCGGACCGGGTGTGAATTATCAATTAGCAGGAAATGGGCGAATCGAGGTCGGCTTTGGTTGAGCCGCGCAGCTCGGCTTAAGGACAAAGGGTGGGGGGGACTGAGCTCCGTTGTTCCCCGCCCATCTTTCCCCCTCCAACTCCTCCATTCCGCTGCGGTTGATTGGGTGTGGGATTCGTCCTCCCGCCTCCGCCATTTGTAGCTGCGACTTCCTCTCTGGCGTCACGCCTTTCACCCTACAGTCGCCAAACAAGCGCCGATGCCACAATCATGCAGCAAGGAATAATTTTGCTCCATAGACACGCCTGCATGTAGGAGCTATTCCATGGGCTGCTCACATTGCTGCCACGATAATGTAGTACCATATGTATGGATTTCATTCTCTCATCAAAACATGATCTGAATCTCTGGTACATAAAAAGTGCCCCTTTTTCATGGTACAATCCAACAATGTATAGTAGCATAGACTCGTACTGCGCAGACGCATGGCCATCACACCTTCTCGTCGTACGAGGTCGCGCGCTCGACGTGCGACATCCTCGTCTTCTCCGCCGTCAAACCGGCACCATCGGCCTCGTGGCGGAACTCCGCCTCTTCGGCGCGTGTCTCCTCGATGACGATGCCATGAGCCTTGCGGACAGGTCTGATGGAGAATAGCCTGTCCATACGCTCGAGTGGTACGCCCTTGGTCTCCGGGACCGTGAAGAAGGCAAACACCACCGAGATGAACATCATGCTTGCGAAGAAGATGTATACACCATATCCGTTCTTTCCCATCTTCAAAAACATCTGGCTTGTAAAGCGAGAGATAAGGAAGTTCCAGAACCAATTGCTGGCAGCAGCAGATGCCTGGCCAAGAGCTCTGTAAGAAATGTCAGTCATGATTACTTTCACATCGGAGTCAAAGTACGAACCTCGTATTATGGTCGAACATCTCGGAGTTCAGCACCCACGGCGTGCCGTTCCATGTGGGCGTATAGAATGCCGTCCAGAGGTAGAAGAAGAAGATTGCCGCAACACCGCCGGACGAGAGGTGGGTGTTCTTGGTATTGAATGGTGCCAACTTGATGTAAGCGCCGATGATGTACATGCAAGTACCGCCACCAGCACCACCAATCATGAGCAGATTGCGACGTCCAACTCTGTCGATGAGGACGAATAGCCAGAGGAAGGTGATGGCGGTCTTGACAACACCAAAGATACCGGTGGTCAAAAAGCTGTTGTTGGTACCTTGAATGCCGATCGACTTGAACACGGTGGGCGAGTAGTAGTTGATGGCGTTGATACCGCTGCCGTTCTGGAACATGAACAGGAGAGTGCCCAAGAGAAGTCTCCACTGGATAGAGCGGCTCTGCCTGACGGCCTTGAATGGCTTCCAGAAGCCGAGACCAATGCCAGATTCTTGCTCCGAAATAGCAGCGTCGACTAGTGCGACCTCTTCAACCATGTAAATGTGATCGGTCGGGAGCTGGCGAATCCATGAAAGATTCTTCAAGGCCTGTTCCCTGCGGTTCTTGCTGAACAACCAGCGAGGCGACTCATGCAGCCAGAGTGATCCGAAGAACAAGAGACCAGCGGGAATGAGCTGCACTGCAAAGGGAATGACCCACTGCTTGTGACTCGGCGCAATGTGCTTGTTGATCCCATAGCTGATCCAAAATCCAACGAGGCCGCCGACTTGCCAGCCCATCTCGTAGGTGCCGACGAGGCGGCCGCGGATGGCGGGAGGTGCAAGTTCGGAGATGTAGATGGGTGTGATCATCGAGACGCCGCCGACACCGAGACCGGCGATGACACGACCACCAATGATGAGACCGAGATTGGGAGCCTGGGCCGCACAAGTCATGGCAGCACCGATGCAAAAGATCAGCGACCAAAAGGTCAGGCCCCACTTGCGACCGATGAAGTACGAGGTAATGAAGGCACCGAGCGAGCCGAAAAATGCGCCGGCCTGGTAGACACTGACGATGTTCTCCTTGACAAGAGCGAGGTGGTCTGCAGTCATTTTGTTGAAGTGGAACTCATCGACGAAGGAAGGCAGCGCAATGGTGGTACCGATGAAGGCCGAGTCATAGCCGATCATGCATGATGCAAACGAGGCGACCGCGGCGCAGACATAGACGCGCCAGTTGTAGACCTGCTTTGGCGTGGGCCGGTCTTCGACCAGAGCGAGAATACCCATGGTGGTGGCGAGTGGCAAATGTAGGGGTAGAGAGTAAAAAGGTCGTCGAAATAGAATTCGGAAGAGGATGAGGTAGAGACTCGACCTGCGATCTATCTACCTTTGCCGTTTGATCGACGGATGAGAGAGTGGAACTAGATCTGGGGAGACATGGCGAGTTATATAGACCGATCCGATATTATTGAACCCTACCCCATGGGGGTGCGTGGTTCGCGCATCCCCAGCTCCCACGTCGGGGCGTAAGACCGGGAAACGAGTTGTGGAAAAGAGTTGATCAGCAACATCACGGCACGCGCTGGAGCGGGGTCGGCATCTGCGATATCGCCAGCGAAACTGAGGGATGAATATTCTACCGGCGGACTCGAAGACTGATGGCGGGAACTAGCGGACTCGGATGGCTGGAAGACTGATGACTTGGACTCTGCCCTAACGGTCGACACGCGGATATCAGGGTCCAGCCGGGTAGGAAAGTGCTGTTCCTTTCCGGGGTGCGGCTCGCCTGGCCCTGCTTTCGGCGTGTTCTGGGCCTGTAGACAAGACGCCACGCGCTACGTTGAATGAGTTACCGGCCAGACGTGCCAATTTCTTCGAGACTGCCAGTAACAGACATCCGAGGCCGTGAGCGCCTAGGCCACTTATGCCCCGATCACTTCCGTTCTGCTGCGATATAGTCATCTGCCGACGATACATGCGGCTCCGGCTACTTCTGTGGCGTATATGCAGCACTGTCCAATGGAATTTTTGTAGAGCTGCGAGAGCGCGATTGATGGGGCAGTCGATGAGGCCGTTGGTTGAGATGATTGATGGAGTACTTGACGGGGTCCTCAAGCGATGTTTGAAGCGATGTTCAGACGGGCCATCAAATGCGCATCGAACAATGAAGTTGATTGGACACTGATCAAGGTATTTGACAGGAAGCTTTAGACAGCATTCGACAAGACAATCATCGAGGTAATTCATAGGCCATGCATCGAGATAATTTTCAGGACATGTAATGTAACAGTCGACAGGACATTTGACCAGGGTTTACAATCGGCATCTAGGCGAGCAGCAAGACCATCAGCAGGGCTCTTCCTAAAAGGTTGATGAGAGCACCACTTGGCGCAGAGCTGTTGAAGATATCTGAAGCCAGCCCCAGTCTTAAATATTGCCCTCGTGACAGCATATCAGTGCACCCTTTTCGAAGCATACGTAGTCGCCAAGTTGATTGTAAGACCGCACGATGACAACCTGAATGATAACAGTATAGCCAAGAATATGTTGATCCACCAACAATTTCCTCTTATCTGATGAGATAGAGGAAGATGGGAGTGCCGAGTACATGCCAAGTGCCAACTCTGCCAATAATTCATTGGCAAGTGCTACATATACACCATGAGATTAATCAGACTTGTAATCGTCATCTTGTCGGCAGATGACTCGATCATAACAGAGCGGAACTGATCGCGCTCAGGTGGCTGGCAGTCATGTTGAACGTGGTGAACGATCAATAGTAGCCCGGCTGGAACTCCAGCTGTCAGCCCTTTGGCCTTCAGAAGCAATTCTGGAAAACCCCATATTGGTTCCTGAATTTTTCGATGTCGGATCCGGGGGCACACAGCGGCATTCGTGCAGATCGAACCAACAGAAAATGTTGTTAAACTCGAAAATTTGGTTTGCCTAGTGCGGGGCCTCAGAGATAAGGACTCGGCGAGTGATGGGATTGATTAACGTACGAAAAACCCCGGGGCACGCACCACAGCACGCAGCAGTGACGGAATGCGGCTCTGAGGCCGTGTTGTGGGACCAGCTGCGTCGCCGGCCCGGCTGTGCTACCATCGACTAGCCTATGATCGCCCGGCTTCTTTTAACTGTCTTTCCCCTTTCTGAATCAACATCCTCGGCCTTTTTGACTTTGCCTTTACCGGCCCCCGATGACGGACCTGCCGCCATAATTCTGCGTAATTGTCGCCGGTCAACGAGACCTCACTCCGCCAATGAACCTGTCTCGTCGTATCTTTGGTCCTTGGCGGTCTACGCATCTCCGCAGTATACCAATGATGTCTCCCCTTTGCCCAGCATTGGGGCGGCGGCCGTGCATTGGCACATGCTGCGCATCAATGCTTGGTCTGAACGAACGACCTCTGATGTTGGTCCCAGCATATTTAACTTCCTGTTTGCGTCCATTTATTCCGGTCTTTTTTGTCAAATAATTGCATTCTTTTACCAAATCTTTCGTCATCGGCTCTGCTAAGAAATCCTTTTCAATCTTTACTGTTCCGTCCATTAGTTAGTGGCACGTGACAACGATCTGTCGTGCCAGGGCAGGCACTTCCGACAACCATGTCATACGTCAATCCTGGGCCGCCGACGGTCTTCAATGGCACCGATGCTGCGCTGGGAGGCGACTCCAGTAAGTGTTCTGCACGTATGAAGCGATGATTTCTGACCATGCCCTTCAGACACCGAGAATCTTAATCAATGGTATCAGGCAGGCGACCAGGCCTATATCATCGTGGCCTCAGCCATGGTGCTGATCATGGTGCCCGGTCTTGGCTTCCTGTATTCGGGTCTGGCGCGTCGTAAATCTGCTCTGAGCATGCTATGGGCTTGCATGGCCTCGATGTCAGTCATTACGTTCCAGTGGTACTTCTGGGGCTATTCCTTGGCCTTCAGCCAGTATGCTACGAACGGCTTCATCGGCGACCTCAAGAAATTGGGGCTGATGGACACCCTCGGAGCCCCGAGCCCAGGCAGTCCGCTGATTCCAGATTTGCTGTACGCGTTCTACCAGGTCAGCTATTCCAATTCTCATATTATCGACGAATAGCACTTGCTGACTGCTCTACAGATGCAATTTTGTGCCGTAACCGCCGCAATCGTCGTCGGGGCTGTTGCAGAGCGAGGACGGATGCTCCCGGCCATGGTCTTCATCTTCTTCTGGGCCACGCTCGTTTACTGCCCAATCGCGTGCTGGGTCTGGAATCCAAATGGGTGGGCGTTCAAATGGGGAGCCCTGGATTATGCCGGCGGTGGGCCTGTCGAGATTGGCTCTGGCATGTCAGCACTGGCCTACTCATGGGTCCTTGGGAGACGCCAGGACAAGATGATGCTGAACTTCCGACCACATAATGTCTCGTTCATCACCCTCGGAACCGTCCTGCTCTGGTTCGGATGGCTCGGCTTCAATGGTGGCTCGGCATTTGGTGCGAATCTTCGTGCGGTCATGGCGTGCTGGAACTCGAATCTGGCTGCCATGTTCGCAGCCATCACTTGGGTCGCACTGGACTTCAGGCTGGCACGCAAGTGGACCATGGTGGGCTGGTGCTCGGGAACTATCTCAGGTCTTGTGGCTGCTACACCCGCTTCTGGATTCATTCCTCCCTGGGCTGCAGTGATCTTGGGTATCACTACCGGAGCCATAGCCAATTTTGCCACGAAGAGTGAGTAGTACAGATTTACCTTCCGGGCTGTTGCTGACCTGTCACAGTCAAATACTGGATCAAAATAGACGATTCCATGGACGTCTTCGCCGAGCACGGTGTCGCTGGTATTGTGGGCTTGATTTTCAATGGATTGTTTGCAGCCAACTACATTGTTGGACTCGACGGTGTCAACACAGGCCTCGGATACGGCGGTTGGCTGGACCACAACTGGAAGCAGTTGTATATTCAAGTCGCCTATGCAGCCGCTGCGACAGGCTATGCGTTCGTGGTATCGGCCATCATCGCCTTCGCAGTGAATAAAGTGCCCGGCCTGCACCTCCGCGCCTCGGACGAGGCAGAACTGATGGGCATGGACGACGACCAGATCGGCGAGTTCGCCTTCGATTACGTCGAAGTCCGCCGCGACTACCTCGCCTGGACCCCGTCTCGGCCCACGATCCCTGGTGTCGAACAGTCGGTGCCAGATGAAGAACGTCACGGCATCACAGAGTTTGGCCAGATGATCGAAGGCAAAACCCCGAGTGACGGAGGCGAGCATAACGCAAGGAAGCATGGCGCTCTGACCGGACGTCGCCATGCGGAAGCTTACGAAAAGGTCGAGAGGGGTGAGCGTTAATCATTGTATATATGTATATTTAGAGGCAGAGCGACTTTGAAAAGGATACAAACAAAAGAGCTAGAATAGGCGTTTCTGAAAGTCAAGAATGAATTCACATGATGTTACCTACAATTCCCGTTGCGTTCATTCCACGCTTGTATGATGCTCATTTATAATCCACATGACCGGACGGCTTGTGAGAATTTGCTAGCAAGTGGTCCATTTGGTAGTCAGATTAGGAGCCCCACGAGTTGTCTGGCGAATCATTAGAGGTGTAAGCAAACAGGTCTTCTTCCAATTCTCAGAACATGGACCGACGTTTCCCTTCCCCGCACAAAGATTGGCCTGCCCCGCGCCTCGCATTTTATGATTTTCTGGCCCTCTACGTCTCAATACCTTTAATCTTTCTACAATCTTTATGACGACTTGCTATTTATCAACGATACCCAGAGCGAAGCCTTTCGATCAATACAACATCTCATCGCCGCCATTGGGCGCAAACACAAGCCACACCGCCAACCCCGCGACGGGCAGGGCAATTCGCAGCGGCGCAAGCACGGCGGCTTCGTCCGCGGCGTAACTGGCGGCAAGAAGCCCATCATGGGCCAGGACGAGTCGTCGCCCATCGACGAGAGCATGCCGGCGGCTACGCTGAAGAGCCGGACACTGGATGGCGTGGCCGAGTACATACGCAGCGGGCGCGCGCGGCGCATCGTCATCATGGCTGGCGCGGGCATATCCACCTCCGCCGGGGTACCAGATTTTCGCTCGCCGGACACGGGCCTGTACGCCAACCTCGCCAGGCTGGATCTGCCCTTCGCAGAAGCGGTGTTTGACATCTCGTACTTCCGCGAGAATCCTCGTCCGTTCTATACACTGGCCAAGGAGCTCTATCCGGGCACGTTCCGGCCAACGCTCACGCACTGCTTCTTCCGCCTCCTGCACGAGAAGGGGAGGTTACTGAAGCTCTTCACGCAGAACATAGATTGCCTTGAGCGTGCGGCGGGCGTGCCTGATGAGGCTATCATTGAGGCACATGGCTCGTTCGCGCACGCGAGCTGCATCGACTGTCGCGCCGCCTTCCCAGACGAAGCCATGCGCGCCGCGGTAGACGCAGGCTCCATCCCACGATGCGAAAGGTGCAGAGGACTGGTCAAGCCCGACATTGTCTTCTTTGGAGAAGCCCTGCCCGCCTCATTCCACGCCAATCGCAGCGTGCCCGAACAAGCCGATCTGGCCATCGTACTAGGCACAAGCCTGACGGTCCAGCCCTTCGCCAGCCTCCCCGGTTTCTGCAGAGAAGGCACGCCCCGGCTGCTGATCAACAAGGAACGAGTCGGGGGTCTGGGATCGCGGCCGGACGACGTGCTCTTGCTTGGCGACTGCGACGCTGGCGTGCGCAGATTGGCCGCGGCATGTGGCTGGGAAGCGGACCTCGATCGGCTGTGGAAGGAGATTAACCCAGCCGCTGCCGCTGTAAAGGAGGAGCAGGAGGAGGATCTACAGAGCAAGACTGCGGATGACAGACTCGCGGATGAAGTCGATAAGCTCTCGCGAGAGATTGACGATACCCTGGCGGTGTCACGGCGGCATGAGGAACTCGTGCGGCGCGAGGCGGATGGCAAGTCGAGTCCGTCGCACACTAGATCTGCAGGTGGAGGAGATACGGCCGATGATCCTGCTGCGGAAGGGTTGTTGGCACACGTATTTCCGCATATGAAGAAGGGGTCATCTCTATAGACATCATACGTCAGGTGTAACAGATTATTTTGTATCAAAGTAACATAAGTCTGCCGCTCTTTGTTGTCTAATAGTGGAGGGTATAGAAAGTCCAAGGAATGTTGTCGTGTTGTTGATGGCTCCCGGTGCCGTAGCGCCACGTGACTTCGGCGCACCATAAACGCACACTTAAGTTTACACGCCTTGCGGATATCAAGCAGAGCGATATCGAGTCGAAGGATTTGCAAAGGAAATATGAGGTGGCCGTCGACGACCAGTAGTAGTTGTATGTGTGGGGGCCCGAAGACAGCAACTCCGCCCTTCTTCTTCACTATTCATCATCCCACCTTGGACGGCTTCCAGCTGCTCCATGCGAACTGGTGGATCCATCTGGTCCACTGCCCCTTGACAGCTCTCATCTGTCCGTTTTCCTTCTCATTAAGATTTTGTATCCGCTCCGCTGGACAGCCAATCATGGCCCGCCGCCGTTGGCTCCAAAGCTCACCGGCGGCGACTAATGACCGCAACGGCTGCCACCAATGTCTGGCAAAACAATCTTTGGCCTGGCTACCGAGCGATGGCCGCGCAAAAAAACGGATTCGCCATTGATTATATTATGAAGTCAGACATGGATCGGTCTACGCAAGCAATCGCCGTCGCTTGGCCGGTCAATCTCTCTTCCTCCTTCGGCCTTTGTCTTCACCACTTCTACATTCCCTAACATACAGCATCACACATGAGAGCTTCGCGGGTTTCTTTGCGTTTATGATCGCTCGCGTCTTCATGAGAGTAGGCTCCTAAACAATCTAAAAAAAAAGCTGCTGGAAACACCACCCAGGAGGTTCTGGGCAGTATGCTCTTCTCACACATGAGTGTGGCCCTTCGGGTGCTGCTCTCTACACTCTTGGTGCGATCAGTCGTCGCCTCGAATTCTTCGACAGATGTAACCACATATGTTACATACGTCGACGACGAGGGCAATGAGATCTATCTGGCAGACAACCGGAAGCCGGCCCTGTACACGGATCAGTTCGCACAATGCATGGACTCCTCCGTCATGAACCTCACCAGATTTGACGCCGCCTACTACAAGGACAACATGACTGTTTTATTCCATCTCGAAGGCTCGACATCGCTGTGGAATGAGAGCCTCATGATGTTTATAGGTGTCTACGCCTACGGAGAGAGCAGATTCGATCTGACGTTCAACCCCTGCAGTGCCAACATTGCAAGTCTTTGTCCTGCAAACGCCAATGTCAGCATTGAAGCCGACGGGATCATCCCAGTCGCACCTTCGGACGTTGCCAACATCCCACCTATCGCCCTGTCCATTCCCGATTTTGAGGGCCAAGCCATCCTGCGTATCTTCTCAAATTCCTCGCAGAGCGAGATCGCCTGCTATACAGCCGTCGTTACCAATGGCAACTCATTCTCGCAGCCCGCTACGGTCGGCACTGCACTCTTCTTATTCACGCTTGTTGCCATTGTGGCTTCTTTTGCGACTGCGATCTATGGAGATCATATTCCCACCATGAGAACGCATTACGCCCACTCATTGTCAGTCGGCGTAGTCTTTGCGGTGTTCCAGCATATCTACTTCACTGGCGCTCTGTCAGTCAACTGGCCGAGTATTCTGGTTGCTTGGTGGTCCAACTTCGCATGGGCTGCGGGCATGATTCATACTACTGGTATGCAAGCTTCGATCAACGCTTTCGTCGGGAACAATGTCGGCAACACTTCGATGGTGGGCGCTGCCGATGCTGGATCTACTCAAATGAACCTTGGTGGAGGATTCAACTTGGCCTCGATCTACAAACGTGCTATCAATCCTCTGATTACGAGGAATGTAGCACATGACTTGTATTCGAACGATCCATTCGAGATGCTCAAAAGGCAGACCGTGGGACATCGATTTGAGCAGGCTCTCCAGCGTCGTGAACTCGCCAACAGCTCTAGCGGCTATTTCTGGTATGGCGACTACGTTGGTGCTGGTATGCCCTTGCCCGGTAACTACTCAGGATTCGCTGGTACACTGGCACAGAGCTCTATTCGGGCATCCAATGCTTTCCTTACAGGATTCTGCTGGCTTCTCATCATCCTGTTAATGATCGGATCAGGTGTTACGGCCTTCAAGTGGGGCATTGAATTGACGGCCAAGCTCGGATGGGCACGCCGAAGCTATCTTCCATTATTCCGAAAACACTGGGTCTCATACGGCATAGCGACAATTCTGCGCTCGTGCTCTATTGCATTCTTCTCGATCATGTTTTTGTGCATGTTTGATTTTTACTATCAAGATTCAGCTGGTCCCAAGGCTATCGCCACGTTAGCATTCATCGTCTTTTTCTTTGGCACTATCGCTATTGTTGCATACGCTTATTATTATCGAGTGCAGTCTGCTGGATATGCTGCCAAGCGTGCACAAAGTATGCAACAGAGCACTGGATCGCTTCAGAATTTGGTGCCCGACAATGACCGCTACAAATTGCGTCAAAACAGATTGTTCACCTTCTTTCAACAAGTGAATATTCTCGGACAAGAGCCTTACTCGATCCACGAGGATGAAGACTATCTCAGAAGGTTTGGCTGGCTGACTGCACGATTTCGTAGGAGCAGATGGTGGTTCTTCGGAGCCTGGTTCTTCTATGAGTTCATTCGCGCTTGCTTCTATGCGGGAGCCGCCAATCACGCTCTCACTCAGGTTTTCGGCCTCTTGGTCGTGGAAATTGTCTCTTTTGGGCTACTTATCTGGATTCGTCCTTTCGAAGGTCAGCGTCTGAATGCGCTGGTCGTTTACATGCTCGGATTCAGTAAGGTGACATCTGTAGCACTGTCGGCTGCCTTTGATGTCACTTTCAACCTTCCTCGAATCATCACTACTGTCATTGGCATGATCATCGTCGTGATTCAAGGCCTTTTGACCATCGTCACTTTGAATGCGGTGGTAGTTGGCGCCATCTCGTCGTATATGTCAATCTCGAGGAACAAGGAAACCCACGAGTTCAAGCCCGAGAAATGGCGAAAGTACAGAGAAGACTATTTTGACCACTTGAACAGAGCAGCCCACGAGTTGCCTCCACCTGTCAAGGAGAAGCCCGAGTCTCCTCCCCAGCTACCTCACGGACCGTACTTCAGCGTATCATCCGTTCGACGCGTGAACAAGATACAGGACTATGATCCGACGATCGGTGGAATGATGCGAATGGATCCAGCTTTGTCGGTACTTTCACTGCAACCGCCAAGCAGAGTTATGAGCCCGACAGGTGAATTCTTTGGTCCCGTAGGCCGCATCAGCTCTTCTTCTAGCACCTTCGCTCGCACGAATCTACCCTTTGGCGCCCGTCCAATCCAGCCAAGCTGGAGTCTGCACGACGGCGAAGACGATCGATCCATCTGCCTGGTGGACATGAGCCAGTCCCTGCCAGAAGATCCCTCGGTGATGATGGCATCGACGGTCTCCACCGCCTCTCTCCAAGCCATCACCCGTCCGGGCCTACTCGTCCCGAAACAGGTGCACGTGGTCAAGAGCATGGAGAATATCAAGGTCGGTCAAGCGCCCTCGCAAGACCCGGCGTTTCCGGATATACCGCGTCCCGCCTTCCGTCCGCGGTCCGGCACTTTCGGCACTCGTGGACCGTCGAGGGCGTCGAGCAGGAATATCACGCCTACCAGCGGGACGTTTCCACACCGCGATGCGCAGCGTGCGCTTCGATGAACGGAATGGACCACAATCTCTGTTGCTTTCTCATGAAGATATTTCGACAGTATATGCCCTCCCTACATGGCGACTTTTATTTCTACACTAATGTAATCATTAATTCTTTCTTTCACATCGTATTGGCATTTCGACCCCTCGAGCATATATCAGCTGCTGTGTATAGAAACACCTCATTGGCGGAACATCGGTCATGTACATATAGCATTCCATACTTTAATCAGACACACCATATTCATTATTGATCATCACTCTTCCGTACAGTGCACTTCCCTCATTCTCAACATCCTAGCCTCTTTGCCAGAGAGAGAAAAAGCAGCTTCCATCAAGCAAAGAATCTCTTCCTCGGCTTCTCGCTTTTCTGCCCACCTTCGTACCCCCTCTTCCCATTCCGCTCCTTCGACGACCCCTCGGCATCAGTCCTCAGCACATCCCTAATCGCTCCGCGCGAGAGACAACCGTCGATATGCGCATTGAACGAACGCATCTCGGCGCGCTGCGCGAGGCCGCACACGGGACACGTCCAGCTATCGTCTTCGGGGGCCTCCTTTCCCGCTGTGGACCCGCCGGCACCGCCGAGGGTGTTCGCCCTCGATAGCGCGCGCTGATTGGCGCGCTCCTCCTCCAGCAAGGCGCGCCATGCGAAGCCGTTGTCGTGCCGCGTCTTTGTGTCTTGTTTGTGCATTTCGTCATGGTCTTGTGAGAGGCGCTCCACCGCGGCGAAATCTTCCCGTCGCTCCTGCGCGGCGGCGGCTTCGAACGCCGCGTCCCCGTCGTCGGCTGGCCAGGCTTCCCACTCCCCGTCTGTCGCAGCAGAGTGCGGTGAGGCGTCGGTCCGCTTGCCGAAGAATTCCTGCGCCGACGGCTTGCGCATGCTGACTAGATGCGTCAGACGCAGTCCCATCAGTCGGAGTTTGAAGTTTGGCATTTCGGACTCGAGGCGTGCGAGCATGGGCAGGGCGAATTTGTACAGGTCGTCTGCGGCGTGGACGGCTTTTGGCGGCGCGACTTGGCGGGTCAGGACCTCGTAGGTGTGCAGTTTTATTTTGAGGACTAGGGTGCGGCCTTTGAATTGCGTGCGGTCGCAGTCTTTCGACAGCTCGGAGGCGATCCAGCGCAGCTTTTCGCGCAGCTCGGTCGGGTTCGACATGTCGTGGAATGTGCTCTCTGTGCCGACACTTTTGCGCTCGTATTCTTCGGCTGGCTGCACGTTGGTCCGTCCGAGACCCAGGTATACGCCGATCAAGAACTCGAACGCCTTGTCGCCGAAGAGCTTGCTGAGATACTGCCGCTGGCCGTAGATGTCGCCACAGGTCTTGACGCCGATGGCGTCGAGCTCGCGCTCGAACACGCGTCCTATACCGTTGACTTTCCTTGTCGGCAAGTCTCGCATGAACGAGAGTATGCTGACCCGGTCGGATGGCAGACGGAACTGGCCATTGGGCTTGTTCTTGTTGGAGCAGATCTTGGCCAGCTTGGTGTTCGCGGCAATACCGGCAGAGATAGTAATCTTACACGATTCGAACACTTCCTCTCGCATCTGTCGCACAGCGTCCTCGGGCTCCATGTGGTGTTCCTCACAATATGGCGTAATGTTCATGTACGCCTCGTCGATGCTGGCGCTCTCAAACCTCGGGTCATATTTGGCCAGTACTGCGCGCACTTCCGTAGCTTTGGACGTGTACTTTTCAAAGTTGAGCGGTATGTGAATCAATTGTGGACATAGCTTGTCGGCCACGAAGCCGGCCATGCCACTACGGCACCCAAATCTCCGTGCATGATAGTTGCACGTGGTCAGGACACCCTTGCCGACAGCAAAAGGCACATCGCGTAGCTCTGGATGGTCCAGTTCCTCGACTGCAGCGTAAAAGGCATCACAATCGATGTGGACGATAGCCTGACTCAGATCCCGGCCAAGCTCGAGCTGAGCAATGTAGTCGTCTGCCTTCCGCAGATCATGCTTCAGATCGAGCCTCTCCAGTTGCCGCTTCTTCGCCAAGATGCGGTTAATCTTGATAGTAAGGTTTTTGTCCTTATGCTCCTCATTGTTGAAGTACTTGCTCCCCTTTGATGCATTGTAGATGATTTCTGAGACTTTGCTCTGGTCGACGGCGTCTTGTCCAGCCTTGGTCAATGATGGGCCGAGTAGATGGTACTTCAAGGTGTGGTGCTGGCTCGCCGCGGGGGCGAGCGCTTCTCCTTCGACATTGCTGCGGTCGTCCTGGCCGGCGGAAGCGGCGAGCGTAGCGGTGAGGGTGTCACCATCATACTGGCCATCATCCTCGCCGTCGCTCATCGGGCCTCCATTTGATGTGGCGTCGTGGTGATTGCCTGGACTGACGTCGCGTGGTTGCTTTGGGGGACGCGTTTCGCCACGAGATGTCGAGCGCTGACTCAGAAATCCGCGGTCTCTCATACTACGACGCCCCACTCTGATTGGCTCAGATGGTCCTCTGGTCAAATTAGTCGCGACCCGAGTAGCACTACAACATATCCAACTCTCGAACAAAACCCCGAAGCTATAAAGCCGGAGATGCGATTGCTGGTTGTGTCTTCCTCATTACGTCCTATCAGGGTACGGTACAGTAGCGATAGCCCTTCCACAAAGTCTGCTTCGACCTCAAAGCAGACCGCAAACAATGATCACAAACATGGTCAGGTCAACACAACACATACTTCAAAAGGCTAATTCATTCTCTATACTATCTCAAAATCGTTACATCGAATCATACACTCCTCAAGCATCTGCTCCGCGCTAAAGTCGCAAGACAGTGGAACATCCAAGATTCCCAACCAAATAAAACTCTAGATATCGTTCCTGGAGAACACTTTTCCAAATAAGTTACGTAGAAGACCGTGTCTAGAGCATCACAGCAAGCACGCCGACAGCACCTGCCAGCACACCGCCTGCGGTAACGACGTGGGATCCAGGGGCAGCGGCCTTGCTAGGCTTTGATCCGGTGGTCGTGCTCGATCCTGCGCCTGAGATGCTGGCATTCGAGGGAGTGTTGGCATTTGACGACATCTTCAGCACCAGATCCTTGAGTGCAACGCCATTGGTGTTGAACACTGGCTGCGTGACGGTAGTGGCTGTCACCGAGACAAAGGCCGCGGTAGCAGACATTGAGACGCCAGAGTTGATCAGAGCCTGACCGCCGGAGGGCACGTCGGGGATCACAAAGGAGTTGTTGAAGCCAGACGACGAGATCAGGCTGCTCTTGCATTTCGGCGCGGCGCGGGACTCGGCGGTCGAGTTTGCGGCTTGGATCAGTCCGACGTCGATCTTGTTGTATTGCGTGAGGAGGTTCATGTAGTCGCCACCCAGATTCATGGACGCATTGCTGTTGATCGTGACCAGGCCAAAGTCGTTGCCTTCTTCGGACCACTCGTACACCAGACCACCGCTCAGCAGGGTCATGTTAGGGCCATAAAGGGCGAGCACCTCGTCAAATACTCGTGGAGCTACAAGGTTGCAGCCGTACTCGGAGAAGAAAATGGGGATCGTGGTAGGCTCGAACATAGCGGCCAGCGTGTTGTAACCAGAACTCTCATATGTGGCATCACCACCGCACCATGAGTACGAGTTCAGACCAAAGAAGTCGGAGCTGCTCGAATCTCCATTGTCGCATTGCAGATACTCCCAATTGTCCTGGAGAATGCTCGACACATCGGCGGCCGAGTATCCGACGGGAATCGTGCGAGGGGCGTGCTTGGCAATGTAGTTCTTTAGGTCTCGCTGGATTGCACGAATATAGGGCGGGTTCGGGCCGGAGGTGGGCACATCATTGATGATTTCATTACCAGCAAAGAAGCCCAGGAGGTTTGTGTAGCTCTTGAATGCCTCCACGACACTGAAGATGTGCGACAGGTAGTCCTTGTTGTAGGTGCCCGCAGGATCCGAGCGATCGAGGGACTGCCCTGCCAGCGGCGAGTTCACATCGAGGATTACATAGATACCTGCAGCATCGAATATCGACATGCACATATCATGATTCAAGGTCGGGTCGATGTTGTAGCAGCGGATGGTGTTGATTCCCAGCTTTTGCATGAGCACGGCATCTCGCAAGCACGCGCCGCCGTCACTCAGCGGGTCACCGGACCCTGTGCCATATGCAGATTGTCCACCAGGCTGGTAGTCGACGCCGATGATGGCGAAGCGCTGATTGTTGCTCGAATCCACAAAGGCCGAACCCTTCTTCACAATTGGGGGAAGACCTGCAAGAACCGGCGATAAGGACGCGAGGAGAAGGGCCGCATTGGTCTGGGCAAAGTCAGATACGGTCGATGGTCGGATGAAGCAGTCGGTGACTCACAAGACCAATCATCTTGAGGGGGCGGGTGAATGTGGAGATCGGCAATGCGCGGTGTATCTGATCTTCGACTCGCAAACAATTGCTTTGATAGGAAAGAAAGAGACGCTGCAAGACGACAAACAGAAGGGTATAGAACGGAGGAGGGGGAATTGAAGACGCGCAGGAGTACAAGTACCGCAGGCACAGAAGAAATCAAGAAGCGCAGACTATGCGAAACAGACTAAAAGTATACCAAACGATTGCGAAGGCGAGGCTGTCCCCACAGCGCAGCGCAGGGCGGCGGTCGGGCAGGGGACCAACAACAACTTTGATACCCGGCCGTTGTTACGCGCTAGTTCGTGCGAACACATGCTGATCATCCTTCCACGCCAGGGGCGTCCGCTTAGGGGTCCCACTGGGCTGCGACAGGGGAAATTGCTTCCACGAGCACCAATCGAATGGGCTGTTCTCATTCGTCAAGCATGGAAGGTCATCTATGATTGTGGCCCCTTTGGAACGTGCGTCTAGACGCCTAGTCGCCGCGCATGACAGGCATGACACTGTAAGCCTTTTCATCCGTCAACCCGGCCTTACCATGTCAAGACTTGCTATTCCCGTCGATCTGGCCGTTGCGCCGCTGAGGCGGCTGTGCTGGTTGCTACAGAACGACACGAGCGCATTACGTGCTATTCAATGGATGTCATTCTGCAAAGCTAGCAAGCTGTTGAGCAGTACAGAGCAGCATATACGAGCTATGAAGAATATTACTGACTCTTGGACTCTTATCCATACCGACACTACTTGGTGGGATCGATCAGCAGCTTGCCAGTCGTCCCGCGTCCCTGGATATCGTTGTGTGCCCTCGCGATCTCCGTCAGCGGATACACCTCGTGAATCCGAATGTTCAGTTCGCCTTTCGCGATGAAGTCGAGAAGCTGCTCTGTGTACAGGTCGAACTCCTCGCGGGTAAAAATGTAATTGAACAGAGTCGGTCGGGCGACTTTGGCGTTCTTCGCTGACAATCGACTAAAACTGGTCAGTATAATCTCTATGCTGGAACATTGGGCAGACCAAAACTCACGTAATAGTCAGCGGTGCTACCGCTCCACTAGCACTTCCGAAGCTTGCCAAAGTTCCTTTCCGAGCCAGGACATCAAGACTCAAGTCGAATGTTGCTTTGCCAACTCCATCGAAGACCGCCTTTACTCCTTCGCCATCGGTGTGCTCCTTGACCACCTTCTTGACATCTTCCTCCTCGTAACCAACGGTGACATTGGCCCCGTTTTCCTTCGCCAGCTGCCTCTTCTCCTCGGTGCTCGCCGTCGCAATTGTTTTTGCCCCGACCGCGCGAAGCAGCTGGCAGAGCAGCAAGCCGACGCCGCCGGCTGCCGCATGAACGAGCACCCAATCGCCCTTCTGCACATTGTACGTCTCTTTGATGAGAGTCAAGGCCGTCAGACCTTGCAGCAGTGCAGCGGCACCAACCTTCACAGGGACCTTCTCGGGGATTCGCACCACTTTTGCGGCATTGGCAGCCGTGTACTCGGCGTATGTGGCCTCGCAGAGGTACACCACCCTGTCTCCCTCCTTGAAGTCGTGAGTCTCCGTACCGGCTGGTATTGAGACCACTACACCTTCGGCTTCACGGCCAAGCATGTACGGGAAAGAAGGCGTCGGGTACAAGCCCGACCGGAAGTAAGTGTCGATGTAGTTGACGCCGACGAATTGGTTCCTGACTAGCACTTGGCCATCTTTCAACTTGGGGATTGGCAGGTCTGTCTTGTATTCGAGGACGTCCGTTCCGCCAGTCTTGTTGATGACAACGCCCTTCATATGCGAGGGTATCGACGCCATGGTTCGCGTGAGGGTACTGTGACTCGTGTTGGGCGAAGCTCTAGAGCGAACGAGACCGGACAAATGACTGTTGAAGAGACGTAGCCTCCGTATCATGGGTCAAGAATATCTAGAAAGCAGAACGAGGGCGGCATCGACCTGCTTGTTGGGACATGATCCCCCACACTGGCAACCCCGCATCTGCACGATCAATAATTTCTGAGTAATCGAACGCCAGTATTGCACCATTTCACCTTGTCTTGCCTAACAATTCGTGACCAATTTGCGAGCTCGCGTGCAGCCTACCTTGCACCTCATCTCGGAGGACCTACTAACGTGAGGACAGTCTTGTGCTGCTGACGGTGCGTGTCGGGCTCTTCGTGCGGATATCCTGGGCAGCTGGGAGGGCAGCGGAATACATCCGTGCCAGCACCAAGAGCTCGGTTGTTTCAACGATCATGGGACTGCTTAAATGGTACACATACTTTTATGGGAATGGTCTTGCTTGGTTCCGCTCGCCATGCTCGCATCACAAATTCTTCCACTCAGGCACATCCCATCGACCATGGCAGAATGGCTAGGACACGAATGAGAGGGCAGCAGACAGACGTTCGAGATTGACGTGGCTGCCGTGGCACAATAACTCTTCTCAATGGCCAACGATTTGAGAAGGCTTGCCCGGGGCGCTGGCACGAGTTTCCAAAGCATGTCCATCATCTTCGCCCGCTGGCCCTACGTCACCCTGCTTGGCCTGCACGTCTGCACGGATGAGGACCACGGACCCCCTCGGATAAGATAATCTGATCAATTCTTCGCCTGACGTCGGACCTTTCACCTGATAGTGGAGACCCTGCGAGTCGATCATTGCGTTTTGCCATGCTTTCCTCCTAGCCAGTATGACCCTGGCTCTTATGGTGTCTTGTTTTGGTTCGAACAAAGTTCCTTAGCATGGAGCGTGCTGTCATAACCGTGCGAGCGAGCTGTGCTTGCAGACAGGTAGGTCCTGAGCATAAAGTTGACCGCATCTCCCTCATCCCGTGCTACTCGGGTCCTTCTCTCAGCATTGAAATTCGAAAGCATCGCAAATTTGAGCGCAATACCCGAACTTACGCCTGCTACATGATGATCAAGTTTGACCCGTCCGCATGAATGCATATGCTTGCAAATGTGAGACTTTTCTTAATCCTATACTGGATTCCCTATCGGCACTTCTGCTGGATCGACTGTGATCAGACCTTCCACATCCTCTGAATTGATATGCCGTACAGCTGTAGCACAACGGCAAAAGGCAATCACATGAATACAAGTCCTTCAGCCATTGACTATACCTTTAACTAATAACCATATAGAGAGCGATATTATCAAGTCGATACACAGATGACCTCAATTTCGAGCCACCGCCATGGTGCTCGTAATGAACGGGCGTCTCTCCAGGCTTTCGAGCTCGACCGCGAAATAGACATAGCTACCATTAACACCGCACAACCACGACCATGGCACGCGGATCTAGCCATCATATCACAGAAGCGTTTGCGGCAGATTCTTGGCCTGAACCCTTTCAAAACTTCATACTTCGCGCTTTACCGACCTATGAGCAGCAGCAAGGAGCGCTTGCAAATATTCCTTGGTGTTCTCTCCGCCATCGCAGCTGGACTGCCACTCCCGATCATCGGTGTTATCTTCAGTCGCATCATCAATCAATTCCCGCCGCCCGAAAACGCTTTGCGAAACCATGTTGTCGAGCTCGTTGGTGTCGGCGCTGCTTACTTCCTGGTTACTGCTATCTACACCATCATATGGGGTCTCATAGGGGAGCATATCTCTTGGAAGCTTAGGCAGAGCTTGGTTGAACGCCTACTGGGCCTTGACCAGACATATTTCGATGTGCAAGACCCCGATATTGCCAGCTTGTTGACGGACAAGGTCGAAAGTATCCAGATCGGCACTTCTGAAAAGGTTGGAATCTTCCTGCAATCTATCAGCTACTTCATCGCCGCCTTTGTCGTAGGTTTCATTCTCAATGCTAGGCTGACCGGCATTTTGTTCGCCGCTGTTATTCCGGCCATGCTCCTCATCATCTCTCTGGGCTCAACCGCGGTCAATCGTTGCACGAAAAAGTCGTCGCTTTTTGCGGAACAGGCTGGAAAACTAGCCGAGTGCGCAATTTCTGCCGTCAGAGTAGTACAAGCCTTCGGAATGGTAGAGCATGTGGGGAAGGAATACCGTGGGTTTTTGCACAATGTAGCCATCCACACAACCAGAAAATCGACCGCTGCGGCTATCATGCTCGGAGCCGTATACTTCGTCGCGTACGCCGCCAATGGCCTTGCATTTTTTGAGGGATCGAGAATGGCCGCTGGAAAACCAAGAGGTGATGCAGGTTCAATCTACGCGGTAGTCTTCCTCATTCTCGACGCTTCGTTCGTGCTTGGTCAATTTGGGCCCTTTCTCGGTGCTTTCGGCACTGCTGCTGCGGCTGGCGAACAGGTCTACGACGTGCTCGACTGTGAGGATCCGGACATCGATGCTTATTCCAGAAAAGGACAAAGCATTAATGGAAACGCATTCGAAGACGATATTGAGCTCTTGGATGTGAATTTTGTCTATCCATCCCGGACGACTTTCCGAGCACTAAATGGATTGAACCTCTCACTCAAAGGAAAGTCACTCAATGCCATTGTTGGTGAAAGTGGTTCCGGAAAGAGCTCGGTCATAGCTCTACTACTGCGCTTGTACGATCCAAGTTACGGCAAGGTCGTCATCGGGGGACATGACCTGAGAACCCTCAACGTGAAGAGCCTCAGAAACAATATTGCTTTGGTGGATCAGGAGCCGATATTATTTACGGGAACTATACTCGAGAATATAAGTCACGGCTTGAGATGTGATGGTCTCTCCAACAGCGAGATCCAGGAGCGATGCGAACGAGCCGCGAAGGATGCTAACGTTGACTTCCTTGGCCAACTTCCCAACGGTATACAGACGAAGGTGGGAAGTGGTGGAGGTGCTCAGCTATCGGGAGGCCAAAAGCAGCGCATATGCCTGGCACGAGCGCTTGCCAAACAGCCACGACTCTTGCTCCTCGACGAGCCCACTTCCGCCTTGGACTCGAAAAGCGAAGCGCTGGTCATGAGTGCCATTCGGAACTTCGCTTCCAGGGGCTGTACGGTCGTGATGGTGACTCACCGTCTTGCGAGTGCGGCCGATTTTGATAACATTGCTCTGATGTCCGATGGCAAAGTCATTGAAGAGGGATCGCACACGGAGTTAATGCAGCTCGATGGCGTCTATAAGTCTATGGTGGCGACACAAACTCTCGTCAGCTCTCCATCATCTGAAGATGAGCCTTCACTATCGAGGTCCCCTCCAGGGACGCCCAGTCATCCTGCCCATAAGCTCTCCAAGAAGTTCAGGAAGGCCAATACGGCAGAAGAGCAGCCAGACGAGATACCTAGGCTGACGAAGTGGACGATCTTGAAGAGGTGCGCGCTGCTGACTGAAGATCACTGGTTAGTTGTGTCTGGAGCACTCTTTCTGTCCATAATTAGCGGCGGAGTGATCATGGGCGAGGCAATCACTTTCGGCCATGTGGTGCAGCTACTAAACTTTGACTCCGGAAACGCAGACTTCATGGGACGAGCATCGTTCTTGTGTTTGATGTTCTTCGTGCTCGCTATCATAGCGCTAGCCTCTAATTGCGGAATAGGCACAGCTTTCGGGATTGCATCGTCACATTTCATTGCGAAGGTTCAATACATTTCTCTTGACAACGTTCTCCGGCAAGATCTTTCGTGGTTTTCCCGTCGATCAACCCACTCTCTCGTGGCATCCTTGAACTCTGATGCCGCTCAACTTGGCTGCTTGTCGGGAGTCGCGATTGGAACGGTACTCACGGTCGGTACATCAGTCATTGGCGGGATCATCTTGGCTCACATCGTAGCCTGGAAAATAGCGCTGGTTCTGCTGTGCGCCGTACCCGTTATGGTCGCGGCTGGATACACGCGACTCAGAGTGCTTGCATTGGCGGAGTCAAGGCATCGATCAGCCTACAACGAAGCAGCAGCAGTTGCTTCTGAAGCTTGCAGTAACATGAGGACAGTCGCCTCACTCGGTCGAGAGAGCGGTGTCCTTCAGCTATATCGGTCTGCATTGAAACAGCCGTACAAGAGCGGCATCCGATTTACACTGACTTCAAATGCATTGTTAGCGCTTTCGCTATCGATAACCTACTTTGTGTACGCTCTGGCTTATTGGTGGGGATCGAAGCTTGTACGAGAAGGAGAATACACCGCATTGCAGTTCTTCATCGTCCTTCCTGCACTGCTATTCTCCGCTCAGAGCGCGGGCCAAGTCTTCAGTCTCTCGCCCGAGATATCCAGGGCGGGCGTGGCGGCAAGAAGTGTCTTTGCGCTACATGATCAGAAGCCAAGCATTATGGTCAAGGCTGGAGTGAAGGAATCGAGCAGGTCGGGATGGACCGATAGCTCAACTTGGCACCATCGAAACCAGGAAATCAAGGATGCAGAAATGGCGGCGAATCACGGCACGGTGGTGATGAAGGATGTGAGTTTAGTCTACCAAGACCGCAAGGATGGAATGGCGTTGATAGACATCAATCTCTCCATCAATTCCAAGGAGACGATTGCAATTGTCGGGCCGAGCGGCGCAGGGAAATCCTCGTTCGTGGCTCTGATTGAGCGATTCTACGACGTCTCGAGTGGCAGCATTATAATCGACGGTTCGGACATCAGGAGTATACCCGTGGATCGACATCGAGACAGGATTGGACTCGTCCCGCAAGAACCGGACCTGTTCCCAGGCTCGATACTGTACAACATTCGCCTCGGCGCGGCCAAGGAGCAAACAGTGACCGACGAGGAGATTCACGCCGTTTGCAAGGAGTGCGGGATTGATGTCTTCATCAACAGTCTACCAGAGGGCTACAATACGGAATGTGGTCGGAATGGCTCAAAGCTATCGGGCGGACAGAAGCAGCGCATCGCCATTGCCAGAGCGCTGATCCGACAACCAGCTGTACTGCTGCTTGACGAGTATACATCCGCGCTGGACGCGCACTCTGAGCGTGCTGTCAAACAGGCCGTCGAGACAGCATCGAGCGGGTGCACGACTATTATCGTCGCTCATCGCCTGTCGACTATCCAGCATGCCGACCGCATCGTAGTGCTGGACAAAGGCCGCATTGTGCAGATTGGGTCGCACGCAGAGCTCGTCGCCGCTAGCGGGATATATGCGTCCATGGTCGCTGCTCAGGCGCTAAGCTGACCCACTACACATGTGAAAAACGGCAACAAATAAAGCACAACAGACGAAAAGTCCAAGCCACTGTCATCAACCACCAAAGCAAAAGGTAACACTTCTGCCCAAGCGCAGACACGAGCTCCATCTGATAAAATTTCTTCGCTGCCGATCAGCGTGACACTGGTGGATCTGATAAGCCAACTAGTGTGTCATAAACGACGGCGGGCCTTAAACAGGAATGAAAGTGGAATTTTGCTATCCGGTACACAGCAGCTCTGATCTAATCTGATTGAGATCTTTTTGGTCCTCGACTGGTTTCTCGGTCTGCACTGTGACGTAGAGCAAGGGTTCAATGCGGTGTGTATGCTGTGGTGCCTCTTGCCGAGCTGTAGCCCTGCTCCCAATACTGCTTGGTCACAACATGTGCAGTGGCATTAGATGCCCCACAAGGATTGGGCCATGTACGCCCGGTCAGGTGCGACCGGACAATTCTCCAGACTAATAATTTGGCACTATAATCCGAGGTCCAAAGTGACCGACAAACCTCATAAGTTACTTGATTTGTATCAGAAAGTAATTCATGGTGGCGAATGGTGCTGCCGCGAATTATTTGTCAATGGCCAGATGGAAATGTGCCCCGCATGCCCCGCTTTTCGCAGTCGCATACATCATCGTCGCTGCACCGGCAATAAACCACGCCGGACATGTACTTCAACACTTTTGCTTCATTGCGACTCCCTAGAGCTTTGCTCATTATCCCACCACGCATTCCAATTGCAGTCTCTCCGTGCTTGTCTAAGCAACGTCCTCAATTTCGACCTCTAACTTCCGCCTTTAATCAAATCAAGTCCACAAACATGCAGTCCCACGCCTGCTGCACTGTTCCGCCAGTCATCACTGAGGGATACTCACCCAAGGGCCAATACACCGACTACGACGGCCTGAAGACGTACGCCACTGGTGCTGACGGGGCAAAGACCGGCATCTTGGTTGTCTATGATATCTTTGGCTACTTCCCGCAGACCCTTCAGGGAGCCGACATTATTGCCTCGGGCGACAAGGAGCACAAATATCAGGTGTTTATGCCAGGTCGGTCACAAACAGTCATGTAGGCGTTTGTAGCGCCGCGCTGACAATCATCAGATTTCTTCGAAGGCAAACCCGTCCCCTACGACTACTACCCGCCCAACAACGTGAGCATTGGTCCCACACGTTCCTTCGCTAATGCCGTTCTGACGCCTACCAGAAAGAAAAGGAGGAATTCGTCGGAAACTTCTTCAAGACCACTGCCGCGCCGCCAAAGACACTCGAGCGCATTCCAAAGATCCTGAAGGACATTGAGAGCAAGCACTCGAGCATCAAGCAGTGGGCTATCATTGGATACTGCTGGGGCGGCAAGATCGTCAATCTGTCTTCGCAGTCGAACTCGCACTTCAAGGCCGGTGTTGCTTGTCACCCAGCCATGGTCGACGCCAAAGACGCCCCTGGCATTACCATTCCGTACCTGATGCTGCCATCGAAGGGCGAGGACAAGGGTGACGTCGAAAAGTGGCAAAAGGAGGTCAAGGTCAAGAACCATGTCGAGTGGTTCGCGGACCAGGAGCACGGTTTCATGGCTGCTCGGTGAGAATGGATTGCATACTTAATAATTATCAACCACTGACTTGTTTCGCAGCGGCGATCTGAGCGACGAAAAAGTCAAGAAGGCGTACGAGAAGGGCTACCAATTGGTCCTGAACTTCTTCCACGAGAATCTGTCTGCGTAAGTCCTATCGCGAGACGAGGGTGTGTCTGCAGGTGAGCGACCGTTGTTGGATTTTTGATGGGCAGATGGGACGAGCAGTAGCTGATATAGCGGCAGGCATGGTGCGAAGATGTAGCGGAAAAGCTAGTCGATTTTGGCGAGTCACGCAATCACAAGGCACAGGCTTGTAGACTTCAACAGCACACGGTAGCAATGAAGTAGTCAGAGATACAAAATGACAAATTTTGACACTATGGTTTGATGTGCTATTAGAACTCGAAGTGCAAGAACAAATATAATCAAATAACGACAAGTTCCCAATAGTACACCTGTGCCAACGCCCAAATACATCTGTGAGTCCCAGTCCTTCATCAGCTCATTGCATAAATCAAAATTGCCTCTCAGCCTTCTCGTGTCTTGTTTCCGAGCTCGGTCAAAGTCATAACGTCGTCCCAGTTACCTAGTCAATCCCGTGACTCTCAGCTGTTGTACCTCCTCCCCAACAACCTCTTCTTATGCAGAGGAACAAAAACCCATACAGCAGCCAGCCTAAGCACTCTGCGCTACCACAGCTCTAGCCCTCTCCTCGAGCCCAGTCTGCTCCTCCACACCACTATCCTTTCTCTCCTTGACACCTTCTTCCACTCCACTATCCTTCCGCTCTTTCTTCCCATCTTTTCTATCTTTCCTCTCCCTCCTCTCGCCCTTTTCCCTCTTCACCTTCCCCCCCTTACCCTCTTTCTTTCCACTGCGCTCCTTCTTTCCTTCTCTCCTCTCCTTCCTCTTCTCCACAGCCTTGGCCAACACCGTCCCGAGTTGTCCAACGACGTGCTCCATCTGGTGCGCAAAAGCCCTGACCTGCGTCTCGCCCAATACATTCCTGTCGTACTGGAATGTCAAATCGACGCTCCCTTCGTTCAGCAGGCACTGCAGCACGAGCGGGTAGGAGAAGTACCCCTTTAGCAACTCTTCTGTATCTGTATTCTCCTCGCTCGGTGGGAGGAGAACACTCTCTGAGGAGTCAGAGGTGGAGAGGAAGTGTTTCGCCGGCTGCACCACGAGCAGCGTGCCGAAATCACATGCCTCCTTCGCGGACGCAGATACGCGGCCGATGTTCTGCAGGCCGAATTGCTCGTGCGGGATCGTGGCCGTGACGCTGCGCTGCACCTCGCGTAGGGTGTGGAGCATGGACTTGTCGCTGTCGAAGCGGATGCGGACCGGTACGGTGGCAATGATGGGGCCGGGGATGGATTCTATGCCTGCCAGAGGTGCTTGGCGGCCCGAGATGGTGGTGCCGAATGTTATGTCTGACGAGGAGTTGGAGTAGCGGCCTAGGACTATGCCTAGCGCTGTGCGGAGGACGGTGGCTTGCGTTACGGGCATTTCGTTGCTCCAGGGGAGAGCGACGGGCTGGACGAAGGACTTGGTGTCTGCGCTGGCGGACTTCTTCTTCGCTGCGGGCGGGAAGGAGGCTTTGCTTGCGCCGTCGAGGGTCGAGCGCCAGTAGTCCTGTGCGGCGGAGGTGTCGATGCCGGAAGTGTACTTGATAAATCCTGCATAGCGACGCATAGGCGGCGCTTCGAGACCACGGTATGCCCGCACCAGTGCGTCCATGACGAGGTTCAGTGTCCAGCCGTCAAACACCGCGTGGTGGATGATGAGCACAAAGTGGCGCTCTCCATCCGCTTCTTCTCTGGCCATGGCGTAGCGACACAGCCTCGAGCCGTACTGCATTTTGATCTCGGCGATGACGTCCATCGTAGTCTTCAGATCGCCAACCTCCTCCTCCCACTCCGGCTCATCCTCGTGCACAAGCGCCTGCACCGACCGATCCTCCACCAGCGCGATGCGAGTCCTTAGGTTTCCGCACTGCCGCACCGTCGTCGTCCACGCAGCCTTGAACTTATCCTCGTCGACATGCTCCGGTAGTCGGTAGGTGTACTTTGCCATATAAGACCCCGGCTGCTTCATCGCGAGCGCCATGAGTCCCTCCTGCAGACTGGAGCAAGGATACGCATCTTCCACCTCTTCAACACTCCGTAACTCACAAGCCTTGACCACACCCTCCTTGATAGTCTGTACGTCCCCACCGAGTAGACTAAACGCCTCAATCTCCTCCTCCACATCAGCCCCATCGAGCTCCGTCACAACTCCAGCCATGGCTTTCAGCCGCGCGTCGTCGAAGATATCCTGCACCGTGAGCGAGAGTCCCGCTTCGCGCAGAGCAGTCACGAGCTTGATAGCAGTGATCGAGTCCCCGCCGATCTGCAGGAAACTGTCGTCTCTGCCTATCTCTTCCGGCGAGCAGCGGAGTACGTCCGCCCAGACGGCGCGGATGCGCGTCTCCAATTCCGAAGTCGGAGCCTTTTTGGTGGCGCTGGCGAGCGAGAAGGTCTTCAGTCGCTCTTCTCCGATCAGTGTCTGAGCGAGAGTGTGTAGGCGGCGCCGGTCGAGTTTCTGGCTCGTGCCAAAGGGCATTCGGCGTAGCGGGAGGAAGTGCCCCGGGACCATGTAGCGCGGGAGTTTCTGGGCCAGACCGCTCGACAGGTCTGACATTATGCCGCGGAGGTGGTCGGTCATGTCCAGCAGGATGTCTTCTTCTTCGTCATTGCCGTCGGAGGTGTTGCGGAGTCGCACGAACGCGATGAGAGTCTCGTCCACTACGTCTACGGCCGCGTGCTCGGCAACCGGTAGCAGGGCGCGGATGCAGTGCTCGATCTCCCCGAGTTCGAGTCGCTGCCCGCGCAGCTTGGCTTGTCCGTCGCGGCGCCCGATGTACTCCAATTTACCGTCGGGGAGGTAGCGCACCAGATCGCCTGTCCTGTACAGACGGCGGGAGTCGTCTTCGGTCTGGGCCAGCCACGCTGCTGATTGCGGGAAGGCGCGCGACGTCGTCTCCGCGTCGCCTGCGTAGCCGCGCGCCAGCGCGTGGCCGTGGATGACGAGTTCGCCCGTGCAGCCGATGGGCGCGAGACGGTCTATGTCGTCGGGTTCGACAACCCAGCTGTGTCCGTTGGGACAGCGGCCGATCGTGCGCGGCGACTCGTCGGCGGACTGGTAGACGTGCGTGCCGCAGTAGACGACTGCCTCTGCGGGCCCGTAGCCGTTGATCAGCTCTACGCGGCCATACCATTCACGCAGCGTGTCGCGGGTCGGAGCCTCGCCGCCCACGATCAGTGTACGTAGAGTCGGGACCTGCTCTGGAGTGAATGTGCTCGCGAACGACGGGGTCAAGAACGCAGTGTTGATCCTCTGGGCGTCGACGAAAGACGCCGCGTCGTGTAGTCGTTCCTGTTCTGTTGGGACACATACTGTGCCGCCGAACACGAGTGTGGTCAGTATCTCGCCGAGACTCACGTCAAAGACAAAGCTCGAGAACTGGAGCACTCGTGAACGCTCGTCGAGAGAGTAGGCCCGGCCATGGCCGGCGATGCTAGTGCACAGCGCGGTATGTTCGACTACAATCGTCTTCGGCTTGCCAGTCGAGCCAGAAGTGAAGATAACGTACGCTGCATTGTCAGGTGTCGTCTTCTGGATAGACTCTAGAGTCGCTTCCGAAAGGTTGTCCATCGCAGTTTGCGACAGTTCAAAGATCCGCTCCGCCATACCCTCGCACTTTGCTGCCGTAGAGGGACTAACAAGCATGACCTTAGCACCAACGCTTTCGACGAGCGCTTTCCTCCGCTCAACAGGATGAGATGGCTCGATGGGCACATATACGCCGCCCGCCTTCATGGTCGCGAGCATCGCCACGATCATCCAGGCAGATTTCTCAAAGCAGCACGCGACCATGCTCTCGACTCCCACGCCGAGGGAGACCAGATGCGCAGCCAATTTTGTCGATATCCGGTCGAGTTGCTGATATGTGAAGCTGACCTCCGTCGAGACGACAGCTTCGTGCTCCGGCGTGCGAGACGCGCGCTCAGAGATGAGGTCGTGCACGCACTCCACTGTCGGCGACACAGCTGGACCGTTCCACTCGGTCGCTTTGGCTAGATCCCAGTCGCTAGACAGCGAGACAGCTCCTAGAAGCGCTGCCTCATCCGGACTGAGGAGTTGCTGCACCACATGCTCCAAGTGGCGGATCATGCCATCCAGCTGCGCCTCAGCCAAGACATCAGCATGATACGTAAGTTGCAACTCGACACGCTCGTCCAACACATTTCCCTGCACCACCAGAGGATAAGTAAAGTACCCCTCCAGCGCCTCGTCCGAGCCGAACAAGTCCGCATTCGGCGCAGAAAGGAGCATCTGATCTCCATCTCCCGCTTCAGCAGCGACGCTCTGCAGCGGCTGCACGATCAACAGACTCGAGAAATCGCACGCCTCCTTCGCGGCAGCGCCCAGCTTGGCCATATTGCTCAGCCCGAACTGCTCGTACGGCACCATCTCCGATGCTTGCGCCTGCACGCCTTGCAGCATATCCGTCACGGTGGAGGTCTTGTCGAGTCGTACGCGCACTGGCACGGTGGCGACCGATGGGCCGGGCATGCTTTCCACCCCGGACACGGGCGCGTGTCGCCCGGACACCGTGGTGCCGAAGCAGATGTCGTCTGTCTCGGAATAACGTGCAAGAACGATCGCCCATGCTGCGCGGAGGACGGTAGCCTTGGTGACAGCTTGCGAGTCCGCGGACCAGGGGAAGTCGATGTCGCGCTTGAGTGTGCGTGTGAGGCGAACCTTCGTCTCCTGGTCCAACGGCGTGGAGCGGCTGACGGCCGGGAACGAAGCCTTGCCTGCACCGTCGAGTTGGGTTGTCCAGTACTGTGCTGCGGCGTCCATATCCATTGCAGACGTAGTGTGCTTGATAAACCCGGCGTATGGACGAATTGGCGGCATTTCTGCGTTCTGATAAGCCTGCATCAGCGAGCTGGTCGCCAAGTTGAGACTCCAGCCATCGAAAACGGCGTGATGTATCACCAGAACAAAGTGTCGCTCTCCATTGGCCTCGCGAGTGAGGCTGTAGCGGCACAAGCGTGAGCCGTACTGCATCTTCATGTCGTGGACAGCGTCGATCGCCTTCCGGAGGCCGGTGTCCTGACCGTCCGCGTCGGTCTCCCACTCCACCTCTTCCTTCATTAGTGCTTGCAGCATTCGTCCCTTGACAAGCACGATCCGCGTGCGAAGGTTGCCGCACCGTTCGACCGCTGACGTCCAAGCGGCACGGAAGCACGTTTCATCGACCGTATCGGGGAGCTTGTACGCGTACTTGGCCACATAAGCGCCAGGCTGCTTGACTGTCAGAGCCATAAGACCTTCCTGCAGACTCGTGCACGGGTAAGCATCCTCCACAGCGGTAGAGTCAGCAAGTCCGCACTGCTTTGCAATCTCCGTCTTGATCTGAGCGATAGTCTGCTCGTCACCATCTAACAGACCGAAAGGCTGGACCACCTCGTCCTCCATCGGTCCCTCCAAGTGAGAAGCCTTCTCGGCCATACCGAGCAGCCTCGGATCGTCGAACACGTGCTGCACAGTAAGCGAAATGCCGTTCTCCCTCGCCAGTGTGACCAATCTGATCGCACTGATCGAGTCGCCACCAATGCGCAAGAAGCTATCATCACGACTGATCGATTCAGCCGGGATGTTCAACAGCTCAGCCCAGACCTTTTGCAGTTTTGTTTCCATATCCGTGACTGGCGCGCGCTTCTCTCCTCCAGAA
The DNA here is from genome assembly GCA_000836255.1 of Dothideomycetidae sp. 11243. Lineage (NCBI taxonomy): Eukaryota > Fungi > Ascomycota > Dothideomycetes > Dothideomycetidae sp. 11243. Next base: position 723,889 of record DF938581.1, on the reverse strand, counting down.
AGCGAGTAGGTAGCTAGAGCTTCGTGGTCCAGCGCCTCGGTCATTTGTCTGAGTCTCTTACGATCTAGCTTCGTCGACGTGATGCTGGGCAGGAACTCGCACGGCACAAACAGTGTCGGCACCATGTACCCCGGCAGCACGACCTCAATCTGGCCCGCCAGATCGCGCAGCTTCTCTTTATCCTCAGCCGCCAGCGGCAAGAACACGTTCTCCGTCTCCGCGTCGGGGACTCTCATCGAATCGCTGTAGCAGTAGTACGCAGCCAGATTCGCTCCAGCATCGGTGTGGTACACATCGACCGCGACCTGGCGCACGCCTTGCAGGCCGCTGCGGACGTGGTGCTCGATCTCGCCCAGCTCGACTCTGTGGCCGCGGATCTTGACCTGCGTGTCCTTGCGGCTCCAGAACTCCATCGTGCCATCTGGGTTATACCGAGCCAGATCGCCAGACTTGAAGAAGCGGTTCCAGCGCGGGGTCGTCCTTGCCGGTGTCCAGTCCGGGAGGTCGGTCAGGGTGCTGGACGCTGTCTTCTCTTTATCGCCGAGGTATTCGCGGAGCACGGTCGGGCCTTGAATGACAATCTCGCCTAGACACCCAACAGGCGCGAGCCTGGTCGGGTCCGCCGGGTCTACAATCCAGCAGTTGCCAGCGAGAGGGCGACCGATAGTACGTGGGGACTCGTCGGGCGAGCGCCATTCGTGAGTCGCGCTGAAGACACAGATCTCCGACGGGCCCCAACCATTGACCAAACGCACGCGCGGAACCCACTCGTTGAGGATGTCGCGATTGGGCGACTCTCCAGAAAGAACCACCATTTTGAGGCCAGGCATGTCGGCGGCGCGCAGCGTGCGCAAGAATGCTGGAGTCAGTACCATGCACGTGACTTTCTGTTCGCGCACAAACTCTTCCAGACCGCTGAGTCGTGTATACTCGGAAGGAATGCATACACATGCTCCTGTCACCAAGGATCCGACGACCTCGGCGATGCACAGATCGAAGACGTACGCAGCAAACTGTAGTGTTCGCGTATTCGGTGTCCATCCGAGTCGTCTGGCGAGGGCAGTCTGGCTAGTGCTTGCGGAGCCGTGCTCGATGACCAGACCCTTGGGCACACCGGTGCTACCAGACGTAAAGAGCACGTACGCAGCGTCGTTCCAGGAAACGCCTGTCTCTGGTGTGCGGGATTCCTCATCTTTGTGGTTTGCAGCCAACTCAGCGTCAAAGTCCGGCGTGACAATCACCACCTTCTTAACGAGTTTGGCACACTTATCCGCATTCGAGGCCGAAGCAAGCGCGACTCGCGCGCCTGTTTGTTCTGTGACCTGGCGGTGTCTTTGTTCCGGATGCGAGGGGTCTAGCGGCACCCACGCGCCACCACTTTTGTTCACCGCCAGCATGGCCACCGGGACCCAGACGGACTTTTCAAAGAAGAGATGAACGAGCTCGCCTCGTTTGATTCCGACCTCATTCACGAGGTGGTGCGCCAATCGATTCGCTGCCTTGTTGAGTTGGCTGTAACTCAGCTCGCCATCCCACGCGCTGACGGCAGGTGCGTCCGGCTCAAGAGTGGCTTGCTGCTCGATCAATTCGTGGATGCAAGTCGACATGACTTCTGGTGCCTCGCCCTGCCACTCCGTCGCTTGTTGCAGATCCCATTCGCTCGCCAGAGAGACGCTGTTCAGCGGCGTGTCTGTCTGAGTAAGCAGATGCTGCACCACGTTTTCGAAATGCTGAGACAGCGCCTCGATCTGAAGCTCGTCGACGGCATTGGTGTTGTAGATCAGCGCAAGCTCGACGTGGTCGTCGTAGAGGAATCCCTGCACAACCAAGGGGTAAGTGTAGTATCCCTCCACGGCCTCCTCTTGCAGGTTCTGCTTCGATCCGATCGAAGTCAGCACGACATCAGATCCATCTCCTTGAGGCTGGATGGTCTGCATGGGCTGCACAATGAACAAGCTCGAAAAGTCACATGCCTCGGCAGCCGTGTTGCTCAGCATGGATATCTTGCGTAGACCAAACTGCTCATAAGGCACCATCTCCGATGCTTGTGTTTGGACCTGCTGCAACATCTCCGAGATGAGCTTGTCTTTCTCGACTTGGACTCTAATGGGAACTGTCGCCACTGCTGGTCCGGTCATACCTTCGATCCCGGCAACTGGAGCGTTTCTACCAGATACGGTGGTTCCGAAGCAGACATCTTCGCTTTCGCAGTACCCCGCTAGAACAAGTGCCCATGCGGCACGCAGCACCGTGGCTTTGGTAATAGAGGTATCGGCATCCCAAGGGAAATCGATGCTCCTCTTCGTCATCTTGGTCGCCTTCGCCTGCTCCTTGGCGTCATCATTCGATGATTTGACCTTCGGAGCCGGAGGGAAGGACGCCTTCCTTGCATTGCCCAGCTGCTCGTTCCAGTATTCGTTGGCAGCCGAGTTATCGATGCTGGATGTGTACTTGATGAATCCAGCATACGGCTTGAAGCTAGGCGGCTCTTGATCGTGGTATGTGCGGACCAGAGCATCAATTATGAGACTCAAGCTGAAGCCGTCAAAGACAGCGTGATGGATGATCAAGACGAAGTGTCGGTCGCCATTCTCTTCCCTCGTCAAGCCAAAGCGGCACAGACGCGAACCGTATTGCATGTCGATATCATGCGCTGCGTTCATGGCGCCTTTGAGTCCGCCTTCATCGCCGTCCTGTACGTTAGTCGCTTCCCACTCCGCAACCTCTTCTTTGATCAATGCTTGCACAGTTTTGCCGTTCACTAACACGATCCTCGTGCGTAAATTACCGCAGCTGAGCAAAGTCGCTTCCCAAGCCGCTTTGAACTTCGCCTCGTCGACATGCTCCGGCACGCGATAGGCGTACTTGGCGATATATGACCCTGGTTTCTTGAGTGCAAGAGCCATGAGAGATTCTTGGACGCCCGTACACGGGTATGCATCTTCGATCTGCTCAATACTGTCCAGTCCACACTGCTCAACGATGCCGGTCTTGATCAAGTGCACGTTCTCACTAGGGAGCAAGCTGAACGGCTCGATAATTTCATCTACTACCGGTCCGCTCGACACGGCTTTCGTAGCCATGCCCATTAGACGCGGGTCGTCGAACACGTCTTGGACTGTCAGTGCAATGCCAGCTTCGCGAGCCGCAGTAATGAGCCTGATAGCTGCAATGGAATCGCCGCCCATGCGTAGAAAGCTGTCGTCCCGGCCGATCGATGTAATCGGTAGATTGAGAATATCAGACCACAATTTCTGGAGCTGCGTCTCCATCGAAGTCGCAGGGGTACGCTTTTCCCCATCGGAAAGAGAGTATGTCGCCAGCTGCTCCTGTGTCAGAGTACCAGTCAAGCGCCGCAGCCCGTTTCGATCCAATTTCGTAGATGTAATACTGGGCATATAAGCGCACGGTACAAATAGAGTCGGAACCATGTAGCTCGGCAACGCCACAGATAGCTGGCCGACCATAGCTCTGATCCTATCCTTGAGTTCTCCCTCGATCGGGAGGAATGCATCAGATGCGTCGGCGTCAGCACTAAGCACGTGCGTCTTGTCGTTGAAACAGAAGTACGCAGCCAGGTTGGTGCCGGCGTCAGAGTGAAAGACGTCAACGACGACTTGTCGCGACTCCTTGAGCGCGGCACGCACATGGTGCTCGACCTCTCCCAGCTCTACACGCAGTCCACGGATCTTGACTTGGGTGTCTTTCCGACTGGAGAATTCAATCGTCCCGTCGTGGTTATACCGGCAGAGATCGCCGGATTTGAAGAAGCGGGTCCAAGTTTCCGACTGTGGTGCCCAAGCCGGTAAGTCCACGACAGTGCTCGCGGCGGTGCGTTCGGGGTCTCCAAGATATTCACGGAGCAGTGTCGGGCCTTGAATCATAACTTCTCCCAAGCATCCCGTGGGCGCAAGACGGCTGGCGTCCTCGGGGTCGACTATCCAGCATGAGCCTCCGACCGGCTTTCCTACTGTCAGTGGAGATTCGTCAACTGCTGTCCATTCGTGCAATGTGCTGAACACGCATGTCTCGGCAGGTCCCCAGCCGTTGATGAGGCGGACATGGCCGAACCAGGTCTTCAATATATCGCGGCTAACCGCTTCGCCTGCCAGGAGCAAAAGTTCTAGACTCGGTACTTTGGAAGGTTCAATGGTGCGTGCGAAAGCTGGTGTGAGGAATGCCCAGTTGATGTTCTTTTCACGGACAAAGTCGTTCAGACCATTCATACGGGTGTGTTCAGATGGGATGCATAGGCAGGCGCCAGCGATGAGGGGCCCAATAATCTCGCCAATACAGAGATCGAAGACATACGACGCGAACTGCAAGATCCGGACGTCAGAACTGATACCCAGGCGCTTGCCGATTGCGGTCTGACTGGTGCACACAGATCCGTGCTGCATGACCAGTCCTTTCGGGGTGCCAGTACTTCCAGAAGTAAAGAGGACGTACGCCGCGTCGCTGGACGACACGCCAGTGACTGGAGCACGACCGCTGAGATCGGTGCTCGTCTTCTCGAGCTGGGCATCGAGCTCCGACGACACGACGACGACTTCCTCAACCAACTCTTTACATTTGTCGGCGTTCTCAGGCGATGCCAGCGCGACATGAGCTCCAGTTTGGTTAGCGACTTGCTGCTGGCGCTGGGTCGGATGAGATGGATCCAGAGGGACCCACGCGGCCCCGGCCTTGTTGATAGCGAGCATGGCGACGAAAAACCATGCCGACTTTTCAAAGCACACGTGAACCATATCTCCACGCCGTACACCGATGTCGTCCACAAGATGGAAAGCGAGACGGTTTGCGGCCGCATTCAATTTCGAGTAAGAAAAGTCGCCGTCCCAAGCGCTGATGGCTAACGCGTCAGGACGAGTGAATGCCTGCTTCTCGACCAGCTCGTGCACGCAAGTGTTGAGAATCTCGGGCGCGTCGCCATTCCATTGGATAGCTTGCTGCAAGTCCCATTCTCCAGCGAGGGAAATATCGGCCAACAGAGTCTCCTGATCCTTGGTCAATAGATGCTGCACAACCGTCTCGAAGTGGCGCGACAAGGCCTCGATTAGTGCTTGTGACAGCACATTGCCATCGAAAATGAGTGCCAGATCGACGTGGTCCTCAAAGACAAAGCCTTGCGCAACCAATGGGTAAGTGAAATACCCGTCCAAGGACTCATCCAAGCCGTGATCCTTGAGGCTCTTGACCGATGAGATCGGGTCTGCGTCGCCATCACCGTCGCCAACACTCTGCATTGGCTGGATGACAAGCAAGCTCGAAAAGTCGCATGCGTCGCGAATCGCATCGTTGATGCGTGAGATCTTCTGCAGTCCGTACTGCTCATAGGGCACCATTTCAGACGCTTGGGTCTGAATGTTGCCCAGAACATCGCCGATTGCTTGGCCTCTGTCGAGGCGTACTCGTACTGGTACTGTAGCGACGGCCGGTCCAGCCATGCTCTCGACTCCTGCCACAGCTGCGTGTCGTCCGGAGACAGACGTTCCGAAGCAAATGTCATCGCTCTCGCAGTACCTTGCCAACACTATTGCCCAAGCAGTGCGTAGAATCGTCGCTTTCGTGATGGTCTTGTCGAAGCCCCAGTCAAAGTCGATAGATTTCTTCATTGTCTGCGTGGCTTTCGGCGTCCGCTCACTCCTACTGAAAGGTGGGAAGGATGCTTTTGTCGCCTCGTTGAGCTGCTCCCGCCAGTACTTCTGAGCTGTTTCCTCGTCGATGTCGGCTGTATGTTTGATGAACTTGGAGTAAGGAACAATCTCGGGAATATCCAGATTGCGGTAAGCACGCACGAGCACGTCGATGACCAGATTCAAGCTCCAGCCGTCAAAGACTGCGTGATGGATGACCAGTAGGAAATGACGCTCGCCGCTCGGCTCGTGAGTGATGGCGTACCGGCAGAGTCTAGAGCCGTATTGCATCTTGAAGCCCTTGGCGGCTTCCATCTGCTGTCTTAGAGTCAATGATTCGCCATCACCCTCCCACTTGGCAGCTTCCTCCTTGATCAGGGCCTGCACGGTCTTGCCATTGACTAAGGCAATGCGAGTACGCAGGTTCCCGCATGTCTGCAAAGTCAGATCCCAAGCCTTGCGGAAACGCTCTTCATCAACGTGCTCGGGCATTGAATAAGCGTGTTTGGCCATGTAGGAGCCAGGCTGTTTGACAGCTAATGCCATCAAACCTTCTTGCAGGCCAGTGCAAGGATACGCATCTTCGATCTGCTCGTCGCTCGTCAGGCCGCACTGTTTTGCGATCTCTGCTTTAGTGTTGTCCACTTCAGCTTCATCTATTAGTGAGAATGGTGCGGTAGCAGATGTTGTGTCGTCTCCGGCCAAGATGTCGGAGGACGCAGCAGCCATGGAGCTCAGCCGAGAGTCCTCGAAGACAGTCGCCACGGTCAAGCTAAGACCATGCTTGCGCGCCTCGCTGACAAGCTTGATTGCGCTGATAGAGTCACCACCGATCTGCAAGAAGCTGTCCTCACGCCCGATATCCTGCGGCTCCATCTTCAAAGTATGTGCCCATACATCACGTAGGCGTGTCTCCATCTCGGTAACCGGCTCAGTCTTCTCAGTCTGCTCTGCGAGCGAGAAGTCCATGATGCGCTCCTTGGAGAGGCTCTGAGCCATCTCGCGGAGTCGTTTCCGATCCAGCTTCTGCGATGAGCCGAAAGGCATCCGCTGTAGTGGAAGATAAAGAGTCGGCACCATGTACTTTGGCAGCTTGAGTCCAAGACCAGTCTTCAGCTCCGTGATCTTGGAGCGCATCTTATCTTCCATATCCACGAGTGCTTCCGCCAGCTCGGTTCCCTCGGCCTGTTCGTTAGTGGCTCCAAGTTGTACGAAAGCGACGAGGGTCTCAGAGTCGTCGCGTTTCACGATGTCTACAGCAACGTGCCGTACCTCCGACTGCAGCTCCTTAACAGTGTGCTCGATTTCGGCCAATTCAAGTCGCTGACCACGAATCTTAGCTTGCGTATCGCGCCGTCCAAGATACTCCAGTTTTCCATCAGATAGGTACCGCACCAGATCACCAGTCTTGTAGAAGCGGCGAGTGTCATTGGACGCAGGAGTGCCTAGCCACTTCATGTTGTCCAAGAAGGACCGCGAGGTAGCGGCCTCGTCGTTGGCGTAGCCACGAGCGAGTGCATGACCTTGCACGAGAAGCTCGCCTACACAGCCGATGGGTGTCAATTGATCGTGATTGTCGGGTTCAACAATCCAACACTGGCCGTTGGGGCATTGCCCAATCGTCGTAGGAGACTCGTCAATCGATTTATACACGTATGTGGCGCTATACACCACTGCTTCTGCTGGACCGTATCCGTTGATGAGCTTCCTACCCTCGCCGAACCATCTCCTCATGCTTTCCTTGGTTGGTGCTTCACCGCCCACGATGAGAGTGCGCAGTGTTGGCACCTCTTCAGGCTCGAAGGTGTTGGCGAACGACGGCGTAAGGAATGCGGTATTGATCTTGAATTCGTTGATGAACTCGGTCGTGCCGTAAAGTCTCTGTTCATCAGAAGGCACGCAAACAGTCCCGCCAAATGCGAGTGTCGCAAAGATCTCGCCCAGACTGACGTCAAATACATAGTTGGAAAATTGCAGCACGCGAGACTGCTCATCCAATTCACAAGTACTTCCATGCCCAAAGATACTCGTGCAGAGAGCCTTGTGCTCAACCACAATTGTCTTAGGTGTTCCAGTAGAGCCAGAAGTGAAAACAACATAGGCGGCGGTGTATGGACTTGCTTTTGCTCTAAAGTCATCAATGGCTGATTCGGATGCCAGTTCTGCCATGTGCGATGTCGAGACTTCGATTGTCGTTTCAGTAAGGCCACTACAAGCAGAGGCAGTAGAGGGTGAAACCAGCAATACGCGTGAATCAACACTCTGTATCAAAGCTCGACGGCGATCCGCCGGATGCGAAGGATCGATTGGTACGTAAGCGCCTCCAGCCTTCATAATCGCAAGCATGGAGACGATCATCCATGGCGTTTTTTCCATACAGCAAGCGACCATAGATTCGTGGCCGACACCGTGCTGCAATAGATGATGTGCCAGAAGAGTAGAATGTCGATCCAGCTCTTCATACGTGAAATTGACCTCTGAAGAGACGACTGCTTCATGGTCCGGCGTGCGCGACGCTCGCTCTGAGATCAAGTCGTGCACGCATTTGTCGACGGGGTCGACATTGGCACTGTTCCAGTCTTTGGCTTGCTTCAAGTCCCATTCGCTCGCCAGAGTGACCGATTCCAATTGAAGCTCATCAATTCCTTCTTGAAGCAACTGCTGTACGACGTGCTCTAGGTGTTGCAGCATCGCTGTGAGTCGAGACTCTTCCAAAACATCCGAGTGGTAGATCAATTGAAGCTCAACCCGCTGTTCAAGCACGTTGCCCTGAATCACCAGCGGATATGTGAAGTAGCCCTCAATCGCCTCGTCAGCACCATAGAGGTCCGGATTAGCAGCGTCCAGCACTGCATCCACACTGGCTTGTCCACCACCGTTTGCTGCCAGACTTTGTACCGGTTGGATGATCAGCAGACTCGAGAAGTCACAAGCCTCCTTCGCTTGCGAATTCAATTTGGCAATATTGCTAAGGCCGAATTGCTCATGAGGGACCATTTCCGATGCCTGATTTTGCACGTTGGTCAGAATCTCTGCAATGGTCTTTTGCTTGTCCAACTTGGTCCGGATGGGCACAGTGGCCACAGAGGGTCCCACCATGCTTTCTACACCAGTGACTGGGGCGTGCCGGCCAGATACTGTCGTGCCAAAGCACACATCGTCGCTCTCACAGTAGCGACCCAGTACCACGGCCCAGGCTGCTCTAAGAACGGTTGCCTTCGTGAATGACGCATCTCCATACCAGGGGAAATCGATGCTCTTCTTAATTGTCTTTGTTGCAGATGCTCGGGACTTTGCATCAATGGATTTGTTGGCAATGGGTGGGAAGGATGCGCGAGTCGCATCTTTGAGCTGGTCCATCCAGTAGTCTCGAGACGTCTCAGCATCAATACCAGAAGTGTACTTGATGAAACCTGAGAACGGCCGCATCGCCGGGAGCGGTGCTTCTGCATCGTTGTAAGCTCGAACCAGAGCATCAATAATCAAATTCAAGCTCCAGCCGTCAAACACAGAGTGGTGAATGAATAGCACAAAATGCCGCTCCACGCTATCCGCTTCTTTCATGAGTCCATAGCGGCAAAGGCGAGATCCATATGGCATCTCCATCGTGCGAGCGGCGTCCATGACCACTTTGAGCCCTTGCTTCGTTCTCTCCCAGACCAACTCTTTCTCATCGATGACTGCCTGAATCGTGCGATCCTCCACGACGACAATCCTAGTTCGCAAATTGCTGCACTTGCGAACAGTAGCTTCCCAGGCCGTTCTGAACCTCCCTTCGTCAACATGTTCGTGTAGTCGATAAGCGTACTTCGCAATGTAAGAGCCTGGTTGCTTTGTCGTTAATGCCATGAGGCCTTCTTGCAAGCTGGTGCATGGATATGCGTCCTCAATGGTATTTTCATCGGTGAGTGCACATGCCTCTGCGATACCCGCTTTGATACTTCCCAGCTCATCTTTGGGCAACAGATCGAAGGGCTCAAGGATGTCTTCAATGACCGGACCTGTCGACTCGCCAAGCTTGGCTGCCAAACCGAGCAGTCGAGGGTCGTCAAAGACGTTCTGTACTGTGAGAGTGTATCCAGCTTCGCGGACAGCTGTGACTAGTCTGATGGCACTGATTGAGTCACCACCGATGCGCAAGAAGCTGTCGTCTCTCCCAATGTTGTCCTTTGGTAGGCTCAGAATGTCAGACCAGATCTGCTGCAATTGGATCTCCATCTCGGTTTCAGGCGCACGCTTTTCACTATCAGATAGGGCATAGCTTTCAAGCTCTTCATGACTCAGTCTTTCCGTGAGTCTGCGCAATCCTTTGCGGTCTAGCTTTGTAGAGGTGATGCTGGGCATGAAGTTACAAGGGACGAAGAGCTTTGGCACCATGTAGCTAGGCAGAGTCACCTCCAGATGACTCGACATAGACTTCAATCGATCCTTGAGCTCCGTTGTCATCTCCATGAAAGTGCCAGAGACTTCGTTGTCGGCGTGCAAGATCTTTGTGCTATCGTTGAAGCAAAAGTACGCTACGAGATTAGTCCCGGCATCAGTCCTGAATACGTCCACGATCACTTGACGAGCATCGGGAAGACCGGCTCTGATGTGGTGCTCCACCTCGCCCAGCTCCACACGAAGACCACGTATCTTGACCTGTGTATCCTTGCGAGTTGCAAACTCAAGGGTTCCGTCCGGATTGTAACGGCACAAGTCTCCAGATTTGAAGAATCGCCCCCATTCTGTAGCATCAGTATTCTGAGCCCATGCGGGTAGATCCGTGAGTGTACTCGCTGCGGTTCTCTCTGGATCTCCAAGGTACTCTCGGAGCAACGTGGGACCCTGAATAACAACCTCACCAAGACAGCCGATCGGGGCCAGAGCTGTTGTGTCCTCTGGATCGACAATCCAGCAGGATCCGCCCACAGGCCGGCCCACGGTCAGCGGCGACTCATCTAGTGACTTCCACTCGTGCAAGGTACTGAAGACACAGGTCTCAGCGGGTCCCCAGCCATTGACTAGACGTAATTTGCCGAACCAGCGATCTAGGACATCTCGTCCGACAGCTTCACCAGCGAGCAAGAGTAGCTCAAGTCCAGGCACTTCCTCGGGTTTGAGGGTACGGGCAAAGGCCGGTGTCAAAAACGCCCAATTGATCTGCTGATCGTTGATGAATTGGCGGATGTTGTTCATGCGTGTTTCCTCTGATGGCACGCAAAGACAAGCGCCGGATATCAGAGGGGCGATAATCTCACCGATGCACAGGTCGAAGACGTAAGCTGCGAACTGCAACATGCGTACTTCTGCTGTAAGGCCAAGACGTCTCGAAATGGCGGTCTGACTGGTACACACAGCCTCGTGCTGCATCACCAAGCCCTTTGGCGTTCCGGTGCTGCCGGAAGTGAAGAGTACATACGCAGCATCGTCCGGCGTGGCACCCGTCTTGGGCGGTTGTGTATTTCGTGACGTACCGAATGCTGCTGCGGCTAATTTGCCTTCCAGATTGTGAGTCAATACCACGACCTCGGGCACAAGTTTGCTGATCATGTCTTCGTTCTCCGGGGAGACGACAGCAACCTTTGCCTGCGTCTGATCTACGACCTGTCGCAATCGCTGCTCCGGATGAGAAGGATCGAGCGGCACCCAAGCTGCTCCGGCCTTATTGATTGCCAGGATAGCGACAAAGAACCAAGCAGACTTTTCGAAACAGACATGAACAAGATCACCTCTAGCAATCCCGGCGGTGCTGACCAAATGATGGGCAACAAGGTTTGCAGCTTGCGTGAGTTCCTTGTACGTGAAGATGCCGTCGTGAGCGTTGATAGCTGGCTCGTCGGGTCTCTCCCGGGCTTGTTCGTCGATAAGCTCGTGCACACACGTCTTCATGACAAGTGGCGGTTCGCCATTCCATTCCGTTGCCTTTTCCCAGTCCCAGTCGCTGCTCATAGAAACTGTTCCAAGCAACGACTCGTCGTCGGAGAGGAGATGCTGAACAACTGCTTCAAAGTGCTGTGATAGTGCCTCAATCTGCGATTCGTGTAGGATATTTGAATCATAGATTAGAGCCAGATCAACATGGTCATCGAACAAGAATCCTTGAACGACCAGAGGGTAAGTAAAGTAGCCCTCCAGGGATTCATTCAAGCCGTGGTCTTGTAGGCTTGACTGTGCCGTGATCGGATTCGCTTCATCATCGTCCGCAAGGCTCTGCATCGGTTGAATGACAAGAAGACTGGAGAAGTCACATGCTTCCTTCGCCTCTGTGCCCAGTTTCGAGATATTCCTCAATCCAAATTGCTCGAACGGCACCATCTCAGAAGATTGCACTTGTATCTGCTGCAGGACTTCGGACACCTTGCTCGCCTTATCCAGACGTACACGTACCGGCACTGTCGCTACTGCAGGACCTGCCATCGATTCCACGCCGTGGATGGGAGCATGGCGGCCAGACACCGTCGTACCAAAGCAAACGTCGTCAGAGTCGCAATAACGTGCGAGGACTACTGCCCATGCGGCACGGAGAATTGTAGCTTTGGTGATTGAAGCATCCGCGTTCCACGGGAAGGAAATGCTCCGCTTTGTAGTACGGGTAGCTTTGTCTTGATCGTCTCCGCGACTTGTCGGTGGGAACGAAGCCCTTCTCGCATCCGAGAGCTGTTCCAGCCAGTACTGAGATGCAGCTTCCTTGTCGATTTCAGTGGTATATTTGATAAATGCGGAATATGGTCGCGGCTCCGGGACGTCGAGCTCCTTGTACGCGCGCGCGAATGCCTCCAGGACTAGGTTTAAGCTCCAGCCGTCGAATATGGCATGGTGGACGACCAATACGAAGTTACGCTTCCCCCCTACCTCCGTGGTGAGGAAATAACGGCACAGTGGAGATCCGTACTGCATCTCCATATCCCGTGCAGAGTCCATCGCTGATTTGACATCAATAGCAGTGTCCCAGCTGGACTCGTCGTTGCTGATGAGTGCCTGAATGGTCTTTCCATCCACCAAAGCGATTCTCGTCCGCAGGTTTCCACATCTTTGCAGGGTTGTTTGCCACGCAGAGCGAAATCGGGCCTCATCTACATGATTGGGGACTGTGTATGCGTATTTTGCCATGTACGAGCCTGGTTGTTTAACAGCGAGCGCCATGAGACCCTCCTGTAAGCCCGTGCACGGGTAGGCATCTTTAATTGCTTCCGGGCTCGAGATCCCGCATTGCTTCGAGATGGCAAGCTTGATCTTCTCGACCGCATCGTCGTCTCCGGACAGTAAGCTGAAGGGTTCGATGATTTCCTCCTCTACTGGACCATTTGACTGCACTGCCTTCGCCGCCATTGCCGTCAGTCGTGGATCATCGAATACATCTTGGACGGTTAGTATGATCCCAGCCTCACGGGTAGCCGTCACAAGTCGAATGGCGCTGATAGAATCGCCGCCTACTCGAAAGAAACTGTCATCACGTCCAATGTTCTCAGTTGGCACCGACAAGACATCTGACCAGATCTGCTGGAGTTTAGTTTCCATCTCCGTGGTTGGAGCCCTCTTTTCGTCCGACAGTGCATATTCGGCTAATTGTTTGTGGTCCAAGGCCTCCGTCATGCGCCGAAGTCCCTTCCGATCGAGTTTGGTTGATGTGATGCTAGGCATATAGCTGCAAGGGACGAAGAGCGTGGGTACCATGTAGTTTGGTAGAGCGATGGCAAGTTGGCCCATCATTGATTTCAGCTGATCCTTGAGTTCACTCGTAATTGGCAGGAACGCTTCTGTTGCTTGTACATCAGCATCGGCGCCAATGACCCGTGTGTCGTCGTTGAAACAGAAGTAAGCAGCAAGGTTTGTGCCACCCTCTGTCTTGAACACATCCACAACCACTTGCCGAGATTCATCCAAAGCTGCTCTCACATGATGTTCTACTTCACCGAGTTCGACTCTGAGGCCTCGAATTTTTACTTGAGTGTCCTTGCGGCTTGAGAATTCGATAGTCCCGTCGGCGTTGTACTTACAAAGGTCACCAGATTTGAAGAACCGAGTCCAAGGAGCAGACGACCTCCGTGGCGCCCACTGCGGCAACGAGCAAATAGTGCTTGCCTCAGTCCTTTCCTTGTCACCGAGATACTCTTTCAGCAGAGTTGGCCCCTGGAGGACTACTTCTCCCAGGCATCCTGTCGGAGCCAATTGCATCGGATCTTCTGGATCAACGATCCAACAAGCGCCTCCGACAGGTTTCCCGACTGTGAGAGGTGATTCATCCATTGACTGCCATTCATATAGAGTGCTAAACACGCAAGTTTCTGCTGGGCCCCAGCCGTTCACAAGCCGTACTTGTCCAAACCAGTTTCTCAGAATATCACGGCTCACGGCTTCGCCGGCGAGAAGCAACAGCTCTAATCCAGGTACATCAGCTGGCCTTAAAGTCCGAGCGAATGCTGGCGTCAGGAAAGCCCACGTCACTTCCTTCGTCCGGATGAATTCTTTGATGCCGTTCATACGTGTATGTTCGGAAGGGATACACAGGCATGCTCCAGAGATCAGCGGCGCTACGATTTCTCCAATACACAAATCAAAAACGTAAGCGGCAAATTGCAACATTCTGACCTCTGAAGTAAGACCGAGCCGTTTAGCGATCGCTGTTTGACTTGTGCAGACGGCTCCGTGTTGCATAACGAGACCTTTAGGAACGCCAGTACTGCCAGACGTGAATAGGACGTAAGCGGGATCTTCTGCGGTCGCACCAGACTCCAGCGCTTTTGAGCCGTCATCAGTAGCAGCCAAGTCCGAGTCCAGCTCAGCGTTCACCACGACCACCGTTGGGACCAGGTTTTTGCACCTCTCCGCGTTGGCTGGTGATGATAGCGCCACCTTGGCGGCTGTCTGCTTAGCAACTTGCTGCTGCCTCTGCTCTGGATGTGAAGGGTCAAGAGGGACCCAAGCTCCTCCTGCTTTGTTGACTGCTAACATTGCAACGAAAAACCAGGCTGATTTCTCGAAACATAAGTGGACTAGGTCGCCGCGCTGGACTTGGACAGAGTCTGAGGTCAAGTGACGGGCTAGTCTGTTTGCGGCCGAGTTGAGCTCCGAATACGACATTTTTCCATCCCAAGCGTCGATTGCTGGAGCATCAGGTTGATGAAGAGCCCGCTGATCGACTAGGTCATGTATGCAGCAGCTCAAGACCTCTGGCGTCTCTCCGTTGTACTCCACGGCTTTCTGCAGGTCCCAATCGCTGGCCAGTGAGACTTCGGATAGCGAGGTCAGCTCCTCAGTCAACAGTTGTTGCACGACATGTTCAAAGTGTCTTGACAATGCTTCGATTTGAGGCTGCTGCAGAGTTTCAGAGTCGTAGATCAGTGCCAAATCCACACGGTCGTTGAATAAGAAGCTCTGCACAACGAGCGGATATGTGAAATAGCCTTCGAGAGACTCGTCTGTACCGTAATCCTCCACGCTCGCCACGGCTGAGACCGGGTCTGCGGCGCTGTCGTCGTCAGATGTCTGGCTCTGCATAGGTTGGATAACGAGCAGACTAGAGAAATTGCAAGCATCCTTTGCCTCACTGGAGACCTTTGAGATCCGGTTGAGGCCAAATTGCTCATATTTGACCATCTCATGCGACTGATCCTGAATGGTCTGGAGCATTTCGTGTGCTGCTTTTCGTTTGTCGAGTCGGATCCGAATGGGAACTGTGGCGACAGCTGGTCCAGCCATGCTCTCAACTCCTGTCACGGGGGCGTTTCGACCGGATACAGTAGTGCCGAAACATACATCACCATTCTCGCAGTAGCGAGCTAACACCACCGCCCAAGCAGCCCGCAGCACAGTGGCTTTAGTAATCGAAGCATCTGCGGTCCAGGGAAAGTCGATGCTGCGTTTCATCGTCCGAGTTGCCTTCTTCTTGGATTCTCCATTCTTAGAAGCCGTGTGTGGCGTCGGAGGGAATGAAGCCCGACTCGCTTGATTCAGTTGCCCGCGCCAATAATCACGGGCTTCGTCCTCGTCAACGTTCTCCGTGTACTTTATGAATGATGCGTACGGTCGGAGCGGTGGCATCTCCATTTCTCGATACGATCGTGTCAGGGTGTCGATTGCCAGGTTCAAGCTCCACCCATCAAACACCGCGTGGTGAATGACTAGAACGAAGTGACGTTCGCCATTTGACTCGCTTGTCAGCGTGTATCGACACAGACGGGACCCGTACTGCATCTCCATCTCTTGCGCCGCCTCCATGGCCCAGCGTAGTGTGCCATATTCTTCACCCTTTGGTGTCTCCCAAATCGCTTCCTCCTTTTTTATAAGTGCTTGTACGGTTTCTCCCTCTACCAGCACAATACGTGTACGCAAATTACCACACCTTTGTGCGGTCGCTTCCCAAGCGGCGCGGAATCGCTCCTCGTCGACGTGCTCTGGCACGTTGTATGTGTATTTGGCCATGTAAGAACCTGGTTGTTTGACGGCCAACGCCATGAGCCCTTCTTGCAAGCCAGTACAAGGATATGCGTCTTCAATGTCCTCGGGGTGTGTGAGTCCACAGGCGGCTGCAATCCGGCTCTTGATCTGATCGTCTTTGTCCTTGCTTGTCCTCAACAGACTGAACCGCTCGTACTCATCCTCGTCATTTTCGTCCTCGTCCGAGTTGTCAACAGCGCCGGCCATGTCATCCAGGCGAAGATTTTCGAATATCATCGACACCGTGATCGTCAGTCCATGCTGTCTGGCAACTGAGACCATCTTGATAGCAGTAATTGAGTCGCCTCCAATCTGTAGGAAATTGTCCTCCTTCCCAATCTCTTTTGCAGGGATTTTCAGGACTTCAGCCCATATTTTTCTCAGCTTCTTCTCCATCGCCGTTGTAGGCGCAGCATTCTGTGCTGCTTCCAGAGTGAATCTTCTTTGCTCCTCCACGCTAGTCTTTGATCCAATTACAACCAAGCTCCGACGATCGATTTTGCCTGTCACCGTCTTCGGGGGCTTTCCTTCAAACATCAGATACGTAGATGGGATCATGTAGCCAGGCAATTGCTTCTGTAATAGTGTGTTCAGCTCGGCCATTATATCGCGAGTCTCTGGCTTGATCGCTGGTAAAAGTCTGAAGGTTGCGTCTTCGTCATGGGCGGTGTTGTACCACAAGAAAGCCGCGAGAGAAGCAACATCAGATCCTCCACTCCTTATCACATCCACTATAGCACCCATCTCGTCCGGTATGTGCTCTCTTAGAATCGTCTCAATCTCGCCCATCTCGATGCGTTGGCCGTGAAGCTTGACCTGGGTGTCCTTGCGACCAAGATATTCGAAGGTACCATCAGTGTTTCTCTTGACTAGATCTCCTGTGCAGTAGCCGCGATTCCATGGGTCATTTGGGAGCCAATCGATATCCTCAATCCATACAGCTCGAGCTTTTTCTTCAACGTTCAGATATCCTCGGGCCAGCATTGGGCCTTGAATCAATAATTCTCCAGTGCAACCGTCAGGAACGATGACACCTGGATTTCTGGGATCAACAACCCAGAACGCACTTGCTATAGGTTTGCCGATTATGGTTGATTTTGAAGAGGTAGCAAGCGTTGGGTTCCAGGAGCAACAAGACGCTTCAGCTGGTCCGTATATTCCATGCAGCTCTGTGATACCTTTCCATTTGTCAATTGTCCTTTTCCCGACGGCCTCACCACCCAGTATGAGAGTTTGGAAGCCGGGGACGTCCTCTGGATCCAGCAGGTCTGCCACAGTCGGTGTCAAGAAAGCCCAATTCGCATCCAGAGAGTTTATCGCTCCAGCGAGATCGTTGACACGCGCGTGATCAGAAGGCACACAAATCGTACCGCCACGCATGAGTGTGACGAGTACGTCCATGACACCAACATCGAAAGTGTAGGCTGAAAATTGCAAAACCCGCGTTCCAGGTCCCACATGAAGCGAGGCACCATAGGCGCCAGCTGTTGAGCAAATACTGCTATGAGGCATGACCATGCCCTTTGGTTTTCCTGTGCTACCTGACGTGAAGTTCACAAAGGCAGCGTTTTCGGGAGTTGTCTCGGGTCGTCTGAAAGCTGCGAAATCGACTAAGCAGTCTTGCGCCGATTCATCTACCACGATCACTTCAAGACCGAGTGACCGCATAGCATCGGCGTGCTCGGCTGATGAGAGAGCCAGGATTGATTTGCAATCTTGAACGACACTCTGGATTCGAGCATGCGGGGCTTTGGGGTCCAACGGTACGAATGCACCACCAGCCATTTGTACCGCTACCATGGATACAATAGCCCATGTGGATTTGGGGAAACACAGGGGAATGATTTGTTCCGGGCCGACTCCTGACTGTGACAATTTCGAGGCCAAACCAGCTGCGAGCCTTCCGAGCTCTCCATATGTAAGATGTCCATCCCAGGAAGCAATGGCAGGCGCATCTGGCTGAGCTTTCATCTGATCCAAAATCTGCCAGTGGGCGCACGACTCGACCAGACCGTTGTAATCTTGCCGAGAACTGTAATCAGCCAAGTCAACGTCATGGATGATGCGCAGGTCGGTCGGCTTGATCTCCGGGTCGTGCATGATGGATTCGAGTACCTTGCTGAAAGACCGCGCCAGGCTCGACGCTCGGTCCACAGGCATGATCGAAGAGTAATAGTCCAGCCAGATGCTTACTTCGTTATTATCCAGTCGAACGTTGACTGTTATATCGTACTAGAGTGCGTTGTCAGCGACGGGCCGAGCACCAAAACCATCTGTTTCTTGCTTACCTCTGTCGATGCATAGTAGGTCTCTGGTCTGAATTGGACATTGGCATCGCTATTCGAATCAACGGTCAAGATGGATAAGAGTGTATTGAAAAGCCGGCTGTGACCGGAAGCTAATTCGTGTTGAATGCTAGCAAGAGAGCATTGCTGATAGTCGAAGCTGCGATTCATGCTGGATTTTATATCGTGTAATAATGTTTTTAGAGAAGCTACATCAGCCAGCTTGATTCGACAGAGGAGTTGGTTGACAAGACATCCGACCATGTTACTGATTCCATCCATGGGAAAGTCCCTGCCAGACGATACATAGCCAAAAACTACGTCGTCAGTTTGAGTATAAGCGCTTAGAAGAAGGCCCCAAGCAGCGTGTAGAAGGACGGGTATCGTGATCCCGTTGGTTTTGCAAAACCCTTTGAAGTCAAGGAAGGAGAGGTTGACTGATACAGTTTTGTGCTCTTTGACTTTCACGGGCTGGTCAAGAAGAATCGGGAATAGACAGGGGCTAGAGCCTTTTAGTTCATCCGTCCAGAAGTCCATCGCCGGTTTGGTAGGCTGGCTTTGGCTCTCGGTGATAAAATGGCCATATTCATTGATGCTTTTCCCAGACAATGAGTCTCTGTAAGCCAGGTCAAGGTCGTGGAAGAGGATTGACATTGATACGCCATCAACGATTGCATGACTCATCTCCCATCTACAATAGGTGTGGCCATCTTGAGTGACACTCGTCGTCATACGATGCGCGGGTCGATGTGGTACAAAGCTGGCCACTTCTGCATCTTTCAATGCCTGCATCGACTCAACTCTGTCTACAAAGATTCCAAGATGTTGGATTTCTGGATCGTGTGACAGCAGAACAACCTGATCAAACATTGCCTCGTTGCGGGAGCTCGACACAAAAATTGTACGAAGCGCAGCATGGTGTGCGACCACTTTTCTCCAGGCTTCTTGCAGCCGAGAGATGTCCAGTGGTTCTTCTTCGGCGTGAGACGCTTCAAAAGTGCAAACAATCTGATAGAAGTCTTTGGAGCGCATCTGCGAGAGCATCATGCCGTCCTGCACGGATGAGCAAGGATAAATGTTCTCAATCTCAGAGTAGCCATGATTCCGAACCGCAGCAAGAAGGCGGTCCAGTTCGGGGTAGGAGATTGAGATCAATGGAAAGTCGGTCAAGCAATACAGCGGCGTCTCTGATGGGATGGAGGAAATACACTCCTCTTGCATTTGCTGGCACGATTGCAGCCATTTCTGCACATCCTTGAAGCTCGACAAGTTCTCAGGATACTCGATGGTAAATTGGATAAGACCGTTATGTTGGATGGAAATGTCGACCTCGAATAGTGACCTGGCAGTCTCATGGTGCTTGTTTGACGTAATTGTGTCGACTTCTGCTCGTGCATCATTGAGTGTGAAAGATAGCTCTGCGGCACAAGGCAGCTTGAAAGGCTTGGCGTTAGCGAGGGCATCTTTCATGGGCCGTAAAGCATTTGAAGGGTTGCGGGTCTTCAAGCGTGGTACCTCTATGGCGATTGGGGAGGTTGTGCCATTCCCAGATGCTATCGCCCATGTATCGACATGGTTGCGATTGTTGAAAGCCATTTGGAAGGAAACAAGCACTGCGATCATACAGTAGTCCAGCGGAGCGATGGCTAATCGCGATTGACTTTGTTGCAGTGCATGGGTTGAACACGGGCTTGAAATTTCGAATCTAGAGGTGGAGCGTTCTGTGTTGTCCAAGTCGCTGGCGGTGATACCCCAAAATGCGAGTGTGCGGAACTGGGCAGCGGACAATTTGCTGTTGGTCTGGTCCCGGTCCTGATCTGTTGAGCTCGTAGCCTCGGTTTTGGAGGTAGCCGTCAAGGCTAGTTCGTCCAAGGATTCACAGCGCATTATATCAGGTACGCGAATAACAACGCCGCGCGCCATACATCGTGCCATGACCTCAATGGCATTTATGGAGTCACCGCCCAGGTGGAGGAAGGAGGAGGATGATGATATGGTGGAGATGGGAACGCGGAGGACGCCAGCAACGGACTGTTTGATTACATCTGAAGCTGTGCCGGAATTGGCGCTGCTGTCGGCACCTTCGTCGGTGCTGCTCCGCAGAGCTGTATCGTCAATACTGCCGTCGTCGCTGAGAGGCAGCTCTGGGAGGACCGTCCATTTCTTCGGGACTTTCGAGTCTTTCGTCGAATGTGCTTCCTTGCGCAACTTTGCGCGAAGGCGTTTGACAACGGATTTTGGAGATTCTTGTTCATCGTTCTTCGGATCGTCGACAAGGGAGATGAAGATCACTGGCTGAGCAGCGTCCTTGTCTTCAGAGGACATCAGAATTCGAGCCTGTTTGACGGCAGGTTCTTCGATTAGGCGACGTTCCATGACTGGCAGATATTCCGCGGCGAACGATCGAGACGATGCCATTTCCGACTTATTGATACCGGGGGGAGAGAATAGAGATACAAGAGAATAGAGAGGCAGGTGTTACTCTTACTTTGTTCGAGGTTCAGCAAGGTCAAGGTGGCCAGTCGTCAGCGGAGTCGTCACTCGGAATGTTTTCGCAAAGGCAGGAGCTTGTGATGATACGAGGAAGGGAAGACAGCGGCGGCGACGAGCATGCCAGGGGTACAAACCGCAGCCAACACGATGGAGGCAGAAGGAAAGGCACAGGACGATCATCAGCGCGTTCAGCTACAGCGGCTTCGGGATGCACGATCCCGCACGTGGAACAAGACATGATCAGACGTGAATGGAGATAGTCTTCGAGGTGTGCAATGACGAAAGGGCTGCAGAGAGGCACCGCTTGGTCTGTTTCGGATTGCTAGGGCGATGAAGGTCTAGTGGTGGAGCGGTAATGCTTCACGTCAGTCCACACGCGATGGAGTCAGATCGCGCCGCGTCGGGCAGGCGGTGAGCCCCACACGCTGGCATTCTGCCGGGGCCGGCCCTAAATTTAGCAACGCTGGGGGACGACTGACGAAGCCGCAGTCGCTCGTCAGCAGCAACTCAATAAAGAGTCAACACTGCCCGGTGGCGGCGTGTAGCCAGACCGATCGAGGCCATCGGCACGATCGAGTATCGCCAATGCATAGACTATCATGCACACCAAGTGTTTGGGATACTGTCCTCCGAGCTATCTTTTGCCGATAACAACCCTCCCTGTACAGAAGTCGCAAGCGTTTCAAGCGATCCCACACAGAGTGCTGCGTCCGCGATAGATGTAAACGACTTCGTTTTGCAAGCTGTGCCACATATTGGATGGCGATGATTACCAGTGATGCTTCTGTGTTCCGACCGAGGAAATGGAGAAGGGCAGGGGTAGAATTAGATAGGCATGAACGGATGAAGTAGTAGCCGTGATTAGCTTTACATCGCTATAGCTGGAGAGAAGTGCAGCAAAGGTCTTCACCGATTTAAACCCGCTTCGATGTAGATAGAAAACAAAAGTGATCATGTAAAAGTAAAGGCACGATTGAGTGTGACTGACTGTATTCCACAAGCCTTGGCAGGTACTAGTCCTCCGGCCAATCACGCAATGCGCGTTTCTCGATTTTCATGTCAAAGGGCGACCACACAACAAATTCACAACGGTTGTGAGCCTACTGATTCGATTAGCATCTGACGACTTCCCCCTAGCAGGGGAATATTCGAAAGGATCTGTGGGTCACTTGGTCACTCACCTACCCACCAACCCTCGGAGATATGGCGGACGCAGCAGAGGCTATGGAGGAGCACGGCCTGAAACAGACAGCGAAGGACCTATTTTCTGGTGCTGTTGGTGGAATTGCACAGGTTTTGATCGGTGAGTCTTCTGCAATCATTGCACTCGAATCGAATCGTCGAACACGATTGAAACTGGCGAAAATCTGTACCATATTGACTAACGCTTCCGCAGGACAGCCTTTTGGTAGGTGATGAATTGTATGCAAGCCCGGAGTCAACCCTGATAGCGAATCAAGATATCGTCAAGGTCCGACTACAGACCACCAGCCGCTACACCGGCGCACTTGATTGTGCAACCCAGATTCTGCGTAACGAAGGGGCGGCCTCATTCTACAAAGGTACTTTGACCCCGCTGGTGGGCATTGGCGCGTGTGTCTCCGTCCAATTTGGAGGATTCCACTATGCACGACGGTACTTTGAGCGGCAGAACAACGCATCGTCGTCCGCACTGCCTGGCTCCGCTCCTGCGCCTCTCTCGTACGGTCAATACTACGCCGCTGGTGCTTTTGCGGGTATAGCCAATACGCCCCTGTCGTCTCCGATCGAACACATTCGTATCAGACTACAGACTCAGCCTCATGGCGCCGACAGACTCTACTCAGGTCCAATTGACTGTATACGGAAATTGTCATCGCATAACGGAGTGCTCGCAGGCTTATACCGCGGAACGTCGGTCACGTGGCTGCGTGAAGCCCAGGCATACGGCATGTGGTTCTTGTCGTTCGAGTATCTGATGCAGAACGACGCCAAGCGCAACCAAGTCGAGAGGAAGGAGATCCCAACTTGGAAAATTGCCGCCTATGGTGGACTCGCCGGAGAGATGCTTTGGTTGAGCAGCTATCCCTTTGACATTATCAAGAGCAGAATGCAGACCGATGGCTTCGGAGACAAGCAGGTCTACAAGAGCATGAGGCACGCTTTTGCCCAGACGTGGAAGCAGGATGGTGCTCTCGGTTTCTGGAAGGGCATTGGCCCCACTCTGCTCAGAGCAATGCCTGTCAGCGCCGGGACATTCGCAACGTAAGTCAAACCTTGCCTAATGACAATCTTGAAAACGGAATTAATTCGTGAACAGCGTTGAGTTGGTGATGCGATTTCTCAGTTGAGATCCAAGGGCAGTGGGCTCGTAATTCGTGGAGACGCTGCCCTCTGGTTGGCAAGATACCCAAAGAAGTGCAAATTTGGCAGACATGCAATCACAAGACGTCAATTCAAGATACATGAATTAATCGACGTGCAGGTACTGCACATGCATTTGGCTTATTCTCTGTCGCCTCTCACAATTCTGCGCTTGGACCGCAACTCGCCAAAGTGACGCTTCGGTGAATAGCACCCTGCGTATCTGCTTGCGCTGTCTAGAAACCCTCCTTGCCCCACTTGTTGTATTTGTCGTGTAAATCCTGATGTTGGTTAGAGCGCCGTCAGCTTCTGGAAGGATGCTGCAGCATACCTTGGGCAGGTTGACATTGGGAATGATGACCTCGTTCAAGGCGCTTGGTGCCGACTTCCTCGCCTTGCTCGTGTCTCCACCTGGATGATATTCATATGGTCCCTCTCCACCGGTCTTCCACGGCTCTGATCCAGGCACTTTTGATACAGCGTGTTCGGAGTTGGATCCGGTGGGATGTCTGCTAAAGTACCAACCGGCAAGGCCAAAAGCGCCGGACATGATGGCCAGGAGGATCTAAAGATGAGTTAGAACCGGCTGGTTTCCTGTAGAGGGCGAACACCATTGTCTCTTCAGACTCCCGAACATACGTAAAGCTCTGGATCACGACGAGCGCCCTGCTGCAGGCGGTTCTTGCTCATATCTCTCTGACCCTGCGAGACCTCATCGGACGAGGCGGTGTTGGTTGTCGAGGCGCGCAAGGGACGAGTGGTGCGGAACATGGGCCTAAAGGCCGCTCTCCTCATCATCATTGACATGTTGATAGGGTGGTAGGCGATTGAAACAGTTGCGTGCTATCTCAATGCTGAGCTCGGCGGGGCTTGCGAAGAAACAGCAACGACGTTCGTCGGGAAGATGAGGTCGAACGGGAGAACCTCGGCGGGTTTGCCCGGACCGCCATGGGTCTGGCATCATCGCGCGTCCCTGCCTTGCAGCGCTCTGACCAACCAGCGAGTAGCGTGTTTCCCGCTAGGGGTGCCTTTAAGCAGGGCAGCCCAATAGTTTAGGCGCAAAGAGACGCGGACGAAAAAAGCCACCCGCTTTGCCCGTGAATACATAATCAGTAGCTGCATCCTCTTCCGCATCCCCGTTGCGCCCAACGCCCTCACGGGTATCTCAGACGACGAAGAGCTTCACTCCCCTCCCCAAATTTTCGACATGCTCTTATGATCGACGCGACACGCTGATACGACCACTCGTACACTGGACATTGTTGACATGGAAATGGAATCATGCTAGCCTGCAGAAGGCGTTTATTTGTCTGTTTACACGCGAACCTAGTCGCGCACCGCGACGACTTTGCAACGCGATGGCCTCGGCAGACGGCGGCGCGGGTAATGATGCCACTTTCTTCAATGATATGACCCCCACGGAAGAAAGGAGGTCGAGAACAGACTTCTTTCCGCCAGATTTGAACGATCATGCCCTGCCTATCCAAGGAGCGACGGGTCCGGTGGGAGAACCTGGCCTTCCTCCTTCGCGACCTGTTGCGCTCGGCACTGGGAATACTACACGAGTCCCACTAAAATCAAGCACTACTTCTCCTCGCACGGGCATGGGAGCTTCGAGCCAATACACCAGTCAGGGCACGTGGAATCCCGAATCGCTGTCACCAGCAGCCGCGAGCAAGACCCATATATCGAATATCACACCCTCCACCTTCTTCCATCCTATGAGCTCGAAACATCTTCGCGAAGATGCGATGAGGGCTGCGT
This sequence comes from Dothideomycetidae sp. 11243, assembly GCA_000836255.1. Lineage (NCBI taxonomy): Eukaryota > Fungi > Ascomycota > Dothideomycetes > Dothideomycetidae sp. 11243. The sequence continues at coordinate 698,949 of DF938581.1, read as the reverse complement.
CGCCCCCAATTCAGGAAGAGGTACCACACGGCAGGCCGAGTCAAGAGACAACACACAGTCAGAAGGGACACAGGACGAGATACAGCGATGCGTCAATAGTCACAATGGAGCAAAACCGAGTCATGGTAGACGAGAACATCCCGCCGTTACCTCCATCACGAAGTGGGCAGACTCAAGCGTCCACCCCAGATCTCCAACGCAATGTGAGGAGCATCAGAAGCCAAGGGAGTAGCGTTCCCTTGCGACCGAATCACCCGACTCTACGACTTGGCCCAACGCCGAGCGGTCTAGGAATCCGGACGGAGAGGTCTCCAAGGTCGTTTCGAAGATCTTTTGGGTGGAACAGTCGCAATAGTAGGGAGCCTCGGGAGCCTCGAGAGCCTAAGGAGCTCGGCCACAGAAGACTCGAGTCTGCGCCGAGTTCACCAGAGTCTGACCTGGAGAAGACCGCGGAGAAGCCTGACCTCGGACGCAATTACGAATACTACAATGGCAATTTCATATTCTTCCTGAAAGGAAGACTGCTCAATACTCGTCAGAGGCCTTTAAACGCACTTACCGGATTTCTGGCCGTTCTTCCGGCGGCCTTGTTCTTTGCCTTCTCGTATGTATTGAAGCTTTTACAAATCGAACTCATAAATAACGAGATATTACAGTGCGTCGTACCTCTGGCATGCAGTCTCACCGGCCTTACCAATCATATTTGCCTACCTCTTTTGGATTTGCATATCCTCCTTCCTCCACGCCTCGTTCTCAGACCCTGGGGTACTGCCCCGTAACGTCCATCCACATCCTAGAGACGCGTCTGATGACGATCCGCTCGCCCTTGGTCCGTCAAACTCTAATTGGGTCATGGTGAAATCGTGGGATTCAGCAAGCACAGAAGGGCCAACCACTGCCATGGAAGTGCCTGTCAAGTACTGCAAGTCCTGCAATATTTGGCGTCCACCACGAGCACATCATTGCCGGGTCTGTGACGCATGCATCGAAACGCAAGACCACCACTGCGTGTGGCTGAACAACTGCGTTGGCCGTCGCAACTACCGTCAGTTCTTCACATTCGTTTCAGCAGCTACAACACTAGCATTTTATTTGCTTGGTACATCTCTTACGCATCTTTTGGTCTATATGCATCGAAACCAGATATCTTTCAGAGAGACAATCGCAAGCGACTGGACTCGGCAAGGGGCACTAGCAATGGTCATCTATGCCATCTTGGTCTTTCCATATCCAGCTAGCCTGTGGGGGTATCACGTCTTCCTTACAGTGCGAGGGGAGTCGACGCGCGATTACCTGAATTCTCAAAAATTCCTCAAGAAGGATCGTCACCGGCCATTTGACCGTCGCAGCTTTGTACAGAATCTCATTGATGTTTTGTGCCGGCCTCGACCACCAACATATATGCAGTTCAAGAATCGGTACGATGAGGGCGACCAGCGACTGGGAGTAAGTCGTAGAAAAGCAGCCGCAAAAGACGGAGTCGAAATGAAGCAACTTGATGCTGGAACGGGCTCTGCAGCGACAGCGACTGGTGATAGGCATGCAAACGGAGTTGGAGCCGGAAGTGCCGGCTTCCAAGGCCCACAATCCAGGGGGCCGTTAAACAGCACGCCGAGAGCCAATGTTCCAAATGCCTCCTCCTGAGAAGCCTCTTAGCACCGGATATTGGGAGCATCTGTAAATACAAAATAACCTTCTGTGTTCTATATTTTCAATCGTCGGACATAGCGCGACGAACGGAGGGGCATCGTGGCCTTTTAGACAACCATGGTTGTAGCACGAAGCAATGTAATGCAGTGGGACGGACGTCCGCGTCCGCCAATCGATGTCGTGACGGCTATCAAGCAGTTGATGAATGCGTTGCAATCGCGAAGAAGATGACGGTGGTTTGACCACTGTTTAATCAACGCGCATGGTTGACACAACTGCCCTGAGAGCTCGGATCCTGCGCCAAACCGAACAGCAACACAGCAACGCGCGCCGCGCCCACTCTCGTTCTCCGCAGCGCGCCGCCCTTGGTACAGCTGCTACTTCCTACAACCACGCAACCACCAACCTCACCACTGCATTCCTTCATAAGCAATCCTCCTTCTCTCACGCACTCCCGGCAGCTGTCTGCTCAACTGACCAGACCTGTCAACTGTCAATAAACAGAATCCCATTCCGCGGCCAAAGCACATGGCATTCTCGACCGGACGCGGTGTTATTTACGCGTAAAGTGGATTGTTGCTTTCCATCTTTCCGCCCGCGTCCTGCCTTCCTCTTGTCACTTGCCCGTGCCACTCGCCGATTTCAGCACCAAACCGCCACGCGCACCATACAGTCAGCAATGGCTCGGCGGCAGAGCTTGACACGTTCCGAGTCCTGCTCGTCTCACGCTACAACAATGTCGAATATCAACGTCGCACTGCCTGGCTCCAGCAGCTCTGTGGCAGAGCACAACTCGCCCTCACCGACTCCCGCCACGAGCGTCACGGATGGCAGCGCTGCCGATGACGCGTCCGTGAAACGTGAAGTCACCACGACCAGCCGCGATGCTTCCGTACAACCGGAGCTGAATGGTACCAGCTCGCGGCGCTCTGTCCGCTCCAGAGCCAGCGTCGAGTCATATAATCTTGCTAAGCTTTCTGGCCTCCACCAGGGCAAGCAGATCGCTAGGGTGAAGCAGTCACGCTCCTTCTCCGGTGACACTCTCATAAACGACGCCATCTCGGAATCGCCGGGCCAGCGAAGGCAGCAACTTGAAGGCGAGGTTGAAAAGGCACTGCAGATGGACTGGCAGGTAGGAGAGCTGGGAGCAGACGTTTGTCCTGCCCCAGAACCAAGCGCCAACACCAATAAAAGGAAGAGCGCCTCTTTGAGTAAGATTGTCAAGGCTGCAGGAAAGTTGTCCAGTGCGCTAGGCAAGCGATCGCGCGACTCGGTCGACGCCAAAGCCGAGGTTCATGTGCAAAGCACCAACAAACAAAGCAGCCGACGGCGGAGCAGTGATAAACGCGATGTGGTCGTCCAAGTTCGCGAGCTCGATGAAGAGCAGGAGCCAGACCACGTGTCGACAACTCGTCCGGAAAAGAAACGCCGCCTGCTTGACACCATTGTAGAGATAACGTCCTCGCTTGGTCGCAGCACATCCGTCAAAAAGCAAAAGAAGACATGGCTCACACAGGGCCTTTACTGTGGACAGCACGCGGACTGTAAGGATACACTGACTGCTCCTCCGCCCGGTGGAGATGTTCTGCCAGCTCCCCGGTCTGCAGCAGTACCCATGCGACGCCACATGCCTCTTCCGATGTTTTCCGCTGGGAAGCGAGAGTCCGATTTTCATCTGCCATTCGATGTCTTCGCGCCTCTTCGACGCAAAGAGCACCCAAAGGAGTGGAAGAAATTGAGCAAGAACAGCTTCACCCCTTCCGCAAAGGAAGTGTGGCGCACGAAGAAGTTGGAACGCTCCATGTGCCTCTGCAGCCCTCCTACGGCAGACGCGGATGACGGAGGTTGTGGGGAAAACTGCCTGAACAGGACGATGTTATATGAATGCGACGAGAACAACTGCGCTCTTGGCCCTGAGTTGTGCACGAACCGTGCTTTTGCAGATCTATTGGCACGCACAAAGAAGGGAAACGAATTTGACATTGGTGTGGAGATCATTAATACCAAGGAGTGTGGTCATGGGCTCAGAGCAAACAGGAGCTTTGCCCCTGGCCAAATTGTAATCGAGTATTGTGGCGAAGTCATCACACAGGAGGAGAGCGATCGCAGGATGCATGAAATTTACCAAGACAAAAAGGTAAGTTGTGGCTCGTATGATCGGCCGAGTGCTTTACTGACCCGCGCTAGGCATACTATCTGATGGAATTCGACCAAGGTATGATCATCGATGCCACCAAGGGTAACATTGCTCGCTTTGTCAATCACTCCTGCGCGCCAAATTGTTCGATGGAGAAGCGTATCGTCAAGGGAGAACCCAGAATGGCACTTTTCGCCGGCCCTGCTGGCGTCAAGACCGGAGAAGAGTTGTCCTACGACTACAACTTTGAGTATGCAAGCCGTAATCCGACCACTACTGACGCACATGCTGACCTCTTAGTAACTTTTCCACCCTGAATGTGCTTGATTGTCGGTGTGGTGCAGAATTATGCAGAGGTAAGCTAGAGCGTCGGGACAGAAAGAAAGAAAAAGAGAACCTCGCAGCGTCCTTGAAGCGCAAGCTGATGGAATCCGTGGCCGCAACACCGGAACCAGCTGTCGAGAAGGTAGTCCTCAAAAAGCGCAAGACTGGACGATGGAGTAAGGGCTGGTCGTATGTCGACCCGGAGATGGAAGCATTGAGGCTGAAGGAAGATGCTATTGAGAACGGCAGGGCCATCGACGACCGCGCGCTGGAGCTGCTGAAGGAGCAAGCGATAAAGCAAGACTGTGCCGATGAAACACCCACGGTTACGGGACGGGGTAGTAGGGCTGCTGGTCTTGCGGCCAAAGCAAAGATGGTGGAGCGCACCAGTTCTGTTCGCTCAGCACTAGGAAGAACCAAATCTGGATCTACTACGTCCCAGGAAAAGAGAGCCAAACGCAAGAGCATGCTGAGTCGTGCGGCAGAGCTAATCAAGTCTGACCACAGCGCAATTGACGACTCGGAGCCGGTCGTTCAGTCAAGCGACAAGGCAGAAAGAATATCTTCCACTGCTAGCAAGGAAGACGAGGTGGTCGACACGGAAAAGCAATTGAAGAAGCCCAGCAGCGCGAAATCGATGCGACAAAGCAGGCTCAGCTTTCAACCTATCAGCCACGCACCGCCAAAGCTGCCTGCACCACCGCCGGAACTAGCAGAGGACGAAGACGTGCTGGAAATGGTGCTCGGATGCGGTAGGGCAGGAAAAGCGACAGCTTGAGGCTTGGATACGTGCACTAGGTTTTCACCTGGTAGTTTCACGATGCAAGCACTCGGGTATTTGGGTCACAGGCCATAGGTCATAAGGGCATGGCAAGCGAACTTATTGGGTGTTAGGAACTGGTTGTCAGCATGTGTATCAGATGTTTCCGTAGTGCAACCTAATGAACGGCAAGGCTTTGGAGGTCGAATGTTTTTGAAGCTCGTATTGACGATATGTTTAACGCCGCTGTCGGGCATTCCGGCCGGCAACGCTTGGCACGCCGGACCTCGAACTGCTGCGGCTCGTTGCCTCACGAAGCGGCCAGCTGTGGACACAAGTACTCCTTACAGAGAGCTGTCGTCGCCCCATATTGTCTCGACACGAGCGCCGTGTAGACACCTACTCCCAATTCGCGCACTCGGCACTCCACCGCCCACCCTGGAGGCGGCATCGGCAAGGTACGCCGCCAGGGACAGGTTCTCCTTCCCTGGTGAGCCGGCGACCACACCTCTGCAGCGATACATACGTGGGTGCCTACGCCCAATGAGCTTCCTGTCTAGCGATTGACGTGCAGCCCAGAGAATGCTTGCGATCCGCAGAACTTCGAGCCGAATCTGGCGCTGTGCCTCGAGATCTCGGACCTCATTAATTCAAAGAAAGGCAACAGGTATGGGGTGCTACTCACATACCTGCGCATGAGGAGGAGACTGACTTTCTTAGTCCTCGCGAGGCGGCCGTCGCTATCGTGAACTACATCAATCACCGCAATCAGAATGTGTCTCTATTAGCGCTCTCGGTAGGTCTTTCTGATACGGCGGGACGCCTCTCATCTCAGACTGATCTCCACAGCTGCTCGACATTTGTGTCAAGAACTGCGGATATCCCTTTCATCTACAAATCAGTACCAAGGAGTTCCTCAATGAGCTCGTCCGGCGATTCCCCGAGCGGCCTCCAGTGCGGCCCACGAGGACGATGAACCGCATTCTGGAACTGATCGAGGAATGGCGGTCAACAATTTGCCAGACTTCGAAATACAAGGAAGACCTCGGGTTCATAAGGGACATGCATCGGCTGTTGAGCTACAAGGGCTACGTCTTCCCTGAGGTCAGAAGGGAGGATGCAGCAGTGTTGAACCCTAGCGATGTACGACAGGTCCCAAGCAACTTGGTATCTTCATGGACTAACCACGCTACAGAATTTGAAATCTGCAGATGAAATGGAAGAGGAGGAACGATCTGCACAGTCGGCCAAGCTGCAGGAGCTGATCCGGCGAGGAACGCCTCGTGACCTGCAGGAAGCAAACAAGCTGATGAAAGTCATGGCCGGCTACGACCAGCGCAATAAGACGGATTACCGAGCAAAAGCAGCCGAAGAGGTCGGTGCAGTGCAACAAAAGGCAAGGATTCTGGAAGAAATGCTTCAGGGACTAACACCTGGCGATCCTGTGAACGAGGGTGACGTCTTTGAGGAGCTCGCCAATGCGTTGGCAAGTGCCCACCCGAAGATTCAGAAAATGTGTGAAGAAGAATCGGACGATCATGAAGCGGTGGCCAAGCTGTTGGAAATCAACGACAGCATACATCGCACGATCGAGCGGTACAGGCTTGTGAAGAAAGGCGACATTGCAGGCGCAGAGAGGATACCAAAAGGAACTCTGGGTGTTAGCGGCGCTGGTGTCAAGAAAGGGCCTGATAACGAGTTGTCACTCATCGATTTCGGTGGCGCGGACGAAGCTCCTCAGCAGCAGTCCAGTGCAGCTTCGCAAGCACCCTCGGCTGGAAAGGGCAATGCGCTCGAAGATGACCTGCTCGGCCTGTCTATGGGCGGGAGCGACGACACACCTTTCGGTCAAGGTGGCGGAATCTCGCTTGGGCCGAGCAGTAATGGCCTCTTTGATATGACGACGGGGCCACAGCAACCTGCAGTCCAGCCTTCGCCGAAGTTCCCGCAGCAATCAAAGCCGAATTACGACCTCTTCGGTTCCTTGACCAATGCACAAACTCCGACAAAGCCAGCGACCCCCCAAACTAATTCCACTCTCGCTACACACACTCCGGCCTCTGATCCGTTTGCTGCCCTCTCCACAGGCAATTCTCGGACTGCCTCGCCATTCCAATTTCAACAATCTGTGCATCCCGCTTCCCAGCCGGCTTCCACAGCGTCGCTACTCGGTAGCATTGGCCAAACTCAAGCCAAAGCAGCTGCGACCACCCAAGCCCCTCAGACAAGCGCAGATGATGAGTGGACGTTCACCTCTGCGTTACCACAAGAAGCGACGCATCGCATCAATGTGACGAACAGCAGCATCAAGACCATTTTCGTGGTCTCTCGTCCTGCTGGAGCGGATGATTGGCTTCAGATCGAGAGCAGCATCAGCAACAACAGCACCTCGCCGGTGGGGGATTTGACATTTCAGCTGGCGGTGACAAAGGTAAGCTCCTGCTGTTACTTGGTATTTGATGCACTATCTAATGATGATTGTCGCAGGGCTTTACTCTCAAACTCGAGCCGCAATCTTCTCGATCACTGCAGCCGCGGCAGCAGGACGGCATCACTCAATCAATCCGACTACAAGGCGTGGCAAGAGGCAAAGGTTCAACAGTCAAGATGCGGTGGAGAGCGAGCTATACGCTCGGCGCGGAGCGGAAGGAGGAATCAGGCGAGATTGGTAGTTTGGGTGTGCTTTGAGCGGATGTGGAAAGGCGGGATGATCACGATATGGTGGAGGGAGGCAGGAGTGCATATAGCGCAAATACCCGGACCTTTAAGTATAGCGGGACGATCAGATGAGCTTTTACACTTCCTGAAGTTCTTCTTTGACTGGTAAAATGGCGACCCGACATGTTCGTAGAGCCTTGAAGAGCATCGCATAGAATACTGTGTCCGACAAAGCAGTGGCCCGTCGATCCATAGACGGTGTTGCTTATCTAGCAGCATCGCGTCGATGCCAATGTACGTGTCGACGACGAATACCTCATTCCATACCGTCCAACCGAGCAAGAGGAATTGATGAGCTTTTATATCGATGGACATACTTCCACTGTAGGACGCTCGAGCGTGCCACTACTGTGAGTCCTCTCTTTGTCGCGCGTAAAACCTCGAACGCGTGCGGAAGAGTTTTCGATCTCGACAATCGGAGATTGACTATCTCGGTAAATATCCTTCCACTTTGAAGAAGCAGAAAAGCAGTACCAATGAGCTGTGAGACATTGGCAAATCAATCATTGCGCAGCACGTAGATATAGCTCTGTAGAAAGATTTTGATGACATTCGTCCTCGTGAATACGTATCGGGGGGTATCATAAACCGCACATCCTCTCCAAGTCCAGGTTGTACCATAAACAGAGCCCTCTCACATCCCATCGACGCACGACGCGTCGTCCAGAAATGTCCCAAGACCAGCTGACGACCCGAGAGCAGCAGTGTACACTCTCCCGCGCTGCGCGCCGTACGGATCATACGCGACGTAATCATACTCCTCGTCCTCTTCAGGCGGCGGACTGGGCGGCAGTGGTTTCGCCAGGTTCAGATTCCTCCTCGGCACAGCGCGCGGCTTCTCGAACTGCCGATACTCTACATGCGGGGGTTCATACTGCTGGTACTGCACATGCGGCCTGTGGTACAGCGGATATGCATCGTGGGATCGATGCCGGGCATGTCCGCTCTTGGCGACGTTGCTGCTGCTGTATCGATTCTTTACTGCATAGCTGGAGTGGCGACTGTGCTGCGCCGAGTGGAAAAAGCGAGACTCGGATTCCATGCGCTCGAAGCTTTTGCGGGGTGGGGAGAAGATGTCGTGCATGATGCAGGGCGAAATCTCGTTCTCCCTTGGGCTCTCGTCCTCGTTGCCGTTCTTGTCGGCTGGGCGCAGGGGCCAGTTTGAGCTTACTTGAGATATACGATCGTCTTCAGCGGGACGCGAATGATCATTAACAGATGCCGGGCGAGATACTGGTCGAGGTTGAACTGGGTCTGGCGATTTCCACTGCTCCTGTTCTGGGACTACACGTGCTTGTTGCTCGAATTGCGGTTCTTGCTGAGGAAGTGGAAGGTCTCCTTGTACGGCCCTAGTGTAGACACGCTCTTCCACGACTGGTCCAACAGGGTGAGTGGCGTTTTGAGCAGAGGCATTCGCGTCTGTTTGCACTACATCTACATGTGGAGAAGCAGCTATCGCGGAGATAAGTTCGGCTTTGACTGTGGCGGGTGGAGGAGTCGGTGGCCGAGCGGCAGGGGTAAAGGATGGCGCAAATGGCATGTCAACACCCATCATGGCTTCTGCCAACATGGAGGTCGGATAGTTGACTGGATCATCGAGGCTTTCAAGCGATGGAGAGTAAGGTATAGGCGGTCTGGCGGTCTCAACTACTGCAGGCTTGCGATACACCGTGGCCGCCGAGGCTGTGGCAACAACAGGAGGCGACAAGTCAGGTCCGTAGTCGGCGCGCCAGGCACGAGCAACGACGGCGAGGGTTGACTCAAGCGATGGTCTGCGCTCAATTGTCTGTTCGCTCATGCTGGACAGTGGTCGGCCACTGGTGAATCCAGTAGGTACTGTAGCATCTGGAATGATAGCACAATCCTCGGTGACCATGGAAAGTATGGGTATGCTTCGATCTGATCGCCGTGATCCAGTGCCCCATACAGCCTTGCGAGCGTCCACCAGACAGTTATCATAAGTCACCGCCTGCGCTTTTGCCGGGGATGTGTCCATCGAGGCTGGGGTACCGAATGGAGGCGAAGGAGTGCGCGGGGACAACGGATCTTCAGAAGGTAGCATTGTGGAGTACGAGGAGGGCGGATCATCCAGGACTATCGCCGGAGCAAACAGAGGACGTACAGAGGCGTCGGTGGCAAAGACATCGCTAAATCGCGAAACAGGAACCCCTTGAAAATTGAAACCTCGACGCGTGTCCAGTGATTTTCTCTGCGGGTGCTGGGGAGGCACGGGGGGAGTGTGGAGGTCACCTGTCGGTGTAGCTGGCGAGTCACTGTCGAGCGTGCTTTGAGTGCTCTGCGTACTCTGCGTGCTCTGTGTACTGGAGCGGGTAGTGCCAATGAGGGCTGATAACTGGGCGTTTGGATTACTACTGATACCCGGGTGACCTGAGCCGGAACCAGCTCTGTGCCTTTTTCGCGTCGACGGGTCTTCTGGGAAGGCATTACATGAAGTTCTCGAGCGTGTGGACAATGTAGAAATGTGCGGCTTGGTTGGTAGAGAGTTTTGCCTCGGCCTTTGCGATGGCAATTGGCTGATGGAGCGTATATCGAGAAAAGAAGATTCAGACGGGGACTCGCGCATCAGAGATGGACGAGGCGGGCTAGCCTTGGTGACATAGCTCACAGTAGAGGAAGATGATGAGTCGTTTGATAAGCGCGGAGGGGATGGCGGCGCGCTTGAAGCTCCCCCATCTAGTGTCTTGAGGGCTGCAGCGCGGGAAAACGAGGCTCTCGGAGTTGCCGGAGGAGATGTGACTGTCTTGGTCTGTTGTGTACTTGAACGTCGCATCCAGTCAGCGCTCTTGGTCGAAGCGGCCCATTGAAATTGGCGCATACTATCGACGGACTTCCTCGCTTTGGCTTGGAGACCGCCTACCGTACCGGCAGCTAGCGAGCGCAGCTTGCTCGCGCCACCATGAAACCTGTCCCTACGGCCGTCAATGTCCTTTGGGGCGAAGCCGTAGCGCATTGATTCCGGGAAGCCGTCCGAGTCTATCGAGAATCTGCTGCCGGGTATTTCAAGGTCTAATCGAGCAGGGTGCTCCTCCTGGAATGGTCTCGACGAGTAGTCCTGCGTACGGGGAACGCCCGCATCGCAGGTCGCCATGGCGGTCGAATACGTGGTGTGTGGTGTCTGTGTCTGTGTAGCAATGGAGGAGAGGAGGGCGGCGAGGAGCGGGAAATGCGACACTAGGTGTATGTGTCGGTAAGACGACCGAGGCAGAGGACAGATAGAAGGCAGCGAACGTGACCTTTGCCAACTTACCTAGTGCCTAATTCCTACCGCCGCCACAGCCTTGTTGGGGTTCAGAGGAAGTGCACAGTTCAGGCCCAACATGCGACCGCATAGCAACGATTATGCAAAGTAGACGACGGACAAGAGGGCTTGCGCGTTGTCAGGGCTCGACACGGACGGCGCGACAAGGATGCTGCATGCGTGATGCAGTGGTTCGCACCGGCGATAGAGGGACGAAGCAATGCAAATTGGAGGAATTGGAGCGACGAGGGCGTGACATGACGGCGTGTCGGATTGTCGGGATAGCTCAAAATAGAAGCGAACAGCGGAGCCTGACAGAGTGCGAGTCGAGCCTGACAGAGGCTGGCGTGCGCTAGCTGCGGCGGGCCTGACGCCCTGACGCGGTGGTGATTTAGCGTGCGGCGACTGTGAGGCCGAACTTGCTCTTGCAGTTGGTGCTATGCGGCGGATCTGCGCGAGGCTTACGTTGGTTCCACTGGCCACAACATTTGCTGCGCATTTGCATCTCTTGAGCCTCGCTCAGACACGGAAGGCCGGGGCGGGCTGCCTGACTAATTTCGGGCCGCGTTTGACGCTGCTGGCGAGAGGGGAGACCCGTCGTATAAGAAGGCGCTACGGTCGAGAAAGCAAAGAAAGCGACGAAGCAGACAAGTGGGCAGACAAATCGTCGTCGACGTCGCCGTCGCTCGAGGTCAGCATATCACGTGATATTGCACGTGACCTTTGGCGCTGCTCTGCTGCTCTCTACTATTGAGATCCGCTCGTACGCGCACTTCCACGCTGTAAGTATTTCCCTTTCTCAAGGCAGCGTTAATCTCTAAGCTCGCGCTTTGTCTCGGCGAAGATCGAGAAGCACATGACTTGTGCAATGGTCAGTATCTGTCAATGTTGGCGGGTTGATGTCGGCCTATTGTGGTGAAACGAAGGCCTGCACACGACGCAATAACAGGTGAAAAAAGCGCGCACTCGTTTATTATGGTCATCCTATCGTGCACAACGCGTCGAAACGCGTGCAGCCAGAAATCAGGTACGTGATGGCTCCGATTTGTTAACATCGGACGGAACTGGCTCGAAAAGCCTCGGCAAAGGGGCGGCAGAGGAGGGCGAAGAGGGCAAAGAGGGCGAGCACGGGGCATGGAAGCAGAAGTGGAAGAGGCAGCTCTCGCAGCTTTCGCAGCCAAGCAGCATGTGCCGGCCAGCGCCCCTCCGCATTTCCGCGTTCACGCCCTCACACATGCTCCATACCCTCCGTCATCTGCTCCATCAAGGGGGCCGCCATCGCCGCCATCCCCAGAAACATCTGCCCCGTCCGACCCAGGCCGAGGTGATCCAGCTCTCACGCCCTCGCGTCCTCACTTGCGCTTTCGCCTGTTCTTCCCGACCAAACCAGCAAAACCTCATCTTCTCCATCATTCTCTCTCCGTTACCCCCCTTTTCGTTCTTCTCTATCGTCAATCTACAACAGCACTGTCCTGCCCGCCTCTGCACCAACCACATCCCACCGGCCTCTACCTACCTCAGCAACCATGTCCGCCACCACCAAGCCCGCAGGCGTGCCCATCGCCGCCACCAGCGCTGCCCAGCAGTCCGACAATGTCGCCCACGCCCTCGCCGGCGCCGGCGGTGGTCTCGCCTCAATGGCTCTGACCTACCCGCTCATCACTCTGTCCACCCGCGCCCAGGTCGAGTCCAAGAAGGCCCAGACCAACACCCTCGAGGCTGCTCAGCGCATCATCGCTCGCGAGGGCGTGCGCGGCCTGTATGCCGGACTCGAGTCCGCCCTGTTCGGCATCACCGTCACCAACTTCGTCTACTACTACTGGTACGAGTGGACCCGCGCCTTCTTCCTGAAGGCCGCTGCCGCCGGTGGCCGCGCCAGCCAGAAGCTCACCACACTCGAGTCCATGGCCGCCGGTGCCATTGCCGGCTCTGCCACCGTGCTCATGACCAACCCTATCTGGGTCGTCAACACCCGCATGACTGCTCGCAAGAATGAGGCCGACAATGAGGCCCTGCCCACCATTGAAGGCCAGAAGCCGCGCAAGTCCGCTTCGCCGAGCACCATCGGCACCCTCATGTCCATCCTCCAGGAGGAGGGTCCCGCCAGGCTCTTTGCCGGTGTATTGCCGGCCCTCGTGCTGGTCATCAACCCCATTCTCCAGTACACCATCTTCGAGCAGCTGAAGAACGCTCTCGAGAAGAGGAGAAAGGTCACCCCGACCGACAGCTTCTACATGGGAGCTCTCGGCAAGCTGGCCGCCACCACCATCACATACCCCTACATCACGGTCAAGAGCCGTGCCCACGTCGCCACCGGCGAGGGCTCCAAGGAGGGCATGATCAGCAGCTTCAACCGCATCAGGCGCGAGGAGGGCTGGGCTGGACTCTACGGAGGTGAGTGAAATCACTTTCACATGACCAAATATTTCAAAACTAACCTCCATCCCAGGCATTGGCCCCAAGGTCACCCAAAGTGTCCTCACCGCCGCCTTCCTCTTCGCTTTCAAGGACGCCCTGTATGACATGACCGTCAAGGCCCGGAGGAGCGTCTCCCGCAACTAGACGTTGTCATCCGTGCTAGCCAAGTAGGAGATGCGAAAGAGCGAGAAGCGCGCAGAGAAAGGAATCGGGGGAAGGTCGTGTGATCTCGACAGTCGACATGTGTATCAAGGGCGATCGAGGAGTCGAAGTCAAATAGGGAGCGGCGGGACCGGGATCGTGAGAAATCACCCTGCTGCTGCTGTGTTGTGAATAACTCTAGTTCTTCCTACCACCCAAACCGTCGCGAGACGCAAAGCAACAACAAACCTTATCCGCAATGTAGTTGATAGATTTCCAGAAACTCGCTGTTTGTAAGCTACAAAAATCCACTGTCGTGTGTCCATTCTTTGCGCCTATTGTCCCCAAAGGTCAATCCCAGGTGTTAAAAAACGCGTAATTCGCACAATCATGGTGGGCTGCGAGTCAAAACTATTTTGGATACTCGAATTGGTCAGCCACAAAAAGGTAAAACACCATCATCAGAAAACGGACACATTAGCAGAAGAAAATCAATGTTTGATTCCGAGAACGAAAGACCTAATATAGTAAACACCCCACAGCCAATGCTCCCGATCTTTTTCCCTCGTCCTTCTTGCCATCAACCCAAGCACCAAGCCGCACCTTTCAATTATGTTGACCTCACCCGTTCACTGCGCATACGGGAGCCGTCTCGGGAGAAAATGTCAAGCTATGAGTTTTTTCTGTTGTTGTACATTCGAATGGCAAGCCATCCATATGAGAAGACAAAGATTGCTGTCCCCTTCCAATGCTGTAAATTGTCATATGGTCAACAGACCGTCGTTTAGAATGCGTACTCCATGAACATGCGACGCGCGTTTGTGTTTCCGGTCTGAGTGGCCGCAGCGCCGGTGTTCGTGTCTGCAGCTGCCGTCTTTCCTGCACCTTGAATCGCGGTACCGGTGACCTTGTCAGATGTGTCGTTGTTGTGCAGGCCGGTCGGCTGCATTAGATCCAAGCTTGATGGTAGGATCTTGCCCAGACCCTTTGCATACTTGGAAGCCATGATAGGGCCCACAATCAACACGATGAAGAGGATGAACATGGTGAAGTAAAGGATGGCATAGCGAATGACACGTCTCCTTCGGAGCTTCGACTGCTTGAGCGAGTAGATGGGAGGACGAATTTGACGGCTTATGACGAGTCAGTAATCGGACAAGTCAACAGTGAGGATCACAACTTACCTTGGACGAAGCCAGAAGAGCATCACCGAGTGGAATTTGTCAATGTAGGGGACAAGAAGAGGCGGCAGCATGAAGAAAAGTAGGACGTGGCCGAGAATGAAGTCGTTGGCGAAGTATCCAAGCTCGGTGATCTTGCAGAGGAATTCACGACCGGGCTGCGAGAACGAATGCCATCCCATCGAATACCATTTGCCAGTCCACCAGGCAATATTCGTCGTGTCGGCTCTGAACTCGCGGGTGAGGGCAAGCGCAATGATAACCTTATAGATGAATCTTTGAATAGCAACGACCGCGATCATGCCGATGAGAGCCTTGGTGAATTGGAAGCCCTCCAAGAAAAACATGACTTCCATGAAGACGATGAGGACAATCACAGCAATGGCGTGTGCAACCGCTGCAAGGACAGCGCCGACCTTCTTGCAGCACATACCGAAGATGGGTCCCATGCAGCAAGCCATGCCAAAGAATCCAATCGCGACGCCGGCGTTGATGCCGATGGGGGCAAAAGCGACAATGGCAAGGCGCAACAGTGAGTTGGGCGGCTTCAGCTGCGTCGATGAGGCATCGGGGTTGGTCTTTGCAGTTACACCGGTCTCCGCATTGATGAAGAGATAAGGAACGACAGTGACAGCGACAGAAATGAGCGGACCAATGACCTCTGACACAAATATGCTACCGAAGCGGGCACGCGGCGAATCGCCCGAAAGCTTGGATGACGGCTCGCCGAGGGCCTTTCTCTTGAAACCGGTTATACGAGTGCGCGACAGACGAACGAAACCGATCCATGAAGCCTGGTGAGCCTTGCTGTTGCCGCGTGAAAGCCATCGCAGGAACTCACGATAGTCGATGAAGAAGTCGCTCCAAGAGAATTGATGCGGATTGAAGATGAAGGGTGATAGGCAGAGGGCAATGAGTGTGATCCAGAACCACAGCAGCCAGTAGCCCCAGACTGTCAGGGTACCGAAAAGCAGCATCATGAGCATGCGTGCTCCGAAGTAGATAGAAGGTCCGGCGAAACGAGAGTAGAGAACACCAAAAGGCATGCGAGCAGTGGCAAATCCACGTCCGGTACCAATATAGCGGGCACCTCCGTAAGACAGATCCTGACTAAGGGAGTTGGCATAGATCTGGCAGACAAACACCTCGAAGAAGGGGGAGAGCGAGGAGAACTGCTTTGCAAGACGTGTAGCAGCGCGCCAGAATCCACGTTCTGTAAGTTCCTGGACGACCAGAGGAATGAACGAGATAAAGAAGACGATGAAGATAGACACGACGCAACGTTGGACCCAGTCAAGGATAGGTGTCAGGTTGAAACATCCTGTTGGGTAGAGAGGATCGGTGATGGGAACGTTCTTGTTATATCTGCAAATGATGGTCTCATGGCGAAGAGCCCCCAAGTTGATGAGGGAGAACATGAACAGCTGCACAGACAACATGATGAAGGCGTTGTTGATATGGAAACCGGGGTGAGCATAGTAGAATGACAGGAAGCGATCCAGAGGAAGTTGTGTGCCGAGATAGTAGTATTCACGAGAGAGCATTTGCTCGCCCATACCGGTACCAATCTTGGTGGTGAAGTTCAGAATAGAGCCAAAGCCGAGATCACGACCCTTACCACACTGGTAATATTCGCAGTGCTTTATGCGACCGCCGCGAATGAGAGCGTTCATACCAGCGTAGATGTCCTCGTTCAGATGCAGACCCTTTTGAGCCTTGGAAACACCACCACGAGTAGTCATGAAAATACCGTTGAGGAAATCAGGATGACCGTAGTGAAGCTTGCCACCGATTTGAGCCAGAGTACGAGCGAAGAGAGTACCAAAAGTCTGTTCCTTTCCAGCAGCGACATCACCCAGGATACCAATGTTCTCGGAGAAGATATACTCGCGAGCACCAAGGATAGCAACGGGATTGAACTTGGCAGTGGGCAGGCCAGGAGTATACGGCGAAACGTTGTCGGTCGTCATCTCCTCGAATTCAGCGAGGACGCTACGGATCTTGAGGCACTCCTCCAAGTAGTTGTCCTGGTTGGCGTCGATAAGCTGAATGTATTCACCGCGGTAGAAGATAAGACAGTGGTTCTGGTTGTCAGATTTGCCATCGCCAAGAATTGGGTTGCCGGACAGTAGCACACGGAACTTGGGTCTTCGAACGCCGTTATCCATGATCTCAGAGTGTCCATCAATCAGTGCAGAGTAGATACGCGGATCTTCTCCCTCGTTGGCAGGAGGCTCTTCGTCAAGGTATGCGATTTGAAGGTCAGGATAAGCTCGCAACAAGAACTCGGCATTCTCGCGCTCCTCCTTGGTGAACTTGGCATAACGCTGCATCGACACGATGATCTTGAACTTGCGACGAGCCATACGCTCCAATTCCCGCTCGAGCTTGTCCGAATTGCCGCCGAACATCTGGACCACCTCGGGATTCTCCACACGGTAGAGCAGCTTGATGGCACGGCTGTAATTCATGAAGCCAGAGATAGTGCGGTACAGTGTCTGAGAGCGAAGCGAGGCCCAGATACGAGTGCGAAGCGTGTATTCAGGAGCAGCAGACTTGAAACCGATGCAGTAGAACGGCAGATCGTCGATCTTGCTCTTCTGCGTATCCTTGTCCGTCTTCTCGTAGTCACCATTGAATTGAGACGTCTCATCTGCGAGGATTTTGGTATCCTTGACAAAGCAGTCCCATTCGTGAGGATGAAGCTGCTTGAGGTATTCCAACATGGTAACACGAGAGTATGGCTCATCTTCCCGAATGATCTCGCGCAAGGAGAGGAGAATCTTTTCGCTGTAATGAGGGATCATAACTGTGAAAGAAGGCATGTTGTCGACAGGAACTGGCTCAGGTATGGGTGTAGACAGAGACTGCGCGAAGAAGGAGATGCGCCGTTCTGCCTCACTCTGGTTGGGAAAGAATTCGGTCTTGAACGAGTGATCCTCCTGGGAAACGAAGAAGGTTGGGGCTCGAAGAGTTCGCTTGCCCTCTTGTTCAGAGGGTACCTGGTGGTAGAGCAGCTTCTGGACGTGGTCAATGGCGAGCAGATGTTCTCTGTACATGGAAATGATGATAGCGTTCCAGATCTGCGAGATGAGGACCTTCGGCTTGTACTTGATCTCCATGTCGGTGGTTGCGAGCACCTTGGAGTAGATACGCTTCGGCAATCGAGAGAAAATGTTTCTCCAAGGAGTCCAAATAGACACACCGAGATAGAAGGAGCGTGAAACTGAGAACACGGTATTCAAAATGATGTACCAGAGGTACGTATCTAAGAAGAAGAGTGTGAGATCTGTGACATAGATGATGGCCAATAGAATCTTGGGCTGCTGCTTGCAAAGCATGTCTCCGATGTATTGGGCGCCGATGCAAGATTGAATTGGGGTGGTGGACAGGATCTGGATCGGGTGACTGACGGACAGTGTCAGGTAGAAGTACGATTCTGCGAGTTTGGCTCCGAAAACCATAACCCAAAGGCCGTAAGACATCCACATATCGTTTCCGTGAAGCCGTGGGTAACTGGCCGTGAATGTCTGGCTGGCAACGTAACGGCGAGACTTCCCGGTAAGATAGCTGCCGAACAGCCCGCCCAAAGGCATGACGGAGAAGAAGATAAAGGTGACCAAAGAGATCAAAAACTGGACAATACCAAGAATCTCTGCAATCTTTCCAGTCGAGGTCTTATCAACGAAAAAGATGTAGACACTAGGGCCCAGGTTGACCGCAAAGATGAGAAGCAAGAAGAGCAGGCGCTTGGTCAAGTGTTGAGCGCCGGACCATTTCCTGGGGACATACATCCATTCGCACAGGGTAGCGAAGATCATGATGAGAGAAACAAGAGCGCCAGCAAGAGCTGGGGCTGACCACTGCCGGGCGGAGGGTGGTTTGTTGTCACGCTGTTGTTCGTAATTCTTTGTGTAAAGAGTGTACGAGTTTTTGGCAGTGTAGTACCAGTAGGCACCAATGTGAATGACCCAGATACGGTTGAAGTTGACAAGGGCATGAAGCCAGGAGCGGGTCTCCTTATAGGTCTTGAAAAAGGCTTTCTTCCAGACAACGTCCTTGAGGCGTTCATAGCGTTCAGCAGGCGGAAGATCCACAAGACGTGATTTGTCCTCAAAGCTGAGACGTTCAATGCCCTCGGGGTACCAGAAGAGCTGGTTGATATCATCATAGCCAATGATCTTATTGTGGTCACGCTCTTTGCGGACATATTTTCCATCGTAGATCTCGTAGCCTTGATCACGGCAATACTGATACAGAGGAGTAATGACGTTGTTAAGGAACGTGAACTCCTCGACCGGCTCAACCTTGTTTTGGCAAGCAGGAGAAGCCAGATAGTCGTCGGCGCACTTGAAGATGAAGCAGAGGGCTTCAGGCATGAACCTGACCTGATTCGCTTCGCCCCAGCATAGCAAGTAGAGAGCCAACTGGCGGATGCGGTCATGCTGCGACATCTTGTTCATGCGGGACTTCCAACGGTACTCGGCAGCCTCGAGACTGTTATCGCCCTCTAGGCTTTCAAGTGTAGCTTCTTCGTTGGTGGGGTTCTGGGCAGCTGCCTTCTTTGCAGCTTTACGAGCCTTCCTGGTTCTTCTGTTGGCTTTGCCAAGGTTCATGTTGGCAAACCCTACGGCATCATCGAGATCGAGATGAGCGGCAAAATACCAGCGACGATAGTTGGCGTTGTCGCCTCCAATATAGTCTGCATGGAGGGAGAGAAGAGCTTGATTGGGCGACATGCGAGACGCGCGAGAGTCGAGCAGCGTCATCATATGGTCAAACATGTTGCGCATGCTGTCACGCTGGAAGCCGAACTTGGCAGTGAGGTCAAGGAAGATATCCTCGATTTCCTCCTTTGAAAGAGGGATTTGAGCGTCAGAGGTCCAGGCAGGGTAAGGCTCGCGAGATCGTTGACCGGCAGGAAGGGCATTGGTGTAGTCCATGCCATAGACGGGGGTAGAGGCCCCAGACGATCGACCGGGTCCATATGAGATCTGAGATGAAGGGGGACGGTAGCCACGACCCTGGCCTTCGTTGTAGCTGTTGTAGCGTTCATCGCCGCGACCGTAGTAGTCCATCTCAGCGGCACGAGCCATGTCGGACCTCATAGTGAAGTCGCTGAAGGTCTCCGAATCTTCTTCGGAATCACCTCGGCGAGCTCTTCGCTGGCCGGCAGGATAGCCACGATTCTGCTGTTGCTGGCCAGCGGCACCTTGGTCATAGTACTGGTCGTTGTAATATCCGTCGTCTTGATATCCTTGATGACCAGCATCGTAATAGCCTTCTTGCTGATAGGGGCCTTGGTGTTCATTGTAATAGCTTTCAGTTTAATTAGCTGAATATCTAGGACGCGGTTATGGCGTATGAGCTCACCCATCGTCGTAATATCCTTCTTGGCCCTGGCCATTATGGCCATAGCCTTGATTGTGGTCGTAGTAGGCTTGGTTTTGTTCATCGTGATAATAGCCATCGTTCTGCTGATGGCCGTAACCACCGTCGTCGTAATGGCCACCCTGGTGAGCCATGGTGGGTGTTTGAGATGCGATCAATCCGGGTCGATACTTCGCATGTGGTCAGTTTGAATTCGATGAAAAAGATGCAAATAGGCAACGAGGAAACACAGGTTTGACAAGGATTGTCACAAGCATTGCATGTTCGTGGTGGAGGAATGTAATGCTTACCTAGATTCTTGTCATTCGTCGAAGTTGTGCAATGCCCAAAGTGAAGGATGTTGTCCTATGAATCTGCAGCGAGTGTGGTTGCCGAGCACACCGAAACACTTTCTGCCGAATTATCTTGTGCAGCGACAGGAAGGAGCAGACCTGCGAGGGGGGCTGTGAACGGCGCTGATAGCACCGGGTGGACAGCAACTGCCTCCAGATAAGCTGACAAGGCGTCGGCGCCGAATGCAAAGCAAGCGAGTGTGAGGCGATTGATGCGAAAGAAAGGCGAGAGCCCGAGTCGGAATGTTTTGGAAGCCTCAAGCCGTCGGGAAGGCGAGAGTGGGTGGAGGAGGAAAATAAATGGCAAGCAAGAGACGCGATGCAGGAGGGGGAGGAGAAGCAGGAAAAAAGGGTGGGCACCACAGCGTGATTGGGTGAGGAGCCGGATCCGAGACGCGGCGCAGAGTTGCAAGAGTGTGAGATGGCGAGGTGCGCTGGGGCTCTGAGGCTTTGGGGCTTTGGGGGAAGAGCGATTGGCCTTGCCAAAAGGGGGGCGAACGGCGGACGGGCGAGGGCGGCGTCTGCGCCTGCTCCTGTTGCACTGGTGCGAGCTGCGATGCGCTTCGATCGCCGCTGTGGCTCGCGTCACTCGTGGGGGTTTGTTATTGCTTCGATGCACACAGGCAGCATTGCTGGCGGCTGAATTTCGCAGCGGAAATCGACACAGAGCACGTGCTTATTGATTGATGCGCCGGAAATATATAGGCAGTTAGCACGGCGGTCAGCGGTGTCCTGCAAATAGCAGGCGACTGGAAGCACGATCGCCGCAGTGCAATAGCACCGCCTGCATAAAAGTCGCTTCGTCGCAAGTGAGTCCTTTAGCGGAGCAGCAAGAACCTGAGCATGTCCCTTCGATCATCTGAACGGCCGCTCGAACAGTGTCCCAGACAGCGAGCTCACGCAACACGTCCCAGGCGAACGCAACACACGCAACACACACGAAAAGCCAGGTGGAGGCGCAGGCACAACAGAAAACCTGCTGGTGGACGGATACGGGGGGCGAAAGCCGGCAGATGGGTGGGATGGGGGGGCCGCCAGCCGCAGTCGACGCTTGGCCAATGACAGGGTGGGTCTCGCATCGAGGTGGGTTCTGTTCCTGGAAGTCTAGTTGAGCGAGTGTGAGTGCGGATGGCGAGGCAAAGCCAGCGCGCGAGTGCGTTGCAGGCCTGCGAGTGGACAGGTCAATGTTACGTGCGTGTCTCGGCCCAGCGGGAAAGGGGCAGGCACCGACGTTTCAGGCTAGCGCGAGACGGCACGGAGGCGGAGGAGCAAGAAGCGCAAAAGCGCAGAACGAGGAAAGAGGATGGAGGGCCGGACAGCAGCGGGAGGACGCGCGGTGGATGCCAACCCTGCTGCAGCCAATTTCACTTGCATCTGGCGTTGTCTGCGATGGTTGTTGGCACGCACGCGCTGTCAGGCCCGCCAATCGCCACACATCAGCGGCGTCCGTCAGCCTCCGTGCGCAAGCCACACGAGCTTGATTGTCGTTCCTCTTGCGCTGGATGCTGCAGGTCCCGAGCCGGGCTTCCCGGCTGCGCTGTTTTCAGTTGTTTCCCTCGTCAAAGATGAACCAAGCATTATCCATGAAACAAATCGTGGCATAACTTGCGAGGATGCTGAATGTGTCGATGAAGCTTGCAAATCCGGGTAGGCGATGTGGCCGTATCTACGAAGCGTAATCGCAAGCTGACCCAGACGCGGTCGCACCGTCGGCCTGGCTTTATATTCTGCACACAGAAGCCTTTAATCATCAACGTGCAACTCGACCATATGGCGCGCCGTAGCTTTCGACACAAGATTGGGGCTTTGAAGGCCGGCGTCTGCGTCTACTTCGGCGATCCTGGTAGCTTCTGGCCCGGTTCTGCTCAACCGGCTTCCCAACATTTGGCAGAAATATTCCGCGGCTGTCAATCTTGCATCGCCGATTGACTTTGGAGCCAGACAAGCTATCAAGACATTCGTCCGTTCCTTTCAAGCTGTTGTGTCCACCGTGGTAATTGCTGAGTAATGTCTTGTTACTGCTGCGCATGCTAATAGATCTTTGATGAAAAATCTTATGCGCCAATACCATTATGTGGCTTGCTTCAGACCGCCTAGCCGCGATGACAGATCTGCACCGTACAGTTGCACCTCAATAGTCCCGGTCTGGAGAATGCGTCGCTGCCGCGGCACGAATCTATTCCTGGCTCACGAGCGGTTCCCAAGGATGGTGGTGGCGGACAACAGGCTTGGCACGCGACTTGATATATGATCCTCGTGCCGCACACAGACCTGGTATTCCTATCTACGAGGACCTAGTAGCAATGCAACAGACAACGACAACACCAGGTCCGGCTAATGAGAATTGCACGCTGCAAAATTCCTGTATGCTGTGAAGACTCGGCAAATGTCCAATCGCTGAGACACACCGAGGTCCACGCGGAATTTGAGACAATGACCTCATCCCACGAATGGTTCATGTCGCGGGAGAGGTAATGTTGGGATCCAATGTCTGAAAGGCAACTTCAGTGTCATCAGCGACCTTGGGCTTAGTATACTTTCTGATGTAGAGTTGCCTATCAGTGGCATAACATGCCTACCCTGGCCAAGACAGCTTTGTTGTTCTATTCGATGACAGCTATGTTGCGATTGCCGCCATAGCATGGACCAGATGCATCCTTTCGTCTACGCCTCGCCTCGCCACGCCTGTAGCACCGATCACTTTGTTTACAGCTCGGTATGAACAGGAGTTTCAATCCTTGCATTTATGCTCTGAAGGTAGGTATGAACTTGGCCTTGTGTCATAGACCAATCAATGGTGTATCTTTCGTCTGTTCCTGTCCCATGCGGTCCCTGTTTATTTCTCACTATGGATCTACTTAGAAAATGGTCTCCCGTTCACAAGCAGCTCCAAAGCGAGGCAAATGCATTTCTTCTGCCATGTGTCTTGTATTCACGCCAACTATCTACTATCATTTGTGAGATTATATTTTCACAGTGCTCGGATGTGTGTATCCCTCTTGTACCTAAATATTTTCTCTTTTCTGAAGATTGTCCCACGCTCAAGAAATGCATTCCCAAAAGTTTGTTCTTTTTTTGGGAACTATTCGTGTTCTGAGGACTGTGCTTTCTTTTAAAATCCGTTCTCTCTCTAGCTGATTGACTGGCTTCCAGACTGTTCTTCTTCTGGAGAACACTCTTTGTCCAAAAGTCTTACATTCATGCATCCGAAAGACTGCTTTCCCCGTGGAGACCACCACCGCCTCTTGGTCTAACGACTGTCATCTTTTCAAGATCGCTCTGCTGCCAAAGATTATGCTTCCTTACAAGACCTGCTCTTGCTCTGAAGGTGTATTTTGTTCCGGAATTCATTTTGTCTCCCTGACGTCTACTCTTCTTGTGAAGCGTAGTCCTCTCCTGAAGTCCAACTTTCCGTCGAATACCAGCCACTTCTGAGGACTGCTCCCCCTCTGAAGAACGCTGTGTGGCCCATGTCTAATTCTCTTGCCTTTCTAGACACCTCGCTTTACTCTCATTCACATCTTTTCCTGTTCATGACGATTGTTTGCTCATATTCGTCTTTGCCTTTTAAGGTGTCATCCACCTCGACCAAGTCTCTCACTCGCCCGCCACGCCTAGAGACAATCGAAAATTCAAGCTCTCGACCTCTTTCCGCTACCAAACTGAGATGGGAGGTGGAGCTTGAGTATCACAGGCAATTTAAAACGAACACGTGATTGAGAACATTCAGCTGCGCACGATTTTCTACCTTTCTCGGGACAAGCTCATCCTTCTATCAGATGTCCCGCTAATATCATGCTTTCACACCATTTCTCGGGTCAAGTACACCTTGGATCAGCATCTTCTGATATATTTCAGCACACCTCCTGACGAGCTTCCCCGTATATCCTGTAGCCTGCGCTGCCTTGAGAGTGGAGCGGTCCAGCTAAACTATCAAACGATGCTTGGTCAATCAGTGCCATCGCCAAACACGATTCTTGCACGTCCTCGAGACACCGCTGCTTCTGATGGCGTGAAGGCAGTATCCAACGTAGGAGACTATTGAGTTGACCGTTCTACGATTCGAGATCCTACAAAAGTATCCTAACGGATTTGGGTAAAGAGGCAGAACTGCCTCTATGTAAATGGACGTGGTTGTAGAGCTGTAGCAATCCCACGTTGTCAAAAGTACAGCTGCAGGATGGCACAGTGAATGACGTGCTACATTCATGGCCTGCGTCGTACTCTTGACTGTGGTGGGAATGCAGCTCACACGATGGGACGTCATCGTAGCGCCAGCGAGATTTGCAAGCTCCGAGTGAGAATTTAGCATGCATGCTAAATACAATTGTTCAACGTACCTTTCTCCGGCGAGTACTGTCAATATGAGGAGCATGCTTTCCGTTCGATCATCAATGAGAGTGTCCGGCTTGGAATCCAAAAAAAAGTATTCCATCTTGCTCTAGTAAGCAGCAGGACAGGCTTTTCATGTACTCATCCTGCTGATATCTTCATTCTAGGGTCCTTCTGCACCCATCCAGCATACGAGATGATACGCGACTTTCCACGTACGCTTTTGTGGAGCACACGAAATGACTGAGCAAATTTCGTAATAGACTTACATCGACGGAGATACAGGAATCAGGAAATTGGGCGAGCGCGCGTGCTGCATACCTGCTTGAATGACGAGAGAAAGGTAGCGAAGGTCTCTCCGCTGAGCACGATCTGCTTGATGATAGGACCAAGCCCACATCCGGATGAACCTTTATAGCTGCGGTCGGAACAAGATGACATGAAGCGTGCATGAAAGAGGGGCCGAAGCAAGACGGGCAAACTCGAGTAAATGCTCAGAGGCTTGGCTGTTTAGAAGTCACGACACAGTAAATCACATGCGAAGTGCATGCGAGGGGCCTGAGAAGTGCATGCGAGGGCATCGAGAGGTGCACAGAGGTGCACTTGTCGGAATGACTGTGCGTCAATCGCGTAGCTGCTGTGTATACGGATCCCATACATCGGCGGCCGATACAATCTGTCTCTCCTGTAGTGATTAGTAGTGTAATGAACTCTGCCAGATGAAGCATCAGATGCAACAGACAGAGCCTGATAAACCGTTGTGATGTGGAGCCGAAGATATTCAAGCCGTACCAGGACTTTCGTAATTCATCAGGTCATGCAACTTTCGCAAAGATCAGACGATCATTGTTGTGCAGCGCCCATGGATTTTGGTATGGTTACGAAGGCAGTGAACAGTGCTGCCGTTATGTTACATGTATCCAGAATTGAAATTCAAGACGAGGAAACAAAAGGCATCGTTGGCATCGAAGGCTATCCGTAACAAACTTTGTCTCTCCATTCAGTGGAGGAGAAGAAGCGTTGCCTCTGATCCTGGGACGGCTCGTCGAAGCATGAATGGCCAGCCTGCCCAGAAGCATATCTCATAACGATATGGCAGGACAGAAAGATATAAGAAGCAAAAGAGTGATGAAAGTGGAGGTCGCGTGACTTAGGTTTTGTACATTTTGAGAGAAACCCGCACTTTTTAAATTTGACAATCGGCGGAATTGGCAGACGCTGTACTAAGATCATGTCAAGCAAAGGCAAACAGAGGCATGCTGAGCCTCATAGACGTGCAATTGTCCAATCTAGGGCCCCGACATTCGCGCAGTTGACGCTCGGGGGTGGGCCCAGCTCACTTCACGCGGCACGCGTCAGTCGCGTAAAGTGGATTGTGGAGGATCGTCAAGAAAAAGAGCAGTGTTCGGTATCAACGTTGAACGCTCTCCCTGAGGTGACCAGCGGCGCGACGGTTGGTGATGAAAGTGCCTCGTTATATTTTAGAAAGCTGAGGTAATGACATCAAGATCGCACCAGGCTCTATCGAGGTGGCCGTACGGTTCCCAGGCCGTTGCAACCAAGGATTGCTGCAGATTGTTGCAGTGGCTGCCACGATGTGCTGGTTGAGATTGCGTGGCGCGCAGATTGTGGCCCCCGCGCCCAAATGTCGGCATGTCGCCAGAAAAGTTTGACTAAATGGCGAACGCCGTACAGGCAAGCTGTGCAGACCATGACACTGACAAGCGAGAAGGCTTACAAGCGAGTAAGGCATGAGAGCGGCAACTAACCCATGCTGGCCAGAGATAGGGAGATCTCATCCTGGCTCCCTGACTCTCTGGCCTCCCTGCCTCGGACTGCCCCGTTGCGTGGTCGTGTGCCGCGCCCCCAGGCCGTCACCAACGCCGTTGACCCGCGATCCACTATGGCGGTAGTGCAACCCCCTCCCCGGAATCGAGGGCGAGCGGCGCACCCACTAGCTGGATTGGTTTCCAGACTTGCGGACGAGAAAAAGCAGTCACGATTGAACGCGACGTGAGGTATACTGTGCTTGCGTGCGTGGGAATAACGAGCATCGAAATGACATTTTTTTTAATTCGCGAGCGCGGGCCTTGGCGGCGTGTCAATCGGCGATCAGGACGGACATGAGCCACGGGAACAAGGGGGAAAGAGGGAGCGACTGGGAGCGAAGCAAGGAACGGAGAATCGCAGAATCAGGAGACGGCCAGATCGTTCCCGTCCCAACTCGGTGGGTTCTGCGTCCGCTGTCCTGTGCCTGTGCGTCTCTGTGCTCTCTGTCCGACTCGACGGCCCTTTGACAATCGATCAATCAAGCAATCAGCTCTCAATCAGCTCAGCTCGTTCCTGCCCTTTCCACGGTAACCGCAAAAACGCCGTGTGCGGCTTGTGATTCGCCGCCCGCCCCTCTGGCTTTTGGGCTCGGGCTCCCGCGCGACGCCTGCCTCCTGCAAGCACTCTAGCCCTTAGCCCTTGAACAGCAACCTCTAGTCTCGAGTCTCTAGTTTCTGACCCTCCCGACGCCGCCATCTAGCGCCCGTCGTCCGCCTCTGCCCCATCTTTGCACCATCTCGCACACCTTGTCTCTCTCACACACTCGACCCATCCATTCCATTCCCCCTCCCCTCTTTCCCCCTTCCAGCTTTCGCTTCAGTGTTCTCATTTCACTCTCTACCACCAGCAATTGACTGCTGAACAGTTCTCTGCTCATGACTGAAGTTGCTATACGGACTTGAACAGTGTCTACCCACGATGGATTCCGCACAACCCAGCGAGCTCGCAAACCGGGTGCTCAGGAGGGCACAGGTCAGCAAGGTACGCCTATCTAGTCGACGGTCATCCATGCTGTAACGCTAATACCCATCTCTCCAGATGACCAGAGTCCTCCAGAGCAGCCTCGCTCTTGCCAATGTCAAGATCAAGCATGGCTGGGAAAATCTCAGCCTCGACACCATCGAACCCCGCCTCAACGAGGAGCTTTCCCGCAAGAGACCAGCGTCCCGCGCTGACACCATCTCGGATTCGTCGTCCAGCATCTCCGGTGACAATAGTTCCTTTCGAGGCGGCCTTGCTTCGTCTCCTCTTACCTTGCCCATGTTCTCGGATGACCTCGATCGGAGTGGTGGCCCGACTAAGCGTCCTCGGATAGGGGGCGGTAAGATGTCGGTATACCCTGCCTCAAGCTCCAAGACGGGCAGAAAGTCGAGAAGTGCTGCCACGGTACGATCTTGGAAGAAGACATACCACCTTCCCCAATCCTCTCCCATGTACGGCAGTCGCCATGTCAACTTTGCGAATATCGGCAATGTTTCCAAACTCTCCTTCATATCCGAGACGTCGACCATACCGGAGGACCCACTTTCGCCCGAGCTCTCCGAAGATGATGATGCCGACCTGCCCGTCCACTCGTTTGGACTTCAGCAATCGATGATTCAGTCGTCGCCTCCTCGCACACCACCGCCTCAACGGCATCTCGTCCACAAGGAGTCCAATGTCTCATGGTCGAGGACACCAAGGACAGGCGAAGAAGGCGCGGATCTGTTGATGTTCCTCGCCACCTCCCCCACGCCTCAGAATGGGCCGAGGACACAGATAGTACCACCCTCGACGCCCCCTCATCGGACGACACCTCTACCGTCGTCCATCATGAATACCCCTGGCAACTCGAACAACTTGTTCGGTCTGCCTAACACACCTTCGAACAATTTCAATTTTGCTGATTTCTGCAACGTCACACCCAGTCCTGCCCAGCCACAGTGGCCCAAGACCCCCGCCACAGCAAAAACCCCACTTGCCGTCAGCTCGGCGCGACGCAGACTCAATTTTGATAACCTCTTACCGCCTTCCATGAGCCCGTGCATGCCCTCTCGCGATGCGTCTCGCAAAGATACCGGCCTTGGTATGGACCTCGGCGGCGAATTGCTGCCCTGATGGTCTTCATGCATCGCGACCTCGGCGACAAAATTTTACGAAGCTACGACTCACTAACACGGTATCTAAGGGGCTTTTATGCTTGGCCCAAGTGTGCGATGCTCCTTCAAGGACGCTCGCTGTACACTTTTAGCACATGGACAAGTCTTGATGACGCATAATGCATTTTTGGTTACAGTTTGAAAGGATGCGGCTGTGATATGAAGGTGATAGGTGGCGCCGTCTCCACAGGTCTCGGGGAGCGCGTCCAACACGAAAGGGCCCTAAATTTTCTCTGGACCGACATGGGCTCGCCATGTCTGCACAAATTCGGACCGGATTCTTCAGATAGTCTACTGTATACCATAGCAAGCCTTTGCTGCAGCTACTTTTCCGTTCTTGGGTGGTGGTGACGGTTTAGCACCATGTCGTCGATAAGGGGCGGTCGTGGTGGGACGCGTTGCAATTTAGGGGCTCGACCAATGAGAATCGAGCGACGCGCCGGACGTGACAGACTCGCGATGTGTGGCTTCAGCCCTGCCGCCCGCGCTAAGCGAACCGCGGGCGCCAATGGTCATTGTCCACATCTGGCTAGACGCCCGGCACAAGCGCGAGGTCAAATCTCGACGCCGCGCTTCGCCCTCTCCTGCGGCCGAACAATCGATACAGGCATCGGCATCGGAAACCCGGGCCCTCGTTCGGTCCAAACCTGAGCTAAAGCTACATTCGCACCGACTTGCTAGACGGTCCGATTGGGCCATCTCAGACGCCACGTCGCCGGCTTAGCCTTCCTTCGTCTCTGCTCGCGAAATGCGCTGGTAATAACGAATCGACCACCTCCGATGTCAACAACAATGCAGTCTGCTCACTTCGACCCGACCAATGCCACCCGGCTTGCGTCTGCTTATATCAACGATGCCATAGACCAATTTCAGAAGATCCCAGGCTCGTCCATACTTGTCCGCTACATCCGGTCCAGTCACCAGAATGATCCGGTCAGAACCGTCGTAGAGCTCTTTCTCTTCCTCTTCGCTGTGTACTATCTCTTGTCCCCCGCCTATTCGACCAAGAAGAAGACTCACGTGCCGCTGTCGGACGAGGTAAGTACGGTGTACAGCCTGTCTCTGCCTCTCTAACTGATGTGGCATAGGAGATTGACGATTTAGTCGACGACTGGACTCCCGAGCCGCTGAGCGTTGCCTCTACGCCCTTCGAAGAAGCCGAGAATGAGCGACGACCAGTTATAGTGGGGCCCAGTGCTCCTCGCACCAAGCTGGCCACCGGACGCACTGTGACCAATCTCGCCACTTTCAATCACTTCAACTTTATCAACAACGAGTTTTTGAAAGAGAAGGCTGTCAAGACTCTGCGCACTTACGGTGTTGGTCCCTGCGGACCTCCGGGCTTCTATGGCACTCAGGACGTCCACGGTCAGCTCGAAGCCGACGTAGCTGCCCACATCGGTCTGCCCGCAGCCATAGTGTACGCTCAGTCATTCAGCACTGTGAGCAGTGTCATTCCTGCCTTTGCTAAGCGTGGAGACATTATTGTTGCCGACCGCTCGATCAACTATGCTATCCGAAAGGGACTGCAGATCTCACGCAGCATCATTCGCTGGTATGAGCACAACGACATGGCAGATTTAGAGCGAGTCCTGAGCGAGCTGGTCAAAGAGCACAAGCGCTCCAACAAGCCTTTGACTCGACGTTTTATTGTGACAGAGGGATTGTTCGAGAACGTCGGCGACATGGTCCCTTTGCCCGAGCTGGTGCGATTGAAGGACAAGTACAAGTTCAGAATCCTGCTCGACGAGACCTGGAGCTACGGCGTGGTCGGCGCTACGGGTCGTGGCGTGACGGAGCACCAGAATGTCGATCCCAACCACATTGACATGATTATTGGATCTTTGGCTGGGTCTCTGGTCGGCGGCGGTGGATTCTGTGCCGGTACTGAGGAGGTGGTCGAACATCAACGCCTCGGCTCCAATGCCTATACGTTTTCAGCTGCGCTGCCTGCCATGTTGGCCAGTACCTCGTGCGAGGCGATTCGCCTGCTGCAGGAGCAGCCTGAACATATTGCGGGGCTCAGAGAGAACATAAAGGCAATGCGGGGCCAGCTGGACCCTCGCAGCGACTGGATGCACTGCACCAGTGCACCCGAGAATCCGATCTTGCTGATGGCATTCAAGCCGGAGGTGATCAAGGCGCGGAACCTAAGCCACGACGATCAGGAGTGGCTGCTAGTGGACATTGTCGAGGAGGTATGTATTTGTCGTTTTCTGAGTGTATTGACCACAGACTGACAAAGCCACTAGTGTCTCAACAACGGAGTGCTCGTCACCAGACTAAAAGCCATGCCGCCAGCGCTGGGCAGTGCACCCAAGGATCGCGGATGGCAAGCCCAGGCCGCACTCAAGATCTGCGTCACGTCCGGCTTGACCAAGAAGGACACGGAAAAAGCAGGGGTAGTGATCCGCCACGCCATTACCAAGATCATGTCCCGGCGACGGTCGACGCACTCGAGCTGATAACCTCTACCATTCTCTAATCCCACCACCTTCTCTTCCACCCCACTAGCGTACGGTCCAATAGACAGAGACAGGGTATATATATCTAATAACAACAACTTTTCCCCCTACCGTCTCCGTCCCGCTCCCGTAGTCCCCTCACGATCAACAAGATGCACCACCTCCCCAACACCCCCTCGTTCCCTCTCCTCTTCCAGCAAAGCGACTTCCTCACGCACATCCCACCACCTCGTCTCAGCAGCAGCGAACGCATCCTTTTTGACTTCCTTCGCGCTGCGCTGTAGTCGCGGATCGTCGTGTCCCGTGCCCGTCTCGGCTTGTCGCATCGTGTGCAGTTGCCATTCGTTCGTCGTGCGTGCGTAGAAGGCGCGCAGGGACTCGAAGGGTTGCGGGTAGGGCTTACCGTCGTCTGCGGAGGTGGGTGTGGGTTCGGGATCTTCTTGCTCGTCTGCTGCTGGTGGAGGTGGGGGTTCGTCTTTGACTGTGATGGGCAGGGAGGGTTCTTTGCCCTCTTCGTTGTCAGAATCGTCTTCTTCGTCTTCTTCTTCGTCGTCGTCTTCGTCGTCATCGTCGCTGTCGCTGTCCGCTGCGGCCCAGTCCTCTAGTTCGCGCCGGAACATCTCCTTTATCCCGTCGAGTTTTCCCAGATCCAATGCCCACAGCTCGTCAAAGGTGAACTCCCGATCGCCTTTTTCGAATGTACCCCCGTATAGGAAGAGCGTATCGCCCTGGACTGCGAGTTGTGCGTTGAAGCGCGCGTGCGGGAGTTCGTACTGCACTGGCTTTTCGACTGCTGGCTCGTCTTCGTCGGAGTCCGGGTCAGAGTCCGAGGCAGATGCGTCGCCGTTGGCTTGGTCGCCGCCTTTGCCCTCTATCAGTGCGAGGTTGCGCAGTAGTTCCTCTTCGTCGGCTTTTGCTCGTCCGCCGCGCTTGGCTCGTTCGGCCTGCGCGGGTCGTTTGGCGTTGTTCGTGGCTCGCGGACGGCGCAATGCTAGAGGGAAGAAGCGGTTGCGCTCGACGTTGTACGCCCATAGCTGGTTGAAGAACTCGGAGTCGATGCCCTCCTCTGAGTCTTCCACGTCGTGCACACCGCCGAACAGTATGCCACGGCCGCGGTGGTGGGCCATAGTGGCACCAGCTCGTGAAGGAGCAGGGTAGTTGACAGGCTTTTTCCGGCGCTCCCATCGCACAGTGGGCGGCGTCTTTTCAGGACTGTCCTTCGGCGGCTCGACCACACGCACTAGCCAGCTGTCGGTGTGCACAACGGGCTTCATGACAACCCTCCCCGCGCCGCCACCAGACGACTTGCCCTTCTTAGAGGCGCTTCCCCCTCCCGCAGTAGCCTTGACACGGCTATAGCCTCCAACCACCACGGCTCCGGCATCGTGAGGGAGGAAGCTAAAGCTGCTCCTGGCGTCTGGCCGGGCTACCACCGCGGTGCTCAGCTTCGGCTCGTGCCAGGCGAATGTCTGCGTGTCGTAAATCCACAGGTCATTGAGGTAGCGAGTACTCGCAGACGTGTCCTGGAACCCACCGAAGAGTATGACATAGCGTTTATAAGCTACCATACGATGACCTGATCTAGCCGATGGACTCGGGCCCTTGGTCTCCAGACGTGTCCACTCGCGGCCGTCTGGGGCACACTCCAGGCGCCAGAAGTCGTTGTAGTGGTGGAATGTGCCTTGTCGAGGGGAGCTGAACTCGCCGCCGAAGAGATAGACGCAAGGCGTATTGGCGCCCCGACACACGGCATGACCAGACCGCGGTAGAGGACTGTTAGGCGAAGTGACCAGCCGCCATTGGTCGGTGGCGGGTCTGTAGACGTTCAATTCGTTGCTGAAGGACGCCAATCCGTTGACGATGGACTCGCCGCCAAAGAGCAGCACCTCTCTCGCATCCGCAGGGTTGGCAATTAGTGTGGCGGACGAGCGAGGCCGGGGCGGTTCTGCTTGGATGATCTCCGTGACACGAAGGAATTGCTCCTGGGCAGCAGCATACTGGGCCAAGATGGCGTCGAGGTCGGCGCCCTCGTCCGAGTCCGAGTCGTCATTCTTTGATTTGGTCTTTGACTTTTTCTCCTTCTGGGCCGTCTTCTTTTCCGTCTTTGCTGCCACACGGGCTTTTTTCTGCGCGGCCTTGGCCTTTTTGTCTTTG
This sequence comes from Dothideomycetidae sp. 11243, assembly GCA_000836255.1. NCBI lineage: Eukaryota > Fungi > Ascomycota > Dothideomycetes > Dothideomycetidae sp. 11243. Next base: position 665,719 of record DF938581.1, on the reverse strand, counting down.
GCCATGGTGTGGTGAATGCTACGCAGACATTGATGCTATGCGGTCCTTATTTGAAAAGTCGCAGAAGGACAGAATATCTGCGCTGCGATGTGGCGGTGGAGGTGAAATGGCATTTCTCGCTTCCCACCAAATCGGGGCCAACTCCGACCCCGCTAGCCCCCACTTCGACCGCGACACGCGACCATGTTTTCATTCATCGTGTATGTTTCTTTCTGTCGTATACAATACAGTATGTTCGACGTGACCTGGCATATATACAGTCATTTCCAGCCAGGTCTAGTTCCGTCTCGTCTCGCTCTTCAACATCGCCTTGGCCTCTTCGACATGTTTCGACAAGTCAAAATCCCATATCCACCCGAATCTTTGCTTGAGATTCTCTGCCACCAATTTCGTATCGTCCATGACACCTGGTAGCTGCAGATCGTACAGCACGCCCGCCTCATGGCTAGTGCGGACGAGCTTCTGCGTGCGTGGCCGTCGTACCGCGTCGAACACCGCAAACGCTCGCGGGATGTCCGACGTCGGTAAGCTATTCAGCAAATTGGACATGACCAAGGCATCCTCTATGGCCATCCCAGCTCCAGCGCCCTGATGCGGAGTGCTGGCGTGAGCTGCATCACCCAGTAGGCATACTCGATTCTTGAAGTAAGTCGGCGCCGGGGGCATCTCGAACAATGCCCATAGATCAGGCTTTTGCATCAACGATGTGATCTCGCCCACCACGTCGACCCAGCCGGCGAAGTCGCGGAGCATGTCCTCCTTCTTCATAGGCTTCACCCATTCAGGGTCATCCCAGGATTCGGCCGTGCCAAATGCCACCACTGTAATGATCAGAATGCTTCAAAGTTTCAGCTCTTTTGCTTGGAGGTAGCACCCCACCTACCGTTCATCGTTTTTCCTTTCTCGATGGGGAAAAGTAGGATGTGGCCGCCTTCACCCAGAAACATGTGGCTGTTCTTTGCGATATCGTCACCTAACACTTTCGCTGCCTGATCCATCGGTATCAGACCCCGGTATGCGTACTTTCCGCTAAAGACAGCATTGGCAGCTGGATGGTCGTTCCCGAGGAGGATCTGACGTCCGCGAGACTTAATACCATCGCAGCCTTGGGTTCAAGTCAGGGACGGTCTTCCAGGAACTGTGAGCTACTCACATATCACCGCAGCATGACGCTGCGTCGTTCCGTCCTAGATTAAAGGTCAATGTCTACAGTCAAGCAATATCTTCACCACCTAGAACCCAACATACCTTAAAATGCAAAACAACCTCCTCCCCCTCATCTTCCACATTCTCCAGCCTATCCCCGTCAGTCCACCATCCTCCCCCCTCAAAACCTCAACTCACCTCTTCCCAAAAGTCGCCAAGTCCCCCGGCAATAACCTCACCAACTCGTCCAAAAACCTCGCCCGATGCACACTAGTCTGCCCCGTCTCGGAAGCAACATCAACAATCCCCCTGCCGACCCTCCCCCCGCCCTGCCCCGTCCTAAACCGGAACCAATATCCCCCCTCCTCTCCCCCGGACGCATTATTCGTAGCACAAGCCCGCAACGCGTCCCCCACAGCAGGCGAGATGAGCTCCAGCGCGCGCAGACTGTTCGCGCCCAGGGAGACGCCGGCGCCGATCTCGGCGAACGCTGGTGCGGCTGTTCGGGGAACGTGGGTCAGATGAGAAAAAGAGAGGGGGAAGGGGGGGAGGGGAGGGGAGGATGGACCTTCGTATACATGCACTGGGACGTTGTGCGAGAGGCAGCTTATCGCTAGGCAGAGGCCGCCTATACCGCCGCCTATTATGGCGATTGTGGACGTCAGGTCGGGCGCTGGGGGCGGCATTGTCGGAGCTGATGTTGTGGGAGCATGAGGAGGTGGTGTTGCTGGTGGTGTTTGAGGGGTGTTTAACCATGCGGGGTGACGGGCGGGGTAGATTGCCCTGGATGGCGGGGGTGGGTTGGGGCATGACCTGGCTCATTTTCAGCGTTGGGATTGAACTCATCATTGAAAGGTATGCGGCCACTGGTGCGAAGACAGCCGCATTGTTGAACACATTAATCGAATCAATCGATTCAGGACCAAGAATTGAAATCCATGCTTGTTGTAACGTGCTGCCATGCAGGTACAAGTCTCAGTCACGCACACTTCGGACAAGATGGAGAGCCGGCGCACAGCAGAGTACACAATCTGTTATCACAGTCCACAAGGCTACTTTCAAGGCAAGTCGTTAGACCTTCTATTCCCTGTCTTCTTCCTCTCTTTCGTTACACAATCGCCTCGACATCACCTTCCTACCTCAACCCAGTCGCGACCCATGGCCTCCTCTCCCATTCCTCAACCCTCGTCGGACCCACCTTCCACAAACGACGATACCCTCTCCCTCCCTCGCATCCTCTGCCTCCACGGCGGCGGCGTCAACGCAGAAGTCTTCTCGCTCCAAGCCCGGTCGCTGAACCGCTCCTTACGACCGCACTTCCGCCTCGTCTTCGCGGACGGACCGTACTTCTGCGCCGCGGGGCCCGGCATAGGCGACGTGTACGGCGCATACGGGCCTTTTCGGCGATGGCTACGGTGGCTGCCAGAGCACCCTGCTGTCGACGACGGCGCCGCGGCGGAGGAGATACTTTACGCGCTGCGTGGGGCGATGAGGGACGATGCTGGGACTGGACCGTGGGTTGCGCTGTTGGGGTTCAGTCAGGGCGCCAAAGTCGCGGCTAGTTTGCTTTATGATGTCCAGCAGGCACGAAAGAAAGGTTATATACCTATCCTCGAGGGGGATTGGAAGTTTGCTGTCCTACTGCAGGGGAGACACCCGCTCGTCAGTCTCAGCCATTACACTAGGCATCCTGCAATCGTGAACGCGGGAGCGATTAGCGAGGGGTTTGATTATCCCGGCGTGCTTGGAGAGAAACTCTGGATGCCAACCGTACATGTTCATGGATTGAGTGATGTCGGACTGCCGCTGCACAGGAAAATGCTGAAGCAGTACTGCGATCCGAAAGGGGTGACACTAGTCGAGTGGGACGGTGACCACCGGGTAACTGTGAAGAAACAAGATGTCGCCATGGTGTGCGAGGCTATATACAAGGTGGCTCGCTCGCAAGGTATCGATTGCTGAAACAACGCTCTATTTCCGGGCATCTAAGGCGGCTTCGATCTGCTTCTGTACGCCGTACAAAGTCTTCCGGTGGCTCGTCAGACTCGCCATGAAATACAGTATATTTCCAAGCACCCGACAATGTACACTCTGATTGAGGCTTGCCGTAACCTCCATCAGACGATCGCGAACGCCCAGGCTAGCTGTCGAAGTGTATCCGGCGCCCTTAGGGTCCTTCATTTCGACCACCAGTACTGATCCGAGTGCGAAGACGCCCTCGACATCCTCCCTGAATGATAGCTTGGTGGTAAATTTATTCGGCCACATGCTCCAGAGTCCATCCTGCTTAGCATCCCCATTCTTTTCACCGTCGAGCGACACTGTCTCACTTCCTTCGGTGCGGTTCCAGTCTTGCTTGAATCCATTCCAGGCTCCAGTCTTATCGAGTCGAGAGATCGGGGCAGACACGTCCGTGTCATCCATTGCCACATATTTGCGAATCGAGGAACAGGCAACGCTGCATCCCATAGCATGGGCAGTGTAGCTATGGCCGTGGAGGAGAGCGTCCGCTTTGTCTTTGCTGAGAAATGCATTGTAGATGCCTTTGCTAGCAACCGTGGCCGCCAGGGGCAGAAGGCCGCCAGTCAGTAGCTTGGCATATACAGAAACATCGGCATGGACTGAAATGAGGTCTGAAGAGCGACGCACTCCAAGCCGATACATGCCTGTGAAGACCTCATCAGTTATCAAAGGCATGCCCGTCCAGTCTTTGCCTTCTGGTATCTTGGTGTCTTTGTGCTTTATGGGACCTTGATCGAGTCGCTGTGTCGCCTGCCATAGCTCATATTGGAAGAGGGGATCTCTGTTCGATATCAGTGCTTTGTATTTGACATGCTGCTCGTGACACTCACGCAAATAGCATGCCTCCAGCTCCGAGGATGACAGGCTCCATCACAAGTGCGCCGAACTTGCTACCTTGCGCCACAAGATGCTGAAGAACCTGGTCAATCACCTTCTGGTATATATTCCCAGTCTTTTGACGATTTTTAATGTCGAAGACGTTATTCAGACTGTCGAATTCTTGCGTGCCTTCGAATATATCGTCCATCCCTTTTGGGGGCACGACGAGCCATTTGCCCTGCGACATTTTGACCGTCGGGAAATCGAACCAATAGCCTCGGCCTTTGTACCATTCCACCTTGGCGTTGTAGACATTGCCCTCTGAACAGTCCATGACTCCGATAGTGTCGCCATGATAGCTGCCCTTTAGACCAAGAACCATGACATCATCAGATGGCTGCCATCCGTATCGTTTGGCAGCGGATTTCAATGCCATCTTGACCGCAACCTCCATGCCTGTACTTCCGTTGTCGGTATAGAAGACCTTGGACGCTTTATGCGGAGATTCCGGGTCGGTCGCGTGCTCAAGCAACAATTCAGCCAATGTTACTGCAGGCTCGTGAGCTGCGTTGGCGAACATAACATGACCATACCTTCCAGCGGCATGCGCCGCAGTCAAGGCAAGATCTGGGTTTCCATGACCCAAGCCCTGTGTCCACCACGATGCGGAGCCGTCAAAGGCTGGAGCGAGCAGTGAACCTGTGGCAGGCGCGCCATGCTGGTGTAGGGTCTGGAAATTGTCGCCGTACGCAGAGTCGATGACGGTAAGTGTGGATGGAGATCTCTCCGTGTGCTGCAGAAATGGATGCCAGATCGAACTCACGGTACGGTCCGGCAGTGATTTGAGTCTCTTAGTACGCTGTTGCAGCTTGCAAACAATGGTCTGGGTGAAAGCAATGAATGGCTTGCTCGCATCCATGTCCTCATAGTACCGACGCATGCAGAACTCATCCAGGGCTTTGTCAGTCGAGGGCGGTGGTGGCTGGAGAAGGGTGCCGGTAGGGATCTCTCTATCATGGAAATAATGATACAGGTAACTGCTGTTCTCGAATATGCGGTCTTGGAACATGACCAGACCGAGCACATCGTAGCCGCGGAGATGTAGAGACTCGAAAGCGGAAATGGTTGTGGCTATGCCTCCCAGTCGATGATCGCCAACAAGTATCACGGGCAGTCGCAGTGGACGATAGACATCTGCCTGTAGATTGCCTGAAGGAGCTGGTGATAAGACGCCCCCAGCACATTCGACAATGGGGCAGATATGATCACCAGACTCTGCTACGCTGACCAGCTCATCGTGGAGGAGCGTCAGAAGAGATATGTCACTCTTAGGCTACTGGCATCAGATTTGTGAGGGTTGGGAAAGGGGCTGGACCTACCGCCGGGCTGCCTCTAGCGGCCAGATGAGGGCTCACAGGGATCTTGTATTTGAGAAGGGTCTTGCCATTGACCGAGGGAACATATTTCTTGATATGGCTGCACTATGGTCAGTGGGTGGGACTGCTAGACCTTGACGTGCGTGATTGGCTCCTGACTTTGAATCATCGTCAAGATCTGAGCCTGTTGAAACGGGCTTGATGTAGAATGGTTTCCCACGTGAAAGAGTGGCGGATCTCAGTAGCACGGTGCTGACCACCGTCTTGCCGACGCCAGTGTTGGAGCCGAAGATCTGAACGGGACGGACATTGTCCCATAGAAGCGATCCTATTTGCTTCATAGCTGTCCCCTGACCAGCATCGCCTCTTCGATCAGAACGCGGTGGGGAGTGGTAATCAGTCGCGTCGGGGAAGAAAGTCTGATGCCAAGAGCGGAGCTCGGGATTGGGTATTGCTAATGGACCAGACTTTTGTAAATGCCACCACTGTTGATTTTTGGAGGGGATATGGCTAAAAAGACGATGAGTCAGTCAGTGATCTGTTGTTCATGCCGTGCCTTTTTACTGACTGCTACACTTGGTTCACGAGTAAAGTTGGCCGATTAAACAATTTCTTCCCAAAGATGGGTAGTTGTTCGTAGTAGTTTGAGGGCAGAGATGGGGATTGTTTGACGGGAGTGATCCCATAATCGTATTTTGGCTCTTTTCGAAACACGACCATCAAAATGTCTCAGGAAATTTACATGGAAATTTTTCTATCACTCCGATGCAGCTCTTCGCCTACAATTGAGCCGGTAGCTGCTCCATTGGTCCTCCTAGATGCATGATTGCTGATGCTCATGACGAATAGTTGATTGTGCCAAGCCGGCTGGACGCGGCTTCAACCACCGGGCGCAATGTGGGGCAATCGAACCCCGCGGTCAACGTCTCGCGGTGATTCAGCCGTCAGCCATTCATCCCATCCAATCCATCCAACAGATTCCAAAAATACAAGATACATACCACATCGCACAACATGCACAGCGCCGAATAATAATGAGCATCGTCCAATAACACGTACCGTACCAATTGACTCCCCGCGTCTACGCATTGCACAGCATGGCTCACAAGAAACCGCCGCCGCCGCCGGTGCTGGATTCGGCCATCACTTCTTCTCTGACACGACGCCGCCACTCATCCACACTCCGTCGCTTGACTCTGCCACCACAAGACTCGATAGACTTCTCCAGCAACGACTTTCTCAGTCTGGCCTCTTCTGCCGACTTGCGACAACGCTATCTCGCCGAATTGACTCTTTGTCCGACCTTTCCCCTCGGCTCTGGAGGCTCGCGATTGTTAGACGGCAACACGCCCTACGCCGAGTCACTGGAGAATCTGATTGCCGACTTTCACAATGCTCCCACGGCATTGCTAGCGAATTCCGGCTTTGACGCCAATGTCGCCATCTTCTCGACTCTCCCACAGCCAGGAGATGTCATCGTTTACGACGAGCTGATCCACGCCTCGGTGCACGACGGCATGCGTGCCTCCCGCATCCCTTCCTCGCACCGCTTCAGTTTTCGCCACAACGACGTGTCCGCATTCTCTTCCGTGCTCAAACACATCCTCTCCCACGTCCCCTCCATTCTCGCAGGCAAGGCCTCACTGTTCATCGCCCTCGAAGCAATCTACAGCATGGACGGAGACATCACCCCTCTCGCAGCCCTCATCTCCACTCTCGACGCTCTCGCCCCGCCACAAGTCCAGCGCAACACCCACATCGTAATCGACGAAGCCCACGCGACCGGCGTCCTCGGCCCCCGTGGCCGCGGCCTGGTCTGCGCCCTCGGTCTCGAACACCGCATCTCCATCCGCCTGCACACATTCGGCAAAGCCCTGGCCGCGAACGGTGCCGCGATCCTCTGCTCCCAGACCCAAAAGCAGTACCTCCTCAACTACGCCCGCCCACTGATATACACCACCTTCCTGTCCTTCCCGGCCCTGGCCCTCGTCCGGTCCGCGTACTCCCTGATGCAAGACGGCGCCACAGAACCCCTAGTCAAATCCCTAAACGCGAATCTGCACCTCCTCTGGTCCGGCCTAGTCGCGCTACAAGCCCGCGTCGCGACCAGCGACGACTACTCGGCCGGTAAATCCATACTATCCGTGTCGATCGCGCCGCCGCGCAGCCCGATCTTCAGCGTCGAGTCGTCACGCCCAAGGGAGCTGGCGGCTTTCTGTCAGGCGAACGGGTTCTTGGTCAGGCCTATCGTGCCGCCTACTGTGCCTGCTGGGTCCGAGAGGGTGCGCGTGTGTTTGCATGCTGGGAATACCGAGGACGAGATCGCCGGACTTGTCGCGGCTATGAGTCGCTGGTGTGATGGTGTCATGGAGGAGGGTAAGGCTCGGACTGCTACTGCTAGGGTGGAGGAGAGGGCTAAGCTCTGATCTGCGATATAGTGCACAAGATAGATAGATAGAGCTCACTACTAGATCTGCACAGTAGACAAAAAAGAAGATAATACACAGACTTCGATTCACGGCTTGCCATGCATAGTATGGTGCTTCACTGTCGATCTCATCACAACCTATGTATATACGTCTGACAGCTTATATGCCGCCCAGAAGCATCTTCCGCGGGTCTTCGATGAGCTCCTTGACCTTGACCAAGAACGTCACTGCTTCCCTGCCGTCCAGCAGACGATGGTCATACGTCAGGGCCAGGTACATCATCGGCCGGATCTCGACCTTGCCATCGATGGCCACAGGCTTGTCCTTGATGGCGTGCAGGCCAAGCACGGCAGTCTGCGGCAGGTTGATGATCGGTGTACCGTAAAGCGAGCCGAACACACCACCGTTGGAGATGGTGAAAGTGCCGCCAGCCATGTCCTCGATGGTGAGCTTGTTGTCGCGTGCCTTCTTGCCCAGATCCGCGATCGACTTTTCAATCTGGATCATGTCCATCGACTCGGCGTTGCGCACAACCGGCGTCACCAATCCCTTCTCGGTCGCCACCGCCACGCTGATATCGACGTAATCGCGGTACACGATAGTGTCTCCGGCACCCGGACCTTCGATGCTGGCATTGACCGCCGGCAGCTCCTTCATGGCCAACACGCAGGCGCGCGAAAATGCCGACATGAAACCAAGCTTAATTCCGGTCTTCTTGAGCACCTCATCCTTGTACAGCTTGCGGAACTGCATGAGGCTTGACATGTCGACTTCGTTGAAGGTAGTCAGCGACGCCGCCGTGTTCTGCGACTGCTTCAGGCGTTCGGCAATCCTCAGCCGCATCCTGTTCATCTTGACCTGTGCAATCCGTCAGTACTGTACGTATGCCTGGTATACATTCACACTCAACCTACCCTGTTCTCACCCCTCGATCCGCCGAATGGGCCTTGATCCTGCGAGGGCTTTTCCTGGGACTTTGGAGGCGCAGGCTTCTTCTCCTGCTGCTTAGGAGGTGCCGGCTTTGACTCCTCCTTCTTTGGTTCTTCCTTCTTGGGCTCCTCTTTCTTCTCCTGCTTTGGCTCGTCTTTCTTCTCCTTCTTCGACTTGTCCTCTGACTTTGACTTTTCCGTCTCACCATCAGGCTGCGAAGAAGTTTCCTGATCTTTTGAGGCCGATTCCTTGGGCTCCGACTTCGCCTTGCTATCCCCAGAGGGTGCTCCGCCGAGTTCCAGCTTCACCAGATCCTGGCCGACAGTGACGGTATCATCTTCCTTGGCCAAGAACTCTTTGATGGTGCCTGCTTCGGGCGCATTGACGGCAACATCGATCTGCAGAATATGTCAGACATGACGGATTGATAAATTCAGATGTCTTACTTTGTCGGTCTCAATTGTTGCGATTTCCTCGTCCTGTTCAACATAGTCGCCAACCTCTGAGTACTGTCAGATCGGCGATCAAAGAGAAGGGAATATGATCGAGCTCACGTTTCGAGAATTGCTTGAGAGTGCCTTCGGTGATAGACTCGGCCATTTGAGGGACCTGGACGACCTTTTCGGCTGCGCTGTTGTCAGGACATATGCTGTCATGTGCCTTGGAGTCTCTCACCATAGCTTCGTGTCTGTTGTAGGTTGAGTTTCGAGGGTCGGATAGCTTGAGGTTTTCTGAGCACCAGTTAGAAATGGATACTTGCTGCAGCAGCAGCAAGTCTGTACTGACCGTGGTAGAGCAGAGAGCAGGGTTGAGCTGTGCGTGGCAGAAGTCGAAGACAGGTATCTCGCGGAGCTTGCATTGGCAAAGCACCTAGGAGCGACTGAGCTGGAGGCGCATCTTGAAGCTGGGCGGATGAAGGCTCCGGAAGCCACCGCACGACGCAGGCATTGACTGCTCGACATTGTGCGCACAGAGACCGGAAAGAAGAGGAAACCTGAGGAGTTGCGCAGGAGCGTGCAAATGCCTTGCGAGGGGCAGATGAATGAGGAGGTATAGAGGCTGGATAGGTGAGAAGGCGGATTGGGAAGAGGTCGGCTGGCAGGCTTTTGGAGGCTTTCGGCGGCCGCTGCTCACCGGCCAAACAAGCGCAGCTCAGTTCGTCACTGCGCGGCAAGAAACACAGCTGCCTCCAGCCAATCGCATTGCTCCATCTGCGGCCCGCCAGCTGGCCCGAGCGTCGGACGCTTCTCCCGACCGCGACTCACGACGGCATATATCGCAGTCAGCGTACACCACTTCTCGAATCTCACCACGTCCGGCCGCGCTTCGAACACTTTCTGGATCGCCGTATCGAGCATATCGTCTTTACTGGACACGAATTGACCGTCGTCTCGACAGCCCTCGGTGCGCAAGTAGCCTTCAATTATCATGGCCTCAAACTCGGCCATCACCCCGATGTACGCAATGTCCACCTTCGGAATCGCTCGTATCGATGCGCTGACTGTTCGCAATAGCCGCCTCTACAGGAGGGCGCTCAAGCTGTCCCTCGACTGGTCGGTGGATCGCGCGGTCTGGCGCGGACAGGCCCTCTACATCAGATCGCTCTTCGAGGCGAACAGGCACATCAGAGAACCGAGACAACAAAGAGTAAGCTTCGTCTATCATTCCGGCAAACGTGAGAAAGAGATGGGGATGGTCTTCTGAATCCTCAGAAGATTGCTTAAAGCAGTCTGCGATATTACAAGATTCGCCGATGGAACAATCCGGCAACGGCAAGCCCACATGCGCGTGGCTATGTTTGCTGACGCTTTTCGCCGTAGGAAATCATGGATCAGACGCAGGCTCTGCTCAGCAAGTGGAAGCACCCCGACCCGTACAGGCCACCGACTGCGCCGGGCGGAAGCAAGTATGAAAGAAACTTGCAAGCGCCTATATTAGACCGTAAGCACACACTCGGCCCGCTCAGTCTAGCATCGCTGACGACTTCTAGCACCGCCACACATGGATCTTTGAGTGGACCTCGGCGGCTCTTGATGTCCATGGAATAGTTAGTCCTTCAAAATTAAAACACCATTACAAGCGAAATGCATCCATCAGTCTAATCGACATTTGTGCTCGCTTTTGAAAAATACAAAACTGGTTAAGTTCCCAGACCTCCATTTCTGCTTGCGCATGCGGTTTTTAGTCACAATTCACTTCAAGATGAAAAATCGTTTCAGGATGTTTAGTTCAATTGTCGTGCCGCTCCAGCGCTCTAACCTCGTGTGCGAGCGTAATGTACATCTCATCTCTCTGCCCTCTCCCCATGCCGTAGCCGTAAGGGGGAAAGAAAGCTATCATGCTATCTCGCAGATGTGGAAATGGACACCATGATGAAAACCAAAAGGAAACCCAACCATAACCCCATTATCGTCGCAGCGTATCAACACTGCATCCTCACGCCGAGAAAAGACCCAGAGAAGTTTTCAAAGCGCCTACAACTGCTGGCTGCCGGCGGCACCCTTGGCGGTACCGGTCTTCTTGGGCAGAAGGTCTGAGAAAGTTGTTAGACATTGAAATGTATTGGATGGATTGGATCAACGTACTCTGGTGAATGTTGGGGAGCACACCACCCTGGGCGATGGTGACCTGGCCGAGCAGCTTGTTCAACTCCTCATCGTTCCTGATGGCGAGCTGCAAGTGACGGGGGATGATACGGGTCTTCTTGTTGTCGCGAGCGGCATTGCCAGCCAACTCGAGGATTTCAGCAGCCAGGTACTCGAGGACGGCGGCCAAGTAGACGGGAGCACCAGCACCGACACGCTGGGCATAGTTTCCTTTCCTCAGAAGACGGTGGACACGACCGACAGGGAAGGCGAGACCAGCCTTGGATGAACGGCTATGAAAGATGTCAGACTCAAACTTGAAAGACGAGATGAATCGGACCAGGCGACCAAGGTGGAAGAGTGGACCGAGTGATGCGACTAGGGGAAAAAGGCGCGACTTACGACTGAGCGTTGCTCTTGGCACCAGAGGCCTTTCCGCCGGACTTTCCGCCAGTCATTTTGATTGAGTTGGGTGGGGTGGGTGAGGTTGAGTTGAAAAAGTGGTTGGCAAAGGCTGGATGGGCGATGAAAGTGGATGGATGGAAAGAAGGAGAAAGGTGAGCGAGGGCGAGGGCGTGGGCAGCTTATGTATGGGAGTCGCGGAGAGCTCGACGTCGGGCGCATCACTGGCGGGGTTGGCCCGTGCGCAGCGTGATTCGCTCCCGCCTTCTGTTATCCGCGCCGAATCAGGCTTAGCCCCATCACCTCTTCCCGTGATTCTTCGCGACCGGCCAGATCGCGCGCCCGAGTACATAACCTCCCTCTGCCCTCGCCAGCAACCTCGCCCTCTTTCCTTCCTCCATCCATCCCACAGCTGTCGCATTCATCAACTCACCCGTCCTCCAACACCAACTCGCCTCTCACATCCAAGTCACTTTCGACTTTTCGAATCAAATTCAGAAATGGCTCCCAAGGCTGCTACCAAGACCCCCACCACCGCCGGCAAGGCCCCGGCTGGCAAGGCTCCTGCTGAGAAGAAGGAGGCCGGCAAGAAGACCGCCGCTCCCTCTGGTGACAAGAAGAAGCGCACCAAGTCGAGGAAGGAGACCTACTCCTCGTACATCTACAAGGGTGAGTCCTCTTTTGGATTTCTGGTTTTCGCATTCCCTTTTGCTGACTTTTGATCTCCAGTCCTCAAGCAGGTCCACCCTGACACCGGTATCTCCAACCGTGCCATGTCCATCCTGAACTCTTTCGTCAACGGTAGGTCAACTCGACCCATTTTGATCCATCACGTGGTTCTGATCTTTTCTTTCTAGATATCTTCGAGCGTGTCGCTACCGAGGCTAGCAAGCTTGCTGCGTACAACAAGAAGTCGACCATCTCCTCGCGCGAAATCCAGACCTCCGTCCGCCTCATCCTGCCGGGTGAGCTTGCCAAGCACGCCGTGTCGGAAGGCACCAAGGCCGTCACCAAGTACTCGAGCTCCACCAAATAGAGTGGTTGATGACAACTCTCTTATGGTCACGGCTTTTCTTTCGACGATCTGATACCACCATATCTCTAGCACGGTCTCCCTTCGTCGGGGAAGCGACTGGGTTTTTGCACAGGTGGCTCAGCAAGGGCAGGTGTTGCTATGGGCACGGGTTTTTCCTTTTTTGATAATGCGATCATGGGATGGGGGTCAATGTTTCTATTTTCTCTCGCAAGGACTGTTGCTCCACGCGCTGGCGAGCGCGGGTCCTCATCACGATGAGCGAGCAAAGTAGACGAAGAGAATGCAGCTGGTTGTATATTACCGATCCAGACTAGCACAGGAAATGGAGCGAATCTGATGATCTCGACTATTTTGTTGACTTGTGATATATGTGTCTATTTTGTGGTTGTATTGTCTGCTTCCTTTTTTCGATTCAACACGAGTGTTTGGTAGTTTCTCTGATTCTACAGCTATACACGTTGACAGACTGCGCGTACAGCTAAAGCACGTACACAACCGACGCGACAGGACAGAGCTCACAAAGCACCCCAGAGAAGGGGAGCTTGAGCTCCAAGCACGCGGGCAGGCGGAGGGAGGGGGCACCATTCTCTCCACACATTATTGCTGACGGGTGCGCGACGACGAGACGCCCAACGCGTTTTCGCCCAGCCTACATACACGCACGCGTAAGCGTCCGTGGGTAAACAAAGCCCACTCTGCCCGTTTTCCGAAATTGAGCCTGATTCCGTAGATCTTGACAGGTCTCTCTGTCTCTCTTCCGTGATCCTGTGGAGTTCTCTTGTGGTGGTCGTGATCTTGCGCTAAGCTTGTTTCGGACATGAAGTTGTGATCTTTCTTTTCGTGTGTTGAGGGTGGACCGATGGCTTCCCGTCTCCTCGCTCATCGCAGTTTCGCTTTGCCTTTCTGTTCCCACTTGTTGTCTTTTCGCTGCCTCGTCGTGTTGTTGATGTGTCTTTTCTCTCTTCGCGTGCTATAGTGCTGTACAGGTTGGTATTGTAGGAGAAAATAGTCTGTCATTGTTCGTACATTCATGATGCATGTCTATGCTACTCTTACTCGTCGAGCTGCTCTTGTCTCAAGCATCTGTCACGACACGACGGTCTCGTCGTCGCTGTCTTCGCAACTGACGACCTCGTCCAGTGCGTCAGCCCGTTGACCCCTTGCTTCTTCGCCGAAACTGGGCTCGTGATCATGCACGTGCACGATAGGCTTCCCCCTCCCATCGGTGCCCTTGACGGACTCAGCGTTCGAGATCCAAGCTCGCCATTCCCGCCACTCGGCCTCGCTTCTGATGAGGAATCCAAGCAGCATACTAGGGTCCATCTCCAAGACATCTATCTTGCGAAGTCGTCGAGTGTGGCAGCTCGCCACGTCTTCTAGTTTTGGCTCTTTGTGCAACAATGGCCGTGTGTGATGCGGATCGAGATAGAAAAAGCTGTTACCTTGAACGCCGACAAAGTAGTGTGACGAGCTCGGTCGTCCACCCGCTATGCCGACGCTCTGACTGCATGTCAATGTCCTCGATAGGGCGCAGTGGTAGACAGGATTAATCCGATCTATACCTAGCCGGGTACCGAGAAGGATTAAGGTGGGCTGGAAAGTTGCTGATGACGATCGGGCTGTGGCCAGGAAAGAGTCCCCGTAGATATCTGAGTCGTCTCGGACATAGACACGAAGATTCGAAGCTTTGTGATTATTAGTAAGATGCCTGAATGTTGTCAGCGATGGTGCAACAAGAGTCCGCCAGCGACTACTCACTGTATACACCTGGCCGTTGCCGATGGGCCAAACCATTCTCCTGGATGTTTCCCACATGCACTCGCGCCGTAGTCGACAAATCGATGAATGGAAAACGGAGCGGCCGGGTCGTCAGCAAACAGTCCCAGGAGCTTCTGTTCATTGTCGACCAGGTCGCCCCGCCGCCATTCTCGTCCAAGCTCCAGCATGGCGAGCGTGTTTGCAAGAAGGGACTGTCCGCTCCTTATCATGCACCCCCAGCCCGTATCACTGGTGAAGCCGCTCTGATTACCCAGCTGTTTGATCCTGGTCGCAAATGACATGGCACTGAGCGCCGCGGGGTCTGTAGATTTGGCAATTGTTGGGAAACCGTTGCGGTATGTGAGCCATATCCGGGTCTCGATGTCGTCTACGAAGGCGCCCGGCCAGCCCTTGGAAAGAGCTTCATCCCGCTCTGCTGACTCGGTCCGCTCGACAATGTCGATACTACTCGTATCTGTCTCCGTCTCTTTGCTACTGGAGACTGCCGAGTCAACAGCGGAGGGCACGGATGAGGGCGGAGAGGACGTATCCGATGTGCTCGAGAGATCCCTTCCGTGCTGTGGAGACCGGATGGGATGCGAATCGTATCTCTGACCAAGACACCAGATAGCCTCTGTGCTTTCATTCGCGGGCAGCGGGTCCCAGAAATACTGCACAAAGCGTTTGCCGTACCGCGATATTTCGTTCGCATTCATCCTGTGTAGTTGAGCGGAGTAAGTAGAGTTGTAGAAGGTTCAGGCGGATACGGGTGCGGTGAGCATCGCGACTCCAGTACAGAGGAATGCGGGGCAGAAACAGCCGCCCGCCGGAGATGCGGGCGAGTAGTCAGGACTTCCTTCCGGAGCGTGGCTCCTGTATTATCTATGTAGGACGATTCCCGATATGTGCAAGTCGCCTGTGAACGCAGCAGCGTAACGAGAGGAGAAGGATTGTGACATGTAGTCGTGCAAGGGAGTCATGAGAACAGGACGTTGCAGGCGCGGCGCGGCGCGGGTGCCTGGCGCGCCGGTGACTCGCCGCCGGATAGGGTCCGACTTGGACTTGGAGCATGACAGCCTGGCCAATCGCAGCGCGGCATCGCCTTTTGCCATTTTGCCCCGCGGAACCGCCACACCTGGCTCGATGCGGTAATGATGAATGTCCGTGATTCATCCATCCGCCTGCGCTTCACTTGGTTTTACTCTTCCACCACCCTCTTTTTGTGCCAGTGGCACAACCAGCGATTGACTTTGCTATCGTTTCGTACTCTCTTCCAGAAGCCGGAATTCTAGTCGCCTGACATGACGAAAAAGCACAAGGCCAAAGCCAAGGGCAACCAGCCAAAACCGCACATGCGCAAGTCGTTCCGCGACACGCCTTCGAGAGACAGCAGTGGACCTCCTACTCCCTTCTTCACCTTGCGCGATGAGGTCCGTAATACCGACCGGCATTCTTCGATTTGGGCGCCGTCGGTGGAGCTCAGAAAAAAGCCTGTCATGTTCGTCAGCGCAGGGACGATTCAGCCGCTTGAGGAGCCTGTAACATACCAGAAAGAGAAGGACGAAGCAGACCGCAACGCTGACACAACTCTGGACACTAATGAGGGAGCAATGGCTCAATTGAAGATTGAAAGCCCCCAGAACTCGTCGGTGGACCTCGATGTTAACATGGAAAGTGCACATCACCCGGTGGCGGTTGAGTCTACGGACCACGTTTCCGTTGAACTGGTTGACAGGGCCGATACATCAGACCTTTTTGTTGTGGATTGTGTTGGAGACGACTCGCTCAAGCCCGCAGGCCCCTCACCTATCTTCAGGGATGCGCCATTGGACCGAATGAGTGACAGTGAAGGTGAAGTCATCCTTTTCAAAGGAAGACGAGATCCCGTGGTTGTTCACGACGATCTCGTGGCTCCGGCACACTCTCATGACACTCCGATGGCGTCCGAGTCTATCTCGTTGCCGCTTCCGGTGGTTGATCGTGTATCAGCAACAACCGGCCTGGACAGGACCAAGGCGGTCAGCACCTTCGATCAGTCATCTCCAAGGGCCAAGAAAAAGAGCTTAAAGGCAGGACGGCGTCATCGAGCAGGAAAATCTTCCTGGTCCACGCGAAATCCGCATCAGCATATGCATGACGATGATGGTATCGATGAGGAGGTCTACCTTGATTACTTGGCCAATATAAGCGGTGGTGAGGAGCTTCTTGCTCTTCGAAAAGGCGTCGATGACGACGACGAATGGACTTCGAGCGCCATGGATGAGACAGAGCAAGATCAGCATGGTGAAAATATCACTAGTGTCAATAGTACAGAAACTGGCAAGGCGAACCTGGCAATTGAGAACAACAAGAATTTGGGGCGACCCGATGTTATAGAAGATCACAACGATGACTATGATGACGACGACGACGTTGATGATGACGATGACGACGGAACCTCTGATCCTGGTGACGACTCTGATCTCGAATCCGATCTCGAGTATACCGCCCAGGAGCGTTGGGAGGATGAAGCGGATTTGCGACAACGACAAATTGACGCACTCACCGATGAGGAGATCGCAAGAATCCTGGCGAAACAAGAGGATCTCGGGATGGGTTCGGACGAGATAATTCTTCTCGACGATGCCGGGTTTGGAGACGTATCACGAGCACAGGCCGGTCTGGACTCTATACTGGCCGATCCGAGTCACCCGAATCGTCGCAAAAAGAAAAAGGCCGGGAGGAAGAATGGCCACTTTCCGTCTGCTTCGGTCATGGCAGATGTGCTCGAGCAAGATCCTTATGGCGGTTTCGATGTTATGGACTTTGAACGACCCTCGCTCCGCAAGAATACCAAAGGCAACAAGGGTCGTAAATCAGTGGGTCCTCTGCCGGAGGAGCTCATCGATCTGTCTGATTCCGACTTGATAGATGGATTGCAGTCCGCTTGGGCGAATGACCGCGAGAAGAAAGCGGCCAGGAAGGCTGAGAGGGAGGAGCTGCGTGCGCAAGGTCTTCTTGGTCGCAAGAACAAATTCAAGGCTGATCTGGCCATCAAGTTCTGCGATGGAATGTCGTTGAATGACGTCCGGTCGGAATTGGAGGAATTCCTTTTCAACACGGCGAACACGACCAAGGCTTTTCCGCCTATGGAAAAGCGCGAACGCAAACTTCTCCATGAGATTGCACACGTGTTCGAGCTGACTTCCAACAGCAGGGGCAATGGTAAGAATCGCTTCACAGTCTTGTCGAAGCGCGCTCGGACTCCTGCATGGGACGAGGCGCGCTGGGAGCGGGTCTTACGCATCTCCACCCGGGGGTTCCTACGCGGTGCTGGCAAAGAGTCATCGGGTCGTGGCACTCCGCGTGCTGGCCGTGGTGGAGGCTTCAGCAAGTCCGCCGTCAGCTATGCCAACGGCGAGGTGGTCGGTGCAGCCGCTCCCGAGATCGCTGCGACAAGTTTCGGCCACCAGCTCATGCTGAAGATGGGCTGGGAGAAGGGCCAGGCGCTGGGCAAGGGCGGCGAGGGCATGCTTGTGCCTGTGGAAGCGAGGATCAAGAGCGGTCGCGGCGGTTTGGGTTAGAGCTCGCTTCTCCGGGTCGTCTCTGTTCCATGGCCGGACCATTTCTCCAGCCCAAATCCCGTGTTTAAGACGTCTAGATATGGCTTGAATAAATGCATGATCTGATGATCCATTCCTGTCAACTATACGTGTACCTCATCGTCGCCAGTGCCAAGAGCGCCAAGCTTTCCGCCCTCGATCTTTCGGAGCCCGTAACACCACGAACATCTGTTTTCTCGACTCCGTGTGTAATCGGACAGTCGGTGATGGTCATTTATAGCTTCGGGTACATATCTGGCGTCGTTTTAGTGACTGGTTCCTGCTATGTGTGGAAGAGATGCTTCACTGTTGATGACCGCTGTGGTTCTGCAGCGAAAGTGGGTGGTCTTTTCGGAAAGAAACAGCCAAAATCTACAAACACACTCTACTCCACGAACAAGGTACGAGGACCCTTGAAATCGTCACAGTATATTCTGCATATCCCAGAATACATAGTCACGTATCGAAAGTAGAGTGAGCGACTTGCAATAACTCGTCGTCGCCAGATCCTCGATGAGCATCGAGCTCAAGATATTCAGTCTTGGCGCGGTAAAGCGGCCCGACCTCCATTAAATCGGGACAAGGACGGTCTGTGCAATCTCTTTTAGCCTTGAGTTTCCCGGTTGAGATACGCGGGGCGCGTCGTCTTCGGCGCGACTCAACGCCATACAAATCATAGCACAAGCTCCTTTCCTGAACACCTGACGGCTTCCAAGACTTGGACTTTGAAGTTGCAACCCCGTTCCATCTGTCCGTGTATCCGTGCCCTTTCTTCATGAATGAAACACCAGTCTGCATCTCCAACTAGGGCACGATATTCGTGCCCGGATATTCGGGAACGAAGGAAAACTCTCTTTGATCCAGCCAGCGCCACGGTACTGTACCTGAAGGCTTACAAGCCGGCTATTCGGCTCGCACACGGCACGATATTGCACACCCTGAATTGATGTTGGCTGCTTCGACATTTCGCGAGGAATTCCATCGCCAGCCACACGCCACACTGCATGTCGCCACTTAGGGCTAGGGCTAGATGAGGGACGAGGACGCGATGCTCGGCCAAGCCCGATGCTTATGGAGAAGGCAACATGTCGGTCTGTATTCCCACTTCCGCGGATCAAGTGTTTGCCATGCGGGGCTCTATCCTGGAGCTCCACTGCCAATCCCACGCGTTGCTGAGTCTTCTCCACTCGCGACAGATCGAATGAGATGGTGACGGGCGCCACCGGGGTAGGACCGAAAGACCAGCACCACAAATCGGAGATACGCACGCCATTGATGCCTCTTCGTGGCGCAGTGGTTCCAACGACATGTCTTTCCAACTTCAAGGCACCAGACCTAATATCCGCCTCCGGTCACACTACGCAAGAGTCTAGTGGGGCTGCCATGCTCGAGCACCACCTCAAGCCAAGTGCGCTTAAGCGAGGTCGACGATCAGTGCAGTAGCGGTCACTTTGCCCAAGTGATAGTGTTCACATCTCGGACTCGTGCAAAAGTCTATTTGAGACAAGCATAAAAGTCATCGAAGCATGTATTACGCCAGGTCGCAACAGGCAGGTCAGAGGCAGCGTGACGGCGGTATTAGGGCTGCGCCATGCCCTTTCCGATGAGGCCTCGATCTGACCGCACCCACGTCACCCGGCACTTCTCGTCTCTTCGCCTCAATTCCCTGATCATGTCCAATCTCTGGATGTGCTTCTGGCACTCTGGCAGCGAGCATTCTCCGAATTCCACTACCGCATCCCAGATGGCAGACAAAAATCCACCATTTTAGAAGTCTCAACCGCGCCTGGTCTCCACCCTGGCTGCCCTAAATGCAGTAAAGCCAAGCAATCAATTCAATTGACAGGTAGGAAACGACCAAATAGTAGGTGCAAGTCCGATGACACCGAGCGCTCCGTCGAGAGGAAGTTAATTAGCCCTTGTTCATCTAAGCAGGAAATCAAAGCGCCTGGCCTCAACGCAGGGTGCCAATCTCATGGCAACCTTATCACTCAGACAGGCAGGTCGAGTATACCAGAGGCGCCTGACCTGCATCCGCTCAATCTAATCGATCTCCTGGGAACGATATCATCGGTGCTCACGTCCTTGACCTCGCAGTTGCCGGCATCCTGCTCGCTGGTCAAACCCTCACTCCCTGTCGGTGTATGCGGAGTATTAGCTGCACACCCGATCATGTGGTGTCGGTGATCCAATATCCTTGCCGATGGCAACATGTCTTGCGGAGCTCGCTTGCAGAAGTCGCTTCGGAAGGCATGCTTCAGAAGGTAATTAGCAAGTCTATGTACTCGCTTCAGATCAAGGTATAAATGTCTCCATGTTTCCTCGAGAGAATCATCCTTCCCCTCAGCACCAGATTGTTAGAGGACTTTCCAGGCCTCTCCTTCTGAGCCTAAACTTGTTCTAAAGCTGACTTCTCTATCATGCGCGTTGTTGGACTCGCTCTCGGCCTCTTGGCTGCTGGGCAGACTGCCCTTGCCCATGGACAGCCTGCACCAGAACGAAACGCTGCAGACCTCAAAGCGATGTGAGCTCACGACACCTTCGCATCACCTGCAAAGTATACCAAGCTAAGTTGACGCAGCAATACCGCCATCCAGGCTCTGGAGAATGGAGAGCACTACGTCAATGGCCAGCGTCTTGCCTGCACTCCCAAGCACTTCTGCTGTTCCCTGCAGACCGGCAACAGCGGTATGACCGGTGCCCAGATCAAAGCCCACGTCGCCGAGTTGCTCTATAACGACCGCGATGTCACCGAAGGACATCTCGTCTGCAAGGAGACCGTCAGACGTCACGCCAGGCGCTCCGCTCAGGATCCCCAGCATCGCCCACCTCCTCCACCACCACCTCCGCCGCCACCTCCGCCGCCGGGCCCGCCTCATGGACCTCCACCGCCGCCGCCACCTCCTGGACCTCCTCATGGCCCTCCGCCTCCTCCTCCGCCACCACCTCCACCACCTGGACCACCCCATGGTCCTCCCCCTCCTCCGCCACCGCCTCCTCCGCCACCGCCTCCTCCTCCGCCTCCGCCTCCACCGCCGCCACCACCACCACCACCTCCGCCTCCACCGCCGCCGCCACCACCACCACCTCCTGGTGGACCAGGAGGTCCTGGCGGACCTGGAGGCCCAAGTGGACCAGGTGGACCAGGTAGCCCACCTAGCGGACCAGGCGGACCAGGAGGCCCCAGTGGTCCTCCTAACCACCCACCGGCAAAAGTAATCCGCAACGCTGATGACCCTCGGCACCATCCTCCTCCTCCTCCGCCACCACCACCACCACCACCGCCACCGCCACCGCCACCGCCTCCTCCTCCGCCGCCACCTCCACCTCCACCACCACCACCTCCGCCTCCACCGCCGCCGCCACCACCACCACCTCCTGGTGGACCAGGAGGTCCTGGCGGACCTGGAGGCCCAAGTGGACCAGGTGGACCAGGTAGCCCACCTAGCGGACCAGGCGGACCAGGAGGCCCCAGTGGTCCTCCTAACCACCCACCGGCAAAAGTAATCCGCAACGCTGATGACCCTCGGCACCATCCTCCTCCTCCTCCGCCACCACCACCACCACCACCGCCACCGCCACCGCCACCGCCTCCTCCTCCGCCGCCACCTCCACCTCCACCTCCTCCTCCTGGAGGCCCAGGTGGACCAGGCAAACCTCCCGGAGGACCGAACAAGCCTCCTCACCGACGGTCTCACCTTTGAGCAGGTCGAAGAAAGACAGAAGGAAGGAGAGATGAGGTAAAGGATAGTTTGTAGGCATGGAGAGTGGAGGTGGGAATGCGTACAGGACAGACGAAGCGGAGACGCGGCGGAGTGTCACTGTCAAGTAGTGGGGTATCAAGGAAGGAAGGAAAAGTTGTGCGCATTTTAGTCGCTCTCTTTCTGAGTTGATAGTTCAGTCATTTCTATTACATAGTGAATTCGTCATTCATTCCAGTCATTGTGGGCATCTTCTCGATTTCGGATAAGAAAAGTGTAGACCAGATAGGTCAGTGATACAATGACTGGTCAAAATGCCTGTCGACGTTATGATATACTGCTCGTTTATATGCCTGCTACGCTATGATGGTATAACCCGCCTACCCACTGCCGTCCAAGTCGTGCCATACCAAAAGCCCCGAACCGTGATAACCCCGCCCGCCAATCAACAAATGACTCGACCCGCCGGGCAATCTTAGCCTCCTCTTTCGCCAAACTCGGTCGCCCAGTCCTCGAACTCCTTGAGCCCCGCTTTGCTGACCGACGGCCGAATATTGACGAGCGATGCCTCAAAGTCCTCAAAGCCAATTGGCCGGATGTCGTCGGGAGCCATGTCGAGTAGTTTCTCGCCTAAAGATCTGAGGGGACCCATGGCTGCATCTTTGGCGAGAGAGGTGATGTCCGATCCGGAGAAGCCTGAAAGCAGTCAGTGAATGAAGTCTTAATATATATAGAGTTTCTCCCATACCGTCTGTCAGAATGACCAGTCGATCTAAATCCAACATGGTCAGGGCATGCTTCTGTCTCTCGAGGAGCTTTTCTAGCTGCTGGCGCCGAACCTCGGGCTCAGGCAAGGGTATATATTGTCGTCTGACGAACCGCCGGCGTGCTGCCTCATCGATCAACCACGGCAGATTAGTCGCGGCCAGGACCAGCACACGAGATGCATCGCCTTCCTCGTTCTCGCCTGCCGACGAACCCGCAGCGGCACGTTGCAGGTCAGACCATCCTATCAGAAACTCTGTCTTGACGCGCTCAAGTGCCTCGTGCCCACCCTCGCCGCGACGACCCAACAACGACTCGATCTCATCAATAAAGACGATGGAAGGCCCGCACATGCGAGCCACAGCGAAGAGTGCTCTAACCAGTTTCTCGCTTTCGCCAAGAAATTTTGATGTCAGGCTGGATGCGCCGATTGAAAAGAACGCGCTGTGGGACTCGGTAGCTACTGCACGGGCCAACATCGTCTTGCCAGTTCCAGGTGGACCGAATAGCAGGATACCTCGTGCAGGCTCGCGAAGGCCGCGAAAAAGATCTGGCCGCAAGAAAGGATATATGACGTTCTCTTTCAGGGCCAATTTGGCGGTGGCCAGGCCCGAGATATCACTCCAATTGACAGGATCACCCCTAATGACCACCTCGTTCAAGATTTGTTTTGCTGCCGTTGGGTCAATATTTGCCGGCAGTGATTTTAATACGCGTTTCTTCTTGCGTTGCCATTCTTCCTCCGCTGAGACCGGGACATCGTCAGCCGATGACGAGGATTGTGGTTGCGTCTCGTCTGGCGAGGTAGTGGATCGAGACCGAGGATCGTATTTATTCGAAGGCTTTGGTGGGCGTGGTGGGCGGGCACGCGCCGGTGCCGTCCGTACTTGCTCAAGCTTTGGAAGTTCGTCCGGAATATTGTCAAGTTGTTGGCGGTGCTGCATGGCCGTGACAACACCAACGGCCTTCCTGGGCAGACTATGTGCATGAGTTCCAGCTACTCTAGTTTGAGATGGTGATGTCAGGTTGGATGAGTTTGTTGGAGCAGAAGTGGCTCTTTGGTCCCATCTGCGTGGTGGCGTGGCTAACGGAGGTTTGGTGTACTTGCTTGGTGGTGGCGGGGGATATTCCTGTCGGTATGCTGGCATGGAAATTGGCGGCTTGCTAAGTGGGCCAGGAGATTCGGGTTCGTAAGTTGGAGGCGCATCCGAGGGGCTGTCCTCAAGAGACAGGCTTGCGTTACTGTTGAGACTGCTTGCGGATCTCTGCGTGCGCAATTCACTTGGTCGGCGCGACGAGTCCGTCGGTCGCTGACCAGATCCCACGTTCCGTACTGCACTCCCTTGTCCCGAAGATCGGCCTTCGCCGTTCGTACTTAGCAAGCTGATCTCGCTTGCTCCGTAGGCCGAGGAGCCCCATGCTTGAGTGGCTGCCTTTGCAGCCGCGGGAGGTTTTGGCCTGAGGCTACCGACCATTTTGCTAGACTCTTTCCTGTCCCGACCTGGGCGTAAAGTCCTGAGGAGTCTCTTTTCCGGACTTGGCGTACGTGATCCCTTGCGTTTGTCATCGGATGTTTCTGGCGCAAGCAAGTTTGTGGTTGGGGGAGGAAACGGTGACGAGGCTGGCGGGGTTGGACTGTCCTTGGTAGTCGTGAGATCCTTATTACTACTCTTTCTGCTCATGAAACTCGGGCGCTTGGGTCCTAGATTTCTCGAGGGCAATGGTGGCGGAGGGAGTGGCTTAGGAATACTAGCATATTCTGACGGTGCAACAGTCCCTCCTCCTAGCCAGCCAGAATTGTTTGCGTCACTGAGTTCGTCCGTAGAAGTGTTGGCAACGACTGGTCTTGACAGACTGGAATTGGAAGCTTTCTTCTGCTCTTGCCTGCTTGCCCGGAGTGCTTCGAGAAGGTCAACACGCTCCTTGCAGCGCAGCTCCATCTGCCGTAACGAGTCCTGCAGCGCCTTTTCGGTCTCGGTCCGAGCACGCCATCCAGAGGGCATTTTGTAGGCATTGTGATAATATATGGCGTCGAGGGCGTCGCGCCATGAACGAAGTGCTTCGGGCTCGTTGTTCTGCGAGCGACATTAGAAACGGTGCTTGACCGAAAGCGTGATAGAATGATGCTGTTCTACATACCTGTCCTTCGAAATAAACAGCCGTGGAGCACATCAAGTAGCAGTCATCGTAAGTCTTCTGCATCGAAGCAGAAGGCTTTGTTCGATACATAGTGAAGGACTCGTGACTGCGCACTGGGCCACCATGCCTCGGTGACGGCAGCTATGTGAGGAGGCTGCCACGCTACGTGTATGTGCGGTGAGCCGGCGGTATATCGTGGACTTTGTAGGTACTGAATGAGGCAAAATTGATTAGGCGGAGCAGGTAGGCGCAGACGTGATGCCTCAACGGTCGGTGCTCGAGTGGCAGTGGCAGTGGCAGGCGTGGTTTGAGTGTGGGTGTGGGTGCGGGTTGTGCCTGTGATTGACTTCTGCACTTCTGCGCGCGGCCCAATGACGTCGGTGCGGGACGATGAATGGCCCCAATCTACCAACCCTAACCCTGGGCGGCGATATCGACGTTTGGCCGGATACCCTCTTACAGACATACACACATTAATGCACACACGCAGAGGATCCAGTCACGTGCTCGCTCGACTCCAGGTCCACAACATGTATGACAACTGCTTTTGATATTCAATGTAATTGTGACAGAGGTCTTGGCTTCGCCGGTAGCCAACTACCGGCTACTGACGCCCTACACCACGAGAAGGTGCCTCCATATCGTAGGGCAAAGGAAATCTTTTTTTTTGGGTTTTCTCTTTTTCTGAAACACAAGGAAAAACAAAGGAGACAAAATCACGAGAAAAGCAGACCAACGCCAGGACGCCAAAGGAAACCAACAAAGGAAATCAACGAAGGAGACAAATGTCACGCCAGGACGCCGAAGGAAAACCAACAAAAGAGACTAATATCACGCCAGACGCCAAAGGGAAGACAAAAGAAAAACAAAGGAGACCCAAACAAAGGAGACAAATACGACGCCAGACGCCAAAGGGAAAACACCCAAGAGAGACCCCCAAGACCCATGAGATACAAAGGAAAAACAAAAGAAAAACAAAGGAGATGGGCCTGGATACCCGGGACCGCTATTTTTTGCCTTCGCTGTTTTCATCACCGGTTTCAAATTTTTTTGGTGCTCGGCCCGGACGCCGTCAGAGCTGCCACTCCTAGACACCAAGCTGTCGCTTTTCTGTTTTCTGTGGTCGGGAGAGGAGGCGAGGACGGCGGCAGAGAGGTGGGGGTCGTCGGAAGAGAAGTCGAGGCGGGCGACAGAGAGGTGGGGTCCGTCGGAAGGGGAGTCGAGGAGGGCGACAGAGAGGTAAGGGGGGGAGAGAGGCGTCCCTGGTCGATGGAAAGCGGCTTCTGACTGGGTATCCGGTGGACAAGCTTGGAGATCGTGCTTTTGGTGAGTGCATGTGAAGGAGTGACTGCAGTGAGTTCAAGTGAGTGTAGGAGTGTGCAAAGACGTGGGATCAAATGAGTGATGCTAATGGCGAGGACGGATGTAAGAGATCGATGAGGTGAGGTGAAGAGATTGACGAGGGCATGAACGATCCAAACAAGAGTGAGGGTTGGTAGATAAGTAAGCGTGAGGATGCGGCATAGCAATGAGTGGTAGAGGTAAGAATGAGGTGGCATCAACGATGTATAAGGATGAACGGGATTAAACGAAGTATAAACGGGCGAAGGAGTAAGTGAGGAACGACTGTGGTGATCTCCAAGCTTGTCAGGTCGGTTATTCGGCCAGTATCCGCCGTCGTCGGGACTTCCTTGGCGGGCTGGTGTCGCGTCGTCCCTTGTAGCCGTCCAGGAAACCAGAGATATAGAGGGCGTCGTCGAGCCATTCGGGCACGTCGAGCTCTGCACCGTTTTTGGCGGCGAGGAGGCACAACAGCTCTTTGGACTCTGAGCCCGTCCATTCTTCTTTAGTCTCGTGCAGGTGACCTATGCGGCGGCTGACCTTCCGTATTACCAAGTCGAAGTCTCGCTGGTCTATCGTGGGACGCAGCGTGCTGGGGATGAAGAAAGTGATGCCCGAGGCCATCGCTTCAGTGACTACCTAAGTCGTGTCAGTTAAACGGCGGGTCTTGGACTCACCTCCCCAGGAAACGGTCTTGCTGGTCTTGCAAGTCTTATCGGTCCTTGCCGGTGGTTTGGCGACGTGCACCGGCAGTTGCTGTCCGTCTACCGTGCGGACTGTATGTGGCCGCAGGACGGAGCGGCCAGTGGGTCCAGCAGCCTGAACCTGCGGGTGAGGCAGGACACGACAACTGGGGGCCACGGTCGTCCGCACCTGGGGCGCGGGGGGGTCACGCACGGTAGTTGGACCCGGAGTTGGCGGCACGCGACGGGGCTGTGCTGCGGAGCGGGCGCTGCGAGCCTTGGCGGCGAGAGTTGCGAGCCGTTCTGCCACGAGCGCAGGATCGGCGGCAGCCCTGGTATTGACGAAGGCAGCAGGTCGAGAGGGTGCCTTGGGTCCTCTGGCAGGAGGAGGCACGGCTGGTCGGAGAGGGAGTGCCTGAGGCCCTCTGGCAGGAGGAGGCACGGGTTTTCGGAAGGGGTTTGCCTTGGGCCCTCCGGGAGGAGGA
The DNA here is from genome assembly GCA_000836255.1 of Dothideomycetidae sp. 11243. Taxonomy (NCBI): domain Eukaryota; kingdom Fungi; phylum Ascomycota; class Dothideomycetes; species Dothideomycetidae sp. 11243. The sequence goes on along the minus strand of DF938581.1, from coordinate 638,521 downwards.
GGCAGAGCTTGTCGGAAAGAGGTTGCCATGGGACCTCTGGGGGGAGGAGGCATGGCCGGTCGGAAAGGAGGTGCCCCTGGAGTCGTTGGGTCAGCTGGCCGTGATATTATGACCGTAAACACGTGGATTTCTGGTGGTAAACACATGGGCTTCTGGCAGTAAACAAAGGGGATTCTGGCCGCAGCAGGCCCAAATCACCGCGGAGAGACAGAAATTACTTACTGGAGGCTGGCATCGTGAAGCTGGTGCTGGTAGCAGTCGCTATGGTGATGGTAGTCACTGGAAATACGATCTTGCGGTGCAAGATCGGGGCTTGTGATAAGTGGGAAGAAGGAAGAAGCAGGGCGAAGGAGCGAGAGAGAAGGGATTTACTTATACTCTGGCGGCTTGCGGGACTGACTAAGGCACGACGGAACGAAGCCACACTTCCCGCTGTTTACAGGACTGAATGGGAGATAGCAACCCGCGCGTGGGAGTATCCGGCAAGAATGCCTATATTAGGTAGTCCGGCGGCGTTCCCCACGTAATGAGACGATCAAAGGGACTGAAATTGGCCTCAAGATTTCGATGCGGCGACCTCTTCACGTTCGACATGCGCCCACCACCATGAAAAGAACGTATATGAGAAATGACTTAGCTTGAGCAGAGAACTTTGCTCAATCATTTACCTTACCGCACGTAGGCGGATGAAAGTGCAATTATAGTCTCAAAATTGAATACGGCATCATATTGACATGTTCCGTGGCCGTTTCATGCGAGAGTAGTCGATGAGAGGAAGGCGGGTGCGAGCTAGAAACAAGAGTGAAGTTGAAGATAAGCCTTGGGCAGCAGTTCGCGGCGCCGTTAGTGGCGTTTTAGCGCACCTGCCCAAATGGTTCGGCGCAGCGCCACCTTCGGCTTACGATGGGAGAACCCCACCTCGGCAATGCACTCACGATTATTGTCACTCACTCCTTGACTTCAATACACTACAAACAGAAATTTATTCCATCTCGTGAACGATTTTACTGGCTTTCAGACATGGATTCCTCGCACTTGAGGCCTTTTGACTTTGACTTTGACTTTGACTACTGTGCAAGAGAGGTCATCGTCTTTACAAAGTTTCTATCCCACGCGATCAATTGTAGATGGCACTATTTACATGCTTCATCGTCACTGATATACAAACAGAGCACGGCATCGATTCGTGACATTTTGAGGTCGATCTGTACCAGCGCTCAAGAACCATTGGCACCACTTCGAGCAGCCGCATTTGCAGCTTCCCTCTGGTCCTGCATCTCTGCAATCCAGTCCCCTTGCAGAGCACTGACACCCCTTCCGTACGGCTTGGTGGTGAAGACAAACTCATCGTACAGAATGGCCTCGACTTTCTTGCCGAACAAAATCGAGCTCGGATGTATCGCCACCGTATGCTTCCCACGCAAGGTCAGATAAGTACCTTCGGGCCCCAGTATTGCGATATTCTCCTTGAAGCCCTGCATGAAACATCTCATGATGCGTGCTGTGCCGACGTCCGATATCCACTCCCCTCCACTGCTCGAGTCATACTCGTTGATCTGGTCTTGTGATATGAATTTGAGCTTCGAGCACTGCGAGCGTAGCTGTTTTCTGATATCCATGACCTTTTGCATGGCTCGATGGTTCACTTTTCTGGCGCTGCACCATCCTTTTCGGTCTGCATTTTCCGCTGCGTACGTCTGCACGACAGCCAAGTATGTGTGGTGATCTCCCTGACGTCGAAGTAGGGGTGCACGAACACTAGCAGCTTCATTGCGAGCCTCTTCACTATCGGTGACCAGAAAAATGGTATCTTCGACGCTCAGACTGGCAACGATATCGATGACTGGGAGGAGACAGTCTTGTTCTTGTGTAGTGGCCTCGAGAAGCACCCGTCCATAAGCAGGAGTCAACGGAAAGCGCGAGAGATGTCGACCGATATCTGTGACTTTGCCGTCACGATCTACCGCTTGCATATCCCATAATTTAAGGAGGGCTTGTTGATAGCCCTCGAGGGTTGGCCAGTCAAGCAAGGGGAAGTCGCCTATATCATCTATGCCACTCGTCTTCATCTTGAGGATGGCATCTGCCAGATCACATCTGACGATCTCCGGCTTCGTATTCTGTTCGAGCCTCTCGTAGGCCAGCTTTGTGTAAAGCCGCCAGCATTTGCCTGGCGCTTCACGGCCGGCACGGCCCATACGTTGCTTTGCAGATGACTTCGAGATCGGTTTCGAAAGAAGAGACTCGAGGTGCAACTTCTGCCGGAACTGTTTCCTCTTCTCCTTGCCAGTATCTATGACATAGCGCACTCCAGGCACGGTGATCGACGACTCAGCAATATTGGTTGCCAGAATGATTTTCCGAGTGAACCTCGGGGCCGGCTCGAATACAAGCTGCTGCGCGCTTTGTGAAAGAGCGGCGTATAATGGCAACACGAGAACCTTTGGTATATCAGGACCGAGACCCGAAGCATACTTCTTGATATTGTCTTGTAATTGCGTGATCATTTCTCGGCCAGTCAAAAAGACAAGGATATCGCCGGGCAATGGCTCCGTACGATGGACTTGAAATATAGATACCAATGCCGCCTCTGTGACATCCTGCGCAGGCTGTGGTAGATAGATGGCCTCGACTGGATGTTGTCTACCTGCGACAGCGACCGTCGATACTTGTGGCGATGTCGAAGCAGGGAATCCTTCCTCGAAGAAGCGCTTCAATGACTCTACGTCCGCAGTGGCACTCATGATCACGACTTTAAGCCGAGCCAAGCGCTTTCTTTGCCGTGCCTCAGCCCCTGGTCCTTTTCCGCAGACGAGATTTCGCATGAGCCCTAACAGCAAGTCGACGTTGATGCCGCGCTCATGCACCTCATCGACGACGACCACTTCATAGTTGCACAACCCCGGGTCACTAAGAAGCTCAATGAGGAGCATGCCTTCGGTCACGAAGACGATTTCGTTCTGATGGCCAACGTTGGTATCAAACCTGACACTGTAACCCACTTTGGCACCAGCACCGGCTTTACCCAGGCTAGATCCCAGTTCACTGGCCACTCGCCGAGCGAGTGTCATGGCAGCAACTCGGCGAGGTTGCGTGACGCCAATGCGTAGACCTTTCTTGTGCCAGGGAGCTTCCAGGAGATACTGAGGGATCTGCGTAGTCTTACCGCTGCCAGTCTCGCCGGAAAGGACCAGAACAGGAGCGCCAGATAGCTTCGAGACAATCTCCTCACGATTCGCCGCAATAGGTAGCCCACTAGACGTCTGACGAGTTGCCCCGTTCATAGCCACCGAACGTGCCCCAAAAGGTGCCCCGCGAGTGGCCCCGCGAGTCGCTCCACGACTTGCTCCGTGATTTGCGCCTTGAGTTGCGCCATGAGGTGCCCCGTCAGTCGCGTCACGCCGAGCGTCGCGACTCTCGTGGCCTTGTGCCTCGCAAATTGGACGATCCTCTGGAGAGGTACGAGACACGCGCTGTCCAGCAGAACGCCTAGGTCCAGTCGAGGGAGAAGAAGCCCAGCCAGGATGTGTGCTGTGCTCGTCACGTTGACCGGTCCGCTTCCGCTTCGTCCCTCTAGGCTCCCCACCAGACGACATGGTGACTTTGGTCTGGTTGTTCACATCCAGCTCGCTCGCCGCTAGAGTCAGTAATTTTTTTTATGCCGGCGAGTCATGGGAAATATGGGGAGGCACTATGCTTAGTCATTCGACCATTGCACCTCCAGCTGCTTCTCACCCCGCCAGCATTCAACACCCACCAGCGCCGTCACCATGGATGCCCAGCACGACCCGCTCAAGAAGAGCTTGAGGCTGCCGAACCAGGTTGCTGCCGCCGCTGCTGTCTCTAACGACGGGCCTGGCAAGCTCCAATCGCCTCGAATGGACCTCCGATCCGTCTCTGGCGCTTCCAGCCCTTCCGTTTCCCAGCGGTCATCCTTCATCGAAGGTCGCATGCCTCATTCGCCAAACTCGCGCAACGTGTCACACCAAGCTCTGCAAGATTTGATCAACAACCCTCCGGTCGGGTTACAAGACCCGGAAGACGCGAAGTTCGCTGGCCGGGACTGGCGGACAATCAAACTTGGCGAGATCATTGCTACGGAAGAAACGCGCTTTGTTCAGGTCGATACCAGTGTGGAAGAGGCAACCCGTATACTTACAACATCGGGCGCTCCCAATGTCGTACTGATCAGGCCTGATCGTGATACGAGGGACGCAGTGGGCGCCTTCGATTACGATGATCTGATCGCTTATCTGCTTCTCGTCACTGAATTGGCACTACCGGCCAATGCGAGCAATGAGGAGATCGCCGACGTGTTAAAGAGGGCGCGTGCCAATCAATCGATTCCATTGACAGATATCAAATACTTGCTGGGACGCAAAGAAGCACCTGCTTTCCTCGATCATACTGCCACGCTCACCAAAGCTGTCGAGATCTTCGGGTCAGGCTTTCACCGGATCATTGTGAGAAAACAAGGGACCACCGAGGTAGTAGGTGTTGTCAGTCAACTGCGGCTGGTCCGATTCTTCTGGGAGAATGTCAAGAGCTTCGGTGTTCTGGACGCACTCAACGCGAAAACGCTGCGAGATCTGGACATTCATAGCCACCACGTGGTGTCGATAAAGTGAGTACCCGGTAAGCAGTCTAGCTCGGAGATGGCTGACAGGTCTTATAGTGGCGATCAACCGCTAAAAGAAGCGCTTCTTCTGATGCACACCCAGGGCATAACCTCTTTGCCCGTGCTTGACAATCACAAGAACGTCATTGGCAATATTTCCCACGTGGACGCGAAGGTGTGTATATCTCGAAGTGTTCAAGGTCAAGAGAAGCTGTATTTACATTTCCTAGCTTCTGACCACCACGGCCGCACTGCCTCTCCTGCAATCGCCTTGTACCCACTTCATCACCGTCATCTTGTCCGAGCGCGGCATGAATGATGGCAAAGACTCTTATCCAGTGTTTCACGTCAACTCTTTCTCCACTCTCGCGCACACAGTCGCGAAGCTGGTGGCCACTCGCTCGCATCGAATGTGGATTGTCGAAGCACCCTCCCCACATTCGTCCGTACCGCCTTCTCCATCTCTAAAGCCTGCCTCCATTTCCTCGCTCCCGCCCCTATCTCTTGGTGGCCAAAATACACATCACAACGGACCACCGTATACGCCTGCCGGACCTGGCGTTTCGATACCTGCGTCCTCTCTGCCCGGCGCGACGCTCTCGGGCCACTTGACAGGTGTCATCTCCTTGACGGACGTACTCAACCTCTACGCGCGTGCATCCGGTCTCTCCCCGCGTGACCCGGAAGAGACACGCCGGCGCCGCCGGACAAGCAGCTCGTCCTCCGTCCGCAGCTCAAGTGTTCGAGCCAGCCTCGACGGTAACCCACCAAGAGGCAGCGTCGATCTCGGCCGTAGCGTGGGCGATCTGAGAGGCGTGAAGAAATGAACGAGAAATGGACGACTAAGGTTTGTTCGGAGGCGCATTGCACAAGGCGGAGCATATGAGATTTCTCAGTACACACACAATCGAGCGCGGCGTACAGGTGTTTTTCGGCCCTTTTCTACGGCACCCCTCGCATAACAAGGGATATATGTCCAGCGAGAGTAATTTTTTCTTTCTAGTGCTCTCTTGTGCCGGCATAGACCAGTGACCGAGGGAGTTTTTGTCCCTGTTGCATTTTGAGAAAAAGGACTCGCGGAGTGTGACATAGAGGTGCACTTTATCTTCTCCATAGACGAGTCATCGACACTATAAAGCATCCTTTCATTCTTTCCCGCATCTCAGTGACAAGAGTGTTTGATCAAGAAAATGCATTAATTGGAGACGAGAGTGAAAATGCGCATTATGAAAAAAATCTCGTCTCGAGCAATGAGGTACCCAATCGGACCCGTCTGCCGCCCCCAACCTTGCGCTCCTGATGTTATACGCCAATCGCCGAGTAGATCTCATCCCGAAACAAATTCTCGAGCCCTTTCGTGTCCACCCTGACCGGCTATCAAGGGGTGGGTGGTCCCCAATCAAAGCCAAAGCCAAAGCCAAAGCCAACGCCCAAGACCAAGAATCCAACCTCATCTTCCCCCCCTTGCCTCACCACCTCATACCCAAGCACAGATCACCACCGAAGAAACCCATCACTTAGTGCTCTTCCCCGTTATCGTGTTTAGCTCCCATAGGGCCATGCTCATGGTACCTGGAGCAAATGCCCGAGCGACGGGCCAAGACAGCGGCTCGATCAGTGACGCCGTCGCCCTTTTGTCGCTTCTGGGGTTTGACCCAGTCATCCTCCCAGGTGATCCAAGGCTTGCAGACGCCGATATCACCACCGCTGAGGGCGAAGCGCGGGTCGCCGACTTCGAGCGCGCCGTTGTGGGCTGCCGTCAGGCACTCTGCGCAGTACACCCTAAGACACTTAGTGCAGCGCCGCGGAAGGTCGATGACTTCCACTTTGTCTGGGGCGGTGGGGTGGGTGCGTGTGCCGCTGGTGCGGTGGCTGCTGTTGCCGTGGCGGATGCGCATGTTGCCGTCGGGCAGGACGTCGATGGCGGTCCTTGCGGTGTCGAGGGTGCTGCCGGGTCCAATGACGCTGCGACATGCTTCACAGCTGAGGGCGGCTTCCCAGTTGTGTGGGAGCCAGGGCTGCAGCGTGTGACGTGCCAGAGAGTCGAAACCTGGTCGCTTCATGCGTACCAGTAGATCGCGCATGAACAAAGGGTGCCAGTCATCTTCATGCTCTTCTAGAAGTCGGTCTGTCTTCTTGTACGTGAAGAGGTCGAGAATGAGTTCGCGAAGTGGTGCCGTGGCGCGGATGCCAGGACGCTCGATGGATGTTACTCGAGGGCAAGGTATGGCAGCTGGCATGCCTGGCTCGCCGCGGCAACGTTTCTTGCTGGAGTTGACGCTGGCGTTGCTGCGGCAGGCACAATGGTGCAAGCCCCTGAAGGATGCGCAGTCGCCATAGAGCAACCAGGTGTCGCTCGGAGTTGGCACCGAGTTGGTCATCTCTGACATACGTGCGAAGGTGTCGACAATGTGGTTGGACAAATTGGTGGTGAGAAGTCGGTCAGAGAGCATGTAGAGGTCAATCAGCAGGAAGTACTTGGGCATGCCGGCCGGATTGCGCAGCTCTCCGTCGTGATGCGGTTCAAGGCTTCCTTTGCGTTTAATCTCGGCCGTGGACGGCATGTAAGGGACCTGACTGGCGGTACCGTACGAGCAATCCTTGCTGTTTGTCAGACTTCCGGTGTAGAGCCAATGGACGAACCAGTCGAAGAGCTCGGGGCGCTCTTCCGGCAAAGTGACCGATCGCTTCTCGGCCTCAGCAAAGTTGCCATTCAGCATCGCGGCGAACAGGGGCGAGGCAGCGGTCAGGAGCTGGCTGTGAACCATGTACTTGGTCTCAAGCGGGCCGACCAAGATCGTGGCCACGTCGTGCATGTTGCGGAAGGAGGACGGCAAACGGTCTTGGGGAAGCGGGACTTGGCGAGTTGGTCTGAGGCGGCCGTGCCAGGGCATTCCGACGGCAGTCTCCTCAGAAGACAAGGACGAGTTGTCCAACTCCATGGCGCTGATGGCAAGGTTGGCTTCACGAGCTGCGAATCGTACTTCAAGGGCCCGGAGTGTTGAGAGGGTGCAATGGGTTGACTGTCGGATGGACTGGATGCTAGCAAGTCTGACGGTGTCTAAGAAACAGAGGTAGACAGCAGAGGGGGAGGGCCTTGATATATATCTGCAACTCTAGGAGCATGTGTCTCGAGGAGGCGACGAGAGCATGCGTTGGGCAGTGTATCGCCTGTGCCTGTCTGTGTGTTGGCAGGCTGCCGACTCGAGGCTGAGATAAAAGAGGGTGAGGAGGGCTCCTGAGAGGACGTGGTATGCGTGCACGAGTCGAAGAATATAGCAGCGAGGGTTGTGATTGCAGAAGGAATAAGAGCGAGGAGGCAGCAGCAAAAGGAGAAGAAGAAGAAGCAGCAGAAGCAGTAGCAGAGACGTGCGTGAATCGACATTGGGAAGCACGGGCCGGGCAAAGTTGCGGCGCTGTGATGTGGCACATCAGCCATTTCTCGAGAATTCTGCAAGCGGACAGGCAGACTGATTTGTGAAGGTGCGATGGGAGAGACGCTGAACGATGGCCTTTGTACGTGCGACGCGCGACGGAGGACATGGACGGAAGCGGCCACAACGCATGGGGCATCCAACGACAAATACAAAGACAATGACAATGGTGGGGACAATAGAATCGAAGAACTGGCTCGGGAATCAACAGAGAAGAAGAAATTTACCCGCCGGCTATGATTTTGGCAGCGGCGTCGGATATTTGGCGCCTGGCGTCTGGCGTCTGAAGTCTCAAGACCGGCGAAATGGCGCGTGGAATGGTGAGGCAGACTGATGCACCTCTGGAATGTTCAAAGGCAGCCATCAACCATCGCGACGGATCCGGCCCGTCAAACATTCCGTCCACCACGTCCCCATTACCCCATTACCCCAACCAACCACCAATACACCAAACCCGCGCAATTCATTCCCGTCAATATTGCAGTGGACTCAAGCGACGACCAAGCAGTCCGAAACCTCACTTTTGCCCAGCTTGGACTTGACCTGATCAATGAATTAGCCATTTTTGTTGTTTCACTTGCATGCCGCTCTGTTGCTCACCCAGCCGCGAGTACAGCATGTACAACGCCATCTGATTGCAGTCCGCCGTGCCGGTAATGGTGACAAGGCGTTCGTTGCTATTGTCCTGCGGCTCATTGATCTTGATAACGCTGCCGCTGAGCTGCCGAATCTCATTGATCTTGGCCCCACCCTTTCCGATTATGGCGCCAACCATGTCGTTGGGGATGAAGATCTGCTGCGTAAGGGGCTGACCAGGCATCGCGCCCGGTTGTTGCGGAGGACCAGCGTGGCCTGCGTGAGGCTGTCCGGCATGAGCCCCATAGGGGCCAGGCGCCTGAGGACCAGCGCCAGCATAAGGCGCGCGTGGCGACGCAGCGGCGGCGCCGTAGCCCATAGGTGACTGACCGTGCATTGGACCGCCAGCTTGTGGGTACTGCGCACCGTAGGCTGCCTGTGGCGGGCCGCGTTGGGCTTGTTGACGGCGGAAGTAATCTGGCGGACCCCATTGACCTCCCGCTTGATGAGGCACGTATGGGACCACTTGCATGCCGCCGGGCACTACATTCGCCGGGCCACCGCTTCTGGTTGCGTATGCAGACGAAGCAGGGCCACTGAAGCGTTCAGTGAGCTGCTCGACAAGCGTACTCCCCACGTAAAAGGTCGCAATGTGAACGGCATCCGCGACACCAAGCACTACCAATGACCGCTCGGTGGACAATGGCAGGCACTGGTCGGACGCATTCAATCTCGCCCCGGAAGCTTCTTGTATTTCGCGAATGCGCACACCTTGCTTCCCAATGATGGATCCGATGAGAATGTGAGGGACTAGAAGTCGGAGAGGATAAGTCTTCGACTGAGGAGTGCTGGCTTCTTCCAGAGCCTCATTGTTGAGGGTGCGGATGATCAGACCGAAGGCTTTAGCAACAGCATCGACCAGACCCGATACTGTCAGGATGCGCTCCACAGCGCCACGAGCGTAGTCGCTGACTGTGCATTTGGCGCCCGACAATTTGCGGATGAGCGAAACATTCTCACCGCCCTTGCCAATGACCGTGGCGGCCTCGGCGCTAGAGATGATGCAGCGCAAGTGAAGCCACTGGCTCTCGTCCGTGTGCTGAGGTGCCGAAGTAGTGGATGCGGCGTCGGCACTGGTAGCCGCAGCAGCTTGGGCGGGCTGTGTTGTCAGGACATGATTTGCAGACGGCAGGCCGGCAGGAGGTTCGGCCACAGCAGGTACAGCTGCCGGCATCGCAGTCGTCCCGTTGGTGGCGGGAGGTATCAGTCCCTTGTCTAATGCAACAGAGGCTGATGTGTTATCGCTTGCATTTTCCGTGGCATCGGTGCCTTCCTCTTTCAGCTTGTCCAGAGCTGGACGTTTGGCATCGGGCTGATCGGTGGGCCCGGCAGGCGACGAAGGATCCTCGAGAGGACGCTTCTGGGACTGGGCAGCGGGCTCTTTCGGTGAGGCCGACATTGTGGTATATGTGGTGAGGCGTCGATTCTAGGGATATACTCTTGTACTTCAAGGCGAGACTTTCTACGGAGAGAAAAGACGTGGAGATTTTGATATTATGGATTGCAGAGCGTTATTTACACGGCGGAGGTGCAATCGCGAGGTGAAGGAGGTGCTTAGGAGGGGAAGGGACCCGATTCTTTTGGATTGGTGCAGGTGATGCAGTGGATGCGCGTGAAGCCCAGAAACGGGCAGGTGGTGTGGTGTATGGAGGAAAGTTGTCAAACAGGCAGTGGTGTTTTGAAGTAAAGACAGTGCGGTATGGCGAGGAGTCGTGGTGCGATTAGGTGAGGAAGACGAATACCGGATCGAAACTGGGCGAAAAGGTGCGCCGCAGGAGGAGAGGATAGGGACGAGGTGCTGGTGCAAGAGATGGGAAGCAGGCAGAGCTGCGAGGGGGGGTGGTGGGAGGCGTGAGGCGAGTACGGTGAAAGTGAAGGTGGAGTGAGGTGAGGTCAGGTTGGTTTGACGCCTCGTAGCAGACGAGAGGTGCTGATGAGGGTGCAGTGCGGGCAGAGGACGAGAGGTGGAGGGGAGCGGTGGAGGTAAGAAGATGCTGAGGATGCTGGGGCCACGCGACTGAGCAGCAGGCCCGAAATTGCCTTCGCTCGCTTGCCAAACCTTGGACGCCTCTTCCTGCCGGCTGGCTGCACTGGCTGCGCTGGACCGTCTGCTGCAGATCTGTGTCTGCTTGCGCACACAAAGGCGAAAGTGTGCTGCGCGTCGTTCCAAAATTTGCGTCGAGATGCGCTTTGAGGGGTAGAGACGATGGAAGAGCTCTGGCGGTCGTTGTCTAAACGCAACGGTCGTAGGCGAGGACGGTGAGGAAAGCACAGGGAGGGCGCGAGAACACATCGAGGCGGCGCACTCAGGTCAGGTGTAGCCGCCAAGGCGAGTCAGCATAACCGCTGTCTCAGACCTATCTGACTCGGGGAGATTGATCCTTTTGAGAACTTTTTGTCCTGCACTCGAGTGCAGAGAGCGGCAATTTTTGAAGACGAGAGCTTTGTGCAACGTTTCTGAGGATCACTTCAGCATTTCCAAATCATAGTATAATAATGGACAAAGCTTCCAATTGCTCGCCCAACGAAGCTTTGTATTACACAAGACCGGTCCGTGCGGTCAAGTCTCTCGCATTATCTACGAAACTTAAAGCACGTGTCCGAAACTTTTTTTTTGTCGTACGCGTTCGCTTGTTGCAGATGTAGTTGCGAGTATAGAAATGGGGGATACGCATATTGTTTCGGTCAATGCCGGGCATATCTAGCGACTCGATGTTGTAAAGTGCCAAAAGTCTAATTACTGTATGACCGTGCATCTGCTCGTTATGCTCGTCTTCGTCGTTGCTCACATATGTCCATTGTTGTCATGGAGCAAATGAAACGGAGTGACTGACGTCGCAGCCGCCCAAGGCTGCGCTCAAGCTTTGCCCTTCTTCAACCTCCCTCGATGCACTTTCCTCCCATCACTTTCATCTCCATTCCCCTTCCCTCTCGCCATACCCCTCCGCCCTAGGAGCCCGAGGAGCCAGTGTTGCAGCCAAACTTCCATCAAGGTGGATTTAATTATTCAACCTTGATCCCGACCTGCTCAGCCGCCGTAGTCCAACTAGCCGGACCGATTCCCACATTGCTACCTTGCATCGCATAACTTCCTCTGCACGGCAAATCTCTCGCTGCCTTCTGCAGTCGCATCCTTGCTTTCCAAGTCGGTCAGATCTTCATCGCCACGTGCTTGCGCGTTTGCAATCGCTCCCTCGAGACCGAAAGAATGTCCCAGGCCACACAATTGGCTTGTAGGTTGCTGGCCTCGCCGTGGACCGAGACGACCGCTGACACGTGATATAGTCCGCACCTCCAAAGGTATCGGCATCTTCGATGCTGCGCCCGTTTACCAGCCCTTGTCAGGCTTCGAAAGGTGGATTGCCATGATAAGATGCCGTATGACCAACAACTCTGATAAAAACTCTGCAGACCTGAAGGAAATCTACGTTGCGCATGCTATTCTAAAGACGGTCGTTTCTTCGCTTGGGCATCCCCGGAACGGTGAGTAGGAGTGACATTTCAATCTATGAGCTGTGGAGCGATTGCTGATTTTCTGCAAGTGTGACCGTCGTAGACGCATCGAGCGGCGGAATCGTCACCGCCCTCCCAGCCGAGAACGTTTTCGACCTTGGCTTCTCGCCGCTTGGTACCTATATCATTACTTGGCAGAGACCGACAAAGGACGAGGAGGGAAATGCCACCAAGAACCTGAAGGTCTGGCGGACCGTGGACAACAACGCCGGAGCAGAGGGTCAACGTGCCCCTGTTGGCCAATACGTGCAGAAGTCGCAAACGGGCTGGAACCTCCAATACACAGCTGATGAGCAGTTCTGTGCTCGATGCGTCACGAACGAGATACAATTCTATGAGTCTCACGACTTGGGGACTGTCTGGAAAAAGCTGCGCGTCGAAGGTGTCGCAGACTTTGCCCTTTCTGGAGGGAAGACAGTATCAGTCGCGGTATTCGTGCCGGAGCGAAAAGTGAGTAACGTGCCGGCTCAAGACAGCTGATATTGTATCCTTACAAGTAGATTCAGGGTCAACCCGCCTCGGTCAAGGTGTTCAACGTTCCCCAGTTCGATCTTCCCGTGTCTCAAAAGACTTTCTTCAAAGGCGACAAGGTACAGCTCAAGTGGAATCAGGAGGGCACCAGCGTTATTGTCCTCGCGCAGACCGAGGTTGACAAGACTAACAAGTCCTACTATGGCGAGACGAACATGTACATTCTTAGCGCGAACGCAGGCTTTGACTCCCGCATTACGCTCGATAAAGAGGGCCCTATTCACGACGTCACCTGGTCGCCGAACTCGAAGGAGTTTGGCGTAGTTTATGGTTACATGCCAGCAAAGACGACCATTTTCAACCAACGCGCAGTGCCCAGCCACAGCTTCAACCTGGGCCCGAGAAACAGCATCATTTTCTCGCCTCACGGTCGCTTCGTCATTGTCGCGGGCTTTGGCAATCTTCAGGGAGATATGGACATATATGACATGGAGAAGAACTACAATAAGGTCTGCACCATCAATGCTAGTAATGCTAGCATTTGTGAGTGGAGTCCTGACGGACAGCACATTCTCACGGCAACCACCAGCCCGCGTTTGCGCGTTGACAATGGCATCCGCATCTACCATGTGAGCGGCGGTATCATGTATCATGAGGACATGAATGAGCTCTACAATGTCTACTGGCGCCACCAATCAGCTTCACAACACCCCTTGAAGGATCCTTTCCATCCTGTCCCTACTCCTCATCCGTCTGCGCTTGCTTATCTTGGAACGGTCAAGACGCCATCCAAGCCCGTCGGAGCATATCGACCCCCGGGTGCTCGTGGCACAGTGACCCCGCTGGCGTTCAGACGAGAGGACGAGGGCGGCGCTGCACATGTCCGAGACGGCATAGGAAGCACCAGTATAGGCAATGGCATCAACGGCTTTGGAAGACCGAGGCGGCGCGAGGTCCCAGGTGCCGAGACCGTCGAGCAACTCCCTCCCGGTGCTGCTCCCGGCGGCGGCGTGAGCTTGGCTGGCACCGGGGAAGGAAATGAAGGCTTGAGCAAAGCGGCACTCAAGAATAAGAAGAAGCGGGAGGCTAAGAAAGCCAAAGAGACGGAAGGACCACCGCCTAATGGTGGACTCACCGCGCCTAGCAATGTCAATGGCCACGTGTCGCCAGGTAGAAGCCCAGAGCGTCGCGATCGTCCTCGCAGCAGGTCTAAGCCTGGTTTTGACAACTCTCGGGGACAATCCCGTAGGCGGGAGGGAAGCAAGCACCGCAATGCCCAACCTGCTGCGTCCAACCCTCTTCAGACAAGAAACCTACCTGCGGCTGCAGCTCCAGCGGAGGCGCCAGGCCTCACTGTGACAAGCCCTGGAGGCGGGTCAGCTCAGGATAAAAAGGTCCGAGCTTTGGCTAAGAAGCTCCGCGCTATCGAGGATTTGAAGATGCGCCAAGCGGGTGGAGAGAAACTAGAGGGCACACAAGTGCAAAAGATTGCGACTGAGGAGCAGGTTCGCCAGGAGTTAGCCGCCTTAGGAACTGCAGAGTAGGGTCACACCAGTCGGCGAAATTCAAATAACCTCGAACCACTTGCTCCACCTTCCAAGCACGACCGCTCGTCCCCAGTCGGTCCTGCACACGCTCAGAATGCAGACGGCAGGACGAGCGCATCACCGGAAAGGTCCGACGAGGCGGAATTCAGACACGTGGCACTCTTCGAAATACCGGAATAGTATTATGACACTGAAAATGGCAGATGGATACCTTTACCGGGTACCCTTCCGGGCCCGACCATCGAAACATCGATCCCGTATGACTATTCATTCCTCTACAACAGCAGTCCACCGCAGTCCCACTGGGCTCTGGAATTCATCCCCATGCAGGCTTTCTCCCGTGCCCTGGAGTATACCCGTAACGACGCCCGATCCGACATATGCTCCGACTGCAGAATCCCGCCAACACGCGAAGACCTTGTACAAATCAGTCCGTATACGGATCACATACTGGATTGGCTCTGGCGCATCGAATCCCCCTGCGGGGACACGTGCGGTGGCCGCTGCCAGCAGTGCGCGTAGCACGTGCTGAAGTGCTGTTTCGTCACGTACGATGCCCCGTGCGTGAAGCGCACCAACCTCGTACGTCCTACGGCGTGGGAGCACATGTTCTGGATCTCTCAGCGCCGGTGCCTCGCGCCGTCCGGTGTTGACATGTCGGTGTTTGTGCAGCATGAGAGTCGTTGTCCTGGGTCTGACACGGAGTTGGATAGCATTGCAAACCCGCGGTGATTCCGAGCTGACTTTGATTCTTGGAAGTCGTCGGCTCCTGGTTATTGTGTCGGGGCTGGGACGAGGTATGACATGGACTGGTAGGGACAGGATATGAGATATGACTCGAGGTGTCGTCGCGCGGCTTGAGGTTGGATGAATCGAAGGTTAGAAAATTGGAAAAATTCACTGTCATTTCATCGTACTATTCCCTCTGACATCGTGACACGCTGCGGTCGCCTTCGTCATCGAGGTCGTACTTGTGATTATCCCATAATATTGGAGGGGCCGAGGCGAAGGTCTGTGGACTACGCCTGAAGAAAATACTCGAGAAAGTCGCCGTAGCCGCACATCACCTCACAAAATGCACTTTCACTTCATGGCAAATATATGAAGTCAACAGTGAAAAGGGCGAAGCGCTGATTCTACTCGACCAAGTCCGAGCGATTGCAAAGTCACGTGGAGAATCCCGCGACTTGAGTCAGCATGGGCTCTGTCACCCAACTACTTTCTGGCTAAAGTTGATGCCTGGTCCGTATATCTCGTCTTCGTCTCGATCTCGGTATCCAAATGTCCATCTGGATTCTTCGGGCAATGCTCTCGCGGACCGTGCTTGACGAGGCACGATAATGGCTACTCGGCACCATGTTCTATTCCGTGACATCAATGCGTGGCTGCCGGGTGGTCAAGTCACTTTCACGTCCATCGTCTGCGTCCGAGTGTCTGTCTCCTTTCTTTCTGCAACAAAATCAGCGCTAGATCCGCCATTTGGAATGCATCTCACTCGCGAAGGACCATTCGAAACCAAGGATTATTCCAATCTCAAAAGCTGATGAGCAGACTCCATACTGTCCTGCTTATCCAATCAGTCATCATGGGGTCAGCGAACTCTTCCGTCTCTCAAGTCCCTGAAGAAATCATTCTGTCCATCTTGGAATTCTTCGTAGAGGACCGGAACACTTTGTTCATTTTCACGCTCATCAACAGATCTTGGGGTCGACTAGCCAATGGATTACTCTGGCGACATCCAACAATCACCGCCTTGACCCGTTTGAGTACCGCCAGAAGAGAAGAGATCGCGACGAGAATTGAATGCCTTCATTTCCGTGATGGACAAGATGTCGCCCAGTTGTCACTTTACCCGGATCTCCAGTTTCCATCTCTGCGTAGTGTGCGCTTCTCTGGAGATCTCGGCAGTCATGCTAAACTCCTTGCTCGAATTTTGCAACCGCAGATTTCGATATTGAGATATCACATGCCGGCTTCGCGTAGAGAACCAGAGATTGCAGCATTGATACAGAACTGCACCAATCTACGAGAACTCGAGATTTGGACCAACAAAGACGAATCACCAGACCTAGAGACTATTCTCTGTCAATACAACTACTTGGAGCGGGTGACCATTTGTTCTGCACAAGGGCGAACTCTGTCTCCTACGAAGCTGTCGGCGCTGCTCCAGAGAGAAAAGCTGCAGCATCTGCAGTTGAGGGAATGTTGTCTCCGAGAAGAAGAGAATGAAGAACTTGCCAAGTCCATATCGTTCTCGTTGACCCATGTCAGAACTTTTGCCCTGCGTGTCCACTTCGACCAACATCTGCAGACATTCCTGTCGAAATTGACTTTGGTCGAACTACTAAGCCTGGATGTTGCCAATGCCTCACGCGATCTGTTCTCGACCATTGGATGCCTCAGCAGCCTGAAGTGTCTAAGCCTGACGATCACATACAATCCACCAATTCCAGACGTCCAATCTTTGGATCTTCAGGTCATCAGTCCGCTGCAACAGCTGTCTAAACTCGAGATATTGAGACTGGATAGCAAAGGAGTTTGGAAGCTGTCGCCAGACACATCAGGTCAATCAGAACAGTTCTTCAGCAGCTTCCCAGAACTCCGCGATGGCTACTTTCACATCGGAGGCATCACATCAGCGGATATCGTCCAGCTCGGTCGCACCTCCCCCCGACTACAGACGCTCCTGGTGTTTGACTCATTCAACTGTTTCGAGCTAAAGACAGCCCCTCCACCAGTATTCGCCAATTTGACGGAACTGGTCGTCGGTGCGCTCTCGTTCAGCCTCTCCGCATACCAGGAAACAAAATCGGCGCAACTTCTGGCGGACAAAGCATTCAAGCTCATCACGCTACATGCTCCGAAACTCCAGCGACTGGATACGTTTGCTTCTCAGAGTGATTCGAAGTTCAGTGCGGATGTAATCGAACACTTCAATCGGCAAATGATGCGAAAGAATCGCAGAACGGAGCTTGCTACTGCTATTATTCCTCTGGACTTACACAGACGCTTCTTGAGCGCGCTCGGCTTTGTGGCTCCCTGATCCGGACCGTGGCCGGAGCGTCAAAAGAGGCAAAGCATATCATTGGTCATTCCCATCCTTTGTGTGGATATTTGATTCCGGGCCCACTTGACATAGCGTCGACGTGGACGGCCAGTCAGAAAGCGGAAAATGTGTGGGCCAAAAAAACAACCTCACGTCTTGACGATGAGGTCATGTCAGATGTTCACAATGTGTAGACGCTCGGATCTTACAGCAGTACAGTGAAAGGCCGTCATTGAAAGGCAATGAGGCTATGTCACGCTCTGAACCAACAAGATGGGTAATAAAGGTCGACAACGACCGTCTAAAGAACGCCGCGCCTGTGCTATATACCCTCAAGTCCACTATGATCCGTCCGTAATATGACCCAGCCAAAACCCATCTCGCACTTAAATCCCCTGCAGCACACCCTGTACAACACCCTCCAACAATCTCAATCCATACCCCTTAGCAACAGAATCCAAAACCCTCAATCGTCCCTCAATCTCCGTTCGATCCATAGACGCTACCCAGTCACCCGCACAAGCGCAATGCTCCATAAAGTCATTGACCCTGACCCGCTTGCATTTCCCACACTTGACGTCCTGGGTAGACCAAGCATGCAGCGCGGCTTGGACGGAGCGAATGAGACGTTCCTCGATGAGTAGTGCCGGGAACAGGACTGTGCAATTGGGGCAGTGGATGGACAGGGCCGCCGACTCCGCACTGGGCTTGTCCGTGCCGTTCGCGGCTGGTGTCGCGGAGGATGAGGAGAGTATACTCGTGTCCCGTGTGAGGTTGACTGATCTTGGGGCGCAGCATTCGGGACACGTCAGATCGCCGCCGGGAAGAGGCAGTGAAGGCACGGGGTTGGCGAATGCTCCGGCCGCTGAGAATTCGCGTATTTCAAAGAGTGAGAGGAGCTCCTTCCTGAGCAGGCGGGCTTCGAGGGTAATGGTCCGGTCCAAGCTGAGTACCTGAGTAATACTCTTCACCAGAGTGAGTACGGGGTTGTCGTCCTTCATATTAGTTGCCGCGGTCTTTGCTGATAAAAGTGACGACAACGACGATGTAGATCCGGGCAGCGAAGGTAGAGTCCAGTCGCTTGCCAATTCTGAGTGAAGCAGCTCGGTACGCTGCCTCTTCAGCAGCTGAGTGATAGTCTTCTTTAGAGGGGTGGAAAAGTCCTTAGCTAGCACAGTGCCGGGAGTGGTCTGATCTTCGGCCTCCGAGGCGAATATCGAAGCGTGAATGGGGAGCTGTGTCGGCCGCGGAACACCATCGGCACTGGCCTGTGGTCGTTTACGGGAATGCATCAGCTCGATGTACGAAATGACCTGCTCGTTGAAAACAGGCAGCAAAATGGGCGGCAGAGCAGTCGCTAATTGCCAGTGCATGACCGAATCAAGCTGCTGCTCGTTTTCTCCCACCACTTCTGCGCAGCCTTTGCCGCCATAATTGAATTCATCGTACCAGACCAGGTAGTCCCAGTACTCGGTGATGGCCAAATCCAAAAAGTTGAAGGCCGGCTTTGAGTTGACCGTCTTCAAGATATACTGACTGTAGGCGTAGGCATTGCCCACCTCGCTCTTGCTTGTCTGAAGCAACAGTCGTCCAGCATTGGCAAACACCACGTGTGATCCGACGCGGCGAAACTCGGCCATGAGCTGCTGCAGAGCCTTCTTCGACATCATCTGTACATAGTAGTGCAGATTGCGGTCGTATAGGAAGGAAGATGGTGACTCAATCCATCGAATCAAGTGTTGCACCATGACGTCCGCCATGGTGGAGCCCGTGCAGGCTTCCTGCCACCATGTCCTCACCATCTCGCGTAATGCTACGATGCCGGCCTGGGCGAAAGAATTATCCGCTTGCATGTGCTGACTGTCAGTACCGTCTTTGTCGGAAGGGAGGGTGCTGAATCCCATGGAGTCAGAGCCCTCAGCATCATTGAGTACTGCGGCTGAGAGAATAGTGTTGATGCCGAGATTCTTCACCGATAGATCAATGCATACCGAAGAGTACGTGCCCGGATTATTGACCGAAGGCATTTCCACCGTCTCCAGCGCTCCGACAATGTCGTCCTTCTCGTAGCCTGCATGATCAGGCTTTGGACCAGCCGACCACCACAACACCACCTTCTCCTTCTGTAAACGACGAGCGTAGGCAATGTCGATCAGCATTCGCGGGTCATCGCTCTCAAGATTGCACACAGGAACATTGCCGAATCGACTGAGCCCGACCAGATGCGCGATCCACAAGCCAAGATCCAGATACTGCCCTACAATGCGCTTTGCAGCAATACCCTGCCACCCGAGAGGTGGAAGCTGTTTGTCAGCATTGGAGGCTTTCAAGGCCAAGGTAGGGAAGGCCTGGAGCATAGGCAACTCGTGTCTGAGCATCTGCGCCTGCTGGGACTGAATTACAAGCATCTGCGCTGTTGACTCGTCTTTCTGGAATGCCTTGATTGCATCGCTCAACTCCTGCAGTGCTCTCCGCTTAGTGGTCACCTGCGTCGTTTTGAAATGAACGCTATCTTGGTACTCGAAGACGTCTTGCCATTGATCACCGTCGTTCTGATCCAGTCGTTCCTTCAGCGATTCGTCATAGATGCGATCCACGTTCGGCATGGTCTGCTCGGACCTTGATCGATTTAGGATGACAATCCTGGCTTCCGGTCGAGTAGTGCTGAACAATGCATAGATCTGCCTCTCGCCGGCCATGACGTGGTACAGATACAGATACGAGAGTGGTGCATCGGTCAGATACGGCTGCTGCGGCGCGACGTAGTGCAATGCCTTCAGATCGAATCCCTGCTCCAAGCCTTTGCCTAGCACACCTCTCTGTGACTCGTCAAACGTGCAGGTACTGCCCAATTCCAGCAAAGCTCTGATTTCGAGAGGTATTTGTTTTTCGTAGACTCCTTCGACGCTTGAGTAGTTGAAGAGCATGTTCAGCTTGTCCGTCTCATTGACGTAGACCTGCTCAGACATCGTGAGTTTGAACAGATGAGCCGAGGGATGCCCATTTGGTAATGACACGTTCGTGACTTTCTCTGCAGACACGCCATCGATGGTGACATCTGGAAGATCATCCTCCTTCAAATTTAGGTACATTACTCGGGGCACGATGATTTTGAGCTGATGGATTCGCTTGTCGATCAGCACGAACGCTCGAATCTCGCCAGGTGTTTCGGTCGGACACAGTTGTAGTATCTGCCAGGTTGAGGTGAACAAAAGCTCGGCTTGATTGCGGAAGAACGAGCCAATTGCATCGGAAGCATCGACCTTCTTTTCGCCAAATAATTGACGACGACGTGACCTTGCCTGCTTTTGGATCTTCCACTTTAACTTCTGATATCTCAACCAAGCCTGATAGTCGTCGGAAATTGATGGCATCTTCTCCGGGAGGCGATCGTACGGGTTCACAGGCACGACAGCTTTGGTTTGTGCCTTCCGTTTCTGACTTGAATGCATCTGCGTCACTGCTGCAATCTTCGCCTTTTTGAGAGCCGAGCCGCCAAAGTCCTCGAGGTCGAGCATTCTCCGAGTTTCGAGAGCATTGACGTCCAGATCCGACAGAGGCTGCTTGGTGAATAGATCCGTCATCTTTTTTTGTTTGAACACGTCATCTTTGATCCTGATCCGCCTATCGAGCCAGTCCGGATGAGCGACTCGCGGGACGGGGTTGCGGACCTTTTGCAGAGCAGCAGGGATGGTAATGAGTTTTTGAATAACGGATCCAAGGCGTTCAAGGTAGTAGTCCCAGTCGATAACAGCCCTAGGGTCCATGTCACCCGGATCCTCCTTCAGCCATTTCCTCAGGTAATGTCTTTTTATTGATTCTTCAGATGAGAAAATGGCCACAGGAATAGCCCTTTCGGTGACCGGAGCATTCTTGGGTCTCGAGGAGATGATGTATTTGCAATTCAGACCTTTGTCCTTGATCATCTGCTCACCTAAGAACTCGGCAAGACGCTTGGCAGTAGTGATGGCGGTCGATTTCTGTGCGCCATATTCTTCAAGGGTTTTGGCCATGCTCTTGTTCTCGCAAATCAACTCGATTAGCTCCTCATCCACCAGCGTCGAGCCATGAGAATGTAGAACGTCAAGCCAGCGGTTCGCCACTTTAGCCACCGAAGCGTAAGTCTCCTCCAAGGTCGATCCTTCGAGGAAGAATTTGAAGATCTGAGTCTGGAAGATCTTGATGAGCTTCAGCTCACCTCTTCGCTTGACCTCGAAACCCTTGAGCTCCGCCAGGCTTCCATCATGGTTGAAGACAGCATAGCGCTTTTTGAGATTCTTGTCCTCCTCCTTCGAAGTTGGCAGAATCATAGCTTTGTAAGGACCATCGACTTCAAAGAAAATCGAGTTGTCGCTGTGTGTCTCATATTTGAAGGTTCCTGGGTCTATCAAGGTCTGGTACTGATGATTGGTAAATCGAGCATGCACGAGATGGTTCAGCATCACACAAGGATAGGAGATTGTTAGCTTCTTGCCGTTCGTCATCTTGAATGAGAAGTTTTCTGGGAACGTTGCGGGCAGAATACACCAGATGCCGTCTGTATCCAGCTCGAGGGGTCTTCCGATTCTTTCAACCAGCTGTCTTGCCATCTGGATGATATGCGCGCCCGTCAGACAGGTGACGCCAGCCATCTCCATCGAATACCACCTAGAGCCTTTCCTCATCACGTATCCATAGAAACTGTTGAGAATGACCTTATGGGCCAACTGAAGAGAGTCGTACAGGACAATCATCTTCTTGGCTTCTTCGACCTCGGTTTGACTTGCACCAGACGCTTTAAGCTTGTCGGTCTTGCCCTTCCACACCTTCTGCTTTCCTTTGAAGTCGTACCGTCGATCACGGAAATCGCGAACTGTGTTGACGTAGAAAGGATTCTCACGTTGGCAAATGATAGCTTCGCGCTCCAAAGTCCTTGCGTCGTGAATCTTGTGATAGATCTTCTTGCTGTAGTCTTGAAGGCGCTTCTTGACGAACCCTGTCTGTTCATCGATGGACAGCTCTTGAAAAGTCCGGGCGAGGCTGTTCGGGCCTTTACCCGGAAAGCGCTCGTTCTCAAGCGCTTGCCGGATCATGTTGTACTCGTCGCGCTTTGCTGGGAGAAATTCTCCGCGCCACGACCATGGCAATCTTCGATCACAGGTTTTGCCAGGTCTATTGAAATCGCAAGCTGCGCAGTCCGATTCTTGCACCATAGAGTCGGGCTGGAGACGATTCGTGGTCATAATATTAGGATACATAGAGGCAACATCCAAGTGGTAAATCGAAGGGCATTCGTTGCGATGAGGAGTGGTCTTTAGTTGCATTAGTCGGTCGGCAATCTGTGCCTTTACTTCGTCATAGTTCGTTATATCGTCAAGTGACTTTTTCTCCTCAACTGTGATGCTAAAAGCAAGAGCAGCGTCTAAATCCCGGAGAAGCTCATCAATTGCGGTCGTATCAATGGCAAATTTGCAGGGTATATCGCTTCGGAACACCCCTGCTTCGATGGACTCGACGTGCCCACCGACATAGGTCTCGGACTCCAGCAGATGACCCTCCCAAAAAGCCTCTTTGGGTGCCTGGTGCTTGTTCGGCAGAAGGATACCTTTTTCATAGGCCTGCACCATCAACAACATCTCGCACAGAGTTCCAGTGCCTTTTCGCAGTACGTCGTCTGGTCCAAGGGGAATGATCGTACATAGCGAAAAGATGAAAGGGTGGACATATTTCATGTAGAGGTAATAAGTAGCCACGGCATCGGAGACCGAGTACTCTGCGAGGACTTGAGGACGTTCACTTGCGTAGGGCGTCATTAATTCGGGGTCGAGTTCGTCTGGATCGTAGCCGAGCTTGGCTACAGTGACAGCTTTGAGACCACGACTTCCTTGTGGCAGGTAACTGTCGCGATTCACCCAAGCAAAGGCGTCCATGTGCGCACAGTGGTTCGAGACATAGATATCCTCGTTGTTCTTCCGGAAGCCAATCTCTTGATACATGTCGATTCCAAGAATGCTCGAGCGTGCTTCAACAAAAGGCCAGTCGAAGAAGTCACCGTTGTAAGTGACCATTACCGTCGGTCGGGTTTCCTTGATGCAACTGAAGAACCGTTCCAGCAATGCTCGCTCGTCAGACTCGTTGAAAATCATGAATGGCCCTTCATATTCAGGTCTAGGTGTATAATCGAAGTCTGAGATATCTTCCGAGACAATCTCACGGTTGGTGATGAGGAAACCCTGGCCATCGATCATGTAAGATATCATCATGATCTGATCAAAGGCAGAATCGGGGAATTTGAGTGGTAATTTCGTCGTCTCAATGTCGAAAGCCATGACTACCGGATCTGCACGTTGCAGATGGTCCTCATTACATGTGAGCGTTACTTTTCCGTGTTTCGCGTCCACGAAGTACCACTTCCCGACGCGAATATCCATGTCGATCGCTAATCGGACATGATATGGTACGTCGTACTCGCGAATATCGACAACAAAGTCTCTCGCGTCCAGAATGCTGCCAGGCCGAGTATCGTACTCGACATCGTTGTCGAACATGTCAATGCCCGCGCTGGCGCTGGCAACTTCTGCATAAGTATCCATAGCAGTCATTTTCTTCTTGTTCTTCTCGGCGATGGGCTGAATCTCGCGCCGCACCGTCAAGAGGTCTGTAACATTTGCGAAGCTGAGCTGGAGCAGTGTTCGTTTGTAGCCTAGAAGATGGTTCGGCATCTGCAGATCCTCCTTCTCAGTGCGCTTGACGCCTTTTACGAGGCCTTCGAACCCTCTTCGACACCATTCTTCAACCTCTGCCTCTTTCCCACGTTTCACTGCGATTAGGAAGTAAGGGTCGTATTCGACAGTCGCCTTGAAAGTGTCGCCGCTCTCCTCGAGGAAGTAGAAGTCCACACCAGCCCGGCCTCCAGGCACTTTGCTGTCTTCTATTGCTGTGCTGTGCATGTTCACCAACCAACCCTCTCGCCGTCGGCCTGCCTCGAACCTCTCAAAACCCATAGATTCATCGAGTTTGTGAGCGAGTCGTGTTGCCTCAATGCGCTCATTCTGTGAGGTGACTTCCGACGATCGTAAAGAGGAAGAGTCGAGCGTCTTTTTGCGCGGGCCGTATGAGGTCTGTCCGTTCTTACCCAGACGACGGAAGGTCTGACCTTGCCGCCGTCCGGACGACCCTTGTGCCATAGTGGGCAACGATTTTGTGGAGGTCGCGGTGCTTTCAAGGATTCATGATATCGTATCAAGCTTTGTGTGGTCGTCACATATACTCATTGACTGCGATTGGTGAGTTCGCAAAGTGTCGGAGTCCGTATACCGACGACTGATGCCACGAACGTTGACTGCGAAACGCCAGTTGCAGTCAGGAACCGCGGGGCGACGCGTCGTGTAAATGGCTGTCGCACGCGTCCAATTATCGCACCTGAAGAATATCGCTCACCGTAGATTTCTTCCTCTTCTCCGCTCTTGGCATTCACTTTCGACGACGTCAACTATTCTCGGATCAAGGATTTGCCATTTTCTAGACTCGTCCAACACGCAAACATGGCCGACGACACAAGGCGGGATACATCGCTCTCAGCAGGGTATAAACCATTCGAAGGCGATCAGTGGAAAGATGCGACTGCTACCAAGCGTCCAGAGGGCCCTGCCAACATCATGCCCGGCGGCACTGCCAATACGGCGGGTGGAGAGCGGCCCGACGACGTAGCTATGGTGAAAGCAGCCAAGCTGATCAAGTGGGAGGACTGGACCACGTTACCCAGCAAGCCATGCGTCAAGGACTCTCTCATGACGGGGATCGGGTCTGGCTTCGCGTTGGGTGGATTGCGGGCGGTGCTCCGGGCGCCAGTGTTTAGCGCATGTAATTGGGCAGTCAGCGGTTTCTGCTTAACTTCTTTCGTTATGTACCAATATTGTACACATCAGCGCAAGGCGGAGCGGGAGGGCATGAAGCAAGCAATGGAGATCATCGATAGGAAGTCTATTGAACGAAAACAGAAGGAGCAACGGATGGAGCGAGCGAGGGAGCTCAGACGGCAAAAGAAAGAGCAGGAAGATCAGGAAGCTTTCGCAAGATTGCGGACAGAGAAGGAACACACACAGCAGCAGCGGTCATCATGGAAGTTCTGGTAATTTGCCGAGTCTTATCTACGCGACCTCCTCCTCGTAGACTTCCACCATTCTTCGCTCAATCGCCGCTTCGATCTCCTCAACGAATTTGTTTCCCAGCCATCGAAACTTGCCGTCAGATTCGAGCCTTCTCTTGGCCGCCCATTTCAAGAGCGATCTTACATTGCCCAGCCGCTCTGCGTCCCACGAAACAGCGTCTGTCCACAGACTCAACCGGTCGTCCAACACACTAGTCCTCTCATCGTGGTGCAGAAGACTCCTGGAGCTGCCAGGGATGACCAGGCCAATTTCTGTACTGCTCGCTGCCTCGAAAGTAGGTAGCCTCAGTAGCCAGAACCACAGTTTGTACCAGGAGGGCTTATTTTGAGCCTCGTTCATACTGTTCAAAGTCTGGTTGAACAACAAAGGGCTGGAAGAAGCGGAAGGGGCTTTGCGTACGATCAGCGTCTGATTGATTTGGAATGCTTTCAGGTGGTCTTTGTTGTTTTCAAAATCCAGCTTAGCGTGCCAGTATGATGGGTCCACTGTTTCTAAGCTCAAGATGCTCGTCAACTCGGGCAGAAGGCACGGAGCTTTCATGAGCTTTTCCTGGCCTGATTTCAACTTCACTTTTATAGAGGTAGTTATTGGTCGCTGGCTGTCAATATCCATGATGATCGCGCAGCGGGCTTCTGCTGCTAAGACCCATAGATGTCGAAATGCTTGTAGATGGACAGCATTGTCGAGAATGTCGCCAGGGAACAGGGGATAAAATGCAATGACAAGACTTGCTACAGCTAGGTTTGACGTTCCAAAAGTGTAGGTCCCACCTCCCAAGAACAGGGTCCCGATCGCGAGATGTGCAGCCATGTGGCTTCCGTATGTAGTCTGATCATCCGTCCGACCGTGCAGTCTACGCAGATAGCGTAAAGTGACCAAATCACCAGTACCGGCCATGACAGTTGCGGCACTCAAAGCCAGGAGATCAACGCATCTGCGGACCGTCGTGAGGGCGAGCAGAGCATCATAATACGATGCGTGTTGCTTTGAGACGGTCCAGAGCAGGTCAAAATACCCTAAAATCTCGTCTCTTGCATTGACAGATCCACTACCAGCGTACCGTAGCGAGAGCGCCCAAGCATGACCTGTAAGGATGTTGTAAGTCGGTATGTTGGAAGACCGAAGATCTGTCTTCGGAGCAGAATGAGTCAGTGGGTCTGGACAGTACGTTGGTAATTGAGAGCGAATCCATCCCGGCTCGTCGGTGATAGCGTCCCACATGATCAGATTCTTGGCCAGCGAGCGAAGAAGAAGTGCATCCGGCCGCACGTAATCAATCTGAGACAAAGTGTCTGGCACGTCAATCTTCTTGGCAACACTGGCATCGTTGCTCTTGATGTAAATAAAGGCAAGGGCAACGATAGAGCCCGCCGTTCCCTTGTCTATGACATGCACAAGATCGACCGGGCGGGGTCCGACAGCAATTGAAAGCAGCCGCTCGTGGAGGTTTAGGCCATGCAAGCCACGAAGATCGCCACCCTTCCCGAGGTTCATGAGACCAAGCGCAAAGCCAGCAGCGAGCCTGTAAGACTCGTCCCTCAAGTTGTCAGGCACGCTACCAGCATCTTCGACGTCTGTGAATTCGAGCTCGGAGAGCATCATCTCGCTCATTCGGCGATGCTGCGTGTTCAAATAGAGCAGGCCTATGCCGAGAAGGCCAGCGGTCTGAGTGAGAGGTGAGACATTCAATTCCGCGGCGCCTGGAGGCAGCATACGTGTAATGTGTACGGAGAGCAT
Organism: Dothideomycetidae sp. 11243; assembly: GCA_000836255.1. NCBI lineage: Eukaryota > Fungi > Ascomycota > Dothideomycetes > Dothideomycetidae sp. 11243. Next base: position 611,369 of record DF938581.1, on the reverse strand, counting down.
GCGGGTCACGAGTGAATCCATTGTGCCCATGTGTGAGGCTGAGAGACCCAGGAGGAGACCGACGGAGGTCATAGTGTGCTTTGGAGTTAAGTACTTGAATGCAAGCCACTTGGCCATTTTCTTCAAGTGGCCGTTGAGACCTAGTGCTAGCAAGAACCCTGCATGACGATTGGTAAGATCATGAGGTTTATTGAACAGAATCCAAGACGTGTCAATACCCGAAGCGTTTCTGGAGATATGAAGGCCTGCAGAAGTGCCAGAGTGGAAAAATGCCCAGCTAAACTTCTCTTCGGTGAATCCTGTTCGATCAGCACTGACAGTGTTGTCCATTGGTTTCATCTGGCAAAGCATGCTGAATCCGGGGACATGAAATTTCTCCGAGATCAGAGGCTTTTGGCTTTCAAAATGGACCATGGCATTGCCTGCGGAGAGAGCTATAGTGCGAGTCATAACCCACTGCATCACACGCTTCTGCTGGTCCAAATGGTCAATATCGGACCACTCCGCGCGAGGGGGACACTCGGCGACTTGTAAAATTGATGGATTCATCAGCCTAGCCGCGTCGACGAAGCGGCGGTCTTCCGTGAAGATCTGCAAAATAACAGCATGTCGATCTGCTTCGTATGATTTGGTGAGGGGCATCAGCCTCTCTGCTTGAGTTATGATAGCCTGCAGATCTGTTGACGGCACAATCAACGATTTCTGTGTACTAGGCATGTGCGACGGTAAGGAAGGAGTCTTCGCGGACAAGTCTTCCCTGCCTATCAGGCGTAGCAGGGACATGGGCCACGTAGAAGGCGGCTTATCTTGACACCCTGCGACGGCTTCACGCAGCTGTGCAATCGAAGCCTCGGACATGGTCTCCATTACGTTGACTGTCAGCCCAAACCTCTGCGCGAGCTCAAGGATCTGTCCCGACTCGCCCATTTTGGTACTGTTCACGTTTGCGAGTTTTTCAAGCATGTCTGAGCGTGGTAATAACTCATCTCTGGACTCTGTGTCATTATCCAGTCCACTCGAGATCTTGCCTAGATTCGCTATAGCCTGGAGATCGAGCACCAGAGAATCAGGACTGCCAGTGTGTTTCGCGGCTCGCCAGCGATCACTGGAGAAGGAAGTCAGAGATCGATATTCGGCAATCGCAGAAGTGTCAGCGAGGGTGGATCCCGAAAAATCCCAATTCAGCAATCCAAGCTCGCCTTCTAGATGATTGTCTGCTGACCAAGCCCAGCTGGGCATTTGGAGATAGTGACCCAACTGGCTGACACATGCTGCAAGTAGTTGTGAAGTCGCCAAGGTATTCACGTCATATGGCTGCGTGAGTGTAAGCTCTACCCTGAAATTTTGAATCGCCAGCAGTATCCGAAGCGAAGTGTTCACGCGATGCGATTCCCAATCAGGACTCATCAACCATTCAAAATCCCGATCTACCAGGTCGTGCAGTAGAGAACGAGTGCTCGCTTCAATTTCGGCAAACGAAAACTCCATTACTGAGTTCACACCTGTATGTGTCATGACCGCAGGGGAGCTCGAATAGGATCTGCTATGAGCTTTGGCAGGAGGCATCTCAGTATTCACCAGCTCCCACGCTTTTGAACGGGATGTCGGGATTAGCGGGGTAGTTCGAATCTCGCTCGTGGAAGTGTCCGATGATGTGCGATTCTGGTATCTTCGAAGTTTCCTTGGTGTCCTCTGCGATGGCTTCCCTAAAGATCCGATGGCGAAGCATAACAGAGTCATGAGTAGCGCCTGATACTCGACCATGGTATCGTTTGATTGTGCGTGATAATGGCTTTCGAGGAATACACATGACGATATCCAAATCGACATCAAGGACTCCTTTGCTTTTCCATCGAGGACTGAGCGTACGACGCTCAATGCATCACGAACAAGGCTACACTCTGGCCATAGCTTCAGCTGAGCGGTCAGCCGCAAGCCGTCCCTAGTGATGAAGCATACTTGATTAGATTTCCAGGTTTCCTCCAATCGCACTATGGCGTTCGACACGTCCACCATGCGTTTCATTCCGAAGTCTCGATCGGATTGAATTAAATCGTTGCGAACATATGAGGTATCAAACATTTTAAACTTGTCAGGTGTGGCGACCGACCACGAACGACCAAGACTTGGACTAACCTCGAGCCGTGCCGCTGACAGAGCGATTAATGCGCTGTTCCCGGAAGATCTGACTTTCGTGATGTCAATTGTTTCAATCACGTTCTGGACCGCCCGATGTAGTGGAACTCGTATGTGAACACGCTTGGAGGAGCCAAGTTTCTGATGTTGTAGTGTCGACAATGCGCTCACGACCTGAATATCAACTTTCATGCAGCTCTCTATCCCCCCAACATGAATCCACATATTTATTGATGTAGACGAGGGCGAAGTGCTTTCTCGCTCATACAGAGTCTTAACTTTGGTCTTTTCGCTGTAGTTGGACCTCGATGGGCTGTGAGGCGAAGATGGTATCGTCAGAACATGAACTTTCCGAACGATAAACTCGGGTCTGATTCCATCTGAAGCCTGAGCTAGGGCAGGGTCGAGGCCAGAGAACTGTGCAGTGGCCGCAAACAATTGTACTGTCCGGACTACCTCAGCGTCTGATTCGTTCCTGATCCAGGAGTCGCTGTCTAAGTCCATAGACTCGTCCTCATCCGGCCCTAAGCTTCTGCCGAGAGAGCTAGCGGCAACAGAGCCTCGACTCTTGCGGTAGATGGACGTGCCGAAACTGCGTCTGTCCTGAGACATGCGAAGTGAAGGTCCTCGTCTATTCGGCGCCGGGAAATTGGGATTTTGACCTACATGGGCTCGTGATGGCTCGATGATGCCCAGATCAGCGCGAGAAAGAAGAGATCCACGACTCCGACCGCCTTTAAACTGGTTCTGTGCTGCTTGGTAATCTGGGTCCATGCGGGACCGCATCGATTCTTCGTCCTCCGGTTTTGATCGTCCATCCGACTTGGCTTTCCTGACTTTTCTTGAAGGTTTTCCGTTCTGCGTATGAACTGATGCGGCAAAACTCTCCCTCCCACGATCATGAAAACGTAACAAGGGGCCCTGTACCCCTACTATGCCTGCATTTTGAGCGAAGGAGCTGCGTCGCCGATCTCTCGCGAGCTTGGCATTGTTTCGGGCAGTCATGACAGAAGTCAGAGAGTGAGGTTGAAAATACCAACCTTGCCAGATTGTGATCTGACCTAGGTCATCGTTCCTGGTAACCATGAAAAGAAGAGGAGCCACAGTCTCAGCACTTGATTCTGCAGCCACTTCGTCGCACCGTGAAACATATACTAGTCTTTCATCGGCATCGAGGTCGTCATATTCGGCAAGGAAGTCGGTATCGTTGGCGCGCATGTGGCGCGGCAGTGGGGCGATAGTGGCAGATGCCACGGCACAAAAATCCCCCAATGGATCAGTGAGTGAGAACAAATGAGGAAGATCATCCTCGTCGCCCTCGAGCGGCTGGCCACCGATATTCGCAGGCATCGAATATCTTTTAGAGGAAGGCGAGTCCCGCAGCGAGAAATTGAGGCCGACTCTCCCTAGTCCCAGAGGCGACTTTGGAAACGGGGACAACTCTGGCTGAGTGGAACGGAACGAATTCGGCGGTGGCTTTGGTAGATGGTCAGGAGCCTTGTGGCCTTGCCGGAGTCTCCTCTCAATAAGCAAACCCTCAGCGGCGGGGAACACGCGTTCCACCTCGAAAGGTACGCCCAGAATATAGCTTGAGCCGGCGAGGAAATGAATGTGACACTGCTTGCCAGCAAAGATGACCAGTGCCCGGCTGAGCTCATGTCGGCCATGCTTGAATCGGGTCATAAGCGTGGTGCGCACCCGCTCCCCGGGCTCGAAGCGATATACCCGCTGAATACGGCCATCTTTCGAGTAGATGACGCATTGGCTTGTCCAGAGCAATTCTTCCGCCTCTTCACTGTTGCAGTGCCAATCATAGGAGCTTGCGAGCTGGTGCCGCTGCAGTAAACCTTCGTCGATGAGGTATTGAAGGGCCGAGGGCGCATGAGCACCAAGCGGAATCACTTGCGCCATGTGTATGCAATTGGAGCGGCTGAGAAGGGCGATTGGGTTGGAGCATCTTACATGCAGCTTGCGTGGAAGCGAGGAAGCTAGACGGGAAGTTTCGCGGACTGTGAAGGTCTGGATGCTCATTAACGCACAAGAAACGAGCAGGTGAAGTTGGCGAGACGCGTGAAGCTGCACGTGACGACGTGCCGCCATCTGTGCAGAGCAGCCGCAACTCGTTCATGGCACAACCCGCCCTACTATTCACTTCACACCCTTGACAACTGCCCTTCATAGCTGTCATGTTACTGCTCAATCATCGGCGGTTTGCGTAATCATTCGCACTTCTGGCCAACATTAGTCCCATCCGCATGGCAAAGCCAAAGTATCAGCGACAAGGCAGGAAGCTGCAAGTCAGGTGAAGGCCCTTCTCCTAGGCACGGTATCGACATCGAATATTAACATCACGTGCGCAGCTACGAGTCTAATATCCGACTCAATACAAGCAAGATCTACCCAGGCCGTTCTTCCAATGGCTCGACTATCATCCTGTCCGGAACGGACGCCGGCTTGAGAGTCACTTGGAGTGGTGGCAAAGCCTTGTTCTTTGCTTCCCAACGAGACGCTGCCCTCACAAATGGAAACCATGAACCCATTGATGCCCAGCACATTGCACAGGAGCCAGAATCAGACGACGAGGCTTTGTTTGAGTCTGATGAGGAGGACCTGGACGATGCTCACCCCTACCCTACTACCGTACAGGAGCTAGATATTGCTTTTGACAGTCCTGTATTGTTCCTCTCGGTCCCACCGCTAGAATCAGGAAAGCGACCTGCGAATATTCCCGATCTCTTATCGAACTCCATCGTGGTGGCCGTGGCGTGCGAGGACGGTTCTGCCAGCGTTGTCTTGCTGCCGTTGGATCCCCCTTCCGCGTCCGCCAAGCGAAAGGGTAGGCTAGGGGCACATATCACGCAGCTCGACACTGCCGCCGATTCCCAGATTCCTCGTGGCATTGCTCTCACGTGGACCGTCCATCCCGCGAGTAGCTCAAGTAATCAACGTCCGCGCTATGAGACACGACTTGCGACGGAGCAACCTCGATCCGACTTTTCGCTCACCGTAGCACTAGCGACTTCGGAGCTATCTGGGCAGATCCATATGTTCTCTCTGCCCATAGCTGTGGTCGGAGATCGCCAGCACATCACTCCGAAAGGGCCTATTCATCCGTTTGCATCTGAGCTACTCGATGACCTACCAACGACCCTCGCGATTAGCCCCGCGTCGTCCAAACTTCTAGATCGATGTCAATTCAGTGTATCTAGCACACATGGCTCAATACACATATACGAAACCTCGGTGAGCGTCCCGAGCACCGGAGATCACGCATCTCGAAATCCTCCTACCTCAGTGCCCACGTCGATTCAGAGCACGCTTCGGCTGAGCGCACCATACATGTCCTCTGGAGAATCCCATGCTTTCACTCAAGCCACTCATAAGAAGATTCTCTCCGCCGCCTGGGTTTTCTCTGGCGAATCGCTGCTTGTTCTCCTCGAAGATGGACATATTGGCCTTTATGCTCTTACTGCAGACCCGCCTTCTGGAGCTCGCTTCCCTCCCAAGCCTTTCTCCATTGCGTGCGAGGCGTACATTGGCGATGCACCTGAGCATGCCAATAGCCAAAGAGCTTCTGGCTCTCGTTCGCGAAAGCCGTTCTTGGCGCCCATGACGCCCAACACGCGGCGTGCCAAATCATCTTCGCTTTTCTCTGACCCGACTCCCACGGCGCCTTCGACACCGAGAGGCGGCATTGCCACATTTGCTACACCAGCCTCTAACGGCATACCAGATGACGCAGTGATACTGTGGTTCAACAATAGGCTCTTCTCGATCACCTCACTGCGAAGCTTCTGGGCCCAATCGGAACGTTGCGACGGCCAAGGCAGTCTTTTCAGCAGTCGCAGCTCCATCACTGCCCTTGACACCCCAGATCTGGCTCATGAGATCATCGTCGATGTTGCGCTTCTACCTTCAACATCAGGTGGCGGCCCATTTTCACTATTTGACGTTCAGACTTCCTTGCCCTCTGTCCGCGATATTCTCATCACAACGGAGTATCGCACGATTATCATGGCCAATGTCCGATCGCCTACAGCGTCGCAACTGCCCAGTCGGGATGACGATAGCCCTACGCGGACCGTCGACCGCCGGCTGCTCGAGCGTGGCGAACTCGGTCTCGACGGCATGGACAGAATGCTCGACGGCATGGTGGGCATCGAGCACGGCGGCCCAGCCGGTCTTGGCGATGGATCTGCGGTGCGCAGAGTTTTGTTCACGGAAACATGATCCCGCGTCAAAAAGATCTCATTCCTGGTCTATATCTAATATCCTGCTCTGCAGACCAAGCGTGAATAGCAGTGCATTACCTCTCCCCTATGTCTGTGCTATTGCTCCCTAATATCATGCTCTCCGCGCGGCAAGGTGGAGCACCCGATCAAGTCCCATGATCTCTGCTCAGTATTCCGCGCGGTAAATCAACGTTCCCTTCGCCGCGGCAGTCTGTTCTCCAGGCTGCCAACCACTTCCGGGCTCGACGCGATGGCTTCGCCATCGCCGCAGTCGCGGAATGTGTGTCAGGCGAGGGACGGGCATTTACTTCCACCTCACCCGGCTCGAGCTCTGACGAGTGAGGACAGCAGGGCGAGAAATCCTGCTTGAGGCGAATGCGACGCCTCGAGTGGGGCGGAGGTGGATGATACAGCCATGCTTTGTGTAGTACTGTGACCTATGAGAGAAGCCGTGGTTCAGCCATTCCTCAAATCAACAACCTCGAACTTGAGCCCCTTCAGCTCCGAAACATGTCCCGGCTTGAGCGCATCCGTGTACAAATTGTCTGAGTCGTGCGGATGGAACAGGCCGGAGCGCGTACACGCCAGCACGACCTGTTTGCCCGGCGGATCCGTGAGGCGGAAGACGCCATAGCCAGGGTCGCGCGAGGGCGCGCAGACGATGGCCACGCTCTCGGGGAGCATGACTTGGTAGCCGACGGAGGTGTGCAGGTCTCTGCTGGACAAGAAGCAGGTCTGCGACGGGTGCGTGTGGATCCAGCCGCAGACCATCAGCTGGGCGTTGTCGACGTAGTCGAAGAGCGCTGCGTCGCCGGCTTCTGTCGTGTCGCATGTGTCTGAGGTCGATTCCTGCGCGGGGACTACTAGGTGTGATATGAACAGCGCGTTTGAGATCAGTGAGCCGCATAAGATGCCGCATGTTTCAAGATTGGCGGCCGTGTTAGCTGCGGCTAGAGATAGGAAGCGCTCTTGCAGCTCGCTCGGCAAGAACAAGGGCCGAAGCAGTGTGCCGTTCTCTGTCGTGGCGACGGAGCGGAAGGTATACTCTGAGGATGCCAGAGGTTCGGCGGGAGGTGGCTGTGAAGTAGTCTTGGGTGGTGGCAAGGGCGCTGCATCTCTTGCTAGTGGTGTCTTGCTGGGTATAGTCGGTGGTATGTCTATTTGCGACTGGAAGGAAGAGGATGTCGTCTGCTGTTGGTGGCCACGCACTCCTGGGTATGCGAACGTTGCAGCCTGGCTTCTCTCATCTCCGTCTGTTCTATCCATTCGCTTTCCTAAATCTCGTATGTTTCGTGCCAACTGTTCAAACTCCCTCTGCTCGGAGTTCCGGTCCCGATGTGTGCCTCTTCTTCGTAGCTCTCCATGTGCCAGCCGCAGTGCCAGGTCTTTGTGTTCTCCGGCATCGAGAACCTGTGCATATCCGGCTTCCTTAGCATCCTCGAGATACTCATAGTCCCTCGACCCACGTCTCGGCTCTTGCTGTGCCCGCGCTTTATCCCTCTCCGCCTTGACCCTTTCCATACTGCTCTTCCACCGCTCATAGCGTGCGTTGATCTGCGGCTTCAATCTCTCCAGCGTCTCCAGATCTACCGCAACCTGATTTGTGACCCGGCCCACATCCTTCTTGAATGTTGGCAGCTTGCGATCCGGATGCGTAGCCACCCTCGCCATGCAGAACTCGGCATGGCGGAAGAGAAAAAGATATGCGTCTTGTAGATTCCCTGCGCGCTCACATGCCGCGGCCGCGTTGTGTAGGTTCTGTGCCGTACGTAGCGCTATCCGTAGCGGGTATTGTGTCTTGTGGTCGAACGCGGACGCCTCTCGCACGATCTCTTCCACCGACTTGGGCCGCTGCATTGTGCTGGCCATTGCTCTGCGGAACGCGATGTAGAACGCGGATTAGGCGTAGTGTCTGGTGTCACCGTCGCAAAGGAAATGTAGCTGCCTGATGGCCTTTCGAATGACTGGTGCACGGATGGTCCATGTCGATGGCCTTTTTGTTTCAGGTGGCACCCAGAGGAACCATGATAATGATCTAGCTCAGATACATACACGTGGTTGGTCGAAGTGCGGACAGTTCAGGACGTGACTTTTGTAGTCAACACAGAGGTGGAGGTCTTAAAGCTTGGAATAACAGTAATTGAATAGAGGTATATATATCCAATTATGAGCACTATTGCCAGGTACGACCACACCCTGCTGAAAGCTTCGGATCCCGTTCGATCTCCTGTAAATAAGCAGCAGAGGGACTCGTTAGTAGTTGCGTGGGTGACCAGCAGCGAATCCGGGTTGTTGTACTTTTTGCAATTTTCTGCCCTAGAACCTATCTGGATACGCTGCAATAGAGACATGTCTAGATATGTGTCGCATGTCTGGCATCTGAGAACGAAATACTGTTTTGACAAAATTTTTAGGTCTAGCTAGAGTAAAGTGTGGAGCGGCCCATCGATGCACTCACGTTTACACCACAGAGAGAGCATTCCAGGACTACAGCCTGTACGCGAGCCAAAGATGGTTGACATAGTCCACGACTCAATTGTCATATATTCTATTAGTCTACCCGAAGTCGTCGCCACCTATAGCGCGCTATCTATCGACCTCTCATCCCGGAGCTTGACGATCTTAGCGACAGCCTCCTTGAGCGGGATCAGTTCTCCCATCTTCTGCGTCTCGGGTATATCTCTGTTCCTGATATTGACCGTGCGCGTCTCCTCCTCCTTCGCGCCCAGCACGAAGATGTAGTTATACTGCGCCAGCTGGCCTGTGCGGATCTTCTTCTGCATCGTGTTGCCCGAAAGGTCAACGTCGGCGTGCAGGTTTTGTTCCCGCAGTAGTGACTGGACCTCGAGCACGTACGAGTTGACTGCAGGCATGACAGGCACAATGAGCACTTGTCGTGGTGAAAGCCACAACGGCCATTTGCCGGCGAAATGTTCTGTCAAAATCGCAATGAATCGCTCGAAACTTCCGTAGATAGCGCGGTGAATCATCACTGGTCGAGCGCAGCCGGGTGTCAATTCACGACGATAGTGGCTGTTGTCCATAGCATCCTTGGGGCCCTTAGGCGCGGCCGCATCTTCATTTACCGTAGTGGCGGAGACTGGCGCCGTGGCATTGGCCTGCGCTTGTGGTGGTGGTGCAGCTGCCGCGGATTCGCTGACAGCTTGGTCGGAACTGCGATATTCGAGATTGAATTGCTGCGGCAACTGGAAATCGAGCTGGATGGTAGCGCATTGGAACTCACGCTTGAGAGCATCGGAGATGGTAATGTCGATCTTTGGGCCGTAGAAAGCACCATCGCCAGGGTTGAGCTCCCAGGATGAGCCGCCCTCGGCAGTGAACCGGTCAAGCGCTTTAGTCAGTTGCGCTTCGGCCTTGTCCCAGGTAGCAATGTCACCCAAATGGCCTTCGGGACGCGTAGACAACTTCATCTTGAAGGTGAAGCCCATGAGGCCATAAACTGCGCGAAGGAAATCGAACAAGCTAAGAATTTCGGATTCCACCTGTATGAGTCAGTGACGTGCAAAATCAGTAAAATTATGTTGACTGACCTGCTCCTCCGTGCAGAAAATGTGCGTGTCGTCCTGCTGGAATCTCCGTACTCGGGTCAAGCCAGTAAGTGCGCCACTCGCCTCATTGCGATGCAGGACACCAAAGTCTGCTATGCGCATAGGCAATTCCCTATAACTCCTCTCTCTGTGCGCGAAAAGGAGACAGTGACCGGGACAGTTCATTGGCTTGAGTGCCCACTGATCCTTTTCGACTTCGAACGTGAACATGTCGTCCTTGTAGTGCTGCCAATGACCAGATTGCTTCCACAATGCTGAGTTATACATGTTTGGTGACATGACTTCCTGATAGCCGCGCTTCCAGTACTCAGACCGCAGAAACGACTGGAGAGCATTGTAGATGATCATTCCATGTGGCAGGAAAAAGCAAGAACCGGGCGACATATCGTGGAAAAAGAACAGCTCTTGGTCTTTGCCCAGGCGTCGGTGGTCGCGCTTAGCGGCCTCTTCGAGGTATATCTTGTGCTCATCCATCTGCTTCTTGTCCGGGAAGGACACACCGTAGATGCGCTGCAGGGAGTCGTTGGCTGCGTCACCGAGGAAGTAGGAGGAGGAGTTCTTCATGACAGCGAATGCTTTGATCCGTCCAGTGTGAGGCACGTGAGGTCCTCTACACAAATCGATGAGCGGACCGTTTCTGTAGACGGTGGTGCTCGTGCCATCCGCAATCTTGTCCTTGATAATGTGCTGCTTGTACTTGTTGTAGCTGAACATCTCAAGCAGCTGCTCTTTAGTGAGTGTGAGGCGTTCGAACTTTTGCTTCTCCTTCACTGCCTTATCTACGATCTTCTCGAGGGGTTTGTAGTCGGAGTGCTGTACAGCGCCACCCTCTGGCAACGCCATCTCGTAATAGAAACCATCATCGACAGGTGGGCCAATGCACAAGCTGCAGCCGAATCTCCGCTCGGCAGCCTCGCCCAGGATGTGTGCGCTCGAATGCCAAAAGACTTTCTTGCCTTCAGGGTGTTCGAAGTCCAGCAGCTCGAGCTTGCAGCTCCTCTCCAAGGGACGCTCAAGATCCCAGAGCTCCTCGCCGTCCAAGCGGGCGACTACTGTGCGCTCGTACAACGACTTGCCGATGTTGCGGGCGATTTCGCCAGGCGTGGTCTCCCAAGACTTGCCTATCCGCACATCTCCTGAAGACAGCGTGACTTGTATGTCCTCGCGCGGTTGCTTCGCGACCCACTCATCGTACTCCTTCTTTACCTTGTCGAACACCTCAATGCGGTCCTGGATGTACGAAGGCGGAGGGTGCAGTTCGAGGGGTCCAGAATCGGCATTGTCACCGCCCTTCTTCTTGTCCTTCTTCTGGCCTTTTGGCTGCTGCTGGCCCTCCGTCACTGCAAGCTTCTTCACACCTTCTACCGCCTCTTCGACCTTGCTTTTGACAGCGTCCATGCCGCAGTGTGTCCGTGGAGTGGTCGTGAATTGCTTGGAATGGATTGGATTTGCAACAAGCAATGCCGCAGGTCTGGCTGTAATATGGCAGACCGAGGAGCAATGCAAGCGATGAGTCAGAAGCCTTGTGACTCTCAATCGCAGCGGCATGCAGGAAACGAGGGATGTGCTAGTGGTGTATGTCCCGAGTCGGAGCTCCTTTTGCTGGCCGCCGCGGCTGAACTTCGGGCCAACTTTTTTTCCCCCCGCGAGCTTCGGTGGAGAAAATCTGGTGCTGCATTGCGCTGCGCACTTACGATCTCGGCTGCTGCTATCTGTCGACCTTACAATTCTCGAAGGACTACTGCTGACTGACATTACCTGGGACGTGCCGGATTTAAACTTTCCGCACTTCACATATCAGCAATAATGTCTTTCCGGGGCCGCGGCGGCGGCCGAGGTGGCTTCTCGCGAGGCGGCGGTGGTGGATTTGGCCGTGGAGGGTTTGCTCCCCAAGGACCGCCGGCGACGGTGTTGGAGATGGGCAAATTCCTGCACGCCTGCGAGGGAGAGATGGTCTGCGAGAGCATCAACCCCAAAATCCCCTACTTCAATGCGCCCATCTACCTCGAGAACAAGACTCAGATTGGAAAAGTCGACGAGATCCTCGGCCCGCTGAACCAGGTCTACTTCACCGTCAAGCCCCAGGAGGGCATGCAGGCGGCTAGCTTCCGTGCCGGCGATCGTGTGTACATTGGCGGAGACAAACTCTTGCCTCTCGAGAAGTGAGCGACCACAATCTGAAGCCGAGTATAATGCAGATGCTGACAGCTTCCAGATTCCTGCCAAAGCCCAAGCCTCTGCCTGGCGCACCCAAAGTCAAGAAGCCCTCGGCCGGTGGAAGAGGCGGCTTTTCGAGAGGAGGCATGCGTGGTGGACGAGGCGGAAGCATGCGTGGCGCACCCCGCGGGCGTGGAGGTTTCGCTCCCAGCCGTGGAGGTAGGGGCGGCTTCTCGTCGCGCGGAGGCTCGTTCGGCGGTGGTAGCTCGTTTGGTGGCAGAGGAGGCGCACCGAGAGGCCGCGGACGGGGGTTCAGCAGGGGTTAGATGGAGCGATCACGGTTCATGGCGTTTTTCCGGTTTTCCTAAAGCAATTCTCGATCGGCGTTGGATTTCACCATCCTCCACAGACGAGGGATGGATCAATGGCTCTACTGCGCTTCAGCAGCATGCTGCGAATGGCGGAAATGGCAGCGAGCGAAGCCATTCAGGGCGAAAGCATAGTGGCGCAACCATTGTTGCAGCCTAGCTTAGCTTTGTGTATCACGAATATCTTTGAATTTCAAAAGCAATCAATTTCCTGACGAGATCATATACATAGCACCGTGAGATTAGCATGTTCACGCGGTCAAGATGCAGAATTGCGCTTGGCGGGGCATGTGAACATAAATTTTGAAGACGCAAGACTTTCATTTCAAACAGCAGTGGCTTGCTTGTAGCAAGAAAACCAATTTATATCCGCCACCATGCAGCAAGACACGGAGATGGAAGTCGACATCGACCTCGACACGACCGCAGAAGAAATCCTGCTCGCGGCGACAAATCACGACACAGACAAACTCGCCACTCTTCTGAAGCGGGGCTCAGCCAACGTCCGCGACACAGAGACAGGCTTCACGCCTCTACACGCAGCGATCGCAGCCTGTGCCGAGGACGACGACGAGGATGTCACAGACCTGAACGGCGACGCAGCCGGCGCCGTGAACGCGAGAGCACTGGACGAGGCCGGCGCAGCAGAGACCGTGAAACTACTCCTGGCCAATGGGGCGATCTGGAACGATCTGGACGAAGCGGACGAGACGCCGGGGTGTATCGCTTTACGACTCGGGCTGAAAGAGGTCTACCGGCTCATGGTCGAGGCGGGCATCAGAGCGGAGCTACTACTTCACCGACTGGACGAGTTTGCCGTACTACAGTACGACGATGATGATGACGAGGACGAAGACGTGCCTATCGAGCAGAACGGCACTGTGCACGAAGGCGACAACGAGGAAGTGCCTGCGCTTGTCCAGACGGATGAGAACGGCGTCTCCTCCGCCGCGGATACGGACGCAGACGTGACTTCTGCTCGGTATCTCGCATCAGAACTAACCTTTGGCGGCGACCGGCTTCTTGACGCCGACGCAAACGGCGTGATGATGGCCTGGGAGACACAGCTCATGCGCCTCTCCGCCGAGTCCCTCGTCTCGTCCCCAGGGAAGCGGGTGCTCAACATCGGCCACGGAATGGGCATCATAGACAACATCTTCCAATCCCTCTCACCGGCAGAGCACCACATCGTCGAAGCACACCCGGCCGTGCTCCAGCGCCTGCAGACCGAAGGCTGGGCCGACAAGCCCGGCGTCACGATCCACGCGGGTAGATGGCAAGACGTGATCCCGAGTCTCGCGGCCTCAGGCCAAGCTTTTGATGCGATATACTTTGACACCTTCGCCGAGGACTACTCCGCGTTACGAGAATTCTTCTCCGAGAACGTGATCGCGCTGATGGCACCCGACGGCAAATTCGGATTCTTCAACGGTCTGGGCGCGGATCGACAGGTGTGCTATGACGTGTATACTCAAGTCGTGGAGATGGACCTCTTCGAGGCAGGGCTGGATACGCAGTGGCGAGACGTTGCGGTTGCGGATCTGGACAGTGAGGGCGAGTGGGAGGGTGTGAGGAGGAAGTATTGGGCGCTGGACACGTATCGGTTGCCGACTTGTACGTTTATTGGATGATAAGGTCGACTGTACACGCGAGCGGCAGATTGTTGAAAGAGAGGACCAAGTATTCGCACTGTTTGAGCCAAGAAAGGCGAAGTCGATGACTTCTCTGGAGGGCGAATATCTCGGACTTGCGATATAAGCAAGGCCTATACTGAGACACGGTGTCAAACACGAGTGTGGTCAAAGTAGGACACGCGTCAGAGTCTTCCACAGGGGGCAAAATGCCGAGCAGGTTCCTCGCAAAAGCAGAAATGGAGCATGCCAAACAGGGGTACAGAAGCCCCAAGCACATCCCTAAAGTAGCCAGAAACACAATTTAGACAATCTAGGGTCAAAAGAAGAAGAAAGAATCCATTCACGCTATGCTGCAGCTAGCAAGCCAAGCGCCAAACATGTGCCTGCAGCAAGTGCGACACGGGAATCATTGTGTGTACGTATTCCAAAAGGAAAACATTGGGGTTGTCTCGAATCTAAGAATGGAACCCGCTAGTAAAGGTGCAAGCAGGTGCAACTGTGGTCTCGTGGCATTCTACTTCAGCACCTTATCAGAACCAAGTGCCGTGCCTGCGCCTGGTGTTGTGGGGAACTCGCCCGGCACATGCAGTCCGCTGATGCTGCCGTCCGTGTAGTGTCTCTGCATGGGGGACATCGAGTCCTTGACAGTTCCGTTCATGCCATCCGTCGACTGCGGTTGTGCAGACGTCTCAGTCAAATCGGTGTCTGCAGTCAACACTGACGGCCCGGTGGACATGGAGAATCTGCTGACCGGGTTTTGAATAGCCATTGGCGCTCCATAATCGGCACGATTGATATTGCTATCATTTGCAGCCATCACGGCTACGCCAGCGCCGGCCTCGGCAGACGCAGCAGGACCCATCCAACCGCCACGATCGTTGCTCTGCTCTTCAGGTTCATGAATGGGCCGGTAATTACTCGTAAGCCCCGATGCCACAGGCTGATTCCGAGATACGCTTTCCGCACCGCCGGATTGTTGCACCTGATTCATAGGAGCTCGGCTGTGCAGTGGCAAGATGAACGTTTGTGTTTGCACAGGTTGAGAGTGAGAGCCGTGAAAGTGCTCCAAGCCATGAGAGGGTGTCTGCTCTTGTCCATACGACTGGCCACTTCTCTCACCATAGGTGTCTGCTGTCGTCAGAGGACCATGATCGGAAGTTTGAGTACCCGGGATAGGTGCGTAATCTGCGGCGTCGTCTCTGTACTTGGTAGGGCTTGCTTCGTGCGATGCCACACCTTTAAGAACGTAGGGATTCGCATCGTAGTCATGATAAGCAGAGACGTCATTCGCAGGTGTTCTCGGTGTCTCCATGTTAACTCCGGGGCCGGGGAGCGCAAGAAATTCGGCACCGTGCGAATGGTCGTGCTCCGGATCAGAGGAATAGTCAGAGACCGGGCCTTGCTCGCGGGGGACCGCAAGATCAGATGGGAACCGGCCGCCTGACTCGATTGTCAGCGATGAAATAGTCAAATATCACTGGTAGACGTACGCACCTGGCAGAGGTCTCTGAGGCCTCGCATCAGCTGCGGAGGAGTCAAGCTGCTTTTTTTCCATGCTAGCAGAATAGGGCACATGATCTGCCTCATCTTCTTCCAACCCATCACTGCTGGTTACACTCATGGCACGCGCGGAGTTGCCACTGACACTCCTGGCGTGTTTTCGGACATACTCATTCTTCTCTGCACCAGTCTTCTCAGTCAGACTCTTAATCGCATCGAACCAGGCCATCATCGTGTCGTGAGACTCGGCTCGAAACACCCAGGAATGTCCGCGGTGCATTCCACCAGTTTGGCGTCCCTTGAGCATGAACTTGTGAGAATTGGAATCAGCGCTGGAATGCGAGCCGAGCTTCTGGTCGCCGAGATATAGTGACATGACCGGAGGTTGAGAGTAAAGATTATCGGCGGATTTGAATTCGTGGATGTGTGTTGGTGAGAGGACATACCAACCAGGAGTGTAGCTCTTAAGGTATTTGCTCTTCCGTTCAAGCATACCCGCACGAATTTCTGTACTAGCGGGGTGGTCCTTCCCAGGGTAGTGAATATCTTGGATACGTCGAAGCGGAATTTCAGGATCAACGAGATGCGGGTCCTGGGTGACAAACCGAACCCATTCGTGATCTTTTTGCATCGAGATGGGACCATTGCGAAGCGAATCCACAGTATTGTAGGCCTCGTCAGCTTCACGTTTCATGATGCCCGCAAGAGCGTTGTAGGCCTTTTGGATTTCGCCAACCACAATAGATTCGAGTTCCCGACCCGAGCTCTCAAGATTAATATATGCCTGCATACATGTTAATCGCGCCGGTCCAAACACACCGGCATACGACTCACGCGATGGAGGTAGTTTTCCTCGTCGATCTGCTTCTCCACCATGCGGTCAACATTCAGACGCGTAATGAATGGATCATTACGGCCTTTGTCGGCACCGTCCGTATTTTCATAATGCTGCAGGGATTCTTGGTACGCGTTGATGGCTCGCTTGGTACTCTCCTTCTCTTTTTCAATGCTGTTCTTGAAGTCACCGTGTAGGTTCTTGATCTCCTTGATCTTGGCCCCCAGATCGGCACGAAGTCCACTCAGAGCTTGAATGACATCGTGTTCGATTTCCCGCGCTTTGTTAGCCTCACTGAATGCGAGTCTGTGGTAGTCCGTGAGAATGCGATTGGCGTCAGACAAACCGCCCTCGGTCATGAATACAGTAGGTATTTGAGTGTTTGAGGCAACATTTGACACTTTCGTGAGTGCTTTGGCTCGGGTTTCGTAGGATACTTGGACCTCTCGGAAATACGTGATCAACGACTTGAGAAATACGCGCCATGCTGCGATACGTCAGGGCAAGCAACCAAGCTGATTCATGTATGAACACACATACCTTGAAAGCGATTGGCGAGGATGTCCGTAGGCGAGCTCTGAGTAGGAATGGGCGTCGTCAGAGCGCTGTTGAAATCCTTGTCGTCCGAACGGCGGCCTTCAACGCCCTTGATCCCGCCTGCGTTGACGCTTCTGCGGCTGCCACTGCGTTTGAGTGAGGATTTGCGGCTCAGACTAGATTTCTTCTTCAGAGTCGTGCTGCGGGACACGCCCCCATCACCACCGTTTGCAGAGGCACGGGAGGCTGACCGCTGAATGTCGACATCGTCGTCGTCCATAGCGTCCGAGTGGTAGCTCTGTGCGGTGGTCGGCCTTGTGTCGACAGCTGCTGCGTCGTGCACTCCCGTGGACGTGGACGGTCTGTTGGTAGTGGAGGGGTCGGCGCCGTTGGACAGGTCGGGTGGGGGTGTGGCCGCCCTCGCCGCCGCCGCTATCGACGCTGGCGGCGCTCGCTGGGTGTGGAGCTTAGCCGGCGACATGACTGACTCTAGGTATGCGCAGGCGGAAGGGCGCGGGTGAGAGGCAAGAGTGAGGAGAAAGTGAGGAAGAGCATGTAGAGGTCTGGGAGGGGGAAAAGATAGGCAGGGAGTGATATGGCGCAGGGAAGGAAATTGGGCGCAGCCCAGGGCGGGTGGTATGGCGTAGGCCTGCTAGGCTGGTCGAGCTGTCAATGGCGCAGTTGCTGGCGCGTTCGGGTCTAGTCTGCGACAGATGATGGGCGGGGATCAGCAATGGCAGAGGGGCAGAGCGGAAGAGGGAGAATGGGGGCTGGTGTGATAGCGTGATAGCATGATAGCGTGGTTATTTGGCCCCCTTCGCGGGAGCATGTGTTAAATGAGCAAGTCGGGCGTGCAATTGCCTCTTTCTGTAGCCGCATCATCATCTTATTTTCTCGAGCAACAACTTAACTGCAGGCACGGCAATAATAACCTGCTCGGCTTTCTGGCAGCAGCAGCCGCCGGACCTGATTGCCGTGTTCCTCCGCTTGACGTCATTAGCCGGGCTTCGTTGTGTTTTTTGCGTCAAACTTACGGTTAAATGCTACAGCTAAAAGAATATCCGCTGGCCGCGAACAGAAGGGTTCGGAATATCTATCCATGACGCTGATACTACTGGCGCAATATGTGTAGGCATCCAAACTTCCAGAGGTCCGTTATACTAATCAATGGCTTTGAAGCCATCTAAGCCCCGAACTTCCTTCCACCTTCGTGTAGCAACGACACAGCATCATCGCCTCCGCACTCCGTTCGTCCTGGTTTGCTCCACTTCTCACACCCTCCGGATAGTCCAGACTCCTCCCCACCGCATAACATCCCTGTCCGTCGTGTCACCCTCGTCGTCCAGCAATGGCACGCTCCACTTCTCCCTCGGCGCACCGCAAGCCCTGTACGTTGTGCTCAACCCCGCGAGACGTGTTGATCCGCTGCCAGATCGACACGACCGGGACGTGGCACATGGTGTGTCCAGGCCAATGCTGGCGCAATGTCAGCGGCGGTGTCGACGACGGCGATGCGGACCATCCGCATTATCGCTACGGCGGTGCGTGGAAGAACAAGCATGCTAACGTGTCGGCCAAGAAGCCTGCGCGTGTCAAGCGGCGACAGCGTGCGGCCGCGGCCGAGCCCGGAGAATGGAGCGGCGAGGAGGTCAACTATGTCGCTAACCAGCGAGTGGCATTCGAGGGACGGACTTGGGTGTGTCGCAGAAGTCACACCTCAAGCTCGCACGCAACCCCCGGAGACGCCTACTCACTCTGGAAGGAGGACAATCAGAGTTCCGAGGAGGTTGATAGACCGTCAGGAGAGCATCCCCCAGGCACATCGCCAACAGCAAGCCCCCCGTGCGGTTGACTTGCAACGCCAACAGCATTCACTGTTGCACATCTTGACACAATGATAAACATCAAAAAGCCACACGGTAGATGTGGATATTTATTCCAGAACCACCGCCAGCTTCCACCTCTTTCGCAAGCGGTGGTCACGAATCTCCCTTCATCAGTCAAAGATCGTACCCAAGAACAAATCAACACCTCGTAAATGCGTGAGACAGAACCCAGCACCCAACCAACCCCACCTCCGAGTGCGTTCGCTCCACCGCGAGCGCTCACTTAAGCGGCATCAGATAAAAAGACGGAGAGCGCCAAAGCTCCCGATGAGGGTAAAGACCGTGGTTGATTAAAAACCTGCGCTCCTAGGTCCGTTTTGCACTTGTGAAAGGGCAGCGGTCCCCTCATTAGATCAGTTCCAGCACCACCTTGTGTTCGGAGATGGAAATAAAGGACGAGATATATTGCATCTCACACGTTTACCCCCGTCGATCACGGCTCGGCCCAAAGTCCGCCTCGACCACTTTTTTCTCTTTCTTGGCCTTGACCACAAATTCAGAGAACAGCGGCAGATGGTCCGATGGGAAATGCCAGCTGGGAAATCCTGGCACTCGCTGAATGTAATTGCGGTCAATCTCGCCAAGAAGACCTGTATTTTGCAAAGAGCCCGTTGAAAACCAGATGTAATCCACCACACCCTGCCAGGACGCCGTATAGTTTGTAAATTCCATTTCTCCAATATGTGAGTAAGAAGACTTGAGACTGAATGGATGGTGCATCCCTTCTCTCGTAAAAGAGCCATAGCTCCTGCCTGCGAGATCCTGATGTGCGCTAGATAGCGACCCATGGGCTATGAGGTCGTATGGTCCAGAACCTGGCGTTGAATTCAGGTCACCACAAAGGATCATTGGTATGTCCGTTCTGCTGGCATAGTGCATGGACGGCGCTGGCTCTTTGGCCACTTCTGTACCTTCGGAGTCGCCGTTTGCAAACTTGAACACTTCCTTATCTTTGCAAGGCGGCCATTTTGCGTATGTCTCCGTCAATCGACTTAAATATTCCATCAGGATTGCAATCTGCACGACTTTGACATCAGCGAATTCCGGATTCCAAAAACAGTGAGTGTTGACGACAATCAATCGAGATCCCGTCGCCCGGTTCTCCAAGAATGTAATGGTAGCAATGTCATCACGTGTCATGACCCGATTGAAGATATCGTGTTCGCCCTTCATGTCAGCTCGGTTGATGGCCATCTTCCTGTAGTCGACCATTTGCTTGTCGAGTAGAATGTACCTGCAAATATCGTTATTAGCCTTTTGTTACGAAACAGTTCATCGCTGCATGGCACGCACTTGCTGTTCTTCCAGAAAGTTGCGCACCCGTCTACAAGTTTTGCTTCCCGCTCGCCCATTGTTTGAGCCCTCGACTTCTGCCAAAAGATACCCTTGTAATCATCAATAGCCAACGTGCCTCGGAAATCCTCATGGAATGTGTCCGAGTCGATCTCTTGAAGACAAATGATATCTGCGTCCCGGCTCTTAATGTCAGACACTACCAAATCTCGTCGATGCTCCCATGCGAGTGCGGCGCTCGGCACGTATGGGTATTGAGTAGCGGTGACATATTTCGGACACAGAATGTTTGCATCAAAAACTGTGAAACGATCCTGGTCGGCATTGGCCAAAGGCGTCTCGTCAAGAATGATCCATTCGCGTTCGTTGGGAGGTTCAGGTACTATTCAAAAGGTGAGTTTGCTGGTTAGAATTAGCCGATCAAAGGTGGACTCACTAGCAGCCTGTTCCCGCATGTATCTAACTAACTCTTGCGATCCACTTTCAGCCACGATACCTCGCATTTCCTCGTTCAAAGGGTTGCCTTCGATGCCGAGAAATTCCAATTGGTACAGGTAGCCCATCTCAAAAGGGAGGGTTTCCAGATTGTTGTCGAACAAATACAAAGTCTTCAAGTTGACAAGCATACCGAGCTCTCCGGGTAGGCTTTCTATTTGATTCTGTGAGAGGTCCAGAAACGTCAAGCTCCTCAGAGATCCGATCTGTGGCGTCAACCAGTTCAGCTTGTTGTGATTGAAATGTAATTTCTCCAGGAAAGGATATCGGAATAATGAAGGACCAATGACCCTTAATCCTTGACCACTGAAGTCGAGAGTCCGCCATGCTTGCTTTTCTTTTGCTTGACCATTAACGACCTTCGTGGTGTCAGTGTCGTCGTCCCTGTTCAGCCCAGCATGCAGGCTGCCAGGCATTGCTGCCTTGTTCGTCCCTGATGAGTTCCTAGCAAAGTAATGTGGTTGTGTGATTTCTCTTGTAGCCTGCGCAACCCTAATTTGTTGGTTCCAATGTTCAGTGTCCGGTCGGCCCATTCCGCTGGCACCTCCGACAGGCGTTGAGCTCAAATGGCTTGGAGTGAAGTGAGGGGTTGTGCTGGAGAGCGTTCCGGTCGACATGTTGTGCTGATGGCTCGCATAGCCATTTTGTAAGATATGATCGGAGGCATGATTTTGCTGATGACCACTCTGGTGTTGATTGCCTTGTCCGGGGAATTGTTTGGACAAATTCATCTGCATCTGGTATCGCTGATGGGATTGGCCGCCATTGAGCATCGAATGCTGGCCTTGATGGTGGCCTTGTCCAAACATACTAAATGCTGGCGTGTTAGTGCCGGGGCTATGGTTTGGCGAGGGTGTGTCGTTGGCGTGAAATCCTAACCGGTTATTGGCGACGGGCGAGCCTGTCCGTTGTAGTACCTGCCTCACGTGGTGCGCTTGCGGCTGGTTCTGTGTCTGATAGTAATATTGTCCGGTGCCTGAGAACCGGAATCCACCATCTGCCATCTAATGGCGACGGGCTGGCCAGGTGGATCGAGTCGCGGCCGATGGATTGGCAAGGCTTGTACGGTGCCGAGTTTTGGTAGTGGTGCAGGTGGGACGGGGATTGGAGCGTCGTGACCTTCTCTTCTTCAACATGGAGATGCCTGCAATTCCGCATCAAATAGAGGACGTTGACAAGGTCTGCTCCAAGCCGTTGTGGGCTAGTCCACAGCACTCCGCCGCGCGCTTGCGAGGTAGTCAACGCAGCGCCGCAGGCTGAGACGGCTTCGCCAAATTGTCCGACCAGTTGCTCGGTGATGCAGGGCGGACAACGATCGTATTGGTGTCAAAGGAGTTGCAACTCGAGATGCCAGCGTAGCAGGTGAGTCGTTTCAGCAGCGTCCAAAGACCTAGCAGGGCAGCGTAAAGCGGGTCGCAGGGGTCTCGAACAGGATCACCAATGCCGTCAAGGATCTCAGCGGATGTGCGATATAACCTGAAGAATGGAAAAGCGATCGTCTTGGTGATTCTCAGGGTCGATTGCGCGGACGTAGAGGGAGCAAGACGCTGCGCTGCATGGATTGGCGTAGAGAGCCGGCTAAAGCCCGGGACGGGTGATCCCGATATCGCCAGCTAAGCAAAGCGTTGCGAAGCTGAGCTCTTTCGCCGACTCGGTGCTGTTCTCCCGCGCTTGGCCGGCTCCCACTGAAGGGTACCTGCATGGTCGACGGGAGCTTGACACAGGCGCAAGTTGGGCCATGCCTTTCGAGCTGGCCGTGTCTTCGCCAACAATTACGGGCACAGATCACACGTATGGTCATGCGATACGCACTGACTGCGAACACAATCGCTGGTCTCTCCTTTGAAGTCACGAAGACGATCTGAGCATTCTGAGCCTGAATCCCGCCGTTCAGAGTCTTTTCCTCGGGTCAATTCTGGTTCGGCAAAGACGGGTTCGAACTGGTGTGTCTTCCGGCGACGACCTTCGAGCTGGAGAGCCCAGCGAACGATTGGTGGTTCGTTAGTCTGGCTCAGACTCGGCGTTTCTATCACGGTAAAGAATCCTATCAAGCCTCCACAATAATGTTTGACCTGCATACTGCTCGGCGGGGCACACGTGGCCGCTGTCGATGGCCGCGAGATTGACGAACGCTCAAAGTTTGATGTCTCGGCTGCAAGTCCTTGCGTTGGTTGGCGAGACACGCAGTGAGATGAATAGCTTTGTAACGCAAAGATTATTTGGTGGCCTCCGCAGTGCCTAATAACGCGCGTTTGCAAAGTAGCTTCCCTGCGAAAATCGCAAGGTGGGCCTGCCTCGTCCCGTGGCCTCCATTTATCGAGTTTGGCTTCCGCCGCCACGGACCCATATGCGAGTCATTCTCGCTCGTAGACCAGCACTCCTGCGACATCCAGCGCGTTCCAACGACTGCAGCGTATTTCTCACAATTCAAGAACCAGTGTCCGATCACGCCGTAGCGGGGATCTGCTCTCTGGTCAAGACCATCAGGATCTCGGACGGCGTGTCCAGCCAACCAACAAGTGATCTGCAGTGCATACCCCGGCGTAAGCCTTGTCCGTTCCGTACCAAACCACTCGAGGGCAATCGTCCCTCTGCCAGCAACCTCGCCCACTTTCGGCCACATTTTGTGGAGTAATAACCATCTCCGCAGGCCCGCCACGCAGGGCTCGTCGGATACTTCAAAAAGGTAGCATGTGAACGCTGCGTGGACCCACCGTACCTCTTCTGCCCCGGCGAGGTGGAGGCAATCTCTTCTGATACCCTCTCACCCGCGCGTGTCAGCCCGCCATGGAAGCCGGGTTCGTGTATTATCTATCGGACAAAAATGTCGAAGTGGAAAAGGCGCGGCGCCAGCGCGATGCCGTACAAAGCGTGACCCGCTCTCGCTCTGGCAGCAATACTACCAGCTCGCCACCATCGCCACTGTCGCCTTCGTCCCCGCGATCGAATTCGACGACTTCGCTATGGCCGGTGACCTCGCCGAGACGCAAAGACTCGGGCGTGAGTCGATCTATGAAGATGGATCTTTATATAGGGCCGGGCCAATTTGCCATGCACAATCTCTCCATGCCGGAACGGAAGCGACCAGAGTCGGAGCAAGAAGATCTCCTGTTGCAGGCGACGCCTTATGAGACGCGCGATGGCAGACCATATTTGCGGGGCGCGCCATACTTTCTTCCTTGCGACCTGCCAGAGCTACACCGTCAAAGCCTCCAGACGATGTTGTTCGAGACGATATTTTCCGGACCCACATGTACCTCTTTCCAATTGAATCGGCCCAAGCAGGTATTAGAAGTCGGTTGTGGTAGTGGCTTCTGGAGCTCAACGTGCCACGACCACTTCCGATCACACGGTCATGACGATGTTTCCTTCACAGGCATTGACCTCGTCTCGCTTGCACCAGAGCTGCAGAAGCAAGGCATGCGCTGGAACTTTGTACAGCATGACCTCAGGAAATTCCCATGGCCTTTCCCAGATGGCGGGTTCGACTATGTCATGGTAAAGGATATCAGTTTAGCCATTACGGTCGATATATGGCAGCGCTTTCTTGATGAATGTGTTCGGGTACTCGGTGAGGATGGCACGATAGAAGTCTGGGAATCGGACCATATCCTCCGATGCTTGACACCACAAGACCAAGCTCCTCTAGCAGATGAGAATACCAGGACCTACCCGATCACATCAACCACCACTTTTGGATCAGCGCAGAATCGTTTCATCCAAGATGCCAATGCGTGGATTGAGAAAGCATGCGAACACCACAGATTACCGTCGAGACCATGCGGGAAGGTGGCCGAAATGCTTTCTCAGGAGACTGACTCCCTACACAAGGCAGCAAGTCGAAGGGTGGCAGTTCCGCTAAATGTTATACCCTGGGAAAACGCAAGTTCAAGGCGGCCGAGTGCCACGTCCCATAAGTCCAAAGGCAAAGTCAGAGCAGCAGATGGCTCCTTGGATCCAAATCAAGCAGCGATCAGACACACAGCGCTGATGACAGTAATTCAAAAAGTCGAAAGCCTCGAACCAGTATTGAAGGAGGGGAGTGGCAAGAACAAAGAAGAATGGGCATCATGGTGGGCAGGCATGATGTCGAGTCTCTTGGAGCAGAACGGTGCCAGCAGTGGCGAATGTCTGGAGCTTGGGACGTGGTGGGCTACCAAGAGGCGGAGAGTACAATGAGTTGATGCACAAAATAGTGTGAATGACGACCTGCACCATGCCAATACCTGGCACAACAGGCGAAAAACGCGGATACTGGTAATGATGGCGCATCTCACTCAGAACGCCTTGTACAGAATTGTCGGTATCT
This sequence comes from Dothideomycetidae sp. 11243, assembly GCA_000836255.1. Classification (NCBI taxonomy): domain Eukaryota; kingdom Fungi; phylum Ascomycota; class Dothideomycetes; species Dothideomycetidae sp. 11243. Next base: position 586,418 of record DF938581.1, on the reverse strand, counting down.
AATATGAGACACGAAATTCAAATCTTCTTTGACATTACATTGGCCAATGTGAGGATGCGTGTATGAGTATCAAGTGGTATAATGACGTGAATATGTAGTGTGTGGAGCACAGGATACACACGGCAATGTGACTACGTTGTGCATTCAATACTGCAGTCTCTGCATCCTCACAGTATTCGAAAAACTGAGATTGGCGACGAGTCGTTGTATTATGGTGACTCGCGTTTGATCGCCGAGCGGTACCGGCACCCGGTCATTGAAGCACAGCGCAGAGACTGACATCGGTTCAGGATCTGCGTGGAAGGGTCGTGCTCTAATGGCAACATAGATTGTATTTCCGATGCCCAATAGGTGTCAGTCACCAGCTTGGTCAGCTGCACTGTCCCTGCTCTTGCTGCAGCAAAGCCGGAGCGGTGACCGTGCCAGGCCAGGTCCTGATGTCTCTACTCCATGCATGGATGGCGATCTCTAAGCGGGCGGAGCAACGTCCATATTAAACCTGTCACGAGAAGAGTGGGGAGGACAGAGCACACGATAGCTGATAGATTGATGCTGATGCTGATGCCATATTTCAAGTCTGCGATTGCGTGTATCACTGTGCAGTATTGACAGCCGGTCATGCGAGGTGGCACACATGCGGACTTGACACTGGTGCCGTCGACGTGAGCGAGACAAGAAAAGCGGCGAGTGTGAAATCTTGTTTGTGGCAGCCTCGTGCGCTCGACTGGCGCGGAGGACAAAAAATGGGGACAAAAATGGTCCGGAATAAATACAGCGAAAGATGCGGTGTGTCACTCGAACGTAAATTTGGTCCTCTCTAACACAAGACAAGAGATCGGTTCTGCTTCGCTGCTGACTGTGATGCATTGAATTTATTAGTGCTTCGGACCAGGCGTAGGCGTGTGCTCTTCTTTCAGCCAAACCCAGACCTGACCGTTTCCACCCTCCACTCATACACTCATACACCACCATCACCACCCATCCCTATTTGCGACGCCCCGTCAGCTGCATTTTACCCTCAATCTCCTCACCACCGACACCACCCACAGCATCTTTGCATCTGCCTCCCCTCGCAGACTCTGGTTCTTGTTTGTCTCATCGTCGGATGCCGCATCTCGCATCCCTCGCCTCGGCCGGTGACACTGCTGAAGACCGGGCCGAGCGCTGATGCCGCCCAAGGCCAGAATAAAAAACGCGAATCAGCACGACAAGCGACATGACGCCGGCCTTGCAGCTCCTGGCAGGCGCATTTCCAAGGAAAAGGACAATAAGCACCCTCCCGCCAACGGAAATACACAACCGAGCCCCGCCGGCGGTGCCAATGGGAGATCGTTGCAGTCTTCTACCCCTCCGCTTCAACAAGCATCCGCTGCTTTGACCACCGCTGCATCTCCTCCGCGCCCAGAACTTCAAGCAACGGACTCGGATGGGAGTGTGACGGCGGCAGAAAAGCTGGTCTACCACGGAGGTCAGGTCGCAAAGGAGCGAGGAGGCACCGATTCTGGAGTCGACGACGAGGAGGTCAATATGAATCAAAGACTTCTGGCTGTGCACGGCTCTGCCGGCGAGTCATCGCTGGCTAGAGACACTTCGACACTGAGATCTTTCGTTTCTCAGGCCAGCTCTACGCTCGCTCTCGCAGCTACCATCCTCTCTGCATGTCCGCTGCGGGATGCCATCGCTATCTTGATTCTGCTGCTCTCCCTACCTCCCAGCATTATCATCGTCATCCACGGTCTCTTTGCCTCTCTGACCTTCGTCCCGCCGGCCGCCGGGTTCTCATGGGGCTCCTGGTCTTTCTTGCCCTCATTTAGCGATTGGTTCCACGCCACTCCCGGCGGTGGGCCGTCACCTTTCACTATCCTCTTCTCCGACCTCGTCATGACCATGGTGCACCTAACCTGTCCTCTCCGCCTGCAAAATATCTTCATGGACCTTGCACAAGCTGTCATTGCAATCTCCCTCAGCGGAGCGGCTGCTGGAACTGGAAGCTCCTCCAAAAACGTTGCGTTTTGTTCAACAATCATCCTCATGTCGCATCTGACTAGATACAAGTCATTGCACGCTACCGGTATACAATATGTGGTTTCTAGCTTGAGAAGTGTGGGACTGGATCTCACGGACAGCTCAATGCTGCAAAGTGGGCACTCCTCTGTTCACCCCACTGCACATAGCTGGACTCGTCTACTTCTTGGATGCCACATCTTAGCTCAAGGCTTGCTCACACTCCTTCGACGGTGGTTTGCTGGTGCCAATCAAAAACGTCATGACAGCAAGTTGGATGCCGAACAAGCTGCTCTCCTCGACTCTGGGAAGCTAGCTATGCTGAATCTCGATTCTCCCGAAACTGCTAGTGGCGGACTTGTGGAAGGTCGGCCGCCAGGGTCCCTCCGGGAAAGCAAAGAGAAGATGTCCAACAGAAGAAAGCGGAAGCAAGCCAATCAAGTCCGCAGTCAGCAGCCTTTGTGGGCTGCTCTGGCAAGCACAAAAGTCACATTCATGAAAGAAATGGAGCAGAAATATCTTACAGACGACAAAAAAGAAGCAGGAACTAATGCAGCCTTGGAGAACGCTCAGCAATACCCCACGCAAGCAAACCGCATCTGGATTCTCGACATTGGACCCACGAGCATCAGATTTCGAGCAGAATTGTTCGGTTCTAGTGGCGTTAATATGGTTCTGGACGACGAGCTTATGCCGCAAAGTCCGGGCATTGATAGGCAGAAGCCATTCTTTGCTCGGCTTAACGGAGCAGATTGGGGCTCGACACGCATTGTAGGGGCGGCGGATGATGAGAGCGCGAGCGGGTCGGAAGACCGCAGCGGCAAGATCTGGTCAGGAGAGATATACGGTCTATCCCCGTTGACCAAATACTCTTGCGAGTTTGTCAGAATGGGCGACCAACATGTCATCTTCTCCACAAACCTCATCACCCTGCCAGCCCCGAACGCCGAGCAAGGTACGTTTTCCTGTAAGATGCCATGGTATTTCGAATTTGACTTTTATCTTGCAGCCGTGAGCGTACAGGCGCCAACCCAGCATTCCACCCTCAGACCCATGTCACCCACTTCGACTCTTAAGCAGTCCATCATCGCCGCAGAGGGCAAACGTGAAGAAGTGCGGAACAAGCTCAAGCGTACGCGGAAGGAACACAAGACGGCTGCGACCGGTGTCCGTCGGGACATTGAGCAGCTCCAGAGCAAAGTGGCTTCTTCGGGCGGACAGGACGAGCGCTCGAGGCAGCGCATCCTACAGCTGAAACAACACGGAAAACAAGCCGAGGAGGCGCTTGACACACTCAAAGAGGAGACGGAAGCCTTGGGAGAGGTGCCTGAAGAGGATCTCGCTTTTGCTGCGGCGCGACGCAAGTCCTATGACACGGCCATGGAAGCCAAGAGCTCAGCCAAGAGTGAAGTGGACAACACGCGGAGCGAAGCCAACAAAGACATGTCGACACTTCAAGCGGAGATATCTGGCGTCGGGCAGAAGCGAGATCGGCTGAATGCGCGTCGCATCCGCATCAACGAACAGTACGACAAGCTCTTGTCTGAGCAGCACGCGGACATCAATGCACGACAGCACCAACGGGCGCAGACGCTGGACGAACGGGACATGCGAATCGAACAGCTGCTATATTGGATCAACATGATGCGCGGCCAGGAGGAAGAATACAACATCCAGGCCAATGAGATATACCAGCAGATTCAGCAAGGCGACCACAAGGCCCAGATCCCACCACCCACACCTGAGGGCAACTTGCCTGGCACCAACGGCTCGCGTGGTCCTGTGAGTCAGCCCTTCGAGTTCCCGCCGTTTGGCAACCTTCCGCATGGCGGCATGTCGACGCAGAAGTGGGGCGGGACGCGACAGCGCAGCTCGTCTATGCTGTCCGGGTTCAGCGGCTTCACGGACGAGATTGACCTGCACGGACAGAACGGGTATCACCACCACGGCGGACAGAACGGAATCGACCGCAAAGGCAGTAGTGGATCGAGCGGACGGTCCGTCAGTGAAGGCATGGCCGGGCAGGGTGCGATCTCTCAGGGGCATAGCAGCGGGATTTCCTGGGGCTTGAATGCGCACAAGGGTAGCCCTGGGCCGGTGCGACCTGGGTCGACCGATTTTTACCGTCAGGGCCACGGGCACGGGCAGTGAAGTCGCAGCCAAAGCGTAGTGCAGGGATGGATAAGCAATGGAATGAGCCGTTTCGATTGAAGCGATGTGTCTGTGTTGTGCAATATCGGCGTGGCTTTTCGCTGGTGTTCTGCTCTGTTATGCGTAAGTTAGTATGTGTGACCTTTGATATGGGATGCACGACATGCAGCTGATCGGCATGAGGTCGGGCGTGTATTCTCGAGCCCCTCCATTGCCGCCGCCGCCGCTCCCGCCCGGGGATCGCGGTGTCAAGCTTTCAACGGCGAGATCCAACCGAACGGCAGTTGGGATGGAGGGGGAGGCGGAGGGGAAAGCGAAGAACTAGAAAGGGAGCAGGGAGATGTCGAGAAGGGCCCCAGGGTCGTCGAGCGGGGAACCTACCACCCTTGGGCCAATTCCATGGGACCAGATGATTATAGTTGATTGCGACCATTGGGAGAAGAAGAATCTCCATCTTCTCGACCAGCCACCATTTTCCCGACTTTCTGGCTCGACTGCGACACTTTTTGTGATTTCACCGCCCACTCTTCCTCATTATCCTTCAAATCGTCCAACTCTCTCTTCGCTGTTTGCGATTCTCTGTTCCCTTGCGTAGCGTGGTGATCTCGTGCAGATCCACTTCTGCTCCTTCGACTCCTTCGACTCCCATCTCCCTCTCCCTGACGATCTGCGGCTTTTTACTAACCACCGCCACCATATCTCTTTCTTCCACTTCCCCTCTTCAACATTGAAACCAGGATCTAGAGCAGCAGCACATAGCTCGTCATGTCCGACTCAATCACCGTCACGATATGCGGTGATGGCGGCTGTGGTGAGTTGATGTCCAGATGACCTTCACCAATCTTCCTAATGCTCCTCAGGTAAATCATCCCTCACCCTGCGAATTGTTCGTGGCGCCTGGACCCACGACTACGATCCCACCATCGAGGACAGCTATAGCGTCACACGCACAGTCGACGGCCGGGCTTTTTCTTTGGCCATCACCGACACTGCTGGGCAGGAGGAGTACAGATCCATGTTTTCCGCCAGCAACGTGCATTCGGACGCTTTCCTCCTCGTCTACAGCATCACCTCCCGCCAGAGCCTCGACATGCTCGACATGTGGTCGCGCATGGTGCTGGAAGAGTGCGAGAACAGGGCAGAGGATGGCCGTGTCTGGCCGGGCGTCATGGTCGTCGGCAACAAGTGCGATCTGGGCCGCGAGCGCGAGGTCAGCGCTTCAGAAGGACTCGAATGGGCGCGCTCGAGAGGATTCGGTTTCATGGAAACGAGTGCGCGCGAGTGCGTCAACGTGGAAGAGACGTTCAGTGGTGAGCACTCCTTGAAGTAAAGATTTGTCTGCGACATGCACATCTAACGCTCATGCAGCACTTGTCCGTCGAGTCGTCGAAGCCCGCCGCGCACACTCCACCGGCCAGCCTCGTCCGCTTCCCCCGACCAGTCCCTCTTACCTGCGGTCACCAAATCCTGACTCTGCTAGTTACATGACGGAGAAGACCGCTGCCAGTCCCCGAATTGGTACCTCCACATCCACGAATAGATTCCCCCAGCAGCAACAGAAACAGAAGGGCGGGTTCTTCAGGTCGCTCAGGTGCTGGTGAACGCCATATCCTCCTGTTACCAGTACTCGCGCACTCTGCCATCTTTCATACGGACACATTTATAATCATCATGGCAGTCGTCTGGCTCTCGCCGACTAGATTTTGTTCTCATCCTCTGTCTTAAAACACACACTTACCTCTTGCTATGAACCAATGGCAAGACACGAGCTCTAAAGATCCCCATTGAGCTCTCCATGGAGTCACGTCACAGCACTTCGTTCCTCTTCAAACGATAGACTATTGCATTGATATCGGCGTCGATGACCATCAGCTCGCTTTCTCAGCTGGCAAGCGAGACAGAACTTGTCAAAGACTATAAGTCCTAAGTGAGGACTCGGTCTAGCGATCCTCCATGGCTTCATAGCCGCTGCGGAGGTACTAGACATACGTAGATAGATTTGCTTCCAGATGCATATAGATGGTATATATATATATAATCAGCATTATTTCAATCGAGACGCGCACGAGCGCTGTACCCGCAGCTATATGCGGCGCGGATATAGAATCAATTCCCCCATTTTTCATTTGTATCGAGGCCTGTGACTTGCGTGTATGTCACGCTCGCTTGAACAATCGGGAACACTATAGAAAGTGTGCTCGGAAAAAGGGTACATCAAGATCCTGCTTTCGATTTCTCCTCCAGTGTTCTGATCTATTATCCACAATCTACGACCGCTCTTTTCCTTCCTTGACCATCATGTATACTGCCCCGGGAAAAAAAGGCGCCAGAACCTCACTCTGACTCTTGATATATTCCTATGTATCCGACACGAAACCCAATCCTCGACAGCATTCGTACACGCCATGACGGTGTCAGTGTCAATCAGATTGTCCCTCCAGCGGCACGTCCGCAGGAATAGATACCTTCAGGGATTGACCAGCCCGCGACGGACTGGCGCAGGTGCGGCTAGTATAGACGTTCTTGCGTCCTTCCGACGACGACGAGCGAGTACCTAATCCAGCTCTTCGTCGATATGGCTCCTCGCATCGGAGTAGATTGACGCGCCGTCTACGTCTCCTCCATGAGCGTGATGGCCATCGATGGAAAGCAACGCAGTCCTGGAGTGCAGGTCTGCTGTCCCGTCGTGTTGATGATGATGTTGCTGCGGCGGACTATGGTTTTGGACGGTTGATGATGGTCCATTGACCACGGGAGCGTGTTGGGTGGTTGCCGTCGTCGTTGTTGCCGTCGTCGTCGTCGCTGGTATCGATGAAGGATAAAAATTCAACGCGCCGTCCTTGCCGATGATGCCTGTTCTATCCCACAGACTGCGTGCGCGTACGTACGGGTCCAATCGCCAGTAGTTGTCTCTGAGACCATTGGCGAGTCTCTCCCTTTGACCGGCTGCCTCCTTGTCGTTCTCTCGGGCCCAAGCGAGGGTCAGGCGTTCGTACTCTTCCGATAAATTCCGCCGTTCCTCCAGAATCGCGTCTCGAGTCTTGTGATCGGACATGCGATCGTTCTCGCCAGGCACGGGCTCCAGATACTTGTACTCCCAGTTCTCGTCGCCACCGAGTTCCTTTAGCATGCGCGGCTGGTCGATGTATTTAGCCATTTCCGCTTCGTCCGAGACAAAGTGTATCTTGCTGGCGACCACAGGGTCAAGCCAGCCACGTATGATTTTCCATATACCTTGAAACACCCACGGGGCCTTGTATACCAGTATACTGCCCAATGACTCCGGATAATTGGCTTCGAAACATTTGATCATGAACTTGACAGGTGCGTAGTCCATGTTGGACAGGCCAAAGCCTGTCATGTCGAATATTATGGTCTGTCAATTCGCATTAGTGTATGGATCGGCTGTTTCGAGTCAGTGTCGCTTACAGCTGTATCGACAGGCGGCCGCAGCATCAGTCGCGCGGTCTCTATGACAAAGACGGTATACATCTCCAAGCTCTTCTCGGTCTCATTGCCTGGATGATGCAGCCTCGCCCTTACTATGGTAATCGGACGATTTTCCTTGTCCAGACCATGCACCATGCTCTTCCCCATGTGGAATTGCGACGTAAAATCGGCGGCATCCTTCTTCTCAGTGCCCGTGCCAGACCGGCTAATTTCCAGAAACCCAGCTTCGCCCTTGGCCACAAGTTCATCATCGACCTTCATATCCACACTCCGCCAATGGAAAGCGCTGATCATCATGACCAGCGCATCGTGAACGTCCCATTTCCTGGCACGCAAGAAGCGCAACAGAATGGCATCTGGATTGTCATTTTTGGTCATGTCCCAGAAGGAGCGGCGAATTGACTCCTTGCTCTGGCTGGCCAAGACACGTCGAAATTCTTTTGACAGACCATGCTTGTCATCGGCCATGTCGGACTCGGAGCCAATTTCTGGGGAGCCTTTCGGGGAGTGCCGACTAAGCCAGGACAGGCGACCTTTCTTTTTCGAGGGATTGGGCGATTCGCCGCCAGCTCCAAGACTGGGAGAAGAGGCGACCGAGCTAGGTCGGGAAATGGAAGGGCCATACTTGTCTGATTCGATGACGCCGAGCACTTCGTAGAGAGAAATCCACAGCTCCTTCAGTCTTAGCTCTTGTTCCGGGGTAAGATTGCCGGGCCGGCCCCCAGGTTGATCGAGAGCCATGTCTAGGAGGGTAACTTCGTCCTCAGCGCGTGACGTGTCTTGCTGGGGAGCTAGAGTCTCTTTGCAACTGGAGGGGGGATAGACGAATTCGCTAACAATATAGCCCGAGACCGAGGCGATGGTGAGAGCAATTAGAACAATCACAGGGTCGGTGCTGCTCTTGAGAGGGGTAAGATGGCGAATAGAGTTTGCTGGAGGAACAATGGCAGGAATGCGCCGAGGAGAGTGGATATGACGGAGAATGCGAGGTTCGAGGGAGGTGTGTGGGATGCGGAGAGGAAGAAGAAGTTTGCGCAGCAGAGACAGCGGGGGCCGTTGGCGCGAACGATACGAGGGAGAGCAGCCGGTGAAGAAAGTAGGAGTGTAGCGAGGCGATGTTGGAATCGATCGATATCCAACCGGCCGCATGGACAAGACTGGAGCAGATATGTATAGAAAGCGTGGTGGGCGGTAATAGTAGGCAGTCACTTAGGCGGGTCCAGAGAAGGGGAGAATGGCCAGAATCGGCGCTGCAGAGGCGGGGGCGGGCGATTATGTCATGCCCGGATTTCGAGCAGAAGAACGAAGAGCTGGTATGGACGGACGGATTGAGGCTCGGCAGCGGTGAATGCAGCCAATCTGGAAAAGATGCTGCCTGAGGAGAGAGGAATGGGACCAATAATGGAATTGCCTCGGTCGGTCTGGAACAGCACGAGGATAGGAGAATGAAGAAGAATAGCTGGAGCGTCGCGATCGGCCGAGACAACTGACACCTGCAGGTGTACAGTAGCGCGGAAAGAGTTGGATATCAATTTGAGCTGCGGCTTGCGACCGGTTTCTCCGCATTTTGCGAACCCGCTCTCGCCCCGTTTTTGTCGTTCTTGCTGCTCCGCCCCTCGCTCGCTTGCTCCCGCCGTATGCTCTTGCGAGCGCGTCCTGCCTCTCTCTCGGCGCGTCACGCTACAGCTTCGTACAACTCACCACAACGTATACACATACTCAATTCTCCCACAATGTCCACCACCGACCCCGCGCCACGCCAGCGCTCAACCTCGCGCACCCGCCGCCCACCAACGCGCCCCACGACCCCCCTCCGCCCACCATCGCGCACCAGCCTGCGCGCATCAACAAGCACAACACCCCAATCCTCCTCACTGAGCAGCACATCGCACCCGCTCGACGCGCTCGAGCCCGCCTTCGGAGAGCTATCAGACGGCATCGCGGACCTTGAAGCGAACATGCTGCACCTGTCCCTCTTACACGACTCCGTCTCGCGCTTCAACCAGCACTTCGCCGCTTTCCTGTACGGGCTGAACATGTCCGCCTTCTGCATCGATTTCCCGGAAGCGCCCGGCCCGGACGCGGTGAGGAGATTCGCGGCGAAGTACCGACAAAATGCGGCCAGGGAAGAGGCCGAGACGCCTCGGCGACGAGGTGGCGGCGGAGCCGATAGGGATGTCGATAATACCTTCCTCACTACGGATACGAGTTTTGTCAACGATCCGCCGGCCTCGGTCAGGGCGGCCAGGTTCGCGCCGGCACCTCCTCCTGCTGCTGCTGCCGCTGCTGCTCAAGGCAAGGCTCCTGCGGGGAGAGGTGCGGCCAAGGGACGGGGTGGGATTCCGACGAGAGGGGGTGCTGGTGCAGGACGAGGCACAGCTTCAAGTACGAGAGGCTCGGGGATTGGCAGAGGACGAGCCAGAGGAGTGAGGTGAGAGCATTCAGAGTCTGACGAGTCACGAATCATTCGCGAGACAATATACCCATCTAGATTTCTTTGGACAGAGTGAGGTGGGAGGATATGGATTATTAGGGCTTCTATACAATGTGGCAGCGACTGCCGATAACGCAGATAGTCCAAATAACGAATGGCATGAGGGGTATCGAGAAGCAACGCTACAACAAAAATCCCTTCTCGGAAACCCAGCTCACTACTGATGACAGGGTCGAGGGGTCGTACCGTTTTAGGAAAGCAGATAGTGTCGTTCAATTGTCGTGAAATAGAAATTAATGGACACGAGCCGCCTCTTTACGGACGGCCCAGCCTTTCAAGCCGTATAGGAATACGGTCCAGACCATTAGCAGGCAGGTGAACCCAATGGTGACGGTGAGCACGAACATGGCGTGCAGCGAATTGCGATCCAGCATCTTGATCACATCGCGGGTACTGGCCATAAACACCAGTCCACCACAGGTGAGGCAGAAGGCCGAGATCAGCTCTGTCGGAGGCCGCGAGGGATAGTACGAGGTCGGAGGCTTGAGGTACATCAGGATGTAGGTTGCGATGCGCGCGAGGGCGAAGCCAGTAAACAAGGTGCCCCATTGCTGGTGTACCATGGTCGAGGTCATGCTGTCTTGATGGTGCGAAGACATGAGGAGACCAAGCAGGAAGATGACTAGCGCCGGAAGTGGGTTCATGCTGGTATTGTAATTTTTCGGGGTCTGCCACTCGGTCTCCTGCATGTTCTTTGGCCCGGTCAGCTGCTCCACCTCTTCGCGTCGCATCTGCACACTTGCATTGAGCAAGGAGCGCATCTTTCTGCTTTCCACTGCCATGCCCAGCAAGCCGCCGCCGAAGAACATCACGGTGATGCTGATATGCTCCAAATCCATGGGGGACCAAGCCTTGCCCCAGCTAGTGAGATGCTCGAGGAATACGTTGCTAGCTCCGTACAGCCAAATGACAAAGCTTTCAACAAACTCCGCGGAAGGCAGACGCGCCGCAGTCTTGGAGACTAGAGGGTAGTCGGGATGCGCATTCCATGCCCAGCCGTAATCGGAGAAGGCACCCATCCAGCGGCCGAGAGTGAGTAGACCGTACCAGAAGAAAATGCCTCCCTTGACCCAGTGCGCCAGGCCATTCAACAGACCGTCCGATTTGAAGATGCCGCCCCAAGTAATGAAGCCAGTGGTCATAGCTAGAAACGCGAGGAGGAGCTGGAATCGCTCGAGTATAGCATGCGTGATGTTGACTGCATTGATCAGTCTCTCTGACCGAAGCTTTGGCATGCGCCTGGTGACGAAGCGATCGACCGTCGAGCTGTGCAGGAAGGAGTTATGCTCGTCGTCTTCATCCTCGTGCTCGTCCTTTTCCGGAGATGGGGGAAGCTCGGGCTTCTGCATGACCGAGTCGGAACTATGCGTGCGCGAACCCATGCTTGGGGAATCCTGCTCGGTGCCGTGTCCAGAGTCGCGCGACCAGCGATAGCTGTCCTGGAATGCATATCCACTCAACTGCTCATATTGAGCCATAGCCTGTGTGCTCACAGGATGACTGCCTCGTTCCAAGACGCTGGATTGCTTGGGTCGATGCAGCAGGTTAAGCAGGCCAAGCAAGGTCCAAGCTACAGCAATCCAGGTGACAGCCCAGCCGATTTTGTGATGCGAATTGTTCGGATAAAGGTCAGGTGTCTTCGCATCATACACGACACTGGTCAAAATGCCCACGGCATTGATCGCGAGGAACAGAAACTGTAAGGGAATTGCGAGTCGCGACTTGCCGATACTGACAAAGACAGCTGAACAAGTATGTTAGCGGATTGTCAAGCTGTCGGGGGTGGGGCTGGCTCACCTGCGGGCAAGACTATAGACCAGGCGAGGGTCATGAGTAGGATGTGGGCATACATCCAGCCCGCATAATCGGAGTGGTTGAAGTAGCTGATGGGTGTGTCGGCCATGGCGGCTGCCACTGAAGCTGACGTGTCTGTTTGGCCAGCACTCATATCAATAGACTCATTTTCGTTGCCATGGGCCACTACTGTGAAGGGAAAGGTTGCTAAGAATACCGCTTGAGGCAGCCAGGAGGAACGAGGGAGGACCATTGGTCTGCGAAAGATGCGTGTAGCTCTGATGGATACAGGATGCCAACTGATCTAATGATAGCAGGCTTGAAGTATCGGGGCGACCAATCTGAACGGGGATGCTCGCTACTGCTACGAAAGGCGCGAAATGATGAAGCAGAACGCTGACGGGGGGCAGTGTGCCAAGCTGCTATTCTGACGAGGCAGGAAGTGGGAAAGCGCGCAAGCACAGCGGACAATACAGGAAGTGTAGGATCGGTGGAAGGACTCACTCGAGGTCAGCGTGGTCGGGCGGGACCCGGTGCCTTTTAAACGGACGAACAAGATGATGAAGCAGCCGCCGGCGACATACCGCGGACAGCCTCGCGCCCTCGGGCCACTCGCGCAATCGCGGTCAAGCGAAGAGCCAAGCTGAAGCGGAACAAGGAGGCAAGTCGGCCGCGACGGTCCATACCTCAATCATTGGTAATCGGCAACAGTCGCCCTACCGATGACGCACCTTTGCTGACTTGGGGGATAATTTTTCGAGGGGTCTGATGTCTGGCACATGCAGCGACAACGACCATGTCCCGCCAGTTCCCGCCACTTCCGCCCGCAAGGAGCTCCCCCTCACCCCCTCTACACGCGCACGCGTGCCGGACTACAAGCGACAGAGCTCGCATCTACGAGCTCTCGCCGCCGAAGAGGGCCGAAGCAACATTGCGTCGCTGTCCCGACAACGCTCTCGTGTCCCGAGTCAGGCGTGTGGGCACACGGCGTGCGCCAGGTTCGCGGCCGACTGGACACGTCCTGCATGGGCTTCGCAGTCCCTGTGGCCTTCGACTTGTATGGCGGCCAGGTTGTTCGGCGACACGGCCGATGCCCTCGCGATTTCGAGGTCGGCCCTTGTGTTCAGCCACGGGCTTGATCAGCCATTACCAAAGCCGCTGGGGCGACACCGGCAGGATCTACAGGCGGCTGATGCAATGGAGTTGGGTTGCGCGAGGTGAGAGGCAGAGAAGATCGGAGGTTCGAGCATCAGGCAGCCAGCAATAAGCACAATGTCCCAATAAGGTTTCAGCCATTGCTTGTGCCGGAACTCCATGTGCCAGCCGGATCGGCCGCCCCCTATTACCTTTAATACGCCTCCAAATATACCCTCGCTGTCGCACTACGCTCGCGTCAGCTCAGCCTAGCCTAGCGAGCCGCTTTAATAAATCACAGAAACGGCCACAATTGATCAAGACATTTCCTTCGAGAAGTACTTGCTGTATATCTGCGATAGACTTGTCTGTCCTGGAACAGGGTCGCTTGATCGCGCACTACAAGCCTTGGCAGCCATCCGTGAGGTTCCGGCGCGTGTTGTGGTATAGACTCGCGGACCTTATCGCTCGGATTTAACAAACTCCCGATCTCTGACCGACTCGGGCTCTGCATCTCTTCTAGACCGATGACTCAAAAGCCTGACTTCCCTTTCCCCCTCTTCCGCTCGGCACGGCGTACTACTGCCCCCGACCTCACCGATACATCTCACCTCCTCGCTAACCTTCCGCCCCTCCCTGCCGTGTGCTCCCGGTCTGATCTTCAATCCGCCAGCAATGCTCGGCCACATGACCCAGGATGCTGCTAATTTCGAATGCTCGTTGTTCCACTCTAATGTTGAACGCGACATCCTTCGCCGACGTGGCACGCGCGTGGTGGCGACGCGTTCTTGTCGTGTCTATGCTCTTCACGAACAACACATCAATCCGCATCTAGGTTAGATGCCGTGACTTGAACAGCTTGTCTGGATATATAGATACCACATCGCAGGTCTCTCAAGTCTTCTCGATATGGTCGATGATACTTGTGCACTGCTGTCGAAGTTCCACGCTGCCTGCCACACCTTGCCATTGGTCCAGTAGTCGCGACACCGTTTCCCACTCCGAGTGGGCTTCTGGAATCCGCCCAGAGTTAATGAGCTTCTGGAGTCGGTCAGGTGTGCCAAGGACGTATCTGACCGCCTGTCTTTGGCGTTCCTTTGCTGTCTGAGCGTCTGCATCCATTACCGCCTTGTCAGCAGAGGGAATGGCTTCACTAGCACTAGACAGCGACTTTGCCCTGTCTGCAATATGGGATATTGCCGGCGTCAATGTTGCGAAAGCAGGCTTCAGAGGATCCATATTGCCACGCATCTGTTCCTGATCAGTGTTCCGCGCGAAAAGTAACATTCTTGAAATCTGACCTTGCGTATCGTTTCTGTGGCGCCAATGAGCTTCGAGTAGTTGTCGTATACCAATGCCTTGCGCTCGCCATCAAAGCCTCTGATGTCTCGCAGCAGACCAGCCTCCACCTTCATCAATCCCTCGAGCCCCTCCCTTTCCAGTACATCGCCCACGTACCGATGGGCGTCAAACCCCTGCCGGTCAATTTCTCCACGCGGAGATGTCAAGTCTTCAGTGGGGAGTGTGTCATTTGAGCCGGCAGCATCCGACTTTGCCACTGTCTTTAGTCCATAGAACTCCCGAAGCGCCGCGCGATTGCGTCGCTGACCGCCAGGCGCGCCAGGCGCATGTGTGTCAGGACGAACATTGACGTCTGTCGAGGTAGATGTCCGTCTTGACGAAAGTGTCAGTGATGGTCGAGGAGATGCAATCGTGGTCATTGTGTTATATGTGTAGGTCGTGATGCGAGCGAAAGGCAAGCTATATCCGCCACACCCATACTGCGAACGCTACCGCCAAGCCGATGGTCCAGCCCGCAAGGCGACAACCTCGACCACAAGAATATTAACCATTCTTTTCCGATCCTTGGTTTTATGGCAGACTCACCGGAGTTAAATCGGAGCCTCGCCCAATATCTCACGTCAAAAAACCTGCCCCCAGATGGTGCTTGGCTGTCTTCTTTCCTAGCCACGGCGAAGCTGACCACCCCACTACTCGCCCTACAGAAGTCTGTGGAATACCGTCTTCTGGCGTCAGATTTCACACACACCTTGGACAAAACCCGCATATCGGGATTGCCGCAAAATGCTATCGATGCCACGGTCAAAGAAAAGCAATTGCAGGATGCTGTTGTTTTCCAGCTTCTCGACATTGAAGACATCGGCCGACCACGATGGGCTCAGATCGAGCTGATCGAACAACACGAGCGTGGCGAGACCACTCGAGGACGCGAGATCATCCGTACTGTGCGCGACAGCGAGGACCGTGGACCTCAGCAACCAGAGCCTTCGCATGGCCCACACAAGATGCTTCTGCAGGATGCACATGGCACAAAGATCTACGCAGTCGAGCTCGTACCTATTCCTGGCGTGGGCCTGGGAATAGGTATCGGAGCTAAATTACTAGTACGTCGAGCGACAATTGCCAGGGGTCTGATGCTACTGGAGCCGAGCGGTGTGGAAGTGCTTGGTGGAAAAGTGACTGTTTGGGCGGAACAGTGGCAAAAGGACAGGAAGCAATCGCTCAAAACCAAACTCGACATGCCGACAGACAGTGGTGGGTAACTGTCTACTGTGCGTATCCACGGTAATTGCACACACACGCCCTATGTCCAAGGGGATTGTCTTGCCAATACAACATGTTTGCTTATTCCGGATTGCCTCGACGTAGAAGGCATATGCACCACCATATGTTCTTCACGCAAGTTAATTATGACATTCCTGTCCGACATAGGAGTCGAAGTGCATGACTGCAGTCACGAAATTTTCCAGTCAAGATCCACAATGATGCAAGACTAGGAGACATGCAGGAAATCGGTACAACTTCAGATACCAGCATTCCAGCTGGGTTTCTCCACAATATGGAAGTGATGAAAACTTTCCATCTAAAGAAGATATTGCGATTCATGGACGAATTGACTCCAATGTCGCTGTAGAAATAGCATAATCAAATTCGATTGAGTGAGCGCTTTGTCTGGTAAGCGCAAAGCATGTCGAATGGAAAAATAGTGAAGCCAGAAGCACAACGGCAGGGTATAGAGATACGGGCTGGCAACACGTGGGGTGCTTGAACGGCGGGCAAAAACAACAGCGGCGATGCGCAATGACGGAGCCGCCAAGCCTCCCGCACAAGGACGTCGCTCCACGGTCCACGGTTGATGCTCGGTGGCTCTCTTTACCACGTTCTACGCTCAGTGAACATCAACACTACCTTCTATACCCTTGACACCCTTGACAAAGTACGCGGATTCAGATGAACTTCAAGCCGTAACTTGGTTCCTAATAGAACGACCAGATTCCACTCAATTCACACCCGGAAATCATTCTTTCGCCCTGACCGACGTATTCCTCCTGTCGCACCCGCTTCGTATTGCAGACACCACCCTTGCCCATCATGTCTGCGCCAGAATTAGATCCCAAGTACGACGACTTTGATTTCCCGACCATCTCTGCCACCAACCAGCCCGGCCATGCTGGACATTTGACGAAAGCGCAGGAGGCTCAAGTGCATCAGTTACGGGCAATGCTTGAACAGGCTGGCTGCAAGGATCGACTGGACACCTTGACGCTGGTTCGTAGAGCCTCCAATGAGCGACTACATAAGTGCTGACAATCTGGCTCCAAGTTGCGATTTCTTCGCGCGAGAAAGTTTGATGTCAACCATTCCAAGCAAATGTCCGTCTTGACCCACAACAGAATTGGTAGACTCGACCACTGATGAGTCCAGGTTCCTTGATTGCGAGAAGTGGCGCAAAGAATTTGGTGGTGGCATTGACAACTTGCTGCAAACTTTCGATTTCTCTGCGGAGAAGAAGAAGCTCGCTCATCTCTATCCGCAATACTACCACGGCACTGACAAGGTAGGCCCAGGGTAACGGTCCAAAGCAGCTGCCGGCCAAGCTAACCCTGCTTGAACAGGACGGTCGACCCGTCTACATCGAGCAATTGGGCAACATCAATTTGACGGAAATGTACAAGATCACGACCGAGGAGCGCCTACTGTCCAACCTCGTTGTTGAATACGAGAAGGTCGCAGACCCAAGATTGCCTGCCTGCTCGCGTCGATCTGGTCACCTACTGGAGACCTGCTGCACAATCATGGACTTGAAAGGAGTCGGCCTGTCAAACGTCAGCCAGGTCTATGGGTACCTGCAGAAGGCTTCCGGCGTCTCGCAAAATTACTACCCTGAGCGTCTGGGCAAGCTGTACGTCATCAACGCTCCCTGGGGTTTCAGTACCGTCTTCAGCTTTGTGAAAAAATGGTTGGACCCCGTCACCGTCAACAAGATCCACATTTTGGGTGGAGGCTACCAATCGGAACTCCTAAAGCAAGTCGCCCCAGATAATTTGCCCAAGCAATTCGGCGGCCAATGCCAATGTCCCGGCGGCTGCGAAAACTCCGACAAAGGTCCCTGGCACGATGCAGAATTTGCACGTCCACCAAAGTGGCAGAAAAAGAAGGAGGGTGATGCTATTCAGAACACGACCTATGAATCCTCCACGACGGGAGGACAAGCACCTCTTGCAGCTGCTGGTGAGGGCGCAGCTCACGATGCAAAGCAACCAGCCGCCGCATAGAGCATATTCTGCTATTCGGTGTTTCTTTTCAACAATCAATCACGGAGCATTTCTGGGGTGGCATCACAGAGGCAACGCATGAGGGAGTAGAATATGGCGGCAGACACGTGGGAATGTGGCGTTGAGAGAGGAGCAAACGAGAAGAGCAACAAAGAAGTGGGGAGAAGGCGGGCAGCGCAATCGACGAGATTTGTCCCCGTAGAGCCCAGTTCTAGATTCCCATTATAAGCGTTTTCGTTCGTTTGGATGCACGGGATGCTTTATTTCATGTTTTGTACAGACATCCCCTCTGGTCCACGGGGAAGACGACCGTATCCGTTCACCCAGGAAACCCAGCACGCGCAACTTTTCTCGCCCTCCCTTCACGACGACCATGATTCGCCCCTCTAGCCTTACCAGCCTCCTTCCTCTGGCGCGCAACCTGCGTCCCCGGATCCGCAGGCCGACCAGTCAAATCCCCCCTCCCCCTTCCCCCTCTACCACGTCCCCTACCCCGTCCTCTACCACGCATACTAGGCCCCGGACGACCCTCTCCGTCGTCCTCGCTGTGGTCCCCATCGTCTCCGTCGCGCCACGCCGTCCGCTCAATAGCATTCTGCACCCCGTCCGAGGCCGCGAGCCGTGTTTCCAATCTACGAACCCGGCGCGGGTCGCGGACCAGCATCGCCGCCCAGCCTTCGAGCGCTTCGTCCGTCATCCCTGTCTGGTCGCGGAGCGCTGCTCGTGCAGGGCTGCGGCGCGTGAGTGCTGCGCGGAAGAAGATGTCTGGCGAGGATTGGAAGGTTTTGAAGAGTAGGTCCTCGTGGGGTATGGTTGTGTCGGGGGTTGTGGTGGGTTTATGAGAGCCGTGGGGGGTCTCGTCTGAGGGCTGTGAGTGGTCGACTGTCCCGCCTACGTCGTCTGCGTCGTAAGTGTCGTCTCGCTCATCGTCGTCTGAATCGAATGCGGCGAGAGCGGCGAGGATGGAGGCTTTGTTCTCCGCTGTACGAGGCTGTGTGAGAATGGTATCCGTAGTGTTCTTGTGGCCACGGTGAAGCTGCGCATCGGAAATTGCGAGGCGATCGAATTCGTCGTCGTCGAATACGTTTCGTCTGGATGGCGGATGTATTGGTGGCGAGTCAGGGATGAGGCTATCTATTGCTGATTGGGAGGCTGGATCGGTGTGGTGGTCACTTGATAGCTGTAGACTCCGATCAATTGACGCAAGGTCTGGTGGTAATGAGTCCTCCAGAAGATGAGATGTGACCAGCTCGACGTCTTCCGCATAAGCGTCGAGGAGTCGAGCTACGAATCCTGACCCCAAATCGGGGAACAAGTCCTGGATTTGAGAGATCTTGGACAAGAGGTGTACGTGATGATCACTCTGAGATGTGTTTTCAGCTGGAGCTTTGCCTTTGCCTGTGCGACTACTCTTCGTCGTCCTTGTTCGTCTCACTGACTGTTGCTTGAAAGCTTGCAACGCCGCAGCCAGGGTCCGAGCCCGTTCCAAACCTTTCTCACCTGGCTGACCTGCCAGTTTTGTGAGAAGAGGCGTATTTGTCACCAAGTCCGCAAGCAACGTTGGTCGGTCTCTTTCCTTCTCACCCTGCGTCTTGAGACCATACAAATGATCAATCATGGCTGACCTGTTGGAGATCTCGGGTCGCGTTAGGGAGATTAGAGCCAAGTATGCCACTGCCACGATTGATTCCTTGATAAGGTCGCCACCTTTTCTATATCCCATCTCGAGAGCATCCAGAAATTCCGAGCCCTCTGCCATAAACGCCGCAGCCTGAGGTAGAGAATGAAGTAAAGGCGCGAGATTCCTCAGAGTAGCATTGGTCGGATTAGGGTCTTGAGACTCCAAAGTCACTGTAAGAGTCGATCTCACATCGCCGAGGGACTTTCTTAGCTCAGAATCGTGTCGTTTCCATAGCATGGTCATTGTCGTGGCCAGGCTTCTTGACTTGAGATGTGCATGGCAGAAATGGCCCAGGAAGCCCCAGGTAAGCAAGCTAGAGACGTCATAGATCGACTCGGATAACAACCTGTGCGTGAGGAGGAAAGTCTGCCGTTGAAGGCGATCTGCACTCTGGCCAGCGTGTGCTGCATTCTGCCTTGGACTGCTGTAGACTTGTAGATAATACGATTTGAGGAAATCTTGTAAAAATGTGTTCGAGGCACAGGCTTCTGAAAAAGCTTCTGATGTAGCACGCAGATATATCTCAGCAAGATCTCCGAACGCTGTCAGGAACGCATCCCATTCCGAAGCCCCAAGGTGCTGTTGTATGGTAACTGGAGGGTATGAGGTGAATGGTGGTAGTGGTCCGTTGTAGCCTGGGATTGTAGCCCCTTGACGATGTGTTGGCATTTTACCACTACGAACGACTCGTTTAAAGCAATATTCTCAAGACATGACAAATTTCCTAAATATTTTTGTGTGATGAGTAGTCGAAATACATCTATGACTGAGAGACCGATATTTCCTCTTTCGGACTAGTGCGAAATGTTGCGGGCGAAATGCTTGGCACGCACGGAACTCCTAAAATATTCCTCTCCGCCTTCACGATTTCTATACCTTCAAGCGCCAGTCTCAATACCGCCGCCACCAGTCATCACTTTGCCGGACCCGTTTTCGTCCGAGTCGTGATTGGAATCTATTTCTCTATACAACAACTCCAACAGTCAAGTCCAACCTCTCCCGGTCGCCATGTCTTTCCAGGACCAGAAGAAATCGCAGCTCGATGCGCCCAAGATCCACAAGATCCGCATCACCCTCACCTCGCGCAAGGTGCAGTCCCTCGAGAAGGTCTGCAGCGAGCTGATCGAGCGCGCCAAGACCAAGGACCTGCGCGTCAAGGGCCCCGTTCGCCTTCCGACCAAGAATCTCAAGGTCACTACCCGCAAGACCCCCAACGGTGAGGGTTCCAAGACCTGGGATACCTTTGAGATGAGGATCCACAAGCGCCTCATTGAGTGAGTCTTGTCACAAGATCTGGAGTGTGGGAGTCGCGCTGACATGAATATAGCCTGAACGCCCCCACCGAGGTCGTCAAGCAGATCATCATCAACATCGAGGCCGGTGTTGAGGTCGAGGTCACCATTGCTGCTTAGATGCAGGCCTGGAAGAAATCAGAACGACGGTAGACAAGGATAGACAGTAGGAGTCATCCGTAACAGCATTCAGACAATCAAATATGTTGCGGACCACGAAACCATGTGTGAACGGTGTATACTGCCCTCGATGCACTTATGTCACTGCGAGAGAGGGAATTCATGGTTGTGAAAGCAACATCGTTTGCTTGGAAAAGGGTCTCTTGAGAGTGCCGTGATGCAAGTCTACGTAACAAAACACAGTCTATTTGTAGAAGTCGAACTTGTCCGCTTCGCTTCCACCCTTGACTTGACTCGTGTATGCATCCTCCAAGTCTTGCTGGATGATGTTGTACCTGTTCTTTCGTACCGCTCTCAATCCAGCCTCTTGCATGATCGCTGCGATGACAGCCCCGCTCAGAGGATCGTTCCTGACAATCAAGCTGTCGAGATCAACCTCCGGGCTGAGACTCATCTTACTCGCGATTGTCGAGAAAATCAACCTTCGCTCACGCCTGTCTCTCAAGCTCGGGAATTCAATCTTTCTGTCCAAACGACCAGGGCGCAACAGCGCGGGGTCCAAAGTGTCAGCTCGGTTGGTGGCCATAATAACCTTGACGTTGCTGGTCTGATCGAAACCATCCATTTGGTTGAGAAGCTCCAGCAGAATTCGTTGCACCTCTCTGTCTGCGCCAGTCTGAGCATCGAATCGCTTGGTAGCGATAGCGTCGATTTCGTCGATGAATATGATTGCGGGGCTGTTTTCTCGTGCCATGCGGAAGACGTCACGAACCATACGTGGTCCTTCACCAAGGTATTTCTGCACAAACTCCGAGCCTACCACGCGAATGAATGAGGCTGTCGTGCTGTTCGCTACCGCCTTGACAAGCATAGTTTTGCCGGTGCCCGGCGGTCCGTAAAGCAGCACGCCGCGTGGGGGATCGATACCTGATAGTGGTCAGTCGCTGGTCAGAAATGGTTATGGTACCGATGCTTACCGATTTGGTGATAGAGATCGAAATGTGTAAGGGGGAGTTCCACTGCCTCCCGGATTTCTTGTTTCTGCATATCCAAACCACCAACATCCGCATATGTGACATCCGGTTTCTCATCCGCGCCTAGCATGGCAATCGTCGAGTCGGACTCAGGCGGAAGAATGTCAACCAGCGAGTTCGAATGACGATGAAGCGCAACCGAGGAGGACGGCTTCAGAAGTTCGCGGTCCAAGGTGGACAGGATTCTGACCACATAGTTGGAACCCGTCGATGACTGAACGATGCCGGTGTTTTGATCGATGGCTTCCATGAACTGGCCGATCACAAGAGGCACGCTTTGTATTCTCTTGATCTCCTCCTGTGCTCGAACCAGCTCGCGCTTGAGGCTCCTCTGCTCATCCTTGATGTATTCTTCCTGCAGATTGATGTACTCCAACTGCCTTTGCAATCGCTTGAACTGTTGATATTGATCATCTGTGTCTTGACCGAAACCCTCCAGCGAGTCGATGTTCGGTATTGAGGATGGGATCTGGCGCTTGTGTGGAGCAGGGGTATTTGCTGGGTTCTCGACAGCGGCGTCCGCCATTACGAGGCTTCTTTAGATGGGCGCGGTCGTTTGCGAGAATAGTGTCGGCCGCGTTCTCCTCGATGATGGGCGAAGTAGGGTGTGGTTGTTATTCAGTCAAAAGATGATGTGACGTTGGTCAGGCGCGAAGCTCGGATGTTTGCTGAATGGCGGGTGAAGCTTCACAGACGGGCGCCGCGATCACGTGCCTTCGTGTCTCCAAGAATATCTCGATATGCATATGTCCTGACCCTATATGGTTATTCTTCCCTATATGGTTATTCTTGCACGGCCGGAAAGCTTGAAGGAAGCACTACATAGATTTCGCTGGTGGGAGTTCCATCAAGCTTGACTTTAATACAAAGGACTACTCCCATGCTTCGCCGGAGCATCACAAACGCTCGAAAAGCTTTACTAAGACTCGGAACATGAACTGCTTTTTTACGGCTTTGTCTATTTGCCCTTTCGGACCCAGCCCTCAACAGACTCTCGCACTTCTTGCACTTTGTCCTCGGCCATTGCAAGGCCCATCAGGCTATGCGCTTTGCCGGTCTCGATGAAGTGTGTAATGGATTGCCTAGCCCGCAAGTGATTGTCACGGATGACTGGGTATCGCTCTTCATACGTCCGAATAAGATCCCCCACATTGCGGGTCGTTATAGGCAAAACATAGTTTGCAGTCGTGACCCCAGTCACGACCGGCACTGTGGCCCGAAGTAGGATGTTACGGTTCCTCGTGATTATAGAGCCTGCCATAGCCGCCACGAGTACGTAGACGGCACCAGGAATGACCTTCTCATTTGAGCCCCTCGGTGGAGCCAGCGAAGCAATCGTGCTTGTAAAGCTAGATTCCAGCTGCAGAAAACGAGTCATGGCATTGTTCACGCCGTCTTCCGCACTGGCTGCATATTTGTGCAAGAACAGTCGAGTTTCTTTGATCTGCTCTGCCAACCGGGCGGTTGGTGTGGGTCTCGAAGGAGCTGCTGTGGTAGGCGCAGTGGGAGCTATCGTAGTTTCGTGGACGGCTTGTGGTGCGGTGCGGGCATCCAACGGCGTGTCATAGATAGGTTTCCGCTATGCAGAATGAGCGACCGCAGTATAGAAGACTGTGCTGCTGGGCTTACTGTCAATCGCGACTCCTCAGGACTATCGGCGAAGGCCGCTCGACTAGGGTAGAGAGCGAAGCCGGCAGTCAAGGCTGCTAATGGCACGGCGCGCTATCGGCTTCAATTAGTCCAATGGCACCGCGATGGTGTTCTGTAGTCCTTGCGACTCACCTGCCGCAGCAATGGCGCGAATGCCATGGTGCGTCTTGAGTAGATAGATGTCGTGGACAGACCTCCGAGATTTGAAGTCTGTATAGACTTGATGCGCTTCGGAGAACTTCGGATGCCAAGACCTCGATTCGCCGCGGTCTTCCTCTCACATGATCGATTACAAGTCTATTGTATTTTATTGTTATTTTTTGCGGTCATGCTAAAGACTATAATACGACAAGGCTGGGTTTGCTCGAGATGTGCTCGGCAGGGGCGCGCCTTGTCGACAGCGGTGGCACAGCATCTATCGCCACGTTCTTTGCCCGCGTCACACAGCAAATCGGGTGTTTCTCAGGATGATGAGGTTCTCAAGCAAATATTTGATTCTCAGTCCGTCTGGAAAGAGTTTGCGTCGCGGACTATCTCGAAGCAAGAAGGATCCGCGGGTCTCTTCCGTAACCGATATCTCACGCGACCTGAGGGATTTCAACAATATGCTTCCGCCACACTGAGCAAATGCCAGAAATTGGTAGACAAAGTGTCCTCCTACAATTCCATCGAGCAGTACCGAAGCATTGTCAAGGATCTTGATCGGCTCAGCGATCTTCTATGTCGTGTCATTGATTTGTGCGAATTCGTGCGTTCGACACATCCCGATCAAAAATTCCAGGATGCCGCCACACAAGCGTACATGATGATGTTCCAGTACATGAACATTCTCAACACAACCCCAGCTCTGGACCGACAACTCCAAAAAGCCTTATCAATACCAGATGTCACAAGTCATTGGACTGAGCAGGAAAGGGTTGTCGCTAGCATCCTATCGCGGGACTTCTCCAAATCCGCCATCGACTTGCCCGAGAAAGACCGGCAGCAGTTCGTCAATATATCAGATGCTGTCAGCCAGGTGGGCTCTGAATTTATGGATGGTATGGAAGCTGCCAAACATACGATCCAGTTTCCGAGCAGTAAAATGAAAGGGATGGACCCGACAGTCGTTCGGCAACTGACTCGCTGGGGAACTGTATTCTTGCCAACAATAGGAATGCCCGCTAATCTTGCATTGCGCTCCGTTGAAGACCCAGAGGTCCGGCGCGAGATCTATATGGCAAATCGAACGGCTTCGACGGCCACCGTGAAACAGCTCGAAAAGATGTTGGGGCTCAGAGCAAACCTGGCAGAGCTCTCGGGATTCGACTCATACTCTCATATGGCGCTGTCAGACAAGATGGCGAAAAGCCCCGAAGCCGTCAACAAATTCTTGAAGGCGTTATATGAGCAGAACTCATCACGATCGAAGCTTGAACTGGATGAATTACTCGATATGAAGCGTGCGGATGCAAGGTCAAATGACTTCCCTGGCGTCGTCAATGCCTGGGATCGGGAGTACTATACGACTCGTGTGCTTTCCTCGATGGAGTATCGTTCGAGAAGTGACCACCTGTCTTCCTACTTCTCATTAGGGACTGTAATGCAGGGCTTGTCTCGGCTCTTTCACCGATTGTACGGTATTCGACTTGTGCCAAAGACGACGCTCCACGGGGAGACGTGGAACTCTGATGTACGGCGCTTAGATGTGATTGACGATCAAGAAGGGCACATTGCTGTCATCTATTGCGATCTGTTCCAGAGAGCTGGCAAAAGTCCGAATCCGGCTCACTTCACTGTTCGTTGTTCCAGACGTATCTCGGACGAGGAATTGGCAGAGGACGATGGCATTCATCATAGCACGGATGGCGTTGGCCTTGATGCCGTCAACGATGGCTTTGCTGTAGGTCAACGTCGTGGGTCAAAAGGATCTGAGCTCTTCCAACTTCCAACCATCGCCTTGATATGTGATTTTGCGTTCCAACAAGCTTCACAATCTTCGTCCACTCGACCTGCTTTACTATCTTTTCGGGAAGTTCAGACGCTTTTTCATGAGATGGGGCATGCGTTGCATTCAATCTGCGGACGAACCGTGCTGCAGAATGTTTCTGGCACACGATGCGCAACTGACTTCGCCGAACTCCCTTCTGTCTTGATGGAGCATTTTGCAAGCGCGCCAGAAGTGCTCGGCCTCTATGCGAGGCACTGGGAAACTGGTGCCGCTCTGGATCCTTCATTGGTAAAAGAACGTCTCGATATCGAGAAGCGAATGCATGGCGCCGAAGTGGAAGGCCAAATATTAATGTCTATGTTAGATCAAGCATATCATTCTGGCAATCTGACGAAGTCGACATCGGAATTTAGCTCGACAAGTGTGTATCATGATATATGGAATAAATACAGCTCGGTTTCGGAACCTTCGGGAACCACATGGCAAGGATTCTTCGGCCATCTTGTAGGATATGGAGCAACATATTATGCATATTTGTTCGATAGAGTCATTGCCGGCAAAGTTTGGGAGGATGTATTCCAGCGACGGAGGAATGGTGCCATCGATGAGAGAGCTGGTCGCCTGTTCAGAGAGGAGGTACTGCAATGGGGAGGGGGTCGTGACGGTTGGCGATGCATCGCAGGAGTCCTAGGGGACAGAGATGGTGTTCTGGCTGAAGGCAAGGATGGGGCGATGGAGATTGTTGGCCAATGGGGATTGAAATAGGCGATTTCAGCTCGTATGTGGGTTTACGATCTTAGTAGATCAGTTTAGAAAGCACATCTCTGTCGGTTCCAATAGAGACAACAATTTTTTGCCACGCCGACATATGACCATGTTGATGCGAGAGGCGAAAAGTGAAAGTAAAAACCGCGGCTTGGCGGTTGTGCGAACATCACGACAGCGTCACTGAAGAGCTACAATTTTTATTGTTTATTACATTGACGAAAGTTTCATACTAGTGACAGAAATTTTCGACGATCTTCTCTTGTGCTACTCGGGCAATAGTTTAAGAAACACCATGGACGACAACAAGAAACGAAAAGCTCCTGGAGCGGAAGATCAGGCAAACAAAAAGTCCAAAGTAAGCATTTCGCTCTCTCAGCACGATTCATGATACACGGCTTTGCGAGGGTTGTACAAACATACTGATCTAATCTCGTTCAAGAAGTCATGGTATTCCCACTCATCCAAGGTCGAAGAGCGTTCGATCAAACCAGGAGACAGTGGCATTTGGGTCACGTGCCACAGAGGCAAGGAGCGCAAGTGCATAGGAGAATTACGAGATCTCTTTGCAGAGGTGAGTTTAACTGTAACTGCTTG
This sequence comes from Dothideomycetidae sp. 11243, assembly GCA_000836255.1. Lineage (NCBI taxonomy): Eukaryota > Fungi > Ascomycota > Dothideomycetes > Dothideomycetidae sp. 11243. The sequence goes on along the minus strand of DF938581.1, from coordinate 559,745 downwards.
GGATGCCAACCTTGACGAACGGAAAGTTCACAAATGGGGAAGATCACGAGACGAAGGCAGGAGACGCTACAGAATTGAACGGCACGGCCTTCAGTGTAGATGACATCGAGAAGGACATCAGAAGCGAAATTGCAGACATAAGAAAGCCTGCGAAAAACAGCCCTATCACTCCTATTTGGACGGACGTGCCCTGCCGTAAGTCGATTCGCTTTTGTCAACTGATCACGTACTGACGAAGAAGTGGTCTTCTTTCGGACATCTGCACCCGTTGATCCTGTGACTTTGGTGCAGGAGGTGATGCGCAATGCCGCCAAAGACCCGACCAGGAAGCGCACAAGATGCACGCAGCGCTTTACTCCAAATTCTGTACTTGGGTATGCGTCCGAAGAGGGCCTTGACCAGGTGGCGAGAGAGGTACTGGCTCCGCACTTTCACACCGATCTCGTTGTGCCGAAGAAGGTGAACGCCCTTCGATGATAGTAAGACAAGCAGAAGATAACGATGAAGCAGTTCGCAATCCGTCCCACCATGCGGAATCACAGCACCATGAAGAGGGACGATATCATAAAGCAAGTTGCCTCTATTGTGGGGACGGGACACAGTGTCGATCTGAAGAACTACGATCTTTTGATTCTAGTCGACGTGGTAAAGGCGAGTGATGCGCTACGAAACCCGCCTATCACAAGCTAACTGCGTCCAGAACGTCTGCGGGGTTTGCGTTGTGGACGCAGAGTATGACAGGTTGAAGCGATATAATCTGCAGGAGATTTTCGAGCCTAGCCGACAGGAGCAGCAGTATCAAGGTAACCCTGAATAGGTCGGCGAACGTGGAAGGATCTATGGCTTCTTAGCACCAGCGAGTGATTTTCCACGCCTCCAAATTCGATGAATAGATCCTCCACGAAGACCGCTCGGTCTGGCTTTCTCCTACTTGTGCAAACTTGTTCAGTTGATTGCGTAAGTATTCGACTTTGCGGTCTAGACGGGGATGGACAGGGGATAAGAGGGCTGCCGGTACGCATGGAGCATGTCCTATCTACTAAACCGCCTCGGCCTTTCACGAGACTCGCGGAAATTTTTTTTACATCATGTCTCAATGATACGTTCGATGTCAGCTTTCCCTCATTCTAGAAGGTTATGGTCGTTGATCAACTGTCGACGCCAGAATCTTCAAGGTTCAGTTAGCGCCGCCGTTACACATGGCACGTTTGAAGTATGCGACTTTCGCACCTTGGCCATAATAAACAATGGCTAATCATAATTAATGGGATGTTCCCAGCCTGTGAGCTTTGGGAATATCTGCTCAGCGCTCAGCATCAATCGCAATAAAAGACTCCATGATTAATTTTCTGGCGCTGGTATTATTGGTTGTGCTGGGCTGCAACGATGCTGTTGCTGCATCCAGTGCTTCGCCAAAGTGCTCTGCCCAGGATGTTGCCCTGGTGAAGTCTTCGGCCACGCACCCGGTATACTTTTGCAGCTTTTATTTGTCGCAGTGAGTACAGGCATGGTTGTCAGTCATGGGGGCTCGAGGCTTACAGTATTATAGTTTCCGGACTCGTACACCATTTGCTTCTCTTACTGTGGAACGCACAACGAGAGCATGCCAGTGTCTGGGCGCATCGTCAATACCCGGCTGCCATCGAATTGCTCCCTATGCCTCCCCAACGCGAGGTGGGGAGTGCAATACGGCAGCCATGTCTTGGGTCAACAAGGAATTTAGCGATCCGGCTGCTTTTTGCTTGTTCTTTCGGCAATGGTCCTAGTGAGTCTGCACCAAGTTATATATCGTATATTGGAGCTGATGTGAAGGCAGCCAATATAGCACCTCGCCTGTCAAGGGCCTCACTGTTCCGGAGGTCTCGAATGCTTGTGTCTGCATCGCCAAGAATCTTAGGCCTGATCCTACCATGCCGTTATGTTCCTCAGCAGGCCCAAAATCGCTGCAGACTGATACTAACGCATGGCCATTCTGCCGAAGTGTACTCCACGTCCGCACCGTCACTGCTACACACCATGTCACCACTACGCCTGTGGTCACAGACACTATCACGAGCGCGACAACCGTCCTGGAAACGACAACGGTTGTCGCACCTGCAATATCGCTGGTCCTTACGACTTCAACATCGAGCCTCCCTACTGGAGAATACCCAAAGGTCACCTGTGGGAATGGTCCTTCTGAAGTCAAGAAACGAGGCCTGCCGGTACCCGCTGATGATTCAGGCCCATTGCCGACGCCTTCTTATTTGCATGGTGACTCGGCGACATTCATCACGTCTGCATGCAAGTGCATTACCGATCTCCCGACAATCACAACTACGGTGGAGAAGACCGTGGTCGCATCGACGTCAACGGTCACTGTGCATACGTCTATCACGATCTCTGATGTGGTCGATGTGACATCTTTATCCGGCACGATCGTGGAAACGTCGACCGTGACTGTGAGTCCTGTGGCTGCGCCCACCCATTTTGCGGACTATACCACAAACCTAGGCTACGACTTCAACGTATTCGCAAACTACTCGCTCACTTACAACGAGACCGATGTATTCGCAAGTTGCACATGTAATGGTCAGGACAATTGTGTCTTGGTCAGTCCGGTAGCATATACCCATTCGTGCGGCAGCTACCAAGACTGTGACACCATTTGTGGGCAAGTGGACGAGATTCAACGACGGAATCAGACCGCCGACGCAAGTCATTGCCAGGGAACGCTGTATGATCCCGACAAGGGCGCATGCATCCTATTTGGGGGCATCAATCCACTCATAGATTTCAATAGCTGCGCTGTGATGAGCGACACGAACGTGATTATATCTGGTGGGGCTGGAATATCATCACGCTGATCGATAGGTTTAGGAGGTTGTACATCCAGCTATTTGTAGATAACGTCAAGTGAAGAATAATGCCACAAACGGCAAAGTGTTCGTACCGGTGACGACGTAGTCATTAGCTGTGGTGGACTGGCAAGCCTTAAAAACAGATTCATTCCTGGGACTTTATTAGTGCAACGCTGGTGCTGTCGTGTCAGCAGATGGCACCTTCGCACATGTCCCACGGTCTAAAATACCAGGATCTGCATTGTCGTGTTCACCCTTGCTGTTTCTTCACTTTGATTGACCAAGGAAAGCCACAGCTGTATCTGGCAACATTCAACCAAAAGGAGTAGAATAAAAGAAAGGGGGCATGTCTATCCTCCCGCATCCGTCCAATGGCATGATGCTTACGGGTCTCAGTTTTTGTGGCGTTTTCACGTCCCGCCCGTTTTGACTATTTTATCAGCATTTAATCACACTCATGTCAGGTTCAGGCCTCATCTATCGAACATCGACAGGCAGTCGCTTGTCGGATCATGCGGGCTCGGGCCATCTGCGTCTGATATTCTCCAGCTCTACGCCGTCGTTGTTGTTCGCAGTCCGCCCGCAGAGATCCGGTCCAAAATGACTATCTGAAGCACGCTAATCGGATGCTACTGGAGAACTGATTAATATTTAATAGCTGAACAGCGTATCTACTACACGTCGACAGGCCTTTGGCATTCCGGACCTGCAAGGGCAAGGCACCCTGCGGGCTCCATAGCCCGAATCACGTCGCTATCCAAACTCCTCCATGGTCGGGATAACCCACAGCACCGTCCATCATGCTCAATGTTTCCGCACTCTGGTCTGCGCCGCAGATCAACCCCATCAATCACAAAGCACTTTCAATTCCGGTCCTGAATCCAGTGAACAAGTACGGTCGCGTATTCTTCTTCTCATGGTTTTCATTCTTCGTCGCTTTCTGGTCTTGGTATGCGTTCCCACCACTTCTCTCGGATGTCATCGCTGGAGACTTGAAAGTGTCAAAGACTAATGTTGTCGCCAATTCAAACGTTATTGCGTTGACCGCCACGTGAGTGTTGCACTTTATCAAATTGCCAGACTGGCACGCTGATGTGAAACAGCCTAGTTGTGCGCCTTATAGCTGGCCCTTGCTGCGATCGCTATGGCCCGCGACTGACATTTGCTGGATGTTTACTGGCAGGAGCTATACCCACTTTCCTCGCAGGCACGATCAGCAATGCCGCCGGCCTCTACACCATCCGCTTCTTTATTGGCATTCTTGGGGCAAGCTTCGTCCCGTGCCAGGTCTGGACGACAGGCTTCTTTGACAAGGATGTCGTCGGCACTGCCAACAGCTTGACCGCTGGCTTGGGGAATGCGGGAGGAGGCGTGACCTATTTCCTCATGCCTGCCATCTACAATTCGCTCCATGACCGGCGTCATCTCTCAACTCATGTCGCTTGGCGCGTTTCATTCGTCATTCCGGGCATTATCATCACATGCACTGCCCTCGCGCTTTTGCTTTGCTGTCCTGATTCGCCGACTGGGAAGTGGGCAGACCGTCATCGAGCTGTAGAGCACAACCTCCAATCTCACCATATTGATGGCCGTGTCGTTCCCGCTCCCACTCGCGCAGGCAACATCCCGACGATCGACCGGACACCATCTCATAGCGAAGTCGATGGTGATTCTGACAACAAGACCGAGAATGCCCAAGACAGTAGCTTTGCAGAGGATGAGGCTCATTTGGGCGAACATCAAATGCTGGTGACCGCACAGAGTGAGGTGATACAGGCACCTACCCGGCGGGAAGCTATGCACGTTGTGCTCTCTCTCCCGACTTTGGTCACAGCCGCCTGCTATTTCTGTACTTTTGGGACCGAGTTGTCGGTCAACTCATGTCTCGGAATGTACTATAAGAAGAACTTCCCTCATCTTTCGCTGCAACAATCCGGAAACTATGCCGCCATCTTTGGTATATTGAATGCCGTCCTGAGGCCACTTGGGTAAGCATGTCAACCATCACTGCATCCTCGATACACGATTGACGATTCTCAGTGGCGCATTGTCAGATGTTGCTTATAGAAAGACAGGCAGTGTCTGGTCGAAGAAGATTCTACTGCACGTCTACTGCGTTTTGACGGGAGTCTTCTGCATCGTCATCGGTGTCACCGACTCGAAACACAAAGCCACTCTAGTCGGACTGATCAGCGGTGGTCTGGCGTTCTTCATGGAAGGCGCCAATGGTATGGACTATTCACTTGTCCCACACGTACATCCGCATGCGAATGGGATCGTATCCGGCGTGACTGGGGCAGCTGGCAATCTTGGAGGTATCGTCTTCGCCATTGTCTTTCGGTACAACGGCACAGAGTACGGCAAAGCGTTCTGGATTATCGGAACAGTGATCATTGGCGTGCAGATTGCCATTTGTTGGATTAGACCGGTGCCTAACGGACAGCCATCAGGGTGTCGGTAGCCTGGGTTGATCATATTCGACATTACTTGTTTTGGAGACGTCCCCTAGACGGCTTGATGTTTAATGATAGACCTAGTACACACTTCTATAGATACGTGAATGTGCAGGAATACCCAAATCTCATGAGATATACAACACATTAACTTGGCCGTGCTTCAGTAGACGATCACAGTAGCCTTGTATGGCCACCAACCCTAACCCTGACTGCTATTCGGCTAAGTCGGGCTTTGGGCTTCGTAGCGCGGCCCATAAAACTATCCCGACGACATGTTTCTGTCACCGCATCTGACGTCTCTCGGGAATTGCAACTCTCGACCATAAGGATATTCGACAGACCTGTCACCCTTACAGTCCGTCACTCGACACCTGCCAATTCCTCACCAGCAGACTGTCCCGCAACAATAAAATCTACCCCGCCCCCACCATGCCAGCAACAGAAGGCGCGCCGGCCCACGGCTCGCCCTCCGACCTCCTCCCACCAAGCTGGAAGACGCAGATCCCGCAGTGGCTCGCGGAAGACACGCCCTCGTTCGACTACGGGGGCTTTGTAGTCGGTTCCGGCCCCGCAGAAGCGCGCCTCCTCGCCAAATCCTCCGGAATCCTCGCGGGCGTGCCCTTCGTAGATGAGATCTTCCACTACCTAGGCTGCAGCGTGGAGTGGCACGCGCAAGAAGGCGAAGAAGTGTACGTCCAGGGCTCGAATCAGCATGTCGCCACTGTCCGTGGCCCGGTGCGGAATCTCCTCCTGGGCGAGCGCGTGGCGCTGAACCTACTGGCGCGGTGCTCGGGGATCGCGACGCAGAGCCGGAAGATGCTGGGATTGCTGAGACGCGCTGGGTATAGGAATGTGCTTGCGGGGACGAGGAAGACGACGCCTGGGTTTAGGCTGGTGGAGAAGTATGGCATGTTGGTTGCGGGCGTGGATGCGCATCGGGTTGATTTGAGTACGATGACCATGTTGAAGGATAATCATGTCTGGGCTTGTGGGGGGAGTATTGCGGCAGCGGTAGCGGCGGCGAAGAGCTCGGGTGGGTTTAGCGTCAAGGTCGAGGTCGAGTGTCGGTCGCTGGAGGAAGCGGAAGAGGCGGTTGATGCTGGTGCTGATGTGGTTATGCTGGACAATTTCACCCCGGAGGACATGAAGGTCGCGGCGCGGAAGCTGAAGGACAAGTACGGCCGTGGACCACGAGCGCCGCTGGTAGAAGTCTCGGGTGGGTTGACGGAGGACAATGTCGAGCGGTACGTTTGTGACGATGTCGACATCATCAGCTCAAGCAGCATACATCAGGGCGTCAAGCACGTCGACTTCTCGCTCAAGGTCGTGCCGCGCGAGGCAGTCGGTCAGAAGAGCGAGAAGAAATTCGGCGAGAGCGTAGCCCAGTAAAAAGAAGCTGCCATATACAGGGCGGGTATCTACGTGTGACGATAAAAGCTAATTCAATACCACTTTTCTGCTGGTCTATCACTCGCTTGTCTCGGGACTTTTGTCATTTGATATGTCGTCTTATTCATTACCGTCCGCCTTGCCTTCTGCGCGCTCTTTCCGCCGTTGTCCAACGTCCCAATTGTATACTCTCGCCGTAGCCACTTCTAGCGTCTGTAGAAAGATCAGCACGAGTCTCTCGCAGACTATAACCTTGAATTCACTCACCGTAATTTGCTCCCTCAAAAAGTCCAGATCCTCATCGCAATTCGCCATACTCGTCTTCGCCGCCTCGAGCTTCTCCTCCAACAACGTCTGCGCCTCTTCCACCGGGTACGCCAGCATGACATTCGCGCCCAGCCAGAGATACACCTCCTCAGTATGCGGCACACTCGCTTTGGCAAACAGCGTATCATTCAGCTCAAAGTGCGCATCCAGCGGCTCGTCGTCCTCGCTTCGACTTCTGAGAAACCGCACCGTGTCCAGCGTCTTGCGTATATCCGGTATCTTCTCCCTCAGCCCGGCCGCGCGCCGTGACGTGTTGGCTTCCATGAATTGGTACTTGCTGATCATCTCGCTGAAGGACTTTAGGGTCGACTCGACTTCCGTCCGGGAGGTCACGTAGTCTTCCACTTGATCGACGAATGGCGCGTACGGTATGCCCCGCGCATTTGTGCTGCCGTCTCTGAGGACGTCGGAGCTGTTGCCGCTTCCGGTGGTGCGGACCGCGAGATCGGCCATGGCGGGCTTGGGGTGAGGTGTAATCGTGAAGAAGGTCGGCCGGCCTGAGGTTGGAAATTATACCACGGACGTTGCGCCCCGCACCCTCGAAGCTGCGCAGCAAGTTGGGCCCCCAAGAAGCCCGGAATAGCCCGCGATTCAACCGTCGGCGGGCCCCAGGAACGGGGGGCTGGCTGCTTCAGCCTTGTCGCGCCCTGAAGCCGCCAAGTTGTACTGGCGTAGCAGCAGTAGTAGCTACCGTAGCTTCTTCGTCCCCGAGCATCGCACCTATACAAGACACACATTCAAGCACCACCCGTTACAGTAATGGCGGAACTCCTCGACAAGGCGCGCGATATTTGGGAGGGTGAGATTGTACGATTACTGCTTCCCATCACACCATTTGGACCTGACTGACCGGAGCAGGACTTTGAGGGCCAGCGACTCGCGGAGCAGATGTCGACTGTGCTGCTCTCTGCCGTCGGAGTGAGCCCATCTTTTGGACACCATCCTGGTCGCTTATACTGATGAATGCCAGATCATTGCCTTCATCGCTGGCTACATCACCCAGAACATCACCTACACTCTCTGGCTGGGTCTCGCAGGCACAGCGCTCACCTTTGTCGCGATCGTGCCGCCCTGGCCGTTCTTCAATAAGCACCCGGTGTCATGGCTGCCGGCGCGCAAGGCCAGAGCAGGAGGACAACGCACAGTGACGGGTGGATATGACATTGTCGTGGACGGGAAGAAGGTGCAGTAGTCAGAAGATCTCGGATAATCTGGTCATGAATCATGAATTCTTTCGTGCACCCACGGGCTATGCTGTCTATTGCATCTCGCCTCCTTTCCACACCTCTAGAAGTGTCCATTTTCCACCAGTGTGAGCTTGTTGCTCCGATCCCTGCCATGTCCACAGAAGCATCCCCTCCTCATCGTCCGTACTTTTGAAAGTCCCAGTCGCGGTTGTCCAGCGGGCAGACCTGTCTCGTCTTGAGCCATCTCGTGATGCAGTGGAAGTGGAACGCATGCTGTAACCAAATCAGTCCAGTCCATACCCTCATCGAGCAGCCGAAGACCTACATTGCAGATCCCCCAAGCAACAGTGCACTCCTCGCTCGTAGCCGAAGCCTGATTCGCCTGACAATCTATACCTTTTCCCCGCATCAGTCCTGCTTTCTACTTTCTGCTAGAAGACAGTCCACTCACAGAGATCCATGATATGGTTCCGGCAAATCGCACAGTTGTCGACCACGATATCCCACGCCCAGAGCGCGACTGCGTTCCACTGCCTGGCGTCAGCCTTGCACGACCAGGAAGATAGCGGGAGACGGATGTACCTTCTTCACCTCGAAGCGCTTCTTCTCTTCGACCTCGCCTGACTTGCCCTTCTTCGGCGGCGCGTCGGTCATTTCTACGTCTGCCATGTTCACGTTCTGTGTGTGCTTATGTGTGCGGATGGCGCTTGTGTCCTGGGTTTGAGGCGAAGATGAAGCCGGGCGGCGGGGCGGAGGAATGCGGAGTTGATGGAATGTGGAGGGTGGCTGGCAGGGTGAGAGATCGGATGCTTGACAGTTGCGTATCAAGGTTGCAGAAAGAATTAGAGAGAATATCTGGTCTGAAGCTGTCGTGCGAGTCACTGACAGTGAAAGAGTGTGGATGGCGCTGTGAAGCTCAGTAGAGGTGCGTGATGCCCCACGGTGGGCTGTTTGTCATGATCAGAGGGTGGTCGACTTTGGTCGTAGCACTTTACGTGACCTTTTGTTTTATAATCAACTACAACAGGCCATCACAAAGAAACAGAAGATTATCTGATCGCGATTTGATTTTTAAATGAAAGCTGGCGACTATTCACGAACGAATGGACAATAATGAGTGTGTGCTGTTCGTCACGACCCAGTCCAGAACGCCAACCTCTATACCAACTCATGATACCATATCCTTCTTTACATCTCGAGTCCTTCCTTGATGAGCTCTCCCAGAGCATCAGCCTGTTAGACAATATTAGCGTTTGCAGCAAAGCATACAATGCGTATTGGACTCACGTGAGGCGGCTTCATCATGCTGAAATGATGTCCGTCCATTACACCATACTTCATGTTCTCTTTGCCACACAACTGGCCCCAGCCGTTGTCGCCAAAGTCTGTGCGATGATCGAGCAGCCACTTCATCGGCGCTGGGTCTTCGTCTTCTGCAGGTGCCGGTCGGGGATCTCCAGGATTGCCCGCTACACCCTGGCGGCACCAGATGGCATAGGTCTTGATAGGCTTGATCGTCGGCTGCGGATCATAATCTGACAACGATCGGATGGCCGAGCTAAAGTGAGGGAGCAGCCACTTCGGCGTCTTGCTTGGATCTCCTGTGCCCAAAAGTCCGATCTCGTTAAAGAAGAGGTGCAGTCGAGCCGGGAGAGGGTCTAGGTTGACTGGGCACGGCGAGTCAAGCAGCAGCAGGCGATCAACCTCTTCGTTGTCGGCCAGTAGTGCCTGAGCCACAGCATAAGCAATCACACCACCAGCGGACCAGCCACCGATGATGTACGGTCCGACAGGCTGTCGGCGCTTGATCTCGGCGAGGTAAATCATGGCAACAACTTCAATACCACAATCCCAGCTTACAGGGTCCTTCATGAAAGGACAATTGAGGCCGAATGCCGCCACATCGCCTCCAAGATTCGGAATGCTGACGTACGAAGTCGCTGAGCCGGAGCCATCTGGCAAGAAGAAGATCTTCTTCGTGGCTATCTTAGGATTTCCTTGCAGTAGTACGGAGGTCGAGGCCGGATAGCGGGAGATGTCTACCTTACGCGAGGCCATGAGCTTCTCGTTGACCTTTTCAAGCTGAGGAGCATTGTTCTTCGCCTTTGCTGCTTTCGTGACGGTAGGCTTCGCCGGAGACGCAGCCGCTGCCTTGTGTTTGGGACGCATGTCAAGGGCGTTTTCGATGTCCATGATGGTAGGATTTGACATCAGAAACGTAGACGGTAGGTCCATGCCAGTCTTCTCCCGCAATTCCCCGAGGACTGTCAAACTCATGAGAGAGTCCATGCCCATCTCAGCAAGGTCAGCATCGTCCGTGATCTCAGCGACACTGACACCCATCTCTGTAGCAATGATGGTGCGAGCGACGCTGACTTCATAATCAACTTGGCTTCCTGTCGTGAAGTCGAACTTGTCACATTCGCTGACTGCAGAGCTCGGTGCCGACGATGCTGGAGTGCTTCCACCATCGCTAAGTGGTGTTGCTAGATCAGACTGGTCCAAGTCGGAATCGGAGTCGCTGCTGTCCGGCGCAGACAACTCTCCATCGTACTGTGCGAAGAACGTCTTCATCTCCCCCACAGTAGGATAGTCGGTGAATAAGGTCGATGAGATGTCCATGTCGAGGTCTTCTCGGAAGCGAGCTGAGATTGTCAGAGACATGAGCGAGTCCACGCCCAGGTTCTCGAACGCTGCTTGATCGATCAGCTCGGACTTGTCCACGTCTGTTTCCTTCGCGACTATCTGCATGACCCTCGTAACAATCGTTGGGCCTGCAGGCTGGCTAAGCATTTGCTTCTTCGACGGTGGTTCTACCGCTTTGGGCGCAATAGCAGCAGGCTTGGACGCTGCCTTTGCCTTCACTGCCGTCGCTGCCTTTGATTGGGTCGACACCGACAGCGTAGGTGAGTGCTTCAGCTGTGGTCGTATCAGAGCAGCAGTAGGGGCGACTTGTCCTGTTGCCACCGAATTCATCGGCTTCTGCGGCGGTAGGAAGGTGTTCAAGACCTTGCGTGGGATCTTCTGGAACTTCAGCGCGCCGACAAAAGCGACAATCTCGTCGCCTTCGAAGATATAGACGTCTCCTTGAGTGATGTTGTTTGGCTTCTCAATCATGCGGACGTAGTTGCGATATTTCTTGTTCGGCGACATCTCCTTGGCGACCTTGATGGAGCCCCAGCCATGAGAAACACAGACGAAATTGTCCGAGTCGAACAAGTCCGTGGCATTGACGATGAAACCGCCGAGGTGTGCCATTGAGTCACACCAGTAGGCCGGAAAGAAGAAGTCTCCATCTTCTGGCTTCGTTTGGAATTGAATCGATGCCGACGCCTCTGGAGTCTTATTGTCAAGGATAATCTCCTCCATGCCGCGGTAAGTCTCTCCATAGTCGACAAAGACCTTGAACAGCTTGTACGCAAGACCGCGGCCAATGATATGCGCTTCTTGCGTTTTGGTCTTTCGTTGTAGAGCCTCTATCTGGGCTTTGACCATGAAGCTCACGCCATCCCAGCTCTCTTGCCAGGAACTGATACTCTCATATTTGACTACACAGTTGCCATGGACGGTGATGGTCTTGCCCTCAGGTGTGACGCTGCGGAAAACAAGCTTTGCACTGTTGCTTTCTTCGAGGTCCACCGAAGCCTCCAGCTGTAGATGCTGTCCTTCGGCAGGCGGATCCATCTTGATGATGAACGGCTTGACGACTTCCATGTGGGCGACATTGTAGCCAATATTTTGAGAAGATGGACGAATAGTCTTGTATAGATAATCGGCAATGGTCATTGCCATGTCGAAGTAAAGTGAAGAAGGACAGAGAGCCGTGTTGTTGACCTGATGGCCAACAGCGACCTTGCGCAGGATGGGATGGCAGACATCAGACTGAATGACCACTCTACCGGCATTGGCGGAGAATTCTTCCTCAATGACTCTTTGGCAAGAGTCTGACAGCTTCTTGTAGGATTCGGCGACAGGATCTGCCTCAACTGCTTGGGGCTTTTGGATGACTGGCTCGACCTTGTCCTCGCCTTTGGTCAAGCACCAATTGTTGTGATAGTCCAGCCAGTAGCGTTTGTCATCAAAGCTGTAGGTCGGAAGCGCCAGAAGCTGCTGTGCATCATTGAAGCTGCGGTGATATTCATCGAAGTTGATGGGAGCTCCAGCCAGGAAGAGTGCGCAAATGCTGGTGGACAGAGTCTTCCATGCATCCTCGTTCCTTCGCAGCGACGCTGTGAGTGTGGAAGCATCGATACAGCTTTTGACCATCCCCAGACAGACTGGATGGGCACCAATTTCGAGCCAACTAGTCTTATCGTCAAAGACTTTAGCGTCTCGAGCCGCGGTCAAGGAAGTCCAGAAGTCGACAGTCTCTCTAGCGTGTCTGGCTAGATAATCTGGACCAAATGTTCCGGCCTCTGTGATGATACTGCCCGTCAGAGGCGATAATACGGGGACAGATGGCTTGTTGAATGTCACTGGGGCAGCTATCCTCTTAAAAGATTCCAAGATAGGTTCGATCTGAGCGGAATGGAAAGCGAATGGCACTTTCAGCCTGGTCGATTTCAGTTCCTTGGAAGCGAGTATATCGTTGACGGACGTGATAGCATCAGCGCTTCCGCACAGCACTGTCTCCTCGGGGCCGTTGATACAAGCGACTTCTGTCATCTTAGACCCGAGAGCTTCGCGGATAGAAGCAACGCTACCCCTGACGGCCAGCATACCATGTGTGTGTGGAGTACAGTCTTTGATCAAGAGCTCTGCCCGACGGCCTACCAGAAGAATCATGTCGCTGGCAGATAGAACTCCAGCCACATGAAGAGCGGCGTATTCTCCGAGACTGTGGCCAATGACGGCTACCGGATTTATGCCCCAAGAGCTCCACATGCGGGCAAGTGACACCTGAATGCATGCCATACCCAACTGGACCTTCACAGGAGATATGGTCGAGACGTCAACATCGCTCAGGAGTTCGAGAAAAGACGGCAAGCCTTGGAGTTGGGCAAGATGATTGAGCTGATCGATATCCGCCTTGAAAGAGGGCAGATCATGGTACAAGGTTCTTCCTAGGCCTGTATACTGTGAACCTTGACCGGTGAAGCAGAATGCGACCTTTCCTTGTACGAGTGGGACAGGATTATAAGTTTCTCGTAGCTCGGCATCAAGCATCGATGGAAGCTTTGCTATGTCGGATGCCGAGATTGCGACCCTGTAATTATGCTGAATACGGCGTGCTGTGGTAGTGTATGACACACTCGAAAGAGTGTTGGAGCCTTTCTCCAGATATGCTTTCAGATTGCTAATATTTCGTTTCAGCGAGGCAATCGACCGTCCAGTGACAGTTATGGGTAGGGTCTGACGAGGATCTTCAACAAGTGTGTCAGGATTGACTGGACCGTCTTCGATCAACAGCGAAGTATTTCCGCCCGCGGCGGAGAAGTTGTTCAGAAAGATTCTTCGCTTCTCGGCCCCGTTTCGGGGCCAGTCCACCATCTTGGTAGGGATGTGGACATTGCGCTCGGCGAGATCCTTCGGAAAAGCCTTGTTGATTTCGCCTTTGATACCAACGTTGGCCGGGATGGCGTTTTTCTGCATCATCATCATCACTTTGGCCAGAGAGTTGATACCAGAAGACGCCTCTCCGTGGCCGACGTTTGCCTTGATCGCTCCAAGGTACAGCTTTTGATCCGCGGTACGGCGACGGTTGCGTGGGGCGAACGTGTTGGTCACTGAGGCCATCTCAATGCCATCGCCAGCCTGAGTGCCCGTGCCGTGCATCTCTACATAGCTGATCTCATGTGCGTCCACTCCAGCGTCGGCAAGAACCTTCTTGAACAGGAATTCTTGAGCGCCTGCATGAGGGTGGGTAATGGAAATGGCTTCCGCTGAATGATTCGTCGCCGCGCCGAGGATACAGCCGAGTATGTTGTCTTTGTCGGCGACAGCATCTTCGTATCGCTTGAGGATGACAGTGCCGCACCCGTCACCACGACAATAGCCGTCGGCGTCATTATCATAGGTCTTGCAACCGCCAGTCTTTGATAAGAACTGTCCTTTGGACAGCCCAGAAAAGATGTCGGGATTTGTGAGGACATTCAATCCTCCAGCACAGGCGGTATCGCAATCGCCGGCCCAGAGTGAAGTGCACGCCAATTGGATTGCTGCGAGAGAGGACGAACATGCCGTATCGACAGAGAAAGAAGGACCACTAAACTTGAAATAGTAGTTGATCCGACCTGGAGCAAATGCACGTACACCGCCGGTAATAAAATAGGTGTCGACGTTTTCTGCGGCATTGATCTCGCGCCAATCATCAGAAGTCTGGCCGTAGAACGTACCAATGCGATGTAGTTTGGTGGAAGGAGTTCTGTTCGGTACATAGCCAGACATCTCCAGCGCTTCGTAAGCAGTGACTAATGCCAGGCGACCCATCGGATCAGTTTGAGCGGCCTCTCGGGGAGACATGTTGAAAAAGCGAGGATCGAAAAGCCCTGGCTCGTCTATGAAACAGCCATATGGAGTGTGTGACTTGTTTTTGCCCTTTCCTGAAGGGTCACAATGAGCATCGGCATCGAAGCGATCGGCTGGGACTTTTCGGTGAACATCAAGTCCCTTCTCGAGCAAGTCCCATAGTGCTTCATGATTAGCAGCAGATGGGAATCTACCCGCCATCCCAACAATAGCAATCTTATCGTTCTGCGTGTTGCCTTTGCATGGCGAGTCTCCATCCATAGCATTCCAGGAAAAATGATCTATCACTGCCACATCTTGATGTCCACCAGCTTTGAGGGCAGAAGCAAAACTAGTAGCGACTTGGCTGACGCCAATGGAGAAAACCTTGGTGGGGATACTCGGGCTAGCAGTAATCTGAGAGACGCTATCTTGAAGGAGCTTTTCCCAGTGGATCGAATGCTGCAGCGTCTCTTTCACCGCCACGGACATGAGTTCGAATGTGTTTTCGGTCTGAACACAATGGCCATCATGGGCAGAGTGGAACAATGAACGTGGTCGGTGCTGCTGTAAGATTTCCTGAGTGGTTTCCGTGATGATTTCAGCGACGCTGTCTTGTGAATACAAGTGTGAAGCATGATAAGGGCCGAGTATAGGAAGAGAGACTCTGCTCTTGCCCTTCATTTCTTCTGAGCTTTCGAAGAACGCCTTTGTTGTGGACGGTGGACCGCTGATAGTGACAGCCATGGTGCTTACAGCGCTCAAGTAAGCTTGGCTGGGCACGGAGATACCGGCTCTTTCGTGAAAGCGTTGTAGAGCATCTTGTGCGGCTGCCTCGCTTGTACCGAGCAAAATGGTCGACCAGGGTTCCTGATCATCTGTGCTTTGCTCTATCGCTCGTTTGGTCTTATCGACGAGGACTCCTGTCCGAAAGGAGATCCGGACTGCTTCTGGTGCGACTATCGACAACTCATCTATCGATTGAGCTGAAATGATGGCGGAGGCTGCGATAGCCCCTGTACAAAGTCCGACAGCTCGCGTATCTGAGGCGAGTGGGAATTCATTTCGATTCTCCGAAAAGTAGCTGACCATCGTTAGTATCAAATACAATGGCAGTTCGAGCAGGTCATATACCCAATGAAATGGCCGAGTTGTGCCACAGTAAGAAGCGCACTATCTAAGATGGGATATCTTGTAGGACCATCATAGTAAGTGTTGACAAGGGTGTTCATGCTCAGAAAGCTGGGGATTTGTTGCCTTTGTTTTGCGGGTAACTTATTAGCTTCTTCGCGGATTACCTGCCCTGCTTGTTCGAGAAAAGTGCAAAGAGCCGCATTCTTCTTACGCAAGACCAGCTTGCGTAGAAGGACTTGCTGGTCGGCTGTTTGATCGCTAAGGAAGAAAACGTTGGCCATAGTATGATACCGGATTTGATCGAGGGCAACGAGCCCTTCGGTCGGTATTAACGGCGCCGAAGTATTTGCCAATTGCTAGACGAGGACAGGAGTAGCCAAATCAATGACACAAGTAAAAGCTTGAGGGAAGGCAAGAAAAGAACAGGACTGCTCACACGAGTGCCAGACAATCAGTGCCAATATAGAAGCGTGCTAATTGGAACTCATGTAGCACAGTCGAAGGGGTGAATGATGTCAAAGAACAATCGAGTTGAAAGTTAATGCTGGGAGAAAGAGGTTATAACGTTTATGGCACGCACGACTGAAAAGAGACCTGCAATACTTACTAAGAACGCCGAGAATCGAGCGATCAAGCATAAAGTGTCATTGTCCGTTTCGGACGTCAGCCTGAAGGTCAAGCAATAACGAATGCCGAAAAGGTGTGTTGCATGACTGGGTCCAGCTGAGCCACATGCCACATGCAAAAATACGGCTCCGCTCTCACGCATCTCAACAACGTGCGATCAGCGATCCTTGCTCATGGCTAGAATAACTTGGAAACGAAGTGCAGAGGAAGCCGAGGATACGGGTAAATGTCACACCGCCGGGCGTGGTGTCCAAAGAAGCGAGGTGTTCCAGTCTGAAGGCGCAAAGTAGAAGCACAGCTATTGCCCGCGCGTATTCAGTACGCTTCGATAGTGTTGGTGATTACACTTACAAGGCTGCATGGAGGCGGTGTGTGGAGAGCCGTTTCGGACTTGAGCATTCATTAGATGCATCTCAACCAAAGTGACAGCGAATGATCCGGCTTTCGATGGTGATGAGCCACGAGCAGTGCTGCAGACATTCCTGACGCGGATAATGGTGTCACTGCATCGGGTGAAGCGGTAGTTCATAAGCTAGGGCAGACTCCAAGTCGGCAATTGTTACATCAAACCGTACGTCGGATGACATCTTGTCTGTGGTTGTTTCCTGAGAGACGGGTATCTGCATATGATCCCAAGATGGTTCAATTGCGCTAAGAATGAGAGATTGCTGATAGAAGAACGGCCCAGATAATTCGCTTCGTGCAGCGAACAGTGCCGCAGTGAATTGAGTCTCGCGAGAGTAAGATGATGTCCAGCCGCTTCTGTATCATCGGCAATGGACGAAGGCTAGAAAGAATCGAGCATTTGCGGAAGCGTGGAACATCTCTAGCCGACGGATGTTGGTGTCTCGTTTTCGGACATCTGCCGCTTATGCTACGGACACCCGCAGATCGGCTGTGGCGCCGAAAGCGGAGCGGGAAATGTAGCATGCATGGACTTTTGCATCGCTGTCAGAAGGAGCGTGCAGGCGACAATTACGAGCATGATGCCAGGTGAAGTGGCTGGCGGCCGACGGTTTGTGCGCTTGTTGGTTGGCGACGGGCCGGTGACAGGCTGACAAGGATGACTCTATCGGCAAGAGCGAGAGCGATGCTCAGCTCCTGTTGTTGCCAAGATTGGACTTCGTCTTCCACAGTGACAATGCCTCGCACATCCTTCAGCATTGGCATGAAGCAATGCGACCTCGCGTGATCTCCTGTCATCCACTGTTAGGCACACTTTGCGAAAACGGTGGACTAGCAGGAGTGGCTAGCCCCACGTTTGAATAACGGAGCACAGCAGGAAACATTGGCTGGGCATCGTATGTAGCACATCGCCTCTGTAACTCATGCTTCGCCGCTGAATACGAAAGACAGATGAGAAGCCGTCTGCCTCGTCCTCTTGCTCGACTTGTTCCGTAATCTATACAGTAGATAGCACGCCCTCAGTCAGGTACGAATCTTGCTAGGGAGAAAGCCAGACTGAGCTACCCGTATGAGGGCTGCGATGAACAATGGTGTCGGCGCGGTAGAATGTTCAGGCAATAAGAGGCCGTCTCTGCAAAGGTTCTCGCTTCTTTTTCTTACGCATGTGCCTGGTCCAGGTGTCATGCTCCTAGCAGTTCTGTCCATGCGGAGCGAAGAGCAGCTCCGCGGATTTCACGGCAGTGACGGCACTCTTCAACGCAGGCTTTGAAAGATCCGAATCACCGTTGCATTCACAGAACTCTCAATACCGGCTCGGTCAATCTCTCATTAGCTCCATCTGACAAGAAGGGCGTGGCGGGCGTGAGCTCCGTGCACAAACTAACGAAGGCGTCGGACGGCTGCCGACCGATACTTTGATCAAGTGTACATCTACACCGTTTATTTTGATTCAGTGGATGCAATCGATGGAGAGAATATGCGTTGGTATTCCAGATTGACCAATCTTGTCTCCCCTCACAAGAGCGCAAGTGAAAAGGCTAGACCACCGACTATCATCCTATGAAGTCCATCAGTACGACACTATGTCGGATACGAGGCGGATCCGGAGGAAATGATATGTGACAGGTCCACGGGACGACTGTTCATCTTGAAGGGTCGTAAGCTGCGGTGTTTTTCTAGGATGCATTACTGCATGTTTAGCAGAGGGAGTAGTCCGTCTTCAGAGTCTTGCCAGAGCGCAATTTCTCCTGAGTATTGCCAATAGCGTGGTAGGGTTTGACCATTACAACTGTGGTACTTGGCAAGGCCGTTACCTGTCCACTCGAACAGATGCAAAGAAGATCGACCGTCAGAATTGTGGCTGAGATCTCGTAACCACATGCTGCAAGCAGTGATCTAACATGACAAGGTTACAATGGTGGTATCGGATGACCCCGTGTGACGATCAGTGCGGATTGTCGAACGAGCAGCACAAATTTGCGGCTAAGGGATGTAGTGTACTCAGGCACCACCGTACAAATGCCAGCTGCAATGCATGTAGCACCACAATCTGGCACAAATCCCCATCCGAAGCAGCAATGAATCAGCCATATCCGTGCAACACATGGATTGTCAGTTGTGCAGAGGGCTTTGATGCATGCGGAGGGCCGTATGCATATGCCATGGAAGGAGCTAGTAATGCTAGGGTGATCTTGCAGGTCTAAGCCGGGCAAGATCGCGCTACGCGGACCCTTTCGCGATCAGAGATGTGTCGCGCCTGAGCAACGCCTTTCGAATCCGAAGCTCAAGATTCAGGAAGAGGGGGTTTGCGTGACGGCTTTGAGCAACTATGGTCCTGGCGTGAGAAGTCGGAGAGTAGACTTTACTTGAAAGCTACTCAGCACCAGATTGCGAGCCATGATAACATTGGCTTTCATATGGCTTTCTCGCAGGAATGATTGATAGCTCGCTTACTGGCGAGTCCGAGAGAAGCATCAATAACATTTTAACAGGGTGGATCCAAAGAATGAACATACAAGGCTGCCTTTAGATACTTCCGGTCATATGGCCCACAAGTCTCGTCTAAATCGACCTTTGAAAGATCGCGATCGGCATTGCTGTAGCTTCTGGAATCACGTCCTATGCGCACGCAAGGTACTACTTGACTCGTGTTCCCCAAAGTGGTAGCCTGGTTTTGGACTCGAACGATCGTGACTCCATCAATCTGAAGCCCTCCGCAGCTTTCGTGCGGTGTTCGATATCGCAACAATGACGCAGTTACAGTCCAAGGATAATTTGCGGTGAAGCGCTTTTGTGCTTTTGTGCGATGCTGCGTTGTGGTCTTTACCTCGGTGCGTCCACAAGATACAGCGAGGTGCAGCTCCCCAGCGACTCCGCACACAATCAACGGTAAGGTAGTACTCGATTAGCTACTGGTCTCCTGATTTGTTAGAAGGCAGATTATTTCAGGTCAACCCAAGTTTGTGTGTGTGACTGTAGCTGGAAAGCCGATCGTGGGACGATCAGGGCTGTGCGAAACACATGGCGTATTTAATCGACCGAGATCTTGCTTGCGAGCAGAAGCATTGACACCGAGTGCGCCGGGCTCATGATACCGGGTTGTGCTGCAGAATTTGTGATCCATCACCATTTTGGGTTTGCGCCTTTTGAAATCGGGGACCAAGTAGTCCTGCATTGATTGATAGGCACGACCTTCACCTCCCCAGTACATGTGACGTGTCAATGCCAATAGCCTGCATTGGTGCTGGCGCCGGGCAAGTCCATTATTGACTTCAATCTACTTGATCTCTTCGCCAGTCCTGTCCAGCTCCAATAGGCGTCAGCATCGAAGAAAATTGCAGAGTGACATTGGCATCCGTTCTAAGTATCTGCGTCCGGATGCGGAAATACTGCGCCGATGAAGATCTGCATCGATGAGGGATTTGGGAATGTGCTTAGCCAATACCAATACGAGGCGGGAGGCCCTTGCAGCGGATGCACGGCAGCCTGCAGTAGCGGTAATTTGGATCTTGCATCGTGCATGAATTTATGCGGCTCATGTTACACAGATCCTGCTGAGTTCGTATATGCGCGGATCCAGTTGCAAGATTTTTATGAACGATCCGAGCCATCAGCAAAGATCCCAAGGTAAATTCCACATGGCAGAATAACGCGCGTGCTAAAGGTGTACTTTGTATTCAACAATGGCGTCTGTAGTGGTCATGCTCCATTGACATCTCGGTGGGTTTGTAACATTGCGCCGACTGCGAAATCCGAGAAGGCAGACGGTAGGAGAACGAATTGAAGGCCGGACAGTAATTCTTTTCATGATCATCATCGTATTTGCTCTAGCCACATGCGCCTAAAGCTAGAGCCAGAAATGCTGCGGAGTGCAACAAGATCATATGCAGGACTGATTAGAGACTCCGAATCGGTCAACAATGGTGTACCCTTTATGACTGCAGTATCTGGGATGTTGGAGCCAAAAGCAGTCGCCATGAAAGTGTTCTCCAGAAAAATAGCCGGGCTATTGTCTGCATGCAGCAAAATTGGTCAGAGCGACCTTGCACGTGCCAAAGATGCCGCATCTGAAGAATAGCTGTCGTCGGGCGGCGCATCACTTATGGAAAAATTTGCTGCGAATATGCTGAGAAAGGCCAGCATGGCACGGCAGCGTCCTAAGCCACATATCCCATGTCTCTATCTGTGAGACTTGCAAAAGGGGAGGGTTGCCAGTAAGCGGATTGGAAAGACACGAGCGTTGACGGGAGATGGAAGCTGAATGCGTCGAGTTGATCTTGCGCCGCCGTTCGCAGAATGTGCGACGTCTCGCTTTCGGTCTCGCGCTTGCGGCCACGCCGTTGCAAGGGCCGGCCCTTGCCCGTCAGCCTCCCGACGACCTCACTTCCCAATCGCCAACCACGCGTCCAACAACTAACAGGCAGCCTCATACGTCCGGCCTCAGATGATGCACAACGCCTGGCACCCGGCGCCCGGCTCGCGGCCAAAAGCTGAGAGTCAAGAGCCAAGAGAGCTTTGCTGGTCGCTTGGCCTGACCGGCTCTGACGCTCGTGGCGGTGTGCCAGGTTCTGTATCGCACGTCTTGTTGGCGAATGTACCAATACGACCTGGCCCCTGTCCACATCGCACCCAGTCGAGTGCGTGCAACGCCCGCTTGCCCATCGAGTCTTGCTTGCTTAGCGAGCCTAGTCATGACACAGGAGTGTTCCTGGAGCACGAGCATGGGATTTCTTATCGTCAACGCCTCGTAATCAATGCACATTGCCTTTAACCCTGCCCACCATAAGCCAACATCATTGGCGGCCAATCACAAGACACAAAGCGAAACCACATGCTTCGGCCCGGCAGCAGCCTCAGGGCATCACAGATGACAGCGAACTTGAAACGAAGCTCACTACGCTGCCTTGTATGCTCGTAGAATCCGATTCAAGTCGGGGGGCTTATTGCGATTGCGGCGACTTTTTGATATCGTCTTTATTTGGGATTGCCGTTGGAGCTGCCTCTGCAAGGTTTACTCATCTTTTATCGCCCGCATGGCCGCTGCATAGCGCCGCATCAAGAGCCCGCACTATTGCCTTTCGATGGTGACCATGATTTGGACCTGTACTACCCGCACAAGCTGCGCACAAAATCCGATTTAGCTGAGACACCTTCGAAATTCCAGCTCGCACGAGTCTGGTCATGCGTTCACCCGTGTCACAGCTCCTAGCTTTTGGCCCCCTTCCTGCAGCAGCCTGCGGCTGATGTGTCACTGCGCCCATCTCGAATCTCAGCAACACCGCAATGCCCATGCTGTGTTTTGGAGTGCTCGGCATGTTCCTGCTCCACGCGCTGTCTCCCGGTCGATGCCGAGCCCAAGAGCCACGGGGTGCTCCATAGTCTCCAGCAAGGGGCTGACTGTGGAGAACAGGTAAACCTGGATTTGATTGTCGCTCGGCGCTTGGGTCATACTGGCTTGCAACCATGAGCACTGCTTTGTGCCTACCGCCCGTCTCGACCGCCACAAAGGCCAAGCATGCAGAGCTGGGGGACGCAGCCCCGTCAGCGCCGGCGGTTCCGTCTTCTCGTTTTCGCCGTGTTGCTACCGTGCTAAAGAGAGCCACTTATCATCCGTGTCAGCACGACCTCACGGGGGGCAGCCCAATTAGTGGCACGATCAAGCTACTGGCACTTGCTGGCGGAGCATATGTAAACATATTCCGTGGGCCTCCGCTCTTACTGATTGCGCCAGTCTGTAAGAGAGCCCCACGTAGCGCACCAACAGTGTCTTGGTGTTTACCAATATGCGCGCTGATCTCAACGAGCTCGGTCCTATTGCTCCATGGCTCCACGAAGCCTCCCCCATTCCACATCACGCATAACCCAGATTTGACCTCGCCCGCGGCGTAGTCTATTTTCACTTTGGCGCATCAGGAACTGTCTTTGCTGGTGAGCGTCAGATTGATCCAACCAGATTCCTTGCCCAATCGCTCTTGTACCAGTGCGCCGAGCCTGTCTCTCCCGGCCTCGACAGACTCGTGGTCAATAACGCATCAAAGCCTAAATAAAGTTATCTCGTTTCCCACACTCTTCTTTCCCCATCGACCCTTGGATCGTTCCCTGGCCCTCACTTCAACTTCGATCCCTCACACTATCTTCTTGAACATCTCGACACCTAAGCTGGGGACGAACCTTGCGATCCGCTGCTACGTTCGCCATCCTCGTATCTGCTCTCACATCAGTCTCGGCCGCATCGATCAGCTGGTTCCTAGTGTTTTCTTGTCGCACCGCGTGTAAAGACTGCAATCATGGTATTCTGCACATATTGCGGTAATTCCTTCACTAGAGATGAGCACCTGGAGCGCCATATCTTGACACGTAAGGCGGTCATCTCCTGCTCGTTACATAAATCTTTCTAAGTATTAAACAGATACGAACGTGAAACCTTTCAAGTGTTTCACTTGCCATATGTCATTTGCTCGCCGGTATGTCCATACCACACTGCGTCGACCCTCTACTAATTTGCATGGAGGGATCTGCTCCAGAGACATTACACTGTCCATGGCAGAAACCAGGTCCAGCAAGAAATTCCCTCTGCCAATGGTATGATCCCCAAAACAGCCGGAAGAACTCCAATCGCATGCACAAACTGCGCCAAAACAAAGACCAAATGCGACAAGAAATTCCCTTGCAGTCGTTGCACGGCACGGAACCTCAGATGCACAATTCGTCCAACACGACGGTCGACGAAAAATGCCGAACGACTTGGGCTCATCACTGCGGAGACCATAGCCCAGAGTGTGGCAAACGCCACTTTGCCACTCGATCAGACAGTCGCAGCTGAGAAGATTGCATTGCCTCTGGACCCATCCTTCGTCGGCCCGGCTGTCCCAGAAGAACTCTGCAGCCCGGGAACACGGCATGGTTCCATTGGCACCTCGTCCTCGGGTAGCACACCAGGGTCCGCCACATGCCTAATGGTCGGTGTTGCTGAAGGTCCCTCAATTCTAGGAATAAATCATTCCCACGAGTGTTCGACCCCGCCCCACTGTCGAGGACTGTCTCCAACCACACCTACGAGTCGTGGTGTCGTTCAGGGCTCGATTCCGTTGAACGCGTTCGACAACTTTGGAACTACCAAAGTCGTTGCAGAAGACGGTAGCCCATGTTTCACGATAGACTGGCAGCAAGTGCAATTTCCAAACGACTTTGATCATAGTATGCGAGAGGATATGTTCTCCGGGCTTGACATTGGAGCTGTGACGTTCGGACAACTTATTGATCCGTCCTTCACGATGAATGCGGACCTAGATCAGACACCAACCTCTGCTCCACTCATCACTCCTCTGGAAACCCCTGTGCTCGAGCGCACTTTTTCTGACGCCGACTTAGCAGATCTGACTGCCCATCACAGTAGGCACGCCTCATTGATCTCGCCTCATACCATCGAGACTCTTGATCATCTGACCCTGAATTCCCAATTCCACCAGCCAGACCCCGTCATTGCTGCGCGAGATCATTGGAACGTCTTCCGCTGCGCTCCCGTGACACACTCCGTTGCCTGTCCTTTAACCGCTCGATGGAATCTAGAGATACTCGAACGGAGCCTCAAAAGTCATGACGCCTGGAATACATGGACACCTGACTTGTGCGATTCCGTGTCAGAGGGAGATGAGCTACTTGCCGTCATGCAGCTGCACACGAGCACCCGAGACAAATTACTCGCCATCACTCAGGGATTTCTGCACAGAGCCCTAGAGATCCACCGCGGTGGGGTAATGGCTACCGAATCTCGATCTGTCGCTCCTTCGGCATTTGTCCTACTACCACCAACAAAGGTGCTCGAGTATTTTCTTCGATCTCATATCAATGGTTTCGAGCGCTATTATCCAGTGACCAGTCATGGAGCACTGGATGCAAATGAGTTGATGCACTGCCACGATGATAGAGCATCGAGCCTGTTGGTTTTGCTTATGCTGGCGCAAGGGGCATGGAATACTTGCTCAGCAGAAGCAAGGGCACTGACCCCCGGACTGGTCGAGACCTGTCGCATCTCACTCTTCGATCTGGTGGAGCGCAACGTGCATATGGCCACAGACCACAACGTCTTACATGCTGCGCTTCTATTCACAGGCTTAGCAGCCTGGAGTGGAGACAAATGGCAGATGGACATTGCCATGGGTCAACGCGGCATCTACACGGCAATGGTCAGGCACTCACGTCTGCTGGAGCAGCAAGGATCGTCACAATCCACGTTCGCAAATAGTCCACACGTGAATGAGCTTTGGGCCACGTGGACCCGTCAGGAAGGCGAATCAAGGTAAAACCCTTTCCCGTACTCGCTGACAGCTGTCACTAATCTGGTATGATAGGCTCGTCTATTCCTGGGCCATGCTGGATCAGGAACTTGCACTGTTCCACGACACAGCCCCGCTGTTCTCGGTGACGGAGTTTGGCGTGGCATTACCCCAAAGCGATGATCTTTGGCAGACAAGATCGGCAGGTGAGTGGTCATCGAAAATGACCCAGGTGAATCCTCAAGTGCAGAAGGGTGCGTCCGGCAGCACCAGCCGACCTTATTCTCTTCAAGACCTGTTTCAAAATTTCCTCGATGACGAGCTGCAATTTCTGGAGTATCCAATGACAGCCCTACACCTACGGCTCTTACTACACCCACTCCAGTCAATGATCTGCCATTACAGGCAATTGATGAGCTGCTTCTCCGAAGTGGGTTCTTCACGTGTCAAGAACAAGACCGTGACGGCAGCGTCGACCGGATGTCGGATCGAGGAGGTGCGGTGCCTTCTACGACGGTGGTATCACCTGGCCAGCGCGTATATGAAGCGCGAAGCAGTTTGCAGTGTCATGCAGGCAAGCTTGATATTGTATCACCTCATCAGCCTCAACGCAGTGACCGACTTCACACAGGTGGAACTGCTGGCCAGACGAGAAGTATTCGACGGCACGTATCAGTCCTTGGTCTGGACGCACAAGCGATGCATAATCGATGCTGGAGACGCCATCTTCCACTGCGGCCAAGTGCTCAGAGGGATCCGTGGCACGTCTCGGCAGACACGTCC
The DNA here is from genome assembly GCA_000836255.1 of Dothideomycetidae sp. 11243. Classification (NCBI taxonomy): domain Eukaryota; kingdom Fungi; phylum Ascomycota; class Dothideomycetes; species Dothideomycetidae sp. 11243. The sequence continues at coordinate 533,874 of DF938581.1, read as the reverse complement.
GCCATGGTGGGCAGCAGCGATCTACCGCGTAGCCTTGGTGCTCTGGTGCGACAGTCTGATCAACAAAGATTTGGCTGCACCATACATAGCAAAAGGTGGAGCCACGGTGGCCATTGACGCGCTCGCACCCGATCACCCCTCAATCGAGCGATACCTCAGCAACGGAGAAGGAATGCCGTGTTTGAGCAGAAAAGACGGCGGCACAATCGGAATCGACCATGGGGTTGCGGTATTGCAGCACTGCGTGGAGTTGATCAACGACGGCACACCAACCAGGCTGCAGGAAGGTATCTGTTACAAGTTGGAACAGCTCATGCGGACGTGAATGGATCGGGTTCTGGATGTTCGAGTTTCGGGAAAGATAGAGGTGGGGCGGCGTTCATACCGAGATCGGTTGCTTCACTCGTCATTTTTGCAAGCTGAGCTTGTTGGTGTACATAGATCGCCATCGTCAGCCAGCATGTAACTATACAATTTTAGACTTTCACTCCATGGCAGAGTATCGATGTATGTGGCCTGAGAGCGATGTGAGGTGCAGACTGATGCATGGAACTCCATAGAGGAGGTGCATGGGAAAAGAGCGGGATCTGTAAAAGAGCGGGATCTGTAAAAGAGCGGGATCTGTAAAAGAGCGGGATCTGTACAAGATAACACGCGGCCAAAGCATGGCCAAAGATAGCAGCTGCTCCAATTATTCTACCCATCAAGGCACAAGCAAAGGACGCACACAGACGCATGACATGGCAGATCCCGGGTCCGGCACTGCAGTCGCCAACGAGCGGCATACCGACAAGTCGTGTCACACATGGCGGACTTCTGTGCCTCCGCAGTGTGGCCGAAACGTGCGTAGCGAACGAAGATCGAGTACTATTATGCGTATTGAATATTAGGTGCTCGACGGCGGCGCAGGGGAACGGGGGTCAGCGCGGAACATGTCGGTACTTTTGTTTTTGACAGCGTGCCTGTCTGTCATCGCGGACGAATGGGAAGTGAGTTGCCGCCTGAAGCATATGCATGAGCATGCGGTATGTTGTTCTCTCTGCCGCCGACAGCGTCGTCATCGTCATCATCTTCAGCTTCATCGCGGAGAATGCCCATTGTCGTACAAAGGGTTCAGCGGAGATACATCCCGCAGGGAAAAGAGATTATATGCGCGTCTTGTGGACCGTGGTGGGACGCGGACTGTGCTGCTGAGATGAGACGGGAAACGGAGCGTAGCAGATGAAGCCGACATTTCGAGTTGTGAAAAGCGGACTCATGGTGATAGACAATGGAGGTGCAGATGGAGGTTGAGGTCGAAGGTTGAGGCGCGATCTGCAACACTGAAGGTGCGCGCGTTTGTCGATCTCGTTTGTTCCGTCGTCGCCGCATCATGTCAGGGGTTTGCCAACTCCCACTTCTCAACAACAAGCGCTTATCGAGCAGTCTCTCACTACCCGACGACAAGTATCGCCTGTTGTCTAGCAAACATCGTTCAGTGGTCGTCCAGTGCTATTGCTGGCTCTTCTTCGCCACTCATGAGCATCTCACCGCCTTCTTCGTCTCGTCCTGAACCTACACGTACCAGTTTCTATCTTGTTCATGTATGCCTGAGATAACGATAGTGACAAAGGACTTTCTACCTCCACTCGCAAATGCGATCAATGGACGGATACATCTCATCGTCATCATCGATCGCCATCAGAGCAGACAAGACACTGGTATGAACAGCATTGCGATCCATAATCGCAGCCATGACCAATATCATGAAATAAAGCTTCACTCCACCTACGCCGTTCTGTCATGCGAGGCTAAGGAGCACCACTCGATGTTTTCTTGAGACGTACGGCAGTGACGCTATGAGCACTGCTAAGCCATCAATCACATCTCAATGATGTCACAAGGACACTGCGACGTGGGCGTATCGATATACAAGACCGCCATCAGAGCTCACCTCTCTCTCGTAGTCGATTACGGGCATCCAACTTCCCCGCGTCGAGTGTCTCTGCCCAAGTTGTGGTTCGGCGCATGTACCATACGACCATGCGGTCTCCGAATGTCCGGTACTCGATTTAAGCTTGTCGGGCACTGATACATGCCGATCTCGCGAATCCTACCCCGGTCTCAAACGAACCACGCGGTAGAACTATCGGACACGCGACAAGATCGATCGTGGATATGCAGTGCTTTGGGATCCTTGCACCCGGGACCAAGATGGTATCAAGGGCGGATGTACACTCGTTCGTGATCACCACCATTTTACAGATCATTATCCCACTTCGCGGTCTCGCATCGACCAAGTCCAGAGATGCAAAGATCCCACCCTCGCCGATGGAACGTTCATGGATACTTCCGGCACATGGCGGAAGCGTGCGTTACCATCGCTTGGTCCCTAGTCAAAATGAGCGTTCTCTGCAACAAGCATTGGGACCTCGTCGCTAAGATTGCTCGAAGACCTTTACATGGCCGCTTCGCACCAACAAGTACGCTGCATTCCTCGGAGGATCCGGGGTTCCTACTTGCAGCGCAGACATCAGATTCGAGCAGACGCCCGGGATTCTATTTGGTCGCCATATGAGATTGCATCGAAATTCTCTCACTGTCTGCAGCATAATCTAACGCTCGTCACTCGTCAAGCTCGATTGACGGAGAAACAAAAGGGTTGGTGGTTATTCTTCAACTTGGAAGATGGGCCACACCACACCGCCGCCACGCGCAAGCCCCGCGCTCCGCGAGAAAAGCGTAGCCTGTTGAGTACGCCGTAAGAAGTTTGTGTGAACCCTGACAGTGAAAATGTGCAAGCTGCATACTCCTTGCTGGGCGTGGTCGACGATCCAGGACGGGCACGCATATATGAAGAGCAGGGGATCTATGTAGGCCATTGGCCATATCTTAGGAACCTGCAAAATCTCTGCTTTTGCGAGCTCAAAAGTTACAATCCTGTAACCCATCGAGTATTGAATTTCCACATTTCGGAGTTTTTCTAGGCTGGCACGAATCCGGTCCTGGCAAATGCTTCAGAAAGTGCAAAACAATAAAGCAATCTCCAGAAACCCGTGGACACAGCAGTGCGACCAATCAAAGTGCATCGCGGGTGAGTCAGCGGTCTCAAAGAGACGGATGCTTGCATGAAGCGAGGGCAATAGCAGCGCAATTTCGAATTCTAGCTTGCCGATCGATATGCATCCACGGCTGACAACATATTCCGAAATCGAAATTGGCGGATGGTAGTCTAGCACAGGCCATAGGCCGCGCAAGCTTGCATGGCATGCGGGAGCAAGGCTATGAGCACTGCATCGATCGTGGTGTAGGGAACAATATTGATTAAACGATTTTCACAAGTTGTCGCACATTCCACATCGGGTCTTGGTTTATCCAGCGATGAAGCGTATGAAAAGAGTCAATACGTATGCACATCAGCAGAAGCATGAAAGTGTGCTAGCCATGCACAAAATGTTGAGAGAATGAGCATGCCCGTCAACCAGAGAGCAAATGCCGTCGCTTCACTCGGCACTGCAGCCTCAGCCACTACGGAAACAAGTCTGCATTTCTGTGCAGACTCGCAAAGCCCGATGACCTGCAAGATTCGGTGAAACACAAGTAAGAGGAGAGCCAGTGCAGACCCGAAGATTCGCAAGATAGCCGAGCAAGACAGCTATCGTGTGCAGTCAGCACGCACGGAGCTGCGGACGGGTGGTTGGGCGACAGTATATGTCGTTGAAGTCCGTCAAGTGGGTCTCCTATAGTAGTACGGCGGTACTAGATGGTGAGGAAATGTAAGTGAAATCAGGTGGGTACAGTATGGACTTGGAGAGCCGACAACCATGTCGGGCGCCATCTTCTGACTCAGGCTCAACCATTCTCACTGGTGCTCGTCAGTGTCCTTCGCACTCGCTTACCTGATCCTCGGTCTCGCTTTCATGCTCGCACTCTTGCTGATATCTCCGCTTCGGACTTAATATCTATTCCTGTATCCTGTGGCTGCTCCTGCTCCGCTCAATGTCGGCAGACTCCCTCTTGTACGGCTTCGATAGCTAGAGGTCAAGTACTAAAGCTAGGTCTGACCTTTGCTTTTCCGTGTTATGCCCTCTTAGCACTATCGACTTCACAGATCTACCTCCATTCTCCTCTTAGGTCCATTCATCCTGAACATTACAGCAATATCACCATGCATTCTTCTACCGGCCCCGCCACCTCACGCTTGGACGGCAAGGTTGCTCTTGTCACTGGCTCTGGTTCGTAGTGCCTTTCGTGTTCGCGGTCGTAGCTGACGATCCCTGTCCAGGTCGTGGTATTGGCGCTGGTATCGCAAAGGAGCTCGCCTCCCGCGGCGCCTCCGTTGTCGTGAATTACGCCAACTCACCCGATGCCGCCAATCAAGTCGTGGCGGAGATCAAGAAGGCCGGCGGCGACGCCATTGCTCTCAAGGCTGATGTCGGAGACGTGTCACAGACGATCCGACTGTTCGACGAAGCCGTCGCCCACTACGGGCAGCTCGACATTGCCGTGTCCAACTCCGGCGTCGTGACCTTCGGCCACTTGAAAGATGTGACTGAGGAAGAGTTCGACAGAGTCTTCCGCATCAATACACGTGGGCAATTCTTTGTCGCTCGCGAAGCATACAAGCACCTCTCGGTTGACGGCCGCATCATCATGATGGGCAGTATCACAGGTCAGGCTAAGGGTGTACCCAAGCACACCGTCTACTCCGGCTCCAAGGGCTGTATCGAGACATTTGTGCGCTGCATGGCCATTGACTGCGGCGACAAGCGCATCACGGTCAATTGCATTGCCCCTGGTGGCATCAAGACGGACATGTACCACGCTGTGTGCAGGGAGTATATCCCCAATGGCGCCCAGCTTGATAACGACCAAGTCGACGACTACGCTGCTACTTGGTCCCCGTTGAATCGGGTTGGTCAGCCGGTCGATGTCGCTCGTGTTGTGGCGTTCTTGGCTAGTCAGGATGGGGAGTGGATCAATGGCAAGGTCTTGGGTATCGATGGCGCGGCATGCATGTAGCAAGCTCAATCTCAGTGAGACAGTTTACAGGAGACTGATTTGGAAGTGGTCGATAGAATGAGTAGAGGTTGGATAGCGGAGTGGTATTAAACGCCTTCTATCTGGATTTGATCTGTCCTTGTGCTTTTCTCCGTTGTGCTGATGAGTGGAGTGCTGACTTGTTTCCTTCTAGTTTGACTGCCACTTCACAGTCTTTGCCGCTCATATCGATAGTTCTACACGGCTTTACATAATTCTCCGGTGGTTTCATTCTTGCACCACCAAATGTTGCAATTGTTTCTTTGGCCACAGGGACGCCGCTCTCTGTGCTCAGTGCCTTGGAATCCGTGATCGTCCATGATCTCGCCGCCTTCAATCACGAGCTCCTACCTCCCCCCAGGCGGCGGCCGCATATTCTCCGCGTCATTATCCGCATTATCAGCCCTTGCCTCGTCGAGCATTTTATCGATGCCGCGATCTTTGAGTGCGACCTATCATCTCGTTAACGCAGTGTTCCACTACAACCTTTTCTAGCGATACTCGAGTCGCAGGAATGATACAAGAGCGACGTGGATGAAGAAGTGGGGAGGAAAGCATGGATACATACCGATATGCATTTCTTATACGTCTCGAACAGGTCTTTGCATTCGTCTTCTTTCGCCGCGCCGCGGAGGAACTCTGATTCATTTAGCGCCAACCGAGATCGGAATTGAACAGCAACTCGGAAAATGTGCACGTACTTTCGCTATACCATTTCAGAAAACACGTGTCGTAGCGTCTGGGCTCGTCAGCTTGTCTCTATGCACAAATTTCTAGTCGAAGCTGGTGGGTGGTGCAAACTGCGCCGGAAATCCCAAGGAGAGGGTAGGGTACTTACTCTTTGAGTTCATTGCATTCTGGTGCGAGCGATGCTGACATTTTGTGTTTGTTGGGCGAAGAAGAAGCGATACTAGTCGCTGTCCGGATAGAGATGCGCAAAGTGAGGTTGCGAAAACGCGGAGCGGATGGGAATGAGGTGGCGAGACAGTCAAACCACAACCAGCTTCATTCACGAGAAATGGATTTATTAGTCGAACCTGTCAGGCTTATATACATGACCGCCTTCTAAATTCTGATTTCAGAATACTTTGCAAGTTTTCTTACATAGGATATCACAACTCGCAAAAATCAGTCATGGAGAAAGCTTTTTGTTCTATTCTTTGAGCATTATCTCAACTCTAACGGCCACGAGACCCGCAGAGTCATCAGACATCACACATCCGACCTCGATCGTGTCTTGGTCGCCCAAACGCCATCGGCATCTCCCTTCCCCTAATGCCTTCGACGCCTCCGCTTTACCGAGCCACGGCCGCACTCAACACCTGCGTCCGGAAGAAGCCACCCTTGGTCCGCTCGATCACCTGCTGGTACACCGATTGCGGCGGGTGATTCATCACTACTGTGCCCTCCTTGTAATCGATCTTGGCGTCTACGCGAGTATCCCGAATCAAGTTCACGATCCACTTCTCACCCTCGTCCTGCGAGAGGCCGAGACGTGTTGAGAGATCCCTGCACAGGTCAGTTTCTGGTCTATTACAAGAGTAAGTTGAACTTACTTGATATCGATCCTTTGGTGGATTCTGCAGTAGCTCTCGGAAATCAGATGCCTGGCCGCATCCTTGAAAGTCTCTGATGCTGAAACGAGGAAGAAATCGTTGCGCAGGATCTCATCGGCCTCGCCCAATCTCTTCTGTGCCTCCTCGAAGTCAAAGTCAACGTACAATGCCCGGACAAAGCTGGTGACAGGGTCGGTGTATTCGTAGCCCTCCTGTCGTACGATCCGTACTAGATCCTTCACCTGCTTCTGGTAGGTGATAGTGCTGTTCCGGCCGACAGGTCGATTCCGATTCGTGATGACTGCGGCAGTCAAGTACCGCAAAATCCAGGGGCAGGAAGTCTGGATGGTGTTGATGAAGGTGGGAGAGAAGAAGAGCTCGGTGAGGGTATCGCGCGCGGTCTCATAGTTAAAGAAGGGGAAGAGGGCCCAGTGAATCAACCACGTCCTCTGCTCAAGCTGAGCAAGAGGATTGTTGAAAAGACGGGTATCGATGAGTTCGCGGACTTTGTTAATCTCCTCCATGGCAGCCTCCCAATTGGTGGTCAGGATATCTGCTGCCAACTTTCCCCAATTTGCGGATGCGACCTTGTCGTTGTCTGTGCTGAGAATACGGAACTGGTACAGCAGCTCCGAGGCGCTGTTGTAGTCTCCACAGCTGTACTGAAACTGTCCGAACTCGTACAGCGCGTTCACCATCTCGGGCGTGACTCCGTGGTTCTCCTTGAGGTAGTTCAAGTTGGCTACTTTGTCGCTTCGGAAGTTGTTGACGACGCTCTCATCGCTGAGCAGGTCCTGGATCTTGCTGCACTCCTCCTGGAAAGATTCGCGCTTCTTAAGGACCTCCTCCCTCTGTTCCGTGTACTTGGCTGGCCGCTCGTCCAACCCTTGAATCTGTGCATCGAGATCACCGACAAAGTCGGTCATGTTGGTCTGGCGCAACAACTCAAATTTGAGCTTTGTGAGGTCCGGTTGTGGCTCATCTTCCTCCTGCTGGTCCTCGAGAAATTGCAGAAGCGGGAACACCAGGTGACGGTCGAGATGAGGGATTAATTTCGGTAAGATGCTGTGGTCTTTGGCGGCGTCCGATGCCGCTCCATTTTGCTCAGCCATGATTGCGTTGAGGCGCGGTGCTCTGGTCACTGTCGCGGAGCCAGACAATTCTCGGATTCGCACTTTGATATTTCTCGACGCGGTCGGCGGCAGGCGGCAGTTTCGCCGAGGTTCAGCCGGTCGGCTTCAGCCAAGCTTGCCGCATAACTTTTGCTAAAGTATCCTGGCCAGCGCAGCTTGCTTTGACAAGGATATCTCACGGCCTTATACTCGGAATGGTGCTACTAAGATCCTCGCTGGCTTTCCTCCAGCCATTGCACCCTCCTAGGGCATCAACGGTCAGATTCTTCGTGCGGCAACTCTCTAGAAATAGCGCGCCAGCCAGAGGTGAGGTTTCCTGCGAACTGCAATGATGATTGGCTTCAGACTAATACATCAAAAAGTCCACGAGCTAGATCCAAATCTGGTCGCTTCACAGACTGTCTCTCACTCATATCCTCCTCCTTCCCTCAAATCACAACCGCGACCGAAAGAGTCACGATCATCGCATCGAACTTCCCAGCCGACCAGAATAAAGAACTACCCGGACAAAGCTCCTGCGCCGCTGAGAGTCGTGGATGCCGAGCCAATTCCAGCGTCGCAACAGTCGCCAAACCTGCCATACTATGTCACGCGCACGCCGTCAAACGAGCTACCCGTTTACAATCTCGCCAAAGCTGGTGGAAACAAACCTTTGACAAGGATACGGAAGATTGACGGCGACATTGAAGCTTTGCGGGAAGCTTTGCAACATCACTTCCAGCTGAAGAGAGACGAATGCACAGTCAACCATCTCACGAGACAGGTGCTCGTGAAGGGGCATGTGAGACGCGAAATTGAGGCGTTTCTCAAAGCGAGGAACTTTTAAAGTTTTTGTATTATGAAAATACATGTATCATCTACCTTGCGTATCAAACGCAAGGCAACCGATCTGCGTCTGTATGAAGGGGTATCTGTACCAATCATGACTTTGTCTCATTTCTTACGGCCCAGCTCCTCATCCCTGGGCATTCGTATACCCAGATTGGCGAGCACATTCCCCGCCGGTCCGCCCATACCCTGCTGTCCAGAGAAGCTCCGCAGCACGTTCCTCAGCAGGTCAAGATCGACGTCGTTCTCACCATCATCCTCATCGCTGCTCAGCTCATAGTCTCCAGTGCCATAGTCCTCCTCGTCAGAAGAATCATAGACCTTCTTTGACAACGCCATCGAGTCACCAGGTTTGATCGGCGGCTTGCCCGCGATGAACCCCTTCTGTGTACTGGAGTGTGCTCTTGCGGCGAGCTCTGAGAGCGGTACGTGACCGGCCGGCTCTGCTGACTGCTTGCCTTTGCCCTTGTCTCTGCCGTCTTGCGTCGAGGCTGCTTTTCTAGCTGCTCGTATCTGCTCCGCTAGCTTCATCACTTCAGCCGCTTCGGCGTCCTCGTCACGTGTGCCTTCGTCTTCGTCCTCCATTTCCAGCGCCAACTTGCGTGCTTCGACCGCTAGATCTTGATGCTCGGTATCGGTGGCGGACAAGTCATGGACTTTCCGCATAGAGGTCTGGAAATCGTCTTCTGAGACTGAAGCCAGTTTAGCTTTGTCGTCCGCTTCCGAGTCATCGTCCGAGTCGCTGTCCGAGGAAGTCGATTCGGCGTCGGAGTCCTCTACTCCTTCAGGACCAGCTTTCTCGTCAGCCATGAATTCTTGAAAGCGGTCCACAAGCCTCCTGAGATTTGCTTGCTGCGCAGCATCGCCAAACCCGGCCTGCTCTCCTTCTTTCTTGTCAGCATTCCTTTCGCCTCGTAATTCTCTCTCCAAGTCCTCGAAACCGATATCAAGCCACTTCTCGTCGTCTTGGTGGTGATCCCATCTCGAGATCTCGGCATCAGAGGGTAATTCGTCGTCCCCAGCGTCCAGATCAGAAAGTAAAAGATTGATCTCGCGCACGGCGCGCTTGTCACGATTCGTCTTGTCTTGAAGTAACATTTCAAACCCACAAGTGAGTTTCATACCCGTCGACACCTCCGGATTCTCAAGGTCATGTGCATCATCTGTCCATGAGGGTGGAAAGGGGAAATCTTGGCTTCGAAGCTGTGCGTACCCGACTCGGGTGAAAGTGGTAGAAACTGTGACAAAATCTTTGGGTGCGAAAAGAAGTGTGCCAATATCCTTAGTGACCAACGGCTTGAGACTGATAGGGTCGCGAAGATAGAATGCTTCTATTGCTGGAGAGATGTAGGCAGGTTGTTGATGTAGGATATAGGCCAAACGTCGTGGAATGCGCACCTTAGCACGATGCAAAGTCGTCTTGATCGCATCTGGATACGCTTTCAAGCGGAAAAAAGCTTCGTCCTCGATATTTTGATCGTGAAGAACATCTGCGGATGACTCGGACAGAAATTTGACCGCTTGCTCCAGAGAGAGATTGGAAGACTGCGGTGCTTCATCACCTGACGAGAGTGGTATTATGACTAGCTTTCCCTCGCGAATCCAGACACGATGATCTGCAATCTCCGGATTGAGCCATTTTGGTAATTTGTTGGCTGCCTCGACCAGTAGAAATTCTCCATCAGTATCCTCAAGTCGTATCCAAGCCTCCGGGAATCGTGTGCTCAGTGACCGTAATAGCCACACGATGAGCCATTCATCCGCGATCGAGTCTCCAAAGTTGGTATTGCCACGCAAAGTCCATTCCAGAGGCCGTATTTCGTCTTCGGGAGAAATTGTGCCATCGGCGGGTGGCGTAGGACGATGGAATGACAACTTGAAGTCGTCCCGCTGCCAAATGTACTCTTTCAAATACTTTTTGGACAAGTCTGAAGCCGCATCTTGTATCGCTCTCAGTCGTTCTCGTAGTTCAGACCGAGTCTTAATTCTTTCGTCGATCACAATAATGGTGTATTCCACGCAGTCATCTGGCAATTGTTTGGAGAAAATATCGCTGGTCAAGCCCGTGCCGTCAATTCCTTCTGCCTCCCCTTGATCATCCTCCTGGCGATTGACAGAGGAGTTCGTGTCAACCATGCCCTGACCGAATTGTCCAAAATAGAACCGCGGTGCCTTTGCTGAGATTTATAGAGGCAAGACTGTATCCGTCCGCAGAAGTCGCGCGATGTGGGGAGAAGCGATCTTCTGTTCCACAAAACGACACAACATCCGCCTCATCGAAGACGGTACAGGACTGTCCTTTTGAATCTGCACAATTCTTCGAATAATTTCATACAATACTACCAACATCAATAACACCCTTTTCAGCTGATCGCTTGCTCTACCCTGGGCCGCTCCAACATCATCAATCGCGTGAAAAATCTCATGGGTGGCTGATAACGCTCAATCCGGTCCAGCAGCACAAATCCTGTTTCCTCCAGAGCTCGTACGATTTCGATGTCGTCTTCAGCAGGATTGCAGATGACATGATCGCACCATTCAAAATGATCGTCCATGTGGGACGTTTCGGTTTCACATTTCAAGGGCATGACCAGCCACAGCTGGTCGATGTACGCCCGTAAAGCTTCTGTGATGTATCCCTGGCTGCAAAAGTGCGGGTGCCATGCAAGACACAAGAAAGGCCAAGCCAAGCAGCCCATTTGTCCGATCACACGTTCAGTTGGTCCCTCACTTCCTTTGGAGAGCAGAACGACTGTGCAATGAAAGTTTTTAGGGCCCTGGACCTTGTTCTGCAGCGCTTCACGCATCCCAGCTACGGACATTCTACATATTGCCAGGAAAAGTCAGTCATGTAGGTCAGTGCCGCGGCTTCGCGGACTTAGCGGACCTGAATTGTGTACTTACTGATTTGTGTGATTGTAGATGAAACCATATATCTCCAGCATAGCTTCGGCATCGGCATCGGGGTCTATTGGTCGCAGGAGAAGCCGCTCTGTTCTGACAGTGGGAGGGGTGGGCATATTGAGATGCTGTGGTTGATCGATCTGTAACAAGAGATAGCAGCTAGAGCGAGAATGTGTGCAATACACGGGTGAGGGCCACTATGCTGAGGGCAGTGAGTGTCACAAGGGCTTGGAGCGGAAGAGCAGGAAAATCACCTATCATGACACGAACAGGCTTGTCGCCGGCGTGGCAGAAGAGAGCGAAGATGAACTCAATCAAGCTCGACATTCGCGAGAAGCTTCGTGGCTGGTGACCAAGCTACTTGAAACTATGATTGAACGGATCTATGGAAGGCGAGAAATCTCTGGATGCGATCTTCGGAGCCGGCGTGAAGGAAAGGCATTCATGTCGATGTATGTAAATTCGTGGAACAGTAAGTCTGGACTCGGATCATAACTGGGTGAGGCCTCCAAGGACATTGCCTAGCCGAGATGACTTCAGGACACGGGCCTCAAATGACAACTTTCGCGGTAGGTACTAATCAAAATCTTGGTTCTGTACGAGGGGACATGTGATGAACCTGTCCTATTCCGTCAGAGATTGACACTCGCTTTGTTCAATCCATATAAGCTGTTGCTGACTCCAAATTTCGAGAAACCACATTCACCATGCATACCGGCACATCACCGTTGCCGACTTTCGAGACCTTGATGGAGCAGTCCCGTGAAGATCGGCCGCCACAGAATGCCCATCTTGATCTGTCTCAACGACGAAAGCCGCCTTTATCCTCACTCGGAATGTGTAGTCTCAGATGGAGGCCCTTTGGCGATTTGGCGGATTGCATCACAGTTTCAGACGACCCCACCGACCCCAACGCTCATGTCGCCCATATGTCACTGCTGAGGCGGTAGATTCTATAGCCGAGGCGTCCTTGATCGACCCCCCAGTATCTTCTATTACCATAAATTTCATGGATCTCTTCAACGCAGAAGCCGACTGGGTCGCCGTTCATATCGAGCATGCTGAAGTGCCTAATGGCTTGGCCGACATGAAGTGGGTCGTAGTCGCCGATGACGAGAGCGACGATGACGGACAAGGAAAACGCTTGCTGGAGTGCTGTGGAACAAGCAGACCTCGTAAGGCTCGGACACTGACAGTGACAGCGTCGTCCGCAGCGTTTGTCACTAGTGGTGAATTTGTCTCCACAACGCACTCCTGGTTTCATGAGATTCGAGACGAGATTCTCTTCGCTAAGGGAATCTACGAGAAAAGGTCGCTGCCTGTCGACACTCCCATGTATGTCTTGCCATTCAGTCTCAACTGGCTCACGCTAGACCTGGAGACGACCACTTGCCGTGGGTCCGTAGATCTGTGGAAGAGTGTAGCAGATTATGTGCATAGACGCCACGGAGGAATTCTGGATTGAGAATGCGGCGCTCGGATCGCGACAGGCCAGAGCCTCAGCACTCCCGTCTGCAACCATCCTGTCAATAGGAGTACGTGATGCTGGGACTGCTCCGATTGGAAATTGGAGTTCTAGTCTTCCAGGTCTCTGATTTCTGGTGGCGCGTTTATCCAGTCCTGCGGTAACTGTTTGCCCGGCCTCGCAAGCAGCATCGGCATCGAGTCTCGTATCCCTAAGAACCGACTCTCGTACTCATTCTTGATGATCTCTCCTTTGACGAATCCTATTCTCTCCAGCACACGCTGACTAGCCACATTCTCCACATCGCAAAGCCCAAGCACATAGTCATACCCGTCCTCGCACGTATCACTAGTCAACATGTCCTTGCCATCAGTAACGTAGTGCTGTGCAGGACGCGTAGCAGGCGGCATGACCCGCCACAGCTGCTGTAAATACGCCCGCAGGGCTTCAGATGCGTAGCCATGCCCGTGGTGCGCCGGGTGGAATGTGTAGCCTATCTCGGGCCAGACGTGGCATCCAAGCACGCCGATCACACGATTGGGTTTATCACTTGCATCCCGGGGGTTAGGGAGGACTACCGCGTAAGATAGAGACCTGGGTCCGGAGAAGTGAGTGGCGAGGAAGGACGACACTTCAGCGGTGGTGTGACGCGAAGGTTGGGTGCTACAATCGAATTAGGAACGAGAAGGCAGGAAGAGATATAGATTGGCACAATGATGGTGGGCACACTTACGAGTAGAGCGATGTCGAGTCCAGACGATACCATTCTAGAACGTCCGCGGCATCTCCCTCCGAATCAATTCCGCGGAGCAGTAGGCGTTCCGTCCTGATAGATTCCGCCTCGGGCATTATGATTGAATTGAATTGTGATATGCTGTCTCCTAGCTACATGATCAGTCTCGTGACCATAGCGATACGAAGCAAGTGCCAGTAGCCTAGCTAACGACCTTGTATAGAGCAATCGAATCAGCCTTGAAGCGCAGTGTTGCCGATCTATCGAGTGTCAGGGTTACCGAAGTCACGAGCCAACACTGGACGCCTGAAAACGACCTGCAGTGCGGTGAGGCTGCGCCTCACGCTGTTCTTTGCCTTGCTTCAGGCAGACAGATATATTTCAAGATCAGGTGTTGGTTCAGTACTATCAATCCCACAATCAAGGACATCAATTCATAACAATTTATGAAGTAATCTCAATTACGCTAATACAAGATATTGATTGCATCCCAGCATGGCTATGGAGCTGCGAAACATCTCCGGTTCGGAACGTGAGATGGGACCCACACCCAGGCCGGTGGTGCGTTCAGGGTTCTGGAAGAGTGTCGAGACATCGAACGATCAATTGATCATCTTGAATCACGCTTGCAGAGATCCCTCCAGACAGCACAACGAGCATTTCTGACTGGCACTGGCTCTTCTACATATGAGATCGACGCAATCGAAGCCGAGGTTCTTGCTAAGTATCGCACCTTGACCGATCACGTTCGGGGAATCAAGTCGCGACCTGGTAAGTATAGTGGCGCTCTACGCAGAACTCGCTGATGAATAACTTCAGAATCGAGCAGTCCTCAAAATGCGCCTCACGTTGGTAGAGTCGATCGTCGTATCAAACGAGCGATCAATGGCTTCCAACAGCAGCAATCGTTGTATCGCGGAGAGGTTCAAGACCAGCAGAGACGCCAATATCTCATTGTGAATCCCAGTGCTACTGATGCCGAATTGCGCGATATAACGGAAGCAACGCAGATATTCCAACAGGCTTTGTTATCGACTGACCGCCGTGGTCAGAGTCAATCAGCTTTACAACACGTTCAAGAACGCCACAACGCCATTCAACACCTTGAGAAATCTTTGATCGAGTTGTCACAGCTCTTCCAGGAGCTCGACGTCATCACAATCCAGCAAGGCCATGCTATTCAAGCAGTCGAGATCCACACCGACGACACGCAGAATAATGTGCTCGAGGCTAATGTGCAACTCGATGGAGCAATCGACCGTGCGCGAGCCGCCCGCAAGAAGAAGTGGATATGCTTTGGCATTGTCGTCGCTATAATCATTGTCATCATCATCATTGTCCTAGTAATTCTGAATGCACTCCATCTGCTGGTATGATACAGCCTTGAATTAGTTCTGATACAAGCTTACATCTTGCAGACGCCTAAAAACAACTCCTGAGGACAGAAGACGAGATCATCCAAGGATCGGTCACCTCGCATTTTTCAATGTCCAGAATGATGTGACACAGCAAGGAGAAGTTCTGTCGGCTAGAAGATGACCATCTGCCATGAAACTGGAGATGACTCACGAGACCAAGCTGGAAGTTTCCGACTTGAGACTTTGTATATTCGGACTTAATAGTAATGTCTAATAGTTCCAGAGCCTCTATAATCGTAGTCCTAATGAACATGGTAATAAATTGAAATGATCTGGAGAGGATTGAATGAAGATGCGAAACCAGAAACGCTTGAAGTGAAAGCCCCGCCTGACTCGCGCGCCAATCGCAGGTCTATAGCTCTGACATCAACGACGGCATCTTTTCTATTCTCCTTCAACCACACACAACACAAAACACACAAAGATGGTCCTCCGACTCCCACGGCGCGCTCTGATGGCGTCGCTGCCCCCATCCATCCTGCGCCAAAGCCGGACCTTCGCGCTCCCAACCGCACAGCCTTTCCTCCCAGGCCTGACGCGAACCGACCCCTCCCCACCATCCTCCGCTCTACCAATGCCCTTCGTAACCGAAACCGTGGGCGGCGGCTGGCACACCTACGACATATTCTCGCGCCTGCTCAAAGAGCGAATAATCTGCCTAAACGGCGGCGTGGACGACACGCTCAGCGCCTCCATCGTAGCGCAGCTACTCTTCCTCGAAGCCGAAGCGCCGCACAAGCCGATCAGTTTATACATCAACAGTCCCGGCGGGAGCGTGACTGCCGGCCTCGCGATATACGATACGATGTGCTACATCAAAGCGCCTGTGACGACGATATGCGTCGGCCAGGCGGCCAGTATGGGGAGTCTGTTGCTGTGCGGCGGGGCGAAGGGGCAGAGGTTTTGTCTGAAGCATTCGCGGATTATGGTGCATCAGGTTAGTGGTGGGTTTAGTGGGCAGGCGAGCGATATTGCGATACATGCGAAGGAGATATTACGAATCAGGGCGCAGCTCAATGAGATCTATCGGAGACATCTCACTAAGCCGCATAGTTTGGAAGAGATTGAGAGGTTGATGGAGAGGGATTACTTCATGGGAGCGCAGGAGGCACTTGAGTTTGGCATTGTGGATAAGGTGCTGGAAAGGAGGGAGCAGGTCGAGCAATCCAAGTCATAGTGGGCTTTGGGATGCATAAGCGAGGGGGTATATCATGCCGTGTAATTCTATGTACATATTTCTACCACTTTTGTCTAGACTTAGAGTGTAAAAGCAAGGAATCAAAAGGGCAGAGCGGTCTGTCCACGTTCTGGATCACTCATCCTACCCAATGTCAGTATGTGTATCTACAAAACCAACTACAAAGACACTCACTTGATGATCTTGACGTCGTGATCGACGGCCACGTTGCCCATGGCCTGCGGCGTGATGAGAATGTACTGCTTGCCTGTGGCACGACGGGCAGCTTGGATCTGTTCCACTGTCAGTAAGAGGAAACCTCTTTACCATACGCTCAGACGTACCATCATGCGCATACTCCTGTCTCTGTTGACGTTGTCCATGAACACATCGCTGTTGAGCGTCAGTGATCTACTTCGCCTGGTAGCAGCACAACACTTACAACTCGTCCAGGCATCTGATGGCAGACCCCATGGCATCCCAGATGGAGAGCAGCAGGCAGATGGTTGAGAACGACTTCTCACCTCCCGAGAGTGTCTTAGCCTGTCGCCCCCCGCCGTCCTCGACTGTTGCATCAGGCTCGACAGAGATCTCGAGTGCCCGGTTCTTGTGGTCAGACACCAGCCAGCCCTTGAATGCACGCTGATTGAGCAGCAGCGCAAACGTGACTTTGGCCCTGGCTGTGATGTATCTTCGAAACTCGATCCATCGACCGCTACGATGGAAATAAGTCTTCTTGAGCAGCTTTGCGAGCCGCGTCATGGATGTGAGCTCGGTCTGCGCCGTACGATACTCGCCTTTTGCTGTGTGATAGGCCCGCTCGATCTCCTCGCGTGTGCCTCCGATGGATGCTTCCGCCGCATTGCGTTCACGGACTAGTGCTTCCATTTGCTGATCAATCGCATCTGCCGTCAATCCTTTTTCGACAGGCACTCTAGGATGAATCTCAGAAGCCGCCGCTGTGAAATTGCTGACAAGGGTGTCCTTCTCCTCTTTCTGCTTCTCCGCGGCAGTGAGCTTTTCTTTGGCATTTTCGACAGCCAAAACTGCCTGATTTTTCGCTCGCAGTGCCTCAGATCGTGCGGATTCCTTCTTGGCTGCCGATGCCTCCAGTTTCTTCAGTTTCATGCGGGCATCACGGACGTCGTCGGTCGCAGCATCAAGACGTCGCTTGACCTCCCGTTGAGCGTCATTGATACGATCTTTGGCTTCTGCTGCGTCCGTGTAAGAATTGGCGTGAAGCTGCTCTGTTCCCTCGGCTTCCCGCAGAGCTTCACGCAAAGAGCTCATCGTACCAGCATCTACCGTAAGACTGTCCAATTCTGCACGGAGATCCTGGACCCGATCTTCGGCCTCTTGGTATGCTGTACGGAAGTTCCGCTGTTGCTGTGCGAAGCGCTTCAAGTCATCTGCGGCCTTCCGTACCTGCAACTCGCGCTGACGGACTATCTGTTGCTGCTCTTCTAGTTTCTTCCTGGCGTCATTGACCATTTCTCTTTGATTATTAATTTGAGCGTCGACATCGGTCTTCATCCGAGGAACCTTAGTCCACGGACGCACTCGGTCCAGACGCTGTCCATTTGCCGATGATGCTAGTCGATGGCCTTCTCCGCGTATGTGATCGTGCATGCAGAGCACACTTTTGACATTTTTAGGCTTCGTTGCTGCATACATATAGTCATGCGCCGTCCGCCGATCCTTGATCAAAACTGTCTGCTCCGCCGCTTGATTAATGATGAATTGGTTGCGGATCAAATCGTGTTCGATGTCGAGAATTCGAAGCAAGGTGTCCTGATCTTCACCCGCTGAATTCTGAGAGACATCGATGGGCCGAGGATCGCCAATGTAGATATCGCCGGGACAACTACACTTTTGTTGCAAAGTTCTCAGGATGCTTTGGTCCTGAGGGTTGGTGACTACGAACGCCTCGAGGACACCCCCAAAAATAGACTCCACGATTGGGCTCCATTCGGGCTTCTTGAGTCGGACGTGCAAACCCAGGGGCCCAACCGGTTTCTGTCTGAATCTGGTCTCATTCTGGATAGCTTTCAGCAATTTTGGCATATTGTCGTTGAATCCCTTCATCTGGTCGCCTTGACTCCTCAGCAACGACGAAAGTTGACCTTCTGCAGTATCGGACGCCCTCTGAGCCGGGACAAGTGCTCGTTTCGCCAATTTGACCTCTGCATCAGCTCTCTCCTTCGCTTGATCCAGCGACTGCTTATCTGTGCTGTTGGACTGACGTTTCTTTTCTTCTGCATCAAGTTCTGCCTCGCGGAGCTCCGTGAGTTTCTGGGCTTGTGCTGGTCCAGTAGCTGACTCGATGCGCCTTTCCTCTTCAGCAATAGCAGCCTTTTGTTTCTTGACTTCTTGTTTAGCCGCATTCAGATCCGTCTTGATGTGACGCAGTTGTGTTGAGTTCTCCGCAAGCGCACCATTATTCTCTTCGTATTCCTCCTTGACCTGCTTCTGCTTTTCTTCTAGTTCATGCAATTGAGCTTTTAAGTCTGCGTCAACCTCTCCAACAGCCTGCACCAACTCATCTTTGGCGGCATAGTCACTTGATTTGACCCTCAACTCTTCTTCCTTTTTTTTCAGGTCGATGTCTTGTTGCGCTACTCCCTTATTTGCTTGATCTTGTTCGCGTTCAGCTTCCTCGACTTGAGCCCAAGCATGCTTCCACGACATCTCTGTGTATCGTTGACGAATGGTGCCCGCTTGATCCATCAGTTTCTTCTTCTCCTCAGCCGCCTGAAGTCGTCGCTTGAGGATTTCCATGTCTTCTGTTCTCTGCTCGGTGTTGGCCTCAATCTGATCGATGTACTCATGCATGAGCCTGTAATCGCGGTCCAGTTGTTCGAGTTGAGTGCCTTTGAGGAAGAACTTGTACTTGTCGCGGGGAGTAGAGTTGCTCAGAAACTGACGTGCATCATCCTGACTCAAGACATTAAGCGGGTTGTCCAGCTGCAAACCAAGATAGTCAAGCATGTCTTCCAGATCCACTCTCTTCGTCGAGATTGTCCGGCAATTCGCGCTCTGGAGTTTAAATGCACTGGTGCCAGACCTGTTGAAAGTCCGCTCGACGAATATCGAGTCGCCATACATGTCGTGCTGGTATGCGAGCTCGCCTTGGTTCTTTATTTTGACACGGAGCAATGCGCTCTCCGACCCTTCCTTGATGAACTTTTTCAAGCTCGCGCCGCGGTTTGTCGCTGTCGCCTTGACTCCCAAGCACAGAGTCAGCGCTGTGAGGACTGCACTCTTTCCACTGCCATTATGCCCTATTATGAAGTTGATCAAAGGACCAAGAGGGATCCTGAGCTTCTCGTGGCACATGAAGTTTTGGCAGAAAATCTCCTCTATAATGCCGTAATCGGCCGCTTGGTTCGCTTTCTCGGGTTCCAGCCACTCTTTGAAATCGCGAGATCCACGCATCTCTTGTATGAGGGCATCTTCAGCCACGTTCTCGTCGTCGGGGTCGGCATCGTGATTGTCCAAGGAGGACTCCGGGCTTTCCTCCTCGTCAGATACCACCGAGCCACCGTTTTCAGCAGCGAGTGACACGCGAGACCGCTTTGCCTGGTATGTTGTTAGTTGTACAGCCCAGCAAATGTGTACTCTCATTGCGCACGTTCGCGGTCTGCCGGACGGCTCGTTGCGTGAGCGACTTTGGATGGCGTTGCTCGCCCTCATATCTATCCCCTTCGTCATCATCGTCATCATGAGTTCTGCGCCGCTTGCTGGGCGCCATGACTGGTGCCGCAAGCGAATCGGTCAGGTGCTAGCAGACCAGCGTGAGTGTTTCGGCTTTTAGTGCGACGCGAAAGCGCGTGTACATGATGCGCGTTCGTAGAGCGGAACCACCCCGCATGGACTGAAATTGCGGGGTTCATGCGACACAGCGGTCGGACACAGTCGATGGAGTGCTCAAGTTCGTAAACTATCTATATTACAATTGAGATAAAATTACATTTATGGTTCAATAAACCAACACGTCACCGAGACAGACTTCCTATCTGTGTTTGATCCAAACTGGAACCTCTGATCGACGAGCCACCCTGGTCGTCTTCTTCGTAGTCTGGTGGTATGCTGGCATGAAACAGATCGTACCCAGCCAGATCAGCCAACAATCTGACAGTGTTGTTTGCACTTGGCTTTTTCTCATCCTCCAAGAGAGCAGACTCTTCGCCGAGTTCTTCGAAAACCGCCTGTGCACCTTGTGTCCATAGTGATTGCATGTGCAGATCCACTTTGACGGCTTGTTTCGCCTGGTTTTCAGAGGGTAAAAGGTCAAGACCGACATCTAGAGCTTGCCAGTGCTCAGCCCATTTGATGGACTGCTCAGGTTCGAGTGATTTCAAGAAGCCTTGTGCCCACTTGCGACGTTCGACATAATCGCGACAATTGAGCATTTTCTTTATCGCCGGAAGATTGCCAAAGACTAAAATGCGTGCCAGAGAGCTGCGATCAAGGGGATCGGCGGTCCATCCCCTAAAAGTTCGTTCGATTGTACCAGCATATGTCGGGCGGGAAATCAAGGTGTTGAGAAGCCACAGAAGGAATAACCACATGTAGTGAAGAGTCTTCAGGTCGCATGCCGGAACCCCTCTCAGCATTGCAGTCGTTACAACATCAATCTGTGCGTTGCAGTCGACGGCCGAATCGTGTTGCCAGGTGCTTTCAAGTACCAATACCTTGATTCGAGACAAATACGCGGACAGGGTGAACAGGAGCGGAGTCATCCGTTCCTTGATCCGCTTCGCAACTGGGGCGAATCTTATGTTTCTCTGCGCATTGTGGTAGCTGTTGAACGTCAAAAATGATCTGGGCGAGATGTATGGGGCCATATTAGTGCACTTACAGTAAAGTCTTATATTGTATGAACCCCTTGATGATTTCAGCTAGGTCCCCAGCATTTTGCCAACGCCGCGTGTGTTCAAGGACGTGCCGCCAATGTTCTCCTGCGACGGGCTTTTGCTCGAGCACTTGAGGGATGTGTCCAAGCTCGGACAAGGCCCAGTATCTTGCTACATCGGAACCTCGGGTGGTGATGATGTCGTTCAGTGCTCGATTAGCACTGCGCAGCGCAAATACGTCCTCAATATTCAGACCGGACAAGATGTGGATGAGCAGCTCGTTTGGCAGCTCGAGCAATCTGCAAGGTGCTTTGGCGGGAATATCAGTGGGCTCTTGCGACTCGGCAAGACTTGGCCGCGCCCCTCGAAGCGTCAATCGTGGAAGCTTAATCCAAGACGCATTGGACTTGGCTCTCTCTCTGCGCCTCGTGAGTGTAGTTGTCGTCATATCGCATATCCGGCAGGTTCGATTGCATAGCAGACGACAGGTAAGAAGTGCAAGAAAAGCAGGACCGATGTCGTATCGTGTTGAAGCAGATTTGGGAAACGAATCGGAATCACCTGTGATGGGCAGAGCCGACGAAACATTGGGCGATGGTCTGGGGGAGGGGCGAGCCCCGTCGATCGCGGGGATTCTAGGAGCCGGATGCAAGTCATCCGGGCCTGTTTTGTCGCCACCAAACCTGTGGGGTGTCTTCGCGGTCCAGCAAGTTGCGCGGGGCGGCTGCAGCCAGATTTGACAGTACCGGGTTGTTGCATTGATGGGCTGATGTACTCGACTCGTCACACGATACAACAAGGATTCCTTTGAATATCCATATTTCAAAAGTGGAACGCTATGCTTGCTACCGGAGTGCTACTATTACAAAAGGTATCATATGTTGTTACTGGGCGCTGTTGAGAGTGCGGCCTGCCAAATGCTCTAGTTCGCAGGCTTTCCAACCATGCGTTTCCCAAGCTCGTATGAAGATATCATTATCGCACATGCTGGCGCGACCTTCATGCACCTGGCAGTCCACCCCTTGAAGAGACCGGTGACGCCCTCAGTCTTGAAGATGTGCCAAAGGAACTTGGGCATAGATCGGTC
This sequence comes from Dothideomycetidae sp. 11243, assembly GCA_000836255.1. Classification (NCBI taxonomy): domain Eukaryota; kingdom Fungi; phylum Ascomycota; class Dothideomycetes; species Dothideomycetidae sp. 11243. The sequence goes on along the minus strand of DF938581.1, from coordinate 511,698 downwards.
TTCGGGTCGTATTGCAGGGATAGTGCCTCTAGCCGTGTTCAAGCTCTGGCTTCCACTTTCTTGGCCGTGCCAAATGATTTGCCGTCTTGTCTTGCCAACATCGAATGGCGTAGTAACCAACGCCGCTATGGCTCCAGATGTGGCACCAGCGATGAAGCTATCAATAAGGACGGTCTTGTGGTCGAGATGTTGATCATGGGATCGTGCGCCGGCGCTCGTGTATGGCCTGCTGTGTCCGCGGATCTCGCTCAAGGCAGCTCTGCCATATTCGTAGCCCCACCAGTAAAGGGCAGAAAAGGGGACATCGCGCCAAAGTGTCAAGCTTAATCCTCGCCAAAGCGACAGATATCCATTGGCACTGACCATTTCTCTAATTCCGGTAATTGTTTCTCGCATGACTGCACCGGTAGTCGATGGATGACTCGCCTGCATTCGAGTCCTCAACATTTCGATAGGGCTGACGACAAAGGCGGCAAGCACTCTGGCCACGGAGCCCGCCACCAGAGGTGCATAAGCGTCGCTGACCCGGCCTTTCATTGGGCTGTACTTATTCTGCCTCAGCCAGTCGTATCCGGCAAAATATATAACATTCCCTGGGACAGCCATAAGGAGTGTAGGGCTGAGGCCGCGCCACAGGGTGAAAATGCCCTCATTGCGGGCAATCTTGCGCAGTCCATCGATTGTCGAAGTGAATGTTCGTCGTTGCGTTTCCTCTGCAGCACAACCAGACATGAGCGACTCTTCGATAATAGCGGAATTGGCGGGTGTGGCAACACAGAATTGTCCCTGGTTCTGGACCCAGAACACTTCGCGACAACAAGTGGTTATGCCAATGTTTTGTGGGAGTTTTACGAATTCGGAAGAAGAGGATGGAAGAGAGAGAGACGGACTTGACTGTGACTGCAAACGTACACGGACAACATCGAGAGGAGTGACTTGATGACGCATTAGCGGAATTTGCGATTCAAAGATGGAGGCACCACGTACCAAGGAGTGAGGTTAAGATGCTGCCAGACACCGCAGAAAGCATCTTCTGGCCTAGCGAGGTGTCCATTGGATCCGCATGCACGGGACGGTCGCGCTTGGAATGCGTCCGGTCGTGTCTTTGGCCGTCAGGCGACTGTGTGAGGTTGGTGTCTGCTTGGGCAGGCCTGTCTTGCGACGGGAAGGTGGACATTCTGCCGACAATGAAACCGTAGCAGTCCGAGATGGAAGATATTTGGCCTTTACCGCGAGAAGGAATGCATGTTGGGTGCGCGTGGAAAGGTTGGTATGTCGAGTCACAGTCGGCAGCTTTGTAGATTTGGCGGCGGAGGAGAGTCAATGACGGAGTAGCATGGGGCGGGTTTCTACCGCCGCCCGCCCATCTTTTTTTCTCCGCTGCTGCCCGCTTCGGCGTTAAGCTTTCGTTTCCGCCACGCGCGGGCTGAACTCCGAGTCATATAGATCCGATTTCGCGTCGGTCACGTGCTGTGGGCCAACCGAGATCTGATTGCACCCATCGTCAAATAGACTCGATATCAATCAAGTTGACTCCTGAACAACAATTGCGTGCTCATTCGATCGATTTTCAACGAGACTTCAGTCGCCTAGACTTGAGACTGTTCTGATCACAGTAATCTTACTTTGCCTTCACCTGGGACTTCATCGAAGGCGCATACATAATTACGTCATCACGACCTAGCTGTTTCATCACCTTGGGTTCTATGCATTGAGATAGGCGTGGCCAGTGGCACTTTGAGGTACTGAGTGAGGTGCCTGTCGTATCAAAAACCACAAGAAGCCACCTCCTCTTCCCGCGACAGATGAATTCTGCAGAGGGGCAATTTGCAATAAGATGTCATCCGAACCGTCCGGGGTCCCGATCGTGGAGCAGGAATTAGAGAACTTCCGCCGGCAGTGGAAGGAGGAGGTTTCGGCTCGGTCTACTCGTCCAGGACAGCATAATCCAGGAGAATCAGCCACCTGGCAACAAGCGTGTTCGCGGCAGAGCACCACTTCCATTCACCCTCGCACTGCTCCTCAGACTACGCCTTCTCAGGCGCCACTGGACCCGGTAGAAGGGCACACCTGTCATGATCTCCCCGACGAAGAAGAAAACCTTAAGCTCGGCGCTATAGACAGAGGGCTCTCTCGTCGCGATCTTCTCAATGCCGAGCCTCAAACAGCACTCGAACACTACGAAAAAGCTGTCGAAAATGAAACGGCGGGGAAACTAGGGGAGAGTCTCAGGCTATATCGTCGTGCTTTCAAGGTATTTGTACTTCGGATGGGGTGCATGAAGCAAACTTTGACCAGCCCAGCTTGATGACAAAGTACACGAGAAATACAAAAACAAGCACTTTCCTCCGAGCGCTCATCCACCCAGGCCGTCGCAGCATCATGTGCTCAAATCCGCGGAGCCTGCTCCGCATACACTTGCAGAGTCAACACACGGCCTTCCGCCCACGATAGCGCAGCTTATCCAAGAATTCTCGTCCTTGTCGATTCCCTCCGCCGAACCGCCTACCGATGCTTCTCCAAGACCGCCTTGTCCAATCGCAGAGCTTCCTGAGGAGATTCTCACACAAGTACTATACCATTTGGCATGCAACAACGTAGCCAATTTTGCCCGCACAGCTCTTGTCTGTAAACGCCTTGCGTATCTCGTCATGAGCGAGGAGCGGATCTGGAAAGCAGTGACAATGAGCAAGACCCAAGGTTTTGGTGGCATGCACTATGACTTTGTTTGCGATGTTTTTGGTAAAAATCTGTTTGCTGAAGAAGAACGGGTTCTAGATGGCACCTACACGAGTCCGGACGTCATGAAATACCACCAGAGTCGATCCTCTTCGATCGATGCTTCATCTTCGCTCCTCGTCGCTCAATACTCTGGTTCGTGGAGGCAAATGTTTCGAACGCGTCCACGCATACGATTCCATGGTGTCTATATCAGCACAGTCAACTATACTCGACCAGGAGCCGCCTCGACAACCATAAATACCTGGACCACTCCAGTCCATGTGGTCACATACTATCGCTATCTACGCTTCTTTCGAGATGGTACATGCATATCACTGCTTACCACTGCAGAGCCGACCGATGTCGTCCACATTCTGGCGAAGGAGAATATGCCAGAGGTTTCTTCTGATCCTTCTCAATCGCGTCGAACTCAGCATGTTGACCGAAACCAAGTCAGCAGGCCTCCTCAAACTAGCCTTGAGAAGGGTGGGAGCAGCCATGCAGCTGCGCAAAGGACGGAGCAGCCACACGCACTGCCGTCGAGTCAAATCATGAAGGATGCTTTGCGAGGTAGATGGCGCCTGTCGGGCCCGGGTAATGGGGAATCTGTGCCAGAATCACAGCATAGCTCAAGCAATGAGACCGAAGCGGAGGGCGATTTGCACATCGAGACTGAAGGTGTGATCCCGAAGTATATGTTCAAAATGCAGTTCCAGGTCGGCGCTCTGCAGAATGTGGGTTCCGCAGTGGCGAAGAAGGGGAGCAGGAACAACCGGTTGACGTGGAAAGGGTTCTGGAGCTATAACCGGCTAACAGACGATTGGGCTGAGTTTGGGCTCAAGAACGATAAGTCCTTTTTCTTTTCGAGGGTCAAGAGCTACGGGATGGGCAATTAGAACGGTGCATGTACGAATAGATTACATAGAGGCTCAAAGACTTGATGACAATGATAAGAATATTCCACACGGCTTTGAATATCACATTGCTGAAGGTGGACGCAGAAACGAAGCGGCAGAGGGAGTCGAAGCTCGGAGTGTGGGGCTGGCTGGGTCCTAAAAAAAAACTTATCGATAAGGCAATAAATAATTGTCGAGCATCACGCTCGCGACGACTCTCCCTCACTTAGCGAGTTGCGGCTTCTTTAACATGGCACCTTATGACAGTGACTCCTCGGACGGTGAGGACGACTATACGGAAACCAACGTCCTGCTCGGTTATGCTTCCAAAGACGCTACAGACGATACCATCAGCCATCTAGGCGGGCAACCCGTGAGTTTGCGATTGCTGAGAATATGGCGATGATTTTGTCGCTTACCAACTCATAAGGCGTGGCTCGATGAGTCAACTCCTCCTCCAGGCCAGTTCGCAAAATGCAAGGTCTGCAACAGTCTTTTGAGTCTGCTTTTGGAACTGAATGGCGATTTGCCACAACGGTTCGCCGGCCATGAGCGGCGACTCTATCTACTGGGCTGTCGAAGAAAAGCCTGCCGACGCAAAGACGGCAGCATCCGCGGGATTAGAGCTACGAGAGCGAGCACCGTTCCCGATCAGACAGCGTCGCAGCTTGCAAACGCGCCTTCGACATCATCTCAACAAGCAACACCTGCGGCTGAACCACGGCAAGATCTTGGATCGTCAATCTTTGGTGCCAAACCAGCATCTGGATCCTCGGTTTTCAATCCTTTCGCCAGCTCATTGTCCGGCAGCAGCACTTCCAATCCTTTCTCGTCAAGTTCATCAGCCAACCCATTTGCATCTGCCTCTTCTTTAGCTGCCAAACCACCACAGCGGTCAGAGCCAGAACAGGATAACGCAGGTTCTCTTTCCCAGACGTTCGCCGAGAAAGTGCGCATAAACGCCGAACAACAGCAACAAACACTTCCACCGCAATCCCAAGGCCCGTTGGAGCCCTGGCCCGCTATCTCTTCGTTCCCCGCCCCTTACCCTCACTATCACCTAGACGCAGACTATGAGACAATCGACAAGCCCACAAATACAATTCCGCCTCAGACCAGAGTCGACATGGATCTAGATGAGCCCGCAACGAACGGCGGTTCGTCCTCTCAAGACCAAGGACTGGACAAGGAAGCATTCGAATCAGCCATGGACAAGGCATTCCAGCGCTTTGCCGACCGAGTCGCTCAGAATCCTGAGCAGGTCCTGCGCTACGAGTTCGATGGAGAGCCGCTGCTCTACTCACGCGACGATGCTGTGGGAAAGCTACTCGACGGTCATGCGCATGGGAGGAGTGGAAAAGTGCCTCGTTGCACGAATTGTGGAGCTGACAGGGTGTTTGAGCTCCAGCTCATGCCGAATGCTATCTCAGAGCTCGAGGCTGAGGAGCTTGGTGTTGAGGGCATGGAATGGGGGACTATTATGATGAAGGTATGTGCGAAGGACTGCGTCCAGCGTGGGGTTGGAGAGGGCCCGGTAGGCTACGTCGAGGAGTGGGTCGGAGTGCAGTGGGAAGAGACGGTCAAGCGATAGAGACGCCAGACACAAGCGTGAGGTGCATATTTACGTTGACATGAGACTTTTTTGTTCAATATCGTGCCCGTTCTAAAAGTGCAAAGGAAAGTCATCGAGCATCTCCTTCCGCCAGAGAGTACCCGATTCATGAAAGGTCACCCATCCCAGACCCCCTCTACGCAGGCTGCTCATAAGCCCTCCTCACCGTCCGACCAAACTGCTCAAACTTGACCGACTCCCTGACAATAGTGCTACGCGCCTCATTCTCCTTATTAAGCGGAATTACCACCTTCTCCCCCTCAATCTTCCAACCACAAACATCCGCGACGAATTTCTCAAACTTGTCCCCGGAGAGATTCAACCAGCCCTCGAGCACTGCCCTCTCGACGCCCTGCATACACTGACCGACAACAACCGCCATGCGCACCCGCATAATCTCATCGAAACCCTGCACGTCCGCCACGAGATCGGCGACAAGGTCGTCGCTGTCCAGCGCCGCCCAGAAATCCGGGTACCGCGCGTCCGTCAGGCTGGAGTGGAGCGTGGCGAGGCGCTGCACCGCTTCGGCCAGCGAGCCCGACGACGGGTTGGGCGTGGCTTTGGAGAGCACGTGCGGTGGGAGGAGGGAGAGACACAGCCCGAAGTCTGGCGAGGGGAAGACGGTGAGCGACTTTACGAGGATGTTCGTGACGGTTTCGTCGCGCGAGAGGTGAGGGTTGAATTGGTATCTGGAGTACTGCTGTTAGTCACGAGGGTCTGGAAAGAAGGACGGGCGCGAGGGAGTAAGGCAGGGAGAGTGTTCAGATAGAGCTAATAGGTGGATCCGCAGAGACGTAAAGAGTACGTTCTCGGAGGTATGTGGTAAAATGTTTTTCATCCCTTCTCTTTTATCCTGACCTCTTTCTCGCGCTCGTGAATGGAGATAACATACAGCTTCAGCAGAGCCAGGTTCGCATAGCTGTCATATGTCTGGTTCTCGCACTGCGATGCGACATAGTCCTGGAACGTGCCTGTCGTCTCTGGGTTGTACCTGTCCAGTCCGTTCAGGATCGCGTCAATGTGCTCCGGCCGGTCTGGCGCGGCGTCGAAGGCGTTGACCATCGTTGTGTATATGGGCGTGAGTGGTGAGAGAATAGCGCGCTGGTATGGAGGGTTGTGTTGTCGCTTGTTCGGCGATTTACGAAAGTGTGAACGGGCGTGCGCAAATCTTCTGGCCAATCAGCGTGCGACGCCGCCGAAATCTTGGCATCGCTGGTCGACTTCACTTCGCTGCCATTGCAGACTTGCAGACACTCAGGTACGCACCAGATACTCAACACAGACACAGAAGAACATCCATTCAGTCCCAAGCGATGGTCACCATGCACTACGCTGCCCATAACGCCTCACCATAGCGTCGTTATCATTCATGAGAGTCATGCTGCTACCCTGGCCTTTTCCTTCATCGCCTCCAGCTTCTTCAGCAGACTTTCATGCAGCTTCTTGTTGCCCGCCCAGGCCTGCTGCATCTTCCGCATGCGAATGGTGGCAATCACTGCGTGACCAGCTGCCTTCAGCGATGGCCGCTTCTCGCGCACGGTCAAGTCCGGCGTAATGCCCATTTCCTCGAGCATCTTGAGATCGGCTTTGTTACTGCATGACTGTTACTAACCCTGTGCGGTTCGATTGAGACGAAAACGTGAACTTACCAGGCTCCATACATCTCCACCTGCAGCAGGAACCATCGCTTGACGAAGACCAGATCGCGCCGGAAAGACTCCTCACGGCTGCACTTTGCGCGCAGGTACTGAATCTGCTTGGACAAGCCCCGAAGTTCTTTCTCGTGTGTCTTTTCTCGCACCTCCAGCGCTTTGTTGTTAGATGCCGCAACATCCAGAGCTTTGGCTTCTGCGCGCAGCGTCTTGAACTTTGCTCTCAGTTCAGATTCCCGTTGCGATGATGCTTGCAATTTCTTCTCCCTGTCGCGAAGTTGAGTCTGAAGAGCCTGCACCTCCATGTCGGCGTCATCAAGGCGTGCATTGAGATCGTGTTCGACAAAGCTGGGTTCCGTCTCCGCCTGTCGGCCCTTCCTGAGTCGATCTCGCAGCTGTTGTTCTTTCCTGACAGCAGCCTGCAGCCTGTCGTCGCGTTGCTGCACCTGCCTGGTCAGCTCGTCGACTTCAGACTTTGCATCCCGCAATTCAGCCCTGAGCTCGGCCTCGCGACGTGCGTGATTGGAGCTGCTGCCCTTTTTAGCACCCAATTGTACCTCAACATCTTCGAGCTGGGATCGAGCGCTTCGCAGGTCCTGGAGTTGTGAGCGCAGTTCTCTCTCTTTAATGGTGTATGTTGAGATTCTGCCGTCCCGCTCGGCTAATTCGGCCGCGCCTTCATCACGCTCGGTGCGCAATTGGCTCAGCTGTGCTCGCGTTTCTCCCTCTCTCTTCATCAGAGTAGCCACGCGCTTGTCCTGCTCTTCCAGCTGGCCTTGCAGATTTTCAATCTCAATCTGAGCGTCTTTGAGCATGTTATGCAGATCGCGTCGCTCGCCGGTAGACGTGATGTCGCGTCGTGTATCCGATTCGAGTTCAGCAATCCGACTCTCCAGACGAGCGACCTTGGCTTCGGAATCTGACAATTTGCCCCTCAGCTCAGTACGTTCGCGGGATGGTGTGACAGCGGTAGATTTGTTCTTCCACGACTTCTCCAGTTCTTGCTCGAGAAGCTCCACTTGCTGCTTGTAGTCCTCGACTTGCTTTTCGATGACTCTGACCCGCAGTCGGAGCTCGTTGCGCTCTCTTACTGGGGTGTCGCTGGATTTGGATTGTGCCATGAGAAGGTCCCGCTGAAGGTCCGCAACGACCTTCTTCATTGAATCCTTCTCGTTTTGAGCTTCTTCCAGATTCGTCTCGAGCACAATGACCTCATCGTCGAGGGCTTCTTTCTCATCCAGTGCCTTCTCGAGCGCTTCTTGCAATTTGCTGACTTGGTCGCTGGTATTCCGGCTTGGAGACATGGTCTTCATCCTGGTCTTTTGCGCCTCCAACTCCGTTTCTACCGCTGTCAGCTGTCGCTCGAGCTCTTCCAGCTCTGCTTCCTTCTCGTCAACGATGGTCTTCAGTTGACTCTCCAACTTGGTGATTTGCACAGCTTGGTCGTTGATGAGAGAGTCCTTCTTGCTAGGCGAGCCACGCGAGTCCAGGCGCTCCTGAAGTTTGTTGGTTTGCTGCTCCATGGCATCGAGATCCTTGTGCAGCTTCTGGATTTCCGCATTTTTCTTATCAATGTGGAAATCCATGTCCGAGTTGGCCTTGCGAAGCTTCTCCTGCAGTTCATAGATTTGCGCCGTTCGTTGAACGGATTGCTTCTCCTGCTGCGCCACGCTCTCGCTGGCCTCGTGATCCTTCGATTCGAGTCGTCGGCGGAGATCGCGGACTTCGGCATCTTTCTCGTCGACGGCACGAGCCTTGTCGCGGAGCTGCGAGTCGCGTTCATGAATCACGGCGTCCTTCTCCTGCAAACGAGCGTCTGTCTGCTGTGCCTCAGCATCCCAACTGCCACGAGCAGTCTTCAGCCTCTCTTCCAAGGCTTTGATTTCGCCATCTTTGTCATCGAGTAGGCGGTCCTTATCGCGTATTTCGGCAGATTTCGTCTGCAGATCACTGGCATTTTGTGTTTCTAGACTCTGAAGACGCTTCTGCAGCGAGCGCATCTCGTCGTGCTTCTCATCAATTAGGGCGTTCTTCTCGCGGATCTCGGCCTCAAGCAGATCTACATCTCCACGGAGTTTCTTGGTCGACTTCTCACGATCTTGGGAGTTCCGGAGTTGAGATCGCATGTCCGCGATATCCTCGTCGCGGCTTGCAATCGCAGCATCTCGCTCATCCAGTTCGCCCTCAAGTGCGGCGATATCTTGCTGAAGAGCTTCGACTTCGTCACTCTGGCCAGAAGTGGCTTTCAGCTTTTCCTGCAGTGCCTCCACCTCTTCGTCTTTGGCGTCGAGCTCTTGCTCTTTGGCCCTTAGCTCTTGCTCGAGGTCCGCGATGTCGTCCCTGAGGTCTTGGACTTTCTCGTCAGATCCGGCTTCTGCCAATTCGAGACGTTTGCGCAATTCGTCGTTCTCTTCGTCGCGCTCATCAGCAAGGCGCTGGTTGTCCTCGGCTAGTTTGCGAAGTCGCTCCATCTCTTCCTTCACGATCTCGTCCGTATGACGGCGCTTGACCTTCTCGGCATAGTCGCGTAGCTGTTGCCTGTACTCTTCGAGTTCTTTCTCGGCTCGCAGTAGAGACTTTTGTTGTTGCTTGATCTCGAATGTCATGGTTGTCTTATCCATTTTGAGTTCGGTATTCTCTTTGATCATGCCCTGCTGATAGTCTGTGCCTGTCCGCTTAAGAGCTTCATCTAAGAAGTGGATCTTGAGCTTTAGGTTGAAATTCTCTTTGTCCAGCTTTGCTAGTTTCTGCAGCGCATGTCAGTACGTATCAATCAATTCGAAGAGCTTGTACATACCGCTTCTTGCTCGCGAAGAGTCAGAACATTACCCTGCTCACCTCGACCTTGTTCCCCCCTAGCAGGGAGTTCTGGTAGAGGTGTGCTCATGAGCGTGCTGCTGTTGACCTGAGGCAGCGGGCCAGGCGTCTTCCCACCGATAGGCGAGCTGCGTGACAGATCGCCGTCCAACATACTGCTGTCCACCGGTAGTCTGGGCGTGCGACCAGACTCCCTGTATCCCGCCTTCAGATACGCTGGGGTCTGTGGCGCCTGGTTCGTCGATGCAGCAAGCATGCTGTTGACCAACTCGTCCGTGTCATTCTCTTTACCGTCACGACCATACTTGCGCGGACTACGCGACACAGGACGGAAACGATTGTGCGCCGCACTCTTGAGTAGAGGCGTGAACTCGTTCTTCCCACCAGCACCTCCTGCTCGCAGCCCGGCCAGCGCGTTTCGTGTCCGAGGAGTCTTCAGCGCCTGACCCCCATTGCGCGAGCGCATCTGCCCGATCAGGTTGTTGGCGGGATCTTTCGACGGCGAAGGGAAGCCTTGGACTTCGCTGAATGAGATGTTGGCTGCTGTAAGATGCGTCCGGTCGCCAGCGTCGGTGCGCGGCGTGTCGATATAGTTGTACGCCATGGCGATTGTGCTTGAGTAGACTACAGGCCTGCGCCGGGCCTTGCTCAGTGGTGACTGAACATGGATGTGATCAATAATGAGCTCTATAGCAAGAGAGAGACGGTGCACTAGAAAAAGCTGGGGCTCCGAGTCGCGATGTTTGGGTTGATGTTGATTTTCGTCCCAATCGGGAAATCGCGCGGATTCGTCCCTGATTGGTCCAGCTCTGCCACTCTACGACCACCACACATTTATTGTGAAAGATAATTGCAGTCGCGAATCGTGATTTATGCATTGCAATTGATGTTCACTTCGTGACACATCCTTGTTGCCAAATGCCTTTGGATTCCGCTAAACAAACGATCCATATGCCCAAAACCAGCAAATCGCCGCGGTGTCTACACATTGCCACATCCGGTTAGTGCTGCATTTGGTATTGGATCGTGAAAGCTTCAATTTCGGTCATTACTCAGTCCAGCGGTCTTGTGGTGCTGCATATCGCCATAATGTCGAGATGAAACGACGACTTTGTGCGTTCAGCAGTCCGTCTGCACAGATACCATGTTTGCCTCGCCAATTCTCAAGCTCGGCTGTGCCTGAAGCCTCTAATAATAGAGACCAAAGTGGGGAATCCACGGACGCTACTGCACCCGTGGCAAGACCTCTATCTGCTGCTCAGAGCACCGTCGCGGGCGAGGTGGCAAATGAAGAATTCGTTTCTAGTGCAGATGGACTTCGCACGATTCGCCGCCGCCGTCAAGGCAAAGAGCCACTTCCGATCCCACCGCTCCTCGACGAACGGGTCGATACAGCTCGGAGGCGCCATGAAGCCTCTCGACCACCTCAGGACTGGAACGATCTCACAGAGTTCCAGAAAGAATTGATGGGCAACCCATTTGGTACGATCCCATGCCAGTGCCCAACCTTTCCCTGGACTCTAATGACTGACCATCTGCAGCACAAATTCTCGCCACACCACTGCGAATGGACAACTTGACCAGAAAGCTCTATCCGCGCTTCTTCCTACAAGCATTCGGCACCCGCATCCATCCACCGAGTGAAAAATCCAAGACCATGAAAGGCAAGCCAGCCTGGAACCCAAAAGTCCGAGACAGCTCGACACAACCCACCGCATCACCGCATTTCCATCCACTGCATCCTTCCATCCGTCCCAGTCCCAAAGAAGGACCACGAACTTATCTCCTCTCAGGCGCGGACCGTCTCGCGCTTCTGGCGAAAGGCAAAGCCAACATGCTCTGGTCACCGCGACACCAGGAGCACTACGGCCTCGGCCGGGACAAGTGGTGCATCGACGTCCCCGCCGTAGAGCGCGAAGCCGAGACGCTCGTTGTCAAGGACGTGGCGGGCCAATTATTCGCCTTGGATCGTAACGGACGACTACGTGTCTGTGACACCGACACTGATACGAGGCAAATTGGGGTCACCATTGTCGTGCTAGACCCAGCACGAGCCGAGGATATTGACGTGCTGACGCAGCGTTGTCGGGACAGAGGCTGCGAACCGGTATACGGCTTCGTCGTCCCACCAAATGCAATTGCCGCCCTGTCCAAGAAGAAGGCGGGGAGATCAGTTGCGAAATTGCGGGCTGAGTCGGAGCCGGACTTGTTACACAATGGACAGGCTCGGGTGAGAGGCAATGAGCCAGGAGCTAGCGAGACTGGCGTGCTCGGTTCTTCTCCTGCTGCAGTCGTGTTCGACATAAATCCTTCAAGTGTTGGTGCGGTAATGTCGTTGCTGCGGATGGACTTGTTCTATCGCTCTCCAGATCGGTCTGGCCGGCGAGAAATATTGCGTATGTGGGAGGATCGGGAAAGCTCAATAGAGTCATAGTAGATCGAGGAGATCTTATGAATTGACATTGTGAACATGATGAAAGTCTTTGGTGTCACGGTCTGGTGTCAAGCAAGAGTGCGTGTGCCTCACGCAAGGCAAAGTGTCAGAGTGCTTGGAAATTAGAAGATAAATGCATGTTCTCGCAGTATGTTTCCCGTCTCCTTTGACAGATACAAATGGACCTGCCAGATGCCCTCGGGTATCCTACACTATTCTCGTCCCAATCACAACTGGAACATGCTGCATTTCCGCCCCCGTGTCACCGTCAATCCATCCAAATCATCCAGGAGACACTTCGCTCCATTCACCGAATACCCCAATCCAGACATCGCTCAATTCGACCGCCAGAGGCATCCTCTGACAACGGACACCAAGATGAAAATCAAAAATAGACTGCACGTGTGCAAACGATGTAGACAAGAAGGGTAGTCGAAGACACTTGCATAAAGAGGTCGTGAAAATCGTGTTCTGACGAAGGAGTGCAATGCTAAGATCACGCTCTGTCGTCGGGATTGGTGACCTATGGCGAATTAGATTGGTCACAAGACACCATACCGATTTGTACGAACCTTTAGGATACGCCTAGAGAAGTCCTCGTTGTCGGCGATGCTGCCATCGCTGAATCTGTGGTGGGCCATAGCTTCCGAGTCGAATCGAGAATCTGGACCCGACGGGCTGCGTTTGACGGCAGGAATGGCGGGAATGGCAGGTCTAGCGCCAGACATGAAATTAGAGACCTGGTTTGTCCTTGCATCTTCCTCTATCGCCTTTCTCCTGCGATAGCGTACAAAGAAGAACGCACCACCAGCGATCGCAGCCAAGACTGCAATGCCGACCACAACGCCGGCAGCGATAGCCGCCGTGTGTGGTTTCGATGGCGAATTTGTCGCAGAAGGTGAATTGCTTTGGCCAGAGCTGGCGGCCTCTGTAACGACAACAGTCTTGCCAGGTGCGACGCTGGTCACTACCTGCGGTGTGCCTGTAGTGGTGCCAGTGGCTGCGGTTGTGGCAGCATTTGATGAAGAGACCGTGGTACCGCTGCTACCGCTGCTTTCGCTGCCATCGCTGCCGACATTGGTCATGTAAACAGCAAAAGCATTTGTGCCACCACCTGCCAAGAGTTAGTGCATGCATAGCAAGCTACTGCGGAGAGCTTACAAGTGACCTGACCGAAGCCAGTGCATGGAGAGTTGCATTGTGAATCATCCACCTTTGCGCTAGAAGGAGGAGTGCTTGATCCGCAGAGGCACATATTCCCTTGCGTCAACCCCATGACAGGTGCATTGTTATTATTCTCGACACAAGTTTGTTGACAGTGACCGGTGCTTTGGTACTGGAAGGTGCCAGCTTGGGTGAGTCCAGAAGAACTGGAGAAACAGCCGACATATGTGATAGGGTTGAGCGTCTGGGATACAGCAGGGGAAACCACTGCGAGGGCGAGGGCGATCGAACGAAGCGAAGCCATCTTTTGGTACTGTCGCATGATTTAGAGCTTCAAGCAGACTGCCAGCAGTCGCAGTTGGGGTCGGGAGACTCGGCGGTCGGTCCGACGCCAATCAGTCCGAGTTAGGCACAATTGACAAGAACGACGGACGGTCCGTCGAGGTGTGTGCGATCAGATCAATCCCTGTGATGAATACTGATGTCGAAGTTCGCCGACGAGTAACAAGACGAATCCTGTAGATCAGACGCAGACAGGATTAACTCCTCGAAGCGAGCGACCAGGATGTCGAGTAGATGTTGGTATTGCGCAGGGTAGCGAGCGCGATGCCGGAGCTGATTATGATAATATAGAAGCCTCGAAGATGTGAATGTGTGTGGTGATGTTGGTGGTGGCCGTAGGACAGGCTGCTTGTTTTGACGGCGGCGGATAAAGGAACCGGACGAAACGGTCACGTTTGTAGAGCGAGCGTGGTCGACAAAAGATTGTGTGTCCGGAATGCAGTACGATAGGACAAAGAATGGATAGCGAAAGCAAGCAAGAAGACGACGACCGAAGGATGGCGGTGGTGATGGCGGTGGTGGTGGTGAGAAGAGGACAAGGAAGGTAGTGTGAAACCGAGAAAAGAGGGAAAACACAGAGGGTGAGGATCGAGACGTGTGGGCTCAGGAACGGGGGAGAGAGTGTGTGGGAGTGGGTGGAGCGCGGCAGCAGCGAGGTGTGGGTGGAGATCGACGAGGATGGGGCGGACGGGGGCCGGACGGGGCCTCGAGGGGCGAGGCGATGGACGGAAGCCGGCGGCAAAGAAGCGAGTGAGCGAAATGACCAGACCTGCGACACGCCGATCAGAGCCTTTGCCTGGGGTTGCAGGCTGGCCTGCCTCTCTGTGACAATTGCACGGCAGCAGTACAAGGCCAGCCAGCGCATCAGAGAAGGAAGCGACGGGTGCAAACTCACACCAGCGCCGTCGGAAAGCAAAAGCCTGCGGCCGGGCGCCAGATCGACCGCTAAACCTCTCTCGGGTCAAGCGTGGCCCCTCCTCGCCAGGCACAGGAACGCGAGGAACGCGAGCGACACAAGGAACAGCCCCGACACCGCTCGCATCGCCCACCATTGCGAGAAACAGCCCAACGACCCTCGACAATTTTGCCTGTAGTCTTATTGGTCTTCTCGATCATCGCAGATCGAGCAAAATGCTATCACATGCGTTAGTAATTTCTACTTCGCAACAGCTCTAGTCCGCGGCTCGTGCCAGCTGGGGTCGTGGTTGTTGGGGCCACAAGCGGCAAGGCGTGATTATTATTTTTTCGCGATGTGTGCTTTGTTTCTTCTCGGCGTTGGTTCCTTCGACGCAACCAAACAAAGTGTGCCGCGGAATCCGTGCCCGCCCAATTCCCCGACCACCCGCTGCACACACTCTCGCCTGATTGGCCACTCATCCATCGCGACCGCCACTGCGACACGAACTGCAACGTTTGCCTAGTACAAGGCTACAAGGATATAGAGACTTCAATAGCTGTAGAGGTGTCGGACGCATCGAGCCTCGAGGGGGTCGCATACCTGTCCAGCCTTTAGCTCACATGCTGCGTCGCTTGAAATGGCTCAAGCGTCAAGGCTTCACGAATCATGCTTCTCGAAAATGCGCCGTTGTTCAGCCTGGCCGTTCTCCTGTTTGTTGCACGGCTCTTGGGCTGCATGTAACGGGTTGACCTACCGAGCTTCTGATGCAATCAGGCATGAACAGCCTTTTTCAGCCTCGAAACTGATTGAGGACTTTTGTCTTAGAGGTACGCAAGAACCTCAAGGCCTTTAGCAGTACACATAAAGGGGTGGTAACGAGACTCCAACAGATCCTGAATTCCGTTGTACATCTTTTGAGAATGCTTCTATCACATTTAAGTGATGTTGACAGTCCTTTCCTCACGTTTTCACCGACTGTCGTCCGTACTGACCACCATATTGCCCCGCGCTCTACCGGTCTTGAGCTTCTCGTACGCTCGGGGCGCCTCCGAGAATGGAAACACAGTGTCTATGACCGACCTGATACGGCCCGATGCCGCCAAATCTGCGAGTTGGCGGAGGTCTTCCGTCTTGTCTGTTTGCGTCACAGCGAATTTCCAAGGAGTCTTTGGACCTCCCAAGAATGCCGGGCGCAATGCACTGTCCATGAATGCTAGCACCGCGGGTACACTTACCATGCCTCCGATCTGTACCATCATCCCGCCTTGCTTGACGCATGAGTCACATGCACGGTGTAAAGAGAAAGGCGCACCAACGTTGTCCACCACGAGATCGAAGGTCGGACCTTTCTTCCTCAATTCCGCACAGAGATCCTTAGTCCGATAATCGATGACTTCGTCGGCGCCGAGGTCCATCACCATTTGTGCATTTGCTCCGGAGCACGCGGCCACAACGTGGCAACCCAGAGCTTTGGCGATCTGCACTGTGAATGTGCCAACTCCCCCAGAAGCTCCATTCACAAACACAGTTCGTCCCTGGCCCTTGCCTCCGGGTAGGAAGGGCACCAAGGTCTGATAAGCCGTCAGTGCTGCCGTACCTAGACATGCACCATCATTGAATGAAACTGCATCCGGGAGGTGAGTCATCGACGCGCTTGATGCGATAACGCATTGTCCTAATGAACCATGTCGTGCTGTAGCAGAGACACGCCCGAAGACTCTCTCTCCCTTCTCAAATCCCGCTGCTGCTACTGCGACCCGTCCTGAGAAATCCATCCCTGGCGTGGCAGGTTTCTTGATCACCCAACCGCCGATGTACGGTAGTTCAGCGACTTTGTATTCTCCAGGGTTGATGGATGCGCTGACCACCTCAACCAAGACATTGCCGGACCCTACAGGCGGCGCAGGTGGCGGTTGAGCTGACAAGTTTAGATGTAGACTTTTATCAAGTCCACCCGAGATGGAGGTGTATTGCCATGCCCGCATGATCGAAGGATGCGCCATATTGATGGTTGATATTGTCTCAATCGTTTTACCAAGTTCAAATTACGGTGCAAGTGTCGTCGTCGTCGGGCAATGGATGTCAGTTTGTGCCTACCTGTTCATGCCTGTTACACGTAGATTACCAGTGGATGACCCCGCGAACATGACGGACATGACATCTCGCCAACGCTCAGATGGGGACTAGCGTCGCGTTCTAATGATACAGCTGTGTTTGAAGAATACATGAAACACGTGTCCTATTTTAATCGTATTCTGGGGATGAATATTGTGCTGCTCGCTGGCCTGCAACTTGACCGAGCAGGTTGTAATAGCTATGTTTTGTGTACCAATCACCACACAATCGTCTTCTCGCGATTCAAGAACTTCCCCGTCTCTGTGGCCTTGGGATCCGCCGCCATCCTCGCGACAATAATAGCTCCATTCCTGGGATGCAGCTCGTCCGTGAGCTCCAGTCCGTTCAAGGCCGTAGCATTGAGTCCAGGACACACCGCATTGCTGTGCCATTTCGGCTTCATGCGCGCATAGTACGCGGCGAGGTAGTTCATCGCCGCCTTGGAGCTGCTGTACCAGGGAATCGGCGGGCATGGATAGTCCTCCTGCGTCAAGGCGATGCTTCCCAACGTCGAACTGACAAACACGACCCGTGGCTCGGCGGACTTGTCCAGCAGCTCCTCCATTGCCTCGGTGAGCACGTACGGGCCGATCGTGTTGGTGTTGTACACTGTCTCGAACTTTGCCCGCGTGGATAGCTCGGCTACCGGCCGAGACGCGATGCCTGCGTTGTGTATAAGCACGTCGAGACGACCGTAGCTGCGCGTGACCTCCTCTGCGGCGGCCGAGATGGAAGCGTCGTCGCTCACATCGAGCTGGAGCGGTGTCACGTTGGCTGGCGAGCCCAACGACGAGATCGCGGCTTCGGCTTTGGCCATGCTGCGTGCGGACAGCAGGATATGATGCGTCGCTGCGTGCGATGAGCAAAGGCTCTTGACTGTCTCGTAGCCTATGCCTGCATTGCCACCCGTGATCAGTACGATAGTCTTCTTGTTGCTGTTGTTTGTGGTTGCCATGTTTTGAATCCTCTGAGGAGATGATTGAACGGAGTCGATAGACTTCTTGCGCCGATACCTAGCAAATTTTCTGGAGAATTGCTGGCGATGAATTTCAAGGGTATGCGATCTAATATATAGACATAGGCCGGATCTACTTGCCCCGGACGAGCGAGATCCTCAAAGTCCGGGATCTGCACTAGAGCTGTACGTGCAAAATCCGGGCAGATCGCGCCTTTACATCATTAACAACATAGCACCCCTCTTCAATTGTAATCACAAGTATTGACTAACTCTGCTGCCTCCACGTTTAAAAACTTTGACCCCGCTCGCAACTCTATCAGGCACTACGACGCCAGCTCTGCACGCCGCTTCAGCACCTCTCTCGCGTCACTTTCACTCAGCAATGACATCCCCAGCTCCTCGAGAACCTCTCTTGCACTCTCATTGCTTGCGAAAGTGCGCCGCTCAACCTCCCACAATCCAATCTGACGTGCGCCGCCAACCACATCCTGTTCAGCAGCGCTGCCTTCCAGAGGTATCTCTCCCTTGACGGGTAAGGCGAGCAGTCGCACGCCCTCTTCAAGCTTTCCTAGACTCCTACTGCCCTGACGAGGCCCACCATAGCGGTCAAACACTTGACAGATGCCGCGAACATCAGCAGCGAACTGTGAAGCGCCTGCAGTCGAGAAGATATGCCTCAGCAGGACATTGTCCCAGATGTATCCTTGTGCATGCAGTCCGATCTGACGGACGACCCTGCGCAACGACGCAGTACCCAGTGCCCGCGCAAGGAACGATATATACTCATCTAACAAGCGTGCAGCCGAGTCGAGCTCGGCCGTCTGGCTATGCATGCTGCTGCCCGTTGCCGACATGGAGGCCCATGTATTGACTTTTGTATAAGGTCGAAGCGCGGTGCGAATGTCGTATGTGATGGCATCAATGAGAGCGGTCTCGCTGCGAAAACGAAGTCGACGATATGAGGCGGCAGTCTCATCGAAGAGCGCGCCTTGCAGTTCATCCACGGCTCCCTCTTCCTTGTTTATCGTCGCGCTAGTCTTTGCCGCAATGTCCGTCATCGTCAAGTCCCCTTTCATAGATCCTCGTTTCTGCGAGCGGTATTGTAGCTCCTCCCACAATTCGAGAAAGAAAGTGTCCTCGCTCCAATCTTTCATAGCTTTCTCAAGGTATTCTGCGGAGCCGAAGACGCGACAGACGCGATCTAGCCCTTTCACTCCGCTGACGTCGGCATTGTCTCCAGGAGCGACGCCATGTACGGTCCGCCCGACGGTAGAAGTCCTTGTCAAGTATGCCTCTAGTCCTTCGTATAAGCGACCATGGAATTTGTCGAACACTGCAATTTGAATGTCGATCAGGAATTTCAGTTTCTGATGAAAAGAAGAAAGCGATCGGTAGCCATCAGTGATCGTTTCTAACAGATCGTTGACACGGATTGCAGCTTTGGTAGGCTTGCTCAGCTTTGAGTCTATGGTGTCGAAATCGAGATAGCCCGTGCTACGATCAGAAATGATTGCGTCATATCTTGTTAATGCGAAGTCTTTCTCTACCACAAACCACGCCGAGAAATAGTCGAGTTCTGAAAGCACGTAATGAGAGAGCCCGCGGAACGGAATCGACGGCGACAGAGGAGCATAATCCCAATCGTCAGCGAGCTTGCCGTCGAAGGCCATAAGTTCATGGATCAGATTACTAAACAGACTCGGTTGTTTTGCGATCTGAGGCAGAATCGTCTGCAATTTTCGACGAACCATAGGCATCAGCGCCGTAATCCATGCCGTTGTGGCGTCGATATAGGCTGGAATGAAAGAGAGATCACCATCTTTGTAGTGCTTCACAAGCTGTCCCTGTACGTTGTCTTGGATGAAACCCGAATACTCCTCTATAAGTTCCAACACATGGTTCAGAAAATACTCTGGCTTATCCAGACGATTGGTCAATCGATCTCCAGAGAAATGATAATGAAAGCGGAGTGCTAAAGGTCGTACCAGGACTTCCAGAGGAGTAAGCACAACTGGCTCCTCTTTAGATGATCGATGAACGTTAACATCCGCTGCCTTGCGAAGCTCAGGCTTTTGCATATCTAGGAGACGCCCAACTTGTTCGTTCCAGGCGGATGACAACTTTGGACTGATCGAGACTGACGCTTTCGGCCATCCCATTTGCTTAAGGGTACCCTCAAGCTCTGTGGCGAGATGATCAAAGATTTCTTTTCGTGTGATGGCGGCAGTAGTCAGAACATAGCCCACGAGCTTGGGCGCCACCTTGCTGTCGTTCGAAGCCTGCAGAGCCGGAAGACCTTTTGCTAGAGATTCGAGCTGCTCATAGCTCACGATGGCTTTGTCTACATCTCGTTTGATGTTTTCCGCACAGGATCGACTAAGAATGGTTAGTGGGAGTGTGCATTCTCTAAGTCAGTCTCGAATCACCTGAGAGCTTCGGCTTCTTTTCCCAACTCAAGATAGGCCGTGGCGACCTCGACCTTATGGATGCTACCTCGAATGACGTTGAATCTTGTCATAGCATCCTGAGGGTCATTGGCGTTAGTGAATTCCATGAGTTTGCGCTGGACTGCAGCCTGCTGCTTGCGAGACAATTCTTCATCGCGTCTGAGTGCTTGAGCAGCGGCATGGGACTTTTCAATAGCCTTTGATTTAGTTGATTTTGCTTCGCTAAGCTTTTAGACATGTAAGAATTGAGGTCAACATTGTTATGGGAGGTTCTAGCTCACCTGCTGGCGGAGCATTGTCTGCTGGGACTTTATACTGTCAAGAAGTGTATCTAGCGACTCGAGATCGGCAGCGGTCTGCAGCCGGTCATCCAAGTAGTCCTTGACTCTGGCATCGTCCGAAGCCATGACACCATTCATTTTTGTTGTACTTGGTATACCGATAGATGTCTTCAGCTCGGGCTATCGGCTGGGATCTCAAGCGCCACGTGAGGTTGGCAATCGGCTGACTCGGGCAGAAATGACAGCATCCAGAGTGGCGAGTCATTTGTGCTGGCACGGAATCACGAAGCAACCAATCTACGCGGGGCGCGTGCTGGCACGCGAACAGGGGCGCGTCATCTCGCGGTCTCCAGTGTTGCCCTGTGAGTTTCCATCTTCATCAGACTCTATTTATTGCTGTTTTAAACACCACAATCCTCTCCTTCCCCCAAAAGTGTCCCACTTATCGAACCACTGCCGCACCATCGTTCAGCTCTTTGCATCCTCATCTCAGTCCAGCCAGTAGCTAGTCTCGCAACGACAAGCTCAAGTTCGGATAAGCCCTTCTACCACTAGTACGATGGCTGCTGTTTCGCTGCTCAATGTTACTGTGCGTAACAACCCTGCACCCTTTTCTTCACCATACGAATTCGAAATCACATTCGAGTGCCTTGAGAGCCTGTCTAAAGATCTCGAATGGAAACTCACATATGTTGGATCTGCCACGTCGTAAGTCAATGTCTAGGTCGAGGTCTGGCTCGATGCTGATGTACAGATCTAGATCAGAACACGATCAAGAGCTTGACTCTTTGCTCGTCGGACCAATCCCTGTTGGCGTCAACAAGTTCGTTTTCGAGGCGGACCCTCCTGACCGATCGCGCATCCCCGACGCCGAGATCCTGGGCGTTACGGTTATTCTTCTCACATGCAGCTATGATGGCCGCGAATTTGTCCGAGTGGGATACTACGTCAACAATGAGTACACTGATGAATCCCTCATACAAGATCCTCCACAAAAACCGGTCATTGAAAAAGTGCAACGCAACATCCTAGCTGAGAAGCCTCGCGTGACGCGCTTTGCCATCAAATGGGACTCTGAAGAAAGTGCGCCTGCCGAGTACCCGCCGGAGCAGCCCGAAGCAGATGGCGCCGAGGATGATGGAGCACAGTATGGGGTAGAAGAGGAGGAAGAGGAGGCCGAAGGTGAAGGCGAGATCGCGACTGAGGAAGTCGCAAAGACAAGCGGCGAAGATGCGGAGATGGCCGAGGTGGCAGAAGCGGGACCTGCGGGTAAAGAAGATGATGAAGGGTCCGACGCAGGTAGCGAGGATCTGGAAGCTGAGAGTAGCGGTAGTGACGAGGATGACGAGGAGGATGAAGAAGGCGAAGGCGAAGGAGAGGGCGAGGGCGAGGGCCCAGCGGATGAAGAGATGGCCGAGGAACAAACAGTCCCTGCCGCCTCGTCAACTGCGGCAAGCGAGACAAAGCATGAGGGCGAGCAGCATCGACCGACTGCCGATGTGATGGTGCATTAGCTGCAAACCTAGCGCTGCATGGAGCTGTCACATCAACTTAATTGTGGCAACGACATTCGATGGTTTGTGGGTTGAGCTTCTGGCGATGCAATGGGCGTGGCGTTCGGCGGGTGTTGGTCAGCATAGTTTTCAGTTCATGCCATTCATATCGCGTGGCCAATAGAATATTTGACGACTGCGTTCGATACGGCTCTAATTTCGGGGTGGAGTACCAGAAATGATTCATAGTGCTGCCGTCGACCGACGGCTCCGCGCCGAACGCCTGCCAAGAGACTCGAGACATGTTGCGCCGAGGGCGATCTTGCTACAGTGGCCATGTCAGATTGCTTGAATACTCCCACAAGTTCCTCTTCTCCGAAAGGCTTTCTATGAGACGTGGTACACATCTGGACAGCAAGTCTGACATGTCGATTTGAGAACTCTCCTATTAGTGGCCGTGGAGAGTTCCGCCGCATCCGACGGGTGTCCTCAACTGGCTGTTAAGCAACATTGATGAAATCGGAACCACGGACTCCGTCGGCGGGCTACTCTCTTAGCTGAACTGAACATCGGGCTACCGGGACTGTCACGAATCCGATATCATGGCTCATCTGCTTCGTGGCAAACAGGCTGGAATACAGAATGATCTTTCTGCCGGTATCACGGCTGTCACAATTGCCATTGATGATCTCGACCGCTTCGGAGTGAATTCGCAGATATGCGCGCTAGCTTACGATCCGGTCCAGTCTTTACTGGCGGTCGGTACAAAGGATTCTCAATTCGGAGCAGGTCAGATTTATGTGTTCGGCCGGCAAAGGATCGAGGTCAGATTCTCCTTGCCTGCACGAGCTTCAGCAACCACTCTTCGTTTCATCGCGGATAAGCTGATCTGCCTTGACTCCCGACACGAGCTGTCTCTGTACTCTCTAGAAACCAAGCGAATGGTTGCTTCCCACTCACCGCCTGGCTACGCTTCCGCCTTGGCTACCGATCCAACTCTTGACTATGTGATGATCGGAATGCAAAGTGGCGATATCTTGTGCTACGATATGGAACGTGCAGGCGTTGCACCACTCCGGATACCGAACTTGTGGACCCAATATCAGCCTCGAGCAAAGATATCGCCTATACAATCACTTCAATTCCATCCACGCGACATCGGCACACTTCTCATCGGGTACACTCACGGGGCTGCTATATATTCCTTCAAACTGAACAAGGCCGTAAAGTTCTTCGCCTACGAAGTACCACCACGAGCACCAGGCGGAGATGCGCACCCAGCCACTGTCGATACTGTGCGCCGCCCGCTCTTAACACATGCAATTTGGCACCCGACAGGGACCTTCATTTTGACTGCCCATGAGGACGGAACTTTGGTCTTCTGGGATCCAACGATTGGCAAAGAATCTCGCATCATCCAAGCGCGGACTCTTACAGACACAAATGTGAATCGACCGGGAACCGTCCGCAGTGGGATCAGTGGTGTAGAGCCGCGAGAACCTATTTCCAGAATTGATTGGTGCGCTAACCAGGACCCGGACGACACTGCGCTGTTGATCGCAGGCGGTATGCCGTTGGACTGTCCAACGAAGGGTTTGACGCTCCTTGAGCTCGGCCGGACACCCCTGTTCAACACATCCAGTTGGGACATTTTGTCGAATCATTTCCAGAATCCAAAACGTCAACGCATCTTGCCTACCCCTCCTAATACGCACGTAGTCGAATATTGTCTAATTCCTCGCACTTCGCCACATTTTGCTGGTGCACACGACCCGATTGCAATACTCGCCTATACTTCAAATGGCGAGCTATTGTCGCTCAGTTTCCCCTCGGGCATCCCCATATCACCCACGAATCAACTCCCCGTGTCTCTGACGTTTGTCCATCCGTTTGTCAATTATGTCACCGTTTCATCGGGTGAAAGGACGAAATGGCTAGGCATGACAGAACGCCGGTCACGCGGCCCAGACATTCTAAAAGGTGGCTCCGAAGGCACGCACCCTCTCAAGAGGTACGAGGATCGTAACATAATTCAGACCGCACATGTGGACGGAACTGTCCGTCTCTGGGATGCTGGCCACGGTGATGAGCTGGAAAATCCGAAAGCCATTCAGGCAGACGTTGCGAGAGCGCTCGGTCGCTATGAGGACGTTCAGATCAGCAAATCGTCATTCTCGGGTGTCAGTGGAGAGCTGGCTGTTGGCTGTCGCGGTGGTGAGATTGTGGTTTTCAGGTGGGGTCACAATAAAAATCATGGGCGAGAAGCGAACACATCCAATACACAGGACAAGCCCGGGGTCCTTACCAACCCAGTCGACCGATGCGACCCTGCTGTGACGGAGGGCTTGCTACCATTGACCCTCTTAAACGCCAGCAATGGACCCATAACGGCCGTCAAAATGAGTGACGTCGGTTTTGTTGCCGCAGCATCAGAGGGGGGGAATTTAGCGGTGATTGACCTCCGAGGTCCAGCAATTATATTCAACGAGGAAATTTCCAGTATTGTCGGCAATAGTCATCATGGAAGAAGCGGAAGTTCCAAGCGACGAAACACTCAAAGTGGCTCGAGGCCGGACTTTGTTTCTGCTCTGGAGTTCTCTGTCATGACCCTTGAAGGAGACAACTATTCCAGTATTGCCCTCCACGCAGGCACACACCAGGGTCAAGTCCTGACCTTCAAGATAATCCCTGAACCGAGTGGTCGCTATGGTGTACAGTACGTCGGAGCAACGAATATGGACGGCCGAGTGATCCACCTCATGCCCATCGCTGTCGCAACGGGAAGAGCAGCCTACGCTAGCCAGACAGCAGTGGGAAATCTCCGAGATGGTTTCAAAGTAGAAGGAACTTTAATTGCCGTGACGGCATCGGAAGTACGAATATTCAGACCACCGACTCAGAAAGGGGCGCACAAATCTTTCGACGGCGCTTTCTGCGATGCTGCTGTGGTGGCTAGATTTCAAGATCAAGGCTGCGCTTTGATCGGAGTTTTCGGCGATGGGAGTGCCAGAGCCTTCTCAATTCCGGCTCTGAAGGAGATAGGGTCGGCTCGACTGGACGGAATTTTCGATGTTAGACGTTTTGCAGACGCTCTGTTAACTCCATCTGGTGACGTCCTTGGTTGGCTTGGTCCCTCGGAGCTAGGTCTTGTGTCATTGTTCGGCACTGGGCAACCATTGTGAGTTCCGCGTACGACATCGCCTCCTGTCACACTACTGATTTGACACAGACCACCTTCCAATGACACGCTCTATAACCCACAAGCAATCATTCCCCCACGACCGGCAATTTCCAACTTCCAATGGGTGTCAGGTACACAATATGTAACGCCGGCGGACATGGATCTACTAAGTAAGTGTCTAATGCTATTTTATGATCGTAGATATCTGACATGATCAGTCGGTGGACCTGATCGACCACCATCTAAACGGCAGATTGCGCAAGCACGCTCGGATGCGCAGCAAGCAGGACTGGCAGCACGTAGTCGGACAGGGACTGGTGGTTCTTCCGCAGCAGCTACCCCTCCTCCTGAAAACGAAGGATATTGGGCATACATGCAGCGGCAGCTCAATGAGAGGACGGAAAACCTCAACATAATGGGCGAGGGTATGCAGAACTTGCAGGAAAACAGCCAAGCCTGGGCCGACGATGTGGGCAATTTCGTGGCTAAGCAGAAGCGCAATATGATCTTTGGGGCAGCAAAGTCCAAGTTTGGACTATGAGAGCGAGTATTCCACGATCTTCATCGTTGTCTTGTTCTCAATTCCTAGAAACAATCAAAGAAGAACTTAATCTCGCGGTAGCGCCGAGGGCGCTTGGGTATCTAAAGAGTCACGGGTGTATCGACTTGCCTCATTCTGGTCTATCCGTCATGTCCGTGTCTCGTTGGTCTTTAGCCTGTAGGACGTCTTCCAGTAAACGCTTGACCCCAGCCAATACCTCGCCCTCTTTTTCAAGCCCGCCATTGCCGACTCGACTGTTCAGCCACGCAACATCCAAGTCGCCCAGCCCACCATGTGTGATCCTCTCCGCATCCTCCTGGGCCTTCTGTTGCCCGCCACCCACGCCGGGTGCTGGTCCGACCACATTCCGCCGCACACCCGCGCCCTGGTTGATATTCGGTCTCCCAGCCTGCTGTTGCGGATTTGACTGTGTCTGCTGCAGCACAGGCGCTTCTGCCGCGATGATGCCCGCCTCCTCGAGCGCGTAGGCCTGTCGACGCAGTCGTGCCATCAGCGCTTGCAGTGTGATGAAGTACGCCTGAGCGTTCTGCGTGAAGGCGGCTTTGGAGTCTTGTAGCGACGCGCTGGCGGCGCCATTCGTCGGCGAGAGCGACATATCTCCATCTTGTGGTTGCGCACGGCCAGTCAGCGCCGACAGCGTGGCTGAGGCGGAGGTCAGTAGACTGGGGACGTCGGCGGAGATGGCTGACAGGTCCCGGATGCGCTCCGTCGAGCTGATGGTAGGCTGTTGGGCCATTGATGGGATCTGTGGGCTACGAGAGCCTGTGATGGAGCGAGCTTCAGCCCATTGGCATATATGGAGGTATTATACGGATTAAGTTGTTCACGTCATATAGCACATGTTCTCTTGCGCATACTTGCGCGCCAAGAGATGTTCGACGTCGCGTCTTGGCGGGATGTGATGCGGCTCTGCTCCGCTGTCGCGAGACTCTCAGTCACCACTTTCAGCATATATTTCTCATTCCATCGTCACACTGATCGCGACAATCAGCATGTAGTTCACGCCCGTCTGAAAGATACTTAACATGTCAGGACCACAACAGCCTCCGCAGAGGACGGGCTCGGTGGGATCGGGGTCTGCCCAGCAGCATCACCACCAGCCACAGAGCCAATCCAATCTCAATCAAATAGTACGTCTTTCAAAGTACCTTGTTCCCTTCTTCTTTCCGACATACGCGCGAGAGGTCAGCACCGGATATCTGCACAGATGACAATGAGCATGAGATATTGCGACGATGCAGGCCCCTCGGTGGCGGATCAGACATAGCGCTGGGTCGCAGATTTTGGGGAACTATCAGGTAGTGCTCTGAGGACTACGGGGCCATTCCCATCTTTATCACTAGCTAGACTTCACACTCACTTTTCCATCGAATGGCTGACATTGGATCGTAGGTGCTGGAGTATCTCAGCAAGAAAGGATACAGCCGCACGGAGTCTATGCTCCGTAGAGAGTCTAGCAAACAAGATGCAGAAGGCAGACCGATCCCTTCCCGAGCCGAGGACTCGGGCGGTGAGCAATACTTCATCGCATTCGATTTGATTACACGATGGATCGATACCGTCCTGGATATTTACAAGGCCGAACTCAAACGATTACTCTGGCCATTATTTGTTTATTCTTTCACTAATCTTGCGGCCGACTTCTATCCCAAAGAGGCAGAAAAGTTTTTCAATCAGTATCGAGATCGATTTGAGAAGGAATTCGAGGATGACCTACGCGCGTTGTCCGGGATCCGGCTTCCCGAGCACGTGCAATCCAACGATACCGCCAAATTATATCGCGAGAACAAATATCGACTCACCCTTTCCACCGCCTCATTTTCGCTCCTGGTCCAGTACTTAGAATCAAAAGACACAGATGGCGGTAGTGTCGTGAACACGCTGCTTTCTTCGCACTTTAACATCATCACTGTGGACAGAGCTGCTGCTGGTCAAGATCGGAGTCTTACGCGTCTTCTGGCCAGCAGATTTGACGACCGTGATATTCCTGCTGAAGACGAAGGCATTCCGGGCCACAATCCAGGATCCGCAAACACCAGCAAAGACGCGCCGCCAGTCCTCACCAAGCTCAATCTAGCGCCCCTTCCGATGGAGAACGATTTAATGGAAGACGTCAAAGCCGAGCTGGAAGATCACGATGCTGCGCATCCTCCTCCGCCCGGAAAGAGTACTCTTGTTGATGAGTTTGAGAGACGTATTAAGCAGGAGCCTCTAGATGACGCACCGTCTCGAGATTCGATCCCCTTTCCTCCATCTTTGGCTCGTGATGTCGCTATGGAAGTACAACGAATCAAAGAAAATAGAGATCGTTTCAGGATCGATGGTCGCACGGGCGGCATTGGGCCTGGTGTGAGTGTGACGATGTTCACCTTTCACAACACGCATGATAGGTGAGTGAAGCTGTGATGTGTCCAGAGTATGACTGATTAGTCCAAGCCTGAACTGCATCGAATTTTCTGGAGACAATACCCTCGCTGCGGTGGGGACGGCCGAATCATACATCCGTCTCTGGTCTTTAGAGAACAAAGCCCTCACATCACCCCTCGACCCTCCTGAGTATCACGCTTCGCAGTCTCGCCGCTTGATCGGGCATTCGGGCCCAGTCTATGCCCTTTCATTCTCTCCCTCTATCCACGTTCCCAACGACAGTCCATTTGCCAATGCACAAACAAATGGCACCACCGCTCCATCACCACCGACGGGCGCACCTCGCTATCTGCTCTCATCTTCAGCAGACTCAACAATCCGTTTATGGGACTTGATGTCCTATTCACAACTAGTCATCTACCGATCTCATGCCGGACCCGTATGGGACGTCCGATTTTCCCCGTACGGACACTATTTCCTCTCATGTTCCTCAGACCGCACGGCTCGCATCTGGTCTACCTCGCACATTTCCCCACACAGACTGCTTGTTGGTCACGATGCCGATGTAGATGCGATAGCATGGCATCCGAATTCTGCGTATGTTGTCACTGGTTCATCTGGACCGGATCGAACGGTTCGCATGTGGGATGTGCAACGGGGCAGCGCAGTTCGCATGTTCACCGGCCATACGGGCAATATCACGGCTCTCTCTGCCGCGCCCAATGGCAAACTTCTCGCCTCGGCTGACGACCGTGGCGACATCTGCGTGTGGGACCTGGCCGCTGGTAGACTTGCAAAGCGACTTCGCGGACACGCGCGGTCTCCCGTGTGGAGTCTCGACTGGTCGGTTGAAAGCTCTGTTCTCGTCTCCGGCGGCGCAGATGGGACAGTACGTGTCTGGGACGTCCAGCCTTTCACAGCCGCGCAAGCCGTCGCCGATAAGCCCTCAACCAACGGAACAGATCAACCCAACGGCACTTCTGGGACCGCAAGTAGCGGCGCGGCAGGAGCTACCGGATCTGGCGCAGCTGCAACAGCGGGCGCTTCCGCAGCAGGAAAAGTCGATACTGCAGCAGCGGCGGCCGGCGTCGCGAAGAAGACGCCAGGCAAGACCGGCAAGGATGTAGTCGTTAGCCCCGACCAGATCTCGGCTTTCCCCACTAAGAAGAGCCCGGTATACAAGGTGCGGTTTACGCAGATGAATCTGGTTCTGGCTGGCGGGGCGTATTTGCCTTGATTCAGGGCTGGTACTGCGTGAGATAGATGGGTCCAGGAGTAGCAGCCAGGATCTTCCACAAAAGGGGGTACTTAATATAGGCTCTCCATTCTAAGCGAGCGAGGTCCCAGTGTAGGTTGCATTTGATAGATGATATCTTCCAATTCACGTTACAGGACGATGGGTATACGTCTATTGCTCGCGAGCAATGCTTTCATTGTGTTGTACACTTGAGCTATTATGTGATATGTATGTACCTCGAATATACGTTGACACCGGAGTTCTGTTTACTCCTATCTCTGCCAATCTCTGGTTTCATTTTCTCCTCTGCGTCTCTTCCAGCGTTTGCTCAATATCGCTCAGCGTGTCCTTGTCATTCTCTACACCGGGGCCCAGTACAAGCTCCTCCATGACCTCATCAGTCACATGCCCGACCCGATTAGCATTATGCATCCTCCCGATCAGAGACCGAATCCGCGCATCAAGACGGTTGGTGGTGCCGCCTGGCTCTGGTCCGCGTGGTGCACCTGGGTTTCCGCCGCTGATGGCCAGTGCGATGCGCTTCGGTCCGTAGCTGTGTAATTCGGCCAAGGTGCGCTCGTTGCGCCATCTGTGTTTTGGCATGGCGGCGAGGTTGAAGTATTCCGCTACTGTTTGCTTGAGGAAGGCTGCGTCCTCTTTTTCCTCCTTGATTTCGGCGGTGGACGTTGAGGAAAGTCGAGATTGAGAGCCTGGTTTACGGCGGACCAATGTCGAGTATGCCCGGTGTCCATTGGGAACGGACGGAGCGCTCGAGATGCGGGAAAGGGCATCATCAGGGTAACCTGGTTCATCAAACGAAGCAATCTCGTCCAGCAGGGTGTCATTCTCCTTTTTGGTACGCGATGATCCGACTTTCTGCCTGCTTTTAGGATGCTGGAAGGGTGCAACGTCTTGCGGCTTTCGTTGAGCTGATGAGGGCTCCACCGGGTCATTCCTTGAAAGTGCGTCCTCTTCTCCCTCGGCATATTCGACATGTGTGCTCTCATCCACTGATTGGCCTGCCATCACTGTCGGAGACTGAGCCACATCTGAAAAGTTGATTGCGACATCCAAAGGCTGGCTCTTTAGGTACGTGCTTTGAGCGAAAGAAAGTCCGGCTTTCCCAATATCATGCAGCGCATCCGTCTTTGGTTGTTCTGCCCGTACAACATTTGCAAACATGACCTGGTGATCACCAATGCTGACCGTTTTGCTGTTGATGAGATGACAGTACGCTTGAGCGAGAACACCAGGTCCATAAATTACGACATGACCTGCCTCATCGATCTGAATATCGTGATTATCGAGTTTCGCGACCGCTTTGAAGGGGTCAGACGAATGCGCCTTGGTGGAATTGGCGAAAGCACTTGCGATAGCTTCGCCATGCTTGTCCGCGGCCAGAATATGGACCGTGAGCGTGCCTTGTTGGAGGATACTTGCAGCAGTGCCGCTCATCTCGTGTAAATTGAAAGAGACCACCGGCGTAGGCTGAACGCATACACTGCTTAGGGATGAGATAGTCGCGCCAATGCATTCGGCAAATTGTGAATGTGGCAGACTTGTTTTGAGTGCTTTCCTAGTAGTCACGATAGCGACAGGACTGACCACTGATCTCATGATAGCTTTGAAGGGGGCCACAAGCTCCGGAGTAGCAGTGAGAGGAGCCGCTTGGCACCTATGTTTGACAAAGTGGTCCAGTTGATCGTATACATGATCTACGTTGGCCAATGGTCCAGTAATGCGGACATTGGTCCAGCCGGCAGCATCCGCCCCAGCTCGATTACGATTGAAAGGTCTGCCCTCGGAGGGTCCCTTTGTCTCCAGAGCCACAACTCTTGTTTGCTTCATAGATGTACCAGGGATGTTGTAGTGGAATTCGGCCTCCTGTGGAAACAGACTGGCGATTTCCGGAGGAACTCGGAGCAGTTTGCTAATTTGAAGAACCTCGTAGTCCCGGAGAATCGTACCTGGCATGGTCTGAGACTTTGCGAGTGTTTTTTCGCCCACGCTTCGCAGTGCGCTACCACTCCCAGAGACTTCTTTGTTGCTCAAATTTGAAGATTGCAATGTATTGTTGGCGTACCCATGGTCATCTGCCTGTGCAGGCCCGTCGGCGGCAGGCGCATCTTTCAGTCCTTCCCTCTCCAATTCTCTTATATCTTCTGCATATGGCGAGGTCCCATACTCGAAAGTAGCCGGAGATCCGAGCTCGGCAATTACCAGTCGTACGGCCGCCTGTACAAAGGGCTTGGTGCCCATGATCTGTATCTTGGCCTTTTCCCCTTTCTGTTCCACCACGAGGTCGTGAGGCTGGTGCGTCAGAGTCGGGATCCTCCCTTCCAGCTCTTGCGTCTGGAATTTTGCGAACTCCTCCGGCTCCAGATTGATTTGTGTGACTTGCGGCCATTTGCGACTCTTTGCTTTCGGGGACATGATTGTGATCGTCCGCAAATCACGCCCACAAGGCCATGTTTGGGTGTCGCATTGCACGGGCTGTCCGGCACCCACTCTGCGGTCGCAGAGGAGCGCATGTACCCGTCTCCGCTGGGCGTGGTGTCGAAGGTGTGAGAAGGCATGGAATGCCTGGTAAAAGCGAGCTGTAGCGCACCCAGGCCGGGATGCGGGAAGCAGCGTGGCCATACCAAGCTACTCAAAAGAATAGAGCGACCAGGCGTCGGCCAGTATCGAGGCTAGAGACAGAATCAACTAGCAAATGATGTCGGATAGAGAAACTGTCCTGACCCTAACCCTAACATGTTCAGAGCTCTTGTCTTGCATATTGCTGCGAGTCGTTGCTGAGAACTCCATATCATTAAATCTATGCCCGCATGTATTCTCATGGGCACTTCCGGCGCTCGCTGCTATTCATCGGCTGATTGGAATAGTTCCAAGAAGGTTGGTGACACGCTGTGTGTGCAAAGCTATTGTGCGTTGTTCCTGTGTGCGGCTTGTTGCAAAATGGGTGTCACCCAATCACAATGCAGTGCAATGCTTGGACAAAGTGTATCCAAGCACGACGATTTCTGTACTACTGCATGTGGCGTCAAATGTCGAGCAACATTATAAGAGCCATAAAAGGTCAAGTAGCAGCCTGTGCGGCGACGATTCTCCTCATGGAAGGTCGTCCACTTCCCTACCTATTGTGACTGCTTCCACCATAGACTGTCCATCATGTGCGAGTATTACGATATTTTCGTCCACTATACGTTATGCGACAAGTCACCGGATCACAAATATCAGATCCGCTACTACTTGGTGTGCGAGAAACCTATGCCCAAGTTTGGGAGCGACGATCGCCATTGCATAGAATCCAAGGATATGAATGAGTTGTTCAGTGCCGAGGAGAAGAGACTCGGATCCTGCCCAACATGTAAAGACGGCGACGATTTCAAGCGCATCGTGCGTAGGAGCTTCAACGACATCAGATTTGAATCGCTGACCATCGCATTGCAGGAGTACCACAATTGACTGAGGCAACGAATTGCGAGTGCTGAACGGCATGTTACAGCTGCGGTCTGGAGCTCTCTTTGGTGTCGGAATGTCACAATGAACCCAAACGAGGGATTCCAGATTGTCATGAATTTTTTCTAACTGCCACGTGGTCTGTCCTCTTTTACGAACGAGTGGAGTATGGATTTCGAAAAGGCAGGCCAACAGGTAGCACAATGTCTTTCATGGTTGTAATGGTTGTGCCTTTACTTGTTTGGAGTTATAACTACGGTTGGCTAAATAGTGGTCAGAATCGACACGGTGTTCCACAAATCCATACGTGCAGTTTATAGCATGCTCTCAAAAATTATTGACTTCGATCATCTCCAGCATCTATGTCCATCGTCGCATCACAGAATAAAGTGCGTTCACTACAACAATTCTGGGTATCCTGCGAATAAATCCCAAGTGCTACACGGCCACTGCGCCCTCACAACATCCACAATGGCTTTCCGCCGGCACACACCACTAATCCTGCGCACACCCTGCCAAACCCAAATACGGCACGCAACACTAATCCGCCGCCCCAAGCGGCCATACACATTTACTCAGTTAGTCACACTGACCGACGGCTCGACCTTTCTCCAACGCACAACCTCCCCCGCGCCGCTCTACCGCACAGCAAAAGACGTGCGCAACTCGCCGTTATGGAACCCCTCGAGCCAGAAGCTGGCCAACATCGAGGAGGACGAAGCAGGGAGGCTGGCAAGGTTCCGTGAGCGCTTCGGACGGGGCTGGGATGCGGAGAATACACAGGCGCTGGATGACGAGGCTGATGCGGCCGAGGCGGAGCGGCGGCGCGAAGACGAGGATGAACAGGGTGGGTTGCTGGATTTGCTGAGTGCTGGGTATGAGGCTGGGGGTGCGCAGAAGAAGAAGCCTTCGAAGAAGTGAGGAGTCTCGCAGAGGGAGAGTATGGCAGAATATCGCTCCAAAAGGGCTTGAAGCTCTGAGACGAGCTTGAATGTGCTCCTCGATTGGAATGAGTGTGGTGAGAAGAAGGCTTTATAAGTCTATTGTACATATATATATCACAGTCTATATTGTATCCATACATCCGGTACAAAGACTCAATGCCTCGCCATGCACGGTATTAGAAAGCTGTGTCGTCTACATCAGTCTTGCCATCCTCCTCTTCCTCCACAGTGTCCGCAACATTCTCCAGGCCCGAATTCGCCTCCCTGAGCTCGGCATCAGTGGGTCGGAATGGCCACTCGATCCATGCTTCGACCAGTTGCTCCAGCATCGTCCGGTTGAGGCTGCTCGATTTCATCTCACGATGATCCAGCCTGCCTCCCACACTTGGATCAGTAATTGCCGGTGCTTCCGCGACAAGATCTGATCCCCCTTCAGTCGCTATGAAGTCTATTGAATCGCTCACAGACGCAGCTCGCCTCCACATCAGAGGTGGGATCAAGTCTCGCAACAGCGTCAGAGCTTTCACCGTGCTGGTGATATCCGATGAGAAATTCTTCTCCCTAGGGTCGATGTCAAGAAGCATACACGGTATCGCAGGCCAGAACTCTTCCACTTTCGCTTCCATGGGCTCCAGTGACCGGCGATCGACGGACAAGACCGGTGGATCCGCTTGGGAGGCTAAAAGCTCATCAAGAACGAGAGTCGCCCGCTTTTCCCACAAGTTGAATTCTGCAGTACCCTTCTGTATCATACTCTGCTTGATGTTGGTATGTATCTTCTGAATCCGCTGCCGGACCGTTTCTCTTTCCTCTTCTTGCATGCTCGACGATAATCGGCTAAAAGCAATCTCAGCTTTTATCAGCCGCAGGGAGTGGTCCATATACGCAGCAAATCGATTTGCAACGTCGAATTTGAGGGGTTCGAAAACACCTTTGTCAAAGAGGGGCTTGTAAGTGGGTACTATAGGCTCGGCCTTCATTTTCTTCAAAGACGTAGATTTGGTAGCAAGGCTAGCCGCCTCCGTTTCCAATGCGGCCAAGCTATCATCGAAGCTTTCGCGATCGGAAGAAGTGTTTCGCAGCACAGGAAGATGTAGAGCGTTTGACCTAGCTTCAATGTCTTGCCGTGACTTTTGCGCAGCTTTGAATTTGTCAGACATTCGGTGATCTGGCATGTGAAGTCCAGCTTTCTCCATGTTATCTGCCGCATTAAGCATAGCGAGATCATCGAGTAAATACTGCCGTGGTCGAAATTTAGGAGCCCAAGGATTCGCGTCCAGGTCTATTTCTTGTGGCACTCCAGCTACCTCGTCAATATCAACCATAATATCATTGACTGCATTGAAGGAACTTCGAAGCTGAAGATTCCACGGCAGGATAGATTGGCGGGCTTCAGTGGGCACCCACAAAAGCATCTTGACCAATCCATATGCATGAAAGAGCGAGTTGGATTGGGAAGCCTGGATCATGTGATTGAGGGTCAGACAAGAAGGGAAGGAGATTCCATATCGCGTGTTGCTCTTATCATAAAGGCGATGGAGATTCCCCGTAACCAGTAGAGTACGATTAGGTTGTCTTAAAGCAGGAGCATCCTTAGCAATAGCCTCTCTCTTTGGTAGGAGCACGTCATTGAAGATCTCCTGGTACGTGTTCCAGTACCGAGATGGATGAGTAGGGAAGAGTGCTGAATGGCGATACTTGGAATCGTGCGAATTCAGCAAAGGCTTTATGAATGGTCCGAAATACTTATTTTCCGGTTCCAGCAGCAGGTGACATCTTGGCTGTAGCAATCGATGGATCGAGTTTGACCACAAGCATGCGCCCGGATTGATATCGATTATATCGCAGCCCCGGTATTGCTCCAGCCTGGGCGCAAGATATTGTACGGCATCGTCTTGAAGACATGAAGTCAGTCAGAATTAGGAACCAGTGGACTCGAGAGACACGAACCGCATAAAGATGGGCTGACAATATCGATACGATCGAACAGTTTCCGTCTAACGTTTCCACTAGGTCCTGGAGTTCCAAATATTTTCGCGAGGTTTTCCGTGATAGGATATTTTGTCGAAGCCTGGAATGCTCTGGCTCTGTACGAGGCACGCAGAGTTTTCATTGAAGTTGCCTTTACGTCCTCGCGACTTGTGTAATAATAGCTATGCAGCCGGCGAAGCCGTTAAGCAGCGCACGGGAGGGACATACACATTGTGTTTGAGGATCTGGAGCAGAAAGCGACGCTTCTTCGCAGGAAGTGTGAAGTTGGTTTCGGTCCCCGCCGTCGACCTTCCTTGATACAAAGTTCACAAAGTACTTCTTTTGCTTATACAAACCTGCACTGCTCTTTCAGCAAAATTCAGGTTGCCTAGCTCCGCAGCTTTGACCGCCCACGGTCTGAGCAACAAAAGAAGGCGCAAAAGTACAACAACCCGGATTCGCTGCTGGTCACCCACGCAACTACTAACGAGTCCCTCTGTTGCTTATTTACAGGAGATCGAACGGGATCCGAAGTTTTCAACAGGGTGTGGTCGTACCTGATCACCACACAACTACATCATAATATATAGATATTAGAAAAAATCTGCAGTATGCATCGCGCGCTTGCCCAACGCGCGAGTCGGGTGTCGCCCCAGCACAAGGTCGTTGAGAAGGGACCATCTAGATGGTCGATGATGTATTCATTTTGAGGATATCATTAACATGACTTCACTCGCCATCTTCGTCCACATCGAAAGTCTTGTCTGGAGCCCTAGCCTCCTGCTTCCTGTAAAGCGCCGCCAGAAAATCTACCGTGCTTGCCTCCTCTAGGCTTTTGTCCTCTCTCGTCTTCAAGAATCGTGGGAATCGGAGACTCAAGCCTCGCTCCTCGTTGACAAGTCCGATGGCTGCTGTGTACGTCGGGCTGATCGTGACATCCGCGAACGCCATTTCCCAGACCTCCTGTGGCTCAAACCACACGTCTGGCTGGCCGATATACTCTACATAGCTCGGCTTGTGAGGTAGAGTGTTGTCGCCATCTTGAGCATATCTTACCTTGTTCGCTTTGTAAAATGCATCTGTGAACCCACTGATACACTTTGTCACCGCGAATAAGGAGCCGGTCTCTGGATCGCGAGCGGCGAGGAGAATTGGCGACCACCACGCACTCTTGCGACCTTGTCCGTGCCAGCCTCCGACAGGAATCAAGTCGATTGTGTCGCTAGTCTGAGCATAGTCCTTTTTGACTTTCAACCATGAATCAAGACGCTTATCGGGTTCATAAGTGGACAGTAGTGCCTTGCGGCGCGAGCCGTTCTTCTTCTCTTCCAACACCACCAAATCGGAATCCACTTTTGTCGGGTGAGCTTTCGTAGACTTGGTTGGCTTTTTCTTGGATGGGGTTGGAGGTGCGGACGTAACACTCTTCTCTTCAGTGTAGCCGTTGAGGGAAGAATGGTCGGGATCTAGAGATTCTAGAAGGTCCGGATTCGGCAAGTTATCCAGTATCTTCACCATGATACCTTCACACTTGACATCCAAAGCAGATTTGAAGAAGTCGGAGACAATTTCAGCATCCGCAGAAGTAGCATCGAGGCTTTTGACCCAAGTAAAGTGATGCGGAATCTCTACGAAGAGACTGCGCAGTAAAGACCGACGCTCTCGGAAAGGCCTATCCAGGAGTTCTTCTCCGTTCAGGTACATCAGATCAAATGCGAACAGACAAACATCCACTTTGACGGACTGTATCACCACGTCCTTCCTTGCGCGATTTGCCAGAATTTGAAATGGTTTGAGCTCACCACTTTCACGGTCGACGGCAACCACTTCACCCTCGATAATGAAGCTGTTCACGCCTTCTCCCCGAATCTGAGGGACCAGCGCGACCAGGTCCGGGTACTTCTCGGTCATTAATTCCAGGTGCCGGGAGAAGATGGTCACCTTTCCTTTGGCGTCACAATGTACTTGTGCTCGTTGACCGTCATATTTGTATTCGCAGCTGAAGTCCCGACCTTGAAGCTTCGTAAGCATCTCGCCCATGTCCCGGGTAATACCTCCTAGCATAGGTCTTAATGGAATGTGTAACGCTAAACCGCATCGTAGCAGCAGCTCGCTGGTCGTCCCAATCTCAAGTAGAGCCGGCACTATGTCATTGTAATTTGGGCGCCGCGCAAAGCAGGCTTTGACAATTTCTTCGCCTTTGGACCACACCTCCGCAAGGTCCTGCTTGCTGAGCTTGGAAAGTTGCTGTCTATCCTTGATCTCAAAGTCGGCCCTGGAAGGTTTAGACAGCATGAACGCTCTCGAGAGCGCAATTAGCATGGTGGTCTTGACGGCGCCTATTCGAAGGTGCTGTACGAGAGTTCGGACGATATACCTGCTTTCTTCTGCTCCTCTTGAGTCCTGCACTAATCGCTCCACGAGTCGTTGCTTCACTTCTTGACATCCTTGGCCTTTTGCGTTCGCGACTTTGACCAGACAGTCATAGACTCCTTTAATAGTCAGGGGCTTCGGCTTCCTCAGAGTCAAGGACTGGCGTTTCT
Organism: Dothideomycetidae sp. 11243; assembly: GCA_000836255.1. Taxonomy (NCBI): domain Eukaryota; kingdom Fungi; phylum Ascomycota; class Dothideomycetes; species Dothideomycetidae sp. 11243. The sequence goes on along the minus strand of DF938581.1, from coordinate 473,601 downwards.
TGGCTTCAAAAGCTACGTCACCAGCATCACCATACTTGTTATAAAGGGTTTTCAATCCAGCGTTGTCAAGTCCACAGACTTTTTTGAGAGCTTTCGAGATGGCACTACCTCCGAGTCCGAGTTCCAGATCTATGTATGGTGGGGAGATGCTATTGGTGGCCAGCCACACGGCGGGCAACAATGACTCCGGGTCGCCTTCGATGATAGTGCGTAGAAGATTCACCAGTGTATCGACTATTTTTATACGAGATTGTGTGGAGTTAACCAGAACAAAGCACCGCGTGAGCAGCGAGTACGTAGCGTTATTTCCCTCCTTAGACCACTCTCGCTTCAGATCTGGAATATAGTCTTGTGGATTGAACGACAACGGAGATATGTCAAAGGGAACTGTATAGGATATCTCATCCTCTTCGGCGGTAGCAGATTGCAAAGCGAGCGTCTTCTTATCGACCAAATCTGAATTGGCAACAGGCGCTGAAATGCTAGAAGCCTGCCGGCTGCCCGTCTTCATTGCCGATTTGGCAAGTGTACTGTGGGCGGGCGAAGTTTCTTTCAACCTGCGAAGCTCATGCTCTTGTTCCGATGTCGCATACAAATCTCCGTCCGAGGCATTCTGAGGATCCTCCCCTCGTCGGGTAGAGCTCTGTTCAGAGATCTCATTTGATGCGGCCTTGTCTTCCTCTGCCCACTGCGCTTGTAATTTCCGTGCTAGCTCTTCATCGTTGAGGTCTTTGTCGCTCTTCGGATTGGTGTCCTCACGACCTAGCACCACCCCTGTAAGATTGCCATTGTCGTTGCTCTCCTTCTGCTTCCCGAAGAAGAAGTCAAGACTGCGTACGGTGCGTGGAGACTCTTTATAGTCGTTCTTCTTCCTTCGCTTGCTGGGGGTATTCATGCTGCTGTGGAAACAGATCTCATATCGGATTGTCGACCATGACAGAAGGGGGATTACTTGGAAGTTCTTCTCGCGACACGCGTAGAGTGGTCGCAGGGCCGGTGACATCACTGGAAAGATCGCGCTTGGACCAGTGGTTCGCCGAGTCACATTGGACTTCACGCACGCCGTCGTCGTCCTACACGCCCGGTTGGAGACACCGGCACGCCAAATAAATTCACTAGCCGCGAATAATCCGCAACCACAAGCCCACTTTTCGTCGAGTGACATGGACTGCTTGTCCGATGTCCGCGACCAAAGCTGCTCTGAAAGCAGCGAAGCATGCCGTCGATAGTTCAAATTGGGCGGAGGTGATCAAACAGTCCAATATTGTCTTGGAGGCGGATAAGGACAACTATTTCGCAAAATTATTCCTCGGCCGTGCATACGAAAAGCAGAATGATATCGACAAAGCCGCGACGGTCTACCATGAGGCCGCGGACTTGAAGCCCGATGACACCCAAGCGTGGCAAGGCCTCGCATCTTTGTATGAGTCGCAAGGAGCAAAGTCTATTGATGCCTACGGAGAAGTGGCCGTCAAACTGGCCGTGCTATTTGCGCAAGCTGGCGATCTCCACAGGGCACAAGGGACTATCGACAAACTCACGACTCTGGCGAAAAGGACGGGAACAAGTGCCCAGTATAAACGGGCCCTGCAGGTTTTGCTTCCAGGGAGTCCAATCTGGCAGTTCCTCGAGGGTCGCCTTCAGCATCCGTCACTCACATTCAATCGCCTAATCGATATCACCGAGAAGGATGAGCACACTAGGATCTCCAAGGAGATCACAGAGAGGCGTACTCGCATAGGGTCTCGCCTCGGCAAGGTCACGGAGGAGGTCAAACGCGAAGTGTACGAGCAGAGCGATCTAGAAGTGCTGTACCGCGGTGCGATCGATTGGACTGACGACGATACAACTCGGAGAGGTTTGGAGGAGAAACTTTTTCAGCGGGCATATGACACGCTTGCTGTAATGCCACCGGAATTGAAGACTGCTAAGAGGGATCAGGTACTAGAAACAGCGCGAGGAATGGTGATCGTGAAGCATCCACTTCGTCTAGCCTGGGATGTCCATCTTGAGTGGCAAGACAAAGCGCAGATCGAGCAGTTGGACGTCAATGTCCTGCAAGAATACGTCACATTTTTCCCCGACTCCGGTTTGAGCAAGGTGCTCCGAGCATTTTTGCGGAGTGAGATCTCACCGTTCTCGCTTCCGCGAACAGAAGATGAGGATGAATCCATTGCAGCACCCGAAATGCTGCCGGAAGATCGGTTACTGCTTATGGCGGAAGGTCTCGGTGACGGGAAATCGTCACCCCTTGCCCATCGTTTGACCGCGGAGTATTATCTCAGTCTCGAAGAATACGAAAGCGTGATTGACACTGTGCGGACGGGACTTCGACTGCTCAAAAGTGAAGAGATGAAAGCTGGTTTGTTCTTGCAAGCAGATCGGGATGGTTTCAACACTACACTTTCCACGGCCTTTGTACATTACCAGTCTCCTAAGAATCACCCTGAAGCCAAAGAGTTGATGGAGAGTATCTTGCAACGAAAGCCGGATTCCTCCGCCGCACTTGCAGGGCTTGGAATGGTATATGAGGAGGAAGGTCGTTATGAAGAAGCCATCAAGTATTTGAACCAGGCTAAGCAGCAAGAACCCAACAATCTTCGAGTTCGTGTCGAGGCAGCATGGTGTAACGCTTTGTCTGGCCAATACTCGCAAGCAATACCGGAATTAGAGAGCTGCCTAAACGACATTGCCGGCGAGGATGCAAAGTCTCGAGATCTTAGAGCTCTGGTTCAATATCGGATCGGAAAATGCATGTGGGAGACTGAACCAACCAAAGACGCTCGCAAGGATCGCAAAGGAGCCTACTCTTTCTTTTTGGCGGCTATCAAGACAAATGCAAACTTTGCATCGGCTTACGCCAGTCTTGGATTCTACTACGCCGATTACGCGAAAGACAAGAAACGCGCCCGGCAGTGCTTTCAGAAAGCGTTCGAGTTGTCTGCTTCTGAAGTGGAAGCCGCAGAGCGTCTAGCACAAGCATTTGCCGAACAGGGTGAATGGGAGGTTGTTGAGCTCGTTGCGCAAAGAGTTATTGATTCTGGAAAGACCAAACCTTCACCAGGATCTCGGAAAAAGGGTATCAGCTGGCCTTTCTCGGCGCTAGGAGTGGTTCAAATGACTCGACAAGAATACAGCAAAGCTATTACATCATTCCTGTCTGCTCTTCGAATCAGTCCAAATGATTATCACTCTTACGTAGGCTTGGGCGAGAGCTACCACAACTCTGGACGCTATAATTCAGCCAGTCGGACCTTCCAGTATGCTGAATCGCCTCATGATGGAATGGATATGAAGATCAGTGGCGAAAAATGGTTTACCGAGTACATGCTTGCCAATGTGCATAGAGAGCTTGGCGACCACGACGAAGCGATAGTGCTTTTACGCGGAGTACTTGACACAAGGCCAAAAGAGTTTGGAGTACTACTAGCACTTTTGCAAACCTACATTGAACGTGCTTGGCGTCGCTTGGAGACTGGGTCTTTTGGCAAGGCTGCAGAAAGTGCGTGTCAAGCTCTTGAATTGGCTCATAGAATAGCAAGCTCACGACCTGAGGCGTTCAATCTGTGGAAAGCAGTTGGAGACGCATGTTCGGTATTTCATTGGACTCAAGGAAGCGTAGACCTGTTCCCCGTCGCAAAGACTAAAAGCCTACTCAACGAGTCCATCGACCCTGTCATTTTCGCACTTCTGGCTGAAGTCGACAAAGTGGATGCTCAGGTACTCAAAGAAGGCTCAGAGATCAAAGATGCGGTCTGCCATTCACAAGTTCGCGCCTTTTTGAATCTCTCGCTTCTGTCATACAAACGAGCTATCCATTGCTGTTCACATGATATACATGCGCAGGCAGTCGCGTGGTACAACCTGGGCTGGGCGGAATACCGCACGTACTGCCAGGCAAGCTCGGGAGACGCAAAGCGCTTTGCGATGGCCGCTGTGAGATGCTTCAAACGATCGATTGAGCTCGAAGCTGGCAATTCCGAATTCTGGAATGCGTTGGGGGTGGTAACATCAAATCTGAATGTCAAGGTTGCTCAGCACGCTTTCGTCAGGTCTCTCTACCTGAATGAGCGAAGTGCTCAGACGTGGACCAATCTAGGAGTCTTATATCTCAACAACAACGATCACGAACTTGCACATCAAGCGTTCGGTCGAGCCCAATCTACCGATCCCGATTGTGCCCATGCTTGGCTTGGAGAAGGTCTCATCGCTCTTACTATTGGCGAGACTAAGGAAGCTTTGTCTCATTTCGTGCATGCATTCGAAATCTCCGACAGCTTGCCCCTTATTACGAAGAAGCAATATACGGTGTCGGTTTTTGACTCTCTCATAGCCAGAAATGCGGCTTCCTCGGAACTCACCCAGTTGATCCAGCCGCTGTTCGCACTACGGCAGCTCCATGCCCAAGTGCCTTCCGACATGTTATTCCAGCATCTGTCCGCCCTGCTGTCAGAGCGTGTCGGCGACCATCTGACCGCTATCGAGATCTTGACATCGTTATGTTCGGCCTTGGAGACAGAATACGAGGCAACGGAATCGTCTTCGACTCTGGTCTCTTTTGCCAACGCGAAGTCTGATCTCGCCCGCAATCACCTTGCACAACACGAATTTGACGACTCGATCGAGCACGCCTCTACCGCATTAGACCTTACCGCCGATCTGGATACTGACATTACTGTGAACAAAATCCGACTCTCGTCCCATCTCACTCAAGGTCTTGCGCACTTCTACCTCGGCCAGCTCGACGACAGCATCTCGGCGTTCCGAGCCGCACTTTCGGAATCCGACTCGCACCCCTCAGTGGTCTGCCTGCTGTCCCAAGTCCTCTGGGCACAAGCAGGCGATACCGAGCGCGGCGTGGCGCGCGAGCAATTGACATCGTGCGTCGAGTCGCACCCTGACCATGTCGATGCGTGGATCTTACTCGCGGCCATGGCGGCGCTCGACGACGATTGGGAGACGGTCGAGGCTGCGCGCGCGGATCTGCTCCGGCTACAGACTGAAGACGGTGTCTCTGATGCGGACAGTGATAGGATCGCGGCGATACTGCTTAGTCTTGCAGGCGCGCAAGGGAATGTCGCGGATGAGGTCAGACGTGCCGTGGCGCTGAACCCGGATAAACCTACTGGTTGGGCGGCGCTGGCGGGATTGGCACAGGGAGATGAGGCAGACCATGCGGCGCATATGGCGCTGCTTGCGGCCGGCAGGACGGTGCCGCCTCATGGGAAGATGGATGCAGAAGGGCTTGCAGAGGCTTATGCCGGCACGGGGGAGAAGGGTCACGCGCTCAACGCTGCAATGTTGGCGCCTTGGGCAGCGTTTCAGAGAGTGTCCAATGGGACCCACCAAGCTTAGTGAAGACATGTAAAACATAGACGAAAACAGAAAAAGCGTTTTGCATTGTCATCAGGATTGAATGCATTCGCTGATCGTTACTGGGGCGGAGATGAGGAGTATTCCATCCGCTATGTAAAGCATAATCTTGACGCACAGGGCTATGAGGTGTTCGAGAGCTAAGGTTTGGGCACGTGCAGAGTCTTGCTGACCATGGCGCAGCCGTGGGCAACGAACACCAATGCGACTGGGTGGAACTCCCATGCTGTGCCCTTGCCTGCTACGCCGAAAGGAACGTTATCCCCGAGCCACCCATTCCAAACCCAGACGGCCATCCACGCAGCAATACCCAGCGAGCTAGGAATTGGTGTTCCCTCGAAATATTTTGCCTTGCCCGAGGCATCATGTGGGACATCACCGGAGGTGACGTTGAATCTTGCAAGCCTGGCGAGGCCACACAGGGCGAAAAAGCAGAGCAGGAAATGGTCGAGATCTGAGCGAATGCCGAGCGCGAAAGCAGCGCAGGCGGGGCTAACGCCGAAGCTGATGAGGTCGGCGAGCGAGTCGAGTTGCGCGCCCATGAGGGAGGACTTTTGGCGCCAGCGGGCGACGCGGCCGTCAAGAAAGTCGAAAAAGAGGCCGAAGGGCATGAAGGACAGGGCGAGCCAGAGGTTGCGCAACGGTGGGGAGGGGGAGATGTGGCCTGCCAGACCTTGAGTCTGATCCAGGCAGAAGCGCAGCGAAGAAAAGATGGACATTATCCCACAGAATCCTGCTACTGTCAGCATTCTGGAGTGGACCAAGCTGGAGAGCTAGAGGACGTACCATTGCCCAGGGTGATCAGATCTGCCAGGTGCAGGGCGCGCACCATGGAAAAGTGACCGGTGTTCTGGGCCAGTAGGCGCTTCTGCTTGTCCTCGGCTGGGAAAAGGTCAGCGACAGGCAAGACGATTGACACGCTGTAGGCGGCCTACATTGCGACATGGCGGCGTCTTTGCTGCTTCCATTGACCATCTTGCCAGACCGAAGAGACATGTCTACTAGGCAGAGCTAGAGCTGGAGCTGGAGCTGGACGGGGAAACCAGGGGAAGGCAAGAAGAAGTGTGGGCGGCAACAGCAGAGCAAGGAATATCCTAGACGCAGTAGGAGGTGAGGCAAAGATGCAATGGAAGTGGTTGCTGGATAGGTATAGACGAAGTGCGTGCAAGCTGTAGGTGTGACGTCCGGGTCAAAGCTGGTTTTGCTGGCGCGCGGGTGTGTGGGGTTTCGCTCAATCGCACGCATCCGCCGCACACACGTCAAAACGCCTACGTCATGTGCCATTTCTTGTACTCGTGCTGTCCGATTATTCGCATCCCACGAGCGGTGCATAATAGGATTCTCACGTCCATAAGATCGCCCTTTGCCCCATTGGCTATTGGTACGACTAGTAATTCATTAATACCGTGACGATTACAGTCGCCACATCTCCATTGGCTACAAATTTCGCTTCCACAAAAGATTGCTAATCGAGACGGAGAAACTCGTATGCTAGGCACATGTTGGCCAAAGAGAGACACCGATCTTGGTTTGTTAAGTTATCCGGGTATGATTCAAGCAAAATTATGAGATCACGCTTCGGCAGCCCGTGGAAGCACAGATCGACAGGGCAGAGCAGTGGAGGTCGGAGATACCGCCGAGGAGGAGACCTGTGGAGTCAGCACATAGCACATTTCGGTCCTTGTACACGTGTAGCACTCCAAGGGTTTGAAATGACGTGGTCGAGAGGAGCAGACAAGTCTATGCGTCTTCAAGAAACGCGAAAAAGGGGAGGGCGACAGCAGTGACAGTTGCTTCTCAAGGACGGACGCGAATAAACTCAATGTTCCCCTGCGAGTCCAGGCCGCCTAAAGTTGCCTGGATCAGGTCGGAAACGGGTTCTAGACCCTGTAGCAGCAGAAGTGTTTGCCACCCCCCCACCAAAGGCCACGGCAGCGAGAGCGAAGATCATCGCTACCACAACCGTAATCAGAAGCAGAAGGAGAAGCCACAACCACGCCCTGTGGCGCAAATTCTTGCGGCCATTCCGCCCGCCCCGCTTGTCGATATCGATAATCATACCTGCTTCTCGAAAACATCAACTCTGCGCAGTCTGTGATGCCGTGCCGTGCGGTGCCGTGCCTTGCTGCGCAGTGATTGGTACTAGCCCTGGAGACTGGTCATTTTGCCCTCGCTCGCTCCTTGTCGCTCCTCGGCTTCCTCGCCTCGGCCGCGGCCTTGTTCAATTGCATTCAACTTCCCGATGGCTGTTAAGGCATTCTTTCCCCGTCGAGACGTGGCCCTCGCGCTGCACAGTCTGTCCGGCGCGTCAGATTCTATCGGACCCGTATTCGACCGCGAGAGCTGTTCGCAGCCCATCGATACCTACGATGCCGAACGCCTTGCCTGCACCTTACCTGAGGCCCTGTCCTGCGACGGTCAGCCCACTGTCGTACCGCCAGTACCCAAAGGCTTCAGAAACAGCCAATATCTCTTTCCTAGCCTGACCAGGAACGAGCATGTGCGCCTCACAACTCTTTGGTATCACACGCGCAGCGCCCTCGACGACGAAGACCTCCTCGCCAATCTACAGGTCAAGGTCGATCTGATCCGTGAGTTCCTGGACTGGGAAATCGCCCTCTGTGGTATCTTGGACAATCACACCTTCACCCGACTCGTCACCTCCGGCATCCCGACCGCCGTTGTTCCGCGAAGGGAAAGCACATGCTCTCATACCGTGCAGAATGTCGCGCCAGGGGTACGTCTGGCTCTGAGCAATAGCTTGACAAAGTTACTTACTCGACTCCGCAGGCCGTCTTCCAGATACCCGACATGGACAAGGATTGGCGTTTCAAAGGCTCACCCCCGGTTGCCGACGGTGGCCTTCGTAGCTATGCTGGAACTGCCGTGCGCTGTCAAGTTGAGGACGACGAAACTGTCGCCCTCGGTTCCTTATGCGTAGCCTCGACCATCCCCGGTAAAAGCTTGTCGCCATCCCAGCAAGCCACCCTGATCCGCTTCGCCGATATGCTCTCAAGCGAGATTATCAATCGATCGCGATCTCTGCGCCGCGAACAGCAGCAGTGCATGAGTGAGCTCTTGACCGCCGCTACCAGTAACTCGGATATTGATCAAACCGAACTCGGTATCATGTCCATTCTGAAGGATGTGTACCCCACTGCCACCTTTTCACTGCAAGAGATCGACGCACGACAGTCCATTTCCCTACCTCACGGACGTCTCGTCCCGCTCTCTGAATTTAAGAACGGCGTATGGGAAGACTCGCTCGTCATCGATGCTCTCATTGCTTCTCATAATCACGATAACCTTCATTCTACTACAGCGGTTCGCGCTTTGGTCGGTCTCATGCGCGTACGTCCGCAAGCCAAGGCATTAGTTGTCGCTTCTCCGGATGTGCGTTACGTGTTCGATGACATTGACGCTTGGTTTGTCGACCGCTGCTCCTCTGTCCTAAGCAATGTCGAGCAGGAGCGCTCTCTCATGGAAGCCCGATTGGCCAAGGATCGCTTCCTCCGTGGAATTACTCACCAGCTTCGCACTCCCATACATGGTGTACTGGGTTCCGTCGACTTGCTCGTTGAAGACCTTGCCGCAAGAGACTTGCTAAACCCGACCCACAACGAGCAGTCGACCAAGGAATTGACGGACGGCAGCAGTGGCGACGACCAAACTAGCATTGGCCAGATTCTTCGGACTATCCAGAATTCCGGTAGAGAGCTCATGGGAACTGTCAACAATGTTCTGAGACTGAACAGATGGGCAGAGTTGATGGGGACGATAGGCACAAATTCCCTCCATGACTTGACAACCTTAGACAGCGATCTCTACGATGACACAAGAAAGATGCTGCCCGAGCTCGAAGTGGAGCGGCTTTGCGTCTATTTTGACAATCAACTGCCCGCAAATACCGCTACCACCATGCTCGATACAAGCCTCATCAAAGAATGCTTGCAGTCCCTCATGATCAATTCTTTCCAATTCTCTCGTCGGGGATGCCTCGTGGTTGCGACCTCATCTTCGGAGGATTGCTCTTCCCTGTTCTTCGATATCAAGGACAATGGGCGAGGCATCCGCCCCGAGAATCAAAAGCGCGTTTTTGATGAATACGAGAAAGAGGACGTGCATAGTCGAGGAGCTGGTCTAGGACTTACGCTTGCTTCAAGGATTGCCTCCGTGATGTCAGGCACCGTCGAGATCGTTACCTCGGTCCCGGGAGCTGGTTCGCACTTTCGACTCACCTTTCCAAATCCACAGCTGGGCTGCCGTATCGACTGCCCGAGGACCAAACGAAGTGAACACTCGTGGAAAAATCTCCGGACTTTCTCAATCCTATTTGCTGGACCTGTATCCCACACTACCCAACATTTTGCACAACATTTACAGCGTTCTGGTCTGGAAAGAATTACGACTCACGATGCAAATCTCAACATAGTGCCATTCACTTCGGTTCGTTCAATGTTCATTGATTGTCTGCGGACCGCAGCATCTCTGGGCAGTCCGAGTGTCTGCCTGGTTCCTGCTGCTGAAAATATCACGAGGCTTCATCAACTGTTTCCCAGCGTTCGCTTTTTCCAAGGACCATTTACCAGCAGAAAGATCGGAGACATCTTGGCTGATTTGGATTTTGCGACTACTTCAAGACTGGATTCTCCTGTCAAATCAGGCATTCGGTCCCAGCGAAAGGCTGACTCGGCGTCCCCGGACCCATGGGATCTAAGAATGAAAAATTTGACCCTCGACTTTCCTTCTACTCGTCATCAATCAACTCCACAAGTACTCCTGGTCGATGACAATGCCATTAATTTACGAATTATTCGCATGTATTGCGAAAAGCGGCGTCATCCATACCGTCTGGGAGTGGATGGTCTCGAGGCGGTCACCCAATACCAGGCTGCGTTGGAGGAAAATGCACCGATATCCTTGATTTTACTGGATTTGCAAATGCCCAATTGTGATGGCATTGAGGCGTGTGCGCAGATAAGGAAGATAGAGAAAGAACGCGGCTTGACCCCAGCAGCGGTTTTCATCAGTAAGCAGACTCTTTTCATTCATGTTCAGGTACAATGACTTACAGAACACGCACAGTCACTGGGCAGGATTCTCCGACCGATAGAGATCGTGCTTCCGAGGCTGGGGCAGACGAGTTCTTCGTGAAGCCCTTGAGTCTCAAAACGCTAGATCGCGCGGTTGGGTGCTACTTCAGACAACCAGCATGAACGCAACTTCACGGGGCTGGATATTTTTGTCTCTGCCTTTCTAGGTAACAACACAAAACGGTTATGATTACGGCGAAAAACCAAGATCTGCGAGAAGGGGCGAATTGCGTGGGATGGGTGATAAGATGACTTAATTGTTGCAGCGATTGGGTCCGCGGACTCGTGGATGCAGGCCGCTTGGGCTGGGCACGGCATGGAAAGAGGTGCGATCTTGGTCTGTACCAAGTGCTGGTACAGACTGAGCAATCGCAGGTCTACTAGACTTGCGCTGGAGAATTTCAATCGAGAGAACCAGTTAGATTTGTACGGAGTCTGGTGATTATGGGCTCGTTGTTTCCGTAGACTATAGGAAAGTATTGGTTGAACCGTTCATCCAAAGTCGTGTATTGGTAGATTCGCGATGGCATAGAATGCATTCTGTTGGTTCCATGCTTTACCAAATCAAACGGAAGTATGAGATGCCATCCTTGCACCTTTCTAGACGCCTTCTAGACGCCCGCATCCTCCGGGGCAACATTGAGGTCCCAATCGATCTCGCCATCCGGGCCATAGCGTTGACGCAGCCACTCATTGGCCTTTTTGAAGTGACCGCAGTCGAACTAGATCCACATCAGCTATCACAATTCCATTCCTCACACGCTGCACGTAGGACGAATACTCACGAATCCCCTACTCGCGCTTAGCGGGCTCGGATGCACACTCTTGAGCACGAGGTGCTTCATCCCATTGACGCCCTTACATCTGGCCTGCGCCGGATTCCCCCAAGCCAGGAATACGACGCCATTAGTCCTCTTCCGGGCCACGAGATCAATGACCTTCTGCGTGAACTGCTCCCATCCCTTGTTCGCGTGGCTATTCGCCATGTGTGCACGAACGGTGAGACATGTATTCAGCAGCAGCACACCACGGTCCGCCCAGGGAGTCAGTAGACCCAATCCGTTGGGCGGCGGGGTGAAGTCTGGGTAGTCCTTGCGCAGCGCGGTGTACATGTTCTTCAGACTGGGAGGCGCTTTTGTAGGGGGCCGAACGGAGAAGCACAGCCCGTGCGCTTGGTGGTCGTTGTGGTAGGGGTCTTGGCCTAGGATGACCGCTTTGACGGTGTGCAGGGGCGTGTGGCGGGACCTGGTATCGTGTCAGCTAAGATTCGGCCTTAATATGTGTGTCACACGTTCGTAAGAGGTTGATAGAGCAAGAGGAAAGAGGCAAACACGAACCAGGAATACACATCCGCGGCCGGCGGGAAGATCTTCTGGCCCTTGACGTGCTCGTCCCGCAGGAACCGTTTCAGACTCAGGAACGACGGCGTGAGTAATTCGTCCTTGAGCGCGGCGAGCCAGCTCTCGTCCAGCGTGTCCAGCTCCAGCTGCAGCAGCCCGCGCTGTTCGGGCGTGAGTTTCGCCGTCCACGCTTCCTTGTCGAATTTCGCTGCTGGTGCACCGGCGATGGGCACGGCGAGGGCGGCTACTACGCCGCCCGGGGCTGAAGTCGGCACTGCTGGTACTGCTGCTGCCGCTGGCTTGGAGGGTTTCTCGTCACCGATCTTGATCGAGGTGAGCGAGGCTCCGTCCACCGCCACGGGTGCTGCGGCGGCGGCGGCCTTGGGTTTCGGCGCGCCGAAAAAGGATGCTATGTCGCCGTTTGCCTTTGGCTTCTTGCGCTCGGCCTCGGCGAGCTCGACCGCCTTGCGCTTCAGGGTTGGGGACCCGTTGGACGCCATGCTCGAGGCGTAGTGGCGAAGAAGGACAGCGTGAGGCAAGAAGGCGGGGCGGCCACCAGCAGTAGCAATGACGAAGGTCGGATGGGAATAGAACCACCGAGAGGCCAGGTTGGACCGAATTATTTGACAATATAAGGAAATGGGAGATGGCAGTGGCTATACAAAATTCTAGCTCATAATAGAGTATAGACAATCTACTGTTCGTCGCCTCGAGGTTGATGCTCGACTTCGCGTCGCGTCCAATAATGTACGTCGACGTCACGCGAAAGTCCGGCCGAGAATCCCTGCGACTTTTTTTGGTGCTCGGCGCCCGGTCCGCATCTGCCGCCCAAACGCTGCAAATCATTCACTTCATGCGGTTCAATCACCCGATACCTGCAACACACCCTGCTTGCCTGGCTGAAAAGCATTCGCGTCTGCCTCAAGACTTCGGCGTGACCAAGTCGTACAGCTTGTCCATCGTCCGGATCGCCTCCGTGTCCACCGATTGTGGCGTGCCCAACAATGCTGTGATAGTCTCTCGCTTCGGGATCGGGTCGCCTGGAACAAAGATTTCAGATTCGCTCTCCTCAGCTTCGTCCGCAGGGTCGTGGGTTCCGTTGCTTTGTGCGTACTCCGCATGTGCTTCGCCATTAGCCAGGTGGGACCCCTTCGCTTTGTTTCCCCGGCCGCCTTTGATCGAACGTGAGCGCGCCATGGCCGCCTCGACCAAGCGCAACAGCATCCGAAGTGCTCGATTCGCTGTCATGCCTGGCACATCGTTGGTCTCGTCGAAAAGGGCCATGTTGTTCCTGTCACGCATGATTTGACCAACATGGTCTCTCCGCAGCGGACGATGTTGTAGCTCAAGCAGATTCTCGTTGACCTTGGGCGAAGTCGATAGCAGGAATGCCATGCGCACCAGGGACGCCGGCCATCGCGAGTCAGCCTCAAGCCAAGCCCGTGCCACGTTAAGTGCCTCTCCGCCCACGGACGAGTTCGTCGGTATCATCGACGTCAAAATGTCCGCTGCCAACATGCCTTGAGCGAGATATGCTTTACGCAACTTCAGCAAATTGATCTCCGCCTCGAACAAAAGCGGGCCTTTGGTCCGATCCGGCAAAAATGAAACGGCCATTGCGAAAGCTCTGGTCAAGAGATTGATCGGCGCGACCGCATCCGACACTGACGTCGTAGTCGAGAAGATGCTGCGGAAGTGCGATCTGTTGGGCTCTTGCCTCGCAAGCAACTTGGCCAGAGCATCCACCGCGGCGGGTAGGTATCTGTGTATGGCTGGATTATAGCCGATAAACTGTGCCACCTGTCCCGGTTGGAGCGACGGCGGTGGCTGAGGCCCGAATGCGAGAATGAAGTTCAGGAAATTTAGGGCCTCGTCCTGCGACCCCAGTTCGACTTTTGCTCCGGCTACGTTGGACAAGAAATTAATGCCGATCTTATAGAAATCCAGCGTGTTTTCGTGCGAGCGAAGATAAAGCTTTCGAGAGCCGATGTGTCGAATCGTGTCCGAGAAGAGCGACACGACGCTGGATGCTGCCAGTGCGGGATGATTAAATTGATCCATTGATAGGTTGGACAATATGCCAAGTACGGCAACCAATCTGTCGGCCGCATTCAGCATCTGGTAATCTTTGGTGCCCGCATCGTAAATGCTGCGCAGATAGTCTTGGTCTGCCCTGACCAAGCGCAGAAGATCTTCGTAGCTCGGCAGCGAGACACCTTCTGAGCTTTCACTCCCATCGGCGAGAATTTCCAAGTGCTCTTCCACACAATCGAGCATCGCGTCAAGCAGATCCTCACATTTGTCCAGGATGATCACGCCTGGTGTTGGCTGCCGTCCATGGCCCTCCCTCCAATAAACAGTCTTGCTCGATAAGTCTGCAATCGTATCGATCGCGTACCGCACCTCGTTCGGTATACCTGACTCCAGGCTCAGTGTAAGCGCTTTGACATCCGCGAGAGACATGGTCTGGGCTCGAACGCTGTCTTGAGAGATAATTGCAATGTCTCTTGAATTGTGAAAGACGGCGTCAACGGGATAGCCACCATGGGTCTGGTTGAGATCGCGCATCTGACAGATATACTCCTCATTCTCGGGTTCCGGGCTATCATATTGCAGATCGGAGACCTTAGCATTCGTCTTCGCTACAGGAGCTGGAGACACTTCTGGTTGTGCTTGCGGCGGTATGGACTCTTGTCTCGGCAAACTAGCTTGCCGATTCTGTTGTGGTGGATATTGCTGAGTCATTTGGTGACCTAGACCAGAAGGCGTGGGCAACCCGTTTTGCATTTGACTGCCCGGTCGCTGCAGCGCGTTCGTCGGTTGTTGCTGTTGCTGCTGCAGTTGATTTTGAAGCCCCATTTGTTGCATGTGCGGTTGCTGACTTTGATTCTGGTGGCCTTGTTGCGTTGGATTGACAAATTGACTTTGTTGTGCATCTGGGGCATTACTCTGTGTTGGTCGCGTTGGCGAACCTTGCCCTCCGGGTGTCATTCCGGCTACTTGACGGGCATTCATCTGAGCAGTGGCTGCATTGCGCTGGGCTTGACGCTGCAGTGCTTGTTGCTCATAGTTGCTCACATACATATCAAAGGCGTTCTTGAGTTCTTGCGCAGCAGTCGGGTTGTTAGGAAAACCAAGCTTGCCCGCAACCGAACCCCAAGCATTGGCAGCATTGATTCTGGCGCTGCCTCCAGATTGGGCAACACACGCCCATATCATATAAAGGTTGACGGGTCGACCGGCAATGTTTGGATTCGCATTGAAGGGCTTGCCCTGAACCTGTAAAGATGCCTGAAGACTGGTGAGCCACAGTCGGGCTTTCTCTGCAGCGACTGCTTGAGGATTAGTCTGCTGCTGGCCCTGTTGACCCTGCTGTGATTGTTGACTCTGCGCCATGTGTTGCTGTTGGGTTTGTTGCTGCTGCTGCTGTTGGGTTTGTTGTTGCTGCTGCTGCCCATTAGGCATGCCCTGCAATTGACTCTGCTGTTGCTGCATTACGTTGGGGAATTGCTGGCCCATCTGGCCAGCCATTTGTGCACCCATGGAGACCCCCATTTGGCCCGGCATCTGCCTCCCGCCGAGCATCGCGCTGGCCTGAAGTCTTTGCTGCTGTTGAAGATACCGTTGTTGAAACTGCCTTTGCTGTAGCTGAGCTTGCATTTGCGCAGTCATATTGACATTTGCCGCATTCATGTTGTTCATGACACCTGGCATGCCTGGCTGCATCATGTTTTGCGCGGCAAATTGCTGCCCAAATCCCTGACCACCGGCTAGATTCGGCGAAAACGACTGCTGCTGTGCCTGCGGCGACATTGTGACGCTGTGCTGTTGCGTTTGTTGCGGCTGCTGTTGCTGGGGGGTAGCCGCGGTGGGCGACATTTGACCTGACATTTGATTGAAGCTCGCCGGCGACTGCGTGGTCATACGTTGAGGAGGTTGTGGGGGTCGGAATTGTTGGTTCTGAATTGTCGGAGACGGCGACGCATCGGCCGAATTCCCCTGTTGTTGCAGGTGTTGGTATGGATTTGGATACTGCTGCCCACTCTGACCACCTTGAAAGGGAGTGTTCGGCTGCATTGGGGTCTGAGAGCGTGATGCATTGAGACTTGTGTTTTGCGCAGGACCAGGCGACATTGCCATGCCATCGCTCGATCTCTTGGACGGTACCACCTGCCCGACATTGAAGGTCTGGTTCGGGAAAGGGACTTGGGGATGGATCCCGCCATTGGGAGGCATGCGCTGTTGCATCTGAGGATTCGTGAATTGGGTGGGTGTGAGGGCGCCACTGCCGCCGTACATCTGACTCATGGAGGGATCGAAGGTGTTCTGCTGATTCGAGGCATCGAGCATGCCCGGAAAGACGCCATTTTGCTGCTGTGGCCAGGCGCTCATGATTGGCAGAGGCGGTTCGGGCTATGAGAGCGACATTCGGTCTGCGCGCGACAAAGGTGAAGTCAGCATATGTTTCTCCTGATCGCGGTATTGCATGGCAAGGCGTGTGGTAGCATTGCAAGATTGAAGAATTGGAGATATCAGATGCGAATTGCGCAGCCGTGCTATGAGGAGGGGTGCCTCGCACAGGCGCTGAAACGCGTCTGGAAGCAAGTTCGGCTAATGAGATGGAGGCAAGGTAAAGCAAAGAGGGTCGACGCGGGCCAGAGGGAAACAAAGGATGACATACAGGGATCATCGACCAAGTGCGACGGCGAGAGCGATAGATGGATATGGCGCTGAATGAGGTCGTTGCGAGACAAAATTCAGGCGGACGCGCTTGTGATGGAGATTCAACCGCGTGTGCGGCAACAGGTTTGATGGCGCTCGAGGCGGGCGGTCTGCGAAGTGGGAAAGCAGCGAGGCGTAGACTGATGCCTGTCGCGAAGGTGGGCGGTATACTACTGTCGTGATGTTTTGCGCGGTGTCGCGCTGTGAATGGACCAGCTGGATGTTGCAAAGCGCGCAGACGGGAACAGGACAGGCTGAGGCCGACAGACTCGGGCGGCGGGCCGTCGGGAGGCAGGCTCCATCTGTCATTGATTTTGCTGCGCTCCATGCTGCCAATTTCGGGCATGTCACGTGACCCCACTTCTGCTGATGCATAGTTTACCTCGTTCACGATAATCGGCAATGAGTATCCCGAAATATTCCCTTATCAGAGAGCCTTGTGGAGTTTCAATGTTCATGTACACGTGCATTGAATCTGATTCTATCTGGTCAATGCCGTCTGCTTTTGGCTGCTCCTAATAAGATCTCTGGGGTATATATGGTACATGAGTGTGAGCAAGGGCTAATGCCACGCTCGCAATCGCGTTCTCCTTTCCGTACGCTCAATCCAAAACCACCGCTTCACTGGCGGTCCGTCCAGACGAAGTCTGCCCCGGCTGTGCTCCGCCAGATGTCGCATCACTCGTTGGTGGATGGTCCTCAGGCTGTCGCAGCAGCGTGTTAATCCTATCCAGCAAGTCCCCTATTCCCTCGACCCCTGCCATTGCTGCTGTCCGCAGTCCTCTCCAGCCTTTGCCTCTTTCGCGCCATAGCTGGCTGAGATTTCGTCGTGAGGTCTCTGAGAAAGACTTGACTTCGACCAGTCTGACGATCCAATAGATCTTGCCTCGTCCATATTTGCCGGAGATCTGGAAGGAGATCGTGGGCAAAGGCGCTTTGAAAGCAAGTTTGAACATCGTGGCGGAATGGCACATGAGTAGCGCACTGCATGCTGGTTCTGAACCGGCAAGTTTCTGCATTGATTCGACAATTGGTAGTGATGCTCGAAGGATAGCGCACAGCCCCCTGAATCTGGTCAATTCCATTCCAGTGGCTTCGCCATGTACACTGCGGCTAACGACGGTGGTCTCTAGTTGATATCGAATACGATTGTGAGGGTTTGATTCTGTGGTGGAACCCGTCGTCCCAAATTCCAACAGAGGCCCGCCGGACGATCGAGATATCATCGCCGTGCAAGTGAGTTGCTCGCTGTACTTGAAGCAGAGACCTTCCAGCGTGGCGCGTACAATGCCGAACCTGTAGTCGTTTGTGACCTGAATGAAGCTGTAGAGCCTAGCGACTGCTGTCAGACGCTCTCGGAGGAGTGCAAGGATTGGCCGCCCCAGAGGTGTCCGCACACTGATAAGAAGACCACCACTGGTATCGACATTGATTTCTAAGGCATCCCTCAACGCGTCTCGCAGGTGGTGTATGAGCTTTGGTGGTGTTCCGTTACGAAGCCACGATCGAAGGATGTACTCGACATTCCCTCCATTTGGCCTGCAGCAGGAGAGCGTAGCCATCTTGGCAAACGCAGGTGCAGGAGATGTCGTAGTCTTGGGCATTCCCTCAGTAGCCATTATATCGGACACATCCAGATATATCGTAGCTTGCTCTCCTGTGCCAATCGCACCCACGAGCCTCCCGTGGGCGACCTTGAACGGCACCTTCCATTGACGGAGTTCGCGGGTGATCTGTAGGCTAGAGGCCGTCTTGACAGCTAAACTTTCCATCGTGAGAATTCGACTGCGATCTAGGCGACCCGAAGCGTTTGTGTTTTCAAGTCCAAGCGCAAATTGTAGATATTCGTTATCTTCAGATCCATCTATTTCAGACAGATACCATGACAGACCATGGGGGAAATCGACGGTCGCCAAGAGGATAAAATGTGATCGCTGTTGCTGGCCTGAATCAAGAGTCGATATTGCCGGTAAATGAAAGACGCGATGCGTGGCTGCTTCGTTCGAGGCTGTGAATGGAGGTTTGATCCGAACGTTCGACGCTACTCTGAGCAGCCCTATTGACTGCGCTTGCTCCGTCACATTTTGCAGGACATTGCGACATAGAAAGTTGCGGATTATGAGTGACACGTCAACGCCGCTCTCGTTCATTCTTCTTTCTAGTTCAGATGTGTCGGCAGTTCCAGGATAGGCAGTGTATAATCCGCGAATCGGATCGATCGTGATCTTTAAAGTGGTTGACAGTGTCCTGAGAGCCACTTCTAGGTGACAATCCCGGGGGGACAATTGTGAAGCGTAGAGCGTTTGTGAAAAAACCGTGGAGTCTTCTGAAAAGTTTTGTAGCCCATCAGAGATGACTGACAGCCGGCCGGTGACATGGGTCGCTATGACATGATCTAGCATCTTTTCTACGCACAGGTCCGAAAATTCGAAGACGAGACCGTGGTGCAAGATTTCTTGACCGCGCCTAAACCAGCGGCAGAATAGCTGAGATGCTGGTGGTGACTTAGAATCGTCCTCGATTGGGCCCTCACTGCGGCCGCTAGCGATACCCAATTCGATCCAGTTCCTGCCGCCTGGCAAGTCTCTCCAGTACTGTATGATGATCATACGATGGACCGACTGTACTTCGATGTTCTCTATCCACCTACCACGAGCTAGATCAAGGGCCTGACAGCGGAGTATGTTCAGCTTGTGCGTCAAGACAAAGTTGTGCAAGAAGTCGTAACAGCCTTTGAGTCCGGACGAAAGCAGGACTGCATTCACTTGAGCTTCGAGCTGATTACGCATTCTATCGTGCGCTGACGAGTTCGAGGGACGAAAGATCAACCGCAAATCTATGAAATAGAATGGCGATTCCGGATCTTGGTCTGCAATGGCGAGATCCACCTCAAACTCATCTTGTACGAAGAAGGTCACTCTCCCATTCGAGATCGAGTAATTGTTGAAATTCGTCGGCAACACTTCATTCAAGGTCAATCTGACAGACAGTGCAAAATTCATGTCCGTCAAGGTCTCGAGCAATTCTTCGGCTCGAAGAGGGCCACCAGGAATCAAGCCCAGGTCAGGCATCCACACCGCTTGTCCTGTTGAGAGAAGTTCCAAAGCGCCCTCGATGTTTGGATTTGGCATCTTGGCTCCTACCATATTCTCTTTGAGGCGATAGATGCCGTCGGCCGCCGCGGCAGTACTCCAATCTTGTTTTCGGAGGAACATGCTGACATCAATGAGTTTCGACATATCATCGATGTTCCGCGCCCAATCCGAGAGGACCAGGGCTTTGATGAAGCGGTCTTTGTGTGATTGCGCGAAATTTAATAAGCGCAGCTTTTTGTCTACGCTAGCAGACGATTTATCCAAGGGCATTTGGCTCCCAACACCATTTGTCAGTTGTGTTTGCTGCTGAACACGCATATCTGCGAGAAGTTCTATTGTCTCGGTAAGATCGAAGTATGTTTGCTGCGCCATGCGCTCCAGCATCATGCCGAAAGGGACAAGAGTCTCCCGGAATTGTTCAATCTGTGGAGGTTCGTCGGTTGTGTGCTCGGATTTCACAATGTGATTTTCCGTCGAAACCATATGGTCCTTGTGCACTCCATTCGTCGCTGGCGCCGTAGATGCTGCAAGTGGCCCGTACCCATTAGTCTTGGGCGAGGCGACGTCGTTCATAGTCGCGACACGCTTGAGATCCGGGCCCTCTGATTGTTGTAACAAGTGACTACCATCTCTTTTCAGTCCCCCAGGACTGATTGGGTCTTTGACATCCATCACGAGCCTCCCGGGCATAGTCTGACCCTGCCGTCCCTCCACATCAAAAACGATTTCGTGCGCGCGACTGACCGAGGAGCGGCCAGCCGGGAAAATCTAAGGATGGCGTTTTCGTACCGAGGTGAGGCTCTGCTGGGCGCAAAGAATGGTCGACAAGATGAGCGCACGCGCGCGACTGTAGTATATGGGTGCACAGATCCGTTTTCGCGAAGGGCAGAGCCTGTGGAAGGCGCTCGTTGGCAACGCGATTAATCGCCAGCGACGAGCCTCGATCTGTTTGATAGAATGTAACAATCGACGCCCACGTGGGGCGTTGTGGTAATAAACAAGTGGAAGTCTGCTTGACAATAAAGTGATGTCGGAATATCGGCTGGACGGAGGTTACGAGCGCTATTTGTTTGGCGACACTGATTCAGGATTATGCTTCGCAGATGTACAGGGAAAGGAATTGCAGTGAGGTTGAGTAAGAGGGCGAAGGGCGATGGTATTGGAGATCAATTTGTTGGAGGAGTCGCATTTGCGGGTGACGGGCCGCCGATCAGTGAACGTGGTGGCATGCACAGGACAAGACAGTCGGGGTGGGCAAAGACAGACGGCGCCAGGCAAAAGCCAATGCGAGATTGCGGGAGGCGGGCGGCGGGTGGGTTGGCCGAAGCGAGGCAGCGAAGAGAAGCCCAAAAGAAAGATGCGCCGAACTGCGAACGGCGGCCAATCATAAGACAAGACAGCCGGCGGCCAAAAGTCCGGGCGAAGCGAACGCGAGCTGCAGTCACGCCTACTTCACTAACATACAATCTACTTGAACAGGGCACGGTAGGACAGAACTGCTTTTTATTCGTTCCTCCATCTACTGATCGTCCATTCCCGGCGGTCCAGACTTGCCCTGCACTCAAATCAGCATCAGAAGCATTTCGAGCGTGATCAGTTGCACTTACCATCTGCCGCGCCTTTAGCATCTCGTCGCATAATAGCAGGTTTGAGGCGATTCCTGTACTGCTCGATATGCAGTTGCGGAGCACTCTGAAACTGTCATAGATCCCCTCGAGGACAGGATCACAAGGCTCCCCTGTCTGTAGGCTGAGACCGACGACATTGCCCTCGGCTGCTTCGTCCTGGAGTGCCGCAATCGCGTCCTGAACATCATGCCCGCTGTTGGCGGCAAGTGTCTTAGGGATGACGAGCAGAGCGTCAGCGAACGCGGTGACGCCCCATTTACTTTTGCCCTTGACTGTCTTCCTGAATTGCTCCGAGTTGAGATGTGCGGCACAAGCGATCTGGAAGGCCCCTGCCCCCGGTACCACAGAACCATCCACGATCATGTTGTACACCGACCTCAACCCATCTCTGACCGCATCCTTGATTTGTGTGATCGTGTGCCCGTTCGGGCCTTTGATGAGGATCGTGACGCTGCGGGGATCGCGTACATCTTCGATGAATGTGAACTTTTCTTCGCCCAAAGTGTGCTCATAGACATTGCCGGCCCAGCCAAGGACGTCTGGTGTTAGGTCGTCAACACTGTTTTGCGCCGTGCCACCGCATATGAGCTGAAGTCGCTCCATGTTTCTCCGTTTCGCACGTCTGAGCGCGAAGATGCCATTCTTGACGAGCACATCGAGCGACAGCGGGTCAATGCCTTTTTGGTTGATGATGACAAAGCCTTTGTCCCCGTCCGTTCCACACACCTCTTTCTTGAGTTCTACGATTTTCCTTAGCTTCTCGTCCACAAATCGCCGTTCGCTTTCCACCAGCTTCTCGCGTTGTTCGGCGGATGAGTAGTAGAAACCCGAGTTGATTTCCGATTTCTCATACTCGAGCGAGACGTTCAGGGTGAGGATAAAGGCATTTTTGACCTGTTTAGGCATATCAGGGTGGCGCGCACCATGGTCCAAGGCTAGTCCACGGATCAATTGCGTGTCCGCTGCAGTCCTGTGTTGCATTGTCATGATCTCCACCATGTGAAGATCTGGCTTTGCTGGAGGGTGGTAGATGGCTAGCACAGCATCTACGATGTCCGGAGTCAATTGTTCCGCCAACGTCGCGTTGAGTTTCGTCGCCAATGAAGTCCTCGCCACTGAGAGGAGAAGTTCCCGATCCACTTCCTTGGTCAACTTGAAAGTGTCCAGGAATTTCAAGGCCTCCACTCGTGCGAGTTCATAACCGTCTGTGAGAACCCTTGGATGCAGTCCTTCCGAGATATAGCGGTCCGCTTGTTTTAGGAGCTCCCCAACCATGAGAACCACAGATGTCGTGCCGTCACCCGTGATTTCGTCCTGTGCAGTGGCGGCTCTTGCTATCATCACGGCTGTCGGGTTCTGGATTTGCATTTCTTTAAGAAGAACGCCGCCATCCTTTGTGAGCTTGATTCCACCAGAGCCGTCCACCAACATTTTCAAAGTCCCTGAGGGACCCAGATTGGATGCCAAAACATCCTGAAGGCCTTCTCCAGCAGAGATGTTGACTCGCAGAGCTTCACCCCTCCTCTGTCACAAGAGTCAGTCGTTGTTTCTTAATAAAGTTTCACTCAACTTACTCGGGATTCAGCTTTGGGGTTGAGTAGCTGAGCAGCCGACATTGTGAGAACTGGTGGCCGACGCTTTGCAGACTCTTGTATTGTGGTCTTGCAAAGAGCACGCAGATGTCGTCTGAGCCGCGACTTTTTTTTGGACAGCTCCGCGTTTTCCACGCGCTCAGAATTAAAGTCGACGCTTGGCACGCAGCAGCTCCGCCATCGTAGCCGGACGTCTAGCTCACCGTAGTCGAAATTCCAGCTCCGCCAAAAAACTTCGGTGATTTTTCCAGCCGAATAGCTACTCTTGCTCGAGAGATTTCAAGTCAATCAATCTGCGTCCAACACCTCGACCGAACACCTGCGCAGTCCACAAAGTCCTTTCACGAGACTGCTCTCAGCAGCACACTCACAGTCATGTCGGTGGACTACCTTTTACACGAGTCAAGCGTGGGCTATGCGGTACTTCGATTCTTTTCATCTTCTCCCATGTTCAGAATTGACAGAGAGAATCCAGGTCTTTAAAGTCCGATTGCAAGCCGAGACTATCGGCAACCGCCTGAAAGAGGTTCAGACTCAATCACAGGATCTGTCAAAATTCGGCAAGATGGTCGAGCTGGTCTCATTTGCACCTTTCCAGGGCGCTTCGCAGGCGCTTGAGAACGCTAATGAGGTTTCTGAAGGACTGCTGTCCGACTATCTGAGAACGGTACTGGAGGCCAATCTGCCGAAGTCTGGCAAGAAGAACAAAGTCACGCTTGGTGTCACAGACCGCGCCCTGGCGGGCTCGATAAAGACCGCGTTTCCTGGCCTCGAGTGCGAAACTAGCGAAACTAGCGAGGTGGTTGCCGACCTGTTGCGTGGCCTGCGTTTGCACAGCGACAAGTTGCTCAAACAGCTGCAGGATGGAGATGTAGAGCGGGCACAACTTGGTCTTGGCCACGCATACAGCCGAGCTAAGGTCAAGTTCTCGGTACAAAAGAACGACAACCACATCATTCAAGCTATCGCCACGATTGACCAACTGGATAAGGCCTGCAACACATTTGCCATGCGTGTCCGGGAATGGTACGGCTGGCACTTTCCCGAGCTCGTGAAGATTGTCAGCGACAATGGCACCTACGCAAAGTTGGCTCTTTTCATCAAGGACAAGAAACTGCTAACTGAGGATTCGCTTCATGATTTGGCTGCCATTGTCGAGGACGACGAAGCCGTTGCTCGCTCTATCATTGATGCTGCCCGCGTTTCCATGGGCCAAGATATCTCACAAGAGGACATGGACAACGTCATGGCTTTTGCGGCTCGTGTTGTGAGCTTGACAACCTATCGCAAGACCGTTGGATCGTACTTGGTATCTAAGATGTCCATTGTCGCTCCCAACCTGGCTGCGCTCATTGGAGAAACCGTTGGCGCTCGGCTGATCCAGAAGGCTGGTTCTCTCACTGCGCTAGCTAAGTATCCTGCCTCAACCGTTCAGATTCTAGGTGCGGAGAAGGCCCTCTTCCGTGCGCTGAAGACGAAAGGCAACACTCCCAAATATGGTATCATCTACCACTCCTCTTTCATTGGACGTGCAGGGGCCAAGAACAAAGGCCGCATCTCACGATTCCTGGCCAACAAAACCAGCATCGCTTCGAGAATCGACAACTTCTCAGAACAACCAACGACGAAGTTCGGCGCTGCGTTGCGGGCACAAGTGGAGGAGCGCCTTGAATTTTATGCAAGCGGTAAAGCTCCCACAAAAAATGAGATGGCAATGGTAAGTTCTTGTTGCTCTTCGCCATTACCCGCACATTCGCTGACAGCAATTCAAGTCTGCCGCTCTCGCCTCAGTACTGGGTGATGCAGACCCGACGGCGCATGCCGAGTCTGATGCGGTCGCCGCACCTGGTGTGACAGGCGGTGCCACTGAGGCCGCACTGCGGAAGGAAAAGAAGAAGAAGGACAAGGCAGCCAAGAAGCACGCTTCGGACGCTGCCAACGCCGAAGCCGCCAATGCCGCGGCCGACCAGGACGGAGACGTCGACATGTCGTCCGCGCTGGACGGCGACGCGATTCCCGAAGTCCGAGCGGAAAAGAAGAAGGAAAAGGCCAAGCGCGCGAAGGCAGTAGTGGGCGACGCGGACGCCGAGATGGTCAACGGCGACGACGATCACGCGGCGACTTCGTCGAAAAAGGACAAGAAGAAGGACAAGAAGCGCCGATTGACGGAGGGCAATGTCAATGGTGATGATGAGGACGACAACGACGAGGCGGACAGGAAGAGGCGGAAGAAGGAGAAGAAGGAAAAGAAGAGGCAGAGCCTCTGATGTGTTTCTTTCCCTCTTAATTCATGTCTGATATCGTTTGCTCTACCCCTCTTGATCCTTGATCCTTTTGCTTGGAAGGGTCGTTCTGCTGGGCAATGATGGAATCGGCGTTCGGTGGCGTGGGCAAAGTGCTGAAAAATCTGTTTACGCAGTTGCGAAGAAAGAACGGCGGCAGCGTAATGCTCAGATGCAGAACTTTCGATATGCAGATACATTGAATGCATAATCAAGTATTACAAAAAAGACTTGCATTGATGAACAAGTGAAGCGTGCAGGCACGTGCTTGATATAAAAGGCAATTTATTTTCCAGGTATAGTCACTCTCTACCTGGTTTTATTTACTGCCTCTGCCAAATCAACCTTCTCAATCCCATTGCATCATCCCTAAGCAAGATACAAGATAATCTAAAGCTCGTCGTGGTCAGCCTGGCCGCCATCGTTGTCAATGACCGCGCTGACAACAGCCTCGGCGGCGCCGCTGACCTGCGAAGCCACCTTCGCAGCGGCGCCCTTGGCCGACTCGGAAGCAGCCATGGCTTGTTGAGGCATACCCTCGGTAGCCTGGGCAAAGTCATCCTCCTCAGTAGAGCCCTTCTTCTTGTTGGCCAAGCCATCGACACCATGGGTACCCTGGTCACGGATGAATTCGGCCAGGTCCTCGACAGTGCGAGAGCCAGAGTAGTCGATCGGAGCGGACTTCTTGCCGGCGGCGAAGAGCTTGATGGTGGGGAAACCCTGAATCTCATCGGGCACATCGTTGGCGGTAGCATCGACCTTGGCGATAACAACCTTGTCCTTCTTAGAGTAAAGGGCACCCAGCTCCTCGTATTTGGGAGCAAGTCTAGAGCTGATGTCAGTGATCTGGTTATTCATCACACGTAGAGCCAACTTACGCCTTGCAGTGTCCGCACCAAGGCGCATAGAACTCGACCAGAACATCCTTATCATCATCGAGAACAATCTCTTCATAGTTCTTAGCTACAATAATAGTGACAGGGCCATCGTTGGACTCCGGGATAGGCTCGCTCTTGATGCTGGGCTCGATGGCGCCACTGACGAAGTCGTCGACGAATTTCTCGATATTCTTGGCGTTGATCTTCTCACCCTGGGAGAATGGGAACTTCAGGTTTTTCGCGATCTCCTGGATAGCGACCGCGGGCCATTTGCCGACCTCCAGGTTGAGGTTGCCAGCGTGTTGGCCGAAAGCCTTGGCATCAATGGTAGCGAAAGAGACCTTGCCCTTGAATTTCTCGGCGACGCTCTTCAAATCCTTGGCGAGAGTCTCACGCTCAGCGGGTTCCTCGGCGAAGATGTAAAGAAGAGGGAGGCCAGCCTAAATCAAAGGTGTCAACACGTTGAGCGAGCAACAGAAATGACTGATGCCTTACCTCCATGTAGCCAGCGTAGGTCTCTGGGCCGACCTCACCGACCAGGGGAGTGGCGCTAGCGGAAATGAAGCTGGTGATGGCCGTCTCGTCGAATTTCTCACTGAAGATGTTCTTGCCTTCGTCGAAAGTCTTGTACAGCACAAGGCTGGGCTGGGTGACACCCTCCTTCTTGGCCAAATCGGCATCGTGGGTGGCGCCAAAGAGATGACTATCACGGAGGGTCTCGGCGACCTTGGTGAATGTGGCGTTGGATGTCTTGTCATCGGCGGCAAAGTAGGCGACCACCACAACCTTGTCTGCGGTCTTGAAGTCCTCGAGAGTGTCCTTGTCGATGATAGAAACGGCGGGCATGGATTGCTTGGTCATGTAAGAGACGATACTGTCGTAAATGTCAGAATGCGTATCATATCGTGAAGCTCTTTGAGCTCAGGAATGCACGTACGCGTCGGCCTTTCGCTGGCCGGGGTAACTGGCCGGATTGCTCATGCCACGGAAGACCTTCAGCGTCGGATAGCCCTCAACGCCCTGGTCTTTGCAGAGGTCTGCCTCCTCCGTGCAGTCGACCTTGACGAGCGCAATGTTCTTCTCCTTCAGCGTCGTTGCAGCTTCCTCATACTCTGGGGCGAGAGCCTTGCAGTGGCCGCACCAAGGAGCGTAGACTTGGAGACGGAGTTAGAATCATGGCACGAGACATGGTACTGGGATCAATCAAAAGCTTACACTCTGCGAGGACGAGATCATTAGACTCGACAAATGGCTGGAACGTGTCCTGCTTGAGCTGATGGACATCGCTGGCTGCTGCCAGAGCGGCAGCGCCGAGAAAGCCTAGCGTAGCGAAGCTGCGCATTTTGCGGATGCAGAGGATGGAAGGGATCGGGTTCTCAGAGAGTGGGGTAAGAACAGGAGGATTGCGATCGAGATAAAGGAAGGACGTGACAGAGAGGTTAAAGGTGTCAAGATGATAGCGGACAATTAAGTAGTCCGGACACAGGGGCGAGAGATGATTTGCAAGCAGAAAAGTCGCGACCCTGACGGTTGGACGAACTGGCCAGCTGTCACATCTTTCCCCTCGATTGAGCTTGCGGCCAGCTGTAACGCGGCCTCTGGTCCCTTCACTCCCAAGGCCACAGCCTAACTCCAACCTATTCGCAGCCCCGTCTAGCCGTTCTAACGCCAATTCGTCCCTTTTCCCTTCTCAATAATGCCCTAATCCCTTGTTGTTCGCCCCTTGCAAGCCTCTGTTGCCGAGCTTGGCATAGAGCTTGGAAGCGCTGTAGGCTCGCACACTCTTCTGCACCCATACCCAGGCTCAATTATCCCGTAAGATCTCAAGCCTCCAATCTTACAAGAGAGTGAATGGAGCATTTTCGAGCAGATTCATGAGCAAATTTTGCTATTCACCAGAGGTTGTGCGAGGCGCCAAACGGCACTCGACATTCTGACTGGGCTGCTACAAAGCTATGTACAAGAAAGAGAGCCGCAATTCGCTCTGCCAGTTGTTCGGAGCTGCCACCCCGTCCTTCCACCTAAGAGGTGCCATCCCGGCCTTCCACCTAAGAGGTGCCGCTGCAGCCGACAAAGTCGTTGCCGGAAGCTCCGTCATGGGTAATGACGCCAGCAAGCTCTCCGTTGGTGTTGAAGATGACGCGGTCAGCGCCAGGGGAGCCTGTGGCTTACATCAGTACAGAGCGTCGATTATTGAGAGATAGATCAAAAAGACTCACCACCCCTGTAGAGCCTGCCAGAGGACAGAATGGGAAATTCTTGGTAGGGACCGCTCACGCCACCAAAATCGAACCCTTCGTAGTCGTTATATTGATGCGGGTACGAGTGGGCTTCCTCGCCTAAAAACGTCCGCATGTCAGTGTGTCATTTCCTTATGCATTCGTATGACGCTCACCATTCGAGTAGTAGTCGTAGCCCTGGTTCAAGGCGGCGTTGATGGCATCGGCGCTGTAGTATGTGTTGCCGCACTCAGTCTGGCGACGGAGGATGGCAGCACCGAAGGCCGAGGAAGCGAACAGAGCCGCCGAGAGGAGTGACTTGATGGCCACCATCTTGACTGGAAGGATGGACAAGCAGGGTTCTGAACAGCTATGGGGAGGCAAGCGGCGGCGGCTGGCTTAATGGCTGGGTGAGGAAGGAATTATGTCGAGAGGGTGATGCAGGTGCCTCTTTATATGTCCTCAGGGAGAGCGTGCGGGCGAAGTACCAACTGGAAGCACCAGGCCGGCCCTTCCTCCAAGCGTCCGTCGGTGCGTTCCAGCGAAAAGGGTCGGAAAATCAGGCATGCGACCACTTTCTCCTCGTGATATGCGCTTTGATCCGTTCCAGACTTGTGACAATTAAGACTGCAAGTTGGGGGCCAATCGCGGCCGCTAGCCAGGCACCATGGCCTGTCAGACCGCTCGATCAGACCGCCCGAAAGAGGTGAAGCCAAAGTGGGCGTAGGGAATGGTGGATCGAGGAACGACAGTCGCGGCCATGATCGACCAACAGGTATACCCAGGTGGTCAGTCCGCGTGAGGTGAATGGCCAGGCGAGGCGCCGTTCGCAAGGGCTCGATTCGATGCTGATAGCGACTGCTGGCACCCAACAGCGGTTGCGCCAAGCGCATGGCAGTGAATGGCTGCGCAAGCGGGACAATAGCGGGAATAAATTGATGAAGAGGCGGCGCGAGTGCCTCCAAGGTTTGAGGCCGGGCCTGTTCTCTCAAGCCTCGTTGTCAAGGGCTGCTGTCACCGCCGCGAACCTGAGACAGCCAATTGCCACGCGCAATCGCGGAACGGGGGGTAGTTCTCGTCTTATCATGGCAGGTGGTAAGGAAACAGGCGTCCAAAGGTTGGAGAGGCGGCACGATTAGTCCAAATGCTCCGAATTCGCCGGCGGGATCTGCACAAGCGGCGGTCCTTGGCTCTAGTCGCCCGCAAGTCTTGTTTCCCCTCTTCTGATCCCCTGGCGCCAGAAGACCGCGACGCGTTCCGGAACCAGGCATGCGAGCTTCATGGAGGGGTTCGGACAGCTGTCTACTACCGAGAAGAGGGTCGGAGGTCGCCTGGGGCATGCTGGACATTGTGGTTCCAGGTGTCATGTGCTGGTGGATGACATGGGCGGGGCGTCGAAGATGGTGTCGAGGCTGACGACGACGCAGCGGTATCAAAAGGTTGATTGAAGGAGGGCGACGCAATTTAAGGTTATGCTTGTTTCGACGCATGACCGGATGCGGTTGGAGGGGCGGGCGAGCAGTGGCTGCTGTGCATGATTGATGGATGCTTAGCTTTCGGCCACCGCGGAGCTAAAGTCCACTTCGTTGTCCTGTCTGCTAACTAGCTATTCATGTTGAGTCGCTTTGCTCTCTTTCCCCTCTCCACCACTCTCAACGACCGACTTGCGCCACTGTGCTGATCACTATCCGGGATGGCAAGATATGCGGACCCGGCCGCTAGAAGGCCCGCCGATGTCATGACTACTGTAAAGTTATGGTGCTGGGCACTGCTATGCGATATCTTCTCGTCAGGCGTCCCATCGCCGCCGCGGGATAAGCATGGTCCCCCCACGTGTGTCCTTTCCATAACCCGCACTGGCTTGCTCTGGCAAGAAGCTTTCTTGCCCCTGTCCCGCGCTCCCAATTGACTTTGCTGGCACTAATACTGCTGCAGCGCAAATCCGCCATTCAGCGTGGCCCGCTAAACTCGTGCATTCGCTACAAATTTCCGGGTTCTCCACCACGTGTGTTTATACCATTGTGCCCTCGTCCATCAGATCGACAAGGAGGTCGGCCCGGCATGCTTCCACGTCGATTACTTCCATTTGGTACGTCCCCTCGTACGCCGCCATGCTTAGCCCGCTGAAAAAGGGCAGCAGCGTCTGCCTGACGAAATCGTCCCTGGGCATTGCCTTGATATCTGCCATATCCACTGCTAAGCTGGCCAGTAGTGGCTTTCGAGGACCCGCTCGGCCATGGCTCATGTTCACCATGGCTGAAGTGGGCTCTGTCTGACCAGTCGCCTCTGCGGCTGCTACGGTCAGCATTTCTGCCATCTCGTCGACCAAAGCCCGTGACTCAACCCCGCTTGAATATACCGCGTCGATCGTGTTGGTCAGTATCATCCAGTCTTGAAGCAGAAAATCATCCGGCTGCAAGATTACAAGCAAGTCAAGGAACTTGCAGGCTTGCAACAGAGATAGGTTGTTGTACGTTTCCTGATCTGCTGAGCCAGGATGTAATGATGACAGGGCAGCTTCTAGTGTCTTGAGCATTGTTGGCCACATTCCCGCCAAGTGTGTGGCACTTGTCGACAGGAACAAAGCCCGCCATACCATGAACACCTCCGCTCGAGTTGCACACGAAGGAGAGCTGCCCGCAGATGCTGTGCAAAGCTCTTCCGTCTTGCTGTCGATCGTTTGAACGGAGCTGCTCAGTCCGTCCTTCTCGTTCGCCAGAAGCAGCAGGGCAGATCGCCGCAAGTTGTATTGAGCATTACGATCCGCTGCCAGTCTTGCGCTGTTTGCACCGACGCCGAACATCAATGTCGCCGCTGAAGGCGCAACGATCCTAGACAAAGTGTCCGATACCACGGTCTTCTCAGTGGATGACCACTTACGGAGTGCAGGAAACCAGTCGCTGGACATGCTGTTCGGCCGCACCCCAAAGAACCGTGCATCCGCAAACGCTTCGCCAACCTCTCGCTTCCAAACTTTACCGTCGGGACTCTGCGTCGCCACAAGAACTGTGAGTCGCAATACCTCATGCCTGATATTGTCCGGAAATGCTTTTGCATGAAAACTCGGACTGATCGCGTGCATCACTATGCTGTTCACTGCATTCAAGATTTTGTCATTTGTTTCTAGCACGGTCTGCAGCTTAGGCGCGACCACAATAAGACTTGTCAAAAGATCTGTCGCATTGTTGCTAGAACGTCCGCCGGTTTTCTGGGATACAGTAGTATCGTATGCCCCAGCATTGGGTCTGACAGTGAATGTAGCCAAGAGAAGCCGGGAGAACAAATCCTACAATGACATTAGCACTTTTTAATTGGACCAAGACTTGTGCACCGAACTTACCGCGAGTTCTTTGTGCATTCGTTGTCGTTCTCCGAAATTGGTGTTTTCGATTTTCTCGGCCAGCAGAGCTGTCAATTCAAGATATGAAGGCAGCACTTGCCCATGCGGCATTGGGTTCGACAAGACGTCCCGCAAGAAGGCGCTGCAGTCCGACCAAATCTCGTCCAATGCATCATCCTCGATGGTAGAGACATACTTGAGCAGGAAGCGTGCCAGATCCGCCGCCGTCAAGTCACAAGTCAAGGTTGATCTACGACCGACCTCGAGCGCTTCTATATTGATTCTGCTGTAAAGTGCATTGAGAATGAGCGGCGTTGCATTTCTAGGCCGACACGCGGCGAGAACGTTCATCAAGCTGAAAACACCTTCGGCGTTGCTTGCTGCAGGCTCCGACTTGTTTGTTTTGATCCAAGTACTCGCTAAAACCTCAATACTCTCTAGACCTTCTGCTGTGAATAAGTGTTCCAGCATCTTCTTCGTCCGGCTGCGAATTCTTTGAGCATTGAATGACGCCGTTGCAGCTGATGAGGCATCGTTATTGCTCGCGTCGATGCCATAGCTTGCCCAGCTCCACATTTTGAAGCAGATTTCCACCGCATCATGAATACAAATTATGACTGCCAGTCTGTCGTTTGCTTTTGCCATTTTATTCGTTTCTCCGCTCTGCGAGAAAGGTGAGATTGAACTTGAGTTGAAGAAACTCGGTGCAGTTGGTGACAATTTCAAGTTGAGCTGGTCAAAATTCCCGGAGGTCAGCGCGTGGTGAGCATTAGCTAACACAAGCTCCAGCCCATGTAGTAACGAGTACAGCGGAGCAATAGGTGCTTGTGCATCTGGTGCGGTTGGCCGTAAAGCCATGACTTTTGTGCTCTCGAAGAGCAGGCCAATTTGTGTGCAGAAACATTCTATTAGGGGTATCATTGCGCCGAAAATAGCTTGCGAATATATTGACAGAACATCGCCCAAGAATTTCATCCAGTAATCCAGGTACAGCCTAGCAGAAGGGGCTTTTATGGCACGCTTGATGCAATCGATCAAGCCTGGGGGCGGGGCGGAGGAGCCTGCAGCAAGCGTAGCGCTCGCCTGATTGCTGAGCCTAAACCGAGATTCGCTCGACTTCGAACTTGGGCGATCTTCCAGTGAGGTGTTTGAAGGCTCTCTGACTACCAAAATGCAAGAGAGAAGTCGCAAAAAGTCGATTTGTAAAGCTTCATTCCCACGCTGTATAGCTTCGTCGAGAAGACGTAGAATGGAGTCCTCCACATGTAGGTCTCGCAGCCCCGTAGCAGAATCCGACTTGAACAGCGTATAGAGAAGACGTAACAACCGCCGCTGCAAGGCTTCGTGGAACGCACAATTGATGCTGGTCATCATTTTTACACAGAGATCTGCCAGAGCTTGAATGCCAGTCAGAGATTTGCTTTCTGGTCCACCTATATCCTGGTGAAGAGAGGACAGTATCGTCCACGTGTAGGGCGAGCTATTTGCTAAGAGTCCAGTCAATCGATCTAGGGTGGTTTCCAAATTCATGACACATTGACGGTCTATTCTCTCGCGGCGCGCGGGATGTTGAACTTGTTTCGAGGTGGCCGCAATGGAGCTGTGGCCAATTTCCATCTGGCTAAGCAGCGCAGATAAGACACGGTCAAGACTTGGCAATTGCCATAACCAGGCCGTGATTGCAGCACCAGAATCGCTGGAGTCAGAAGAGATATGGTCTACCACGATCATCAGCGGTCGGAGTAGTATGGCTTCGGCTTCCACGGATGAAAAGTCTATCGACGAGACGTGATTGCTTGCTCTTCTAATGAGGACGTTCGCTTTACGTTCGCTTCTTGGATGCTGATTTTGGTGCTGTATGGTATGCTCCCACAAGGTTGTAAATCTTTCGACCTCCCCAAGTTGCATGGAACTTCTTGTCAGCCGCGCGGTGACAAAAGCGGATATCTCCACGCTATGGTGGCTGCCGCTTCGTCTTTGAAGTTTCCATAGCATGCGAACTGACTCAACATGGTTTTTGGGACTCGAAAGGGCAAGTTGGGACCAAAAGAACTCCGTCATTAGAAGCTCAATGCGATGTCTCTCAACCTCGGCAGGTAATCTGTCTGCTGCTTCACTCTCTGTGAGCGCTATCCACAAGCCGGTCGTTGCAAGTACGAGAGCAAAGCCGTTCTCCTCGCTCCTCCAGACTGGCAATTTGTGTAGTAAAGCCGAGCAGATGGCGCCAGCTATGCCGTCCAGGTCTAAGCCTGAATAGTCGCGACTGCGGTTGATCAAGCCCACAACAATGTCGACCACTTTCCCTGTGTGCGAATTGTAGGCCGCTTGTGTAAGACATTTGATAAACAACGATCCAGCGCTATGCAGAAGAAAGGCGGAGATGTTGGCGTCTATACTTGCTCCTTGCGGAATTGACATGACACGATCAAGGTCCCGAGAGCTTTCTTTGATCAGATTGACCGCCCTTGAGCATTCAGTCTGTAATCGCGACAGTTCCAGGACAGATCGCTTGTCACACGTGGCTGCTGGCGGTCGTTCCGGAACTACGGACATGAGAGAGAGCACAAACTCCAGGAGAACGCCCAAGGCATGCTGAGATTGATTTGAGATATCCTGTGTTGAGACAGCCAATCCGTGCAAGGCTACTAGAACAGTTCTCGGAATGTGAGTCGTGAGCATGTCTTCCTCTCGAACGTTAAATTTCGTGACAACGAAGATGAGGAATTGAAGGACGTTTTCTGTGAGCTGTGGATCTGAACTCAGGCTGTGGAAGGCAACTGATAACTGGTCGGTAATGCGGGCCCAAATGAGATTGCTCTCGATGCCATCGAAGAACAAGCTGGCACTTTTGACAACATCGCCGACGTCTTTCTTTGGGCTAGATTGGCTATATTGGAAAGCAGCGTCCAATGCAGGAACGAGGACTGAAGGGATCACATAACCCCCAATTTCCCATCTGTCCATAAGCGCCGATGCTATGCGGAATGGTCTTGCCTTCTCGCTAGCAGTCACCACGTCTCGACAGAACATGGACATGAGACACCTTTGCAAGGAAGATGCGCCAAATCTTTGGAAAAAATTCGCTTGCTTGGAGAAAATTGGCTCGCCGTGTTCACTGGAGGGCGTCTTGGAATCCGCTTCGTCGACATTGACTGCTTCTGGCCCAAGAAACCAGGCCCAAAGCCTTCGATTCAGACTCATGTCTCGGCGTAGGACAACGGTGGCAGCAGCGCTGACCAGCAGGTCCAAATCCGCGATTTGGACAGTCTTTTGCAGTAGAATCGAGGACAATGGCAAATGCGTCACCAGCAAATCAAGGAAGCCTCGCTGAACCAGTATATTTGAATCCCTCAGGCCTGAGGCAAAACAGCGAATAAGAAGTCCAGGCTCTGGTCTGATGGTTGCGTCAGCTTCAGCAGATAGCACTCTTGTTAGCTCGTTCTCTTCCTTATATCCATTCGTCTTCTCTAGAAGAGAAGACGAGGCGAATGAGGGAAGGTGGCGATTTAGGAAAGCCAAAGCACCCTGTCTCTTACTCTCGCTGGTCATGACCGCTAAAAAGAAGCACTGCCAGAAATAGCCTTCCCAGGATCCCTTGTCTGAGGATGACCCATTCTCTCCAATCTGATCATCGTTAACGTGCCTGAAGTTGTCGATAATTGCGAGTCCTCTCTCGAAATCTTCGCTAGTCTCATCTTCAATGCCAGGCAGGAGGCCGAGAATGATTGATTTCAAAGCTGGCCGTAGACTTGTGCGGTTCAGCTTCAGGATGAAAGCATCAAATAGATCGTAGAAAAGGGGCCGAACTGTGAGTGATGCAAAGGACAAGACAGGTAAGAGGCCAGGTAGAAACACCTGCAGGTAGAGCCCCAATCTTGTAGCCTTGGAATCATCAGCTTGAACGGAAGACATCAAGGCTTTGGAGACAGATCCAATACCTTCAAGAGCTCAAATATATTTGTGTAAACCTCAAGGGCTTTTTGATGTACACCAGAAGGCAAAGACGGGTTCAGGCACTGGGCCAACCTGAGCGACACAAGGCCCGCATGCGGTATAACCTGGGTCTCTTTCACTGCCTGGATAGCCTGCAGAATCCTTCAGCACGCGGCTTTATACAGTGTTCTGGGTCGTGCGCCCACCTTTGAGAGGCGACCGAGGAACGCAATGTAATCTGCCCATTCTTGATGCGAAGATTCGAAGGAAGCAAGTGCCTTGTCGATTCCCGCGGCATATCGGCGCTGGTTCTTGTCGCCCTTGAGAAATGCATCTGTAGGCTGTCAGCATGTCATATAGTATAGCGACGCAGAATATGCTGACCCTCATCGGCCTTGCGCTCAGTCCGCGGATTTGGCGAAGCCCGTCCAGAAGCAGGTGAGGCAGATCTGGCGAACAAGCCAGGGTCAGTGGACATTGTAGATCTTCGGCAGATCCATCAGGCCGTCTGTCGTCTCAAAAGTCGAATGGCTGCACTTGTTGCTCCATGTGTACGAGGACAAGTAGTGGTAAACGTGCAGCTGCAATGCTGAATGAATGGCATCGAAGCGACAGCGCAGCACCTAACGGAGAGCGCAGCCTGGCGCGGAGGTCGAGGTCGGCACCCCGCGATGAGGCCCACCACACATCATCCACCACAGCATCCGCTGCCATCGCTTTGCATCTTACACATACAATTCCGCAGAGACAACCTACAAGACTTCTTGGAGCCGGGGATGGCACAGATCTAACGACTGTGAAGATTAGCCGTTGTTTCTGACGTAGGACTCTGATGCTGAGCAAGGAATTCGCAGTATCCATATAACATCCTGCTGCCGATGCTGCACGGATGAGAATGGCTGCTCCGGCTGCGAGCGATCAGCCCAACAAGGACGATGCTAGTCCTCGCCCACCAAGTTTTCATGCAGCAGGCGAGCGACCAACAGATGCCCTCAAATTGACGCGAAGGGCTTCTCGTCCACATCTACAGTCTCGGCCCACCACGGCGATCTCGGGAGTGCAGTCAGACGCGAAAGTAAACGACACGTCCCCCCGGTCTTTCAGTAGATCTGTGTCGAGGCAACCCAGCCACGCCCAAATCGGACGGATTGTTAGTGGTGCAGCAAGCGAAGCCGGAGAAACGAGCAGCGTGGTGAGCTATGCTCCCAGCATCGACCTTGCTGGACCAGCCGAAAGTCTATTGGGAGAGTTCAGTGCTCTCCCTACAACACCCGCCTGGAAGTCTTTAAGTGCGCAACTCGAAATCGAAAACCCCTTTGACCGTATCTTTGACCAAGAAGACCTTCTCAGCTCGCGGTTCTCTCATGAGTTCGAAGAGATCGAAGATGTCAAGTCAGATGGATCTAATGAAGAACTTCTACGTAATGAATGGAGCATGAAGCTCAAGCAATTTTTCATCTTTTCTTCCTCGGGCAAACCTATCTGGAGCAGACACGGCGACGATCAGCTCATCTCAGGGTACATTGGTGTTGTGCAGACCATAGTGTCATTTTACCAGGGCGCCAAAGACGAACTTCGGGCTTTCAGTGCCGGCGATTGTCGATTTGTCGTGGTCTCGAAAGGCCATTTGCACCTCGTCGCTATCAGCAAGCTCGGAGAAAGCGATTCCCAGCTTCAAAATCAACTTGAGAGCTTGTACATGCAAATACTGTCCACTTTGACATTACCGAGTATGGAACGAATGTTCCTCAACAGACCTTCCACCGACCTGCGGAGACCCCTTCAGGGAACTGAGATTTTGTTAGACGCACTAGCTGATGGCTTCACGCGAGGTTCTCCTTCGACGTTGCTTTCCGCTCTGGAATGCTTGAAGCTGCGGAAGTCGCATCGACAGATAATCAACAATTCGCTCCTCAAGGCTCGGACGCCAAGCTTATTATACGGGCTGATCGTGGCGGATTCAAGGCTAGTGAGCGTCGTTCGTCCGAAGAAGCATTCTCTCCATCCTGGCGACTTGCAATTGATCTTCAACATGCTCTTCGAAGCAGGCTCCGTAAAGGCCGGTGGAGGGGAGAATTGGATTCCACTATGTCTGCCGGGGTTCAACAACACCGGCTACTTGTACATGTACGTTTCATTCATAAATGTAGCATCCGCAGTCACCTCAGACCACCAATCCGCTCCGACTTCCCCCAATCCGCAACAATCTCCATCGTCCAGCGGACGCCATAATGAGGTCGCTATCATTCTCATCTCCGCCAACAAAGAAGCTTTCTTCGAACTCAGGGAAATGCGCGACGCGCTCGTGTCCCAGCTAGAGTCAAATTCGGCTCTAGCCTTAATTCGCTCTAGTATGCAGTCCGGCCGACCAAGCATCTCTACTATTGTTCCGAATAATGTTACATCGAATGCCTCCATGGTACGACATTTCCTTTATAAATCTCGTGGCAACGTACAGTATGTCATGCCATCCTACCAGCCACATTTCCATAGCGCCGTTAGTCGAAGGCGTCTAATGAATTTGTACGGCGAGTTGAGCAAAAGCTTGCATGAGCGCACGGGAAAATGCAAGGTGATCCACTGGGTCGGTCGCGAGGCGAGCGCATTGGCTTGGGAAACACCCATGTTCGAATTACTTGTTGTCGCCAAAGCCGGCACCAGTAAGGAGATACTGGCCAGAGGGGCCAACCGGATCGTGAACTGGATTAGAAGAGAGGAGGAGAGAGTGTTCATCATCGGAGGGGCTGTGTTTTGAGCCCCCACTTGCCACAGCGATCCATGTTAGAAACGTCCACATCGAGTATGGTATGACCGACTTTAGCCTTATGCGAAGCTTTCAACGTTTGCCAGATGATCCAGCTTGATTCTTAAGCTCTTGGACAAAGTGCTCAAGAAAACCAGGCTGAAGTTCACGATGATCTGGCTTACTAGCCTCCCATGGTTTCTGTTGTGCGTCCGGTTTAGCCAGAGGATCCTGCCGACGCGAGGCGACACCCGCTTGATCGCGGAGTTCCTGTCGCAGGTGTGGTAAAAAGTCCGATTTCATGCCATGCACTCTGCCATGGAGTGTCCTGACCATGGAGTGGAATGTTGGGCTGCGTAGAAGCGCCCGCACGAGGTACTCCTGATGGGGACATCAGAATGGGAGAACCTGGTAGTTATGGGAGACATACCTCGACTACTCGTAGCCAGACCATCAAGTTCCTTAAACAGCCTCGATCAAGGCTGCCGAGATACTCGTGTTTAAGGGACTTTTGTATCACTCTTGTGGCGAATAAGAGTTACAAATCTATGACGACTTCCGAGGGCAGCCGTACGCGAAGCTGACCTTTCAGAACGGCAAGAATTCGCGATCTTTCGCTCCATAACCACATGCGACTGGAGCTACACACATATTATATCGCTCAATAAGATCTTGTTACATGCTTCTCATACTTTATCACGGCGCTGTAAACTTCGCGGTATTGTCTTGAAGAATACTGGTAACGATTATGATAGATTGCAGCCTCGCGCTCGATCGCTGGCTTGACTCGGCCGTGTTTGGGTTGACGACAGGGTACGGACACGGCTCGTGAAATCGATCACAATTTAAGCCGCCTCACATGACCTGTCGTCTCAACCAGGCCAATATGTTCGTCAATGATCTGGGACAGATAACGAGTGTATTTGACTGGAACTATTCTTGTATCCAGCCTTTTGATATGTCTGGATTGACTCTGTACGAGAACTTTCTCTCCGATCGGGTCGATGGCAAGATTTGCTTTTACGATTAGATCATCATAAATGGCGAGAGCGTCTTCGACATTCTTCACCGGGCTTTTTGGCAGGAACTTTGGAACTCTGTGGCAGACGTCCTGCGTCAACACGGTTTGGTGGTGCGAACTAGGCTGGAGCATTCGATCGATATTTGAACTCGGAGAAGCTTGAAGAGATTACTGGCTGCATAGGGCCCGAATTCTCCCTCGGTCAAACCAAGGTTTTCATAGATACGATGCCAGTCATTATGGATTGTGGTAGAAATGTGTAGAAGTAGGCCAATTCGCATGAACTCTGCGCAGGGTTGTACCTTCATCATCCACCTGTGATTTCACTATACTGTATTGGCTGGCGGAAGGACGCTAGGAGCAGGTTTTATGTTCTGAAGAATCTCGCCAGCACCAAGCTCCATTAATATCGCCGCCAAATCTCTACCTAGTGCATCTGCTTGATCGGCGGACCCAATAGCACGACTGACACTGGATTCAACGATATGCTGCCCATCCGGACTTATGACCGATGATTTCAGACTTAACGTGTGGCCTTTCCAGGTAGTCTGAACGCTAATTGGTGCACTACAACCACCTTCGAGAACTCTCAACAGATTTCGCTCGGCGAGACAAGCCAATGTTGTGGACTGATCAGACAAGGAGCCAAGCAGTCGTAACATCCGTATGTCTCCTTTTCTAATTTCGAGCCCTAGAGCCCCCTGACCCGGAGCGTATAGCATTCCGTCATTTGCGGTCAAATAGTGAGTAATACGGTGCTCAAGTCCAATTCGCTTCAAGCCCGCAGCAGCGAGCACCAAGCATTCATATGGGCCGTGGTCTTCGTCCAATTTCTTTAATCGTGTGTTGATGTTTCCTCGTATATCAACGCAGTCGAGATGTGGGAAGAAGCGATGAATCTGTGCTTTTCGACGCACTGCAGAAGTTCCCACAACAGAACCTGTCGGAAGGTCTTTGATAGTCCGATATGAAGATCCGAGTCTCATAACCACTACATCGCGAGGATCTTCGCGTTTACTGATACCGCCGAGAGCGCAGGAGTCAGGCAACCGCGTTGGCATATCTGAAAATAAAAATCAGTAATCTTGGCATCAGGACATTGACAAGCTACGTGAATTCGAGACAACCTTTTAGACAGTGGACGACTATATCAAGCTCTTTATCGTTGAGAAGTTGTTCCAGCTCTTCTGTCCATATACTTTTTGAATTGAATTTCTGTAATGATTTCGATTGGTTCTCGTCTGCCATTGTTGTGACTACCTTGGTTTCATATTTCAGAGCAGGCGCAGCAGCTTGGAGCTGCTCTACGATCGAGTCTGCTTGTGCAATGGCGAGTGGGGAGCGGCGTGTGCCGACTCTGACTACGGTTGCGTTTTCTTCAACGAGGACGGCCATGATTGCATGCCGTCGACGAAAAGTCTAAGGATGGTGAATGAGAGTAAGGAGAATAATTTTGCTTTTGAATAAAAATGTGCTGGGGCTGAATAGGTGCTGTCTGGCGGAGGCTACAGAAAGTGGTGTGATTTATTTTCAGACGCAACTATTGGTAGCAGGCTTATGGGCCAACAGCCACGGATGTAATAACTCTCCGTCGCATACTACAGATCCCCTATAGTTTTATAGTTTGAAAGAATGCCAATGGTCATCGTCGCTACTAGAAACAAATACAAAGAGGCATAGTACGGGAAGAGTGTCGAGGGTTGAATTGAATGCCGGAACTCATTTTTGTTCTTGCGATACCGAATGATATTTGGGAGAATCGATTTATGCACTATTCGCTTATCATGCGGACGAACGATGACGCTCGCAACGGGCTGAGGGGTTCCACCCGTCGCGGGCGGGCCCCCCGATCTGACACACCTCCCTGGTTGAGAAGCGGCGGTGGATATGTTTAATCGCGCCTGCGCCGCCCGCATCAGATCTCGGGCCATCTTACTTCGTCACAGCCTCGCCCGCCCCTCCATCTCTGCCTCGTCCACTCCAACACAGTTCCCTGGCGGCCAGCAGTCTACCTCTTCGTGTTTCCTTTAGTTTTTCTTTTTGGTGCAAAGCGGAGTTGTGGCCGGATCTCTTAGGATTACGATTCTTCCTGGCATTGAGCTGATATCTCACTCTCTTTGTTGCGACTTGGCCTACTTGCAGATACGGCAAAACCCCTTGAAAGCCAGTGATATAGCACGCAGGCTCAGCTATTGGCAAGCCGCCAGACTGCTTCGGCGCAAAGAGAGTACTTGGTGATCGGGAAAGCAGCGCAAAATGCACCTCAGTCCGTAGCGATTCCATCGTCGATAAGGTAGGGCACGCGACCAGCCCGGCCGCACCCTAAAGAGCATGGCACCGATCAGGTCTCCCAGTCCCCTCAAGATTCCAAGGATACCCAGGAAGTTGTCTCTCCCGTCTCTCCGGCGCAAGTCAACAGCTGTCCAGGAGGAGAGCCCTTCGGGTCGACGGTCTTCTGCTGTGCCTGCGACTCCGTACGGATCAGACTCGAAGGAGAGCTATAGCAATTTGCCCCTGCCTGCTTTCCTCAAGAAACCAAAGACAGGTCCGTGTGAAAGCCACAGTCAATGTCTCGCTCAGCTGACCTCTGTGCTCGCAGATATCTTCAATACATTTGTCGAACTCGAATGGCAACAACGCGACAGGCTAGCAGCAGGGCTGCAACAATCAAGCCCCCCATCACAGTTTATGCGTACACACGGTTCAGGTGATCCAACTGTGAGAAACCGCTATGCAAATGTGGAGCCTTTCACGAGCAACAGAATCAAGCTGCGCGTACTTGAAGGAGGTAATGACTATATCAATGCTAGTCCAATCATACTTGGCAATAGACGGTATATATCTACACAGGTAAGGTATAGATCTATATATATTTCTCAGGTCAATCACTCACTGGATTGGTCAGGGTCCTAGAGAATCCTCGGTCTCGCATTTCTATCACATGATAGCAAATGAAACAAGCCAAACAGCCGTAGTGGTCATGCTTACACAGACGCATGAGGCAGGACGAGAAAAGTGCTTCCCATACTGGCCATCGGATCAGGACGGTCAAGACTTCGAGATGGAGCTGCTTCCAGACGCCGAAGATCAAGAGGACGGCTTTGAGGGCTGCGTGTCTCTGGTATCGACCCACGAAGACATGACGGCCAAATGTACCGTACGACGGCTCAAATTGAAGTCACGCACCAGGCGAAAGGACGAGATCCGCGAGCCTCCATGGAGCGAGAAAGAGATCTGGCATCTGTTGTTTGGAGGTTGGCCGGACTTTGGAATCCCCGAAGGCGATGATCGACAGGCGTTGATGGAGCTCATCGACTTGTCACGCAAATTAAATGTGTTTGCCCCTCCACCAATGTACACAAGCTTCCCGCCATTTGATGTCAACTCCGCACCGACAGCTCTCACGGATGAGCTGAATCCACGTATCGTGCACTGCTCCGCCGGCGTCGGCAGATCCGGAACCTTTATCGCTCTCGACCACCTCCTTACCCTCCTGGATGCCGGCAGACTAGATGATATTCCCGATAATGCAGATCCGATAGCCGATACAGTGGATCGGCTCAGGCAGCAGCGTATGATGATGGTCCAAGGAGAAGCTCAGTATTTCTTCCTGTACGACGTACTCAGGGAGCGTTGGCTCTCCAGATGGAGCAAGAGACGGCCATGATTCGCATGCGTATCAAGAACATGACCATTATAGAACAGATCAGACAGCTTCTTGCCTAGAGACACAGCAAACAATGGTCTCTGGACCAAAATACAGTTGTATGTAGAGACGTAGTTATGAGATAATTTTACTTCGACATTGACATGCCCCTCTTCACATCTTCTGATATTCATGATCTACGTAAATATACCGGATCCATCACATGAAATAGGTTAAGTAACTCCTGCCTCTTTGAGGAGTCCTCCTCAGTCCTATCCGCCATTCTCCAAACGTCATCCGTGATCCTCTCGTCCTCGTCCAACACACTCCAGTGCGGATTCACTCCAGCCGCAAGCCAGCTAAAGTCAAGCACCTGATCCCATCTATCCTCCACCATTTCCCCACCCAAAGCACGAGGCATCGGCGCAAACCTCAATTCTGCACAGTCCTCGATGACAGGCTCGGATCTACAGGACAAGTACACCGTAACGTTTGAGGAGGCATGTAGTCGGAATTGCCGAGTACTTACAGCCACGATACAGTCCTTCAGACCGGTGAGGTGCACTGCGCCGTCTACGCTGCCGAGTAGGAGCAGGCTGTGCCTCGCA
This sequence comes from Dothideomycetidae sp. 11243, assembly GCA_000836255.1. Classification (NCBI taxonomy): domain Eukaryota; kingdom Fungi; phylum Ascomycota; class Dothideomycetes; species Dothideomycetidae sp. 11243. The sequence goes on along the minus strand of DF938581.1, from coordinate 430,088 downwards.
TGGTGCAGGTGCAGTGTGGCTAGACTTGTGCTTGGGCTGAAGGGCAGGGTGATGATGCAGGCTTCGAGATGAGAGAGGGAGGCGGTCTGGCCTGCGGACGGTCGGAGCAGGACGTGCTCTCTGGCTTGGTAGTGAATTGTAATCTGTGAATTGGAGAAAGAGGGACGACGGATTGTTGGGGTGGATGAGGTCGGGAAGATGGGAGTCGACCCTGTTGAAGCGGGTTGCACTGAAGGTGGTACTGGCTTTCGGGTTGGCGCTGGGCGAGGTTGAGCTGGAGCTGTAGCGGCTGTAGGAGCACTCGTCTTCTTGAAGCTGAATTTCGCTCGTGGCTGGGTTGTCGAACGAGCGCTGATTATGGACTGTGAGAGTGTGCTAATCGCCTGCTTTGAAATCAATCGTACTGCACTTCGGGCTGAAGTGTGGTGAATGGAAATACCTCGGACAGCGTCTTTTGGTCGTGTAGTGGCAGCGACGGTGCAGAGGCCTGAAAGAAGGCTTCTACATCGTGAAGTTGTTGCGCAAGTTGCTCAAATGCTAATCTGATTGCAGTAGACCCGGACGGCGCATTTGTGAGTGTCACATATTGGGAATGTAAAACTGGATAAAGTCAGCTCACTTTTGCATGAGATTTCTGAGATAACAACTCTTTACGTCGCCTTGAATCCTCGTAGCCAGCGATTGAGCCGTCTCTTCGTTTGGATTGTTGGAGTGCATTGAAGGAGGGTTTAGTCCAAACTCGATTCTGCTATATAGACGTCTCAACTGGGGGTTGTGGGGTAGCAGTTGGTGGCGTGGGAATAATTGACGGAGATCTGGAAAGACATCTACTCGACAAAATCGATTTGTTACGAGTGTATGGCAAGCATTCAGCATCGAATTACACGAAAGATGGCGTCGTGATGCTATTCGCATTTTGTTATATCTATACACTAGTCGGCTCATGATGATGACGATGCTGCAGACTGTGGCACCTCTATCCCGTACTTCTCCTTCAGTCTCTGCGCCCGCCTCTCCGCATAACCTTCTCCGTATACGCCTGCAAATTGGTTAGTCAATGCCGATAGGTCGCCATCTGGTCAACACATACCACGACCTTCGCCAATCTCGGCGATAGTGTCCTCCGCTGGCCGCCGCCTATTTTTCCTAAGCATCTGCTTGCGATCGTACTCATCCACGCCAGCTTCTCTTTCCCAACCGGATATTTTCCCTCCTGTGTAATTGAAGGCAGCAAGGACCACGGCGGTCAAGGTGCCATAGCCTAAGACTGCGGGCATCGTGCGAACTTTTGGTATTCTCAGCTTCCATGATTTCCCACACAGCGCTCTCAGGCTTCACTCACATCGTAGGCCAAGCATTGTGCCCGAAAAGAAGCCACCGATCGTAGGATTCCATATGTCGTCCTTTTCTCGCAGATTTGCAGACGCAAGCTTGGCGAATTCGTATGCTCCGCCCATTGCGCCTACTCAAGGTCAATCGTGCCCTCTACATCCTCTAAATCCGGAAACACACTGACCAAATACTGCAATTGTGCCTCCAGTCTTGGTCAGAAAACCCATTGCCCCTCTGTTCTGCCTCGTCAAAGTATTCTGAATTGTTGATACGAAAGCGCCGGCCCCAGACGTAATCATGGTAGCTTTCACCGCAGCACCGACGGCATCCTTCGGGTGATACGCGCCCTCGTGATCGTCGTGAGACGCCATGACTGCGCGACAGTGAGAGGCGGGTATGTAGAGGGTCAGTTGCGGTCCAAGGATAACAGCAGTGGTCAAAATAGCTCGGGCAGGACATGAAGTCGAGCGGCTTCTTGGGGTGGTCTGTGCGCCGATTTCATGCTTCCCGGAGCTGGCTGCCTCATTGGCTGCGTGACGACTCCGCTACCTCCGCTGCTCGTTTCCAGGCTCCCACTTTCTTGTAGAAACAGGCAGCAAACCATTCTCTCAGCGCTTGTCCGTCCTCTTGTCCAGGCCAGTCAAGATTGAACGGCCAAGAGCGAGGACAGAGCTTGTGGGGATGGTTCTTGCACCGCCAGATTACAATGCGGCAGCCGCAGAGACGTATGAACACACCGCTGGTCGGATGCAGATCTCGATGCCTGGTATGGTCACCGTTTCTGTGTGAGTCTGACTGGACAGCTGATCCGCGAATGCAGGCAAAACCGCTCCGCGCTTGATTCACGACGCTCTGCTGCTGGACAGTCATGCCGCGTTCGGAAATTTCGATATCCTCGCGGACCCAGCTCCGATATTTGACAATTCCGGCAGTCCAGTACACACTCTCGCCGCTGACAGCTGCCCGCACAATTACGCCTTGAACACCGCCAGACTTTCCACGCCACCGAAAGATCACCGACCAGCTGCGGGCGATGCGTTCGTGGCTAAAGCGGTCTGCCGAAGATGTCGGAGCCACTTGACACTCAGTGTCACATATCTGCCGGACAGTAGCAGACCATGCCCGAATGCTGAATTTCCTCTACACCACTTCATTCTTGCAGAAACCTTGCGCGGGACCCGTTATGCTTTCAATTGTTCATCGCCTGCATGTCGCGCCAGCGTCACAGTTTCATACCATGCCCCTGCTATTTCCGATAGCGATATCAACTTGCTGACGAGCACGCCATATCTCGAGAGGAGATATCAGGATGCTGTCTCGAAAGACATAACCAGGACCGGATTCATACGCCCAACACCTGTCGCAACCCTATGGAAGCTCCGACGATATATTCGTGACTCGTTGAAACCAGACAGCGCAGGAAAGCATATCCCCGTAGAAAACAAGCGTTTTCTCGAATCATTCGGTTCAGATTGTGACGAGTTGTTTGGTCGCTTGGGCTTTACCTTCATTGTGCGTCATCCAATCAGCGCTTTTGCAGGGATCTCGTGCTGACTGACGCAGAAGGACGAAGGGCAAGGCGCATCGTGGGCATTGCCAGAAACCTCCCACGAGAGCGCGACCCGGGAGCGCCTCTATCTTGAGAATTGGGATATGGAACTCCAGATCTTGATCGAATATTTCGCCGGTAGAGATGGCGACTTGAACCCATGTCCAGAATATACATGGAACGATGCAAGACTCGATTTGGAGCGACTGTTATCCGCACACTCATGTAAGCGAAAACCGGCGCAGCAAAGCACACAAGGGCAAGTGCTAAAAGCTTTCCAGATGCGAAATCATTGCAGTCGCGGCGGGAAGAGAATGGCGCAGGTCAAGATCACCCGTAAGCGTAATACATTCCGCTGTTGAATGCACAGCATTGACTTTCGGGTTAGTTACTATGCCAGTCTTGGAGCGATGCGCGACTTCTCCGATGATAACATCGTGTTTGCCTTTGAGCGACAGAGTGATTCCAATCCCGAGAATGGACCGTACTACTTTGACTGTCTGCAAGATCTAGCCACCGGTCGACAAAGCGAAACTCTCCTTATCAAAGCCTCGGTCCTGGAGTCACAAGGGGTGATTGGACGGAATGCTATCGAAGATGCATACAGGTTTCTCGGATTCGACTCACGGACCTCCATTTCAGATCAGTCGATATTAGACAGCTATCGATCGCGAATGCAGGATACCGGACCCGCCGCGCAGCCCGAGCTTCGAGCGAGACTGAAGTGCCTGGCAACCGCCCGACAAAGCAGTGCATTGACGGATGCGGCGAATGACACGATCGAGAACTATGCGCAAGCTCTCGCCTGGCTTGGGGCGATGTCGGATTATCCGGACGAGTCCATACTGACGTTGTATACAACGAAAGTTGCAGATGATGCTTCAAACGAGATGCTAGCACGTCGGGCTGTCAAAATCATCGCCGAGTCCAGGAACAGCGATCCACTGCGTAGCTGGCTCAGCACCGGCGAAATGAGAGATTCTGGCATGGATGCGGATGAAGCTTGCAAGCATCTCAAAATACAATTGGACAACGTTGATGAAGGCATGCTCCAGGTTGTATTTGAAACTGCTCGGAGTGACAATCCTGGTTGGAAAACCGAGCAAGCCATCGAAACTGTTATGAAAGCTTATAAGCGTCCAAAGGAGGGGCCAAAGCATTCGCCCGAAACTTGGCCTGTTGGCTTGACCAGCCACGGAAACACTTGCTATCTCAACAGTTTGCTACAGTACTACTTCACTGTCAAGCCATTACGGGATCTAGTTCTGAACTTTGGCGACCACAAATTTGATCTTACCAAATTTGGCGGGAAGGAGGAGAGAGTAGGCTCCCGCAAAGTCACTCCGCTAGAAATTCGAGCGTATCAGAAATTTGTGGAGGACTTGAAACACCTTTTCGAGCGCATGATTCTTGATCCAGGCCCAGCAGTCAAGCCAGATGCAGATCTGGTCTGCCGTGCCTTTTTAAAAGCCGAAGAAACAGAAGCGCAAACCGCTTCACCATCTCGTACACAATCGCCCCCAGCTGGTAGCGGGATTGAACAGCCGAGACCGCAGTACAGCCAACAGTCAGGTCAGGTCGAATACGAAAGCCTATCAAGTGCATCTTACAATAAGGAGCTTCCACCTTCACCACCCAATTCACTACCGGACACCAATCTAGGCCTCAAAGACGGACCATCCCTGGCTGTGCCACCTCTCCCACCACGCCAGATATCAACGCCTGTTCGTCAGCAAACAAACCTTACCAAGGCAGAAGAAGCTGCACGACAACAACAAGACGTTACTGAGGTTATGGACGAGATTTTATTCCGCCTGAGATGCGCCATCAAAACGAATGGCATGGATTCACGAGAAGAACAACTCGATGAGCTTCGAGATATTTTCTACATGAAAATTTCCGAGAAGACGCAAGATGAGAATGGGAAGATGACATCGCGCGAAGAATATGCTCTCAACATTCTACTCAACATCCCTAGCCGTCCAACCGACATCTACTCGGCTCTTGACGAAATTTTTGAGCTTCAATCCATTGACCACGGTGACAAAAAGCTAAAGCAGTACAAGACACTCCAAGTCCTGCCTCCAATCTTCCAAGTCAATATTCCGCGCAATACCTTCGATCGTACGACCGGTCGAGGTGTCAAGGTCGAACATAAAGTCCATCTCGAAGAAACACTATTCCTCGACCGCTACTTTGAGTGGGAAACGACAGAGATTCTAGAAAGGCGTGAGCAGTCCTGGGGTTGGCGCCAGCAGCTCTCAATCTTGTTGGCGCAGCGCGATGTTATCAATAAACATGCTCAAGCGGGCCTTGAAGGACCGGCTCAACTGCAGACTGTGGCAAGGCATTTGAAGAATCTTCAAGAATCCAACCGCGTATTGGAATCACTGGGAATCCCACCACTGGATCTCGATCCCTCGATGATTGATGATATAGAGTCAACCGCCGCCGCATTGCAAGCACAATTGAGCGTCATTGACGAACAGATAATGTCCCTACAAGAGAACATCACATCTAGCTTTGGCGACCACAAACAACTAAAGTACCGCCTGCACTCCGTCTTCTTTCATCGGGGTGGTTATGGCCACGGTCACTACTGGTCATGCATCTACGATTTCGCGAACAATATTTGGCGGGTTTACAATGATGAAAAAGTTGACGAGCTCACGAACGTTAATGACATTTTTGACGCGCAGACATGGCAACAAGGAACACCGACTTACGCTGTTTACGTCAGGGACGACGTGAAGGACCATTTTGTGCAGTCAGTTTGCAGAAGCCCAGAAAAGGAAGCTGAAGGAGATCGCGAACCGCATACGGGTCCTGTGGATGAGATGATGCCAGACGTGGCCAGCCACTCAGTCTCTTAGGTTACATCCGAACGGCGGATTATATGCACAAGTCATCGGCCATGTATACCTGCCTTGTGACAGAAGGGCCGGAGGACAGGAGATTGAAGGACTGTACACGTTGTGACGGACCGGATTGCTTATGCGGTCACTTATACGCTTCCAGTGGCGCAGTATTGCTTCGTGCGCAGCTGTTTATTAGCACATAGGTAGATACCCATTGGCATTCCAAGAAATGGACATACATAAAGTTCCTAGATTATTGCAAAAAAATGAGAGACAGTACGAGCCAAACCAGAAGTGGTTGTTCGAACGTCGGCCAGTGTGGCGTTTATTCGGCACAGGGAAAGCCCGAAGATTTCCGTTCGGGGAAGCTGTCAAGCGGAAATATTTCTTGGAGTCCATGGAGTGTTGGCTCTTGAGATGTCCGCGAATTAATGCGCCTACCAATGACACCTCGAGCTTTTCGCTTTGCTCATAGTAAGCGGTAGTTTGACGGTCCTCCGCGGTCGCGGTCGCGATCAACAATATGCGCCGTCACACAAGATTAAAAGTGAGCCTGCGCGCGCTATATCACAAGGTCGAGAAGACTGACCGGAACTCATCACGGAGTAGGGCCCAGCTCATGCTATATGCACAGTGTGTGCCGGACAGCTGAACAGTATCAGGGGAGTCACACAGTCTGGCTTCTATTTGCAGCATCGCAACTTCCGGAATGCTGCTGCTGCTGCTCAGCAACACGAGGAAAGTCAAGGTTGGACCGATGGACCATCGCACGAGTTTCTGTTTCAGCCCGCACCGCTAAGCGTCAAGACGGAAGAGGATACTAGATCGACACTGGCACGGGATCGAGAGCAGCAGCAACAAAGAGCACGAACGACAGCACAGCAGCGGAGGCTGCGTGAACGAGATGAAGACGATTCCGCGGCGGCCGACCGCATCTTCAAGACAGACAGCCGAGCGCAAAGGAGACCGCCGGCACAGCCACGAAGAGGCAGCTTCATAAAAATGGACTTCGCCGGTGGTACGGGCTCCTCGAAGACTCGGGCACATTCCAAAACCGATGGGGCGACGAGGAGGCAAAATCAGAGGGGCCAAGCTACGGTGAGAATAACGAAGCACGGTGTAAGAGAACGACAGGCTGTCTCGGACTCGAAGACAAATAACATCCAATTTCCGAGGTCTCCTCGTTCAGCAGACTCTACCATTAGTCCGAGAGAAAGAGCTCTAAACGACATTGCGCAAAGGATTGCTCATAAGGGCATGCCACCGCTGGACATAACCGATGCAGATGTAAGTGCCACTTCTGCTTTTCCGGAGGTTGAGCCTACGCAGGAGTCTGAGGATACATTCTGGTCGGATAATGATGCTTGGAATGACGATAGCAGCATTTCAACCATACCTCCAGAGTTACAGGCCAAGCTAGATCAACAAAAAGCAAGACTGGAGGCGCAACAGAAGCTGGAACAAAGTCAGTCAAACGACGCAAAGAGAGCCGAGTTGGCTGATGTCGTAGCCAAACGTAAAGAACAAAAGCAGAGAGATCACGCTGCGCTTCTGGAAAGGCAGCGTTCACTCGCCGACCAGCGTAGGCGCGAAGAGAAGAAGCCCACAAACCAGACCTACATTTCTCAAGAAGCTGTGGCAACCCCTCTCGAACAGGGGACAGCCTTCGGCAGCTTGAAAGACCAACGCCGCGATGAGATCGGAGAAAAGATGCGGCAGGTGCAACGTATACACTCGCGCACGGCTGTATCTCGTGTCCAGGAACAGGTCAAGTCGGACGGTCACAAGACTTCATCCGCGGCTACTATCACTGCCGACATAGATCGCACTAATGCGACCACAAATGCCAGCGACAGTACTTCTGCCATATCAGATGCCAATCAGAATGCTATGTCCGGCCTTAGCGAAGCTGAAGAAGCACTTCTCGCCAAACTCCTAGCAAGGAAAACCCCAAAAAGCAGCTCCGGCGCTAACTCAACAACCTTCAAGACCAAGGACGAAACGTCTCCGAAAAAGGTAGCTGCAGGAATTGAAGACAAGATTGCAGACTCATGGCAGCTCGACCCACCATCTGCGAAACATGACGCTGATGTGTCAAACGAATCATCCTCGGCTTCGCGCGTGTTACCCTTTGATCCATCAGTCACTTCTCAGTGGAGGCTTTTTGGGCGTCACCGTGGTACATCAACACAAGAACCTAGCCCGAAGAATCTGCAAGCGCCGCATGGCCCACATGCAGATCCACCGACAACCAATCATTCGACCGGTCAGCCGCAAGTCGATAAAGATGACCATGCCGCATATACTCGCAATTTGTTCTCGTCACAGTCTACGCCTCGACAAAGTCGGCGAGCTGACAGTCGTGAATGCTGGATCTGCCATCAAGCCGGTCATCTTGCCATTGATTGTCCAAATCGCGAGCAATTAAATCGTCCCACAAAGCAAGCAGAGACATCTGTGGCTGCAGACCGTCTCTCTCACACCAGTAGCAACTTTGACGCTGGAGATTACAAGGATGCACTTTCTGCCCTGACGGAAGAATTCGATGCTCAAGAGAAACCTCAATCTACAAGCTTTTCGACCACAAACAACAAGTCTCCTTTCTACGAGGCTAGCCAGACTGACAAGCCTGCATATAAAGAAAGGTCTGCATGGACGAACGTGGATGGTGAAGCTCGCATCACTCTAAAGTCCCGGAAATTCGCCGAGGTTGACGAAGAACGTCCCGAACGCAAGCCTCGCCGAAAGCGACATGACGATGAAGATGATCTTGAAGATGAACCATTTGGAGGTCGTCGTCGTACAGCAAGGCGGTCGATCACGAAAGGCTCAGAGGAGGATGGCGATGAAGAGCGTCCGAGGCGTGGTAGACGACGAGAACGTGATGAAGAGGACGAAGGTCTTGACGAGACGTCCGATTTGAGAAGGATCCGCGACAGACGGCAAAGAGATCGCGACAACCGCAAGCAGAAGGTGCAAGCAGAAGAGCGCCGCAAGATTGCGATTGCGGCCAAACGGTCACAAACACTGACGAAAATTACACTACCTCAGTTCATCACCGTCGCACATCTTGCTCAGGCTCTGAGTGTGAAGCTTGAGAAATTTACCCGAACGATGGAAGGCCTAGGCTTCGACAACACTGCGCATGACCATGTCTTATCTGCAGAGAATGCTTCGCTTATCGCTCTCGAGTTCAACTTTGACCCTTCTATTGGTACCGACCTCGAGGTGGTTGAACGGGATCTTGCGCCGAGACCAGCGCCTGAAGATCAATCATCCTTGGCCCCGCGACCACCGATCGTCACCATCATGGGCCATGTCGATCATGGGAAAACCACGATTCTTGATTTTCTGCGAAAATCGAGTGTCGCTGCGTCCGAGCATGGTGGTATCACACAACACATCGGTGCCTTCTCCGTGCGCATGAGTGGAGGGAAGCTGGTCACTTTTCTCGACACGCCAGGGCACGCGGCCTTCTTGTCGATGCGTAAAAGAGGCGCTAATGTCACCGATATTGTGATTCTAGTGGTAGCTGCAGACGACAGCGTCAAGCCGCAAACCTTGGAAGCGCTCAAGCACGCGAGAGAAGCCAATGTCCCCATTATCGTGGCGGTGAACAAGGTCGATAAGCCCGAAGCGGATGTACAAAAAGTGAAGCAAGACTTGGCACGCCACGGAGTTGAGATCGAAGATTTTGGAGGCGATGTCCAAGTCGTCCCCGTGAGTGGCAAGACCGGGAAGGGCATGGGAGATCTAGAGGAGTCAATCGTCACTCTTGGTGAGATCCTCGACAATCGTGCAGAAGACAGCGGTCTTGTCGAAGGATGGATCCTCGAAGCTACAACCAAAGCGGCCGGCCGAGTTGCAACTGTGCTTGTCAGACGAGGGACTTTGAAGCCTGGAAGCATCGTTGTAGCCGGTCAGACTTGGGCGCGAGTCCGAACATTGCAGAACGAGGCCGGCGTTGCAATCACTTCAGCAGGTCCAGGTACCCCTGTGGAAGTGGACGGCTGGCGCGACCAGCCAATGGCAGGTGATATGGTTCTCGAGACCGAGACCGAACAAAAAGCCACAGACGTAGTCGACTATCGTGTGGAGCTGGCATCCCGCCAAAAGTTGGCAGAGGACGTTGACGCCATCAACGAAGCCAGAAGGCTGGAGCAGGAGAAGCGCGACCGCGAGAAGGATGACGCGGAGGCCGCTCAGAAGGGCTTCTCGCTGTCAGACGCCACAGGAAATGCTGCGGAATCTTCTTCTGGACCCATAGAGGTGCCTTTCATCATCAAAGCCGATGTTTCTGGTTCGGCTGAGGCAGTCGAAGGCTATCTCCAACAATTGATCAACCCGGTCTGCTCACCCAAGATACTACGAACTGGAGTCGGCGCGGTCTCCGAATTCGACGTTGAGCACGCTGCTGCAGCTGGAGGTCATATCGTCACTTTTAATCTGCCTACGCCGGCCGGAGAAATCTCTGGCCTCGCACACTGTAACAAGGTAAAACTCGTCGAGCAGAATGTCATTTATCGGTTGCTGGAGCAGATAAAGACGATTTTGGAGGACAAGCTTGAGCCTACGAAGACTCAGCGTGTGACGGGCGAGGCGGAGGTCCTGAAGCCTTTCGACATTGGTATCGGAGGACGTAAGAAGCTCAGGATCGCCGGCAGCAAGGTGCGGAACGGCGAGATGAAGCGAAACAGCAGGGTGAGAGTATTACGGAAAGGAGTCAAGGTCTATGATGGTGAGTTCTCCCTTCGAATCCTTGTATCGCGCATTGAGACTAATCGTCGTCTGTTAGGTGTGATTTCTTCATTGAAGAATGTCAAGAAAGACGTCACAGAGATGAGGAAGGGAACCGAATGCGGTGTCGGATTCGAGGAATGGACGGATGCACAGGAGGGCGATCAAATCCAAGCATACGAGGAGGTGCTGGAGAAGCGCAGCTTGCCCATATGATCTGGCAACGTTGTCGCTTTTGTACAAAACATCACGATATGAGAAGAAGTTGGTCCGATGTAGAGCATCATGTATCATGTACTTTTAAGAGACACCATCCATGCATATAGAAAGCCTGATAAAAATCCACTCTCTGCTAATGACATCTATTTCCCTCCAATGCTATGCAGGCTAGTCTCGCTATACTTCTTTCCGTAATTTCACACCCGCCCATAACACGGGTGCCAGATGCTCAGGCAGGTTGAATCCGAAAAGGCTGATGAGCCACAGGATACCAGCCACAACTATCGGTGATAGTAAAAGTTCTGTGTGATGCAAAAAGGGCAATGCTATACCACTTGCGTCAGTATCACTGATCTGTCTCTTGGGACACCGAACATACCGTTGTATCCCAAAAATGTTATGACAAAATAATAGCCAAATGCCGCGAGGTATAATGAATTGCCGAAAAGTCCCGAGATCCAGTAGTCGCGCGAGATGAGTGGCATGAGTAAGAACTGTATGACGTATAGGAAAACCCAGACGGGAAAGAATGCTCGTATTGACACCTGTAGTCCCCGGTCAGCCACCTCGCAATCCAGACTATACCGCTTGTTTTGACTTACGTCAAAGCAGTATCCAAATTCCAGCTGCTCCGTGCCAGGGCCTCCTGGCGGGCCAAATAAGCCTTGTCTCCTGCTCCGGCCAGGAAGGCCTGGTACACCTGGGCCAAGGAACTTGCCCACAAGGAAATACATCGCTGTGGATACGAATAACGACATTGCAAGGAAGTGGCCGAACACGAAGGCGAGGACAACGCTGAAGGTGCGGGAGACGCCGTCGGCGTAGGCCAGACCCCATGCCAGAGCTGTGAGAACGAGGAAGAAGGAAAGGAGGTAGGTGAATGAAGGGTCGGGGCGATGCCATGTGTTTCTCGTCTCTACCGAGCGGGTCAGCGCCGTTCACGAACCATCGAAGTGACGAAATGAGCCAAAGACTGACGCTTGTGGTAGTATACTGAGCGGAACACCTTCTTTGGCGCGATCAGCAGACTCGTCATCTCCCAGACAGCCATCTCAAAGTCCATTTGCGGAAACTTGAAGAGCCGCTTGAAGAAGCGCGGCATGCGAAGGGAATGGTCGCGCGACTGGCGCGACGACACCCCGCCAAAGCTGCTCCGGGCTGCGGAGTTTTGACGGGGGATTGTGATGGTGGGATTCATGGTGAGAGGCCTGAAGTGCGCGTGAAAGAGTTGGGTTGTAGTTGCTGGCTGCTATGCAGAGACGGGCTTGTGGAAGGCGAAGGTCGGCGCATTCGATACACTCCAAGCGCGAGAACAACGTCAGGGGATGCGAGCGAGGAGGCACAGGGCCCGGCAGAAAGGTCTGTCGTCTGCGCGCTGTACACACGGCTGTTCTGGGGGAGAAGAAGAAGTAAGAAGTGGACAGACAATGAATAAAGGTCGAGACATGTGGAGAGAACAAAGAAAGGTTCTCCCCATATGCCAGCAGCAGCCGCATGAAGGCGCGACGTCACTGGAGCGGCGGACAATCCCGTCCATTCCGCAGAGCCGCACGAAACTCTGCAGCTGTTCTTGGCTCTTGGCTTCTATACTTTTGGGAGGAACCTTGTGAGCTCCAGGACCAGCCTCTGCATTCCCTGCTTTGCACTCATCCATCTACCCACCTCGCCTTCGCCTTTTTCTTTCATTTCTCACTTCTCCCATGTCTTCGCCTTGATACCCATCTGGAATATAGTCCAGGTTTGCTTTCCTTTGCGCCTTTTGACTTTTCCGTTAGCAGTTCCGGCATCAAGCTCCGATTGAACCGCCGACCTGCCCTCACCCAATCACTCGGAACGCTCACCTTCGATCGTCATTCAATACCACCGAACGGTCATGAGCGCCGACGAAGATTCGCACGTCTCGCTTGGCGACGGAGATGTCACAGCAGCCTCGATCCAAAGTCCCAACATACAGAGCAGCTCGGAGGACGAGTACAATCCTGGCAACATCACCGTCGCTAGCGTCGATAACGAAGAGGCCCCAGACCAGACACCTGCTGATGAAGCCCCATCTCCTCAAGCGATGGGAGAGCTAAGCACATCCTCACTGGTTCCACCGTCTCACCCGCTCTCTAGGACAACCTCCCAGACGTCGAATGCGTCCGCGCAAATGTTGCAGAAGCCCGTGACGATTGGTGGGTTCGTTACCGAAAGCAGTGATGAAGAGCCAGGTTTCATACAGGCCCCCTCGTTTGTGCAGACAAGCGGAGCTGTAGCTTTAGAAAGCGTCAAGTCACCATCTCAAGCACCTGGTTCCATCTCTCACAGTCCCGTTCCGTCTTCTGTTCAAGCTTCGCATCCTGCTCCGGCAGCTCACAATCCTACATCTGCGTCGCTGTCTGTTCCCGCTCCTGTCAATGGAGCATCCAGTCATAGCCCCGCTCCATCTTCCGCCACGCTGTCCGCAAACAACATGGCTGACGGCAAAGTTGGTGACTCTGCTCATGTTACTTCTACTCCTTATTCCGTGCACGCCCCAGGTGCAAGTAACACTGCTTTCATTTCAAAAGCTCGTCTGCCAAATGATGTGGTGGGTCAACTGGAGGATAGGATCGCTATGGATCCAAGGGGCGACGTGGAAGCGTGGTCGGATTTGATTAGCCATCTGAAGTCGAAAGGGAAATATGATGAAGTGCGCAAAGTTTATGGTCGATTTTTTGAAGTGTTTCCAACCGCAGTAAGTGATATTCTGATTACATGCGCGTTGCCTGCTAACGCTCAATATAGGCAGAGCAATGGGTTTTATATGCTCGAATGGAGCTCCAGCTCGACGATCTTGCCAGACTCGAAGCCATCTTCAATATCTCCCTGCTGAAGGTCCAAAGCATCGACCTGTGGAACATCTACATCGATCATGTGCGCAGACGAAACGACATCGTCACCGATGCCTCTGGTCGTGGCCGTCAAGTAGTCAGCCAGGCGTACGAATTCGTCATCAACCAGGTTGGACAAGACAAAGACTCAGGTCAGCTCTGGCAGGACTACATCGCTTTCATCAAATCTGGTCCTGGTACGGTAGGCGGAACCGGGTGGCAAGATGCACAGAAGATGGACCTGGTCCGTAAAGCCTATCAACGAGCCGTCTGTGTTCCCATGTCATCCGTTTCCGTTCTGTGGAAGGAATATGATGTGTTTGAGATGGGTCTTAACAAAATGACTGGAAGAAAATTTTTGCAAGAAAAATCTCCATCGTATATGACTGCACGAAGCTCGTACATGGCACTGCAGAATATTACTGCATCTTTGCGAAGGGGGGCTACACCACGATTGCCTCCGCACTCGGGTTGCGAAGGTGACGAAGAGTTCCGTCAGCAAGTCGATACATGGCAGAAGTGGGTCGCATGGGAGAAGGAGGACCCGCTTGTTCTGAAGGAAGAAGAGCCCAAGGCTCTGCAACAGCGCATTCTATTCGTGTATAGGCAAGCGATTATGGCGTTACGATTCTATCCAGCAATCTGGTTCGATGCTGCTCAGTGGTGTTTTGACAATTCTCTCGACGAGGACGGCATTTCCTTTCTGGATCAGGGTTTAGAAGCAAACCCGGAGAGTTGTCTACTTGCTTTCAAGAAGGCCGAACAGGTGGAATTGACCATTCCTGCCGAGGATGGTGAAGACAGCATAATCAAGAGGGGCAAAGCCGTACGTGCGCCTTATGACGGCCTGCTCGATACGCTCTACAAACATTACGACAAGGTCGCTGCCCAGGAGAAAATGGATATTGCACGCATCGAAGAACGCTATGCTGCCATGACCCCTGATTCCCGGGAAGGCTCTCAGGAACCTGCAAGAGATGACATGAGCGGCATGGATGGAGGCATGACTGCACCAACTACGAAGAAGGCGAAGATGGAACACGAGATCAAGAAGGTGAAAATAGACTTCGCCGCGCAATTGTATCTGGTCAAGAAGACCATCACATACGCTTGGATTGGACTGATGCGTGCTATGCGGAGAGTGCAAGGCAAAGGAAAGCCTGGGGAGAAGATCGGAGGCATGCGCGGGATATTCAAGGACGCTCGAGTGAGAGGTAGACTATTGGCAGACTGCCATGCCGCCACGGCGCTACTGGAACACAACTGCTACAGAGATCCTGCCGCCTCCAGAATTTTCAATCTCGGCATGAAACTATTCCCTGAGGATGAAGATTTTGCGCTGGAGCATATCAAGTTTCTGCTGTCTTCCGGGGATTCCACTAGTAAGCCTCAAAGTTTTGACACATCCGACATGACTAACTGACTCTGCACAGACGCTCGAGCTGTGTTCGAGACGACAGTATCGAAGATCACCGCGAATGCTGATAATATTCCCAAAGCTAAGCTCTTGTTCGCATTTTTCTACGACTGGGAGTCAAAGTACGGTGAGCTTCCTCAAGCATTCAAAATGGAGCAGCGTATGGCAACACTGTACCCGGATGATCCAGCGCTTGCCTTGTTCTCGCTGCGCTATGGGGCGTCTCCTGGAGGACCTCCGCCTTTCGATCCCTGCACCGTGAAGCTCATCTTAAGTCCGACACAGACCAGGTCAAAGACCTACGTACCAACGGTGGTACCAAGCATTGAAATGGCAGATGCTCCGGTAGTGATGCAGCCGAGCTACTTACAATCTCCGAAGAGAGCTCTCGAAGACTCAGACTCCGAACGGCCCGCTAGAAAGCTGCTCCGCGGAGAGTCGCCACTCAAGGGCGCTGCTGGGCGTCGGCAACAGCAACGACAAGCTGCAAGGGATGGTATGATCCAGCAACCTGCCGTGTCTGGGCCCAAGCCGCTGCCGGTCGCCGTACAATCGTTGTTGGCCGTGATACCACATGCCAGAGCTTGGGATCAGACCCATTTCGAGCCTTCGAGAATGGTTGATCTCATCCGCCAGGTCGATCTCACCAAAGCGAGGATCTCATCCAATAGCGGCCCGGCGTATGGATGTAAGTGACGCTACGCAGAAAAGTGGTGAGCAGATGGCTAACAATCATCACAGCTTATGGTTACGGCCATTGAGCCGGGGGATCGGAATATTAATTGCCAAAGGCACTGGAGGAGCGGTGTCCCTCACGATTACGAAAAGGCAGAGCACAGTCACACATGGACAGCGGATTACAGGAACAGATTGGTGCTCAAGAAGGTCGGATTCAAGGTCACACAAGATATCACGGTGTACTATTAGCACGGCGACGGCGTTTCCAGCGCGACGAGATGAACAAAAGCAAGGTGGGTAGCAGCTACTAATGCACGAGTCGCGGCACGCGTGTATCACTTGATTCAGCTTTGGCCTTCATAAACATTGCTCGTGACGTTCAACCCCAACTTTGACCTCTTATCTTTACGTCGTCCTCTTCCAAAACCTCGTCTCTCTTAAAACACTACAAACCTCACGCTGCCTCTCCTATCCCTCTATCTTCTCGCCCTTGCTCAAAATCAACTGCTTCTCTACGATCAAACTCATCCAAAGTCACCTATCGTAACCTCTCAAGCTGCAGATCCACCTCTCCCGACAAAGACCTGTATTAGGCGCTCGGTGATCGTCCATCGTCAACTTCAATTTATCTTCGGCCAGATACCTCATACCTGCCAGCTATCAAAGCCCTTCATCTTCCCGGAGGTAAGCCCCTCACTGCCTCAACTCTGCACCAGCCATCACGTGCGCACGCTACAGCTCAGAAGCCGCCTATATAACTTCCCTTCCTCTCCTCCTTACTCTTCTCCCTCTTCTCCTCTATCCAAGCCTTCCTCGCACCACAATCGGGGACTCACTTCGTGCCTTCCCTTCTGACACTCACCAGCTTATTGACAGTGTCGACAGCATCGATCGATCCAGCGGCAAACACAAAGGTATAATCAGAATCTCACTGCTCTAATTTCCCCTCCTCTATCAATACCACTCTTCTCTGCTATAACGCGAGCACACACTCACCTTTCTGCGCTCTTCGTTATTGAACCTTATCCTCCACCCTCAGATCACTTTTATCTACAATCACGCGCTCGCCTACCTCATCACCTTATTGTCCGCACTTATCACCTTCCCTGCTATCTCACACTCATCTATAGCCTTGCCTGTCATCCCATACTCACCTAACTCTTCAGATTCATAGTCTCACTTCCTTCCCTCTGCACCTCACGATCTTCAGACACCCTTCTCGCACCTCAATAATTGCACGTCAACTCCATCATGGTTGGCGCAGCGAAGACTCGCTCCCGGCGCGAGCGCTCACCGTCACGCTCGACTTCAGCTGGACACACAAGCACTGGCTCGCCTCCTCAGCCTCAGGTCGTCACTTCTCCTTATGATGGCAATCGCGATCCGGGTGACACTCCGATGCCACAGAACCAGATTGTCGTCATCAACAAGAACCTGGACTTGCCTGTCACGGTTTGGGCTCACACGTCCAACACTCCAGTTGAGATACAGAAGCGACCGAAGGCGTCTACCCTCGGACGTGAGATCCAAATTGGGCTCAATACGTTCAACATTTCTGCTCTACCTGCTGCCCCAGTCTATCAGTATGATGTATGTCATGATCTGCATAATTGTCATGCTCCCTACTAACCAGATGTTAAGGTTTTGATGGGCAATGGAGACGAGAAGAAGCCAGTCATTCGGAAGCTGTGGGCCTCAAAGACTCTACAGACAGCGCTTCCCAAGGCCAATCGTTGGATCTATGATGGCAACAAGATTGCCTATTGTACTGAGAGATTGGAGCGTGAGCTCCGTCTCTCCGTAGACCTCGACGCCGAAGAAGGGCGTCAGCCGAAGCCTGGAAAAACCCACAACAACACTTTTCGTGTAGTGGTCAAGGCCACTACCACGAACGCGGTGATCAGGTTCGACCACCTTCACGCTTACCTGGCTGGCAGGGCGGACTTTGGAACCAGCTGCCTGGAGGCTGTCAATTTTCTGGATCATCTACTTCGCCAGCACCCCTCTCAACGCCTTACAGCCATCAAGCGCAACTTCTTCCAGCTCGGTGGCAATCGCTTTCCGCTCGGCAGCGGTGCAGAGGCTCTGAAGGGCACATACGCTAGTGTCAGAATCGGACACTCCTTGACCGGTGAACATAACCTCACCGTCAATGTGGACGTCGCCAACGGAACGTTCTGGACTGCTGGGCCCTTGGCAAATGCAGTAGTAGCAGTCCTTGGATTACGAAGTGAGGCAGAGATCCCCTCTCGCGCGCGAGGTGAGATGGCAGCCCGTAATCTGAAGCGTCTCCGCCGCCTTCACGTGCAAGCCAAGCACCGACCTGGACAGATTGATGAATACTGTATCGACAGGATCCTTGAAAAGACAGCGTCACAACATAAGATCCCTGCCGAAGGTGGAAAGCCCGAGACGACAGTGGCACAGTACTTCTTATCGAAATACAACGTTCGAGTCAAACCAGATTGGCCTCTAGTCCAGATGACCAAGAAAGGTACTGTCGTGCCTTTGGAACTGCTTTTCATCAAGGAGAACCAGAGGGTCAACCAAAAGCTCGATGAGCGTCAGACCTCGAACATGATCAAATTTGCCGTCACAGTTCCACAGGTTCGTTGGGGCGATATTCAGAACGGTTTGCGAGCTCTAAACTGGAAGGGAGACCCCTATCTCGGTGCTTATGGACTGAAGATCAACGAGCAGCCTGTCAACGCGAAAGGACGCCTACTGCAGAACCCTAAAGTGACGTTTGCTAACGGAGACTTCGACCCGCGAACTAGTGGTCGCTGGCGCTTGGATGGTAAGAAGTTTCTTGCCCCAAACAAAAGCCCACTCAAGTCATGGGGCGTCTGCATTATCAACGACTCTCGTAACGTTGACGTTGCTACTGTGCAGAGGTTCATGACGGAGTTTGTCAAGATTTACGCTGGTCATGGAGGCAGAATCGAAACCCGCCAGCCTTTGATCGTCCAACCTAGCAATCGCAACCCTGCGGCAGCAGTCGAAGAGGTCTACAACGCAACGGGCAACAAATTCCAGATGAAACCGCAGATCCTGATCTTCATTCTTGCTAACAAGGATGCTACAACTTACGGACGCATCAAGAAGTCTTGTGAATGTCGCTTTGGCGTCATGTCGCAGTGCATGCAAGCACAACACGTCCAGAAAGCGCAGGGCCAGTACATCTCCAATGTACTCATGAAGTTCAACGCGAAACTTGGAGGTATCACGGCCCGCGCCTGTGGTGCCAATAGCAAGGGAGCCGTCGGTATCTTCAAGGAACCTACTATGATTGTCGCTGCTGATGTTACCCATCCGCCACCTGCGTCTCAAGGCGCTTTGGCAGATGACCAGAGGTACAGCGTTGCAGCGATCGTAAACTCTCAGGACAGGCTCGCGACCAGATATACCGCCCGAGTCGAATCGAACGGATTCCGCATGGAGATGATTATGCCGCAAAACTGGGAAAAACTCTGGAAACCTCAGCTGCAGTCGTGGATGACGAACGCCGGTGGCGGTAGGTTGCCCTCGACCATTATCTACTTCCGCGACGGTGTCTCCGAGGGACAGTTCGCGGCTGTGATCCGCCAGGAAGTCGCCGACATGAAGGAGGTCGTGCGGAAGATTTCTGCGAGTCCTCCCGTGAAGTTTGTCGTCATCATTGCTTCTAAGCGTCACCACGTGCGCTTCTTTCCCAAGTCGGGCGACGCGTCAACAGGAGACAAGAATGGTAACGCCCTCCCGGGTACTTTGATCGAAACGGCCGTCACCCATCCATATGAGAACGACTTCTTTCTCTGCTCCCATGTGGCTCTCAAAGGCACGGCTCGTCCAGTACAGTAAGAGATCCCAACAACCTCTTTTTGTGAAACCTTGACTAACTCTGTCCTAGCTACCACGTCCTGCTGAATGAGGCTAATCTACCCAACGAGATGCTTCAAACGATGATCTACGAGCACTCATACCAATTCATGCGATCAACCACGCCCGTTTCTCTTTATCCGGCCGTGTACTACGCCGACATCTGCGCTCTCCGTGGAAGATACCATGACAGGGCTTTCGGCAGCGTCGAAGGGCAGGCGGTGGCACCGCGTGGCCGCGATGGTGGGGCGCAGCCAGGATCTCGTGAGCAGTCTCAGACGCGCCAGAGCGGCAGCTCATCCGACGCGCCGTCTCAGATCCCGGAGCTTATGGAGTTGGAGCCCAGATCTGGCATCAGCGAGGGGATGTGGTACATCTAGGTGGTGATCTCCATCACTTAGGTGATATTTGGACAGAAAAACACGGTGAAAATGGAATTGAAAATGAAGAAATTTGGGAAGTGGTGGGTGGAGGATGGGAGGGAGAGGGAAGGGAGAACGAATAACGATATCAAAAAGCACTAAAACAACACAAAAAAATGTAAAATCTGTACGAGTAAACCTCGAGTGTCTTTGTGATGATTGCTGTCCGTACGTGGCTGGAGAGAGCAGGGTTTCAGAAATGAATGAGGGTTTTGTACGTGTTACTTTTGATTCGAAAGTCGGTAGATGCTGCTGCTGCTGCTACTGCAAAAGGTGTTATACCATCCGTGTCCATCTGTGCATCCATGCTCAGAAAGGGTATGTGATTGCGTCCGGATCCGAGTGTTTTGATTATGCTTCCTCCTTTCCGTCTGTCTCCTCTCTCCACCGCAGTATCAAGTTCCCATGTCGCATCCGTCAAAGCTGGGCCGATACATCCGCACGTCTCCGCTCTCGCTCATGCTGACTCTGACGGTCTCACGTGCGTCTTTGTGCCCGTCTCTCCAGTCTCTTGTCCCAGACCGTCTCGAATGCCCAGCTCAGCTCGCCGGCTCGAGACTACACGAGCCTACTTCTTCACCACCCCAGCCCTCTGCTCCAGATCCCGAACATAGCCCTCGACGCGCTGCACCGCAGCTTGGAGCGCCTATGTGCACATCGTCAGTCTCAGCAATCCATACATCATTCCGCCGGACTCCTTCAAAAGAGAGAGAGATCCAATCTAGGTAGAGAGGCAGAGAGAAAGAAGAGGACGTACGTAAATATCCTCATTCAGCACCCCGTTCGACACGCGATACTCGTCGATGACGTAGTAATACAGTCCCGCGCCGGCTGTCGTCGAGCCCAGGAGAAATCCTAGCAATCTACTCCCAATATCAGCGCTTTGTATCCTTCTCTTCTACCTCTCTAGTGTGTCGTGGTCGCTTTACTTACCCCCCTCGGAATGCACCGACTGGCTTGCGGATCGGCATCGCGCCTTGCTGTGCGCGCGCCGCGGACGAAGAGAATTGTCGCGAGATGGGACGTTGCGACAGAGTGCGCGCCAGCGGCGACAGGCGGGTGCTGAGCATTGTTGCTGTGCTGTGCGGGTGTGGTGATGATGCGCTGCCTGTGGGACAGAGGTACTCTTTCTAGCGGTAGGTCGTCGTTAGCTACCTTGTCGTTTTGTAGCTCGGGACCGCTCCTTCGAAAGCGCGGAAACAAGCCGGGCAGTGGAAGGATTTGCCGGACTGCGCCGGCTGCAGTTTGGTCACATCAGCCACTCCATCTTGCTTTACGGTAGCTCCATCATCCACTGCTCACTCGGCATTTGATATTCCAGGTATTATGTGTCTACATTATGATCTACTGCTGTATCTATTCTGCTTTAGCAAAGCTCTTCGCTCTGCATGTTGACGGCTCCCCAACGCAGCACCATTAATCAAACCATCAGTCTCTCTTTCTTGCTAACGACCTTGCCGATAATCATGTCCCGGAATATACACTGCCACTCTCTTCCAGCCACTCCTGCTCCTGACGCAGTCTTTCCCTCCTTGCTCTGCCTGATACGCGTCGCAACAACTCACCACCCCTAACGAAGCACATTCGAACCCTTTTGCCCAGCCGCTTCATCTGGAACTCGACGCGCCCCATGCCACCAGGTACGACATGGCCGGTTCCGCCTTCAACGCCATAGTGAGTGGTAGCAGGACCGGCAGTTCGAGTAGCAGTCATGCCAGCGTCTCCGGCCGGTGAAAGCACGCTGAACCCCGTCACACTGTGTCTGTTCGCACCTCCAGCGCCATCATGGCCATCACGTT
Source organism: Dothideomycetidae sp. 11243 (assembly GCA_000836255.1). Lineage (NCBI taxonomy): Eukaryota > Fungi > Ascomycota > Dothideomycetes > Dothideomycetidae sp. 11243. The sequence goes on along the minus strand of DF938581.1, from coordinate 408,367 downwards.
CCGTGCCATCGCTAGCGGGCCGGATTCTGATCTCAGGCCGAAAACGGATGCCGCTGAGCCGCTTCTTCAAGGTATTTGCTCGGGTCTCTCGTTGTCGCATCCCAAGGGCGCTGCTGGCTCGACTTTCGCCCTCATCGGAGAAGTAGGACCGGACCTCGTCCACGTCGTAGCCGAGAGGAGCCTGGAGAGCCGTGCAAGGGTAGCGATCACCCACAGCATGCGGCCTTGATGCAACTGTTTTGCCACTTAGGACAGTGGCTGCTGTTCCCGGTCGTCGGGCGCTGCGGATGCTGTCTGTGCTAAGACGCAGTGGGGACGGCAGCTTGGCGCGCCTCGAGAGTGAGCCAAAAAGTGAAGCCGCTTTCTTACTCAGCTTGCGCGTATGCTGAGCTGTGAGCGTATCTGCTGTGACAGTCGCGGTCGGGTCAAACTCTTCTGCGTCGAACAGGGACGTCGACTCCGCTGCTAGCTGATCTACGCTCGGGGTAGTGGCACTCATCATCGTTCTGTCGTGCTTCGTCGGCGTACTGGCTGTGTCTCGTAGCAAGTGCGATGTGATACTCTCGCGACCTTTCTCTTGAAGCTGAAAATCTATGCTAAGCAGCCCAGTGTCCGCCGACCAAGGATAGTTCTCGTCGAAGTTCCACGGCCGCGAATTTGGAGACGAGATCGTCAAAGATCGACGGGTCTGACTAGCCGAAGGAATGTCCGGTCTGAGCAGCGCCGCTGTACTGCCTCGATTCTCCGATCGTGTACGGCGTACACCAGGTCTGACGGAGTCATGGCTGGTCGCAGTCTCTGTTGTCGATCCCGTGTTTCTCGCTGTCACAGTCAAACCACTGTCGTCTATATTACCATCGTTGTGGGCAGCTGGAAGTGGAGGTAGGCTCTTGTTATAACGAGGGGCTGCTGGAACTATCGTCGAAGTGTGAGTCCCATTAGTTGCAAAGTCGTCCGCGATTGCAGCCAGGGATCTGAGGACACCGGATGATCGAGCAGAAAGCATTGTAATTGGCCGTTGACCAAGGTGATGGATTTCGTCAATAGTATGCTCTACAGCTTCATCATCGGCAATGGTACTGTCGAGGTGGAGACGCTTGAGCGATGGCAATAGCTCAGACAGCCTGTTAGAAAGCCCGCTCACCGAAGGAATTGTTAGTCGCTCGGCATCTGAGGCAACTCCCAACAATTCCGATGGAGAAAGAGAGCGGATTCTCTCGTTTTTCGATGTCACCGATATCTTTTCGTCAAATTTGTCCTGATCTCGCGAGAGAATGAGACGTCTTTGCTGCTCATCCTTTCGACTTGCCATCAATGTCTCCACGCTGAAGCTCTCACTGTCATCCGGCGTTGGGACATGGAAGTCTTCAGGCTTTGCAAAGAAGCTGGTGTATCGTTCCCTCAGAGCTTCAGTGGACGACGGCCTGAGTGGTGATGGGCTGACGATGGACGAACTGTTACGCTTGCGAAGCGCCTCGAAGGAAGTTCTGTCATCCAATGCCGCGTTTAGCTGATCTATGAGGTTGACCTGACTGAAATTCAGAGACGGCAGATTCCGGATCTCGGACAGTGAGAGATGCGCGCGTGTTCTGGCAGCTTCTTCCAGGGTGCTTTCAGCGATCGAAGCAATAGACGCACCTACGGCCCTAGGTCTCGGATCTGCAATGTCCTCCTGTGACTCTTCCTTAACATTCGGCAGTCTACTCGGAAGGACGGGTTGAAGCGCCGTCCTGACTTCTGCCTGAGTATCCGAGCCGAATGAGCTAAGATCGGGCTTGTCATACAACAATGTAGAATGGCGCCGCGGAAATGAGCGACGAATGAAGTTCGATAGATCGGCGCCTTGACCAGGGCTCGCTATATCATCGGCGGACTTCTGCAGCTTGGCAACTTGAAGAGGCGAAACAGTTTCCATGTCGTATACTGAGCCTCGTGGGGACACTGTGGAAGGAAGCTCATGAATATCTTCGTGAAGCTGGAGGGGGGGATGTGGATGCTCGGGTAGTGATGAGACGCGCACAATATTCGCTTTAGCCATGCTGGTATGGCGAGGGATCGAGAATCTTACGGCGATATCGGTAACAATGTCGGAGGTCACTCCTGCATGGGCATCTGCGATTTCGTCCAGGTCGCTCTCTGCCTGGCTCAGACGTCCAGATCTGCGCTTCGCCAGCATCCGAGAACCCGGCGATGCATCACTTTCACATGTCGGAAATTCATGTGATGTGACAGCTGGTGAAGTTTTCTCCTCTCCACTAGCGAGCGCTTGTGAACGTTCAATCACCACGACGCCTTGTTCTCTCCCCTTGGATTTGGCTGCGCTGTACGGATCCGCAGACAACTCTGGGTCAAGCAAAGTATCGCGAAGTGGTGAGGATGTACCAGCTTGTCCATCATCGGCGGATTGGAAGATCCTCTTCATGAGCGGATTCTCTGCGGCCTTGTCTTCTCCGCCCTTCTCCTGTACTTCTGACGGACAATTGGAGCTGGCGCTAGCGATACTGCCAGCAGTCTCACGCGCGTCACTCCCCCCAACTCGCTTTGGCGCGAATTCGTCCGAGATCATGGTATCGAGTTTTGTGAGCGAAGGTGATGTCATGGCTTTAATCAGCTCTCGTGTGATCTTTGCTTCGGGGATTGGAGCAGCACGGGTGCTAGCCTGACCAGGTTCGTCGTTCGCGTGATCCTGCGGGTCGTGAACGATGCTCATAGATCCAATGCGAGGCCCGCTCTCCTTGCGGATTGCCCGAGTCTTAGGAAGTGAGGAAGAAGTCGGCTCTTCCGCCTTATTCTCAAGCAAGTGCTTGATACGTTGCACTAGACCGCTCACCGGCTGTGTAGGTGGTTGTGAAGGCACAGTTACATCGACCACTGAGCTGCTTTCGGGAGGCTCTTCAATCTTCCCTCCGCGTTGCTCTGAGTGGGATTCTCCATCGTCGGGAAATGAGCCTGGAACATCCGGCGTCATACCGCCCCTCTCAATTTCTGCCTCGAGGCCGAAAGGTGGCGAGTCTGCATCGAAACTTGCTCCAGTGGTTGTTTTGGTAGCATATGCAATGTAGCTCGAGAAAATTGCCTGCTCACTGTTCTCGTCAGGAGACTCGCCCATCCTCGGACCGGCAAATTCGGGAATTTCAATAACGTTTGGTTGGTGGCAATCTTGGGGAGTGGACGGATCGGACGAGGGAGGCGCAGAAGAGCTAGGTCCAGAAGATGGAGGAGTCGCTTCAAGGCCTGGTGGGAACATTCGATGCTGCGTCTGCTGGTGCTGAGCATGTCCCTGACGAAACAAAGGTGCATTCATGACGGCCTGTTGTGGGTGAGTCCGCATAGGAAACGGCGTATAGCCATATGGAATCTGATCGTATCCATACGAAGGTGCTGGAGGCGTCATGGACCGTGGTACGTGTCGTGTTGGATAATGAGTCGTTGACTGAGGATATCTCGGCCGCAGATCTGTGGCCAGGGCGTGCGCATACCCGAAGTCGTTGTGGTAGCTTGCCATCATAGATCTTTGAGCGTACTGCCCCGGACCGTGATTGGCAGCGACACCGTAATCACTCATGGCAGGGGAGATTGGACGGAAGCCAGGAGGATGACGCCTTGAAGATGGTGGATAGGGAAGACGATGCGGGTGTAGTCGAGTTGTACTTGCTTGGCTTCGGAGGCTCCCTGCAGATCGCTGGCCTATGAGTGTCTGTTGAGCATGAGACTGCGTCATGGAGTAAGACCGGCCGTCCAGACTGCTCGGAGCAGGAGAGGGATTTGGCGGGAGACTTCTCATCGGAGGAGGATGAAGCGGCGGACCAAGATTTTCATTGTAATAGGCTGGCATGGTTCTGGTAGTCTGCAGCGAGCTAACAGAGTCACGATGCCCCGTCGATCGACCGTCCCATGGTGTGTTGTTGGAATGTCTCTTTGGGATCCGGCTCGTCTGATTGCTTCTTGAAGACCCGTCAGACATGCGCGAAGGGTGAAACCTCTTCCGATGAAGCTGATGATTGAGATGGGTGGTACGCCCTTGATTGACAGACAAGGAGCCTAGATCGCCGGTGTCTGTGGTTGTACGAAGCATGCTCATCACCGCAGGTGCAGCCGCCCCAAGCATGTCGCCAGCGTGGACCGGGCTTCTCAGATCGTGGGGACGCGACTGACCCGAGAAGTTCGATGCACGGCTTTGTCTTCCACTCATCAACGTGTCTTCTTCGGTCGGAGCCATCTTGAAGCCTTGGGCTTGACGATGTTCGACTCAAGGAAAGACATCGCCTGAACGAACGAATCTCATGTTGAATGATGATGAGAGAGCGGCTAGGATGGTGTTCACCGTCGCCGACTGGCAGAAGAGAGGGTGCTTATATGTCCCGTTGATGATGAGATAAAAGCCTTAATCCGAAGGCAGTGACGACACTGGGAAGCATCAGCTCGACCTAGTACAGAAGCCTCATCTCCCTGACTCGTCCCCTCTTTCAATTCAAATCAAACTGGCAGTCACTACCCAACTCGCGCTACTGAATCTACCTTCCACATATCCGATGAATCAAGAGAGAACGCGTCACGATATGAACGACAATATTGCTAAGAAACGGGCATGTGAGAATATCATCGAATATGTTGCGTGCTACAGGGGGTATTGTATATCGTAAAATGCCCTCACCATGGGCGAAAACGTGCACGGCCACGAAGGCTGCCGACGCCGTGCTGGTTGATACTCTGGAGTATTTATGCATTAATGCACAATGTCGTTATATCATGAATAGATGCCCATTAGACATCAATTAGGGGATACCCGGATGGAAGGTGGCTCATCCTTGACCTTTCTTTTGAATAGTTTCCCAAGTCTGCCCTGTTTCTGGGAGACGGAGTCCGTCGTTGAAACAGGAGGCAAAGTCATTACGGATTTCTCAAAGGTGACACTGGGCTTTGGTCTTGGGGCAAGTGTAGGCCCGGAGGAAGGCCCAGATCTGCTTGCTGGCGGAGACGACGATGATGGGGCGGAAGTGACAGGAAACAAGCCTAAACGAGATGGCACTCGAGTCGCGGTCAGGGGTGGAGAGTCCAGTGGCGACTTGATTCTGGGCTCAGAATTTAAGACGTAAGCAGGGTCTGTCTTGGATCGAATGAGCTCTTGTCGCGTGCGAGCCCCATGTCCCATGAGTGCAAGGTCAGAATCTTCTACTCGGGAATCCTGGTCGAAGGACTTTTGGTTGTCGCTTTCCAAACCCAGGCGGTATGTAGGGGCAGTATGCGTAGCACTTGATGGTGTTGTAGGTGTTTGCATTGGTGACAATTGCGTGAGAGGTTCAAGCGGAACGATTGGAGGTAGGAACATAAATGGCGGCTGTATGATGATCTCCTCGTAAGCTGGTTCCACGGACTGGGTGGCGCTATTCGTCTCTGTTGCCGATAACGGCGAGGTCTTGGTAATTGTCTTATACTTTCGTGCATGATCCGTGCTTGCTCTATCGATTGTGATTACAGGGGTCGACGATGTCGATTGATATATTGGTGTCGCAGCAGAGGCGAAGGGCTGGTTTGCAATCGAGCCAGATATGCTACCTGGCTGGCTTGGATTCCTGGATTGAGACCTCGACCGTGATTTTCGACCAGACTCTATGACAGTGTTGAATGAAAAGTCGACGTCTCCAATGGAACTGGATTGAGATGGGCGAGAGTGATGGGATGGAGCACGCGAGGAGCTTGCCGAAGACATCGATGGAGCAGTCGATTGAGATATGGACGTCTGGTGCGAACCTTGGCGGGCATGTCGCGACTTCTGCCCCTCGTTAATATTGTTTGTGCCTCGACTGGTGCTGCGACTGCGCGAACGCGATCTATGCGAGTGGACCTGGAGCGGAGCGGGAATAGGCACGCTAGTTGCACTGGAGGGAAGCGACTGCGAGAACCCTGAGGGGACGCCTGAAGGAATGCCGAGCGTCGCAGGAGTCGGACGAGATGCAGGTGAGTCCTGGCTCAAGGCAGATCTACTAGATTTAGTGCTGAGCGGCGATGCCGAGGATACTGTGGAGGACGATGGGATCTTCAAGGTGGGCTTGGTGGGTTTGGAGTAGACCTTGACGGTCCCATTCTGCGGAGCGTTTAATTGTACCGATTGTCGTCGTGGTAGATTGGTATCTTCGGCAGCCATACGGTTCATCGCGGGGGCAGACTTCTTTGTCGCCAGCGTTTTCTTTGTGTCTGAAGTAGACCGCTGTTCCGCAGGGAAAATTGGACGCACAGGAGGTATGGTTGCCTGTACCGCAACACCAACTGCATCCGGTTCCTTTGGAAGCGGCTTGTCCCTGCCACCGTCGGCGGATGAACGTGGTCGCCTGTCTACGTCTCGGAGGACAGGAACATCTGGTGATGGTGGCGACATTGCCTATGCTATGCGTTAGCATGGGACCATTGTTCGAGGTCACCAGTGTTGTATGCTCACCGGACTGCGCTTGCTTGCACTTGCTGCTAATCTGTTCATCTCCCCCACTACAGTACCAAGTCGAACAAGGTCAACGCCTAGCTGGTTTCCCTTGACCTGCAGATCCCGAAGACACTTCTTCCAGCCTTGCTCGTTGCCCTTCATGGCGGCAAATACGGCCGAGGACTCTGGACGGTCGTGTGGCCAATCCTTGCTGACTCTTTCCAGATATTCGGCCAGCTGTTGTGTGGTATTGACTGCCTTCTGTATGTCCATCATGACTGCATTCATGGCTTTGGCCGTGCGCTCAATGATCTGCTCTATTTGCTCATTGCCCTCGACCAGCTGGGCGCGGAACTTACGGTCGCCGAGCATATTGTCAAAGACTTCCATGTGTGACATTGGCAGCTTCAGGAAGCCAATGCGCTCTTCAATGTCTTTGATGGCGAGGTCAAAGTCCTCCGTAGTTTTCTCCAGGAAGTCGTCAATGTCATCTACGTGTGTCTGCAGAATTTCGACCACCTCGGTGTCAGATCTGGCCTGCTCTTGATGTAGGAGATGTAATCCAAATATTATCTGGCTCATGAGCTTGACAATGGGATGGCAGCGCGCGCCAGGGCGCTGCTTCCACCGCGTGGTCCACGAGGCATCGTATGTTGTCCGGTCTAGCAGCTCCTTTCGCCGCGCCTCAGCGCTGATGTCCGGCCCGCTCCTGAAGCTGGTGTCGCCAGCTTCAGTAGCTTCCCTTATCGACTCTTCGAAAGCATCCTGCATGGCCGGAACTGGATGAATTGGAGCCTCATCGCTAGCCAACGAGTCGACATCGTCGTCGTCATGGGTGTAGTCGTTGCGATGGACATTGCTCGGAATGATAGTGGTAGTGTTCAGGTCGTGACTGATTTGGTCACTGGTGCCCTCTCGTCGACGGTCCTGCATGGTACAGCAGGGGACGATCGCATGGGCCTAGAGAGGGGAAGAGGATGTCAATGGCTCGGAGGATAGTGTCAATCGGGGAGCGAGGGAGGTCATATCGCGCAGGCAGGTGTCGGACATGCTCTAGCGACGGGCGCCCTAAAAGTCAACAGAACCAGGAAAGACAGTCGCCGCTCCGTCACACAGACACAAACCCACGTCGAGATTGGGCGCAAGGCCAGCCTCGCGTGGTGGTTCCGCAATTAGGCTTCTGGCCTGGCTGTAGCTTAAACGCGCAAAGTCAGGGCCAACGGGGGGGGCCAGCATGAGGAAGCTTAAGCAGCGGTCGCCTGGCATCTCCGGTAGACGTTTGGGAGCACCATGTGGCCGACCGGCAAGCAACCCGTGGGCCGCTGACGGGCAATCTGTGGCCCTTCTCATGACCATCTGTGGCCAATCTGGCGCCCTCTCAAGTGGCAGCATCCAATGATGCGACGCATTCCCCCTGATCTGGGGAAGGGCCGAGATGGGGGGAGGGGCGCGTGGAATGGCTGCCATACTTCGCGCCGACCCGGCCCGTACGCCTGAAGACTCAGCGAGGGCCAAACTGCTCCACCAGACGCCGGTTTGGTGCCGTGTGTTTTACTCATCATCCTTCGCCCTTCCCTCCCGCTCCATTGTTCTGCGTTCTTCGTTTGCCCTCGCCTGCTCTTCGCTGCCTTCGCTGATCGCCCCGGCGTGCCTCCACATGCTCCGTGCTGCCATGTGCGACCCGAGTTGCCGATGACCTACCCACAGTTCCTAGCGTCGTATCGCGTATTCTCCGACGCGGACATTGCTCGCCACGTCACGAAGCAGACTCTCGTCGTGTCGAGGGTCGATACTGTACGGCGCGCCGTCTCCGGTTGTTCCTTGTGGTATGTGTTCCATACCAGGGCCCGTACACTAGTAAAGACAGGACCCGCACGCTAGGGAGATAGACGCCCGCGACATGTGCGAGCTCCTGGCAGCAGGTATCGTGCTAATGGCGAAACACGGTGAAGGTCTAGTCGCAAGTCGCAAGTCGCAGACGTGAAAGCGCCGATCCGGAGCCGCACGCACAGTCTGCCGGTCTGGTGACACCAATTACCACCAGCATCCTCTATACCACCATTGCGCGCGCTCGTCTGGCGGCCTCAGCGCGCTAAGCGTGGCTCGCTGCGCCGCCGTTTGTCTCGCTTGCAGCAGCCCCGACTAATCATCGCGTGGGCTTGCCGAGCGGCGTGTGGCCTTGCAACTCTTGACGGTGCAGCGTGCATCCCGCCCGTCTCCGAGCTCTTCTACATGGTCTTCTCTAGTCATATTTAGACCTGTCGAGCTCGTATTGTCCGACGTCTCGAATAAGGCTAGCACGGCCTCAAAGCAGGCTCGCGCTTTCGACCTTGCTCACGGGACCTTGCACGGCCGGCAATGTCTGTCTTTGCTTTGCGAAACAAGCGCGCTTAGTCCGCACAAGCAGATCTGTTGCGCTCTAATCGTTGTACTTGTTGTCGCCATCAGGGCTATACCGTCGCGTTTCACGCTCAAGCCATGGCGAGGCGTTGCACCCCCTGCAGGACCGGGAGTTGAGCGCACGAAGCACAGCGCCACGTCGAGTCCGAGACACCGATTGCATGCACAAAGGGTGAGATCCAACGTTCATGCGCGTGGCCGTCCGAACGTCAACAAATTCTAAAATCTTAAATCTAACTTTTGAAACTTCCTGGTGAAAGATTACCATCCCCGACACCTTACCCACACGTCTCGAACAACGTCGCTGTTATCGGAGTCCGAATCGACGACGAAGTACCAGCCGAAGTTTGGCCCCGCCATGCACGCGTGGTTTGGCCATATCATGACCTTCTGCCCGATCTCCAGTTGTCTTATCCCTACCGGCGGGCCCTCCCACGTCAAAATGCCGTGTTCTTGGCTGATTCGGCCAACGATCCAACCAGTCTTATCAGAAGACGGGTCGTACGTTCTGCTGTTTTCTTGCGCCCCGTCTTGCGACCACGGCGTCAGAATTCCCCAGCCGGGGTAGCTCTTGCATGGTTCACGACCTAAAACGATACTACCCGCGCTGATCAATGCCTCCGGCTGGTCCCTCTCGTCGTACACGCTCGCAACCTCTACCATGATTCTGATCCCAATGTCGTCAGTCGTTAGTCTGCTCTGTCTGTCAATGGTTGCGGGGCGAGCAGAAGTGGCCAGCTGCTGCATGTCCAAAACCGGATAAACCCCTGCATGGACCTCGAGTTGGAAACGCTCTTTGGCAGAAGTGATCAGCTTCTTGATCTCGCCGCCTTCGTTGGAGGCGAGCAGCGTCTGGGTGGCTGTTGCAGTTGGCGTAGCACCGATACTGATGATCATGCCTTTAGAAGCCGATTCAGGCAGGTACGAGAGAAGTTTTTCCGCTCCCGCCATCGCCTCGGAGAGCTCGTCCTTGAGAAAGTTCAACGCTTCCGCCGGAGAACTTGATGAGTACGAATGACCCATGTGTGCGTAGACTCCGGCGATAGATACCAGCCCATCGTCGGCTACTGCGGAAGCGATTCTGGGCAGTATGTCAGACGTCGGCTTGATTCCCGCGCGATGGTAGCCGGCGTCAATCTTGACCACGACAGACACTGGTCCAGGCCACGCGGCATCGCGTGAGCGGACAAATTCATGCAGATGCACAATTTGTTGCGGATGATCCACCAACAGCGACACGCTCCCGGCCCCGAGTAGGTGTGCCACGCGGGCCAGACGAGGAATATTAGAGGGCGCCACAGGCAAGCCGTAGATGATCTGGTCCATCTTAAGTGATTGCCCCTGAGCTCGCGTGGCAGACATGTTAAGCTTACGTTGACGGCGGCACCACGTGCTCTACACTCCATCAGCCACGGCACGAGGTGTTCGGCTTCAGCGACAGTCGACACAATAAGACGGATGTCGTCCGAGTCCAGTCCAGCCTGTAGCTGCGAGAGCTCGACGGTCTTTCATTTCCGGCGTACCGCTATCAGCACTTTGATCACTCGGGAGAAAGCATTTTTACGTGATCTCACCTTGTGCGTCTTGATGTGCGCCCGAAACCCGATGCCCAACTCTCGCACCGCCTCGTGCATCAGCCTGCAGTTGCGCCGCACCACCGCCGCGTCGATGATGGCTGCCGGCGCGGGCACGTCGCCCACGTGGTGGCCAACGTACGCTAGCTTCAGCCCCGCCGCCGAGGGCGCGGGGTAATGCAGGGCAGCGGCCGGTGGGAACGCCATTGTGTTTGATGATGGCGGTCCACAGAGTCTCGCTCACGTCGTTCAAGATATCGGGTGGGCCGCGCGAGAGGTCTGGTCTCGTGTGGTGTTGTCGATGATGGTGGTGCGGGGCTCGGGTTTGGTGCTCTATAGCTTTGGTGGCGGGGTGCGTGGTGGCGGAGAAACAAGAGGGTGGTGGGAAATTCGGGTGGTTGGAATTAGGACCGGTCGATCACCACGTGGCGGGCTGCACGATTGATGCAGGGGACGTCGAGAGACTTTGGATCGAACTGTGGTGTGAAAGCGGAAGGTCGACAATTCAAATACACTTATATCGACCGGTAAGCATGTTGCGAGACTTGAATATGACGCCCTAGCGTTGAGGACACCACAGCAGGCCGATCTCGGCGGACGAATCGTCTACAATACCATCATCGTGCGGGAATAAACAATCCAGTCTCGGGTTAATCTATTATACGTCTCTTATACGTAAGTCAAGACATATTATTCCGCCATGAAGCAGGCATGTGCAAAAACCAGCATCCCTCTCCCCACTAACAGAGGGAGCTAAGACACAGGTCTCCATATCCGGAGCACTACCAACTTCTCCCAGCCGGCCTGCTTCCCACTTCGGCCCACGATATCCGCCGCCCAACACCCCCCTCCTCCTCCGCTCCAGCCACGGATGGCTTGCATGACCTGATCCGGCCTGTTCTGGGCACACAGGAGCACGTAGGCCACGCCCCTCCCGCTCAAGACACGCGGCACCTCGTCCAGCAGCCGCTGTGTGACTTCCATGCCTGCCTCGCCGCCCGCGTATGACAGCGCGAGGAGGTGCGAATCACGCTCGAACGCCTGCTGGCTCGAAAGCGCCGCGTCGTCGAAGCGCAGCGTTGCATCTGGCAGTGGCGCGGGCACGTACGGCGGGTTGAAGATCAGGATGTCGACTGCGCCGTCGCGTAGCGAGGACGTCAGATCTGCATTCGTGGCGGCGAGGAACGTCGACGTGCTTTGCGACTCAAGTAGTGCGGTGCGGACGGTCTGTGAGGTCGCTTTGCAGGCGAAGGTATTGAGATCTACACCGAGGGAGAGAACATCTGATCGGCCTAGAATCGAGGAAGACTGCGCTGCCACAAAGGCGAGGACTACGCCTGAGCCGGTGCCCACTTCACATATCAGTGGTGACGGGGCTGTCGAAAAATGTGCTGATAGAAATGAAGATTCATCGCTGGATGAGAGGGTGTCTAGCAGTAGATACGAATCCTCGGCCGGCTCGTAGACTCGGTCGTAGTCGACGTGTGAAGTCGACGGTGTTGGCAGCATTGGGGCGATCCATGACTGCGCTGCGCTGTTATTGCATTATTGCGGTGCTTGTGTTTTCTCTAGCGATCGTACAAGTTTAGATGTAGCTTTTGATGGGGCGAGAATCGCAGAGCTTCCCGATTCGCTCTCGGCAAAAAAAGTTTGGTGACGTCGTCGTCGATGCACTATTCTACATCAATTCCTCTGGCGCCATCTCGTCTCAATTGCCTCAAGGCACATCCCATTCAACAAACTCGAATCGCCCGCATCAAGCATTCCTTATCGCCGATCTCAAAATGCTTCGTTCAACTCTTGTCCGCCTGGCCGCGCCGTCGTCAGTCGGCACCCAGTCCTCCGGCATGAAGCAAGTGCCAATGGCTCTGCTCCCTCCCATCCCGCTGTACCGACGTATCCTGCGCGCCCATCGCACAAAGCTGCCCTTTGAAATGCGCGTCTTGGGTGATCAATACGTCAAAAGCGAGTTCCGAGCACACCAGAAGATCGACAACCCAGCACATATCGTAAGGCATTCCAATCGACGCAGGCATTCTTTCGAAAGTGCTGACCAAGAGCAGATAGGGTTCCTCTCCGAATGGCAGACCTACGCGCAGCAAATCGAAGGCGACACCTGGCGGGGCGAAGTCATGGACAGGACCAAGATCGACAAAATGAGCGACCAGCAGCTGGGCCAGATGTACGAGCTCATGAAGTCGATTCGGGAGCAGGAGCTTCTGGAGAATGATCCGGAGCATGGGAAGTGAAGATTGAATATAATGGCGCCATGTGAGAGACCGCCAGCCACTCACGATACTGGGCTGTGAAGCACATGATCATCGACGACGGATTCTTTCACGGCATACCGTCGTCCACCGTCGTTGACCTCCACACCGATTGCTTCACATCCCTCGAGAAAAGTAGACCGCGGCTCACACAATGTGCCGCACCATCTTCCATCGCTCACCCTCCTGCGGCCACGCATGGTATGTCTCTATCGGACACTCCTCAAATGTTTCCGTACTGACCATTTCTCAGGCTCACGCTCCACAGCCGATGCACGCGACACTCTGACTTGACAACTTGCCCCACATTAAGGCACGGCCAGGTGTTTGGACCAGCGCCGTGGTTCAACTTCCCGTGGCGGCTGGCAGATTGGCGCGACTGTCCACGCTGCGGCTATGGAGGCCGGTACGACAGGCGGAGGATCAGAATGGTGACGGTTCGAGGGGCTGGAGTGAGGTTCGCATGGGGCCACGATTTTCGCGATTCTGGGTGCAATCTGGGCTGCAGCGTTATGTAACGAAGATTCGTACGAGAGAACGAGAGAAGTCACGACGGAGAGATGGGAAGCATTGGGAAGCATTGGGAATCATTTGATCAAGTCATCATTAGCTTTTTGGGGGTATTCGATCTCTCATCTTTGCGAGTTGTGCCTGTACCTCTCATATTCAGGCTCTGATTCGTCCATCCCTCAGACTCTGTGCGTCTCTGCTGTGAACCAGCTGGCGCAGTCTCTGCCGTGAGGTGTGTAATCCACAGCAGCAGCCAAAATGTCTCCATCAGCTCTGCGCCACAGCCAATCCCGAATGCGTGTCCATCTCTCGCCTGTAAAGGCAAGAAAACATTCATGTAGTATAGTCTCTTCCCTCTTCTAGGGGAGCACCTAGAACCCACGTCTTCCGCGTCCACCGCCACCCCTACCCCGTCCACCACCACCACCCCGTCCACGCCCTCCCCTCCCACCACGCCCACCACGATCCGCCGCCTCCTTCCGCGGCTTATTCTTCGGCTTCGGCGCATCGTCCACAAGCAACGTATCAAGCGGCAGCGAGTCCGGCAGGATGAAGTATCGGATCATGCTGCCGCGGATATTGATCGAGTCCAGCGAAATGGGTTCGCGGCCGCGCGGGGTCATCTTCACCGTGCGCAGGGCCGTGTTCATCTGAGGCGAGACGGAGGCGATGGTGCCGTGCACTAGGGTGCCGTTTTTCAGCTCGATCGTCGTCGTCTCGTTTTGGCATTTCATTAGGAAGCTGGACTGGGGTTAGGAGGAATGGGGAGGGTGGTATAGGTCACGAGCAGTGGAGGGGGGAGGTTTACCGGACGAGTTTCATCTTTGCGGTTGGGGTGGAGCGGGCTCCTGGTGTGAGAGGTGCGGGTGATTGATCAGAGGTGATGATGAGGTATTGGCGACTCTGATTCTGGTGTGATTGATGAGAGCAGAGCTTGAGAGTGAGTGCGAGGTGATGTGTGAGGTGGTGGAGGTGACAAAAAAGTCCAGGTTAGATGAAGTCGCAGCTTCACGAAGCGAGACCATCTCCAATTCTTGGCGCCAAGGATAGTGGTGGATATATGCAGTTGATGACAGTGACCTATTGAATATCACCAAAATTTAAGCAAATGCCGCCTACTTAGAAATGGATGTGTAATCTAGACTGTACATTCAGATAAATTAACTTGCAAAGCCTTCAACTCCATTTGATCACAAGACTGCCCGAGGGTATAGAAAGAATAGTACTTGCAATCGATCTAAGCATCGATCTAGTCGCAGACAAGCATAGAAGTCTATGTCTATCTAGAAGAGAGTCTCATCTCTCGCTCTCGACCTTCTCCCACTCGCTATCCGTGCTGATATCACCAGCGTCCCGTGTCGCCCTACGCCTCGCTTCAGCCTCCTCCGTCGCCGAAGACTTGCCCACCAGTGGCGTGGCGCTCCTCTGACTCCTGACCCTCAGACTCCTCCTGACCTTCTTACCATCAATCTCTGTCTCCGTACCCGTCCCCAGCTCATCGTCCGTCTCAGCGCCTTGCTGCCGTTTGTCTATCCCGCCTTGAGCATCTTTCTTCTCCTCTGCCGCGGCCTGTGCCTGTGCCGCCTGCAACTCGCGCGCGAACCAGTTGATCGACACCCATAAGCCGGCGCAGAGCATCGACAGAATCACAAAGTGTATGCTGTATGTGCCTAGCAGTAGGGCGAATAAAGTCACCTGCAGGCAGGCGAACGTCACGTTGGTTGCGACTAGAAGAGTCGGTGTCGGACCGGGTGTGAAGACGGAGCCCCAAAGGTTGGCGAGAAAGTCGGCCATGCTGGGCTGGTGGAAGTAGGTAGTAGTGCTCCGCGGGCGTTGTCTGTATTGATCAGAAGCGGTGTGGGTTTCTTCGCGGGAAATGACACTAGCGCAGTGGGAGCCTTGCGACCAAGACACAAAGTACGCAAGAACTGTTGATAGTCTCGATGAAGATTCTAGGCAGCCGTGGCGCGCGCTCTTTCGGAGGGGACAGCTGTACAGTGCGGAAGCGGAGTAGTAGGGATTCGATCAGTCGTGTATGAAGCAGAGCGTTTCGATATAGATCAGTGCGGCGTCGAGTTGACAACTATGCAGTTCCGACGCAAGGGCGAGTCGCGGGCTGATTGTGTGTCTTGTGAGGGAGAGAAGAGCAGTATTGCCGGAAATCAGAGAGAAAGCGTGGCCGTGGACGAGGAGCAGTCGCCCGTCAGACATGGTCGGTATGCGTGACCCCACGGAGTCAGTCGGCGGGGGGGGAAGCACAGCGGAAGCGGAGGCGGGACGTTTGGACAAGGGGTCAGGTGACGACGACCGACCGCCGCGGATGACCGGGAAACAATAATATTACTAGTACCAGTATATATTGCAGTCAGCGGCTCAAACAGTGGCTCAAGCTAAGACTCCCGAGTGTGTTGGGCATATACTGTTCAGTTCTCAGCATCAAGAGCTGGAAAGCCCGCTCCTCGTGGGACGACTAGCCGATACCGTGCTTCTTATGGCCATAGTCCGGCACTCCTTCACAACGGCATCATGGCGATCCCGCCGCCTGCACCTCTCTTGGTCGCTGTGCGGTTCTCGACGTCGTAGGAGAAGCTCGCCAATCTCGCTCCGGCACCTCCGCCTTTCTTACTAGGCGCCTTCGCCTTTGCCGCCCGGCTCTCTTTTCCAGCACCCGACGTCTTTCTGTACCCTTTGCGGGCGAAGGAGCCTTTTTTGCCTTTCCACGATCCTGAGCCGGCCTTCTTGCCCGCCTTCACGCCCGATGTAGCCCGGCGCCCAGCGCCGGCATCGGCGGCTGCTCGAGACTGGTATGTTGCATTGAAGCGCTCAACTTCTGGATCCTTCGGAAGAGCCTTGTCAAAGTAAGTGCTGCTCTCACCTGGGTCATCTTCATCGTCATACTCGTCGCCGCTGTCGACCTCGATCGTATATCGGTTTTGTTCGGGTCGGCCGTCATCGCTAAGAACCAAGTCCTCCTCAAAAATGCTCGCGTTGTCTTCAAGCTGATCTGCGATCTGCTCGGCATCGTCATCGGAACGGTCCGCCTCGTCTTCACTACACAGATCGATCACGATGTCGTGATTCTTGTCTTCGACAACGTCGTCCGTGCCACCACCGTCCATCATCTCCATGTAGCTGGCATGATACCGCTTCAGCAGCTTCAAGAAGTCTGGACCGTGTGTGGATACCTTGAAAGGATCGACCCCTGATAGTTTGATGAGCTCGTCGGTCGTTGTCGGCCATGAAATAGCCATCTCGCGCAGCTGCGTCTCTGTGAATGGCACACTTCTTGTTCTGCCAGACGAAACCAGCCGTTTGCAGACTTCCTTCGCGGCAGCCACAAAGTCCTCGACGACATCCCGATGAATCGGATTGAGTTTGTCCAGCTTGGCATCTGTAGTGATGGGAGGCCCAAGAGGTGTCTGTCGCGTGAGCTTCGTCTGCCGGCCAGCCTCTCGAACAGGGGCAAAACCGTCATCGCTTGCTCGCACCGACTCGAAGTATTCTCCGTCGGTCTCATCCTCCTCCACGGCCACATTTCTGCTAGTCCGAGGTTTCGATGTGACATCTCTCCTGCGCGTTAGTCTACCCTGCGTAGGCGACGAGATGTTGGTCGACAGAGGAACGTCGGCTTTTTGTTTGGTCTTGGTCTTTTTGCTCTGTTCAGCTCTGCTGCCTGCAGCCTTGCCTTGCAGCTTCTCACGCAAAGGAGTGCCGATATTGTCGCGACCAGGTGTGATTCGTACTGACATTCTGATCCGCAGTTCTCCTGCTTCGTATTCAGCGTGCTTGTTCCCGATTTGCACATACTGTACGGGAAAGCCGGCTTTGTTCATGACCGAATATTCCTGCAGCACGTCTTCAGCCAGTAAGTGATGAATCAGCCGCTCGACCTCCCCTTTGTCCAGATGGTTGAGCGAATTGAAGTCGTCAAAGTTGTTAAATCCACGATCCATAACTGCTCGCGCCTTACTACCTCGAAGAACGTCGACGCATTGGAGCATCGTCAGTGTGTTGGAAAGTGACTGCTCAATGTGTTGATAGTCACCGCTGCGGAGACTGCCTTTGTCCGTTCTGGCATATCGAAGCTTGTCTGCCCGCTCTTCATTGCGACGCTTTTGAACTCCTAAGACCAGTCCCACCGCATGATTGGCATCCTGAGTAAAATCTCTCACCTCGAATTTGACGGATGAGGAGCAGTTGTCACACGCGCTTTTACAATCCCTCGCGGAAAAGTTGGTTTCGCCAAAGTAGCTCAGGACCTGTACGCGACGGCAATCTGCCTGATTTTCGCAGAATTGCACCATGTTTCTGAGCAGGCCTTTCTGCCGCTCACGTTGCTCTTCCGACCCTTGGCTTTTATCAGGATCGTCAATCATCTTCTGCAATATTGTAACATCACGATAGCTGTAGTATAGTACACAGCTCGATCTCTTTCCGTCTCGTCCAGCTCGCCCGGTCTCCTGGTAGTACCCTTCAAGGCTCTTGGGTAGACTGTGATGTATCACGAAACGAACGTCCGGCTTGTCGATGCCCATACCGAAGGCAATGGTGGCGACAATCACCTGATATTCATTAGACTGCCATCGTCGCTGCACGTCCCTCTTGTCTTCGGCTGCCATGCCTGCATGATAGTGATGCGCCTTGATCCTGTGGTCCTTTCGTAGCGCACCAGCCAGCTCTTCGCATTTTTTTCGGGACAGGCAGTAGATAATCCCACTTTGTTTCTTGAACTTTTGCTTGATCGTATCCGCAATTTCATTAAGGAAATCATTTCCCTTAGGCTTCGCTTTGACATCGTAGTGTAGATTAGGTCGATTGAAGCTTTGATCGAGCTCTTCGCAATCGTCGATGCCCAGGTTGTGCTTCACATCAATCTTTACGTTTTTCGTGGCTGTTGCCGTCAGAGCCATGACCGGAAGCCCCTGAAATTTTCGACGGAAAGAGCCCAGCTCTGTATAGTCGGGTCTAAAGTCATGGCCCCATTGGCTAACACAATGTGCTTCGTCGATAACGAGTCGAGCGAAATGACCCCGTTCGTGCAGCCTCTCCAAAGTGTTGACCATTCTCTGATTCTTGGAAATCATTTCGGGAGTGACATAGAGTAATTGAATGAATTTCCCAGGATCGGGCCCCCAAAGAGTGTCGAAGATCAGCTTTTTGGTTTCTGCTGTGGTATCTCCGTTCAAGACGACAGCTTGTATCCCGAGTTTCATAAGATGTCCCACTTGATCCTCCATCAGACTCAGAAGAGGTGAGATCACCACAGTGACACCGCGAGTCCTACCAGATTGAACGACTGAGGGAAGTTGATAGCACAATGACTTGCCGCCTCCTGTAGGCATCAGAACAAAAGTGTCTCTTCCGCTAAGGGTAGCATTGATCGCTTCGAGCTGATTGTGGCGAAATCCTCGGAGCTTGAAACGGTGACGGAGGGCATCACGAACATCTTGAGACCAAGCATGCTGCATGAGAGGCTGATTCATAGCTTCGACCTTTTTGCCCTGTGTGGACTTCTGCTTCGCTGACCCGTTCAAGTGCAACTGCTCCATGGGTTTTCGAGTGCGTGGTGAGTATAATCCTGCAGGGTGTGGCACCCTGGCGGTCTGATCAACGATCTCCATGAGATCATCCTCATCACCTTCAAAATCTCCAAAATCGTCATCGTGGAAGGGATCACGGGGTGGTGTGCCCATGACTGTCTCGAAAAGATCATTCTCCAGATCGGAGTCGTTAGAAAACTGCAGAGATGGTTTCTGCGGCTTGGCCATCGATCGTGCAAAGGCTCCATTTCCCCATACAGATTCTGCGGGTCGTGTTTGCATCGAGGGTGAATTATGCGTGGAATGAACATGGGTAGACAGAATTGGACCTTGCTCAACTCGACTCGGCTGTGGGAGGTTTGCTTGGACGGTAGAGACCTTATATTCCATCCGCCTTGATGGGCTGCCGATCACGCGTAGAGCCTGGTCAACGATTCGAAGCATCGGAGCGCATTCGACCTTGGTAGAGTTGATAGATACTTTCACTTTGTTCAGCTCCAGAAGCTCGGATGAATGGTCTTTCTTTGTTACAGCGGCCTTCTGTATCCGCTCAAGTAAAGTTCGCTTCTCGACTTCATAATTGTCAAATCTGATTTTGTAAGCTTTCAGCTGCTCCATGATGTCGAGTTGATCTTTGATGGCATTCGCTTGGTCAAGTAGATCCGTAGTGTCACACTCGTCGTCGGAGTCGGCAAGTGTATACGTATACTTGGTGATTGCCGCAGCGTGCTTCTCTTCAGTCCGACGAATGATGTCTGACAGCTCAGGATTGCTTAGCTTCAGGAATTTGTCGACAAGCCGCTTATCGGTCTCGGAAAGAAGCGATTTCTCGAGCCTAGTGCCACTAGCAGGCAAGTCTCGTGGCTGTGCTTCGACGTGGGCATTCGAAGACGAGACAGGTGCCACAGTAGAGTAAGGTGGAGGTGGTCCAGCGGGTAGCAAATCAGCCTCAGTGGCCTTTACAACAGGTTCCCCACAAGCCTGAGGATGAGGCGAGGCTCTGTTGCGTTGTTGTCGATCATGAATTGCCGCATCGTCGAGTATTGCAAATTCGCTGCTCTTTCTCTTGGTGCCAGCAATTTGCGGTGGGTTCGGAACACGTTGTCCACTGGAGAAGGGGTGATCCGTGAAAGTCATATCCAGAATCTCAAGGCTGTCGTCGCCGTCGAAAATCTCTTGATAGACTCGGTCGGGCTGCAGAGGTCCAACATCAAAGTTTGGCTTGCTAATACCCTTAACGGGACTGCGATTGTCCACGACTAGACCATGCTCGTCCCGATCGGATTGAGACGAAGAGGTCTTATTCGCCGATTGTCGGACCAGGAGGAGCCCAGAGCGTGGCTCCGAAGATGGCGCCGTTCTCAATCGAGCCATCTTTGAATCGGGCTCGCTCCTCGTGCGCACAGTCCGAGGAGGTCGTGGGGGTACATTGAAGACGTGATCGGCGTTGCCTCGAGGGCTTTTCGATACCTCTGTTATAACTGACGGGTCTGCTTGCGAGAACGAGCTCGCCACCACTGTTCGCTGTACTGAATCGACAGGAAGCTGGGGTTTGTCGCGAAGGAGCCAGGTGAGATGCTCTTGCAGGTTATTGCGCGTCATTTGGCCATGGCTATGTAGTGTGACCTCCACAACGAGATGTCGACGCCTCGCGCTTCTGTCCCTCGTAGTGTTTGGCTCCTTGTGCGAGTTGGTAAGTCGTACGGGATTTTGTTTGGACGCGTCGAACGGGCGTCGTGGTTTAATGGGTGCAGCCTGTGGACCCCGCCGCCAGCACAGTTTGAACGCGCGGACACGTGATCGGCCTGAAGATTGCGGGGTCCGATCTCGCCCAGATCTGTTTAACGGATAGATCGGTCTCTCTTCCGTCCTGAGATCTCGACCTCTGCATGTTATCCTGATATTCTGAGATTTGGTATGCCTGTGGACGGCTGCCTTGGAGGCCATGATCTCTAACAAAGTGTATGTCCTGGGTTCTTGCTTCAACACTGTGCACACGCTCTCTCCAGGAGCGGTCACATGTAATACGTCATCACGATGCTTGAGCAACCGCGATATCCGATTTCGAAACAGACGACACGGCCAAGAGCGCAAACACTATGCAACCGTGGCCAATGACAGTGGGCATGATGGGGAGCAGCTAGATCCTGGAGATCTTCACTGGCCAGATGCACCGCGAGGTCACTCGTGTCCAACGCCATACCAGATCTTTGCCATCGCCAAAACTGCTCCCTACAGCAAGACGCGCTTCTACGAATTAGTGAAGATCTATCATCCCGATCGAAACGGAACAATCCGGCATGATACATCAGGGCAATGCTCGGAAATTGTCTCGCACGCTACCAAGCTGGAGCGATATCGTCTCATAGTCGCAGCCCACACCATACTCTCAGATCCCGTCAAACGAAGTGCGTACGATCGATGGGGCGCAGGCTGGGAAGGGCGGACGGAGACCGGCGCGACTTGGGCTCGGAATCATGCAGCTCATGGTCAGCCAGGTCCATTTACGACATCATGGCGGGAGCGAGCGGATGGCAACATCTGGGCCAACGCCACCTGGGAGGATTGGGAGCGCTGGCGGGAGAAGCACGAATCGCACGGTGGCCAGACCCGTGAAGCTCAAAGTCCCCTCTTCATGAAGAACTCAGCTTTTGTATCGGTGATTATGATGCTCGCGGCTGTTGGCAGTTCCTGGAATTACAACAGAGCGGAGGCGGAGGGTGGTCGGTTCCTGGCTGCTCGGGATGCAGTGCATGATCAGGCCAGCAAGGAGCTCCGGAAAGTGCGGCAGGTGACCAATCAACGACCAAAGGATGAAAGGATAGACTGGTTTGTGAAGAACCGAGAAGCATCACTACTAGGCATCGGGGTGGACGAGGTGCGGGAGGAACGTGCTCGACATGTACTGCCATCGCAGGAGGGGTGCTTGAGCGAGGACGTGCGGTCGAAAGGATAAAAAGATCGCTGCCAGGCGTGAAACAGTATTCCCTGTTCTATATCATCAATGTGATTACGGCACTTCCACTTTACCTAAGGGTCCCTAACGGAGGCCCCCTTGCCACGTGCGGCGATCTGTTGGCTGCAGTGATGGCATTGCGGGGCATCGGCGGACAAGGCACAGCGGCCGCCGGCGATATTCCCGCCATCTCTCAACGGCTCTCCTACTCCTCACAACCCTTGAAACAACCTCGCTTTCACTGGGTGAAATGCTGCCTCTTCGATTTCAGCTGCTCCAACATCGTCTATGAGCGCAATGCTCCAATCGCCTAAGCGTAAGCGCCTCGAAGGCGAGCTGCTCACCACCATGATGACCAGCCCCTCACTCGAGCTCACCATGCACGACGAGGCAGCTGAATCACCGCGGGCGAGCGACAGTCCTCGCACTCAGGTCATGAGCAAGTTCGGGAAGCTCGAAATCCACGACCCGTTCAGATTCCGACAGCCACGCATTCAAGAGCAAGACCAGGACCAAGCCATGGAAACAGATACCGATACCCCTACACCCAAGAAGCGGAGGAAGATCGCTTCACCAGCTCCACCGTATCAGGCTTCTCCTGACCCGGAAGGTGCATATAAAGGCCGGATCGATAGTCTCCCAACTTCACCGCCGATGTCACCAGCCCGACTCCATATACCGCCAGCTCCTATGCCCACCCCCGCGCTTCCGTCAACGCCTACAGCGACGCCTAGCACATCTCCACTCAAGCCAACTCTGAGCGCAAAGAGCAAGCCTGTCTCGCCGTTGCGACTATCTGCCGCCCTCCACTCTCCGCACAGTAAATCACGACGGCCACGTTCGCCATCGCCACGCCTGACGTGGACACCTGCCGAGATCACAGGCTACACGATCGACACTTCGTCGCCAGGCGACCGTGACGGGTTAGGCATCAACGGACTAGGTTTCGAGCCCAGTGCTGCGGAGGCAGAACAGCGGCGTGCCAGGCGAGAGAAGCAGATCAGCGAGTGGCGCGCGAGGGAGGCGAGAGACGATCGACGTAAGCGCGCCGAGAGACGACGTGGTGTCGGGGAGGGCGGAGGGACGAAGGCGAGAGATGGGGAGAGGAGAGGCGTCAGGTTTGCTGTAGGGTGACGACGGAGCGGAAGTGACAGGTGCGTACTGTCTGCCACCAGGGGAGAGATTGGGAGGTTCTGCTGGCCAGATTACCCAGATATTGATAATCAACGTGAACGAGAGCCGGCGCGATACAGATATCGCTGGCGAGGCGTGTACTTGTACGATAGCACATTACGAAGAACATTGGCTTTATAACCCGACAATTAATAGTGGCACCATCATCTCCATGCCATAGTGTCTGTACGGGCTCACATAGGCCCAATAAGGGATCACTACATTCCGCCGATACACTGACACAAAGGTCCTCCAATGCGTCCTTTGAAGAGAGATCTAGTCGACTTGTGATATGCCCAAATGATTGTCCTCCAGAGTGCTGTCCAAGATAGTCTCCAGAATGACCGGCAGGTTGCCCTCCGAGAGGTCTACAAAGGCGCCTCGTGAACTGCCATCTAGGTCGTCCTCTCATTTGCCCTTCGACGCGTCCGCCAAAGTGGTCTCTAATGTGCCTTCTAACGTACCCTCGAATGTGCCCTCTAGATTACCCTTCATGCTGCCTTTACAATTGCCATCGGACTTGCCTCGTGAAATGCCTTATGAGTCGTCTTGTGAATAGCCATGTAAGTTGCCTTATGAGGCGCTTTGTGAGTTGCTGCGTCATGACTCCCCCTCTGAATGGTCCGCTGAGTCGTCCTCCAAATGGTCCTCTAAGTTGTCCTTTAAGCGGTCCTCTCAGCAGGCCCTTTGAACAGCCTTCCAAGTTGTCCTCCGGGTAGCGCCATAAGAGGCTCTGTGAGTTGCCCTGTCGGTCGCCGTCTACGGATGCCTTCCGAGTCGTCCCCCGAGTTGTCCTTCCAGATGTGGTTCTAGGTCCCCACCCAACTGCTCCTTGGAATACCCTTTAAAATGCCCTTCAGAATGCCCTTTATGCCCTCTGAAATGTTTCTTGAAGCTGCCTCGATAGATTTACTCAGAGATACTTAGGGTGCAACGGTCCTCGACAGTGGCTGTCAAACACTTATAAAGGAGCAGTTTGGAGGATGTCCAGAGAAATGCATATGTGAACATCCCCCAGGGAGCATTACAGTGATGCAAACGTCTCATTGCATCTACCTCGACGGGCACAAATCATACACGGGGCGAGAGGGTCCTTGTTGAGGGAATCAGAAAATATCATTGCCAATCATCTATGATGGCCCAAAAAAAAAATCGAATCAATCTTTTAGTGTAAAGAATAACAGAACGTCTGAATCCGGGTTGTGTATGGAACAATTAAACCCCTGACAAAAGGACCCCGGAGACCGACGGGTATATACAACTCCAATTTGACACAATACAACAGATTTAGACCATCTTTCCATCCTCGGAGTTGCTGACCTTGTGCTCCTCGGTGACACCGCGGGCAGCGGTGGCGCCGCCGCGGAAGCCGTGGTGCGGGTCGTACTCGGGGGTGCCAGGGACCTCACCAGCGAGCTGCTCGAGGGTCTTGCGCTTGGTCTCCGGGATCAAAAGCGTCGTGAAGATACCGCACAACATGAAGAGGGCGAAGATCTCAATGACGTGGGGCAACCAGGGCGAGGCATTAGTGGGGGTAGCACCGCGGGTACGGAGAGGACCGATGAGCACCTGGGCGAGAATAGCACCGACCTTGCCAGCGGCAGCCGAGAAACCGTGCGAAGTGGACCTGTAGCGGGTGGGGAAGCACTCGCCGGGCACGATGAAGGTGGTCGCGTTAGGGCCGAAGTTGAAGAAAAACTGGGCAATAACGTAGCAGGCAAGGATACCCTTCTCGCCGATCTTGTGGTATCCGAAACCCATGATGCAGAACATAATGGTCAGCATAGTGAAGCCCATAAGCTGAATGGGCTTACGGCCGATGGTGTCAACGGTGGCGACCGTCACCCAGTAGCCGGGGATGGCACCAGCGCAGACAATGATCAAGTTGCCAACGGCGGTGTTGCGCAGGATGTGGTAGACATTGCTGCCGCCACTGTAGCCAATTTCGGAAAGGATGACGGTATTGTTGAGGGAAAGGCCGTAGAAAGCGACATCGAGGAAGAACCAGGAGCCCGCAGTGCCGAGAAGAATCTTGCCATACTTCCATTGGGAGTAGTGAGCCCAGAAGTCGCGGAGAGAGGCCTTGGGGATCTCGAGCTGCTCGGACTGCTCGCCCATGGTGTGAGCGCGCGCGATCTCGTCGGGAATACCCTCGGGCTTGCCAGAGACGTAAGCCTTGATATCAGCGCCGGCCTTGTCGATATCACGGGCAACATCAAAGGTGTAGCGGGGAGTCTCGGGAATGGTCAGACGGAAGTAGAGAGCAATGCAGCCGGGGACAGCGCCGAAGCCAATGATGACACGCCACATCTTGTCAGCAGCGAGCAAGCAAGGACCACTGCAGGTGCCGACAGTCTTGGAGAGCGAGAGCGACTCCTTGAAGCCAGAGACGACGATCAGAGCGATGATACCGGCAGTGAACTGACCAAGACCCTGCATAGCGAAGACGGATCCCATCATAGCTCCACGCCACTTGGTGGTAGCGAACTCGGAGGTGATGATGGAGGAAAGCGGGTAATCACCACCAATACCGACACCCATCAAGACACGCCAGAAGATGATGACACCGACGATGGAGATAGATGGGGCGCTGGAAGTAAGAGCCTGGGCGACAGTGCAGAAGATGATGATGATGAGCTCGAGACCGTACATGCGCTTGCGGCCAACCATATCGGCGAGCCAACCGAAACCGAATTGACCAATCACAGTACCACCGGAGGTAGCGACCTTGATAGCAGTATCGGCGGTGGAAGGGATAGTTCCGGGCTTGGTCTTGGCAGTGTGCCAGTAGACGATACCGAGGATCTGGTTGACGAGCGAGATGGCGAAGATGTCGTAGGCATCGGTGAAGAAACCGACACCAGCCACGGCAATGGCACGCACATGGTACCAGCCAAAGGGAGCCTTATCAATCTCGGCGAGGGCGAGACGTCTCCGCTCGTTGGGGTCCTCGATATGAGCATAGTCGTTGTGGAAGTTGTGGAAGGCGGCATTGCCACCAGCAGTCTTCGTCACCATTATGATGAGCGGTCTGGTCAAGGACCAGGCAAAAAGACTTCGACTAAAGAAGGGTGAAGAGAGCGGAGGGAGTGAGCGGTGGTGTAACAAAGAAACGACGGCGGAGCATGGCAGATATACTGGCGAGACAGACC
Organism: Dothideomycetidae sp. 11243; assembly: GCA_000836255.1. Classification (NCBI taxonomy): domain Eukaryota; kingdom Fungi; phylum Ascomycota; class Dothideomycetes; species Dothideomycetidae sp. 11243. Next base: position 382,377 of record DF938581.1, on the reverse strand, counting down.
AGGAGCAGGATGGCGCAAGTAGCGCAGGTTGCTGGCGCGAATGGTGGGAAGCTCGAACGCGCTGGGACCGACGTTTGGAAAAAAGCTTCTGGTGGGGATTGGCGGGTTGCACGGGAACGGCCAATCAGCAACGATGCTGACGGCCCGTGTCAACGCCTGCGCTGGCCGACTGGGTGCGTGGATGGGCGGAGACAGGCAGGTCGGGGCGTCAAGCGAGCATCAGGCCAAGGAGTCCAAGGGAGCCCAAGGGAGCGAAGGCTGAAGTCAAAACCGCGAACCAAGGACTCAGGCCCAGATATCGGACCCCGAGCTTGTCGCGGCCGGGCCAGATGGCGCCCTCCTGCCTCGCCGGGTTGCATGTTCGTCCTGCGCCGGCTGCTGAGCTGTCCGGTGGTGGCCCTGCATCGGGTCGCCCGTAGCGGTGGGTGTCCTGCCTGTTGCTGGCTTCTGGCTTCTGCTTCTGCTTTCTCCTGTGCTGCTGCTGTCAGGGTCGAGATCGTCGACACTACCGAAAATCAGTCCCATCCAGACGGGCCATGTTTTTGGTTGAGTCGCCCAATCGCGGCGCAGCTGTCGCGACCTCACGCACAACAGACTTCAGTCCACTCAAATTCGTGCAGGCTTAGCACATGTAATATCGGCTGTCTGAACGCCATCGATTTCTCGCGCTCTGCATGTGCCCGGGCTGGCTCTGCTGTGGTCCGGCGAACGGGCAGAGACAGCAAGCCCGGCCGGCAATGTCCACCCTTCCCATCCCGCGCGAACGTATCAGCCAGCCGGGCCAGCTTAGCGGCTTCATCTGCGTTGCCATGTCCGCCACCAGCCTCGGCACACCTCCTCTGTGCGAGTCGTGAGATTCAATATTCTGCCATGCGAGGGGGGCGCCCGAGACATGCACGCGGCCACAACCGGGTCGTGGATAAATTTTTCCTCGCCGTGGAGACGCAGATGGACACGTGCGACGCAAGCAGACGACGTGTGGGTTGGGGGTCGAGGTGGTGGGCGCGAGCGCGGTAGAACAGGGGCGCACGGGAGGGAGACGAGGCAAGGAACACTCGGTCGCAGTGCGCGGGGCGTGGGGTGAGGTTGAAAGCAACCAATCAGAGCACACTATCCGCCCACGTTCCTGATCGGCGGCCGTCTGTTCGGCGCATCCGTGCGTGGCGGCAAAATCCCCAACTTCCGCTTTTGCCTCCCGTACTCCCGTACTCGCCGGCCTTACTCCACATGCGACGCCTGAGATATTGCTACTGTGCTGTTCGCGGCCCGCCTCGACCGCACTGTCATCTGCCGCCAAGGCCGGTGCTGCTGGCGAGTGAGAGCCGCATGCTGTGCCTCCCGCTCAATCTCAAGGGTAAATCACTTGGCTTATCCCGCTATAGGAAGGCCGGTTCTCCAAGGCTGTCACACTCGTCGTCGATAGCTGCATCGCCTTCCTTGAGACGATGTGGTTGTGCTGATCAACATCTGCTCGCCCCGCGACCCGTCTTGTCTCTCTGTGGCAAACAGCACGTGCTCACGAGTCTAAACTACCTGGAGGCGGCTCATGCAACCCTGCATTATTATTCTGCCAATGCCGCATTAGCCGCATGCCATTTCTTCCACGCGTATGTCCCTGGTGCAGGGATTTCATTCGCCCCCACGTGTGTATCTGCTTCGTCGTCGACCGCCAGGCCCTAATTGCAAATTACTTGTGGTTGCAGCCTACGCTTTCTGGGCGTCCGGAGAACACGAGATGGTGGGTGAAGCGTTGAGACGTGTTTGACATGTCACCGAGCACGTGTATCCACTGAATGGCCCTTATGCATCCATTTGTGCGGCACTAAACCGCCGACTCTTGGTCGAGGTTTTCAGTCGCGAACATGTCCGACGCGGTACCGCTCCGAATAGATCTGGATCACTGCGCCTAGTGCCCGCCATGCTACTCAATATTGACATTTCCGAGCATCCCTTTTCGTCATGCAAACGCATACAGCATCGCTTTTCCATTATCCCGCCACAAGATCACCCGGCTCTTTGCAGGTGTGGACCCACCTGCGTTGACCCACCCACTATACATCGCGTGGCTATCCGCGCGGTGTGGCCAGATCTGAAGCGCGAATTTGATTCCAAAGCACAGAATCGGACACTCCGAGCAGCCGCATAATCCAATTCCGTCGTCCACTGGCCCGAGGAAGACCATTTTCGATCATAACCCTTGATCTATGACGCCCCTCTTTGTCGTAGTTGTCATGGTCTAGGGTTGTTGCACTATAGCCACGCGTGCACAAAAAGTTGTGGAATCTCAAAGTGTAGATCTGCGATTGCTGATCAGGAGGCAAAAGTGTGCGCTTGACGCACTCATGAGCCCTCAGCTTTGATGTGGCCAGTCAGCGGGTCCCATGCCTCTGTTTTTTTGAGCGCTTCTACCCAGGCCGTGAAAAAGTTCCGATAGTCATGTCTTCGTAACTTGGCCTTGGCATCGTCCCTGCGGCGACACTCAAGCTCGCACGATAGCTGGTGATGTATTCCAGCAATGTCTGCTGATGGACGCTTCTCATTCGATGCGGCGGCTAATTCGTTCTGGTCATTCGTCTCTGAGTTTGACCTTATCGTTTGCCCATGTCGATGGTGCTCAGGAGCTGGTACAGGGTTGCCATCTGCTTGTCCAGCATCAGTGATCTCAAGCTCTCGCGGCTGTAAGATCACAATCGTCGTGGTCGACTCATGCGAGCTCTTCAAGCACGCTTGTTCCCGAGTTGCCTTCTTCTCGTTGTCATACATATTGTGACGCTGCAACTGCTGCTGTGCTGTGGTGAAAGGGTCTCGGACAGCAGCAAGGAGGCTGAACGCGATGTTTCCTTCGCCGGATTCAGCAATGCGAGAGATTATGGAGTGTCTAGCAACGTCTATCCAGTCTGTTTCTCCGCTGGTCACGCCAACTTTTCGAGGGAAGCTGTCCATCCCATCTAAAGACCAGACTTGTCCCTCAATCGGTATATAGGCTATGAAGTGGAAACCAACGTCATCGTCGTCGACGAGAAGGCCCAAGTCGTTTTCCGTGTCGTGTTTGGTTTTTCGCTTCCGCGTAGAACGGCGCAATCCGTCCAAAGTAGCATCCTGGGCCGCCGCGCTCTGTCGAGCTTCCTGTCGAGCTTCTTGTCGAGCACGGGTCCTGAGAGATGCAGAGACCTTTTCGTGCTTCTGTCCGAGATGCATGTTGGCATTTAGTATGTCCAATTCCCGTGAGAAGGAGTTGTGCACGCTTCGGAGAAAGTCAAAGTTGTCCACGGCACGACCCTTGTCCATAGGACTCATCTCAGCCGTGAACTCTCGGAAAGACTGCAAGTGTGGGCCCAGGTCAAGACCGGGAATGTTGTTCACGATGTTCAGTAAAGCGACAGATGCACAGCTGAAGTCCGGTAGCTGGATTGGTCAGAATTCGGAGCAAATACGGCGTCGTAAGCAACTTACTTGGTTTGCAAACCAGACACCTGGTGGGCAATTGGCTTCATCTTGGCCGACCGCCACTCCTCGGTATTCAAAAAGGAATATCATGGCATGAATTGGTCGTCTATGGGGCATCAGTCTCGAGTGTAGCGACATGGATAGGAATGGGACTTCTACGGGAGAAGCGCCAGCATCTCGTCCTCGAGACTAATCATATCTTCGATTTTGATTCCATTCACGCCCAACTCGCGCAGCATGACATTGAAGAAAGCCTGTCAGCAGTCAGAAGTTCGAGTCAAGCAGAATTTTTAGAGCAATTGCTTACCGGGTCAGACTCAACCTCGCACCAGCCAGGCCATGTCTCCCGGTCAAGAAGCACTTTAGCTCTTTCATTCTTTCTCTCCTCATCCAGCTTTCGCCTCTTGAGGCTTGATTTCATTGTAGTGGATCTATTGCGAAATGTAATGACGGAATATATGAGCGCAAGGTGAAACGCTAATCTGCAAAGAGTGACTGGCGACGATGATAAGAGGTTCACGCAAAGTGAGCGAAGGTGATAGAAGTCAGGTATAACAATTTTCTATGTTTAGTCGTGAGCCGATCTCGTTAAAGTTGCTGCGCACGATGGTGGTAAGTCATGTGCTAGTGCCACCATCGACGTTCACAAAGCGCGGCAGTCTGTTTTTGAAGAGGCCGAGTGCTGTGTTCGGCAAATTGCAGAATTATTTTTGGGTGATCCCCATAGCACTATGTGACCACCAACGGGGGCCGGAAACATTGCAGCTACTGTGTGAGCTTACCGGAAGCAGCGACAGGCAGCAGATCTGTCATGAGACGTGAGGCAGGAGATGTCGTTGAGACAGCCAATCACCGTTCCTGTAGAGCGTAGCTTGTTTGCATGGTTTGCATTATGTTTCTATGTTTCCGGGGTCGCGTCAAGCTCGGTTTGCGTACCGTCGCTCTGCTGGAAATAATATTTGCATCTTCTCTCGCCGCACACACCCTCACCTTGCTTCAAGCTTCGCTCAGCTTCACCCAGCTTCGCCAAATTGCTATTGTCCTTTTCGCTCTTTTTGCGATCGGACTTCACTTCCCACGACGAAAGCAGTGGCCCCGAGAGAACACTGAGCCTAGTTCTTGGACGGCTCCACCAGCTACGATGCAATGAATGGAACACCTCGTTTGTCGTCCAGGTTCCCTGAGACGCCACAGTCAACGCGACCACTTGGAAGGACTTCCTATGGCGGTGATGCTAGACTGCGCCCAGTGCTGCCCGACGTGTCTGCGCTGAAGAAGCACGCCGCGAACAATGGCCCTCTCATCCCTCTGGATACCGTGGACGCGCCGCAACAAAGACTCCTCGTGGTATCCTTCTACGTCGCTCTTCTGGCTTGGAGACTCTACGACTTTCACAACCTCATAGAAGAGGACGCAGAGTCGTTATGGATGTTCATGAAATGGGTAGCAATAGATGGAGTTTTTCTGTTTGGTTTGCCCGAACTACGAATACCATGGCTGGAATGGTCTTCAAATACAATGGCGCTTGTCTTCCTCGCGCATGCCCTCGTCGACGGCATCTTGATGTTCAGAATACCCATCCCGTTGGGGGCGGCGCTTGTGAGCTTGTCAAAGCTTGTATACGACCGCGAAGTCACCATTTCCGGATCCAAGGTCAAATACTCTAATGTGATCCACGACTCGAGCTTGCTCCTAGGACGGCAAATCATCAAAATCTTGCCCGAAGGTTCTGCGACACTGAATCCTGGCAAGCAGGCCTTCTGCCTCGGAGGATCGACAACACAGATATATCTCCCGGTCCGTATCAATCAAACGGAGCCTATATCGATGAACCTGGTCCGATTCGATCTTGAGACAAACCAGAACGAGACGTCGACTTTTTCTAGCTCACAGATCAAGAGATTACTTAAGGAGGCGAAAAAAAACGGTCAACCAGCAGCGGTGGAAGGATTGTACACCATCCGTCTCCCAGTCAAAAAGGCCGGTCTTTATAGATTGGGCAAAGTCATTGACAAGACCGGTCTCGAAGTCCGCCGTCGCGTTGTTGCTGATACTTTCATTGTTCAATGTCCTGGAGCGATCATCAAGCCATTGAGTCAGAATAAATGTCGAGGTGAGCTGTCCAACGTCGAACTCGAGGTCACGGGCACTCCTCCACTGCGAGTCAAGTATCGCAAATTGGTGAACCAGGTTGAGCAAGAGGCATATCTGCAGAGTATTCAGCCAGAAGACCTTGTTTCTCCTCTGGCGCAAACTGACTCTGCGGCGCTAGTCCCCGCTAGCAAGGTTGATGCAACTTGGGCTCGCCCGCAATCGGTCACAGTGCCGCTGAGCGAGAGCCTTAGCACCAGTGGAAAGTGGGCTTTCTCACTCGAAGAAGTTCAAGACGCTTTCGGTAACAAGGTCTCCTACTCATCACGAGATCACGACAAGGAAGAGAGACAGCACTCCCATTCTCCACATTTACATCAGGTCATTACCGTTCACGAGCGACCCACTGTTGTGCTTAACGGGTGCAGTCCTCAGAGGCCACTCAAGGTTGCTCGCGGCCGACAGGTTGTGCTACCTTTACAACTGGGTTCTACCGGGAAGGGCGGGCTGCTTGAGTCAGCCTACGAATTAGAGTATCATTTTACGCCCGAGTCGAAGCTTTCGTCGGATGGCGATCATGACGAACGACCTCGATTGGAGAGCCTGGCGATTCGAGGTAGCAATCAGAAGCCAAAGATCAAAGAAGCTGGCCTTTACACCCTTAAATCAGTATCAACTGAATTCTGCTCTGGAGAGGTTCTGGAACCCGCATCTTGCCTCTTGCAAAACCCCCCAGAACCTGGTCTGAAAATCGAGCACCACGAAATCGCTGACAAATGTGCCCAAAAGGCCGTTGGCCTGCGTGTTGATTTCCATCTGACCGGCACTCCTCCATTCCAGATCCAATGCCGTATGACCCGCAAAGGTGACAATCAGGCAGCTATCCAGTCTTTCGATATCAAGGGTCTTCGGGGACAGGCAGACCTGACTCCTCCGGATGCTGGGCACTACACTTATCACTTCATCGAAGTGAGTGATGCCACCTATAAAGCTCACTCGCTGCTTGACCAGAATCTTGTGCTCGAACAGGATGTCAAGCCTTCTGCGCACGCGTCGTTTGTCAAAAGCGCCGAGCGTAAAATCTGTATCGATGAGTCTGTCAGGTTCAGGGTCCGGCTTAGGGGCGAGGGTCCGTTCACGGTCGAGTACGAACTCGTCCAGGGCAGCAATCGCAAGTCGTACAAGATCGCAGGCATTAAAGAGGGAGAATTCGAGATCGAGACGGAGCCGCTCACTAAAGGCGGTGACTATACCTTGTCGCTCTCAAGCGTCACTGACGGCATGGGTTGCAAAGAGGCTCTTGGCCAGGAGGCAAAGATCAACGTACGGCATCAACGGCCAAAAGCTGGATTCGGTCTGATCGAAGGGTCCAGGGACGTCCATGCTCTCGAAAACAAAAAGGTGTCTCTCCCCATCAAATTGACCGGCGAAGGACCATGGACTGTGGAATATCAAAAGACAGGACAATCTTCACAACGCATGCGACAACAGCTGCGGCAACCAAATGACAAAATTGAGGTGAATGGCGAAGGCACCTTTGAACTTCTTTCGATGCGCGACGCCATATGTCCAGGAGTCATTGACCCCAAAGCAAAATCGATCAAGATCGACTGGATTGGACGGCCAGGACTGAAGGTCTTAGAGACTGTCTTTGAGAAAGTGAGCGGACCAACGTACCACAAGTATGACATTTGTGAGGGCGAAGATGATTCTGTGGATCTCTATCTAAGTGGTAAGTCTCTCCAAATCAGCAAAATTGGAAAAAGGGGTCGTGTCGCTAATCATCAATCTCAGGTTCACCGCCTTTCGAGGTCAAATATGAGGAGCACTACAAACCCGAGAAGGGCGCCAAAGCTCTGAAGAGCAAATCACTCAAAACGGCTGGAAGCGTCAGCTCGATTCGTATGGATACTGCTCAAGCCGGTTTGGTTGAATACAAATTCTCGGAGCTGGCAGATTACAACTACGAGCATTCACGTCAGCATTTCACACCAATAGTTATACAACAACGTGTCAATCCACGACCATCGGCACGGTTCGTGCAGCCAGGAAAGACCTACAGCTATTGCACATCTTTGTCGCCTTCGGTCGAAACGATTCCAATACAATTATCTGGCACCCCACCTTTCAGCATCGATTACGAGGTCAGGCATTCCGGCAAGTCCAGTCCACGTGTACACACCATCTCAGACATCAATTCCCACGTGTACAATATACAAATCCCGGCGTCCGAGCTCACGGCCGGCACATCTGCGGTATTCCTCCGCAAAGTCACCGACGCCCGAACTTGTACACGAACGCTACCATCGACCGAACCCAGAGTACAGATATCTGTCCATGCAGCCCCGTCAATCACCCCGCTACAGCCCAAACACGATTTTTGTGTTGGAGAGCGACTGGGCTACTCACTCAATGGCGTCGCCCCATTCACCATCTACTACACCTTTGGCGGCAAAACCCGCAAAGCAACTTCGTCGTCAACAACATTTCAGCGACTGGCGGAGACAGCGGGGGTTTTCGAAATCACTGCCGTCAGCGATGCAGGATCCGGGTGCAAAGCCGAAGTAAACCTCTCGGCGACTATACATGGCCGTCCATCAGCACGCGTCAGCGAAGGCAGGGAGACGGAACAAGACATTCACGAAGGTGGATCAGCAGACATTGAGTTCAAATTCGGCGGAGTGGGGCCGTGGGAATTCACCTGGGCGCGATTCAAGCTGGAAGGTAAGGGCAAGAAGGGAGCGGTGCTCGAGATGCGGAGCGAGATGAGCGAAAGTGATACTTTCAGACTCCGAGCTGGGGAAGAGGGTATCTACGAGGTCGCGCGTGTCAAGGATCGATACTGTGAGACGCGGCGCGAGGGCGTTGAGATGGGCAAGGAGGAAGTCAGGAAGAGGCTGACGAATTGAGGAAGAGTCTGAAGGGCATCGTCACAAAAGGATTTTACATTTATCAGCACGGCGCAGATAGCGGATGGCAGATTCCATCATAGCAAGCCATGGCTTGCCTCTCAATAACATTTTGTTTTCTTGTCTCTTCCTGCTCTATCAATCCTTTCGTTGTCGTGAGTATTATATTAGCACATCACTTTTGTCTTTCGGGCACAGCAATCAATGCTCGCTGAAACACCTGCCGCAAGTCGTCCACATCCTCGAGCCCCACGCTGAACCGCACCAGACTTGCCTCGCACCCGTACTCCGCGGCCCACTCGAGCTCCGTGTAATGCGCAAGCAGCACGAACGGACTCGACAACGTGAAGTTTGTGCCCAGACTCGGCCCCTTTGCAGTCTCAAGCGCATCGTAGAAGGCCTCTGCATCAGCCAAGTCGTGAAAGGTACAGCTCAGCAGGCCGCCATAGCCCGCGTTCGGGAGGCGGTAAGCGTCGTAGTACTCTCGAGAGGCGTTGCTGCGGGGATAATTGACCTGCTTTACTTTTGTAGGCACATGTGCGGCGAGGATGTCTGCTATTGCGTCGGCGTTGGTATTGATGCGCACTATGCGGCTGACAAAGTCTCTGCTGTTGCGCTCGAGGAAGAGTGCGTCTTCTTCGAACAGTGTGTCCGAGTAGTCCTTTCCATAGACAGACTTTAGTGCAGTGTAGTACCGTGATGAAGGGTTGAGGACAGCGCTGCCGCCCATGACGTTCGAATCGCCAGAGAAGATCTTGGTGAGAGACGAGACGACAATGTCGGCGTCTGGCAGGACGTGGACGTTGAGAAAGTTGCCAATCGTCTCGTCAACGACTATCGCAAAGTCGTACGTATCGGCTAGCCGGCGAATACGTTTAAGATCGGGTGTCTTGAGCAAAGGGTTTCCAGGGAACTCGCAAAAGAGGGCAAGGAATCGCTCTCCAGACTGCAGTCGAGACTCTAAATCGTCCAGCTCCTGCGCTGAACCGTGACCGTAGAATAGTGCTCCCGGGCCAAACTTCTCAAGGACTTTCAAGGTGTCCACGTAAGGGAATCCGTACATAATGCTCTTCTGCGGCCCGCGAGCGAGCATCAGGGTGCGATGGGCGTGAAAGATCGAATTCATACCGCCAGGATATAGAAGGACATCGTCGACCGAAAAGCCATCTTTTGCTCGGACCTTCTCGACCTCTTCCGGCTGTTGTAGGGCATCGTGGAGATCCATGTCCGACGAGAGGGACCCGGCGATGCGGCGACGGATGGCGAGTTTAGCCTGCTCGGCAAGCGTTACGCTGAGGTTACGGCCAAAGCGCTCTTCCACAAACTGTGCGGGGTCTTGTGCGTCGATATTTCCGTTTGTCTGCTTCTCAGAAGCATCTCCATCTTTCGAGTCTTCCTCCACGCTGCCCTTCGAGAGCTGTCTCTGGTACCGGCGAGGACCTTTCTTCATGCGTAGTGGATCCTCGGTCGTACTTTTTTCTACCATGCGCCCTTCGTGTAAGGCATGCTCGCAGAACTCGGCCCGGCGACTGGAAATCCCTTCTCCCGTGTGCTGCCAAAACGCTTTTGCGTGAGGCCAGAGATTCTTGTTGAAGAGAACGGCACAGAGTGTAGGGAGAACATAGGACGCATCGCCTTGTGACTTGTGCGGATCCGGTATGAACTGTATAACACGAATGTTGCTACTCTCTGATCTAGCTGCCGAGACTATGAAGTCCTTGCATCGCTTTGCCGTTGCTTCTGTAGGCATAAGCAGAGCCTTTTGACCCGGATTGCCATGCTTCGCGACAATGGCAGTCGCGAGCCTGTCAATAGACTTATGGACGAAGAACCGCGGGTATCCAGTCTTCATACGCTCGACCACCCATTGTTGACCTTCTTCGTAGCCAACATTGGCTTGCCATGTGGGCAGAGAAACGCTGACGGCATGTGGTGTGTCGGCGGGGATAGACTCGCCGACGGTGTCGTTGAATGGAAGTGCGCCGTGCATCACCTTGAGCACTGCGTATCTGACAAATGATGTATCGTCACGAGCGGCATCGATTTCGTTTGTTTTGTCAATTGAAAGGACAATGACCGAACCAGATTACGACGATGACTGTTCCTCGGAGCGGTTGTCGTGAGGAAAAGTTGCAGCGATATCGGGCGGCAGGAGATGCGGTTTGTGGGCGCGGGGCAGATTTCTCGGTTCCCCCTGCCATACAAATCACGGGCGGTGCTCCCTCACTCCGTCCATGAAGCCACAGTCCTCTATATCCACCGGACCAAGGTCCGCTCGACATATCTTCGGCCGAATGGTGAAGACAATTTGCCGTGAAAGGCTGAGCCTGCGCGGGCCATAGCCGATGCGACTCGGGACCATCGTGCTCACGAAGTACCCGGCCGCTACCCAACCCTTTCATGGTTTGCTATGCCCATGTGCCAATACACAGCGCATTATTGTCCGGGACAGCATTCGACAGCGACAGATAGCGGGTGACAGATCTTTCAGGGCAGTGCGACTTTCGGCGAATCTCGTCACCCGCGTATGCTGGCACTGTCATGAGAATTGCGGCGTGGCCGCGAAAGTTACATGATCGCCGTGACTGAGGGCCAATCGAGCCAAGATGGCCAGCGTACGCATTCCCGTGCACGCGTTGCCAGACAGTGAACTGGTAAAAGTAAACACAGCATATACGAACGATTGGCGAGGTGGCTTTTTGTGTCTCGGCGTCACGAAGGTGGTCTGTCTTCGCAGATGGCGGCTGTGCGCTGGAGCAGCTGTGAGACACGGCTACTTGATCGTGGGATCGGGACAGCCCAATGGGCACAATTCGCGAGACATTGCCGCTGAAATTCGCTGAAAGCGGCGAGGGGCATCTGCTTACAGGATGCGCATGGCTTCGTCTCGCGCCAGGACATTGGTGTAATTGAGATTTGGCAGGAAGGTTGCCATTCGCAGACACTAGCGACAAAAAGATTGACAGGGGCCCTTGATGGAAAAGTCCCAGAACGGCAGCGCCACCAACAGCTGTCAGGCGCAACGGGGAACCCTCCGTCGAACACCGCGCCGCTGCCAAGACTGGTTAGACGACATGCTCCATCTGAAAGCTTCCCGGGCCTCCTGGTCCACGCTTTTCAATAACTTTGCCGCTAGCAAAGCCTCCGCACACTCGGAGTATCAGACTTTGCGTTTGCATCTCGTCTTGCTGCGTCTGCACATGCCGTTGCGTCGGCCATCGTGCTGGCCCCTCGAGCCCCCAACTTTGTACAGCTGTTGGGCGTGCTCTGACATGCTTCCACTGTACATCCCTGAGCTATACTGGGCACCTGGTCTCGACTGTCTAGCGGCGCGAATCGACCAGACCCTTGTTTGTGGCTCATGCTTCTGTACAAGCCGCACACGGCACGCCATCTCAGACTGATCGTGTATGTTGTTCTCTCAAGCACCGTATAACCCTTTTTGAGACCCATGTCAGCATGCTCTACCGCCGGCGACCAAATCTGAAGCTGCCGGCTTATCCGAGTCATATCATCGAGGGTGAGGTATTCACGATTTCTTGGTGAACCCCCGCTGAGACTGGCGTATCCATCTTTGGTCTCGTGGCGTATGTACTGTGATAGCCATCGAAGGAATACGGCGAGCCTCGCGGCCCGACCAGGTAGGAAATTCTCGCGAGGTACACCATGCTGTTTCCCCCTGCTTCCCTCGAAGCTGCATCCTTTACTCATCCAACCCTACGGACCCGCTCCTGGCCCCGTATCTCTGCTTCGTCAGCCACAAAGCCACGGTCTGTTGGCGAAGCGGCTGGTGGCGAGCCCGTCGGTCATCCCCTGTTGGACTTCCCGTTGTATAGCGCCTCGGGGTCTCCGCCGCAGTCACTTGTGCTTGTAGTCCATAGTGGAGAGGCTCTGCCGAGATCTTGGAATCTTGGAAACAGATCGGCATGATGGCTCTAACTATATAAGTACCCTCCAAGTCCATCTCTCTTGCTAAGTCCATCTCTCTTGCTAAGTCCATCTCTCTTGCTAAGTCTTTCACTTACAGCCTCCTTCTGCATCAGCCTCCTCTGCTCCGAATAGGGTGCACAAAGATGCACGCAGCAGCTCTTATCCTCTCTTCTGCCTTGGTGGTCAATACCTTGGCCCTTCCTCAACCTCTTCCTGCGCCACAAGGGATTGACTTTGACCTCGTCGATGCTGCTCCTACTGTGGTTGTGCAGGGCGCGCCGCTAGCGGCGGCCGAGACCGCAGCTGCTCCTAGCTACGATGCTCAGGCTGCTGCCGCCGCAGCGGCTGGCGATCCCATCACTTCTCTGGCTGCGAGAGATGTGGTGAAACGTGCCGCCCCGACCTGTACCAGCCTTCCTACTGGTTACGGCCCTGTCTCCAACCCGGATACCGCTGCAGCATTTCAGTCCAATCCAGTCTATGCTCAGACTGCGCAGAAAGCCATCGTTCCCGATGGCTACTCTCTATCGTTCTCGAGCCTGACCGGTGCGACATCTGCTTCGACCTACCTGGGGTACTATACCCTCCAATCGTATAACCCAGTATTCTGCCAACAGTACTGCGACGAGGTTGTCGGATGCTACGGCTTTAACCTGTATATGGAGCGTGACCCGGTCATCGATCCTGCCGCTTCATGCCCCAACCCAAATTCGACGACCACGATCAAGTGTTCTCTGTGGGGCAGTCAGATTGACAGCACTACCGCCACGAATGCTGGGCAGTGGCGAAATCAGTTCCAGGTTTTGATCGCCGCTTCCAATGGCTACAATTCGCTGGCTCCGCCCCCAGCTCAGGCTAATTTCACTGGCCCGTACAAGTTTGGAGGCGCCATCAATTCTCCTGATAACAGCTTCATTGGTTCGAGGTACTATCCTGGCCCGTACAATCCCTCCTTGTGCACATCTGCTTGCCAGTCAACCACTTGGTATGATGTAGCTCACCCGGCGAGCGATGGCACTTATGCTACCTGCTCCTTTGTCAACAGCTAGTAAGTACAGGACCACAGTTGAAAAGTCATATATGGAAGCTGACAAAACTACAGCGTCCTGAGCCGCAATGGTGTTCCACAGGGAACTTACTGCAGCATGTACACCAAGGTTTGGGGCCGCCCATATGATACCAACATTGGCCAGTATCGTGGAAGCGTCTACTACTCTGTATCACAGAGCTATGGATACGAGTACTCGGTCGGCGCAGACACTGGCAACTAAAGCATGTTAATGATTGCTGTCGCGGGAATCGCTGCTGCGTGGATCTATTTATTGGGGTTCTAGACTGTCCAATATCGCGCCGCACCTCCATAGATTTGAATTTGTTGAAATTCTGCCAATATGTGCAAGTGGGTTGAGCTGTAAAACAGAGTGCATCCGATGCGGGCTGCAGTCTGCTGCGCTATAGTTGTCCAAAATTGCAAGCGGGGCCGGACCCGCCCTGCAGATTTCCCCACATCTTGTCGAGACGAGAAGTTTTTGCCGGCCTTCTTGAAATTTTATATCTTACAACCACCAGTCTGCGAATCTTCCTTTTTGTTGTAGAGGCTGTATTCAAGATGGCACCGGCAATCAAGCGCAGAAAATTGTCGCATGATGATGCTGTCGACCACGATGATTCTGGATCTTTCGCCTCTTTCAGCGAAGACAATGTTCATTCTGGGGACTCATCAGATAAGTTCGCCAGCAACAACGAAATCGATGATGCCAGCGACACGTCGCTGAATGAGGCCGCTGATGAGGTAATGGAGATCATGGATGGACCTGCGGCTCAAGACTCGACAAACGCAAATGCAGCCGTACCAGAAGCTGCGCCGACGAGTAAACCAAAAGTCTCCATGAAACGCAAAGCGGACCTTCATAGGAAGCAGCCGAGGGATCTTACGGCCATGTCTGCTCTAAGTCAGGCCGGTGGCGACCAAAAAGCCAGCATGCTGCATCTCCAAATCGAAGAATTGCTTGGTCAGATCCGTCCCAAAAAGACCAGTGTTGCGGCTACTGCGGCTGTCAACTGCCTACACGAACTTAAGACGGCTATCGAAGCCTTGCAAGCAAAGCCACCGGTTCCTCTGGTGGAGGCTGAGCGCGAGCTAATCAAAAGATCTCGTGTGGCGACGCCTTTCCCCGAACCGCGACCATCATCTGATGTTCAGTACAAACTCGAATTCAAACCGCCTTCGAGCATCAACGTGGTCGGCAGCTACGTCTTCAATACCGCACCGCGCAACAACCATGACCTCTCGATTGATATGATGGTCCAGATGCCTGATGAGCTATTCCAAGATAAGGACTATCTGGACTACCGATATTTCTACCGCAGAGCCTTTTATCTTGCATGTTTAGCTGCTGGCATTCGAAAGACCCTGAAGACAAAGTATGCTCTGGAGTTTCAAAGCCATCGTGGCAATCCACTCTGTCCTGTCCTTGTCGTAAGACCAGCCGAAATGGTATCATCTAGCAAATGGCACATTACCCTTCTTCCGTCAATTAGTGATAAGGTTTTTACGAACGAGCGCCTTTTGCCATCCAAGAACCTAGTCAGACATCAGGAGGACGACAGCAGTTCTACTGCGCTGTACAACTCGACAATTCAAGCTGATCGTCAGATAGCTTCGTACCTGAAACTCATTCACTCAGCTTCGACCTCCTGCGATAAGTTCAAAGACGGCTGCCTTCTTCTCAGGATTTGGTTGGAGCAACGTGGACTTTCCGGATCGTTGCAGGCTGGCGGCTTTGGGGGGTTTGAAGTCGCGGCATTGATGGCGGTTCTTCTTTCCACCGGCTCTCTGTCACCACGTTACAGCTCGTACCAACTTTTCAAAGCAACCCTGCAGTATCTCGTTACCAAGGACTGCTCTAAAAGCCCTGTCGTGATTGGCGAGGCTGGCGTCAAGCTTCCGTCTACAAGGAATGCCCCTAACCTCTTCGACGCTGCGAGATCTCACAACATTCTCTACAAAATGTCCAATTGGTGGTACAAAGCGCTCCGACAGCAAGCTCGTACCACGCTGGTCATGTTAAGTGATGCTCACTTCAATGTATTCGAGCCTGTATATATCATGCGGGAGGACACGCTGCATTTGAAGTACGACCTGTGTCTTGCTTTACCAACTCAGCTGCTCTCTAGTCAGGATGAGAACGATCATAATGCGCTTGAATACTGGCACAAGCTATATTCTGTTTTGACCCGAGGGTTAGGAGATCGTATCTCTCATCTTGATATCCGCACCGACGCTCCGACTGGCTGGGATCTTGGATCTGCCCGGCCATCATGGTGGACAAAGGGGGATTGTGTCATCGCTGTACGACTCAATTCTGCCTGTGCGCAACGTACCGTGGATCATGGCCCTTCCGCTGACGACAAAGCGGCAGCTGCGGACTTTCGAAAATTCTGGGGCGAACGGGCTGAGCTTCGTCGCTTCAAAGATGGAAGCATTCTCGAATCCCTTGTCTGGTCGGGAAAAGCCAGCGAACAGGCACTGATAGTCGAAATTGCCAATTACCTGATCGACAGACATTTTGGAAGCGCGTCAGCAGCTGCACTTCGTGTGCTCGGCGGGGATGTTGCACGCATGATCACCCATAGCCATGGCACAGCTGCATTCCAAGTTGTTATGGATTCATTCAAGACCCTCGAGACGCAGATCCGTGCATTAAACGATTTGCCCTTGACCATTCGACAGGTGTCCACTGCTGATGCTCAAGCACGGTTTGCGTCAATCTCACCTCCCTCTGCTACGTCCCAGCCTATCGATGTTGTTATTCAATTCGAATCATCGGCACGTTGGCCCGATGACCTCGAAGCGGTCCAGCGCACCAAAGTTGCGTTCCTGCTGAAGATGTCCGATCTACTCAAGGAAGCCTATTCCGAGCTCGCTACCCGCGTCGGACTAGAAAACACCTCTACCAAGACCTTGAACCAGTCTTTTCTCGATGTAACCTCTGCGACGACAACTTTCCGCCTTCGAATTCATCACGAGCGAGAGACGTCGCTGATTCAGCGTTTGTTGAAAGATAAAGGTACCGCTCCCGCTGAACGTGATGCGGCGGTGGCAGCGCTGGCTCAATATAAGCGGTTCTTCCAGGTCTGCCCTGCACATACATCTGCCACGGTCAAGCTGAGCACTCGTTTCCCCCCATTCTCGGCCACTGTCAGACTGTTGAAGAAGTGGTTTGCGTCACACCATTTGCTGTCCCATTTTCCGGAAACCATAGCAGAGCTTTTCGTGGCACGCGTCTTCTTGCACACAGCGCCATATGCGGTCCCTGGCAGTGTAAAGACTGGCTTCTTCAGGGCACTCGCTTGGCTCAGCCGCTGGGACTGGAAGACCGAGCCCTTGATTGTCCTCGACTCAGCGGCAGAAAAAGCGGACAATGACGCCTTGTTCTTAGCAGCACGTACCCGCTTTGATGCCTGGCGCAGACTTGATCCTGGGCTCAATCGTGTCGTACTCTTCGTCGCCTCCGCTGCAGACCCAGATGGCACTGCTTGGACAGATTTGACTGCCGGTGGACCAAGCCGCGTCGTCGCAGGACGCATGACTCAGCTCGCAACAGCAGCAAGCGAAGTGATCCGTTCGCATGAGTGGGACCTGGACCCTACATCTCTGTTCGCCTCGTCGTTGGGCGACTACGACTTTGTGCTGAAGCTGAACCCGGACGTTCTCGGTGGCAAGAAGCGCTTGTCGTCCTCAGGAGGGTTCAAGAATCTTGCTCTTGCGGCTGAAGAACAGACGAGAAAGCCAGGCTTTGACCCTGTGGGCATGTTTCTGGACGAGCTGAGGGCCTTATACGGAAGCAGCATTGTTTTTTTCTATGGCGGCCAAGGCAGCAACGTCATTGGTGGGCTTTGGAATCCGGCAACTGAGAAGCGGCCTTGGAAGGTGACGCTTGAGTATTCCACCGTCCCTGTCGCTGTAGGGGAGGACGATGTTGAGGGAGCGATCAACAAGTCAGGAATCTTGGCTGAGGTTGCACGATTGGGTGGGGATATGCTCGCGAAGATTGAGATGAAGTGAGAGATATATGTACAGGGAATATGTAGAGCACAACTAGTTGTTCTCATTTCACAAGCGTTTATGCCTTCTACCGGCCTCGAAGTAGCAGCAACCAGGCAGCAGCACCAACGACTCCGCCACCCAGATGCGCCGCGTGACCAATCGTACTCCCACTATCATTCGCGAATCGGGCATCGAACAGCAGGTACCCGCCCGCCACGACCGCAAGTGGGATGTTAATGGGTATAAACATGACATTGACCGGGAACCCAGGTGCTCTCAGCGCCGCAGCGACCAACAGCGCCGAAACACCGCCGGAAGCACCGAGTCCTGCGCGCCGACTCCCCGACGGGGCATCCGGCGCCAGAGGCCCAATAGTCCGCATAGCCACGCTCCCCGCGACGATACCCGCCAGATGCGTCGCGAGCAGCACGGGCGCCGCGGCCGCAGACGAGGTCAGAGCCAAGATATCGACTAGAGCGCGGAGGGTGAGCATGTTGAACGCCAGGTGGAAGGGCGAGGTGTGGAAGAAGCCGCTTGTTAAGTATGTGGCGGGAGCAGAGGAGGGAGTTAGGAGGAAGTTTTTCTCTAGCCAGGAGAGGAGGGGTCGGGATTGTGTCAGCTGAGAGTACCAGTAGAGACTGAAGGGGAGGAGGTTGGCACCCAGGAGGATGGTGAAGAGGGATTGGGGAGTGAGTCGCGAGGAGGTTGGCGAGGAGTGGATGGGTCGCTTTGGGTGGTTGAAGAGAAGTTTGGTGGGTCGTGGCCGGAGTTTGAGGTTTAGTATTGATAAAGTGGTTGGAGAGCGTCCTCGTAGAGTCAACAGAGGCCGTAGCGGCTGGAGAGTGGATAGTATGGCCATGTTTGATGTATAGTCCAGCTCGGCTGGACAGAGGTCGTGCTAGAGGAGATAGTATGGAACGTTGGCTGTTCTTCCTATTTGACTGCCCGAGAATCTCGAAACCGATCTCAATGATTGGCGCTGTCTCAGGCGATGCCTTCTCCTGTCCTGATCATAGACCAAGGCAAGGAGAAAACACCACTGGCACTCGAACAAACGAGTAGAAAGTCGCTAAAGACACGTGACTGGCCTATACTCGCCCCACCAGTGCGGAGAGGCAAACGCCGATGCCGATGCCAAGAACACGCAATTGTGGAAAGGCACTGAACGTCAAGCTGCGCCAGCTTCACCACAATCACACACTTCACACCTCCAATCCTCTCTTGCCATTGAGCAATCACCCCCGTCTTGTCATTGACACGAACGCACCGACCGACACACTGCTGCTCCTTGCTGCATTGCCGCCTACTGCTTGCCGACGACGACTTGATTGACAATCTCGTTTCTCAGTCGCACCGCTAACTTCACCGAATAGCTACCCGCAGGATATTTGTCGACCACAGCGCAGCCACACGTGCCTGCCTACAGCATCGAAACATTCCAAGAACACCTCCACTGGCTTCTCCTTGTCTTTCAAGAAGCTTCCACCGTCTATCTCCGACGCTAGAAGGAGGCTCTACACTCCCCCCTTGCCTCCTTGAGGCGCTATTTCACCCTTGATTTGACCGCATCACGGTCTCCGGCGACACAGCGCGCTGCATCAAACAACCACCATCACAATGTCAGCAGATTTGGTGAACAAATTACAAGGCGCGTCCCTTGAGGACTCGCCTTCGGGCGAAGATTGGAAGGCTGGCCTTAAAAAGCCCGCCAAAGACGGAAGAATCCAAACTGAAGTGCGTATCGGACTAGCGTCATGATGGTACATCTCTAACAGATCACAGGATGTGACGGCAACAAAGGGCCTCGAATTCGAGGACTTTTACATCAAACGAGAGCTTATGATGGGCATCTTCGAAGCTGGCTTTGAGAAGCCCTCTCCCATCCAGGAAGAAACCATCCCCGTCGCCCTCACTGGTCGCGACGTGTTAGCACGTGCCAAGAACGGTACCGGAAAGACCGCCTCCTTCATAATACCCGTCCTCGAAAAGGTCAATCCCAAAAACAGCCACATTCAAGCCCTCATCCTTGTGCCAACCAGAGAATTGGCTCTACAGACTTCACAAGTGTGCAAAACACTGGGCAAACACTTGGGTGTCAACATCATGGTCACCACGGGAGGTACAGGACTCAAGGATGATATTATCCGCCTCAGTGAACCTGTCCATATCCTGGTAGGCACCCCCGGCAGAATCCTTGATCTTGCGAGCAAGGGCATCGCGGATCTCTCCTCCACACAGACGTTCGTAATGGACGAGGCGGACAAACTCTTGTCCCCGGAATTCACATCCAACATTGACCAATTGCTGGCATTTCACCCCAAAGATCGCCAGGTCATGCTCTTTAGCGCCACTTTCCCTGTCATAGTCAAGGACTTCAAGGATAAGCACATGACAGATCCTCACGAGATCAACTTGATGGATGAGCTCACCCTCCGCGGTATCACGCAGTACTACGCTTTCGTTGAGGAGAAGCAGAAGGTTCACTGTCTCAACACTCTGTTCTCGCGACTTCAGATCAATCAATCCATCATCTTCTGCAATTCGACGACCCGTGTCGAACTCCTAGCGAAAAAGATCACCGAACTCGGCTACTCTTGCTTCTACTCCCACGCCCGCATGCTTCAGCAAGCCCGCAATCGTGTCTTCCACGACTTCAGGGCCGGACACTGCCGCAATCTTGTGTGCTCGGATCTCCTCACCCGTGGTATTGATATTCAGGCTGTCAACGTCGTCATCAACTTCGATTTCCCCAAGAATGCCGAGACCTATCTTCACAGAATCGGTCGATCGGGTCGCTTTGGTCACCTTGGTCTCGCCATCAACTTGATCAACTGGGATGACCGCTTCAATCTGTACAAGATTGAACAGGAGCTTGGGACCGAAATCGCCCCCATTCCCGCTCATATTGACAAGAATCTCTACGTCTATGATTCTCCCGAGAACATTCCTCGTCCGATATCGAGCGCCCCTCAGCAGCCGCGTCAGCCCCATGGCCCAACTGATGGTGCTGGAAGAGGACGCGCTGGGTTTCAGCAGTCTGGTAACTTCCGTGGCAACCCTCGTGGCCGTGGTGGGTTCGGTGGTCAGGGCCGTGGTGCTACTGGACAACCCAACCAGCATCAACAGCATCAACAGCGTGGTCAGAATGGAAATGGATATGGCCCACCTCGCCCACCTCAGCAGCCGAGAGCGCCACCCGCGCCGCAATCATAGCAGCTGAAGGAAAATCTTCGCATCGCTTCGACATCGGCGTTGGGGAGTGCATCACTGCCGTGGGAACGTCCTGGATGATTTGACATGAAACTGATGCTCATCCCTCGGCTGGAATCTTGGGACTTTCTTTGCGACTGCGACGATTTGTCCGGTCTCGACCAGCTGGGATGTGATTTGATATACCCCGGCTGCTCGTCTTTTCTTTAATTGTGTTGACGCCACTGCGGTGTCCATACATCTCCGACCTCCGACCTGTACAGTACTCTCGACCTCGACTAGCTTCCTTTACCACGTCCAGGACTCTGGCCCAGACTTCCGACACCCCATTCGCCCTGTACATATATCCGCTGCACCCCAAAGGAAATGTCGGCAAGCTTTCCTCAAATATCTAAAATGTTGAACGCATCTCTTCTAATTGCGACATCGACCCATCTTTCAACTGCGAGTTGACCAATTTCTTCGGAATCTTGGGCTCGACTTGCTCCCTTCTGTGCCAAGCTAGCACGCAACCTCTCTGACAAGCTCTCATCGACACATCGGCTCGGACACTTGACACCGATAGTACCAGATGACCTTGAAGTCGTGGTCGCTAGATCCTTCTATCATGTCCACACAACAATCTCAATCACAACTATGGACTGACAATACGGAATCTTCGCACGACTGTAACAAGAAAACCCCCAGAAAAGACAGACACATCAAGAACCCTAAATTGCCTTTTACACATTCGGCACCTGCCTACAATCGACATGCCCAAATGGAGAGAATCATATGGCCCCGTTTTTTTGATCGTCTTCCCCACTCCAGGGGACGGATGGTCTTTTTTTTGCTCGGGACCTTTGACGCTTTCCATTTGAGTTGTCGACAGATGGTGCAGTGTGTGCTAGAGAGTAGTTGAGAAAATGAAACAATGCTTGATTTGAACTTTGGCTGTTTGCTCGTGATAATCAGTGATTGCTGTGCTCTTGAATGTGTTACATTTCCCATCTCCGCTGGCCACTACGTATGGTAAGAGTGGGTCGTTGTTGCTCGCTTGAGTCCCGAATCCCGACCACGACAAGGTTTCCACTATGTCGCACATTCCGTCCAGTCCACGAACATGCATCTAATAGTCAAACAAGCCAACAGGAAGAGAATATCAACTCCATTGAAAACAAAGTCTCACAGCTACAAATGACCCCGTTCCCCAAACCTAGTACTCACTTCACCCTCCGACGCCATGCTAGTAGAACTCATCACTTCCCAATCGGTACAGCTCTCATGCTCTGCTTATCCCACCTCTTACCTCTAAGCGCCCAATCCTCTTCTTCACGCAAGTCGAACTTGCACCAGGTGCTGGGCCGCTTGATGAGTATATCGCACTGCAGACGCCACCACGCGGCGCGGAGCACGCTCAAAAGCCTGCTGTGGTGCCTCGTGTTCACCACGAGGCTGTCTTGCGGCTTCGTCGACTGGAATATGTCGCTGCCGGGCGGGGCGTACGGAGGGAAGCAGCCGTCTACTTTGTAGCGGTGGACGCCGGTCGAGTTGGCTTGATCCGGCTGGAGGGATGATGCGTCGATCGGTGCTGAGAGGGTGTAGGTCGAATTTATGGCGTCCGCGGCTAGATGCTTCAGGTGTTCTGTTGATAGGCGCGCGAGCTCCGAGGCCTCGTTGAAGAAGTGGTATTTGTGCTTGTCAAGACTGACAAAAGCGCTTGTATCGGGCTTGTGCCAGTCGGCCTGGATTTCAATTAGACGGTGAGATCGAGCAGAGTACAAGAGATACTTACCATTTCTGTGGCCGACACGTAGCGTAGTAGAATGCATTGGACTTGGTGCGGATAAGCCTTCATCAGGGTCGGATACAGCTTCAGCAAGTTACTAGGACGAGTCAGCGAGGAAGACGGAACGGAGGACGAAATGTCTCTACGGGCTGGATGTGTCACCGATGAGCACAAAACGTCGTTGAGGAAAGCTGTCCAAAAGACGCCTCAATCCCATCTCACGGGGTTCGATGATGCCACCCAAGGTAGACCAGGTCATAGGTCGGAAGTCCCAGGTTCCGAGAGGATAACTACTCGTCTCAGCGTTGTAACGTTTCGACGTCGGTTGTAGACTTACTGATCTTTCGTAGAATTGACATAGAATTCGTCATTCAGCTCGGGGGTGTCTGTGGCGTAATGAAAATGAGCGCGAGGAATTGTCTTTTTCCAACTTGCAAATATGCTGGGCATGGTGCTCCATGGTACAAAGGGCCGCGCAAGTGTGGATAAGATGGCCTGCTTTGGGTTCCACACTTCGGATACTCGCAAAGTATCGTCAATGTCACTGACGAAGGTGAGACCAGTGGGAGGCACTAGTGTTACATTGGTACCGCCGCCTGCAACTTTGCGGGACTTTTCGTGAGCTTCCGTGACTTCCAAGGATAGTGTAGTCAAAGGACCCATAGCGTTGCCGCTTGGAACGCAATCTTTGGGTAGAGCGACGACTTCCGAGAAGGCTCCATCGTGCCCGGTGACATTTGCAAGGTATAGCGTGGTGGAGGTATTGCCGCTGCGAGCGCATAGGACCGAGACAGAAAGTTCCAGACCATGCAATCCACCATGAGCGATTGCTTGCACACGGTCACGAGCAAATTTGTGCTCCGTTTCGTTCAGGGTATAATGTTTAGGAGCCTTCTGGTTTTTCTTTGAATTTGTCGGCTTACTCGGGTACTTCGAATTCTTGGGGACGTGAGCACGGATAAGAAGGCGGTTCAATAGTGTATCCAGCCTCTTGTTTGACAAAGGGTTTAGAACGTGTGCATTGCCATGGACTAGCATACTCCAATGGTCTCCCGTCCAGTTGGCGTAGCTAGGAACGACGGTGATGGCTGCGTTTCTGTCGACTGGGGCTTGCATAGCTGGTTTCCTCATGGTGTAACCGTTCGCAATCCAACGCAAGGGCTTGGAAATCGCCTCAAAAGTGGCCGATGCATAGGGGAAGATCAGAGCTTGGACATAGCGGGCTGGTCGCTCTTCAACATCCCATCTAGGGCGTCCAGCAGATGAGATGGCAGTGAATAGGAGTAATGACGAGAGCAAACGTAAATGCATGTTGATGAATGAATGCTAAAGTCGATTCTGAATCCGAATGGACTTACCGGGCTGGTGATGAGAAAATGGAGATCAAGAATTGCAGATGGTAAGAAGTAGAATGGAAAGAAGCCTGACTTGGAAGGCACGAGTCTACAAGACGATTCAAACCGGACAGGAAAGCACCATCGTGGTTACCCGCAAGATAATGTAGCAATCACAAGGTCAAAATTGACTATGTCTGATTAGAACGTTTTTGATATTCAATCAAGTTCTTGGTCCACAATCTCTGCTGGCGCCGGAGCGGGAGATTTGGTTGATCGAGGTGGGCCACCTTTAGGCGGAGGCGGTAACGAGGATGCCGCCTTTGGCGTCGAGCTCCGGTCTAATTCACGACTCTTCTGCTCCTCCTCTTTGAAATAATCATCCATCGCCGCCCAAGGAGAAATGTTATGATGAGCGCGAGCTTTTTTTGCTGCTTTTGGTGGCCCACTAGAAGCTGTCATAGGAGGAGCTTGAGTGGAATGGGCAGGCGTCAACAAGTCTGGAGATTGGCCGGAACTGAATTGCTGGAAACCCTGCTGGAGCACAGCAGGCGATGCACGGGGCTCTTCGTTGCTGAATCTAGCAGCCTCGAAGAGAGTCTCTCCGGGGGCTTGCAGGGGCTCTGTCAAAGCAGCTGGCAGCCGATGCAGCGCACCAAATCCGAGCACGCACCCAAGAGCACCCTCTCCTCCCCAGCCTCGCGAGGGCGTGATATCCAATGTCCGCGTCACATCATACTCGTTATTGTACACGTACAGCCTCAATGGCCGGTTGATATATGCCTCGATAAGCTCCGGGAGCGCGTTCTCCCCGCGCATTGGACCCTCTGGACTGCCAATGATGTAGTCGCTGTACGGGAGTATGCCCGCCAAATCGGCCGGCGAATTCGGGGTCACGTCCAGGATGTGCCATACGTCTTCGGTGGTGGCCAGAGGAGTCCACTGCAGTGAGAGGCCAAGCGCACCGGTCTCGGGGGGAATGAGGACATATTGCTCGCGGATGGCTTGGCCTTTGGCGCTGAAGACACCCAGCGAGATGGACGAGCCGGCGCAATTCTTGACTTCGGCCGCGAAGAGGGTTGGGTCGCTGTTGTCCTGGAATCGCGCGTCAGCATGGTTTAGCGCGCTCATAAAAGATGTGTGCCCTTACAATTGTGCGTCCATTGATGCCGATTATAAAGTCAAACCAAGGCTCAATCGGGAGCTCGACATTGAGGTTTTTGAGCACCTGGAAGCCATATGCACTTTGACCAGACGGTCGTTGGGGCTGGTCCGAGTCGAGCCGTGAAATGAAGCGATTTAGCGCCCCGAACATGTTTGCCATGCCACGCGAGCTTGTGCGAGGAGTCTGTGATACTGAACAATGGGTTGTTAAGGTGGTCGAAGATCCCCGGACAAGCTGTAAGGAATGTGGACGGCTGATTCGTGAAACGTGGAGCAATCGACAGAACAGCAACAGGGTCATCCCTTTCACATCAAATGCCTCCTTCAATACGTTTCGTCCTTCGATAAATTGTTCAGATTATCCTATCGCCAGATATGGCATATGTCTACATATACTTCTTCATAAGTTCATTCAAAATCGTTACCAGCCCCCTCTCGCCCTCTCGTTCTGCTTTCTCAGCTGAGGCAAGACTCCAGCCAGCGCTCTTCTAGTTGCCCAAGCCTTTGCCACAGCCTGAAAGCCTTCAATCCTCTTCTCGGCGCGCCTCATTCTCTCCTGCTTCATTGTCTTCCAAGCTTTCTGCATCACCAGAACTGCCCGTTCAACTCTTTGCCTTGCGATAACCACCTCCGCGCATTGATGTGCCAATCTCAGAGCCACGATACGTCTTCGCACTTGCAATCTTCCTAGTCGCAATCGCCAAGCTCGCTGCAGGGTTTCCGCAGCTCGGAGCCGCCGCGACAGCGGTATTAGACGAGAGGCGAGGAATGCCAAAAGACATAATGTAGTCGCTTTGGTTGGTATACGTGTGTCGGTCGAGAATAGATTGACAAATGCGCTGCTGCAACCTATTGCCCGCAGCTTCTCCTGCAGTGCTGACTCTCGTGGTTGTAGGCCGGCACCTTTCCTTTCCCACAAATCCGCCTTTTGCCGAGGAATACATGCAGAATAGGCGTCGACGATAGCGGTCAGCGCGGCGGGAGTGGCGAAACTAGTCGTTAAATTGCTTATAGCAACGCCATGACTGGTGCATATTGTGGCAGCCCAGGCTTTGAGAAGTATCGATATCTCATCTGGCAGTGTTCCTCGAACCGCATCGTCGACTTCAGGGTCGGCCATCGTGCCCAGGGCAACAGACTGTCCGTGAGAGAGATGATGCGAATGCCGTTTGATCTCTGCCTGAAGCGACACAATAGGAACCAGCATATGTAGACCCCAACGAGCGATGACTGCCCATAGGCACGACAAGGTCCTCTCGCGATGTCCATCAACAATGTCCGCGGCGCTCGTTGTTGAGATTGCGGATTGGGTCAGGCCTGAGGCAGTCTCCAACGCCGACAGGGATACTTGGACATTGAAAAGCTTCTGCTGTCGCGTTGGACAGGGATAATTCAGATGCTGCGACAACGGCCAGACTTTATGATCCAGCAAAGACTCCAGCGAGCCACCAGTCGGGAGTGTAACCGATATGGTTCCGTCCTCACGTTGCTCGTTTCCATACATGAGCAACTCAACAATTCGTGCAAGCAATACGCCGTCCCTCAAGTCTGTAGCAATGTTCGATATGTGGTAGGAATACTCTTGTAGTTCGGTCTGTGAATGTGACAGGTTGTAGCCCAGGTAACCCAGAGTTCGACTAATGTCTCCCACCGACGGTAGTATGACAGAGCCAACGGCACGAAGCACAGCCTCGGAGCTCTTGTAAGGCGAGCTGGCTTGGAAGAGGCACCCCTGCGATTTCCTTTCGTGGAAGGTGTGGTCGAGAAATTTGATGATCATCAAAGAACGGACCACGGTTTGTTGCCAGGCTAAAAACTGGATGGTTGGTTCTTGTTTGAGTCGTCCGTCCGTACCACCAATGCCAGCCTGATCACACGTGACGAGAATCGAATCGAGAAATCGTCCAAGTAGTTTCCTTGAACCTTTCTGTCCACTTTCTGTACGATTTTGGGTTGGCTTCTTGCACACTCTGGCGCTGATGACTTCCGCTGCAATCCAA
The DNA here is from genome assembly GCA_000836255.1 of Dothideomycetidae sp. 11243. Lineage (NCBI taxonomy): Eukaryota > Fungi > Ascomycota > Dothideomycetes > Dothideomycetidae sp. 11243. The sequence continues at coordinate 355,474 of DF938581.1, read as the reverse complement.
AGCACCTCCATTTGATACGCATCCATCCAGATATCCACAAACTTTCGCCGTAAGCTGACATCGTCCCGTATGCGAGGGACTACAGAGCATCGTGGCAAGCTCAATGCTCCATTCGTAACAGAAGTCCTCAAGCGTCGATGGAGCTCCAGGAAGCGCGATTGTTGATACGATTTCAAGAGTGCCGGTCTGTAGCTGGCGTTCTCGGACGAGCTGGAGGGTAAACTCAAATTAGCCTGATCAAAGATAGCATTGACGATTTGAGTCAACGAAGCTTCTTGATGAGTTAGCCAGCCACTCTCGAATAGCTCTGGGTATATCAAGTCCTCCCCTAATACTTCAAACTCCGGCGCTCTGCTTCTTTCGAACGATGCTCGTAGACCTGAAGTTGCCTTCGAATCTCGTAATCCAACACTTTCACTCTGAGCTTTCGAAGGAGGCGATTTTGACTTAGTGAGAGTCTTAGGAAGTGGATGCTGGGATTTTAAAAAGTACTCGCTGGCCGACGAAGTTTGCCCCTTCTTGATAGAGCTCTGTGTAAACGGGGTCGAATTTTCTTTGCCAGTCGGACAACCAGCAACGTCAACAAGTAGTGTGTTCGTCGACGGTCGTAAGACGTTTGAGAGTGGCGTTCTCTTGGGAGCTTGAAGTAAGGAGGTCTTTCTGGCTTGTGAATTATCCATAGCTGTGATGACCACTAGTGGTGGTGCCCTAGCCATCGCGATCGTGTCATCAGCGAGAGTCTGAGTTTGTGCACCCGGATGGATAGTCATGACCGTGGTATCGTCCGAGGGTACCCAGATTGTTCTGCGCCTCAAATCCTTCCCGACTGGGCCACCTTGATTCGAACTTGCTGGCCTGTTACTGTTGCTGCTGTTAATGAGCACACTGTCCTCAAATACCGGCATCAGCGCGGGCTTCCTGGCTGGACGAGAGAACATGGTGCTTTTTCGTTTGTTCGCCAGAGCTGGAGTCTGGGAAGTAATTTGTGCAAAAGAATCATCAAGAAGAAATGATGAATCCCGTCTCCTCCGAGGCTTCTCTAGCATTGATAGGCGACGAGAAGGCATCGCGGCCCCCAAATCCGTGGATGGGCGGGTTGATGCCATTCCGTGTCTCTCGTTGATGCAGATCCACCTTCGATTTGGTATGACATGAGTCCAATGTTTTCGAATCTGTACAGCGTGGACAGAGCGGGTTCAAGTCCTCGCGAGAAATTCAAAAAAAATAATCTGGATGCAGCGCTACGAGAATGATCACTCCTCTATCGACTACTTCGCATATTGAACTCGACTGCTAGATCGAGAGTGTGCTTCGAAGCGCGCGCGTGATGTTGACGCGAGCGTTGGCAGAGCAACGGTCGTGAAGATATAGACCATCCAGTCCAAAATCATCCCCATTAACCACTAGGTTTTGCATTTGCAGTCCGAACACTCTTTGACCATGACTGTCTTGTGGTCTCGTTCGGGAAAAAAAGGGTGCTACCGGTCGCTCAGTCATCGACTCATGCGCACCAGTAACGCAGAGTGCAGCTAGATCCCAATGTGTAGGGGCATTTGAATTGTCAGGGAATTCGCAGGCGACGATTTGTCTAGTCAAGCTGCTAAATCAAAGACGCAACATGCTTGTGTGTTCTATACGAGGAGACAGCGTGTGCTGCCATGTTTTATGTACGCCTCGTCCTGCCGATGGGCATTTGATCCCCGCAGAGCTCAAGGAGCGTCAATCCTCTGACTGAGAGAGCTCCTGACGCCAAGACCGCGCGCTGTCGGCCGCGGCTGAGCATCACGGCCTGTCCCTGATGTCCTGGTCCTCGTATAGGTTCGCGATTCTTTCTTTCAATTGCATTGCCCTTCTGCTGGGTACACTCGCTCTCTTTTGTCTTCTTCTATCATCTGGCCGTTGCAATGGCTCCCAAGCATCGCGATGGCGACGTGATCGCGTCGGTATGCACCATTGTCAAAGAAAATCCTCCAGAAGCGCGTCGTAATAATTTATGTCTAGATCCCAGGCCAATGGATTTCGTATGCCCATACAGCGGTAGCCTACGCTGCTTTCCTTGGAGCACTGTTCGTGGGGATGTATGCCGTCCCATGACGCTCGCCAAGTTGGATCTTGCTCACATTTTGACAGATCTCTCCATTACCATAAGATCGTTCAGAACGAGCACTTTGTATTTCTCTCCGGACCAACGTCGAAGACGGTGATGCTGATCTTCCATAGGGCTACCCTGTAGAGTGGTTTCCTTCTGTATCCGCCACGATTGGTGACCGCTATCCGGAGCGATCCGTGTTCCAAGTCTTCATTGCTATCACCTCAGGTACAATTCAAGAGTTTGGAATTATCGGGATACCCGTCTAACAGCATGTCGCACAGGGCCCCGGTTCGTCCTTGTCGGGCTTTGGTATTTCATGACCGCCAAATCGAACAGCTCTTTGCCGAAGCTCATCGCCGGCGTCGGTCTCTTCCGTACATTCACGTGTGGCGGCTGGACCTATGTCACCTCCACAGACGACCACGACTGGCACGATATATTTATGATCTCGTACCTGGTCGCTACGTTACCGTGGACACTAGGCTGTCTGGCTCTCAGTCCGCCCAATCCGAGAGCTATCTACTGGAGGAAGGTCTTTGCTGGGAGTTTCTTTGCAACCCTGGTCCCTCTTGTCTATTTCTTCATTCAGCACAAGGTCCACAGAGTTCCTGGAGGTGAGATGGGATCAGACGTGCACAACTGCAGGAAAGGCACTGATACAGGACAGCCTATACTACCTACGCCTTTTTCGAGTGGAGCTTGGTATTGCTCGACGTTGCATTCGATGCTGTGACTGCGATCGATTTTAGTGGGTTGGAACTTGTGATCAAAGACGTCAAAGGAACGAGCAGAGGGTACGTTCATTGGCTTCCGAAATGATTTTGGTACGAGACTGCGCTTCGCGAGTCATCTCCGGAGGAATCGTTTCTAACCTGTCAACAGTAATGCTGGCGTGCTCGCCGATAGACTTGAGGAGACTGAGTAAGCATAATATGTCAGCGACGTCTAGCTTATGCTTACAGCAACCAGAAAGGATAAACCTATCGGCAATGTGCTCGGAGCAAGCTTCTCCTGGGATGGGCTGCTCGACGCAGCCGCGGATGTATATGCAGGAGTAGGCCATGGAAAATTCCTTTCAAGGTGACAATACTGACAATCACAGTACGTCTTCTGGTCCATTCTGACTTCACTTGGTCTGCTGGTGTGGTGTGAGTAGCGCACATATGTTCCTGCAATCATTTTGGGCTCACGCACACAGATTTTCCGCTCTGGCACATGGGCATTTCCGGCTATGAAGCCTTGGTCATGACGTCCATCTCGCCATTCCTCCTTGGCATTGGGCCTGTAAAGCGACTTGTTATCTCCCAAATTCGCTACATGCACTTCTTATCTCTCATGGGTCTGCTCGCCTACCTCGTCGTCCAACCTGAGAACCGACTCTTCGCCGTCGGATTTGGTGTCTGGATGTCCTGCCTTTCCTGGTCTGCCACCTTCGTCAGTGAGCGGAACAATCCGGGAAAACTTGAGCTTCGGATCCTTGCATTTGCCATTGGTCTCATCATGTCATCGCTGTCCAAGTTTGCGTTCCGCACCAACAATCCCATCTGGCCTGTCGTTCCCGCCAACATTGGAGGATGGCAGAAAACAGGGATTCTGCTTGCTGTGCTCTCCTTTGTAAGGATCTCCCGTCAGCCACTAGGTACTACCAGTGCACCAGAAGCGACACGGAAAGTTGGCGGATCTTCGTTCTTATCAGGCCTTGGTCTTGCTGGTCTCTTCTTCGCAATGCACTCGCTGCTTTCCGATTCGAGCACTATGATCATGTGGGGCTGGGAGGGATACCCAGTCCGCGGTCCTCTTCCAGTTCCCCACGGCGCTGTCACCATCTTCTTCATGGGCTTTGGGCTGTTGTTGGGGATTTACTATCCCACTCTCATTCGTAGTTGGACCGCATTTGGCATCGGATCACTCGGTGCTGCCGTCTTGACCGGATTCTCCCATTGGTCCGGCTATTATGGTGCTCTTGTCTGCACTACGTATGTCATGGCAATTGCCCCAACGCTGCTTTCTTCGGCCGCCAAAAAGCGACCAGGTCTCACTTTCTTCACCGGGTTCTTTGTCTATAACCTGATGGTGCTGGCTCACGTATGGGTGGTTGCGTACGCTTTTGTGCCTGGTGGTTTCTTGCTACGCGAGCGGACCGGACACGTCATGTCTGCCATGATGATTCTCATAGGCTGTGGCGTATTCTCTGCGCAAGCAATGCAAGCGAGCCAACGAACAAAGACCCCCGCCAGCATCAGTCCATTCTTCAGAAAGCAGCGCTCTTACTACATCTGGATCCTGCTTGGACTTCAGCTGCTGTCGGGGTCAATTGCCTATCTGCGATTTCCGTCCTATGACTATACGCCGTACCATGCCCCAGAGAAGTCGATTACCGCGGGCATTTGGACCATTCATTTCGCTTTGGACAACGGGATGTGGAGCTCGGAAAAGAGAATGACCGATCTCATTCGAGAAATGGAGCTCGATGTAGTCGGTCTTCTCGAAAGTGATTTGCAGCGCATCATCATGGGCAATCGAGACGCTACACAGTACATGGCTGAGGAGCTCGGGATGTGGGTCGATACCGGCCCAGGACCCAACAAACACACCTGGGGGTGCGCTCTGTTGTCCAAGTTCCCAATTGTCAATAGCACTCACCACCTGCTACCATCGCCAGTAGGTGAGCTTGCTCCCGCCATTCACGCGACAATTGACGCCTATGGCGAACTTGTCGACGTCTTCGTCTTCCACTCTGGCCAAGAAGAAGATCCCGAAGACCGGAGACTCCAATCAGAATACTTGGCGGAACTCATGGGATCGACAAACCGTCCAAGCATCTTATTGAGCTATCTTGTCACCAAGACGGGAGAAGGCAATTACAACACTTACGTGAGTGAGAAGAGTGGCATGCGCGATATCGACCCGAGCGATAATTGGGATCGGTGGTGTGAATACATCTTGTATAAGGGGCTCAAGCGGAGTGGCTATGCACGAGTCAGCCGAGGCACCATCACGGACACAGAGCTGCAGGTAAGCTACCTACTTCTGTGCTGGAATGACTTGTTGTTGACACTCCTCAGGTTGGAAAGTTTATTGTTGGCCAACCCGAAGGCACCAATGACCACATTCCAGAAGATCAGGTCGCGCCAGGCCTGCGGTTCCCGGCACTCTTCCGTGGTGAAGGAGTTCGTGGTCATCGATACCACGTCTTTGATGAGCCCAGATACTATGCATAGACCATATTGTACAATAGGAAGCGGGCTCCAAAAACGTCCTGCAATGCAGACGTATTCCAAAATCCATTTTGTTTGTCAGGCCTGCACGATTGTGTGAAATTGTTAATGTTGATTGATCGGGACTACAGACATTCAACAATGCAGGTAAACTTTGTTGTTTTGCCATTGTCGCATTGTGGACAAAGAATTTCTATATCATGTTTGTCAGAAAGATTCACTTCGCTTGGCTTCACATTGATTCAGGAACGAAGTAGATATATCCATCGCTGTGTTTGCACTCTTTCTCAAGTCACTTACTTCGGCACATCTCAATACATTTACCTATCAGCTGTATCGGTTCTACATTCATTCCGCTCCAGACCAATTTCGGTACCGTGCACCGTGTTGAACGGCCACCACATCGCTGCACAACGCACAAGATGGCTCATTCGAACATGAAAAAGGACAAGGATACACCTGCGCGGCGCACTAAGCCACTCATCCACTTACGCCGGGTTCCTTCGCCGTCAGCATCCTATGAGGCAGCACCGTACTTACCTGTTTCCATCACCCAAACCATGGAAGACTGGCCCAAGCGAGCAAAAGTCAAAGCCGGCCGCGGCGTCCGACCCAACAAAGAAGTCTACATTATCTTCGCACACGCCCAGATCGAAGGATGGGTGCGCCTCGATGCCGTGCCGGCCCAGTACCGCCGCACCGCCGCGGCGAGCGCACAGCGACAAGACAAGCTCCGCGCTATACGCCACGAAGCGGCAAACCACTCGCGGGGCTCTGCGGAGGGCGACGTGCTTCCCGGCGCGGCGAGGGAGTGCTCGTCCAAAGGGTGCGAAGAAGCGCTGCGCCCCGGTGCCGCCCATGTCGGCCGCATCGCGCCCTGCGAGCAGTTGGGCTGTGGACGTCGAGTCTGTGCGGGCTGCCACGATGCTGTGTGGGACGAGTCGTACGACGAGTCTGATCGCTCAATTCTCCGCGCTGCAATTCGCGCTCGGTTACCGCTGGCCGCACTGGAGATTTGCAGGGAGTGTGCCGGAGCCGAGGCCTGGAGAAGAGGTGTCGGTGCACTCCCGGTCGGGTTCAAGGACTGCGTCTGCTTCCATTTCGCCCATGGTTGGGGGTGCGGAGAGTGTCGCGTGCGGCAGGTCCGCTCTGGCAGGATGTGGAGGGACTACGCTGGAGCGGTGAGGAAGTGGTTGCTGGGGAAGGAGGGAGGATGTCGCTGCGGCAGACGACTGAATCAGAGTGGGACGTGGTGCTGTGAGGAATGTGGAGGTGTAGTGGTCAAGCAAGTGAAGCTGGAGGAAGAGCAAGAAAGTGATTGGGACATACCTGTTGCTGTCGACGAGTTAGTCGGTGCCCTGGAGGCATAGCGACGAGGCTCTTTGATCTGTGCTCTAATCTGCATGAGATACACTACATCCATTCACCGTCGGTGCTTCTTTAGAGTCATCGTGCTGTGACAAAGACTTACCCAGAGAGAGAAACCCTTGTTCATATTCTCGCACCAAAACTACAATTAAGAGGATGATCAAAGATTTTGAGTAATCTCTGAGCGAACGTAACAAATTGATCAAGTCGTGCAAAGTATGTCATTAGAATAATACATGAGGTTGAAGAATTGTGTTGGCGGACCAATCACGGGCCCGGCGTCGCGCAGTCTGCGGCGTCCTTGTATGACTCTCGACTTTCACCTCTCAGCGTCAGCAATCAGCTTTGGCCATTTAACATATCTGGGTGGGGGTAATTATAAGATGCACATCCGGTCACAAATATTGCCCCGACTGGCTCGTCACAAATCTTTACCGCAATGTCAGCGCCGCCACCTTGTCATCAAGCTCGACGATGGCCAAGTTCTACAGATCCAGCATCTGGTGAGGGGCGCGGCCGAAGCACGAAATGAGAAGAAGGAATTCCAGGTCAATGGCTTTGTGCAGTCTATTCGCAAGCAAAAGCGCGTGGTCTTTGTCGCCGTCAAAGATGGTTCGTCCTTTGAGACGCTGCAGGCCGTTCTGCGGCCTGAGGATGGAAAGGAGTAAGCCTCTTTTTTGTCGTGAATTACGATATACTAAATCGATTCTTCAGCTTATCTGTCGGGCAAGCAGTGTCCATGAAAGGTACGCTGGAGCGGTGTCGCGAGGGTGCTCAGCAGACTCACGAGCTTCATGTCACGGAGGCCTTTCCTGTGGGCGATAATGAAGCTGAGGTATGCCTAATTTCCCACTCTTGTGAGCTTAGGAGACTAACATAAACTAGTCGAATCCATTACAGAACAAATATCAATCGCCGCAATTTTTGAGAACAATCCCGCATCTGCGCCCTCGTTTACCTTCTCAAACGGTTCTGCTTAACCTTCGGTCTAAGGTCATCAAGCATGTTACTAATTACTTCTCTCAACACGACTGGACCCAGACACATCCGCCACTCATCACATCATCGGATTGTGAAGGTGCAGGCGAAGTCTTCACAGTAGCTTCCAACGCGCCGTCTGATTCTAAAGCTGCAAACCGGGTCGAACACCACTTTCGTACGCCCAAGTACTTGACCGTCTCGGCACAGCTGCATCTGGAGGCTCTGGCACAGGCAGTGGACCGTGTATGGTGCCTCTCGCCCACGTTTCGAGCGGAGAAAAGCGACACGGCGCGACACCTCAGCGAATTCTACATGCTTGAGGCTGAGATGTCGTTTGTACAAAACATCAATCAGCTCATGATTGTTTTGGAACAAATGATCAAATACATAACACAAAACATCACGACAGACCCAAAACTGAGATTGGATCTCCTTGCGCGGCTAGGGTCGTCACAACCGCCTGAAGGCGATAAGACTGAAGGTCCGAGTATGGACGAGGCTGCACTGAAGGAACGATGGAGCAAGATGAATGCTCGCAAGCCATGGACGAGAGTGACATACGACTCGGCCTTTGAAACGCTGGTAGCAGCCGCGGAGTCAGGAGAACAAAGGTTCGCGACCAACCCGAATTATCGTGCCGGCTTTCAAGCAGAACACGAGAGGTTCCTCGCTGAGAAGCTGGGCAACGGAGCGCCAATCTTCATATACAACTATCCACGCGAGCAGAAGCCCTTCTATATGCTGCCAGATCCTGCAAGCGATGGCAAGTATGCAGCGTGTTTCGATCTTATTGCTCCAGACGTGTGCGAGCTTGCAGGAGGATCTCTCCGCGAACACAAGCTCGGTCCTCTCACACAAGCAATGAGAGACAAGGGAGTTTTGTCTAAAGAAGAGGGCTTGTCGACTGATGCTGCGAAAGCCGGACAGGAAGTGGACACGATGGATTGGTATCTGGATCTCCGAAGATACGGCAGTGTACCGCATGGTGGTTTTGGGCTGGGCTTCGATAGGCTGCTATGCTATCTGGCCGGGGTGTCGAATGTCCGGGATGTGGTCACTTTCCCGCGCTACCACGGCCGATGCGATGCGTGACGCATGTATGCTAAAGACTCGGCGCCATCACAACATGTAACATTATACTCAGCATACTAGGACAGACCCATGGAGCGTCGTGGTATATAATTTATTCCCAAAAGTTCGCATCCGCGATGGCAATTATTCTCGTTTGGATTCGTAAAAGGCTACTCCGATATCGCTCGGGTGCAGCGGCCGAACATTTCGGCCGAGGATCCTCGGGAGGTATCATTTTATTGCTGCCTGACGGATCTAGTCAAGGCCAGCCAAAACTGAAAGAGCAAAGTCCGATCTGCAGAGGTGCGGATGCGGTGGAGAGACCATAGCGGCGGCATGGTGGCCTGAGGTCGAAGGTGGATGCGACGACGACGACGAGGGGCAGATGAGATTAGATATTCGGAAAGCAGCATGAGACAAACGAGGGGACGCCGATGACGATGACATTGGGGAAATGTTGTCGACGGCACTACAGCAATGAAATGGCAATTAGAATCGAGAATATGATGCTGGCCGGAAATGCTGTTCTGGAACAAGGTACTGCAAATCAGCAAAGCATAAGAAGTTATTACACATTGCGAGTGTGGGTCACCGCCGACGCTGCCAGCGTTCTTGGTCGTTAGTAAACTTTTTTTTGGGCGGGTGATGATCGCGGCCGGGTGGTTCTGTTCACTTCAAACACCTCCAAACGACCTACAGCCCTCGCCGCTTTTCTCCCATCCTGCTACCTTCTCCAGCCCAATCAGCACGCCTCTCTGTGCCTGGCTGATCGTTTCTCGATTCTTTTGTTGCTGTGGCAGCTTTCATTCTTAATTCCACTGCATCTTCCTCTCCTGCGCTGATCCACCGTCTTCTCAGCCGCCCGTCCGTCCATCCTCGAGCTTGGCCCAGCCATCGCAACCCTGGATCAAAAGCTCGCCACAGTCGGCCACATGGCCGCGCATGACAAGCTTTTGGTCGAGGAGGACGAGTACGAGTAAGTCGCTAATCGTCGCGTTGTACATTGGCTTAGAGGCTGACCCCGTCAGATATGAAGGACTGCCGCCGAATTTCTCCCTCGCCGCCAACATGGCCGCCGGCGCCTTTGCTGGCATAGCAGTGCGTATATTGCGCACCGAATGACAATACACCAGCTCACCCCAGGCTCAGGAACACTCTGTCATGTATCCGATCGACTTGCTAAAGGTCAGAAACGAACGACGGCACTCTGTCGCTGATGACCTCGGCTAACACTACTTCAAACAGACCCGTATGCAAGTCGTCAATCCCACACCGGCCGCAATATACACAGGCATCGGAAATGCCATCGCTACGATATCAAGAGCAGAGGGATACCTGTCGTTGTGGCGGGGCGTGTCGAGCGTGGTACTCGGCGCAGGTAAGCCACCAATCTGCACGAAGACCACGTCAAAATTGGCAGGATGCTCATATTTTCAGGACCTGCTCACGCTGTCTATTTCGCAACCTACGAAGTCGTCAAGCAGGCTATGGGTGGCAATGCCGCTGGCCATCATCCGCTCGCAGCTGGTATGCAGCAAAATTCCATGTCTTGGCGGGGCGCGACACTGTACTGACGGCCTACACAGCAACTAGCGGAGCTTGCGCGACAATCGCCAGCGATGCCTTTATGAATCCGTTTGACGGTGAGATCGAGCTCCCGAACACATCAGCTTTCCTGTCTGACACCGTCTAGTCATCAAACAAAGAATGCAAGTGCACGGCTCCACATACACTTCGATAGGCCACTGCGCCCGCTCCGTCTTCCGCAACGAGGGCCTGCGCGCTTTCTACGTCTCATACCCGACCACCCTCGCCATGACTGTACCATTCACCGCGCTGCAATTTACCGCTTATGAATCGATAACAAAATTCATGCACCGCCGACCTGGCTACGATCCGTTGACACACTGCACAGCTGGTGGCCTGGCCGGTGGTCTCGCCGCCGCAGCGACAACTCCTTTAGACGTAATAAAGACGCTGTTGCAGACGAGTGGTAACTCGACAGACCGGGAAATACGCGGTGCACGGGGTTTCATGGACGCCGCCAGGATTATCGCTCGCAGAGAGGGCACCAAGGGCTTTTTCAAGGGCATGAACGCTCGTGTCGTCACTGCGGCACCCAGTACGGCTATCTGCTGGTCGGCATACGAGGTAGCCAAGGCATACTTTGTCGCCCGAGAGGAGGCGAAATGAGGTTGATTTCTAGGTCGGTTCACGAGGAGGATGTTCTCACGGCTTTATACCCGGGATGTGGAGGTCGAAGAAGGCTGCATGCTGGGCCGGACGGTGGCTTCGCGAGACTTTCTGTACCTGGATGTCACCTCCCTGGACGATACTTTCCCCCTGGGCATGCTGCTACCACCTCTAAAACGTATCACATCTCTACGTCATGAGATCAATAAATCATACTTGGTCTGTCTTGCTGAGCGTTTGATTTTCATGGGAGCGACTTTGTAATTCTTCTCTACCGACGGTACTCAAATATACAGGTGGGCAATGGCGTACAATTTCCAGAGCAAAAAAGGAAGCATAGACCATTTTCACCCGATGTTGTACGTTCTTTCTCTATGGATGGGCAATATTCCAAGTCGACCTACCTTGGTCGAACGTACGAAAGAAGAGTTGCGGCGGTTGAGCGCAATATCACGACACATGAAGTCGCTTGTGTATATAGACTGCAATGTCAAGAGTATAGAGAGCAAATGCCCTGGTCTTGGCTCGCAACGTGTGATGCTAGGATATTTCGTGCAGGAAGACGAGTGCATGTTACGCAAGAAAAGCATGTGTATGTAAAGAGGATTGCTCATCATGACTGGCAATGTATTGGTGGTATCCGTCTGCCCTCTTCCTATCAGAGGGATGCAACATCTTCTCTCCAAACCCTGTAACAAAAGTCCTCTCATTTCTTCTTCCCACCCCGGGCTTTCTTACCCGCGGCGAGCGCACGCTGCCGCTCCTCACGCGCCATCTGCTCAGACTTGGCCTTCTCATGCTCCTCCTTCTCCTGCCTCTCGGCCTCCTTTCGCGCAGCATCCTCCTCCCTCTTCTGCCTGACGAGCTTCAACCTCTCCAGATCCGCCCGCGCCTCATCCGTCTTCCCCGCCGCCTGCAGTTTCTGATACCGCTCCTTCGCCTGCTGGGCGTTCAACGCCTCCCTCTCGCGCCGGGACAGGTTCCCCGCGTCTCTCTTCTTCGGCTGCTCCTCGGCGTCCTCGTCGGCATCAGCCTTCGGCGTCGGCGCCACGGCCTGCGCCCGCGCCTTCGCCGTATGATTCGGGTTCGCGGGCATGGCCTCGTCCTCGCTGCTCTCCTCGTCCGACGTCGGCAGATCGCCCGGCTGCGCGGGTCCCGTCTTGCGCTTTATAGCCGCCGCTTTGCGCGCCTTGGCCGCTGCCCGGCGCTCTTCGCGGGTCGCGGGCTCGTTCCCTAGAGAGGCGGTGTTGCCCAGTCGCGGGTTCGAGGGCCCGCCCGCTGCATCGTCGTCGGATGAGGAGTCTTCTTCGGAACTCGAATCGCCGGATGACGATTGGGATGCCCAGATTGACTTTTCGACGCCCTCGGCGTCGACGGGGCGGAGGTTCCGTGAGAAGTGCTTTCCACCTGGGAGGGAGTGTTAGGAGAATGTGAGAGACGAGAGAGAAGAGGGGCACGCACCGCCGCGCTTGGGCTTGGAGAATTTACCCCCTCGACCGCGGGCTGAGGAGGACATTTTTCGCTGTTGTGAGAGTAGGTCTGTAAAGCGGGACTGAAGATAAGTGCAGCGCTATGCCTGATATCCGCTCAATTCGGGTATATCAGAGGGGGAGTGTAGCAGAAGAAGTGCGGCGTAACGTAGAAGATTGGAGCGGGAATATGAATCACAGGAAAGCGATATGCCATTCACCGTCACCCGCACCGCACAACGCACAGCCAAAGCTTAGACGAATCCCCAAAGACCAATGAGACGCCAGACTTTTATTCATCGGCCCGGCCCGGCTCAGACGACCGCCGCGTGCCTGCAGAAATCTATATGTTGAACTCCCGCCTTCTCTCTTTCCCTCTTCTTCTTTTCTTTCTTATGAAAACGATACCCTCCCTATTCACTCTGCCTTTTTCTCAAATAATATTCGTCGGAGGGGAAATGGGAGGGCAGATTAACACATTCACAAGATCCGTCTGCTTACCCCTTGGTTTCCTTCTGTTCTGTGGAGATCCGGGAAATATTACACTGGCGGGACATATCCTATTGAGATCATTTTCCATTTTCGTGCGTGCTAGATTAAGAGCGATTGTCTCGATGGGACATCGCTGTGATTTTGAGCATGCTGGGTGCCTAGAGGGCATGTTCATGTGAAACTATGGTACAAGTAGAGGTCAGAGGCACCAGGGCGTCGCCTAAGCAGTCACTCGTGGCCCTTGGCCGGCCGTTCTTTCAGAGAAGGCATCCTCATTCCTCTTCACCCTTTTCATCGTCCGTATCGGAATCTGCTTTCGCCCCCAATTGTCCCATAATCTCTCCATTCTGCGCATCCGCCTCCACTTTCGACGCTCGTGACTTTTTGTCAAGGTGTTTCGCTGGCACAAAAGATGCTGCCACGGGGCTCAATCGTAGACCAAGTCCATTCGCCGGGACATGCTCAACTGCTGGGACATGCTCAGCGATGAGGTCGTGTTGAGCCTTGAAAAAGTCTGTTCCGTCGACATGCGGGAGCGGCTGTGCAGGTGAGGAATATGGCATTCCCTCTTGATTGGCGGATGGCTGGTCCAGATCTTCGTCTCCCCCAGCAGGTACAACGCTGGTTGAAGGTGAAAGCATAGGCTCTTGATCTGCGTCGTCATCATCAAAGACCTCAACTTTTTGTGTACCACTGATAGTGGGCTCGAGTCCAGATAGATGGAAGGGTGCGGCCGGAGATCTATCAAAGGCTGGACTTTCTGTCAAGGGCGGAGCTCTCGTCGGTTCAAGTATAGTGCTCTCGCCAGTCTTGTCTTTACCCACGTCGACTCTCACAGTCGGTATAGGGTCGTCCATCACATCATGTACCGCTGTACCCGCTAGTCGATCGATAGTAGTCGAACTCAGCTTGGTCGGTGATCCAAAATAACCAATCAAAGTTCCCTTGTCGCGTTCCTCGCCATTTCTGGCTCCTGGTGTGGCGTCAGCAGCGTTCACCCATCTGGTCACCACTGGATCGATGCCATGCGCCTCATCTGGCAGGCGGCAACCAGCGAACCTTGTTCCGCGCGTGCAAGCCGAGTCCCAGCAGATGTGCCCATAGAGGCAACTAACATATCTGCATCCAGACCCCTCCGGACAGGGTTCCTGGTGGGACTGATGGTACATGACCGTCTTGAACCTGTCAGGAATATGACTATGATGGTATTTGCAATGCTCCCTATCTAGACACGCTCCTAACGTATGAAATGCCCAGCATGGCGGCGACATTATACGCAGATCTTCCAGTGTAGCTGCATCACTAAGCTTGAATGGCCCAGGATACAAGTCGAGACGCTGGTTGGCAGCGTTGAGGGGAATCTTAGTCTGAGGCTCTTGGGTTCGCGGAGGAAGGCGGCTTGAAACAGAAGGTAGTTTGATAAACGGGACTGGTTCGTGCAACGGGACTCCAAAACCCGACAGTAAGGGTTGTATGCTTACAGCACTCCCCGGGTACATGTTCTCAGTGGGAGGAATGTTCTCCTTATTGCCGTCGCCGCCTTCGCCTGACGCATTTAAGGTATAGAATGAAGACACGCGGGAGTCCCAGATTGGCTCCTTTGGGAGCGGTTCTGCAGGACGTCGCCAGTCATTTGATAGCATTGCGCGAGACGTGGAGTCTGTTACATATCGTGGGACGAGAACCTTACGCTCAACAGGTAGAGCTGATGTTGCATGCCGATAGGCGCAAACATCGCCAAATCTACATTTGTTGCCTGTATGGTGGCGACAGATGCAGTCATCTCCTTGTGTATTCTCGTCAATCTGCTGGGCTTGCATTCCCGTGCTAGCCCACGGATCCGCTTTGAGGTTCTCGGTAGGCAGCGGCGGGGCGAAACTCTTAACCGGGGGACTGTGATGCTGAGTTGCTGAAGACTCGGTGGGAACATCGCCGCTGGTCGAGACCTCCGGCTTGGGTCGCAATTCGTCTTCCAGAGGAAGATCTTGCTCTGAGAAGCTCTGTTGGTTCAATGAATCAGAAGCTTTTTGTTTGCGTGCTGATCGGTTAGATCGGACATTGAGTTTGCCAACGTGAAAGCAACCCGTCAATTCCTCACAACGAAGCCCGAGGTCGAAGAACTGAGGAAGCGAGTCCGAATTCCGGATCAGGGTGATGCGGTCCAGCTGTCGCTCATAGGGCGCGAGCAATTCCAGGTGGCTTTCGGTGCTACAAGCGGCGAAGAAGATGTGCTTGCAAGACGGATTGTCGATGAATAGCTCGAAGTTCTCTGGTGCACAAACAATCAGCTTCATGTATGACACAAGCATGTGCAAACGAGGACAAACGCACCTCGTATCTTGTTCGACGTGAGATCACCTGGGAAGCGACCGACATCCACCGTGTCGAATAAAGGGTTGTGCCTCGTGAATGCGTTGGCGAAGGGTGCCAGCGCCCGACCATGGCTGTTCAAGACTCCAAGACGATGGAACTCGATCGATGCGACCGAAAGATTGAAGAAGTAGCGAACAACAATCTTGGTCTCTGAGGGCAAGCCTAGACGCTGCGACAGATTCGCGAGGGCGGCCGAGCAGAGGTCGGCAGCCACCTGTCCGCCATCGCCGGATGGGGACTGACCAACGAGTGACGGGTCAAAAGGGTGTGCTTCGCCGTCAATCAGGACAAGCGCGAACGGGTGATCAATCTGCGGGCGTGGGGACGCGATAGTCAGTGACGGGCTATTGCATTCATGAAGGCGAACTGGACTTACACTCTGGCGCACCTGTCGCTTGTACCGATCACGCGCCTCTTTGGTCTCCTCATAGTCGAGTAGTAAAGACTTGTATTCGCCAACTAGCTTCTCATAAGATGTCACTACCGCCTGCACGGTGTCGGCGTGTGAGCTGGCGATATGACGGAAAGAGACGAGTTCCTCTAAGAGACTGTTAGCTTCGTTCTCGCTAAGCATCGCGTGTAGCAGCAGCAGCAGCAGTCACTACGGCGAGTCAACAGGGGAAGGTGTGCAATTTCCTCGAATTCTTCATAGAAAAGGCCCGATGTATTATTTATACCTGTATACGTCCTGTCACACCGACGCGTGCGGCAGCGCGCCGTGCACCACTCGCACCACCGCTGTCGTCCGCGTGTCTTCTGGTTTATAGCATCTCCAGCTGCAGGCACATGCAAACCCCACATGTCCGAGCCTGATTCGTGCAGCTCCTGACACCCAATCAGATCCGCGGCTTTGTTTGCTTCGTACTCGTGAGCCGCAAATGTACCCGGAGACGGGATATTCAAACACTCCGACCGCGTCGCTCTAGGCAAGCAATCCGCTTTAAACGCCGTGTTATGGTAGCCCGTGCCGACATCATCCTGTAGTCGTCCCGTCCAGTGACCTCATGCCAGCCTCCGCTTGTCCGACCTATGCCCCAGTCTCGGCGCTTGGTTCTAACTGCCAGTCGCCCTTGTGTAACCCATCCAGTGCCTTGCGTCCTTCTTCCGACAATTCTGGACAGCCTGATGGCGTCATGGCCTCGGTGAAGAATCTGGGCTGCCACTCGACGTTACGGGCCTTGCGATCTGCTGCTTTTTGTCGTTGACGCTCTTCTAAGTCCTGCTTCGCCGACGTAGCCTTGCCCCATTCCTTGTCCAAAATGGCCTGCGTGACGCTGGACCAGAACTTGCGCGATTCGTTCGATAATTGATCTTCTTCTGGAGGAACCGACTTCTGCAACGGATAGAGAGGATTAACGTCGACCAGGAGAATTTTGTCTGCGTCCTGCGCAATGTCAGCTTCCGTCTCATCGGAGTTGAAGCTGTGCTATTGTCACTTACACTTGCTTTGTCGAAAGGACCACTGCCCTTGGAGAAGTACACCTTGTCATGCCATGCGCCGTCTATCCTGCCGATGATATCCTTGTCGGGCACATCTCTTATCTTCGTGATGGTGTCGTTCTCCACGTCACACTTGTATATGACGCCTAGAACTTTGTTTTGGGATTTGCCCAACCATCCCTCTTCGACGTAGTGTAATATGACTTTCATCCCAGACCTCTTGCAAGTCACAAAACACGTATCCGCCACGCTGACATACAGAGAACCTATTTCATCAGTCTCCAAACTTGTGGTGAAGGCAATAGTGCTTACCACGCAAGAGACCGCTGAGAAACGCAGCTGGATGTGTGAGCTGATATTCCTCGTCATCCCATCTGTGAAGTTTGATAAAAATTCCTTTGTTGTGGTTCCCGGGCACGACCTTGATGCTGGTACCCGTGAACTTAGCACTCAGCTGATCATAGCCGTAGGCAGAGATTCCCTTCTCTGGACAGTCAACAAAGAAGGCCGACACCGGAGGGTGGTGCGAGGTCTGCTCGGTAATGTATGAGACTCGCACTGGTTTACCCGCGGTCGAGCCAACTCCTGCAACCAAGTCCGGCTTGGTTTCTTTGCCCATCAAGGCATGATTGGTGTCTTCCACGTCCCACTGACACTGTACATGATGTCAGCCTAGAGTAGCAGACCCGTGCAGCAGACTTGCCCTGAAGAACTCGCCGAGGGCAGAGTTGTACGGCTTGCAGGGCTTGCCCTTGACATATTTCTACCACGGGTGAGCGTGCTGTCTTCCAGGACCACATCGTCAGGGAGAACGCACGATATCCTTTGTGAACCAGAAGCGCAAGCACTGAAGCATCCGGCCTAGCGGCTCTTCTGAATCGCCAATGCTGTGCGTCCTATCAGTATTCCTTGCTGTGTTTCACGTCTCTTGCAAATCCGTGGATCTCATACCTCACGAAAGCATCCGGTCGATCTAAATAATGCCAGTATTCTGCGCAGCGATGCTGTCAATCACCATGGATCAGGGCTGCCAATGCTATGATTGCACTTACCTAGATTTGGTATCGGTTCGAGTAATTGAGCGGGAAGGGAGAATCGGACAGCAGCAATATCAGAAACTCCGATGAATCTTGAACACGGTCAGCACACAGCCTAGGCGCTCGACCGTTGCAGGCAGGACACACTTCTTCAGGATTCCAAGAAAAGTCCTTAGCTTGCCGGCATCATCTGTGGTGGAGCGCTCGCCCATGCTGCCTCCTGATACGGGTGTCCCGGCTCTTGAGCTCTCAAGCGAGTTGGCCTCGGATGGCAAGGCGGATGCGACAGGAGTGGACGCAAGCGAAGGTTCTTTGGAGGCGGATGCCATTGACGGAGGCGGGCCGCAGAGAAGGTGTTATGTATGGCAGTAGTAGGAGCGGCCTCCAAGGGGGATGATTGCCGTGGATGGAAGCAAAAAAGCGGCCGAGTGCGCAAGATGATGCCTAGTGTCTCGGTGATTGCTTCTGCGAGTGTCTGGGCGGACGAATGCCCGGTTGGCCGTGTCAAGCTGGTGGGGGGGCTGCAAATGACGAAGGCCCGGAGGTGGCTTTGAGTGGTGGTGCTTGGCCGGGGTAGGAAGCGCGGAGTATGTATGATGAAATAATAGATGTGGATGCGGCCGCCGGTCGGGCTAAACGGGTTTAAAGGTCGGGCAACTGTTGTTGGTTGGTTGACGACACAATCATCAGAAGCACTCAACTCGCTCTCCGAGAGAGATGCACAAAGGTGACAGGGGGAGGATGGGCGGCGAGGCTCGCATACATACGCCCTGGCTTGAGGTCGGATGGCTGATACGGCGTTGATAGCCGCGGCCAGCATCAGCAACGAGCAATGGAATGCAGGGCAGGGCACACAGCACGGCAGGGCAGACAGCACAGGCAGTCACCAGGCACACAAGAGGACGGCGAGACAGCGGGCGGGCGGGCAACATGCACCTGCCCACCTGCCCATCTGCCCACCTTCCATCACCCGCTGCACCGCAGCTCGTCCAACCGGCGGTAGGGCTGTGGGCCGGATCTCGAGATATCGCCCACCGTGCCGGAATGATTGGCCCAACTGGGTCCATCGCTGCTGGATCGCCCACCCCTGACTCCCCCAACCCGCCTGGCGTCTTTCATGTTACTGTGCGAAGCATGCTCCGGTGCGGTTCTTTAGAGGTTTGTTTGTCCCGACAGAGCCGCATTTGAGCATGACCGGCCGACAAGTTTATGAACAACAATTTATGCATTCTTTTCAAAGACGTTTCAATGGCCATGCCTGTCCACCGTGGCTTGCCTTCCGCAGATATGCTCGTAGGTGGCTTCTTTCCCAATTTATTGAGGTAGGGCCGCAGTGGCCATGCATTGCATCGACCTATCTGTCTCCATCACCGATGTATGCATGTGTTGTCGGCCCAGCTATCCCATTCCAGGGAAGATGATTGTCAGCTCTACGAATCATCATGCTGTACCTGGCGCTGCGCGTTCGGTGCGAGTGCGGCTACCTCAGATCGTGAAGCATGTGAGAGCGCCGCCACAGAATATTCTCTTCCGCTCGTGGCAAGGCTCTTCGTTCGTATACGAAACAGACACGGCTATGTTAGACGATCAGCGACGAGGTCTGGACAGCTCGTGACTGGTTGCTCATCGCTATGCGGAACGCAATCTCCACATCGGTCTAGCCTCTACTTCTTCGCCAGCCTTACATGGAAAATTTGTACCACTCAACAGCGACGACATGACAGTCCAGCGCCTACCGGTAGGATTGAAGCGCTGACAACAGCGAAGCTGCTTGACACGACAGCGAAATCACACTGCTCTCAGGTTCTGCTATCGTGCTTTAGTAGGCGAAGAGTCTCACTTGCAGAGACATTTTTCAGGCCGTCTTGACAAGCATTAAGGCATCCGTAGCCAACACTGCACAGCCCCCCACTCCCAAAAAAACCCTAGCATGGATCGGGCACTGCCGCCACCGCCAAGCAGTGAGGCAGAGGCTCTGTTGACCCAAAAATATATACTCGTGCCTGGCCGACCGCATCCTTTTTCATTCACCCATTCATATATCGTGCGCATCATTTGCGCGTCCTCTCGCTTTCTGTACCGCGTCTCTTTCTTTTCTTCTCCATAATGTCACAACCTTCTACGACTGCTGCAGGGTCGGCCTCAGCTGAGCCAACGCACGCTACGTCAGTGTCGCGTGCTGCAGAGCCGCCCGTTACAACACCTGCAGCATTACCCGCCGAGGCAGCACCAGCTGCAGAACCGATCGCCAATGCCACAAATGACCCCCAAGTTGCCTGGCATCAGGATTTCAGGACTGGCGACCGACATTGGATTGCGAAAATCATACTCCGCGCGATCCTCGTCCTTGTCGGTATCATTGGAATAGGATGCGCTGCAGCTGTTGTCGCGAAGTTTGGCGGAGAGGAAGATTCGCCCTTCTATGGATGGGATGTTGAAAGTTTCATCACTTGGACACTCATTACTTTCGCTGTCTCTGTCGTATGGTGCGCCATCTGCATTCTTATTTTCGTTCTACGGAAACCGCATACGCCTGTTCATCCCGGCGCTCAAGTCGGCTGCGATCTCGTCCTATGGCTCGCGTTCATAGCTACGGCACTATTCGCCGTTGTGGCAGTCATCAATGTAAGCCAATTCGGCGAAGGCGGTATCATCCAGGACTATTCCAGTAATGGGTTCTACTATCTCGACGGTGCGAACAATACCTGGATATGGAATTCGACGGCCGACAGCTCCGGAGGGGTGTCACTCTCTGACCCACCGTCATCAGACACGCGCGATTGTGACAATGGCAACAACTACTACAACGAGTATCAATATTTTACAAGCTGCGCTGAGGAGGATGCTTACGTTAATAATCTATGGAAGGAGAAGCCTCAACGTTATAATCTGGAGCTCACCGTCACGGTATGCCAATTCATTTCGCTGATTGGCCATTTTGCTCTCTTCGTATGGGCATGTGTGGATACCGCTCGCAGGAACAATACACGCAGAGGCGCCACAGATAATGAACATGCCCAAAGAATGGCTGCGGACATTGTCTCGAAATTGTTCGAGTCCGGCGTTATCGTTGCAGCTCCAGGAAGAGCGCATGTTGCTCCTGATGGTACCACACAATACGCTCATCAGCAATATGCTCCGGGACCGCATCAGCAGTACGCCTCGGGACCTCATCAGCAATACGCCCCGGGACCTCATCAGTCAGTCGTAGCTTCTGGCAGCAACGAAAAGAGTGCCGTACGATATGCGTGAGGAAGGCACGTCTTAGATTATAAAACGCGATTTTTGGCCGGCTAGGATACAGTCGCAACTACAATAATGCTAATACGGAAACGGATAGAGGGAGATTGTAATTCAAATGAGTATAATATAATTAGAACTTCCAAACTCTTGACCATGCACGTGACGAGGACGCTGCCCCTCCTTCACCCACTTCAACTTCCCCAGATGATGCACTACCATGTCCATCTGCCAACCACACATCAACCTTGCCCTCTTGCAGATGAGGTCGTCAGTTCGCCTCGAACATATACCCCACCAGAAGTTCTCGTCCATATTTCCCAGCTATTCTGACCGTCTCGCTCATCAAGTCCATTCTGTCATCACCTCCGTCCTCGGTGGGGTTTGCGGCTAGTCTTATTCTGCTTCCCTTTCGCGTCTTGCACCTTTTCGTCTGTTTGACTTAAATAATACCGGCTGCCGCTCGTGTCACATCCCGTCTCCCGGCCCTTGCAGATGGCTACACTAGCTCACTGCGCCTACTGCTTCGAGTGCATATCAGCGTCGTTTGAGCATCGGCAGCCACCGAGCTTGCTGCAGGCGGAAGAGCTTTGGGCTGAATACAATGGCGATACGGAAGACGACGATGCCGACTCTCATCTCGACGATGAAGATATGACCGATGTGGATGTCCCGAGTGCTCAGTCTCCCAAACCCGCAGCAATATCGCGTCTTCTCAACTCCTCTTCGTCGAGCAAGTCCTCGTCGGCCGGCTCTTCAGCCTCGTCCCTGACCGCTCTGCGCAGTGGCAGCAGCAAGTCTTCTACTCCAGCCACTGCATCATCTAAATCCTCATCGCTATCGTCTTTCTTCTCCCGTTCTTCGCACGAAGAGTCCCATCCCCTATTCATCACATGGAACACACTCTCCAAGTCTGGTCACAAGTCGCTCCGTGGCTGCATCGGTACATTCGAGCCACAACCTCTGTCTACTGCTCTGAATGACTACGCCTTGACTTCTGCCTTCGAGGACCATCGCTTTAACCCGATCCCGGCCTCCTTGTTACCCAGCCTGCAGGTATGCGTCACTTTACTTACAAATTTCTCTAGTCCAGACAAGGACGTCTTGAATTGGACGGTCGGCGAGCATGGGATCCGACTGAGCTTCAGCGACAGAGGTAGACGTTACGGCGCCACGTATCTGCCTGACGTGGCCAAAGAGCAGGGCTGGGGAAAGGAGGAGACGATTGTGAGCCTCATGCGGAAAGCAGGGTGGGTAGGCAGAAGGGATGATTGGAGGAAGGTGAATGGCTTGGAGATAGTCAGATACGAGGGCAAGAAGGTCTCGATGGACTACAGCGAATGGAAGGAGTGGAGTGACTGGGCCGTGAAGAAGGGTTTGGGTAGGAAGAGCGTCCGATAGAGAGTGGTCGGTCGCTGTCACTATGCGGCCGGCAACCTGCATGTTGAATCGAGCGCGGCGTTTGGGGGACACATAGATGTCAGCCTATCTAGACTACTGGTAGCGTACAGACAATTCATTTTGATACACAGTGAGGATATACTTTGTCAGACTGAGGATGATTTGTTCATATCTTGGAAGATTTGCGCGGTGTCTTGAGTGTGCCGGAGACTTTATGGCGGATGTGAAAGCATTCGGACTTGGCAGCCTAGTGACCTCACATGGCGAGTGAAAACACCAATGACACCGTGACACCAGCCAGGATCTTGTACACTTGGGTACAAGCACTGTCAGTGCATGACAAATGCCTTCTAGCTAGTCCCAAGCCGAAAGCTGTGTACCACGACAAGAATTCCCCAAGACATCGGTGACACTGACATGTCGACGCCGATTTGCCACCGCCACGGAGCAGCACCATAACATAACCACGCTTCACCCAGAACCCCGACTTACATTACCAATCTCCCATCGTATGTCTCCCAGACTCTGGATCCAGGTACGATGCCACTCAACACCCTCCGGCTAAACCAGCGCAAGCTGCACCCAAACGAGCGGATCACCTTCATCAAGCCACTCCCGGGTCCGACCAGCGCGACGGCAGAGCAATTCCTCAGCCGCATAGCAGCGATATGCTACCCGATAATGAAAGCGCACCACCTCTCCGTGACGACGCTGGAAGAATTCCCGCCCAACAAGGAATTCATGGGCCGCAACTTCAACAACGGCGAAGTGATCCAACTCGTCCTCCGGCGGATGCCTGCCTCCCGACGCAGCGCGGTCAGCGTAGCCGGGAACAAAGGCAGACTGGTCCCGGACCAGGGGACGGAGTTTGTGAGTGAGGCCGAGGACGGGGGATGGCTTGGCTTTCGCGCGGTGCAGATGGTCATGATGCACGAGCTGGCGCATAACGCGCAGATGAACCACTCGCGCGCGTTCTGGGCGGTAAGAAACGACTATGCCGCGCATTTGAAGGTGCTCTGGGACCGCGGGTATACGGGCGAGGGCATGTGGGGACGGGGCCAGGCGCTGGACTCGGGAAGGTCTGATAGTGGCGGTGCGAGCGGAGCGGATGACTTTGTGGATCTCTGCGGTGGGGCGTATCGTGGTCGTGGTCGCGGACGGAAGAGGAAGGCGAGGGTGAGTTATGCGGAGAGGAAGAAGAGGCGGCTGGAGAAGACTGAGGCTGCGTTTGGAACGGGGAGGGATGTAGGTGCGTCTGTCGCTGCGAAGGTCAGGCTGGAGGGGAAGCATGTCGCTGCGAAACCGAAGGTCGCGAATAGCAAGCGTGGACGGGAACTCAGAGCTGCAGCGGCGATGG
Source organism: Dothideomycetidae sp. 11243 (assembly GCA_000836255.1). Taxonomy (NCBI): domain Eukaryota; kingdom Fungi; phylum Ascomycota; class Dothideomycetes; species Dothideomycetidae sp. 11243. The sequence goes on along the minus strand of DF938581.1, from coordinate 331,742 downwards.
CGCGGTTCGCGGACGCGAAAAAGAGTGAGCCGGAGCCGGAGAGTGAGGATGAAGGGAGCGAGACGGACGACGAGGATGAGGACGAGGCGGGAGAGCAATTACTCGATCAGCACGGCAAGCCCGTCATGGACGCACATGGAGATACACTCTATCGTGTCAAGGAGGAGCCAGATACTGGTTGCGAGCGGCGGAACGAATTTGCTGAGCTGCTGGGGACGCAGCAGGAGGATAAGAAGACGGCATCCAACTCGCACCAGCAACAGCAAGTGGACGAGGGATCAGAAACAGAATCCGAGCCGGAAGCGGATGTCAAGCCAGAAGCTGGAATTGGGACGACGACTGTACAAGAAGACGACGAGGTGGCCTGTCCGGTATGCACGCTGCTCAACTCGAGATCGAGTACAGCGTGCGAGGCATGTGGCCATGTCTTCGCTTCGGACAAGAGGGGAGGAAGCAGCGGGAGCAAAGAGAACGGCGTGTGGCACTGCACTGCACCGAGCTGTCGAGACCTCGTATATGGGAACAGCAGCGACAGTGCTCGGTGTGGACTCTGTGGAGCGGAAAGGGCGACGTAATAATCAGAAGTGAGGGTAATGATACATTGCTGGTAGGACCAGAGGCATGCTACCAAAGAGGAGAAGAGAGGACGAAATAGAACGATACCACGAACAGCGCGAGCTTCATGTATAGATATCCACTTCGATAACCAGTCCCAACAAGAAAGAGTGAGCATTCCAGAGCAGCAGCCCTGGCTTCTGTCCACGCAGATGGCCCAGAAAGCCTGCCGTTCCTTGAATGCACCAGCGTCAGAGCCATCCGCCCAACGCAGCGGCGGCAGAACCAACATCCCCATTCCAGCGCAACCAAGGAGAAGAAGCAGAACCCTAGTCTCTGCCCCTATGCTGCCTATGAGGCGACGCCGCCGTTTCAAGCGCATCCAACTCCGCCGGCCCGCCAGCAAGACTGCCTATATCCTGTTCGACGCGCTCGTCGTCCTCGCCCCAAGCGCTGATACTCCGCTGACGCTGACGATCTAGCTCTGCCCGCATCAGCTCTAATTCGCCATTGCTGGCGTCTAGACGTTCGCGTGCGCCGCGCCGGTCGAGCAGGCGTGCTTCCCGCTCCGCCTTGAGGCGCCGCTCGAGTTCGCGGATACGGTGGAGCCAGCGCTGGTCGTTGGTGGTTTGTCCTCCTGATGCCGTGGATGCGTTATCCGGCGCTATCGCGGAGAAGTCTGCCGATGGACGCGGTTGCTGCTGCTGCTGCTGTTGTTGTTGTGATTGCTGGTTGGAAGGCAAAGGTGGTGCCGCTACGATGTCCGCTGAGCGTCGATTAGCAGCCAGGCTCAGGGTCCGCACCGAGCCCTCAGAGTGATGGCGGAGGAACTTGTTCGCCAGGTTTGCTGGTGACAATCGCGACCCAGTGCCCCCTTGATCGGCCGTGCTGTCACGAGAGCCGGAGCGAGAAGTACCATCACCTAGTACGAGTCCCAGCATAGAGCTTCGGCGGGTGTGGTTCGGCGCATCGCTGCCCAAGCGTTCAGCTGCTTCGGACGATGGGAATGAGCGGTGGACCTTCAGCTCGTTTTTCAAGGCCTTGATCTCTACGCGCAGCTTGTTTATCTCCTCCTGATGAGCCTTGGTCAGCTTGCCTCCGCCGCCTCCCACAGATGCCATCGACATGACGCTAGGGCTGCGACCAGATGAGGTGCTAACCTTGGCGTTGGCAATGGCGGTTCGCAACTGAGTGTTGACCTGGGTGACCTCGGAGACCGACCTCTCCAGCTGCTCTAGCTGTCGGACGCGTGACTCCAAAGCTGTGTTGAGCGCAGCCACGTCTTTGGTCATCTGTCTCTCCGCCGTTCGTATTCTCGTTCGTAAACCCGAAAATAGTGACTCAATGTACTTGGTCGCGTTGAGTATGTTACGCTGGAACAAAGTCCAGAACTTGCCGATATTGTCGATGTTAGTCACCGAACCATTCAGGCTGCCATGCTGCTGTGACCAATCGGCGCCACACAAAGTGCTCAGCCGGTTCCACAACGACAACAGCAATGCGTTGCGTTCTGCCAGCTGCTCCTTGTAGGTGTTCTCAGCTAGTGCAGCGCGGCGCTTGGCCTGAGATAGAGCCGACTCTAGCTCGATCGTGCGGGACTCGTGGTTCGCAATGGCCCGTAGATGCGTGCTGTTACCGCGCTGTGACATTTCAAAGTTATGCAGATCATGCTTACGTGCCTGCCGTTCCTTATCCAGCAGGTCTGACAGCCGCCGCGCTTCGAGGCCCGAAGACTCGAGCAATACATCGCGCGACTTGATCAGGCGTTCCTTGTCTGCGATATCGTTTTGGGCCGCTTCCAGGTCCTGCCCGGTGCGCTCCAGGTCATGCTGTAGCTTCTCCACGTCCTGTAGCAATGTCGACCGAGAGCCCGCCATGTCACCCAAAGCCCTGCGGAGATTGGTCTGCAGTTCTTCCAGCCGCGTCCTGTGGGTCTCTGCCTCGCTTTCCTTGCCGGAGAGATTCCGTTTCAGTCTACGCAGGTCGTCCCGCGACCTTGCGTTATCGCTATTCAGATCGGCAATGACCTTCTGCACTTCCTGATTCGATCGATCATCGATCAGTTCGCGTTGACGGCGTTCCTCGATCAGGCTGCCCTCCAGTTCTTGCATTTTCTCTTTCTCGTCCTGGACCGCTTGTTGTGCTGCATGCAAGGCATTTGACAAGTCTCCGATCTTGACCTTGTCCGCCTCTTGCTCCTCTCTTAGGAACGAGATCTCGTTCTGCAGTGATTCATATTGCACTTCAAGTCGCTGGTTCTTCTGCTCTGAATCTCGCAACTTGCGCTCGAAACTTTCGAGCTCCTGAGTGGCTTCATCGATTTCTTGCTCAAGCACCTCTATGCGGTTGACGCTAGCTGCTCTGTCGCCCTCAAAGTCCACCAGCTTAGTAGCCAACGCCCTCAGTTCTGTTTGTAATTGCGAAAAGTCCTCGTTCCGTCGCTTGAGTTCGCCGGCGACTTTGCTCCTGTTGTTCTCGTACTCGGCCATGTTCTCCTCGAGCCCTTCGATGTTGAGCACGGCCTCTTCCTCGAGACGTCGGTAATCCTCATTGAGCTTGTCCAATTCACCTTCTCGCATCTCGAGCACAGTGAGGGCCTCGTCACGCTCTTTTTGAAGAGCTCGGAGATCTCCGACAGCAGCTGAGAGATCCATCCCTGCATTCTTGAGGTCCTCTTCCAGCTGGGTGATGTAGTACATCCTCGCTTCAGCCTCCTTCTCTAGATCCTGAAACTCTAGCCGTAATTGAGCGTTTTCATCTCGCAGCAAGCCTTCTCTACGTTCATACTCGTCGCGCTCCGACTCGTCCATCCGACCATCGCCTGTGAGGCCGGACGTCCGAGATGGGGCTCTTAGCGCCCGGCTGGCAGAGCGTTCGAAGATGCTATCGCCGGTAAGAGACCTGCTATCACCAGCCTTTCGGTTTGAGATTTTTAGATCTTCAATCTCCTGTTGTAATCGCTCTCGTTCCTTGTTGCGAGACGTCAGCATGCTCGATTGTGCGCCGAGATCTCTCCGCAGTTCTGTATTCTCATGTCTCAATCGCTCAACCAGTGTGGTACTGCTGCGTGATCCATTATCGTTCCTGTCCTCAGTCAATCCCGATGCGGCGGACCGGCTCCTTTCGGATCGTTCACGATCTTCTTCGCTCTGCTTCTTTGTCCGCTCGGCTCGAAGCTTTGCAAGCTCTTCACGCATGTTCCGAGCCTCGTCCTCGGCCATTTCTCTGCGGCCTTGTTCTTCCGTCAAGAGATCTCGCCACATGTCGATCTCATCCTCGCCCACCACATTGCCTTTCCGCTCTTGCATAGAAGACATGTACTCGCCCATTTTCCGCTTTTCCATCTCTTTGGCGAGATTCTCCGCCGACAGCTTCGTTATTCGTACTTGGGCATGGTCGAGCTGTTCACGAAGCTCGCTAATCTCAATCTCCATCTCTTCGTGGCTGTTCAAGCGAGCATCGTTGTGCGCCTCTCTGGCATCTGCCAGCTGCTCTTCTGTATCCGAGAGTTGCCTCTCCAACTCGCGGATGCGTCGGCGAAGTGATTGATTATCCCGCCGCTCTTTGGCGAGATCTGTTTGGAATGACACATTTGCATTAATCATGTCTTTAATACCTTCATCCGAACGGTTCTGGAGTGCTTGGTCGAGAAAGTGGATTTTGAGCTTGAGATCAAAATTCTCCTTGGTGAGTTTGTCGATCTTCGAGTTCTGTTCCTTGAGAGTCAGAGTAGATTGTGGTCGAGACTGCGTAGATGCCGAGATAGACCGCTTGTCAGGCGAATTTGATCGGAAACGCTGTCGGAAATCCTGAGCAATAGTGTCCGGGACCTGGATATTCTGGATGTGTTGAGCAATAACGGTATCTGTAACACCGCCTGGCGGTTGGAATGTAGATGCACGTGGGGTGATAGGAGATATCGATGTCCCGTCCTCGTCTATCCTCGTGGTCGTATTAAGTCCGCTGAGAGTAGAAATAGCACTCAAGCCACGGTTGAAAGCAGGCATACCCCTGTCACCATCGCGCGACATTTCAGATGCTACACTGCCAAAGCTTGGTAGTCGCGATAAGTCTCTGGTGAATCTACTGCTCAAAGGACTGTCGTTAGGTGCGGCACCCCCTGTCTGCAAGGCATAATCGGCACCAATAGTGGCTTCACTACCAGCAGAAATGTCGGAATAGCCTCCTAGCGATGACGTATGACTGAATTGTCGCGTATGACCTTGCTGAGGCCGTGTGAGCTCCGCCATACTAGAGCGTGGAGTTGGCGCTACTGTTTGTATTTCTGGAATAATAGAATCGTTGGCGCCAGGTGTATTGCGGGCTCCGGAAGTCGAAGACTGCGAGCGCTGGAGGATCGACCTCCTCCCGGGACTCGACGAGTGACTACTAGATCTGGAAGGGATGGAATTTGCGATTGCGCGGGCGGACAATTCTCTGCGTAAATTCGAAGGGCCGTGAGAACGCGCATTGTTACGAAGCGCCGCGGCAGCACTTGGGGATTCCAGATGGCCGCTATCTACCGTCCTCGCAGAGTGCTCTTCGCCATCATCAGAGTAGCCTTCGCCAGTGTATCCGTCATGCTGCTCTTCCAGTGCGTGACTTCCTCGCGTCTGCTCTTCCCGCGATCCACTAACTGTACGTTGCGCACCATCTTGGTGATTGCGGGGATCGCCCAAGGGCGATTCGTCGTCCGTTGATGGTCCAAGGTTCAGATACGTATCGTCCGCACCTCTTGATGACACAGAAGTCTTTGCCGGAGCCGAATCGGGCAAGAAGCTGGATTCCATATCATTCAACTGCCTGCGCAGAGCTTTCTCATCCGGCGAATAGGTCGCCTCGCTGCCGAGATTGGTCGTGTCTGGGGCTTCAGACAGGTGAAGAGAACTAGAAGAATGCGGCTCATGCTCGTGATCGGGCTCGTCTTGATGTGCATCATGGCCATTCTCGTCGCGATTGTAGTCGAAGGAAGTCATGGCCGCATCGGACTGCTGGTGATCCATTCCTGCTCGGCGCCGGGACAGCGCATCCGGACAAGCGGAAGCTCATGCAAGCAAGGAGGTCGCCTTCTCAGGATGCGCATGCCTTTGGGTGAATGTGATCGTCTGCGAGTCGTCCATAGAGTGAAAGCTATTTTGTTACATGATTGTGAGGCGGCGCAAGTCTGGCACGGGCGGACGCGTTGTGGCTAGGGTTGCCAGAAGAGCGCGAAGCGGGGCCGGTAAACATTGCCCATCTGCATCAACTTTGCGGGGAAAGCTCCGAACCTGTGTAGCCTGACTGAGTTTATTCTTCTAGCGATACATTTATAAAGACAACAAATCACATAGGAGACGCTTAGTGGCAATTTAATGCTATTGTGGTATCATAGTGCTACGTAGGACTCGTAGAAGAGTTTGAAAAGAAGCAACTTCGCAAACGCACTCCAGGCTGGACGACCATTCATCAACCTTTATCAAAACCTGCATCATGGGTGTACCTGAGGCGGCTTTACTTCCGAAGCGGGACACGAAGCCGTTGTCGAATGAGTGGCGTCGACGCAATGGTGGTTATGAGAGTGCGGCGGACTTGAATGGTGCCCCTAGTGCTTGTCCATGCCGACAGCACCCTTGACCTGATCCAAGGTGGACTCGCCGTGGGAGTCCTTCTCGCGGCCGACATTGTCGCTGAGGGACTGGCCGGTAGACTTGCTAGAATCGCCCTGGACGTCACGGGCAGCCTGGGATAATGTTAGCAATAGCTCAATGGAGGCGCTGAGGGATGATTGACCTTATCGGCACCGCCAGTGACGGTCTCTTTGGCCTTCTCGAAGGTCGACTTCTGAGAGTCGGGGGTCATAGCCTCCGAAGCCTTGGTGGAGACTGAATAGTCGTTAGCAGTGAGCTCGGCAGCACAGACGAAGGTAACACTCACAATCCTTGCGACCGGCGTCAGACATGATGATTAAGTGTTGATTGGAGTGCTTGTTAAGGTTGTAAAGTTGATTGTGAAGGTGTTGAATGGCAATGAGGCTTGTGGTAGTGTGATGAGAAAATGATCGAGCTGGAGGAAAAGAAGGACGACTTTATAGAAATCCCCCCAAGGCCCAAGGGCTGCACGCGCCTGCCCCTCCTAGCCTGTACAACACATCCTGCTCAACCCACGTCACAGCCCGTCACTGGGAGGACCGTCACGCGCGCGCCTTCTCCACACGCTTGACGAAGGTACAACGCCGCCGGGGCGTGCCAGCGAGCCAGCGAGGACGGGCAGCCGCGGCCCTTTACGGTGGTGGTCTGCCCCGTGGCTGCGTGCACCATTGTCAGTGCGGGAGCTCGCGCCAGCCAATGGCAAGTGTGTGGTGGCAAATGCGGCGTGAAATATCGAGATAGACTCTAGAATGACGTTTGGAGGATTGTGCCCCGCCAACCTTAGTTGGCACGAGACGTGGCGCCTGTGGCGCTTATTTGTGGCTGGTGAAGTCCTACTAAAAATGGCTTTGCCATCTTTCACTGGTTCGTGCAGAATATCGATCATATATGAACTCTACTAAATTACCACACCTGCAATGGTGGCTCAATCATCCGGATACTCATCTCGGAGATTGCTTACAAAAATCTTCCTTTCAGCATTCCATCTCTTGAAATACTTACCCGCAATTCTCATTAGTTGCTCGGGTGGCTCAGTGTCTATTGCTTCAATGTTCTCCTCGGCCACATACCGCTGAGACCTATCCTCGGCCCTATTGTGATGTCAGTCTATTGTCAGATCCATAATCGGAAGTAAAGGACGTACAACACATCGTAGAACGGCTGCCACCGCCCTTTGCCCAATTGTTCCACCCTCATCTCACTGATCCAGGACTCCGATGCAAGGCAATTCGGGTCCCACCTCCGCACGACACCTACATAGCCGTATCGTTTGTGTTGAAGCATCTGTCCGATTCTGTACTTGACATGCTTGGTCTTATCGCTACGCCTCACTACCGGTCTCCGGTTGAGATCGGCCGCTTTCATCTCCGCGATTGTAAAATTAAATGCCTGCCTTTGTGGATGTGTCGCGAACAGAGGACCTAGATATTTATTGACTAGTTCGAGGTCTTCCGGATAGTTCTCTTTGAAGAACGGAGGCAGATGTGCGAGATGTGGACGGTGCCACACCGCCAAAGCATCTTCATTGATATTGCCATCTTCGATTAATGCCATACACCAGAGAAATGAGTAGAAGGCGTCGTAATTGTACAAAGGTGGCTCATCTCGTAGGATGCCACGTCTCCAATCTTGATAGCTATGCATGATGTTTCGACAAGTGCGCAGCACCATACTCTGGATAGGTGCTGGTGAGAGATACACCGGGAATTCGCTTTCGCGGATACCAAACACCCGGAGACGAGCTTGCAGATCCTCGAGAGCGACTGGCGTATCCCGCGACCAAGGGTCAAAATAGAGGGTGTCTTTCTCAGCCATTGGTTGGTTTGTGTGGCCTGCATCGGTCTTGTTGAGCTTGACAACAACGTAGATATGAGCAGGATAATTGCAAGGATGTGCAGAAATGCCTAAGCGACTTGCGACACTGCAGAATATGACTGCTGATTGGAGTGGTAATGATGCATTGTTCTGGTGCAGCAGACTGAAGCTTAGATAATTGTTCTTCATGCTGTGGTAGTCTACACCATCCTCGAGGCCCACAAGCCGGTTGTGTCGCAGGTGTCGCACCAAGATCAAGGACCGCTGTAGCACATCGAGCTCCTGTAGATCTGGATTCGCTTTTTTTACTTCACTAGCGATATCGTCGAGCGCACGAGTGATCTCGCCCACGCTGCCCCAGTGCTTGCCAATGACGAAGAGATCAAATGCCGACAGCTGTTCTTCCAGCGTGGTCTCCTTGCCCTCAACCAAATCGTGCCATATCCTCAGTGCATTAGTCCGATGAATCAGTCCGAGGGTCGCCTCGGCATGGTAGCGGCGAGCCAGAACATCCTCGCAATCATGCGAGGCGTTGCAATGCGCCAACAAGAGATCTTTTGCCTCATACTCGCAGTCAGCGATCTTCTGCAACTTAGCGTATCGTTCGTGTTGCGTCGAAAGAGCCGACTCGAAGAGCTGCGTATTCCCCCGATCTCTTCGGACTCGTTGAACAAAATGCTCTCTCCAAGGCGCGTTTGGATCATGCGATAGGATCTTGTCATTTGTCTCGTCGCTGTGCCGCCAGTATGTGAAGCAGGTGTCGCAGTAGTACCGCCACAGTATTGGCACATCGATCAGTCGATTGAGGCGGCGACAGGAGGCTCCGAGCTGGACCGCATGATGTGGCGAAAGCTCGAAGAGGATGCTCTGCAGAATCTCATCGGGAAGCCGCAGCAGCGAATGCTTCGCGGCTGCAGAGATGAGTGTCGCATCCAGCGTGTCAGTCATTCCGCGCTTGGACAGATCACTGCCGTTGTCTGTGCAGGAATCGGATTGCGAGGGGGAAGATGCTGGGATACAAGGGAACGGACAACATCGTCATGCTGCAATGGCGTGGCGAAGCGTCGTCCAATCCCCAGACCGCGGCGCAAACTCTCCCACTCAGCCGCGGCATTACGTCGAAGCAAAAAACGCTCGTTTACGACGACCATATATATTAAATGAAGAAATGATTATTATATTCATATGCAGCACGTTCGGACACAGCCACTGACTACCTCACCGGTTGCGCCCACCGCCGTCCCTCTTCTTGCCACCATTCGCTTTTGCTTTCATGCCATTAGTTGCTCTGCCATTCATACCATCTCGACGCCCACCGGCCACCGGAAATCCGTTCGGAACTCCGTTGGCCCTCTGCCTGACTTGATTCGAGCTTCTGTCGCCAGATAGCATCCGCCATAGTTCGCCAACTCCGACCCGTCGCACTGGCAGCATGCTGTACTGGAGACTGTACAGGCTCTTTCTATGGATGGGAGGGATGAATTGACCGGTCAATAGGCAGAAGAAAACACGAGGAGACGCATAATGCTTTTGGATGCGGTCTGCTAGTTGTGAATACTGGGAGAAGGTGAGAGAAAGAGGCAATGCTATCGACTGCAAGAGTATCAGTGTCGGTATAACAACAACCGGACTGACTGGTACGAACCTTTAGTTTAATGATTGCAATGCTCGTCAGCCCCGTCACAGTATGCGTTCCATTCTCGTCGGCTTTGGGCGTGCATTGGAGTTCAAATCGAACTCCGCCTAGCCCAAAAATCAGCTTGATCGTCCATCGTACGTTTCTCAAGAATCAATTCTACATACCCGGCAAGCGACGTGAATCCTTGATTCGTAGCATTAGAGCAAACAGCGGGAAATGGTTCAGACATGCCAGCCAGGTATCGAGTAAGGCTTTTAGCACTATTATACCCATTCGTGCACTCGCAAAAGTTGTGTAAAATACGCCGACTGTCGGCAATAGAAAGGTGAGAAGCGTGAACAATATTGTACCCAGCAGTAGCTGGTCGAGGTCGTAATCACAAGAGTCTATCCGATTGCGAAGAATGTTGCGTTTCTTGCCCCGGAAGAGGTGGAAGAGTGAAACAATTATAGTCAGTTGCCAATTATAGATGCGAGCCGAGGCGATGTAAAAGGCGTAGATATGTACCGTCAGTATAGAAACAAGGTCGGAGAATAAGGAGATGGGAAGACTGGCACCGGCGAAGCTGGAAAAACCAATTAATCGTACAATGTGAGGCAACAGAGGCTGGAGCGCTTGCATGCATCCAGCCCAATAGTCTATTACCCAGAGGAAAAGATCACCCAAGAATGCTGCCAGTTCATTGTTGAGCTTCAACCCCGCCGGCCAGTCCATGAGCCAGGAAATCATGCGCTGGAGGCCTTCAACGAACCATGAATCGACGACGTGATTCATCTGGGCAGCGACCAGGTCTGCGTTGTCTATGATGTAGGAGCCCAGGGCTATTCCTATGATTACATCGTTGGCAACCAGCCACAGACTGTTATAGAAACGGATGTACTCTGGGTGGTTATTCGTGATACTGCCCCAATTATTCCTTCTACGTCTCAGAGTTAGGTATTGGACTGGCCAGTAGCAGAATTGTTGGAGGCGAATATCGACTTGCTGCGCAGTGGCCGAAAGATCTTTGAACGCAGCTGATCTTCCAGAGAGTAAGGGCCATTCGAGGACTCTCAGAAGTAGCTCACCGCCCGCTCGATTTGTGATTAGCAATATGATGAAGATTTGAGCTATGACTGGCCACACGTAGCTCCTGAAAATCTTCTTGGCTTCCAACAAGACAGTATCTCGAGCATTGGTGGCGGATTCGACCACGCGTTCACCCACGCTCAGAGCCCTCTTTGTCCTCACACCGACGAGTCCAATGTTCTTCTGCATCAGCTGATCAAGCTCGTAGGAGCAATTAATCTGGTTGATGATCGTTGGCAAAGCCAGCTCCTGCTGAGTCCGCGCGTGACGAATGACAGTGTGCAGCTTGAGTTTATCTACGAGTAGTTGCTTAGCCTTCTTCTGTGTCACGGTGTCTGCGTCAATATTGTCGAAAAGACGGTTCTCTTCGTCAATCCTGTCCCTTGTCTCTCCAAGAGTCAAGGGAATTGGACTGAGTGACATGTACTGCATCCGATTTGGATCTGGTCTCTCGAAGATTACTACCTGAAGAGTGATACCAACGGACTCAGGGCACCATATTGTCGGCGGCAATCCCCGCCGGCCTGATACAGCACTCAGATGAAACGGATCAAACTTGGTGGATTGGCTTTTGTTGAGCGTTCCAAGAACTTCGAATTCCAGATTACCGCATCGCTCTTGAATCTCATTCATGGCGTGTGGCGTGCCTCTGAACAGGGTGCCGACTTGTAACGCGTTCTCCACGCTTCGGATCTCGACATCTTGGAGGACGGAAATGACAATGACATCGAGATCGGAATTCCTCCATCCAACCAATACGCCGGGCCGTGAAAGGTTGGCAATGTCGGCGGGCCAGAAGACGCGCATTGATTCATGATGTGCGGTCATAATACCCTCATGGCTAGAATGACCCCCTCCTCTTCAGCTGCTCCCTGGCCGATATGCCCCCGGGAGCCGGGTGACTATTGATAGCTTTGGCGGCTATGCGCTCTGCCGGAATGATGAGGACGAAGAAGACGACCGAGAGAAGGACAAATCCCTTAGCAGCGCGAGCCCAGACACTGTGATCCCAAGCGAATATGGCAAGCTCGTAGAGACGTGTGACAAGGTCCCAACGCGCAGTAATATACCCGGCGACAAAGATGCTGAGCGTCAAGATGGAGAAGGGGTGCATGAATTGTCTGCCTCATGACCTGAGAGCAACAGCGATGGGGAGAAATCTTGACTGGCCAGCGGATGATTCGCTGTGTATGTGCGCCTTGCGCTGCCCGCTCCGACCAGAATTCTCGCGTGAGAGAGTCGAATAGACCAGAGTGTGTGTCCTAGGCCCACGAGACCGATGTGCTCGTAGTCGGATGACTTTCGCGATCTACTCAGTCTGCTGTCGGACTGGACGAGGTCGGCGCGGCGGGAGTGGAGGGGGGCGGCGGCCGCGCTCCGGAGCTCCGAGCACCGCAGGCCAAGTGAAAGACGTTTGATATACTACCATTTAGCGATTAGCTGGCGTGGCGAACATGGATTCACATCTTGAGACCGATTCCAGGTAGAAATCTCAGGATTTACACTGTTCGAATAGTCATCGCTTCAGATATCCCCAATATTACCAAACCACGTGCTCTGGAGTATTTGCAGCACACTGGTAATCAAAGCAGGGTTAGGGTTGTTCGCGATCGCGCGCGCTTCAAGAAGGCAACCTCTGCCCTTCAACATTGCACATTCCTTACCGGGAGTCAATCGCATATTCGGGAACAGCTCCGTTCTGGCTCGATAATCCGATCCGTCTACCATGGAACACCTGCGCTGGATTTGGAACCTGTGCTAGAAGCTCAGGTTTGGAAGTCCATCCGCGGACCTGCAAGTCGTTGCGCCTACCGATAGTCTCTCTCTGCCAGTCAGAGTAGACTCGCCAGTCATGTACAACAGGAATGGCGGAGGACGCGGTGGCGGTAGTGCCAAAGTCTGCGATTTCTTCTTACAAGGGCGATGCAAGTTTGGAGGCGGGTGATTCGTTGTGCTTGCCACTTCACCATGTACTTACGAACAAGCAGATAATTGCAAATTTGAGCATCCTGGCGCTCAGTCTGGCTCGACTGGGAATAGATTTGCCCCATTATCGGGCCAAGGTGGTAATGGCGGCAGCGCTCGCGGTCGACCAGGCAATAGCAAAGACCCTCTGCCGTAGGTTTTGCTCTGTTCACGACGCTTCGTTATTCTGACAAGACCAGGTATCACTTGAACAAAGAGAATATCATCGCGGATCTGAAAGATGAGCGGCCTCAGTGGCCATTCTCTGCATACGGACCCGGACGAGATGCACCGAGGCAATTGTTCGGAGGGTTTCCCATTGAGCAGAGTCCAGAAGAGATGCGCGCGCTTTATTACGCAGCACAGGCATCTGGCAATCCCCAAACAGCGGTAAGCCTTTGCGACAGCTTGTGAAGGGGCCGAGGCTGACAAAGCTTAAGGTTCAAGGGGAACAGGACTTGTTTCAGCGCATGAATCAGCAAATAGAAAAGGTTCTTGGAGATCCTGATGGAGCCGTGCAGTACATCCTTGATGGAGACAATGAGCACCCGAACAGACGAGATGAGATATCTGCTCCAGGACAGGCTAGTGCAATCGGATCCGGCAATCCATTCAGCCAACCTCCGTCTCAATCTGCATTTGGGAGACCATCGACGGTCGGAAATACTCCGGCGACTACTGGTGCATTTGGCGCCCCAGCGTTTGGCAGCGCATCGACACCCTTTGGCGGTGTAGCTGCTTCGTCAGGAACCTTCGGACAGCCGACACAGCCGACTACAGCTTCGACTTTTGGTCAGCCCTCGCAGTTTGGCACCAAGCCAGCATTCGGGCAGTCGAGTCAGCCGACAGGTGGACCAGCTTTCGGGCAGCCTGCCCAGCTCGGAGGTTCAGCCTTTGGACAGCCATCTCAGATGGGCGCTCCACCTGCATTTGGGCAGCCCTCTCAGACAGGTGCATCCTCGGCTTTTGGCCAACCGTCTCAGCCGGGTGCGTCGTCTGCTTTTGGCCAACCGTCTGCCTTTGGGCAGGCATCTCAGCTGGGTGGGGGATCAGCCTTCGGCAAGCCATCCTCACTGGGTGCTTCAAATGCCTTTGGTCAGGCATCGGGGCTAGGACAGCCCAAACCGGCGTTTGGTCAACCATCAGCGGCGGGGAATCCTTTCTCCAATCCACAAAGCTCTAGTGGTTTTGGTCAGCCAAGCCAGATCGGTCAAGCTTCGCCTTTCGCAGCAGCAGCGCAGCAACAGCAACAGCAGACGGCTACTGGCGCTGGATCAGGGCTCTGGCCACAGCAGCAGAATGCGCAAGGCGGAAATACGTCAGGATTCGCAGGGGGAAGTGCTTCGATGGCTGTCGATTTAGTGGCCCAACAGCCAGCACAGGGTCCTACGCAGGCTAACACCTCTGCGATCAAGTCGCCCTTTGCTGTAGGGCACACTCATCCTCCACCGCAAGCTGGCCCAGCTGTGGCAGGAGGAGTGGCTGGATCCACGAATGACACGCCCACGCCACCGATCAGTTCTTACGCACAACACAGGAATGGCCAACTCAACTCTTGGAGAGGTGCCCCGGTGACGCAAAAGGAGGGCATCCCGTATTTTTCGAAGACGGGGAATATTCGCGATGCATCCAGCCTAGAGCGGATCTGGTTCCCCGATGGCCCGCCTGCAGGTAATCCATACACTGCGGAGAGCGAGGAACTGTATGCAAAAGCGGGCAGTGAAGTCGAGTCGGCGTATAGGAGCTGTGCCGAGCAAGGAGCCTTTAACGGTATGGTGCCTTTGTTGGCCCCCATACGTGCGTGGACGAGATTCGACTTATGAACTATTTTATGCCAGGCGTTGGGCGGACTATGGGCTGCAGACAGCTGTGACAGGGCGCACATGCTCCCATACATTATTATAGAAAGAAATGTGATGTGTACTTTATACTTGTTCCTCTGCAAGGCGACTAATTGGATTGATTTGTTGTTGTTCAAGCGCAAGGCACAACGGCGATCCTCCCCCTCGTCGCCCGCGTTGGAGTGTCTCTGCCCAACTTCCGAACCACCAAAACTGGCCTCATCTCCGTTAATCCTTCATCTCCGACTCCATCGATCGCCGCTGCAATGAACCACGTATCCTAGCGCACATCCGTGCGGTCCACTCGAGCGAAATGTCAACCGAAACTGAACCAGCGTCCATTCCCTCCACTCCCACCACGCCCTTAACTGCGACTTCGACGTCAGCCTCGACCGCATCCCTGCCCAGGAGCCCCTCGCTCTTCTCGGCATTCACCTATCCCGTCTCATACACCGTCTCTGGCCTCATACGCCGTATCGCCGCCGACGACGCACCCACGCCCCTCGCTCGCGCCCTGAGCGCCAACTTCAACGGCTCCATGATCGACTCGACATACCAGCCAGGCCCGAAGCGCCATCTCTCCCCCTTCCAACCCCCGCCGCTCACACCCCTCACACTCTCGGGCTGGCGGGACTCGACCTCGCACTCGTCGCGGCTGTTGAGCAAGTCAATCGCAGAAGAGACTCGCCTCCTGATCCCACCGCGGTTGCAGCTGGTCGATGAATGGCGGTTGATATACAGCCTGGAGCAAAATGGGACGAGTTTAGCGAGTCTGTACGGATTGTGCGAACAATACAGAGGCAAGAGAGGAGGGTTTGTGCTGGCCATTCGAGACGGCGAGGGCGGCGTACGTTGAGGCACTATACAACCCATATCCGCTTTAGCAAGCTGACAGACCACACAGCTCTTCGGCGCATACCTCTCCGATGCGCCGCACCCCAGCGCGCACTATTACGGCACAGGCGAGTGCTTTCTCTGGCGGTGTTTCCGTCTCCCGTTCCTCCCAGACCTGGCATCACTACCCCCGCCGCCGAGCGAAGACACAACACATCTAGGTCGCATGACCACAATCGCGGACCTGAGCAAGACATCCTCCGAGACGTCGCTGGTCTCGCTCTCGAGCTCAACGCACCACTCCCTCAAGCCTGTCTCCGCCGAAAGGACGCGGACCCCTTCGCCGAACCGTGTGCACAAGTCTCGCCGCTCATCGCATCCGCTTCGCTTCAAAGCTTTCCCTTACACGGGCGAGAACGACTTCACCATCCTGTGCGGCCACGGGTATCTCAGCGTCGGCGGTGGCAACGGCAAGTACGGCGTCTGGCTAGATGACAGAATGGCGCGCGGCGTCAGCGATTCGTGTCCGACTTTCGACAACGAGCCGTTATCAGAAAGCGGGACCAAATTTGATGTACTAGGCGTGGAGTTGTGGTATATTGGCGCTTGATTTGGGGGATCTTGGATATGATTCGGACAGGGCGTTTGGGTTACACTGCGGTGGAGGGAGAATGCTTCTTGGTTGAACCTACTCGGAACGGAAACGAAGATTACGAAAGTCACGAATGAGTGTTGGGATCTGGTCAAGTTTGTGGAGGATTGTATGTCGGATTACCTAGATTGGCGGCAGGGCGAGGCGACAGTGAAGCTATCTGCAGAATAATGGACGGGGTCGAATTACTGCTCGAGCGGTGGGAGATGTCATATACGATATCATGGAACGGTGGCGTATTTATTTGTGCTTAGCAAGTGAATCGATTTCGAGAAGTGAATCCGCCTCTCTACTGGCCACCGACAACCTCCAGACTAACGACGAACGATAGCACTCAATCAGTCACTTAAACACAAGACAAGAGACTTGTATAGCGCCTGCAAGCAGGCACAAGTTTTTTTTATTAGCACTCCTGCTACCCTAACAAGCGCACAAAAGGCACTCTCCCTTACGCCCAACACCCTCTGAAAGTAGTTTGCTCAGAGAGCAGCATTCAAATCCCCATCAACGTCTTCCAACACCCTCCCTTCAACATACCCCCTCAACATCCCCCTACAATTTCACCCTTGTCACTCCCCGGGCGAATCAAACAGCGTGGTCATGCTCATACGCCCCCAAGTCAAAGAAAGCGTGCAACTCCTGTAGCATCTCATCAGTGAATGGGGCGTCGATATCCATACTTGTCGAAGACCCATGGCCGTCGGGGTACACGGTGGGGAACAGTTCGGCGACCGCCATGTCCGGGTTGTAAATTACCGCGTCTCCGAGGCGGGCGAAGGCATCGGTAGCTGACTCCGCCGGCGCAGGCGGGATATATGGTCCCGCTGGGAGACCGGAGAACATTGGGTCCAGAGACAGGTCGAGGAGGGTTTCCCAGGGCGCGACGGTGGCGAACGGCGGGCCGGACGTCGCTGGGACAAGGCGGGCGAGTTCGCGCTGCGCGGGTGAGGGACCAGGGTTGTCGAGGACGTCTGCGGGCGTGGCGGGCAGAGTCAAGGTCGGGTCGGCGTCGTACTGCACTGGTGTGGCTGTCGGTCCGGTGGGCCAGGCGTTCATCATGGCGGCCCAGTGGGCTGAGCTGGACGGATCGAAGTCGGAGCCCAAGCCGGATAGGTTTAGGGACTCGTAAATTGCTGCCTCTTGGGGGCCGGAGGGCCCCAGGTTGAAGTCGAATGCGTCGATTTCTTCGACGGTCTGGAAGGCAGAGGTGTCCACCGCGGATCGAATTGGGAGACCTGGATCATTAGTGGCCTGCTGGTCAGTAATGACATGCTGGTCAGTGATGTCCTGCTGGTCAGTAACGACATGCTGATCATCCATGCTCTGCTGGTCAGTAGTCAATGCACCCTCAAGGAGTTCGCAGTCACCACCTTCGAGCAATGGGATAGACTCGCCATCATGAGCTCCACTTTGGGCCTGATCATCCTCTTCAGTGGCTACCCTGGCCCTCTTTGATGCTTGCTCATCTCTGGTCTGACGCTTCCTTTTGGGCTTGAGAGTGTCAGAAGAGTCACTGTCATCGCTGCTCAGGCCACCACGTACCTCTGCCGAAAAGCGCACCCTCTTCCAAACACCATGTTCATCCACTTTGTTCTTCCATGGGTTAAACGCGCCGGGAATGACCAGCCAGACCCACTGCTCTTCACTAAAGCCAAGCTCTTCGGCAGTAAAATCGGATTCAATGTCGCCGCCTACGTCGGAGCTTACATGATCCCTGTGGACCAAACCTGTAGCATGGCTGATGACCCCACCTCGGCTGTTGACAATGGTAATGCCTTTGTTGTTGACCCTGTGTAGAAGTGCAGACTCACGAATATCAGACCGCGCAATGTTCACGCGTCCTTCCTTCAGAGGGTGCGACAAGAAGAACATATGAATCGCCAGTACGGAAATCTTCGCGCGTTGATCCAGAGACTCGGGAAGGCCTGCTGAGATGGCAGCAAGCTCGGTCGCGTAAGGCGACGCCTGCATTCGTTCGAGAAGAGCCTTGATCTCCGCGTCCAATTTGTAAGAGACCTTGGTAGACTTTCTGGGGTTAGGATGAGGCTTGGAGGAAGCCGAGTTGGAGCTTTGATCGTCTGGAAGCTGCAAGTTGCTCGTGTCGGACTCCCGATCAATCATTGGGGTGTCTTCACGAGTCCCTGATGCTCCTGGCGATTTGGCCATGGCGCAGCTGAGAGTGGGCGAGGACGAAGAACGCGAGAGGTGTCAGAAGGATGGGTAAGGTATGCGGACGAGAAGATATGGAAGAGGGGGAGAGAGGGGATGAGAGGTGAGTTTCCGAAGAGATTGGTCTCCTCAACTTCGATATATAGGCATAGGCATGATGAAGGGACCTCTCTTTGTCGTGATCCTTGCAGCATCTGGATATGGGTAATTGCCAACAATGGCATTGAGGAGACAAAGAATATGATTGCCAAACAGTTGTCTTGTTGATGGATTTGCTCTCGTTGGACAAAGGCATTTCACCGTAGCAAGTTAGACGACCAAGTTGCAAACGTGAACAGAAAGAGATAAATGGTAGGGAAAACAGTGGTTGGCAGCAAACATGGAGGAGAAAGGTTATAACAGACTGACATTTGAGAGAAGGGGGATCTTGCCCGGGACCTACTTGATTGTTCATGGCTACCAGGGACAAAGTGCTCGCAAGAAAAGCAAGCGTAGTGCCTCCAACAGGACATTTGCTTTCCACCCTGGCATACTTGATGCCATTCTAGAGATTGAGTGTCGCACACTGTCACAGAAGAGGTGAGGCAAAATCGGTTTGAGGTCGTCGACAACTGTAGTTTTTCATCACTGATGCAATGCGCGGGGACCAGATTCCGCAGCCAGCGAGTTGTCAGCATTGTCAACTATTATACGTGTGGCAGTCTGCAATATATCATTCATGACTGTTAGCGGCATCCTGGAAAGGCTGAAGACAAACGTATCCTCAGGACTGCAGGTAACAAAGGAAAGTTCCTGCGCCTCAATATGAGCCAGAGCACGACAGCCATGTCCAAGCCTCTGACACTCTTCCTTCCGGTCAGTGACGGCGGGCAAGGTGGAAGAGCATTGGGCAGCAGATGGCGGGAGAGACAGGAGAGATGCTTGACTGCCCTGAGCGCAGAACGAGTGCGGTGGACGTGGATTGCGGCGAGGGTGCTGCGCCCCGCGACTGGACCAGACCAAGGAATGGGAACAGGACATCTGAGGTAATCAAGGCGATCGAGAGCAGTGTCGAATCCACGTTCAGCAACGCTAGTGTTATCCTCAAAGCATTGAATCTGAAGGAGACCAGAATTCCAGTATTGGCAGAAGTCGTCATCACCTCATCTCGCGTGGCTGCCGTGTGGTTTGGTGTGGCGCGGTGTGATGTTGGGGCGTGTTCGTGCCTGGTCAGATCGATCTGCAGTTGCCCTCTTTTCCCCCACTTTTTGGGGGGCCTTTCTGGCCTGTTCGGGCCCTGTCTGACAACTCCGGACCAGTCTGCTTAGGGCCCTATTCGATGTTGATTTATTATACCACGAAACAACATCTACGCCTTGCTTCCTCACCTCCACCCTCGCTCCCTCTATTGTCTGCTTCTAAGCGCTGCCTTTCTCGCCTTGATCTCTACCGCCTCTCTCCGCCTCATACTGCAGCTGCCTGTGCCTCCTGTCTCTCGCCTCAGCGCCGGTAGATTGTCCCGCCATTCGTCCGCCGGCCGCTGCCAAACCGACAAACGATCCTCGTCGAACCACCACAACAAGGAACAGACATTTGTACTCGTCCACCAGCACACCTGGTTACATGGCCTCCACGAATCCGCACATCTCCGCCACCTTCATTCCCGGCGCATACGATGACTTCTACGAACCTCCCATCTCTCCAGCCCTGGCCGCTCCCTTACCGCAGCGGTGAGCCTAATTGACTCCTTTGGACTTCCATTGCTGATCCTTTGTCCCCAGAATAATGCCCGAGATGTCGGACCAGATCTCAGAGGGTATACACAAGATGGATCTGAATAATCGCCAGTCTATCGGCGCTGCGCCTGACCCTTTTCCGAGACTCACGAATCCCCCACCTAATATTCCCCCTTCCGATGCGGACCTTGAAAGCACGCTTGAGGCAGCGAAGCAGGCGGTATTGACATCCAATGATGCCGACATGCAGCTTGCTTGGGCGCAAGATGCTCTTCATCAGATTGACATCAACACCGAGGATCGCAACAGGTTGCAAGGCATGCAGATGCGCTTCACCCCGCAGTCAAACACCGAATACCAGATGCGCATAGATGCCATGAACATTGTCAGCTTCCTCGCCGACCAGCATCATCCAAAAGCAGAGTTCATAAAGGGAATGTGGTGGGAGTTTGGCAAGTTTGGCTGTCGGATTGACAAGAAGGAGGCATTCCGCTGCTACTCGCGCGCAGCTGACAGGAGCTACACCCGAGCCGAGTACAGGATAGGAATGCTGTACGAGGCTTCGAACGACCCAATCAAGGCACTCAAGCATTATCACAAAGGTGTCGCCGCAGGAGATGCTGCTTGTCTCTATCGCTTGGGCATGATGACCTTGAGAGGCCAGCATGGTCAAGAACAAGACTTCGCCCGCGGCATTGACCTGGTCCGGCAATCTGCAGCTGTCGCCGACGACAATGCGCCACAGGGTGCGTACGTCTATGGCATGTTACTGGCTGGAGAACTCGAGCAGATATCGCTCCCGCATGGCCTTCTTCCGCATGATGAGCGGGCAGCGAGAGTCGAGATCGAGAAGGCGGCGTACATGAAGTTCGCAAAGGCACAGTTGAAGATGGGCATCGCTTATGAGCTGGGTGCGTTGGGCTGTGACTTCAACCCGGCCTACTCGATGCACTACTATGCTCTTGCCGCGCGACAGGGAGAGGCCGAGGCAGAGATGGGCATCAGCAAGTGGTTTCTGGTGGGCCACGAAGGACTATTCTCCAAGAGCGAGGAGCTCTCCTACATCTACGCTCAGAGATCAGCAATGACTGGTTTCGGTAATGCAGAGTTCGCGCTCGGCTATTTCAACGAGCTTGGTATCCATGTTCCCAAGAACGTCGACCTTGCTCTTGAGTGGTACAAAAAGGCCGCGGCAAACGGTAACGCAGATGCGAAGGGCCGCATCGATGGCATCTCTCGGAAGCAGGTGCTCAATCGGCAGGACCACGAGAACATTGCTCTGAATCGGATCAAGTCGCAATATGGATCAAGACGAGGACAAAGGCCAGAACGCTTCTCAAATAATCTTCCATCCATCGGCGACGGTCAACAGAGCCATCGCAGAACTCCGAGCTCACAATTGCCGCCGCGGACAACCTCGGCCGCGCCTTATCCAACGAGCGATGGACCACCTGTTCTCCCACCACTGGGAGATCGACCATCGTCCGCCGCGCCTTACCCGACAGGTCATGACAGCATGCCGCCTGAGCCGCCTATGCAAAGCGGCCCTGCCATTGGTAATCGTAACAACAGTGGCTATGGAATACCGCCTTCGGCTCAAAGACCGCAGTCGAGCATGACCGTACCAGATACTCGACAACGCTATCCATCCAGTACCGGTCTCTCTCCCCGCCCTGCGACGAATGTTGATGCCTATGGAAGATCTCCGAATCAACGCATAGCCTCCTCTCCAGTTGGCGGGCCAGGCATGGGCGGTCCTCCTCGGCCGCCAAAAGACCCGGAATACCCATCGACTCCAAAATATTCTGCGAGACCGTCTGATCCGCAATCTCGACGTCCAGGACCTGGCCAAGGACGGCCACTTCAGCCATCCCCAGGTCCTGGCTCCGGTGGCATGCAGAAGCCCAGCAGTCCGTACCCTCCAAGATTGTCTAGTCGCCCTGATCTGGGTAATCCAGGGAGTGTGCCTGAGTTGAAGCCTCCGGCACCACCGGCAAAGAGCAGCAGTCCAGATTTTAGCGCTAGCAGCAAGCCAGGTCAAGGGACTCCGAAACCGAGCAAGGGTCCGAAGACGTTTGAAGAGATGGGAGTGCCGGCTGGTAAGCAGGATTCGGAATGTGTAAGTTTTGCTGCGACTTGTCATTGTCTAGTTTTAATGCTGACGTTGCACGCAGATAATGATGTGATCGTGGGAAGACCTGTGTTAGCGCCTTGTTGGATATACCCCTCGAATTGTATGCGCCAATGAGACTATACTCATTATGTTGCAGCAAAAGCATAGGAAATGCTATTGGGCAGAATATCATGTCATTTGACTTCTGTGTCTGGGTCTATCTTACTGTGTCTGTCATTCTTTGACACTGTCCTCCGATTCCCTGGTAGGTCCGTTGGCATGAGCCGGCTCTATGTTGGTGCTCATCTCCATTTTATCGTCGTTTTCCGCGGTCATTGCATTCTCATCTGCACCATTAGTGTCGTCGTCACCCTCCTCATCTTCTCCAGCTCCTTCGTCGCCATTCTCGACCTCGTCACCTCTCTCCGAGTCGCCCTTCAATGCGCCTCCTTTCCGTTTTGGGATGACCTCCAGGAACGCCTTTCCCCAATTGCGGTACTCCAACCACTTGAGCATAATTTCGACAACGTGGTTCGTCGCCAACACCTTCCGACTTTGCATCTCCAGGTACTCGCCGATGGGCAAACGCGCAGTCCTGATCCCGGACTCGCACGCAGCGCGATGACAAACGCCCTTTTCGCGATTCTTGTCGACCAGCCCGCCGACGATATACGTGCTGTACGGCTTGAGCTCATGCAGCGTCTCGGATGATTCAGACGAGAGGTACACGACCTCGCCCTTTTGCTCCGCACTCACGTCCTCGAACGGACCTTTCAACTCCCCGCCCTCAGCACCACGCATCCACTCCTCAGCCAGCGGCGCAACATGCGCAAATCCCTCATCGAACACCCTAAAACCTTTCCAAGCCCTATACCCACCATTCAACACCCCTTCAAACCTCCCCTTAAGCCCCCCCCCAAACGACGAAAGGGCCACATGACCCCTCCACACCGCGCGCCGATTCTCGCCATAAGCCCTCGTGATCTGCGCAGCAAGACTCACCCTCTCCCCATCGCGCATGAGCCCATCATACCCGCAATCAATCAGGAAAGTAACGGGGAGCTGCGTCGGTCGGGGCCGCGCGAGGCCCCGTTCCCGCGCATAGTCGGCGATCGTCTGGCCCTTTGCGGCGAGCTCGGCGTCGCGCTGCGCCCGTTGGCGTTCGCGCTTCGCGGCGTTTTTCTCTTTGCGCTGGGCGGCGCGGGCGCTGCGCTGTGACTCCCATTCTGCTGCTCTGCGCGCCTTTTTGAGTTGGTTCTTTGAGAGCGGGTTCGGGGCGGAGACTTTGGATGTTGAAGTTACGGAGGGAGTGGTGATGGGTGTGCTGGTGGTTAATGGTGGCGGAGCTGTAGTGGTGGCGGGGGGTGAGGCATTGTCTGTTGAGAATGGGCCAGTCTCAGCGGCGGTATGGCTGAGTTTCCTCACTTTGGTCGGACGGTCGTCTTCCATTGTGTCGTCGGTTATTCGTATGGTCGTGCGTGTCCGTTATAGTTGTTATATAAATTCCTCGAATGCTTCGTCGTTGTAAAGATTTATATTCCCGCGAGTCATCCCCGTTCCTCAATCTCTAAACCACTGACTCAGCACCCAGCACTCACTTCAACCTCGTCCGCACGAGCAACTCTTGCTCTAAAGTCCCTCCACCACAGCCGCGCATTTATACCACCAGATCCCCGTCTTCGACGCATAAACCGCAACAATGCCGCAAGATATGCCCCCGGCCGAGGGCTACCAGCCCGTGCAGTACAGACGCAACCTTCCCGCGCGCGGCTTCAAAGCAGGATACTACCTCATCGCGGTAGCGGGGATAATGACCTATGGTTTCTGGCGCGTAGGCCAGGGAATAAGGGAGCACAAGTACGTCCTCTCCCCCCTCTCTCCTCATTCCTCTAGACCTCTTCCGCCAGCCGTCATGAGGTTGAGGGAGGAGCGGTACCGGGAATGTTTGGATGCTGACGAACTCACGCAGCGAACTCGCGCGCGAAAAGACCTGGGCGCGGATACATCTCACGCCCGTGCTGCAGGCGGAGGAGGACAGAGACCAGGTCCGACGGATGCTGGCTGAGCGTGCGAGAGAGAAGGAATTGCTCGGCACGGAGACGGTGGCTTATCATAATGATCGGTACGTATACTTCTCCACAGAGTAGGACGGGCGGGGATGTGGAAATGGGGGCTAATGAGATTAGGTTCGTACGGCCGACGTATGCGGCTAGGCCTAGTGAGGTTACGAAGTAGGAGATTTCAAGACCGGAGGGTTGAAAGGGAGAGGAGATTGGAAGGGTGGTGAGGAGCGGAACTATATCAGCGAGAGCAAGGCGTGGGGCGTCAAGAGCAGAGATCGGCCAGAGACTACGTATGAGAGACGTAGGACGGGACAATGTCAATGCCGATATAATAAACAACATCAAAATTCACCGTCACACGTTCCAATCAATGCACGACGCATCATTCACACCTGTACACGTGGGAGGTGTACGCACAAAAGGAGCACTCATGAGTCCGCCCAGTTGTTTCCATTGCATTCCATATTCAGTCCTGTCGCGGATCCGGCCACTGTCGAGAACGGAAGAGTATCTATTTGGTTTCCCCGACGCACCAGTTCTGAGGTGCATCTCTCTTGACAAAGAGCGTCTGTGTCCTGTCCTATCCTGCCATGATGGTATATCTTGTACGTGAAGATCAAAGAACGCCATTCCCTAATGCCGCCATAATGACTCGAAATGAAAGGGCTATGCTGGTATCGATCCAATTCCTCCTTCATTGACCTCTGGAACTTCCATGTCCATCTCACTACCGCGAGCTACCGCTGCTACCGCTGCTCTCGCTTTCATCGTCCGCCAACGTGCTGAGCAGCGAGATACTCAGCACCAAGACAGTAAGTGAGAGCGTGACTAGAATGAACAGCACAAAGCCGAACCAGCCCAACACCATTGCTGCGGCTCCCACGCCCGACTTGACGCTTCCGTTCCCAAAGTCTTGCGCAACTTGCGCTGCTGCTACCGAGGCTGTGTGTTGCCACAACACCGACACGAGCACGAACACGGACGCGATGAAGATGAGCGCCAGTGCACCTTGTGCTGCGAAACGGTTTGGGAACGTCTTGATGTCGTAGGTAGTGCCGTCTCGTTCTCTCAGCGTGTGGAACGAGGGAAAGGTGGCCAGGACAACAAAGCAAGCGAAAGCGAAGACGATTGCGACGATGCTGTGAATAGTCAGTATGTTTACGGTCTACTCATTGTCCTGATATTTACTCACAGCAGGTATGGAAACACCACATCGTTCTTAAATGTGTTGGCGATGTAGATCAGGTTCAGCGGGTCCTGCTCAATGCTGATCTGCTCGGCAAGGAGAGTGGCGTTGTTCGAGCACAAGTAGCTGTGTCCGTCTGGCGTCACGCACAGTCCAAAGTATCCGACCCGCACCTCAAGCAGTGCCTCGCCGACAATGTTCGCGATTGCTGCTGCAACACCTGGATTGACTTGCGTCGGGTCGTATTGTGGAGTGTATGATTTGTAGAAGAAGTCGATGAGAAAGATGTCCGGTACGAGCGGCGACGAAGACGAGCAGCCGGCCAGAAGGAGTGCTGAATAGATGTCAGCGGGGTTACAAAGCTGTGTCAAAGAAGAGTCCTTACACAGTAACACAATTGCAATAGCAACCAGGATCATCAGTACATGATGAAAGCCCATGAACGGGAGGAAACGTTGTATGCGGACAGCCAGCACAACCTGTGTCGATGCGCTACTACTGCTGCTCCCACTGCCGCTGCTGCTGCTTCCTTTGCTTCGTTTCGCCATTGCGAGCGAGTGTGTAGCTTATCTTGCTCCCCGAGCTGGCGTTGACGCCCGAGGGGCTGTTGATCGAAGTCGATTCCGATCAGTGCGAGGGTACGGAGTTGTGCTTGTATGTTCTTCGTGCTCGAGGAATGCTTCGGTTCGGTGGGGAGACCGTTGGACGGAACGTTGGCTGGCTCGATGGTGGAAGCGATTGGTGGAAGGGATATGCTTAAAGAGACAACGGTCAGATATCAAGAGACCGTTTTGCGTTTGTCTTTCGGGCTAATGATTGTAAGAATGTCGGGACGTGAGAGTGGTGCATGCAGGGGAGTGTGAGTGCGAAAGGGAAGAGGAGGAGTTAGATGGCTTAGCTGTGTAGAATAGTTGTCTGCCTTTGCCGCCTGTCGGGTCGCGTAGGTTCTTGCCACAGGGTTTGCGTGTCTTTTGCTCTTCTTTCACGGACGATTAAATCATGAGGTTGGAGTCGCACGGCGGATCCACGCCACCGCACATTTTCTCGAGGTGTCACTCGCCGTCGCTCGCTCGCGGTGGCTGGGCCCGTAAACACTGCCGTAGCAACCGCCAATGGGAGGCCTGAGCAAAGACCGGAACAAAACCCCCAGCCACGAGTTCGTGCGGGGCGATCCGTAGCCACCCCGCTGCAGGCACCAGCCTCCATTTTGTCCTCCTAATTAATTCACGTCCCTGAACCACGTCCATGACCATTGTGGTTGTACCAGATTAATTCATTCCATTTCGTTGAAGACTCATTGCTCTCGTTGCCGAGCATCTAATGTGATAGATAGTGTTGAAATGTTGCAATCCCCGTGTCCCGCACTAATACTGCCGTACCGTCGTGCATTCAGAACGCGAACACCCTAAACAGGCAGAGGGAAAGTGCCGGCCCACGCTGCGATCTCCTTCTTCAGCGCGCTGATCTCCTCGACCTCTCCGCTGGCTACCCGAGCCTTGAAGTCTTTCTGTTTGTTGGCCTCCTTGGGCAGTTCACCCTGCACTTTCTTGCAGATTTTGATGCAATCATCAATGTAGCCAGCGATGCGCTTAAAGTCCTCCTCGCCCATACCGCGGCTGGTCATGGCCGGGGCGCCGATGCGGATACCGCAAGGCGTCAGAGCTGACTTATCACGAGGGGTGGTGTTCTTGTTGCAAGCAATGTTGACCTGCTCAAGCACCGCCTCCGCACGCGCACCGTCAAGACCATGCGGCTTCAAGTCCAAGAGCACCATGTGGTTATCAGTGCCTCCAGTGACGAGGACGTGGCCACGCGCCTTGAACTCGTGCTCCAAGGCCTTGGCGTTCTTGATCACCTGTTGCTGATATTGCCTGAACTCCTCCGTCTGAGCCTGCTTGAGGGCAACGGCCAGGGCAGTGATGGTGTGGTTGTGAGGGCCACCCTGATGTCCGGGGAACACGGAGAAGTTGATCGGGCCCTCGAGATCGTACAAGGTCTGAATCTCCTTGCCGGCCTTCACCTCGGTCTTCCTTACGCCCTTGCGGAAGAAGATCATGGCACCACGGGGACCACGCAAACTCTTGTGCGTCGTAGTGGTAACAATGTCGGCGTGCTCGAAAGGAGAGACCATGACCTTGCCGGCGATCAAGCCGGAAATGTGAGCCATATCGACCACAAGGTAGCAGCCCACCTTGTCAGCGATCTCCCTCATCCTGGCGTAGTCGATCTCACGGCAGTACGCAGAAGTGCCAGCCACGACGACCTTGGGCCTGTACATGAGCGCGTTCTGCTCAAGCTGCTCGTAGTCGATCAACCCGGTGTCGAGGTTGACGCGGTAAGGGAAGGTCTCGAAATAGGTAGAGACGGCCGAGATCTTCTTGGTGGGCGTCTGGTAGCCATGGGACAAGTGACCGCCGTGGGGGAGGTCGAGACCCATGAGTCTGTCGTGGGGCCGCATGATAGCCTGGTACACCTGCAAATTGGCAGGGCTGCCGGACAAGCATTGCACATTGACGCCCCATTTGGTCGAGTCGAGACCGAAAGTCTCGAGCGCACGCTTCTGACACGTGAGCTCGATCTCGTCAATGTGCTCGTTGCCACCGTAGTATCTTGCACCAGGGTATCCCTCCGAGTACTTGTTGCTCATGGGCGAACCCAAAGCATCGAACACCGCACGCGAGGTGACGTTCTCGGAAGCGATGAGCAGGATCGACTCTCTCTGGCGTTTGATCTCCTTCTTCATGATCTCGGCGATCTCGGGGTCAGTCTCCACGAGAGACCTCTCCATGAGCTAACGTGCTTGTCAGCATGGTAGTCCAGAGTAGCACATTGAACGAAAAAAACTTACATCCCGATGGGCCTGGGACAGAGCATAGGTGCCCTCAGCATGGTGGCCATTCACACCGTTGGTAGCCATGTCGAAGCGAATTTGGTGAACGAAGTTGGTAGGTGGGAGAGTAAGGTAAATAGTCGCGTCCAAGGCGGATAGTAAGACTGGATGCGACGAAGGGGAAGGTGAAGGAATCGGGTGACTGCGCGACTGACTGGGATGGATTCCGCTGGTTGGACCCTTGCAAAAATTCCACACGCACGCCCCAAAAAAGCGCCAGATACATCACGTGATGCGGCCGACCCCTCCTGTTGGCCTCAGTACATTGCTGCATCAGCCCACCAACCCCCGTTTCCCCTCCATTCCAGCCACTGTCTCGCCCCGATCATCGGACCACTTGCGGCTCTGTTTCAGCAAAATCTGCACTGCTCTCGGCCCGCGCGTTGCCTCCTTGCCGCCCGCCGTGTCGCGGACGCGCTACCAATTAACGCGCTGCCTGATCAGGCTGTTAGTGTATGGCTACCTTTCGACCCCCTTTGCCTGAATGCATGCTCTCCTTCAAATGCGTCGACGGGAGGGGTGCACATGTACACAGATCTATAATGGAAGTGCGCAAGGCTAAGAAACACAAAGCTCGGCGCAATGAAATACGGGCAGGCGTACAACCAGTTACTCGCCAGTGATGAGTTCCCCACTCACTGGGTGTCTGCCGCCCTGTCCTATCGCGCTCTGAAAAAATGCATCAAACAGGTCAGGCTCGAGCTTGATGGTCTCGGGCTAGATGCGCCCACACTTAAAGCACTTGAGAAGTCCTTTGGAGTACACAAAGCCGCCGATGGGTCCGTTGTCGAATCAAGATTCACCCCAGAGCTCTGGGTTGCCGTCGATGGCGATACCGGAGACTTCTTGCATGCAGGCCTGACAGATTCCACCAAAGACTATCTAAAACGGCGTAGTCTGACCTTGGACAAGCACCTTGGTGCAGTGTCTGCCGAGCCTGCGGATGTTGACAGCACGCCGGAACAGCCGCCGATAGTGGACCTGCATACGCCCGTTTGTACCACGGTCATCTGGAAACAGATACCGCTCATGGCTGCGACGAATTTCTTTGATTCGCTGGATCCTGCATTGGAAGGATTGGAGAGCATCCAAGAATCAGAATCGGAAAGACTTCAGTCCCAAATCGCCTTACTTGGTAACACCATCTCGACCGCAACTAATCCTCCGAGTGACAGCAAGAGCAAAGTCGTCAAGAAGTCCGCCAAGGATCTCGCTGTTTGGCGACAGCTGTTTGAATTGTATCTTGAACAGCCTATCTTCTTTTCAACCCACGAGAGGGATCGTGGTACTCGGACTTATGACCAGGCTAAGTCACAGCTTGAGCACTTCTCCAATGCTCTGGTCAAATCGAAGCTCGTGTCAAAGTTTCAGAACTCCGCATCCAGGACAGCATTTGACAATTTCGTGGCCATCAATCTGGACATTCTGCGCATCATGCATTTCGAGCAAGTCACATCTGTCGCCGTGCGTAAGATTCTGAAAAAGTTCGACAAACGCACGGCGCTATCGGCTAGCAGTCTCTATCGCCCAGCTTATGGAAACGGCGCACTTGCCCGGAGCATTGCACGAGATATGTGTGGCGAAATATCGACAAATATTATAGCCCTGGTCCCACAGCTGGATGATTACCTTTGCCCTGTGTGCTGCGAGCTTGCTTGGAAACCTGTGAAGCTGGGCTGCTGCAATGCCGTCTTTTGCATCCGCTGTGTAATTATTCTACAGCGTGGCTCGGATCCGAAGTGTCCGATGTGCAGAAGTGACACTGTCGCCCATGCTGACGCTTGTAAGTGTGGTCGATATGTGTAGTCGCAGATACTGTCTCTGACAAATTGCAGCACGGATCGACGATGAGACAATACGATACTTGCAGAGGTACTTTCCAGCTGAAGTCAGAGCCAAACAAGCCGCAAACGAGCGGGCTGCAGGAGTGGATCGATATGGCCCCAACTTTTACAAGAGCGGCTGCGTCTTGATGTAATGATGACCAGGAGGGTAGGCTAGCTGATGCGAAATCCTTAGGAGATGATTTGTCGACCATGACTTGAGACACACAGCATCAAACCTCATAGTGTACATACTGATACCCAGATACGGTAAGGCATAATAGCAAACGATCGTCTGATGAATGATGCTACAATCCTGCAGTCGCCCGTTTGTGGTTCGGATATGCAGTACCGAAACTCTGTTTGCCCCACAACTTTAAATCGTTGCAAACGACGACTCCATGTCCAATAATTCCGTCTCATCGTGATGATCCACGTCCATTGTCTAGGATCATGTTGACTTGTTCCCAGACCGATCTCTGGCGTTGGCTGTTTATCACCTCCAGCCAGTCCCAACCACCACGCCTACTCCCTCGCCCTCGCATACCCTTTACTCTTCTCTCTGCAATCAGATCCAACGACTCGTCCTCCCATTCCCAGCCGTGTTCGCACCTATCTTCGCCCGGCTACGTGTCTCAATATCGCCGCCGCATCTCTGCCTGCTCAGCCAGCACCCATTCCGCCACGGAGCAGTCGAGCCATGAGGTATGCGTTCTGCACCGCATATCGCCCTTGGGAGACGCCAGCATAGTGCCCAAGGATGTGCCTCGCGAGTGGTTGGGCAGTACACAGGGAGTATACGCGTGCTTGTCGCTGTGGTAGTAGGTGTGCCATGACCTGGCGTGGCGGTGGAGCTATTATCGGTGGAAGTGGCTATCCTATTTCGAGTGAGGTATGCCGGCAATGTGGGAGTGGTGATCCGGTCTGTCTGCGTTGGAGAATCAGTTGACGCTTTTGCAGAGGGATATACAGCGATTGCTGTGATGCTGATTCTCAAGCTGATGGGTGAGTCGTTCTTTTTGCATTTCTCGCAGCGTCGCGGTCGTCAAGTCGTTGGCAGTATTGTTCCGTCCGTCGCGTCTTTCGATGCTGGGAGAGTCAGTGTGCTTTCTTGAGTACGATGAGGAAGACTTGCTGTTGTGGTCGTCAATATAGGATGAGCGATACAGTAGGGCTGTGACTTCGTGATGACAGGTGACGCGCGATCACGATCAGAAAGCGGGAGCACAATCGACGCGCTCGGCACTGGGTACCATCCACTGGCTCTTGCGACGAGGAGAATTTCAAATAACATGCAGTTGAAGGTCAGATGGTCAATCAAATGCACTTTCAGAATCAAAGCACGGCAGCCGACCATAAGCGGATGGACCTCATCTCACACGTCGACCAAGCACGCACGAAGAAAATCTCAAGTCCCGCGCCCAAGACGCATCAGTGAATCTCATTTCGCCCTCCGTCCTCAAACCCCAGTATCTATTTCCCTCATCCAGCACTCATCCCTCAGAAAACGCGCTTGATTACCCCCTTAACCAAGCTCAAGACCTTCTTGACCTTCTCAACGGCCTTCTGACGAAGACCCAAGTCTGCAGAACCTTCACCCTCATCGGCGAGGACGTTAAGCTGCCCGAGCTCCTCGTGCATCTCTGCCCCTCCGACGGCGATTGATTCTTCGGAGGCGCGGGCGCGGTTGATGCCCGCGATGCGTATTTCGCTGGGCCACGCGTATGACCTCACTAGCGACAGGGTCTCGTCGACCAGCTCGTCGACGGTGCGGAGCGTGCCGGTATCGTTCGTGGTCGCCATTGCGGTGAATATGTTTGTTTCTGTTTGGCGAGTGAGAGGAGTTTTGGGTGGTCCTTGTAGTGGGAGATGTGGGTTTTTGGTGGATGTGAAAGTGGTGTTTTGGGTGGGAAATGGAGAAAAGAGACGCGAAGGAGCGGGTTTTGTGGGAGTATTGTGGGCTGCATTGCGAGCACTCGCTCACAGGTCACGGGCACGGGGTATTGGTGGGCTCAATGCTTCATCAGAGGCGGGTACTGGTACGGTCATACTTGCAATACAGGTAGTCAATGAGGTGTTGCAAGGCACGCGAGTAGATTGACTGATTGGAATCTTACGCAGCTCGTATTTACTGGTGTAGCTGTGCGCTGGGTAGCCCGACCGGACGAGAAAACGCTCGGTAACGCGTCCTGAGCATCGTAGATTCGCTGACAGCCGTATTGGTGCCCATGTAGACTCCCAATGGCTTCTCCCGCCGCGAAAGAGTGATGCTAAATGCAGCTGATGGTCCCGGTGTCACTACCCAAACGCCTTGAAGCCCTTGTCGTCTTGTGTAGCGTCTTGTATGTGATGTTCTGCAGGTTGAAGCCCATCAACCTTCGTGCTTGGGCGCTCTCATGCCGACCGGGACGCCAGCATCATCGACAGCAAGGTCGACTGCGGTGCGGATGCCGTGAGGTGGGTGCTTGGACTGTCATAACAGTCCCTGAAGCTGAATATCGCGTGTCTGTGATGGTCTTCTGTGTAGAAGTGAGAGTCTACAGCCTCAACCCGCCCGAGCTGCGCTCCCTCACGGCCCACCGACAGCTTCAATCAACCACCACCATCGGCAATGAGCAGCCACAGCATCCAAAGCCATTGCATAACGATCTCCAATGCCTGTAGATCGATCTCCAGCTTCGAAAAGCTCAATACGACTCCTTGAGCAGCGCCAAAACGCGTCTGACCGGCCCGCTCCCACCCCTCCGCCGTACACATCGGGGTGAAAGTCCCGAATTGAAGCGAGAAATTGCAGCGCGCGCTGCAAACGCTGCAAACTCGCCCATTCTGCGCGATATAGCTGCCTTCCACGCCCTTCCAGCCTCCCCAAATCAGGTTTCTGGGCTGCTTAGATCAGCAGGAGGCCAGAAGGTATATAATCCCCCTTCTCCCCCCTCTCTTCCTTCCTTTCTTTCTCTTCAGTGCTGCTTACAGCTGCTGCTTTCTGCTGCAACTCTCGCGGGCGCCTTCGGGTGCTGTCTGCGAGGGAATTTTTGGAACCCCCTCCCCTCCCTTTTGCTGTTTCTGCTAATCTTTGTGTTGCAGATCCATCCTTCTCTCTCCTCTTTGGTCTTCTGGTCTTCTGGTCTTTCGACTTCGACTTCGACATCGACGACGGCGGCGGCGGCGACGGCTTTACTAACCACCTTTCCTTTGTTCACGTACCGTTTTAACCCTTGCTGACAATCGCAGGTGTTGGTGCTGCTTGCCACTCATGTTGTTGGACTTTGTCCCGGAACATTCGAGTGAAGCGGTCCTGCTTCGGCGGTTGACCTTTTTCAATTTTTGGTTACCCTCCCTTGTATTTCTAGTTTTTGCATTGGACTTGTCCTTTGCTGGTACATCTCTCCTTTTATTGAGATTGTATCCGATCGCTTCGGCGAGTCTACTTTTTTCATCAGTGTTCCTGGGCCTGGCCTGGGAGCTGGAGAAGAAAATGTCTCTCTCTGCCTTTCTGTCTCTTTGCCTTTTTGCCTTTGACTGTGCCTTGTCTGTGGGCAGTGACAGTTTTGACAGTGACTTGGTAGTTCAGGTGACACTTCACTGTTTGTGACTGAGGCCTTGCATCTGTAGAGAGGACAGCACTGAGACCGGGCGCGAGTGATGGTCGTTTGCCTTGAGAGACATGGAGAAACGCCCGCCAGGGCTTGCACTCTGTGCTGGCAAACACATGTGAGACAAGTCTATCATGGCAAACAATTAGATCCAGCAGAAGCAGCGATCGATTCTACGCGTCATACTGCAGTGAGCAATATAAATTGAGCGGAGAGTGGTTATGTGGCGACCGTGAGATTCTGTAGCAGCCGAATCCTGGAATATGTGGGACGCGAAGTTGTCACCGTCGCATGCCTGCGCAGCCAGGAGCGCACAGTACGCACGCACACGAAACTCATTGCTACTTATATGCTGATGATGAGATACAGGTCTCCTCGCGGCTCCGATCTCTCGTGCCAGCCTGCGGTATCTCTGTGTGGAAACGGCGTGAGGATTGTCTGTTGCCCGTACCAAATATCCAGAGCGAGGCGGCTTGACTTGGGCGGGCGAAGCTCTGCAAAGTCTCACGGGCTGAGTCTACAGCCCAGACACGCACATCTTTTGCGCAGATCAAGTGGCTGGCTCCATGCTTTTCTTTTCTCTCATCTTTCGAGCAAGCAGCTTGAGCCAGCGTCGTCTACTATTACTGATGTAGACGCCGGCAAGGACGCGTTCGTCTTCTTTTTATTCGGCCGGTCAGAAGTGCTGAGCTACAGGACCTGATCTCTGCCAGTCACTGGTAAGAGTGATCCTTCCTGGTGGGGAAGAATTATCATTGTTCCCCCCCAGATCCGACCCACCGTGGTAAGGCAGCTCGACAAGCCTCACATCTATAAGTCCTAGGTGTGGTTTCCGACAATGCAGATTGCGAAATCATCATCTAGATGGCATGCCATGAGTGCGACCGCGCTGCGACATACGACAGGGAAAGGGCGCTTGACACTTCTTGATCTGGTTGACGCGTCGCTCGCCCATCGACATTGGACCCGCCAGCGGCGACGATATTTGCGAATCGCGTCACAAGTGCATGTGCTGTCTGATCACGATGAAGGGGCAGGGGTATTATCATGCACATCAGCTTCGCTCGGTCTCCTAGCATCGATCGACTGACGGAGAGCAGGGATCCTTTCAGGTTGGTGACACATCATATCCCACCAGTCCTCAGTACCACTCTCAAGAGCAAATCCGCAGGGAGAGTATTGCCCTTAGGCCAGAAATAGCTGATGTTTCATGCTGACACTTCTGCAGAACTCTTCCGCAAGTCTGAAATGTGGCAGATACAAATTCTTTTGCACGCAGCAGTTTAGTTCGCGCGAGCAAGCACAAAGCGGTCGCCATCGAGCAGCCCCTCGCTGACACACGATACTGGCAGATGCCGACAGGAGATGATCGATGCAATACGGGCTTTCTTCTTGCCCGATGGGAGCCGTTGCCGACTCCTGGCTGCTCGTCTGCGCCACCTCCGGCCCAAGAACGCGACAATGAAGCCGCATCGCCTTGCAAGAACCCTGCCAGAGCGTGACGAGGAATCACGAACCTCCATTTCGAGATTCTTCCACGCACCAAGCAACAACGACGAGACTCGCCATGCTTCTACAATGTTGCCGTTCGTGATAGATCACGTCGATCAGGGAAGGGGGCGTGAGCCTGATGCCCTGCTCAGCGGACAAACGGATGGCTTCCAAGTGATTCTATCGGCCAGACTCTGCCCTTTTCTGGAAAGGCCTAGTCTTGAAAGAGGCGATCTCGAATCATGGCAGCGGGCACTCGATTTCTGTTCTTACACCCATCATTTATGCGCCTTAGACAGTCCGCTTTCCGCTTACTTCGGCCTCGGAGTACTTCTGTGAAGTTTCGCGAGCGTCGTGCTGGGTTCTTGCAAACGAGTGAACGTAGGTAGGTTTCTACCGCCAACTTGCGACCGAGCTGACCAAGAGTGACAGCTGATTGCACTACTCGCGACGAAGGCACAACGACGCGTGGAGACTATTCCGGCGCTTCCTTCTGAGCGCGCACTTGTCATTCCTGACGTCGACAAACAAGCATGGCTTACTGGTCCTCTATTCTGGCGGGGTGTGAGGACGGAGCGCATGGACGGAGGACTTGGTCACCACTGAGCTAATCAGGCCAAAAAGGAGGACGGATACCCTGTTGAGCGCAGTCTCGTCGTAGTTGAGGTGAGAGAATTTGGAAGTAGAGAAGCGAAGCATTCGCAATTGTGATGTTTCACTCTTTCGCGGAGTGTCCTTCATCGTATGTGTGGGTCGATAGCGTGCGACGGAGCACACTACGGGTGAGAAGTTGCCTCACTGGTGATTGCGCGCCGGAGCATTTAGCTGTTAGAATCGCATCATGCCTATGTTACAGCGTTTGGTACAAGATTGCTTCCATACTAGCCGCGCTCGACATGTGAGTAGTCGCCTGATGTGCCGGCGACTATGCGGCGGCGTTTCCAGCTCGCCGGTCGCGTCAATGGAACAGATATGCTTCATGGGCCCTTATAGTGCCTTCAGAATAGTCGCATTTGAAGCGGTCTTTCTTGACAGACGCGTTGGAGCTCTGGAGATTCTACGTGGCGTTGTCGACACTGAGGATTTGATCAGAGGCCATGCAAGATTCCATGGTGACCAGGTAGCGATTAAACATGCTCCTGACTATTTCCAAAGCCCGCCATGCGGTTTTGGCATAAGAAATCGTGGTAGGTCGCAGCCTATAGCGGTCTTTCGGCCGTGAGAGTGTGTATGATGAGATATTGCATTTTCCGCAGCGTGCCCAGGCAATTCTGTAGTTTGATGCCGCGTTTCATTGCTCCGCAGCTGCAGTGCTGCCGCGGGCGCAGCTTTGCTGCCCTCCCACGAAGCCACACCTCCCTGAAGAGCAATTGTCTATCACGCGCCATTCCGTCACGCAACGGCAGGAATCGTAGTATATCTCAATTCGAAAAGCTCCGGAGGGTCATAAAGAACATTCTACAAGACAGAGCGAGTAAAAAAGAGGCTTGGGCGGCCGGCAATCGTCACAAAAGTGAAATGATTGAGGGAAAATGGCCAAAAAGAAAGAAGCCGCGGTCAGGCTCGAACGGGGGACGCTGCTCGCGTCGGGGAGTATAGGCCGTCTTTGTCGAAGCGTGTAACGACTAGGCCAAGGTGAATCTAAGAGATGTCAGCACTGTTCCCGGGGGAGCACAGAACTTTTGATCAATATATACCCTGAGTTACGCGCGGTCGGCGCACACTGAATTCTTGGCCGTGGCTGGCGCTGTGTTCGTGGATTTCTCCTTCACCTCGCACCCTTTTTCCCACACCAACACCAGCATCAATTCACCATTTGAATTGATCATAAGCATTATCAACCTGCTCTAAAGAACGAGCATAATATCATCATGGCGGTGAGCAACGACTCGTGGGGCACCTCCTTGGTCCACTCCTTGGGCTGCTCCTTGGGCCATATCTCGGGCAAGTTGCTGACGAGATTGCTGCAGACATCGCAGACCAAGAAGGAGGAGCGCCGCCTGGCCAAGGGCCGGGCCAAAAAGGCCCGCGCCAGAGCCAGAGAAGCGAAGCGCAAGGCGCGGCTGGAGAAGGAGCGCAAGGAGCGAGCCGAAGAGGAAGCAAGCCGGGACCGCACCTCGGAGGAGGAAGTGTGGCGGCGGATTGAGCGGCATTTCTGGGGGTACCGCTGGCGAGTATGGCGTCGCTGATTGCACCGAGGTAAGTCGTCCAGTCCGTCCAGGTGATTGTCCAGCAATCCAGCAGCCATATAGCCAAGGCAGTCGCTGACTCCAGCAAGCGAGTTACCAGCACGACCAGACCGCCCTGGCGGGAGATACCAGGCGTCACGAGGTGCCAGACACGGCACAAGATAGCATAGAAGACGGAGAATGAACCGCACACCAGCGCTTTCCTCCTTGCTCTTTCTTCTTGTGTGATGAATTGAAGCATGAACGAGAGTCACTTACCATCTATACCCGCTGGAAGGTCGACGGTCCTTCCATGGCTCCTACGCCGCAAGCTGCCAGAGCGTCGACGGTGTCCAGAGACTAATCACAGCTGCAACTGACCACGTTTGAGCCGTCCGTCAATACCAAACACGTCGACGATGAGTGTAGGGAAGATACCAAGCTGATCGTCGTGTACTCTTGAAGAACTGACGTTGGAAAAGGGTGCTTGGCAGCTAAAAGTTTGATGGGAGGGACAGCCGAGGTGTCTGGAATTCCGTGCGGACCAGCTGCATCGTGAACATCATTCCTTGACGGCAATTCCAGCCCACACAGCGCTACAACAACGCTGAAATTCGAGCAGATTGGCATGCAGGTTGCAAGGTATTTTTCGGTGTAATTTGTAGGTATTTTCGACCGCGTTGCGCTCTGTTATGAGCTCAGGTAGGTGCGAGCGGATGTGTATTTTTGGGAGTTGGAATTCCTGGCTGCATCAGCCCCACCATCGAAAGTCTCCTCTGGCTGCGTCCAGGCAGTTTCCTTTCCGTACATGTCGGTTCATCTGGTCGATTGGGGAAGTGGTTTTATCATGTTTGCTACTACACACGTATCGTTGTTCGCAGCCGCCAAGCAAGAGCACCTGGTTAGGGCCGAGCTATGCAGGTTCGTACGTAGCGGAGCAGATTTATCGGCCG
Organism: Dothideomycetidae sp. 11243; assembly: GCA_000836255.1. Lineage (NCBI taxonomy): Eukaryota > Fungi > Ascomycota > Dothideomycetes > Dothideomycetidae sp. 11243. Next base: position 293,582 of record DF938581.1, on the reverse strand, counting down.
CATGGTCTTGATGGAGCACGACTCTCTGCTCTTTCTGGCAATGGCGAGATGGGAGCTTATGGGCTGCTTCAGGACTATCTCTGGCTCTAGTTGAGGTCAGCAGCTATTCACTCAAGCGTTCTCTGGCGCTGGCGACTCCCATCAAGCTCCAAAGAACAGAATCCATCGCTCTCCTCCTATCCTGGCCGGCGCAGGCTCTCCAGTTTCTCCTTCTCAGCTCCTGCCAGCTACCCACAGATCTGCCGTCAACAACCTCCAACGCACAGATAACGCCCATCCGGCCTCCTCGCCTGCCACCTCTCCTTAGTCCCTGCATTCAGCGTTATGATGAGATTCCCTTACGTCCGCCATCGATCACTGCCGGCATGGTTGAACATGTAGGTACGCGCGGTCAAATCTCGCACGCGTAAGTTATTTCCTAGTCAGTAGCCAATGCAGGCGTCTGCACGCAACAATTTTTAATATCACGTCATCGCTCGTCAAAACAAGAGAAAAAGAGATCATGTTTACCTTGATCAGTTGGATTGCCACGAGCAAAGGTGAAGAAAACAACATTGAGGTTCGAGCAGAAGAAGTCGGAGAGAATACAGCTTTGCCAAGCCCGAGACGACGAGCGGACTCCCGCCGGTTCTTAAAGATCTAACGCCAGATCTGGGGGTTGTGGTTTGCCGGCACATGTAGATAAGCTGGCCGACCACGCACCGATACTGCGAAGCACGACGCACGGTTCAGAGTGGGTGTTAGAGATTCCAATAAAAGATGCTGTACGACACGGTTCTCCATCGGGAGACAAGTGCACGATGCCGATCTGTTACAGGACATGAGGAAAGCGGGACAGTGGCATAAAAGACTAAATGAACTGTTGGAGTTGAATCGAAGGGGCGGCAGGTGCACGAGTAAATAAATTACAGTCTATCTATATTACACGCCAAGGATATCCACGAGTCCAAGCGATTCACTGCAGTCGGATCATGCCCCCCAGTCGTCGTGCAAGATTGCTAAACCAGCTCCTTGTTGGGGTTTCGTCAAGCTGCTTCCGCAGCCGGGTGTAGTACTCGGGGTCAGATTGTGGCTTCATCATAGACTCGGGCAACGGGGTCTACATCCCATGAGCATGATTCTCGGAGCGCAGAGAGACAGACGATTTGACTTACCGCTTTCGAATACCGGTCTTCAAGTAATGATTGCAAGGCATTGACCTCCTGCAGCTCCGATGACCGTGGTTGGCGAGATGTGCCCAGAACTTTGCTGAGGAGATCCTCTCGCTCAGCTTCGATTGCCGGCGCACTGTTGATTCGCGCATTGAGGAGGGTTTGGAATTGCACCTCCGGTCGGAGGATGTCCTTTGGCCATTGTGAGGCTATCCGCGCATAGTGTCTGGAGACGACCTAGTAAATGTCAGAAGGATTGTCATTCCTAGATCAGGACCAGTAAGACTGACAGTACGAGACATTGTGAAGGGGTCTTGAATCCTGAAGCCGTTGTAAACAGGCAGGAAGTGCGCGCTCTCTCAAATGCAAGATGTAAAACTGAAGTCGTATCGTGTATGCATTGATTCTACCGTCGACATCATGAAGAGTGGCGCCGCGGACAAAATTCCACGCTAGGACGAAAACGGTCACGACGAGTCAGCCCAATTTTTGCATTAGGGGCTCACGCGAGTCATTATCAATATCTGCTCCTATTGTGCACAAGTACTCGACCATTGCGCCATTTGCAACAGTACACGACATATGATCAGCTCATGACGGTCATTTGTGCACATCCTAAGGTGTGAACCCGTTAGGCCTAGCCTATGGATTGTTTTTCGTGATCTTGTCCAAAAAGTTGTACTTTTATAAGCATTTGGTCATGTTTAGCAGGTCTGGCATTCTATTGATGGGATGACTTGCGGCAAAGGCGCGCATGAGAGAGGAAGCCGATACTTTGACGGGCTCGACATCTGCTGAAGATGCTTCTACTTCGCAGCATTGTTCATCAATAATCGCGCAGCACCTAGCACATGTCCTGCATGCAGCCTTTCTTTTGTGGAAAATGATGATACACTTGGTAGTACATATCAACGGCCTCGACCCGTCTATGGCGTGACATCTTCCGGATTCATTGGCCATGGACTTGCTGCGCGACATGCGTCATTTATCGTCCCTCTGTAGATTGGGCACCGGATGGAAGACACGTTCGGTCTCTGATACATATAGTTCCATCCCTCTCGCCGCTACCACAATTCGGATTATCCTTCTTCTCAACGGCCATGAGGGTCATCCTCTCGCAGCCGCTGGGGGAAGAAGTCCACAATGATCATCAAGCAGTCGACTATCCGTCCCTACCTGATGCGCAGCACCTACAATTTATCGGACAACACCTCATCGAGAATGGTGTCCACGCAGCCTTTGGAGTGACACTGCTCCACGAGCACTTCGACATGCTACCCGGCGACATCATGACGCGCCGTGGTCCCCAACTCGCTCCTGTGCCGTCTGAACAGCTGGATCAGAGCAGGCTTATTGACGAGATGTTCTACTTGTACGAAAGCCGCTTGCAGGCGTACGAGCACGAACGTGACAGCCCGGTCGAGGGTGGGAGGCCGCCAAACCAATTGCTGCATGCACTCATGCAGAAGCTGATTCAGAGAAGGCTCGACAGCGCTGAAGCATCGACTCGGATCAACCCCGATGTGGCAGCTCTAATGGAGCATTGTAAGGACAGCAGAGCCAAGGTATGCGCGCCAGTAACGTCAATCGTATCAACTGCTGAGGCAACAAATTAGGGTTTCGTAAGACGAGGGTTAGGCTTCATTGTTGGCATTATCAAGGGCTGTACGAGCAGCCGCGAGGGGACGCGCAAGAGAGCACAGGCTGCGATGAATATAGTCGATAGTTGAGTCGTGAGAATATCGGTTAATATTTGGATATTGATCTCACAAATGATATTCTAATCTGCGGCCGCAGCAATGATGCTGAGACCGCGTTAATATTCTGGCAGCTTCCTATTCCCGCTTCCGGCGGCCGCTGCGCCACTGCGCCACTCCGTGTTGGGCCGCCTGCGGGTGACTTTCTGCAGGAGACGGCGTAACTTTGTCAGCGCAGACACCGTTTCATCCGCCGCGCCATCACTCCACCCACAACCCCCTCGTGCCGGTGGCAGCCTCGTCCCCTAGGTCATTTACCTCACCACTCACAAACACCCCCATCATCGTCCTCTTTCGTCCTCTCACCGTCGACTTGCCATTCTACCGGTTGCTCGCCGGCGATCTACCGGTTCTGCGCATATACCACGCTTCCGTTGAGTATCTACTGTTCCCCGACATATCGCACATCGCACGCAGTCGGGTGTCACAGGCCTTTGTCGTCGTCGTCTTCGTCACCGGGCGGCACCAACACAGACATGGCTCCTCAGCGCTATGAGAGGGTACGTCACGTTTCGCTTCTCGGTCACGCTCATAGCAACGCATGTCCTGACGTCGCGACACAGGTAGCCGAACATGACGACGAGGATTTACCTATAACAGACAACGAATTGCATCACCAAGAATCTTCAATACCCTCATCCCCGCCTCCCTCATTCCGATCACGAGTCTCCTCACGTCGGGGATCCATATCGCAAAATGCACCGGATTCCGACGTCGAGCGCTCGCTGGACGATGCTTTCGGCGGCTCGCACGACTCTGACGAAGAGGACGAGGAGCAAGAATCACGGCGGCTCGTGTCATCACCGACGGACGCTCCGCCAGCACCGGGTGCGCTGCAGCGAAGAGTTACAGAGTTCCCAGGGGCTGCTGCTGCCGCTTCCGCCACAACAACACCTAGAGTATACGGAGGAGGATCGGGCACAAGAGACGGCGTATTTGCCAACATCAGCGCCAAGCCTACCCGAGAGGACGATTTGGAGGAAAAGCCACCTGTATGTGGACATACATGTCTCGTGTGACGGACATGAACTAACAGTTTTGGTAGACATATGAACAGGCCGCCGCAGATGCTACGCCGCCCTACTGGGAGACGACGATTCTTACGCCCGCTGGTTATAGCTCCGATGACATCTTCGTCGATGGTCTCATGGTTGGCTCTCTCTTCTCTTTCGTCTGGAACGCACTTATCTCAATGTCATTCCAACTCATCGGTTTCCTCCTCACATACCTTCTACACACGACACACGCCGCCAAGCATGGGTCTCGTGCTGGGTTGGGCATCACATTAATTCAATACGGCTTCACCATGTCAGCGGCTCCTGTCTCCGATGTACCAGCACCGGGGATGGGCGGCGATGTTGTCGGTGGTGTGCCGCCCGATCCTAACGATCACGATTTTGACCCCAGTGCCGTGACAGGAGATGCAACCGGCGCAGGTGGAATGGCCGGCGGAACTTACTATCTGAGCTACATCTTGATGATCGCAGGATGGTTCATCCTTATCCGGGCAGCGACAGACTTTGTCCGGGCAAGAAGGCAGGAACAGCTCATCCGCAACTCGCCGGATCGGGGTCTGCCTGTACCAATCGTGGCAGAGGGAGAGGGCGAGCGTGCCGTCTAGGGCTGGCGAACCGGTCTTCATTTGTGTACAACGGTCATCTAAGCAAGCACTGGAGTTGGGATTGGCAAAGGGAATTTTCATGATAGGCCCAATGTGGCAATGTAGCACTTGAATGAGAGACAGTCGTTACGAGCGACTCTTGAAATGATCAATACTATTTTAAACCCATTCTTGTAGCCCCAGGCCGTGGTCTACGTCATTAACTCGTTCGTGATATGTACATATCTTACAGCATAATTCACTCAGCCGACACCATTCTTCCTATTCCGTGGTCTACATCTCTGATCCTGCGGAAATCGCATAACCTCATCATCAGCATACTGCACCTCCCGATCCCAGTCCTCCAGCCTCTCACATCCAGAAGTCAACCAAGCGTCGACCTCATGCAAGACAAGCCTCGCCCCGTCCCCACCCAGAGTCTCGGACAGCAAACGTTCCGCCGCTCCGTCGGCGCCTTTGATCTCCAACCGCGCCAGTATGCGCACGATGGACGCCAGCACGCTCTCCAGCCGCCGCGCCGTAGCGAGGAAGGTGAAGACGCGCAATTCGCGGCGGAGGAAGAGGCGTGCTCTTCGCTGGAGCGCAGGGTCGGAGCGGAACGTGGTCGGGGTGAGGGGAGCGATTGGGCGGCGGTGCAGGCTGAAGGCTTGCTTGGAGTGGACGAGACGTCTCCTCACCAGGGAGGGGTCTTCTGGTGCTGGAGGCGGCCGCGTACGGCGGCGAGAAGTGCGTGATTGAGGGGAGTGGATGGGGAGGGAATTGTAGTCTGAAGGAGAGAGGAAGGAGTGGTCTACTCGCTTTACTGGAGTGGTGCAGAGTGGACATGTCGGTCTGTGGGCGAGCCAGGAGAGGAGGCAGCTGAGGTCGAAGGTCGCGTGGTTGCATGGGTAGGCGATCGCGCGAGATGTTAGGGCTGAGAGACAGACCACACATGTGTCGTGGTGCGTGCTGGGGCTGGATGATGAGGTGCTGGACTGTGCTGGAGCCGTGGATGAGGATGAGGATGAATCCATCATGCTGTCCGGAGATGGAGCCAACATGTCGAGTTGAGAGGTTGTTGAATGCCCTGCGCAGAGACCGTCGGACTGAATGATTGCATCGGGTCGCTCGTTCACGACAGCCCAGATTTACCCATCACGCATATGTGAGGGTTGACATCGGGCTCCAAAGTGTGACAGATTGTCCTTCCATTCGAGTCGATCCAAACCGGCGCAGAAAAGGATGAGCGGCTGGGTCGTTGATTGTGGTGGCGACTGGATGTTCGAGAATGTCGAGACCGGCAGTCGGGCCGCCTCCCCGCGCGTGAACGTTCTACTCATCTCAGCGTCATCTATGCCTCTTCTTCACCCCGACACGCTCGACTCTCTCTTCATTCTTGCCTTATTATAACATGGCCGATTTGTTTTTAGCTTGATTGTCAAGCGCCAAGCTCCATTCTCACAACCATGGCGTAAGACGCACAGAAAAATCCCCTCTTCCTCTTTGATCTCAAGTAAGTTTACCTTCCGAATTGTCGAATATCGGCATTCTGCATACTGCATTTGAGACTCCGTCCTGAACAGATATAATAGAACCGCCCGAAATGACGACCACCGCCCTGGGGCGCTGGTCATGCGCCAGCTCGATTCTCCCTTATGTATCGGACATCACCGACATCAACATCTACGATTTTGACAATACACGTGAGTATTTATACACAAAAGTACAGAGCACTACTAATTCTCTCACAGTATTCCGCACTCCACTACCAAGCAGGTCTGTCTGGGAGGGTCCCACAATCGGAATGCTTCAAGGTCCGGAAATTTTCGTTGGCGGCGGCTGGTGGCACGACGCCCAGCTTCTCGCTTCTGTGGGTGGCGGTCTTCAGGCTATGGAGCCTGTGGCATGGAAAGGTTGGTGGGACGAGGAGATCACAAAGTCCGTCAGGAAGTCCATGTCGAATCCAGGCCACCTTACAGTCCTCATGACGGGCCGAGCGCAGTCGGGGTTCTCAGAACTCCTGATGCGAATGGTCAAAGCCAAGGGACTGGCATTTGACCTGATCGTACTCAAACCAGAAGTGACTCCAGAAGGGAAGATGATCGCCGACACTGCCGAGTTCAAGTCATCGTTCTTCCAGAGTGTCATGAACACATACAACAACGCCACGCAGCTGACCATCTATGAGGATCGCGCGAAGCAAGCGAATCAATTCTCCAAGTTTCTTGAGGGATGGAATGCTACTCTCTCTGCAGACGACGGAACTGCCACCCGGCCGCCGTTCAAATGGAACATCGATCTTGTTGAGCCTAAGAGTCTTGCACTCGATCCGCAGCAAGAAATTGCTCAAGTCGCCCGCATGATCAACGCCCACAACGCTGCCATCACTACTGGCAAGGCAAATGATAGAGCGATCCCGTACAGGTTCGAGACCAACCGGAAATACACTGGGTATCTGATAGCACCTTTCTATTCGTGCAAGCTGAAGGCATTGCTCGTTCCAGATTCAGATGTCGATCCAGATGACATCCGGCCTTTGGCAGACAGCATCATGTTATCGTTCGATCCACCACGGCACGATGTCCTCGCACGCGCAGGAGGCACAGGCGCGAAGCAAGAGTGGCGCACAGTTGCCGTTGGCAGCTACAGAAACAACATCTGGGCAGTGCGCGTCGAGCCGGTGGAGTCAAACCGTCCTCATCCTACGGACCGATTCCCAATCGTGATACTAGGACACTTACGAAAAGCAAAGACCAGCGAAGCAAGGAGCATCAGAGACTGGATTCCCATTCCGGCAGACAAGCAAGTCGTCTTCCCAACCGAAGTGGGCGACAAAGCTTTGGTCCGTATAGTCGAAGACAGACAGAATTCCACCACTGGCAACCAGCTTACAACCAACGATGTGCGAGTCAATGATCGGCCACAGCGCCGCGACAGACGCAGACCTCTTCGCACAGGTGTTGCGCCAGACCAATCTTCAGCCGACGATTCGGAAGCACACCCTCCCCGCTCTTACCAGCGCCCAAGAGGTAATCGTGGCTCATCGTCATCGGCGTATGCTGCTATTCGCGCGGCGAGGGACAGAGGGCCGCCGTACGCTCAGCATCAGGGACGAGGTGGTCGTGGTCGTGGGCGTGGTGGGAGAGGTGCGTCCAGAGGTGGCGGTGGAGGCGGTGGAGGCGCAGGAGGGAGTGGCATGTATCGCTCGCTTGACGATGCAGGCAATCACGGGTATAGCGAGGCCCAGGGGATGCAGTATTAGTGGCGTTGCGGGCTGTGGTGAATGGCCTTCTGCAGGCGGGGTGGGCGCGTGACTAGACTATGGCTGATGCGTCATGGTCGTTCATAAGGTACCATACTGGCATTCTGTCGATAGGCTGGGCTGGGATCGGTGGCGAGGACTCCAGGAGGGAAACGACAGGTTTACCAGGGGCTATGATTATGCAGAGCGATAAACGCCTTTGCGGATCATAACTTAGATGTTATACTATTGCCGGTAGTCATCTTACTCCACAGGCAATGAAACAAAACTCTACCAGAGAAGAAGCCTGAATGCACGACATGCATAAGACTTCGTCATTCAGATTCGTCCTGGCACTCAATACCGCTCGATCAACCATGTCCTCCTGCCTTCCTCCGTCATAGCAGCCAACTTCTCCCCCTCCGCTTTCCTGACAATGATGTAGTTGTCAACACAGGTATCTCCAAACACATTTCTCAGTGTCTTGCTCCCCGACAGCGCCTCCAGCGCCTCGTTCTGATCCTTCGGCATCCGCTCCTCAATGCCATGCTCGGAAAGTTGCTCGGGGGACATCTTGCTCGGATTCACTAGTTATCAGTCAGTCGACCGAAACAGTCGAGGGTGGATGTTAGTCTAGACTTACGTAGACAGTCGCGCAGCACCATCTTCCGCTCCTCCTGCAGACCCGCCATGCCTGCGCCCATGATAGCAGCGAGGGCGAGGTACATGTTCCCCATCGCGTCCAGGCAGCGGACTTCCCACCGCTCGGTGCGGCGCTGGTGGCCGTGTCTGTCCGTCGAGTGGCCTACGACGCGGCGCAGAGGGGTTTCTCGATTGTCCGTGCCCCAGGCGATCCATGTCCCGCCTGTCCAGTGGTCGTCGGCGACGCGGGAGTATGATTCTTGGCTAGGGAGGGTGAAGGCGCATATGCCACGGAGGGAGGAGAGGATGGCGGACCAGAAGGATGCTTCCTGGGGCGGGGAAGGGTCGTCGGATGTCGCAATTTCTACATGGGCCCTTGCAATGTCGGTGTGGTCTGCTCCTTTGGATATGGTCTGGTCTGCTACAGGCTCTGTTGACTCAGCGCCGTTCATCTGCGCTAGCACGTCTGGTGGTATAGCTGCAGAAGACTCTGACGTGATGGGCTCTGATTTCTCTCCAGGTTTGTCTGGAGTGTCTTGGTGATCATGACTTTGGGCCAATGTGGGTCTTGCATGCTCGCCACGAACAGGGTTGAGGCTGATATGAGCATGCATACCATTACCAATTCCAGGTGAAGGCATCGGATGGAACGTGGCACGAAGACCCCAACGATGCGCCTTCAGCTGAATAGCTTGTCGGGTTTGGTAGAGGACATCGACTGCAGTGACCAACGGTAGAGCCGGCAGAACAAATTCGTACTGCCCTTGACCAGATTCCGAATGGAAGTGCTCAATCGGTATGCCGACACTCTGGAGCTCTTCTACAAGCTTCACTATCAGAGGCCAAGTATTATGTGCCTGAGTCGGACTCAGCGTTCCCCACGCATGTGCAGCTATCGATTCGATCGGAGCATAGTTGCTGCTGTTTTGCTCCGAGGGGCCGCGCGAATTTGCAGGAAGGTGAAGAAACGTTACTTCCAGTTCGAAACCAACCAGAACCTCAAGGCCATGTTGATGTCTTAGACGATCAGCCAATGTCTGGAGGACCGACCGAGGACATTCGTCGAGGCGTGTTCCATCAGCAGTTTTGAATGAAGAAATGGCTGTAGCTGCACCCTGAAGGTCTTTCCAATGTATTGGTCGCAGTGTACTAAGGTCTGGCTCGACATAGATCTGGCCGGTAGTGTTCACAGCAGGTGTGATGGCATCATCCTGCAAGGTGTGGAGATTTCCACGCGAGATGCCAATACGATTTCCAGCTTGGACAAGTCGATTGAAGGAGGTTGTGGGATACGAGCGGCAGCGGAGAGTTCCCAGATAATCAATCCATTGCACCAGGAAGTAGCTGGTCGTTTTACCATACGGCGTGCGGAAGTATGACGACAGGCAATGCGTATCATAAATCGGCTGAGCGACTGCTTTGTGTTTGGGATTGCTTGAATCTCCCGTCGATGGAGGAGGTAAGAGGGCGAGCTGCTGCAATCAGTGCTAGCTCAAGTACTAGATGCGAACAAATGCGACTTACTCTCTTTTTCGAAACCGATGTTTTGGTATCGAAGGTAACTTTCAGATTGTACAGACTGTTGGAATTTTCCCACAAGATATCCTGTATAGCTTCCTTCGCTTCAGACAAAGTCAAGACATCTTCTGCCAGCAAATCTTTGAATACACGATACAGAACTTGCTTGAATTGCCTGTTTGCCAAATAGTATGTTTCTGGGAAATGGTGACCGTCTGTACTCCACAACAGTTTTGAGAATGGCGTCAGCTCCATGGACTGCTTGATCGCAGAGATCTGACCTTCGATGCTAACCATGGGAAATATTTCTCCAACATCCAAATAGGCATTCTTGTAGACGGTAGCAAGATATCCAGCTTCACGAGTGTATGGATACGATGAATGGAGCAGGACAAAGTTGACGGTCGGGAAGGCTGCAATCAGCGGTTGTAGATGAGCTGGATTAGACTTGAGTAATGAGATGTCATTGTCCCCAAGACCGGTGTGAAATTGAATAGGCTTGGACACCCCGTTCTGCTTGTAATTTGCGGCTATCAATTTGCATGCAGAGATCACAAGGCAGTCGTTGAGGCCCTTTTGCTGGATACGGTAATTACCTCGGGCACATCCCCTGATATACTTCCTAAAAGCTCCCTCGCCCGCGGTTGCGACCGAGATCTCATCGGCGACGAAGACATCTAGTCCGGTCCGATAGCACACGACGCTCTTGAAGCCAGCGACATTGTGGTTTCTGATCTCATCCGCGAGGGCATTCTCGAATGCTTGGAGGAAGACGGGCCAGACAGCAGCAGCATCGAAATGGTTCAGCTCCGCGAGAGGCAGGCTCCCTTCCTCGTACATGGCTCTCATGATCTCCGCAGCGAGCGTCTCAATCCGGACAATGCGGCGATTCTTGCCCGTAGTGAATTGGTCGTGCCATTTGACGGAATGAACGGTCTTTCCATTGTCGATGCCGTCATCGATGAGGATAGTGTGGATATCGGCTAAGCATTTCCGATGTAAAGTGTCTGGATCTGCGGCCAATATTTGGGCACGTTTCTTGAGCAGATCATCCCAGGTAGCGGTCGGTTCGCATTCATACAGTTCCCGTAATTGCTTGATCGCACGTAGATGCGCAAGTGACCTTGGAGTATCCTTGAGTGCCTCGCCTCGTGCTTCTGTGACACATTCCAGCAACGAGTGATTGCCCAGCTTCTCCGATCGAAGAAGATTGTGCGCATGGTTGTCTATGATGGGGCATGCTTCGATGGCGTCGCGCAACTCGGACAAGTCGTGATCGGACGGTGCCATACTGATATTCAGTCACACAATTCCGTACAACACAAGTGACCTGAAATTGGCGACATCCGTTGTCGCTTTCGGACTCTCGGGCTGACTGCAAGGCTGAGTCCGGGAGGCTGGGCCGGTGGCGGTGAATGCATGTCAACACAACCCCGCTTGCGTCACTGATGCCTCGAGGCAGAAACCACTTTGATTTTATTCATATCATAAACAAATGAACAACCAGGAAATGCTAACGGAACTGTCACAATTGTGAACGTTCAATCTACCAGGAAATCAGAATGCCTAGCGTACTAATTGTTGGAGCCACTCGTGGTCTGGGCTTCGAGCTGGCCAAGCAGTACTCCCAGCAGTCCAACACGACGGTCTACGGGACCGCACGCAAATCTACGCCTGAAGATGCATCTACAGATATCAAATGGATCTCAGGAGTCGATTTGATGGAGGAGTCGTCTTCCAAGACTCTCATCGATGGCTTGCACAAGCAAGGCTCTGCGACCACGACACTTGATGTCGTTATCATCACAGCTGGCTATTTCGGAAAGGAATCATTCGATGAGCCGTCTTGGAGCAAACAGGTCACTATGTATACCACCAGTGCTATCGCGCCAGTCTTCATTGTTCAGGGCCTGTTCAAGGCTGGTGCTCTGAAGAAGGGAGCCAAGGTATTCTTGATCACTTCCGAGTCTGGCAGCATCGGCCTCCGTCATGAGTCTGAAGGCGGGGGCAACTATGGACAGTAAGCAGCTTTGTCTCTGCTATTTATCTTCCTCTCAACTGACCACCTGTACAGCCATGCTAGTAAGGCTGCATCAAACATGGTCGGCAAGCTCCTCAGTCTTGACCTCAAGGAGCATGGCGTCGCTGTCGGTCTATTGCACCCAGGCTTCATGAGGTCAGAGATGACCAAGAGTGTGGGGTTTGACAAGTTCTGGGACGATGGCGGAGGTGAGCATTATCGCTAATGTCTTCTATAGATGGGCGCTAATATGGATCCTAGCCGTGGAACCCTCTGTGGCAGCAAAGTCGCTCATTGAGTTCATCTCGACCTTTGATCTATCGAAGACCGGAGAGTATTGGGCACCTCGCGGTCCCGGGTCAGTTGCGCCAATTGTGTGTCGCCAAGCGTTGTGAGACTAATGATTCTGCAGAGATATCGGCACTGCGGAGGATACTCTGGGGTCCAAGGACAAGCTACCGACACCTTTGCAACTCCCGTGGTAGATGGTGGAGATGTGACATGCTGTCCCAGTGGCATGAAGGCAGCATTTTATGTATGAGGAACGAGAAAGATCAAACGAAGACTTGCTGTGAAGCTGCGTGGCAGGTGCGCATCTCCTAATAGTCTCTATAGTCCTAGACAGTCTTCTGATAGACTGCGGAACGAAGCGACGAAATCATTCGGTTGACAACAGTTTCATGTCACGAACAAAGTCCGGGCCTGTCCCGCCACCAGGCCAGAGGCTCAACCCCTGCCAAGCTGTCGCTCCCTCCTCAATCAGGAAAGTAGAATGAAAGTCGCCCGCTTGGTGTGTCCTGGTACACTTTGTTCTTGGAAATGTGACTACCCATATTTTGATGACTTTCTAGTCCATGCAACGAACAAGTTGCCAATCGTTGACAAATTATCGACGCACGCACGCACGGTCTGTGGATGACGTTGTGGCAGATACGCCGTGTGCGACGCCCGCGATTTGCTGGCAGTATCGCCTTAACAAGCCGATGGTATCACTGCAACGATTGTGCCGCTTGCGAATGGTTCAAATGCGGCGGTCCTATTTCCTTGACTCTTGCAGCGTTTGGTGCTGCCAATTGCGTTAAGATTGCAAAGGTAGGTGGTGGCGTATTTCCGTGGCTCAAGCGAGGGCCCCAAGGCTCGGCAGACAGGACCAAAAGTCTCGTATCGCACGTGAGATCGACCGCGCCCTGTCCTTCGCGCACAGGTTTCCGTCTTTGTCTGTTCACCTTCCTGTCTCTGTCCCTGGTGCAGCAGTAGCATTGGCGATCACAAACCTTATAGGTAAGCAGCACAGCGGTAATTGTTCTTATAACGAGGGATTCCACTTCTCTTGCAGTCTTCCCTTATCGTCCGCCTTATCCAGCTCATACCGTGCCACCTTAATCACGCTCACAGACGAGACACAAAAACTACATCCTCGCAATCGTAATTTCTAAATATCAACACAGCTGTAATTCAGAATGAGATTCAATACATTGCCGCTATTGTTCCTGGCATCGGCCGGATCTTTGGCCGCCCCATTGGGCCAATTCTTGAACCTTGCACAACTCAGTGCCGGACAGAACAATTTCTACTTCTCGGTCAAGGACTTGGTCACACATGCAGCTTCCAATAAGTCGCAGTCGAACGACCAAGACTCCGTCAGCTTCACCGTCAGCGATGAGAACTACTCTGGCCCCAATCGCACAGCTCACTGCACCATTTCATGGAACCCCAATGGGGGCGCGTACGACTACTTCAACCCCACTTACGTATGTCAGCCTGTCACCAACCTCGATCTTCTCATGGCTGACTTTGATGTAGAACTTCTGCGACGGCGAAGCGTGGGGCTTCCGCATCAACAACGGCACATTGAAGGATATCGAAACCTTCGAGCTTGAGATTCAGCACACATACATGACCAACCAAAGCGCTCCCTGGTCGTACACCTACTTCGCCATCCTCGACACGTCCAGCGACATCTTCAAATGCAGGACGCACCACGACGGGACGAATTGCAAGCAGACGGGCGGGCCAGCGAGAGCCAACATCACCGCCGCTATCGGCTAAGTGATATGAGGGAAAGATGACATGGAAGGTATGCTCGGACACCGAGTATGGAAATACAGCATTCCACAAGCGCGGTTCATCGGCGTCTACAGCAGGCAATCACGCATGATGTGCTTTGCTATAATGTTTTTACTATTAGCAGAGCCAGCGATACTCGGTTCGCCCCACACAGATCGTCATCTCTGACCGATCTGAACGGCAATAACACTAATGACTTTGCATTGGCAATTAAGCTACCGCATACACAAACAAATAGCATACGTATTGTCGATCAATAATGCATACATTGAGCCCATCGCTCCGCTCTCGGAGAGTGGCGAGAAGTCATTGCCATCGAGAAGTGCCGTGTTTTCCACAATGGTTGTCACAAAAGCTATGCGGGAAATGAACATAATAGTGATATATGAATCAATATGAACACTACAGCAGTCCAGATTTGCGACAGAGCTACTGATCATCACTCGGCATAGACCAGGAGAGCGATTTTCGTAATGTGGCCGATGGGTCTAATCTGAGACTTGGTCAGCGCACGTCGGGCACTCAAGCAATCAGGAAGAGGCGTGGAAATTGTCTATATCAGTAGGAACAATTGTTGTAAAAAATTATGACCACATGGTTATTATGATTATTCAGTATCCCTGGTGTCATCTTTGAAGACACAAGAAGGAGATCAAGCAAGACATACCTAATGAATCATTTCTGTAACAGTGCAGATGCCTCACGAGACATATAGCAATTTGTGTAGAGGAGAGAAGAGAAAGAGAAAAATTCCCAAGCTCCGGCCAACATTTGTTGTTTGACGCCGACTGTGTGGGGAGGAGACTTCCCGATCGGGTTGCGGGTTGAACTTCACCCTCTCGCTCTACTCACGCCGCATTCCAGCTGCCCCTTTGGCGAACATTGCAGCAATGTCCAACTGAACAATTCTGCTCACAGTCAGCTTGAAAGCTTGAAGAGATCGGCGTGTCTCGTTGGTCATGGACAAGATCATCCCTGCCTTTCGTCAGGCCTTCGAACGAGAGGAGGGCTATGCTTTGGCCGACGTCTTCTCTCCAGTCCCGCCATCAAGCGATCCTGATAGGTTATACGCGATTCAGCGCGGCATCGACAGCTTCAGCATTCAATCTAGCCTAAAGACCGCACTCAAGCCTCTCCACTTCGGTCAGCAGGAGAGAGATATCTGGGTCGATGTCTTTGTGCATTACTGGAAATCCATCAACGAATTACTCGCAGCAGAAGAAGCATCTGGCCAGGGCAAAGCTCCAGACTGGACGCCAGTGTACACTTCCTGGAAGGAACTTCTCAACTTCATTCACCGCGGCTACACACAATCACTCTTCGAGCCATGGACGATTCCACTACTATACGCTGTGACCAAGCACCTCCGGACTTTTGCCATCCAAGCCGACGCTGCACTCTTAGCCTCACCGCCATCAAGAAACATCACCTCAGGGCTAGACGACCTCTCTGCCGGCGACGAGACGAACAACACCCCAAACCTAGAAGACTGCGCGCGGCAAATCAATCGCATCTTCGCGCTAGTAACACAAGACCGCTCCCCGCCCCCGAATCGCAAATACGGCACCTACTACATCGCCACCCTCCTCTTCCGCACCTATTTCCGTTTGAACAGCTACTCCCTCTGCAAAAACATCATCCGCTCCATCAACGCGGCTTCAGCAGCCGACATGCCATCGCTAGACCTCTTCCCCAAAGCGCACCAGGTAGGCTACAAGTACTACGTCGGCGTCGTGGCCTTCTTAGACGAGCGATACGAAGACGCGCTCGTGCAGCTGGAGTCGGCGTATAACCAGTGTCTCGCTGGTACAGAAGGCCACTCCCAGGCTGAGAGGATTCTGTTTTATCTCGTGCCTACGCAGCTGCTGGTGCGCCATCGGCTGCCGACGGCGAAGTTGTTGGAGCGGTATGCGGGGTTGCAGGCGCTGTATGCGCCGCTGTGCACGGCGGTCAGGAGAGGTGATCTGGGTGCGTTTGATGCTGCGCTGGCGAAGGGCGAGGATCTGTTCGTTAGGAGGAGGGTGTACCTCACTCTCGAGCGGGGGAGGGATGTCTGTTTGCGGAACCTCTTTCGGCGGGTGTATCTCAGTGGTGGATTTGAGGGCGAGGTGCGGCGGAGTAGATTTCCCATTGCCGAGTTCAGAGCTGGCTTGGCGGTCGTTGGACAGAGACTCGCTGGCGATGAGGTTGAGGCCCTAGTCGCGGGACTGATTTACAAAGATCTCGTCAAGGGATATATTTCGCGGGGGCACGCGATGGTCGTACTGAGTAAAAAGGGTGCTTTTCCTGGTACAGGAGTGTAGTATAGTCTACCTGCTAGAACTGCCTAAGCTCTGAAATAAATGGCTGGTCATGATATGTGCCGTCTGTCCATATATACACAACACTTCGTCCCTTACAGCAAGATCTGGCTCTCCCCGTTTCCCAATTCGATCCAATTCGTGCCATCCATAGGATCTTTACCCTCCCACTCCTCGCCCTTGCGCTCCTCATCCAATGCCTCACGTAACGTCCACGCCTTCCGGTGCAGGAAGAAACTCACCACCCCACCCCCGCGCTTGACCTCGTCATGCGTGCCAATCCAGTACCTAGCATGCAGCATCCGCTGGGCCTTGAGCCCATTCCTAGCGCCGAGATTGAGCTGCGCTTTCGACAGGAAGACATCATGCAGACCGTGCAGGAAAGCCAGGGTGTGCAGTGCCGGCTTTGCTTTTGGTATGCAGGCCAGGTCCGAGGCCTGGATGCCGTGCGGGGAGTATATCACCGCCTCTGCTGGGCCGGATCCGGAAAATGCGAGGAGTAGAGCGGAGTGGTAGTACAGCGCGTTGCCGGCAGTCGTGATGCGCGATATGCCTATCCAATTGGGCAGCGGAGCGAGGCTGGTCTGTGTCCAGTCGCCGGCGAATGCGGGAACCGTCTGCACCGAGTCGAAGTGCTTCCAGCTTTGGATGAGAGTGGCTGCGTTTGCGGTGGCGAAGACCGGGACTGAGGGGTCGACTTCTAGTAAAGTCTCTTGGTGGCAGTGGTCTGTGAACTCGTGTGAGATGGCCACGGCGTCGATGTAGGTCCCGTCGTCGGTCGGTGTGCCGCCCGCGAGACGTTCTACGCCGCGTAGTAAAGTCTCGGCCGCCGAGATGGTCGAGATTTTGCTCTCGATCGCGTGCCATTGCTGGCTGAACCAGCGCGCGCCGTCGCTTTGGCCACCTTGCAGCCATGGGTCGATTAAAATGTTGAAGTAGAGACGTCCAGACTCTGCGGTGTCTTGCCCCGGCCGTGGGAGTTGCAGCAACCATGAAGTGTCTGCATTGAGGTGGTGGAGTATTGGTCGGCGGGTATGCAGAGCCTCGGCCACAGCGGAGCGAAGCTCAGCGTGCAACTGCGCGGCCGGGTCGTCGATGGCCATTACAGGTGGAGGTGGTGAATCTCCAATTCGGGATCTTGGAGGACGAGATCTCTCGGCGGATCGGGCGAGGCAAAGTCCGCGGGGGTGGAGAAGTAGGAACGACGACAGGGGGCAGTGGAGAACGGAGGATGGAGACAGATGACAGTAATGTGGATCGTAGGGCAGCAAGCTGGCGGCCCGATGGTGGCGGTGAGGGCGTGCATTTAACAGCGCCACGGTCTCCACCACTTCAGAAGCAATGACCAGTCGACTATCCACAGCTTTGTCGCCACTTAATTGGCGACTTCATGGAATGCGGCGCAGCACCTTGTCCTTGCCGCTGCGCTCCGCCTCATTGCCTTCGGGCTGAGATGCTGCCTCGGCTTTGGTAACGTCGCTCTTTTTTCTGGGCAGTCTTTCATAGCAGCTCTTTCAAATTGAAGGCCTCGACCAAGAATCTGGCTGTTTGCCTTTCACCTCAATCAAATGTCGAGCAATAATCCATTTCGCCGGCTGGCAGGGAAGCTCAGCCATCACAATGACGATTCCTCTACGACATATAGCCCTCCGCCGGGCCCGCCGCCATCAAAAGCAGATCAAGATCAGACATTCGATCCACCGGCTGGACCTCCACCTTCACACCAGGCTGCAGGTGCTGGGGGGCCACCGCATATCATTGTCGATGGCAAGGATGCCTCCACCGATGCTCCCCCGCCTTCATACGAGCCCTGGTTCACAGTGCCGGACAATTCTAGCCTTCCACCACCGCCTTCGTTGGGATACGATTCTTCTCCAACCGCCAATGCATCAGAAGAATTGGCCCGGGAAGGCCGCGAATGGACTGCAAAGAACCCTCCTCGCCAGCCTGGTCGACTCTCGCCCGGCCAGCAAGATGAAGTTCTTCAGGGAAAGCTACATCTCGACCGACCGCCGCATCTCAAGTGTTCCATGAAGATGGCGCGACCAGGAAATGTCACAGTCAAGACTAGCCTACGCACACCAGACACGGTCTTGGTGACCACACTGCCTATGTATAGCGCCCTTCGTGCCAATCCTGGCTGGAGTAAACGACCGTATACTATCTACTTCGAAATCAAGATAATAAGTCTGGATCTGCGGTCGACAGAGGCAGCAGAAGTGGGCTCGGCGGTAGCAATAGGATTTGGTGCTGCACCATATCCATCCTTCAGATTGCCTGGTTGGGAGCGGGCCAGCTTGGGCGTGCACTCAGACGATGGACGGCGTTACATCAACGACAACTGCGGCGGCCATGATTTCACTACTGCTTTCCAAGAGGGTGAAGTTGTCGGGATAGGTATGACAATGCGACCTTCTCCCGCATCACTAAATCGTGAGTGGGGCAAGAATCAGGTTGAGTGCTTTCTCACGCGAGAGGGCCAAAAAGCGGGTAGCTGGAACCTGTGGGAGGAGAGGGACGCCAATGATGGGGACCTGGGTGATCCAGTAGGGCTAGGAGGTGATAGAGACCTTCACGGTATGGTCGGTCTGTTCGGGGCTGTCGAGTTTGAGTTCAGGGCGAATAAGGATGAGTGGTTGTATAGGCCAGATACTAATTGGGATGCTCAGGGACACGATGTTCCTTGGATGTCGTAGTGGAGCTATAACGATGTTCTGAGACCGTGGCATGCAATTACAAGGATGGCGGCCTCTTAGAGCAGATTTATTAAAGTCCTCTTTAACGAATATTCGGGGGAAATTCCCGGCTTTCAACCACGCTTTTGTTGAATTTTTGCTCGCAATCATAACGCTGCAGCCACTTGACTCCGCACGGCCCACGCTCGGCCCGGAAATCATATGCCTCGCGTCTTTTCTCTGGTTCTTTCCCCGCCACGCGTGAGTTTCGCGAACCGTTCCTGGTTCCCGTCCTGGTCTCTGCCTCACAACCTCAACCGTCAACTGTGCGATCCCCTCTTCTCCGTTCCTACTTCCGCTTCTACTTCTACGCCTGTATTCCTCTCCTTTCCGTCGTTAATCGCGCGAACCTCCACTCTCCACTTCAAGAGACCGATCGCTTACCACAACGCCAACCACACCGGAATTCCGCCACTCCCCGACCAGGCCTACAAATCACAATACTCTTTTCAACAACAACAGACACAATGTCAACGCACACCCGCAAGAAAGCCAACCAATCCACGAAAATAACCTCCTTCTTCCCGTCCACCTCCTCCCCCAACCCCTCCGACACAGTCCCCATCCGTCCGCAACTCCCAGCCCAGATCCAGTCCTCCCTGCTAAACGTCGGTATGCGCATCCGCAAATCCGTCCCAGAGGGTTACAAAACGCACAAGACGCTGCCCAGCTCGCAGCCGGCTCTACACTCCCACACGCTGCTATCCGCCCAGTCGCCTCCTCCTCCACCGTCCAGCGCACCGCCCGTCCTCGACGCCAGGGCGCGAGAACTCCAGCCCTTCTGCGGCCTGCATAGCGTCGGCGGCTGGGCCTCGCAGCCTAGTCTGCCCTCGCTCACGTCTTCGATGTCGAGCGCGGCCACTGTGCCGCTAGAGGGACGGAATAAGCGCCGCTTGAGTGTTGATGAGGAGGAGGACGGGTATGCGGTGGATATGGAGAGGGAGATGGATGCGTATTTCGATGACGGGGATGAAGAAGACAATGACGTTGTGCAGAGACGGATCGCGAGGCCGCGGGCGGCGAGGATGGCGGGCAAGACCTTGGGTGTTGTGGATGATTTTGATGATGCTGACGTGGGGTTTTTGGCGCCTATGGATGTTGATGGGTGAGGGCTGGCCTTCAAGAGTGATGTTATGATGCTTGAATATGCAGAGACTGTGGCTCCGGAATTGACTCCGACAAATTGAGATCAGTATCTGTTTCAGCAACAGGAGTCTGGTTGTGTATGTATAATGATAACGCTACCAAGAGTAATACGATACGGCTTTGACCGCTTTTCAAGACTGGTGCACTTTGATATATTCACGTTAAGATTCGTGTGCTAAACTAGCAAACTATTTCGTTGCTCATGCATTCCGGACTTGACTCCGCACTAGCAACGGAAAGCAGTACCCCTCTGCTAGGCAATGAGCCATGCATCAGTTCTCTATCAATGAGAACATGCTCTAAAGGTAGCCTTTCAAAGCCGACCACGCCCAGCCCTTCGACGCATTGAATCCACAGTAGACAGCTCCTATTTGTCTTCTTTCTCAATGACTGCTGGCGCCTTGATTGATCTGCCCTTCAAGAACTCAAGGCCTTCTCCTCCCTGTAGAATGTCAGCAATTGATCGACGGACATGGTAACCAATTGTACTCACGTATGATATCTTTGGCGATACTTCGACGCCTTCAGTACCATCTGAGGATTCGCTCGTGACTGTACCACCCGCGGCTTCGACCCAACGGCGGCCTTGAGCGAAGATGTGTTCTCTGGAAGTGTCAGGGTCGTCCTCACCCGTACCCTTTGCGTTCTTGAGCGGAGAGAACTCGTCTTCGCGTCGGACCTCCATGCATGCGAACTTGTCCATCTCCAGAAACGGGAAGCAATCGAAAACAAATTGCTCGAGCTTGATGCCGTTCGGCTTCTCTGGCTTGACGGTCTCACCGCTTTCCGTATCGACATACGGAATCTTCTTGCGCGCCACATGGTGGGGGAGTTTGTCTGCCCACAGGGGAATAGACTCGAGGAAGTCATAGCTGTAGTAATGGTTGACAATGTTTGCAGCTCGAAATTTGAGCAGATCATGATCCTTGGCGTCCTTCGCCTCCGATGTCTCTTTATCAATCTCCGAGTATTCTACAACATCGGGCTTGCCATTCTTGGAGATAATCAAGCCGACAGACTCGTTGGCAGCTCGTTTGCGTACTACTTTGGTAGCGATGCTGACGCTCTTGGACGCCGCAAACCCAATGAAAGCCGGGTCAGCAACTTTCACCAGGCAGTTGTCAACACAGTAGGCGTGGATGTGTTTGACGCCGCGCTTGTCCATATCTTGCACGATTCCGGAGCTGGTCAAGGCTTGATAGAGACCGCCATTGCCGTCTGGTGCTACAGCGACCTTGGACTTGCTCTCCAACAAGATCTTGCCGTCATTCGAGATACAAGGAAGAGTGCCCTGCTCGAAGAAGACAACATTCTTGCGGTTGAGGCCGAAGTAGCCGTGTTTCTCAAAGAACTCCTCCGTCGGTTTGCGAGTAGGACCAGAGGTCATGATATACCATGGAACGACAACCTCCTCCTTCTTGTGCTTTGATTCCGCAAGTCTCTGCACTTTCCAGATCCGCTCGGCCTGGAGCTGGAACAATGACTTTTCGCTTGGCAGGCCAATATTGAAACATCCTTTGGGTGCAGACGAGCCCAAACGAGTGCCTTGGCCACCAGCCATGAGAACGATGCCCACCTTGTTCTCGGAGACCAGCTCCAGACCCTGTGCATACCACTTATCCAGGTCTTCCTGTTTCGAGTCGATCACTGAAGATGTGGCCGAGTCTGGGAGCTGCTCGATCTTGGGTGTAGCATCTTCGGATTCGGCTTTGAGAGGATTGAGGGCTTTGTCGGTGATTTGATTTATGTGTCCAGGGTCGAAGTTTGACAGCTGCTGATAGAGGTGACCCTTGTCGCCGGCATTGAGCTTGTCATAGAAGGCAAAGACCTGTTCCTGCCCAGCCTTGGTATACTTTTCCTTGAGGCTTTCGAGCTCTTCCGCTGATGGCTCTGGGGGAGGAGGCGGCGTGTCATCTTTGGAGGTGATGTGAAGCTTCTCGAGCACGTTGCTGACCAAGGAAGCCATTGTTTCGATGAGTGGTAGAAGTTGAAGTCAAGGAATGGAACACGACGACAAAATAAGAGGGATTGAAGTTGAGGTCACGATGTCGGGCAAGGACCGGATCTGGTCTCGGAATGGTAAGTCCGCTCGTGTCTCGCCGCACAGCAATCCATTTCAGGAACGGATGGAGTTGACGTTGTTGGGTCGCAGCAAACGTCTGAGCCCCGCCAAGCCCCGCGATGGCGGTCGGTGCTCTGCTCGTGATGGTTTGATACTCGTCATCTGCGGGGCGCCTTGCGATCAATCGAGGCATAGCAATATGGGGACCAAACTTGAGCTAATCACCACGACACTGAGCCGGACTGGCCTCATAACAACAAACAGACATCGTCCTCAGTCGTTGGCAAGGACAGCACGAGCACAGTCACAGCATACCAGTAGGAAAAGCATCACTAGTACTGCTTGATCTTGAACAATAATACAATTTTCCTACCGCCATGCTATTATTATACATGCCA
The DNA here is from genome assembly GCA_000836255.1 of Dothideomycetidae sp. 11243. NCBI lineage: Eukaryota > Fungi > Ascomycota > Dothideomycetes > Dothideomycetidae sp. 11243. Next base: position 270,945 of record DF938581.1, on the reverse strand, counting down.
ATTCCTCTGTGTTCTTGCCCCGTGAACCCCAGAGATTCCATCTCGGCCAATGTGGTTCGCTGATAAACCTACAATGCAATATCAATCGCCCGACGCGCGATGCAGTGAAAAAGTGGAAGCAACTCGAGCTCCCGTGAATGTCGTGTGGTCCGCTGTTGTGGCTCTCCGCAACAGTCATCTTTCCCCAGCCTGTAATTATGATCTTGGAGTATGATCTGGCCCATTACCAGCAAGGAAAAGCTCTTGCCGCTACTGTTGCAGATCTCCGTTTCATTGTCTCGGCACGAACTCTTGTATTCAAGGTTCGTCGGACATGCTATGGTACAAAGCCCGACTCCATCACGGAGAGGGACTGTCGTGAGAAGGATGCTACCATTGGCAGTCCCAGATGTGTTAAAGACAGCACTCGCTCATCGAATAAGTGTATGGTCGATTGTGCATCAATTGCCCGTCGACCGTCGTAAAGAGTGATGAATCATTTTCGGCTAGCAGATTTGCCTTTCGCCTTACTACTCGACGACGTGATCTTGGTCGTCTGAATGAGTTCTCCAATATATCTAGATAAGTTAGACAACGCAACAGGCGAAGTTGAATCATCGGTAGTGCTTACTGTTGCAGAAACTTGTTGCCACCCTCAAGCTTGTCATGCTCTTCCTTGACAGACTCGACACGGTCCACAATGGCGAGCAGGCTGGCTTGAAGCTGTTTTGCCTGTTCGATGAGATGCTGACGAGCTTCCTCGCCGAGCCTCTCCACATCCTCTGGACTTCGCTTTGGGCTCATACATCTGACATCGTCCTGTTCATATTCCTCATCGCCTTCGCACAGCTCCACACGTTCGCTATCCCGAGGGATGATCATCGTGCCACTGCTCTTCCTGCTTCCGATTTTGGGTCGTTGTAGGATTGTTGGTCTTGCGGCGTCACTCTCGTCGATTGAAATGCTCGAGGACGACGACGGTGTTGGTGACGCCAGTGGTTGATGTGAGACGGTAACAGCGGCGTTGATGGAAGGAACCGGTGCAGAAGCCAAAGAGGGCGAGCCCATTGCTTTGTAAGAGGAGGAGCGCAGGGTGTTCCTAAAACCCCAGGAAATTAAAGATGGCTGAAGTATAATCCTGGAACTCGGAACACGAAGTACTCGAGAGTACGATGATGCTGACGCCAGTCAAAAGGAAGAGAGTTGCTTGACTTGGCTTTGTGCGCCAGCTGAACAGAAGGCAAGGTCTCGAGGTGACACGAATGAGAAGGTGCGTGACGTGTGAGCCTGCGGGCGAGACTAGTCTGTGTAATGCGAGGATGCCTGCGTACAGCCAGTAGGACTCCGCCTTGGGGAAATGGTGTGTCTAGGAGTCAGAGTGCACCGGGTCCAGAGTCTTCAGCGGCGAGAAGAGAAAGTGAGGTTGTCGAATGAAATAAAGGTGAAAAGGGTATGGCCGTGGAAAAGGGAGCCAAGACGAACGTTTAGGGTATTGAGATGTGAAGAATGGGAATCGTAATTGGGGCCGCCGCGGACAAAATTGTGGGCGGCAAATGAGGCTGGCGGGCCGCAGACGATGGGGATGGTGAATCAACTCTGCTTTCGGCATCAGTGTCCCCAAATGGTGGCACATAGGCACAGAGCACAGCGCAGATAGGACGCTACCACACTATCACAGCGCCTGTGTTTGCCCCGTCCGCCCGCATTAACTTGCTTCACCTCTCAGCTCAAGTCTTTGGCGCCAGCGCAAACTCTACTGGTGATCAGCCCCCCAACGCCAGGCTTGGCCGCCGTCATGCTCGCCCCCAACCCCTCAGTGGAGCCTGCGGGCCGGCGAGCGGGCGGACTTGCGTGCGCACGGCACAGCAGGACGTACCGAATGAGCAGCCAGCGACGCGACAAAAACGATCGGCAACGCTGGGCAACGCAGAACGAGTAGGCCACGGGGTGCATCACAAAACGATCTGCGCCGCACGAGGGCGCTGGCCGTTGGATGAACAAGTCGTGCTACCGCTGTACGGCCACCGGTGGTCACGTCTACTCTTGCCGCAGGCAGCGACCAAGCACCCAGACACTGGTGACGACAACGACGAGGGCTGACGAACCATGCGCTGGCAGGCGAGGCAAGGGACAAAAAAGAGGGCAAATGCCCCAAAGACCGAGAAAACGCCTTTGACTCCTTGTTTGGATCCGCCGCACAGATCATGAAGAGGGTGTCCCACTGGCGGCCAATCTAACCTTCCACATCTGGGCGCTTGCAACCAGTCAATGTCGGCCTGAACCCGGCGAGGGCCTCCTCCGGCAATACTCCATAGGCAGTCCAGCACGGGATTGGAAGAAATGAGGATCAGAGCGGTGTCTCGCACATCCTTATGAGAAACGAGTCATTCTAGCATTGCTATTAGACGCACCAGCACGTGAACAGCGCGAGCAAAATTCACAAGTATCTACTAGGTTAGTTGCGGTACCGCATTCAATAGCGTGTCAGAAGAGGGCATGAGAAAGCGAGGAGGGAGGTGTCGAGGAACGCGCGAGGTCGTGATGGAAAAGCCTCCAACGGCGGTGACCAAGATCTAAGTATTTGCAATGGTCTTCTTCGGGCCACGTTGGCTGCAGGGCCGTTGGGGATTCGTGCCTCAGATCGTGTTTCACGGATGTTTCCTGTGGCGCGATGGAGGTGGACGACCTCCCATGGGGTGCAGCCCACGACATCTGTCAGTGAAGTGCATCACGCCAGCAGCGATTGATCGGCTACATTGTCAACCCATTGTTGAGATCGTGGCTTTATATGGGCGGGTGGCATGCAGCATGCCTCGTAACATCACGCGGTGAGTTGCGACGCGCTCCTCCTTGGTCGTCACGGCGAGGCGGTCTCGCTCATCCACCAATGATGATTTGTGGCAGGAGCAGATCATTGCTTGCTACCTGAGAAATTTCTCTTCGGATATCAAGCCGACCGGCGACTGATAAGGCAGGTCGGATGTCGATCGGCCTCGTGCGCGGTATTGACGCGAGGATGCAAGAGAGCCTGTGTGCGGACGTTTGGTCTACTACACTACTGGTGCCAAGTGCATTGTGTTACAAAAGTCGCGCGGCCAGAGATGATAAGCCTTTGGCACTTCGCAAGTGCAATTGACTTTGCCGAAAGAAGGGACAGCTGGTCTTTGGCGACCGAAGGCTCGACCTATGACGGCATGGTCTCCAGACGCACCAGACTTCGATGGAGCTTCTGTTGGACACGTCGAATCGTGGGAGACCCTGGCTGCTCGCCCCGCTGCAAGATCTGCAGAACAACCGACGCAATATCTGCATGGAATGCAACCTCTGACAGCACGCAGGGTCTGAGGGTCTGCCCTGAAATGATTGTTTCCCCTTGATGGCGATCACAGCATATAGCCGAGGATAGATAGGTAGTAGACAAGTCACAGAACCCTAACCATAACATGTCTCCTTTGCCAAAGCCTAAAGCTAAGCGGCAACTTCCAGTTCGAACTCTACACGTCAGCTCCCACCCGCCCGTCGGCAGCCCCGAAGCCGTTTCCTACCGTCTCCGTTGAGCCCGCAACAGCATTCGTACGAACCGAGACAAAAAGGTACATATGCTCTGCCAGCGACCAACGGGGCGGCTACAATTTCCCCAGTTGTTCCCGGCCCTCGCAACGCTCACTCGGACCGAGATATCTGCTGAACAGGGAAATCCCATCTGTGCCTGTATGTCGTGTGCCTGAGCACGTCCATCCTATCCCAGTGGCATCTCTTTGCATACGCATACACTGATCGACTCGAGCATCTCACCTCTGCTCAAGGGCATTAGCACGTTCAAATGCTCTCCCTCCCAGACCGCATAAACATAAGTCCAGGAGTGTCCCCACTTTCCCCTGTCCTCCAGCCCTTCACCCTTAAACCCACAATCAAAAGTCACCGCACATATCTCCCCGATCTTGAAAACCCTAAGTCAGAGAAATAACATACGTCCGTAATCCACAACAAACAATAGCAGCCAGCCCTACGGTCTGTGCTTTCCTGGATAATAGCCCGGTCTCGAACACCTTGGCGGTCATGTAAGGAGGTGCGCTTGATACTTCCCAACAGCCCTGGAGCCGTTGCATAATTGGCTTTTGCGTACATCGGGAGCTTATATACACCATCGGGCACGTCGCGATCGATGTCATCTCGGCGTTTTGCGATCTCGCGATCTTTTCGATCGGACTCGGTCATGGCTCGGATGATGTCCTCGGCACCTCGATGGGCCTCCTCTGTTGACACATCCCTGTCACGGGGCAACGGATGTCTGGACTGCAGAGAGCATGCGCTGGAGGTACCATAGGACGACGACGACGACAATGTCTTCCATTCGAAAACAGAACAACTACATACGAACAAACTCTTCCCATCACCGCAGCTCTGCTCAAGACCCGCCGGGGTATAAACTTCTGCCACGCTCACACGTCCAGCACTTCCACTTCCAAGTTCCCATCATCGAAATCTCCTCCCACCCTCGTCCCGTCGCTCGATCTCCTCTTTCTGCCACTTGCCTGGCCGCGGTCCGGCTCCACTGCCATCTCGCGAGATCACTAGTGAAGAAAAGTCGCGAAAGGCTTCGAAGGCTGAAGGCTGCCGAAAGAGGAGAAAGAGCCCGTACTCGTCGTAGCAGATAGAAAGAAAAGACATTGTTGTAGAGGAATATGCAGCAGAGGATCGTGCTTGGGCATCAATCCTCGAGAGGGGAGTCGTAGAAGGCGTGATATGTACCGTTTGATAATGAACAAAGGCGATGCTGAGGATCGATAAACAATGAATTTGGCCAGTCCAGAATGAAAGTAGTGAAGAGGCCGGATAGACAAGAAGGATACTTCTGTGAGAGACAGACATTCGAACAGACGCTTTCTCAACGAATGATTTGCTCTATAAAGGCGCGTAGACGATCGCCAAGACAGAGCCAAAGAAGTGCTGCTCTGGCAAGATTGCTTCGGTAGAGACGTGAGGCACTCTATGCAGCGACGGGCGCAGGAGGAGCAGCAACTGCGGCAGGCGCCGGGGCAGACTCGCCATTGACAGCCTCGGCGGCTTGAGGGCACTCACGGGAGATATGCCCGGTCTCGCCGCAGCGGTAGCAGGTCTTCCCAGCGCTGTTCAGAGGGCCACCGTTCGGTGCGGTGCAGTCGCGGGAGATATGGCCGAGCTTGCCACAAGCATAGCACTTCATGGCTTGAGCCTGGCAATCGCGGGCAAAGTGGTTAGGTCCACCGCACTTGTAGCAGGTCGCGGCGCGGTTGACGCCAGCAAAGCCACCGCGGAAACCTCCGAAGCCGCCACGAGGGCCACCGACACCACGACCCATGCCAGGCCCCGGGTTGGGGCAGGCGCGCTAATGCCATTGTTAGCTGTTTGATATGCACAAACACTGTTCTCTGCTCTTACAGCAATGTGGCCGATTTGACCGCAGGAATAGCAGCGACCGCCAGTGGCTCCGCCGCTCAAACGCAGAGTCGGGCAGTCAGCTTGGACATGGCCGAGGCCCTGGCAGTGGTAGCACTGCTTGGCTTCGAAACGTAAGCGAACAAGGTACAGCGATGACATGGCGGGTCAAACATACTCTCGGTGGTGCGCGGATGCGGGCAGCTGTTGGACTCATGGCCTGGGTATCTATCAGACCACGCTCTTGTGTTTCCCTTGTTTCCATAGCTGCGGCTCACCAGGCTGCTTGCAGTTATAGCACAGGCGTTCCGAGGACGAGCAGACCTCGGCATAGTGGCCAACGTTGCCGCACTTGTAGCAGGCGCGACGGGAGAGGGACGACATCTTCGACTCTAAGCGGCGTCGCACGTCAGTGTCCGTATCGTATTGGTCTCTGTGCGCTGACAATTGCATATGGTGGTGAGGAAAGCCGAGGGCAGTGAATAATTCGCAAAGCTTGAATGAAGGCGGTTTTGGCGGTATGAACTTACGCGCAAGTATTGACTTCGATTCTCTTCTTCTGCTTCCGACTTCGACAGACGTCCGCAACTGCAACCGACCAACACACGATCAACCTCCGACGACTTCTTGTGGAGAGGGGGCGGGGTGTTGAGTCCGAGGGAATAGGGTGGAGGAGAAGTGGGAAAGGTTTCGGATGGTGGCCGCGACGGGTCTGGATTTATGGAAGAAAGGGAAAAATGCAGGCGGGCAGACGGCGGGCAAGCGGACAGCGGGCAGCGTGCGGCGGGAGCCAATGCGCAGGTGGCATGTGGGGTCTTTTGTCTTTTGTCTTTCGCTCCGGCAGTGGCAGCAGCACCAACCTTGTTCCCTCTGCCGACATGCAGCCGACAGCCGCAGCATTACCCGAGCGACTGTGCGCCTGCTTTTGTATACCAATGCTCTCTCTATCTACTGTTCTGCTGTGCCGTTTACTTCTTGGGGATCTGCACCTGGAACACCAACGCCTGGTTTGGCAGACTGTGTCCCGAAGCATCCTTGTACTTGAACGCCCCTCCCTCGAGATACCCGTTCTGGGTGATAAAGTCGTTATCACTCAATGAGATGAGAAAGTACTCGCCGTCATCCTCACAGTCGACCGGGACCAATGCAATCGACTCCCACTTCTCATTGAGCAGACCCGCGTCTTGAGCGCCTCCGTTGTGTACACCGAACCGGTTCAGCTGCGAGTTGACATTGTAGTCGAGCCAGCTGCAGTACGTTGCAGGCACAATGTCCGAATGCAGCTTTCCCTTTTTGGATGCAATATTGTCCCCTTCGCCGTCATTGGCAGAAGAAAAAGTGTTCGTAGCACCAGCGATGTCGAAGACGTCTGCATGGCGATACACGCTCTCGGTGCTCGATTGGCCTGCGCCAGCACCGCTGTCTCGAGCAAGCACCAGGAATTGGGTACCCTTCACATGGTGGATCTCCGACTGAGCGGCGACCTTGCTGTCGTCTCTGTAGAGGGGAAGCTGTACCACGTATTCTGCCACGGCCGCAGGTGGCGATTGTGTCAGATCGATTTGTAGTAGACGCGAATTGCGACGATCGGATTTGTGTGCCGCGCCATCTTGTATCAGGGCCGATTGCATCAAAGCCCAGAGCGACTTGCCGTTGTCGCTGATCGTCAGCCCTTCGAAGCCCTGGTTGTTGGATCGACCAGAGTCTGGGTCAGACGGCGTGACAGAGAGATTCGGTTCGTAGATTGGCAGCGAGTCGGCACTGTAGCTGATGGAATCGTTGCGGTAGGGAATGTATGCATCAGGTGGCTTGATTGCCGTGACCATCTTGCCGGACGGGTCAAATTGATAGATGAATGGCCCGTACTCGTCGCTGACCCAGAAATGGCCGGTCTGGTCAATCACCAGACCTTCCGAGTCCACCACAACTCTAGATCCGCCAGAGCCAGGATTTCCAAATCCGTCTCCCTGATATGTAGTCGACGGCAATTGAAAGTCAATACCATTGAACGCCAAATACGGTCCTTCGGGTTTGGCATCGAGACCAGTCGTCGGTTGTCCACTAGGATCCACAAACCTAACTGTATCCAAATACGTGAACTCAAAATTCGGCCCCGAGGGCTTCTCCACGGTCGCGTCGGGCATCAAAGTAAGTTCAATCCGCCACTTATGCACACGATTCTGGTAATTCAGCGTGCCCTGCGTATTCCACCCACGATCCGGCAACGTCCAGAGAACGCCCGTATACGACCCATTGCCGGTCTTGCTCCAGGACCCGTGCTCGATCGCAATCGCAGACCCGTGGCCGCCGATCGTGTCCCCGAATTTGTCGCGCGCGTCGGAGGCCACGAAGCCATAGCCTGCCAGCTGCTGGTAGGTGTACTGTGCCCCGTTGCAGGTCGTTTGATTCACGACGACTTGGCTCGGGGTCTTTGAGGTCGGCGGCGGCGGAGCTGCGAGAGCTAGTGCCGCTGCTGGGCAGAGGAGAGTGGATGCGAGACGCACCATCTTTGATCAGAAACAGAATGAATGATGCTACTGCTCAACAAGAAGAGGTGACGAGAGCGCGTGATACAAATTGTCTAGGGAAAGTACTTCCTTTGTACCTACCCATTCGCGTACCTGACAGCGTCCCCTCCTGCCCAGGACCGCCATCATCGTCGCTTCAATTCGTCATTCTCAACAGTCCTGGCTTGGCAGCATGGCAAGTATCTAGCTGCATGAGAGATCGACTTTTATAAATTACAAGAGCGGGGGTCCGAGTGATCATGTTCGTTGTTTGTGCGTGGTCGGAAAAAGGTACAATGATAGACACGGGGTGTGGAGCACGGCTGCGATTGGTCGCCAACTGTTCGGACGAACATGGCGGTCTGTCGCTGCGTTACATCCTCAGTCCATGACCTGCAGCTAGATGTACTGTCAACCATGGTTTCTGACCTGATCGCGTGAGATCTGGCATGCATCCCTCCATCGCTGGCCGGAAAAGGTACAATCTCAAATGACAGGATGACTTCATGTCCACGCCGAGGCACCGTAAGCCACATTTCAACATTCACATGCCTCGAGTGCTCCGGTCTCAACAAGACATGCATTACAATTCTTTTGAGTATTGACGTCTGATCAGACAGTGCTGTCCGTGCCATCATGAGCTTGTCGTAAAAGCCTTGGCAGCATGTGATGCTGTCCCACTGAGTATACACGAACGTCTAATGTCGCTCGGATACAACAGGAATGACCCTGAACCCACGACCCAATTTTGATTCCCCTCCCGATACCGTCTGTAGGACATACTTGATGCCTTTGCATAGACGACCTAACCAACGCCATCGCTGAAAATGCAGAGAGAGCCAATGAAAATGATTAACCAAAAAGAGGAAAGAAAGAAGGAAAATTGCGCTCATTTTGCGTCCCTGGGTTCGTCCCTGGGTTCGTCCCTGACGCCATCATCACCTCATGTAAAGATCGAAAAGACTCCAGGTTGGTGGGCGTCGTTGTGAAGCGACAGTCGCGGTATCGAAGGAGATCAGCAAGCACTTCTAGAACTCGCCAGGTGAATGCTTGAGTACGGCGTCGTCGCCCATACTGTGTCTAGCAATCTCCACGCTGCTCGGCCTGCTGACTACGATAACGGTCGTACCAGCTGCGTTGGTGGCCATATCGATGGTATCGACCGAGTTGTTGCGGCCCTTCCTAGGGCTGCTTGGTTGCTCTGTAGCTAGTGGCGTCCGCGGTCGGCCGTAGAGTCTGCTTCCCACAGTCGTGGCTGTTTCCGAACTATCCTTTTCTATGAGTGGAGGTGTGATTGCGTCCTCATCGACCTCTTGAATGGTCGAGCAATATTCCTTCAACACCTTCTTCAACGCCGGCCTTCGGATCGGCTTGCTGAGGAAGTAGTTCATACCCGAGTCCAGGCAGTCTTTGACGTTGGACTCCTCGGCGAATGCAGTGAGAGCAACGATTGGGGCATCGAATCCGCATTCACGGATTAGCTTTGTAGATTGTAGCCCGTCCAGATTTGGCATTTGCACATCCATGAAAATCAGATTGAATGGACCTTTCTTGTTGCCTTCACCAGTGGCCGACATGGACTCCTTCACGAGATCCAGAGCTTCCTGCCCATCTTTCGCAACCGTAACATCGTAGATGTCTTCGAGCTTCAACATCCTCAGTACCACTTCCTGGTTGACTTTGTTATCTTCAGCCACTAGCACTCGAATTTTGCCGCTGCTTGACGCAGCAGCTTCGATTTGCTCCATGGCCCCGACTTGCGAATTCGGTGATTCCATAGGCTGGTGTGAGGCGAAATAAGGCTGAGATAGACCAACCAATCGGGGCTGCGAACCGTCAAATGCCTTATCAGGCAAAGGTGATGGCGGCGGAAGTGCTTGAGGATCAACCATTGTTTCGTCAGCATGCCCGCTCTTTCTTAACGGCGAGCTGGCGTCCATGCCGACGCTGTAGGTGGAAAATGTTGATGCAGCGTCACCGTTTGCGCTGGCATTTGATGAAGCCGTGCTGTCGGCCTTGTTCAACAGGTGACGGAGAGGAATTCTCATGGAAAATGTGCTTCCTTGGCCCAGTTCTGATTTGATGGTCATGTTACCATGCATCAGACCGGCTAGTTGAGAGCAGATGCTCAGGCCTAGACCTGTACCGCCATATTTCTTCGAAAGCCCTAGATCGCCTTGAACAAAAGGTTCGAAAATTTGTTGGTGAAGATGCTCGGGAATACCAGGTCCGGTGTCGATGACCTCGAATTCGAACATAATCATCTTTCCAGGGGGAGGCACCGCACGATCAATTTCCATCATTCTCTGGAACGCACCGCCACGATCGACGTAGACCCCGCCCTCTTGTGATCCAGAGGGACGTCCAGGAGCTTGTGAAATGTCCGAGTGCTTGCTCCGCGACACTCTCTTGGTCCCTCTGGAGCCAGTGCTTGTCTTGCGGCTTCCAACATCTGCACAGTCGCCCATATATTTGATGTTGAGTGTGACACTACCCTGGGGCGGTGTGAACTTCAGACTGTTTGACACAAGGTTAATGATGACCTGCAGGATACGATGGGTATCTCCCCAAAGGACCATGTCTTTGATCCTGTCGCCGGCAACTTCATTTGTATCTGGTTCATCGCCGCGCATGAACTGGACGCGAAGTTTGATCTGTCCTTCTTTAGCTTGTTTATCAAAGATGGCGAGGATTTGCGAGCTGATGTCCCGCAGATGAAATTCCTTCTCATCGAGCGATAGTTGTTGTCCAACCTGGTTTTTGCTGCAGGGAAACAGTCAGCACTGCGCGACCAATGTCTCGACTTTGGCTAACATACCTGAAAGTGAGCAGATCCGTCAACAGATTGAGTAGAAGGTCGCCGCTCTTGTAGATGATTCCGAGCGATCTCTTCAGGCGGATCGGATCATCTTCTTGCATACAGACAGCGCACATTCCCAATATACCGTTTAGAGGTGTTTTGAGCTCGTGCGAAATGTTGGCGATGAACAACGTTTTACTCTCGTTAGCCGCCTCCGCAGCCTTTTTGCTCAGCTCCAGTTCTGCTGTTCTTACTCTTACTCGTTCTTCTAATTTTTCGTACTGAGTCATCAATTCGTCCGACATCTCGTTGAATGTTTTGGTGAGCTCCGACAATTCATCAACGACAATGTGCTTCCGATCCGGGACCTTGCTGGGAATTCTGAATTGCTGACGGCGTAGGTCGTCGGAGCGGTCCGTCCTTGTTCGTTTAGGTCTTCTCAGGACCGTCGCGAAAAAGCCTTCCTTCTTCGCAATCGCCGCTGCGGAACCTTGGTCGTTTCCGTCTTCATTATCCGAGTATTCACCAAGCGACTCGGTCGAGTTCATAAACCCAGGCGGCATTACCGTCTTGAGCGTAGCCGAACGAAGCTCTCGGATTGGTCGACTGGCAAAATGGGCGAGCGGCCACACCACAATAAGCATTGCCCCCAATGTACCAAATAGACATGCAAGAATTACGCGCCGAAGTCCGTTGATCGATTGGAACGCCGAACTCCTCGTGACCTCAACCACGACAACCCAGTCCACGTAAGACTGGTTGAGCAAAGCCCATCCGACCGAGACTTCTATACCCGCCTCGTTATGAGTTTTGAGATTCCCATTGGGGTTGTTGGAGGTGGTAGCAGGGCCCGTTGCCCCAGACAGGACGGCGGGAAAGGCGGACATGTTGAAGGGGCGATTGGGTTGACCATAAACGGATGTAGGATGACGGCTTGCGTCTTGTAAATTGAGAGGTAGAATGAACTCGACGACTTGGGCGTTGTAGACATCGGGATCAGGATCGGAGCTGTACAATACGTGGGATGGGAACTGATTGGTGCCGTTCGTGGGACGCACAACTAGAAGCTCGCCGGTCGCATCAAGATTTGTTGTATCACCGATAATTTGAGTGATAAGTCTCGCATCCATGACCACGGATAGCCAACCGAGAACATTAGTAGAAGACGTGTTGTTTATAATAGGGATCGTGATGGACAACATGGCGTAGGAACTGTTGATGGCCCAAGGACCGAGCAGGAGAGCTTGATTCGTGCCCGGACTAAGTATAAGACCATTGTAATCGACGGCTGGAAGCGTCTTCCCGTTAGGACCGTCGACCTCAGTGTAAGTGAAGTTTGGGTACAACTCTCTTGGGTAGCCCAGTCCGGAATCACCAAGATACACCGCGGATCCGTTAGGTTGTGTATATGGCAGTTTGATGCTGTCTAACACGCCGGGATTGGTATTGTTTATCAGGGAAGATATACCAGCAGGACCGTCATCGCTGGCGGGAAAGATCTGTGACTGGAGAAGGAAATTGACGCCGACGGCGCCGCCTGAGGCAGGTCCTCCTATAGCAGCAGCCATATCAGCATGAGCGTCCTCCCAATTGGCTGCATCGTTATCCCCGTGAATATTGTAGTTCGCGAGCGCTTGCTGAACAACCACGCGGCTAGCAGTGAATTGAACGCTGTTCTCCATCAGCGCTAGGGCAGAGTTTAGCTGCGAGGCTTTGAGAGAGGCGCTGTTGGCGAGACGTGTCCGCCGTCCGGAGATGACATAGTTGTAAGTGGTCACCTGGAACAAAGTCAGTCTTCGTATATAAACAAGGCCGATAGGAGATGCGCGGATCGTACATAGGCTCCGATGGCGAGCACGCTGAGTCCAATGGCCGTAGCAAGCAGCAGGAGCAGCGACAGCTGCTCACGTATAGGCACGCGCAAGGCCTTCTTGCGTCTCCGTCTCTTTTGGCCATCGCTGCCCGCCGGAGCGGCAGCGTCTGGTGGGAGATGGGACGCCAGGTCTGCGTTCAGCAAGAAATGCGCTGAGCGCCGTGTTGGATTGACCTATTGCGACGTCGGCGGTCGGTTGGCGATGTTCGTGGTTGTGTATCCAGATGTCTTGGTCGGCGAGGCAAGAGGTTGATCGAGAGCCAACTCGCGCACCACACTCGTCCTTGCAATGCGAGATACTAGCAAATGCAGCCGAGCGGGCGCCGTTGCAGAAGCTAAACGATGCGGGAAGCCGACCTGTTGATTCCAGGGCGAGGAAATGATCCCATCGCGGGACTAACGGGGCCAGCACAGCAACGGGAAGAAGTGTTCTGCTCGACCACGAGGGCAGCGAGCAGTCCAAATGAGCGTGGGCAAGATGGTATCAAAGCTGTATTGTAGCCGGCAAGGGGGTCAGTTCGAGAATGGCGAAGGTCGTACTTGCACACGCGGCAGCCGCCAAGGAAAGAGCGCGGCGAAAGACTTCAAGACGGCAACGCGGCCACAGGAGACTGGTGGACTCGGCAGCTGAGGCGGCGGACGACCGTAAAAGGGTGGCTAGCGACTGTGTATGGCGACGCAGGGAGGGGAGGGGGGACACTGATGCTGTATCGCGCGTCCAGAAAAGGCGTAATGACAGACGATCCGGGGGAGGGAGGGAGAGCGACAGGACCGGAGCGGGAAAAGCATGGGGCCATCCGCCATCCAGGGGCGGGCCGAGCATTGATGATTGATGATTGATGATTATTGAGTACTGTCAAAAGGCTCTATGAGCTTGCGGCTAAATTACCAAGCTCTGCAATCGCGCGGAAGCCTATTTCCTCATCTCCACCTGCAAGCCCACCCAGCTGCATCATAATAGCCCATCAAAAGGGAAAAGTCACGTATCTACCGTTTCGTGAGCGACGACTCGAGCCGATGAGACGAGCAGTCCGTCTGCACCATCACCCGTTGCATCAAGCGCAAGGGCTGGAGGTGTGGCCGGTCAGATATGCTGCTGGTGTGTTGCACTAGCGCAAGTGCCTCGAAGCGGCATCCCACCGGCCCCCAAGATGTAAAAGTAAACACGGCTCGGCACCCGAAAATACGGCAGGCACCCTTTGCTCCGCTCCCTCGCACCGAACCCAACTCCAGCTCGTAGCCGTGCACCAGCGGCTCCAAGCGATAACTTTACTGCGCGCCACCGATTCCTGCTGGGTAAGATGCACTCTGCCAGGGCAAACCCAAAGAAAAGGCTTCCTGCGCTTCAGCCGCATTCGACCTAAGGTCGGAAGTGACAGTTTTGCAGCTACAAGATCCGCGGGCTGCCGCAGTCACACATCCATCGCTCGATCCACTGCAGCCAGAACTCGTGCATTGCTCCGTGCACGTAGCGGAACGAATCCAGCCCTTTGCCGATCCGGAGGGCACGAGTCGATCTCCGATTCACACTCCAAGCGTCCCAAGTCCCCTATCAGCCGCGGTGGTCTGCATCGCAGAAATCTAGCCCGTCACATATCGCGGTGTACAAAAAATACGGGGCATCAAGATTCTATGATCCTGATGGACTCGGCGCTTATTTCAAAGTCGAATTTTTACTGATTGTAGTTCTATTCAGAAGCCTCAATTCGTATCGACGCATCTAGCGTCTCTCGATGAGACAGGAAACCGTTCTGGAGACAAGCCTTGCTTGTCAATCTGCCCACGCGGTGCAGTGCCTACGCTTCCAATATCAAGGCAGTGCATTCAGTCCTGCTCGTGACGGCTTCTCCTCCTACAATACGGTAGAAGTCTTTTTCGCGATCTAGAGGCCTGATTCTATCTGGCAGTCCCCTCCTGCATCCTTGTCCTTGTTGGTATCGGGTTGAGCTAATAGCTTCTGCCCAGCTTCACAGGTCTCCAGCCATTTATTGGTGGCAGCGAAGTCCCTGAAAGCTATTGGCGCCATGACCTCAATTGATCAATTTGCGATCAGGATGATATACCTTGGTCTTTGCTCGGTCTTCTCCACATGAGATGTTGATATTGATAATGGCTACCTAAGAAGATTCTGCTGCACAAGCACATTCCAGACTAATTACTGGCCTCCATCACATCTGGCTGCACCAGAAAATCTCCAACCAATTTCAGGACCTTGTCCTGGAGCGTCATACTCTCAAGCCATGGCATGTGTCCCGCCTCGGCAAATTGGTACCATCGAACTCGAGGAATCAAGTCGAAAAAGGGCCGTTGGGCGATGTCTTGCGAGGAGCTGTCAAACTCGGAATTGAACACCAAAGTAGGAACGTTGATTTCGTGAAGTTTTGGGATGGAAGTCCATCCGAGCATGTTTCCACCTTCAAACCAGGGTGAATCGCCTGACCTGAGGTTTTGTCAGTATTGTACCCGATCGTCAAGCAAGGGCATGCCATCAAAGCTTATTGACGAACAATGGGGCAATGACTTACATTGACTTGTATGCTGTACCATCCTCGGCCATGTTCTTCAGCCCCGACGCAAACTCAGGAAGCGGATTTTCGGTGCGACAAAGATAATATCTGGAAAGATAAGCCCAAACAGCTTTGTACGCTGGGGTCGTGTAATCGCCAGTGCGGCGCGCTTCAAGGATGGCTTTCTGGTGCGCTGTCGGCATCTTGCTCCTGAGGCTATCGAAGCACCTGTACGATAGGTCTTTGCTCGCGATCCCGCTTGCTAAGATCAACCTCTTCAAGCCTTTGGGCTGCCTCGTGGCGAATTCAGGAGCGATCATACCGCCAAAACTATGGCCCAAAATGTAGTACCCATTGCGGAGCTTCAGATGCTCGACCAAATTGTTGACCTCGTCGACAAAGAGATCGACATTCCATATGGATTTGTCGCCCACAGTCTCTGGAATATGTGTTGACTTACCGCACCCGATCTGATCGTAGAGTATGACTGGGATGCGATAGAGCTGCCACAAACGTCCAAAGGGCAAGAAACACTCATGGCCTACGCCCGGTCCCCCATGAATCATGATCAGCGCAGGCGCGCTTGACAAGTCGCCGAAAATCTTGTAGTATGTTGCGCATGGCTTTGACAACGAGGCAATTCGGAAAGGAGCACTGCCTTCCTGTGTAAGCGTTTGTGACATTTTGTGCAGGCTTTACTGGTTGTTGACAGCACTGAGAATGAGAATGTGTCTAAAGAATATAATAATAAGCCGCGCGCTTTTCAGGCAAATCCCAGCCTGAACTTAATGGTCGGACCCATGGTATATCGCGCACTGGAACTGGAAGGTGGTATCCGCCCGAACACAGCTTACTACTCATTAATAACTAGATACGACATCCGCTTAACCATAGCTAAAGTCTCCACTAAGCATGGACCCTGACATAAACGCAAAGAAGCTTGAATCTACTTCATCTTCTCTCCTTCGAAGCTGCTTTCTTTCTTCTCCGACTCGTGGGCACTCGTCTCCTCGACTGGGGACCGACCCTTGATGGAAACCCCCCTACCAGTGACATCCCGCCAAATCGACTTGCAGACACGCATGCTCGTCTTCCTGCCCTCCCACAGCGGGAACAATCCAACACAAAATGCGCTGAAGAACAGCCAGATGATCCCCACCACAATCCAGCCAGTGAAGAAATGCTTGCTGAACACGTAGCCGCTGCCATACATCGGCATCGGCCAAAGCACCAGCAGCGCCAGAGTGAGGAAAACACAGAGCCCCCTTGCAATCTTCGATGCACGATGTAGTTGTGCCATTTCCGACTCTTCATCTCTGGCTGAATGAGTATGCTCCCCGGGCACGTTCTCGAGGTCGAGATGCGCCTCGCTCGCGAGGTCGGAGTCATCGCCTTTCCGGATCGCGAGCATGGATTTCCAATCATATCTTTCGGTCTTGAAAACGAAGCTCAGGACGGGGACGAACACCATTGGCGATAGCAGGGCGACAACATTCCCCGCCAGCATTGGGTTGTTCGACCCGGTCGTTTCAACACTGAAGGAACCGTACCGAGTCTTTGTCGTTCCGAGCCATGCCGAGAGGGAGCAGGCTAGTGCCAGTGGCGGGCTGAACGTTGCTGCTGCCCAGGACTGGCGATCCCACAGCAGTGTTAGTGATGCAGGTATGACGGCCCCTGAAATGATGACGCCCATGAGTAAGTACAAGTATCCAAGGGAGATTCCCCCGTAGTAGAAGCCAGTCGAAACTCCCGCCATGACTACCGCCCACACGACACAGGCAGAATGACTCATCCAAATCAGACGTCTGCCAGATGCGCCCGGGTTGATGTAGGTCTGATAGATATCGTAGGTGAAGATGGACGATACTGCGATAAGCTGCGCTGACATGGCTGAGGTCACAGCCATGAAAACAAGTAGCAAGGTCGCGACAGCACCGCCACTACCTAGTAAGGCTACTGCCGCCTCTGGGAGTACCAGTCCTGCTGAAACGTCGGCAGTCGCCATACGATACGGGTAGGTCGGCCACACAGGATTGCTCTCGAGTGCGAGTGCTGCTAGCCCCATGGTCGTAGCGGCCAGCATTGGTATGGCAAACCAGCTCAGACCACCAATAACATAGCCAGGGAGTGCATACACCGGCGAAGCTGCGATAGCTTTGTTGTAGTATCCTGATATAGGTCAGTACAAGGTTGCTCTACAGGTAAGCTAAATCCCTACCATTGTCAAGAAAGACCGTTCCAAAGTTTCCGATTATATTGATGACGAAAAAGATACCGCCTTCTTGCGACCGCATGGTCAGGTAACTCCCTTGCGCATTCCCGCTGACAGGGTGTGCCTTGCTAGCGGCGACCAAAGCTTCCCAGACTTTTGCAGGGCTACCAAGTATGGCGTTTGTTGCGTATACGGTGAAGGTGAACAGGAACAGGATGACCAGCAGGATGACGGTGTGCACATAGTCGGTCAGGAAGGTCGCTTTGATACCGCCGAAGACGGTATAAAGTACTACACCGACGGGAAGAAGGAAACAAGCCGCAGCAGTGGAGATTCCCGTCAACGACGAAGCTACGGCACTGCCACCAGCCAGCAGCATGGCGGTGACGAGAAAGTTGGTCGCAAGAGCGAAGCCCATAAAGACTCCATGGGTCGCTGGACCATACCTCGCGCGGACGACTTCCAGGTAGGTATGTGCATTCGGAGCACGGCGTTTCAACTCAATGGCAATGGTCGCGAAGAGAATGATCTGGACCGTGGCACCAGAGGCATACCAGAACGGTCCGCTGACGCCGTATTTGTACGCGACGGCCTGGCGAGTATATCAGCCTCAGCACACCTTCACGAGTCACAAGTTTTTAATTACAGTACTCTGGAGGAGCGTAGCTGCCCAAGTCCAGCTAGAGACGACAGCAGAGGCCACCAGACCTGACTTGACTGTACGTCCAGCAGTCGAAAAGACCTCGGAGGTCTGAAGTTCGCTATTATACCGACGGAGGACGTATGTCGTGACCATCATCCCGAAGCTAGGCATGGCATCAGCAACTCTGGTCAATCCTACAATGCTCAAGGACAGGATGTACTCACGCAAACAAGAAGCCGAGCCCGATGATGACTCCATACCCGGTGCCCTGGCTCAAAGGCGGCGGGTAGCTAGAGAAGCTGGCAGGATCTCCGCCTGCCATTGTGGTAATTCACGTCGCACACTGAACAGCAGATATAATCAGGCGCATGATCAGACCGGCGGCCGACTAGATATATAGCACGAGCACAGTGGATGCGATATGCCAGCCCCTCCCATCGGATTGGCATTGTTATCCACTCTGGTGGGAGAGTGCTTCTTCGATAAGACAGGACCCATGACGACAGCGAATCATATGCACTGCCGATCGGACCTTGTGACGCTGCATCGCTGGCGCTAAATTCTAAATTCAATGGTGAATAGCTTGAGTAACAGGTGTTGTGGTTGATAAGAGATATATTGCCTATCAGTGTTGTGGTTTGCCATGGGGTATTTTGTGGAGAACTGCAGCCGACTCCGAAGCCGGCGGGTGGTGATCCTCAAGCGCTGATCTGCTCGTGATTAATTCTGTTATCGCCGTTGACACATGATCGTCCGAATGTTTATTCTCATCGTACAGGCTTGTCTCGAGCTGATATGTACTTTGAGAAGTATCGCATTAGAAACACAAAGCCGATTGTGTAGAGCCCTATCGGCCTGCTCCTTGCTCTGCATCGCTCGTCAAGCAAGACGTCTTATGTCCAACGTAGCCAGCGACAATTTGTGTATGCTTCTAATCTATAAGATCTCCTTCTGGTGTAAATGCTACGCTGACGCAGATAAATTCATGCCCATGTCCAAACAGTCGTGCTGCACTCCACCTCGCTAGGTTCATCTCCCCCGCCTTCGCCCCAATCGTCCGAGCCAATGTCAGCCTCTTCGAAAAGCAATCTCAGTCCGATCTGCTGAAACTGGGCACGTAGCTCTGCGCGTTCCGCGGAATACAATGACCGGAGAGGCACCGCAGTGATGACAACTGCATCTGTTGCTTTGCTAAGATGGAATCCGACGGCTTTGGCAAGCAGTGGAGGATGTTCCATAGAGTATATAGGGTCTGCTGCCACGATTACCAATGCCTCGAGGCTTTGTTTCGTGTCGCTGTCGCCTCGCATGATCGGGCATTGTGCCGAGGACGGTGCAGCCACATCAATGGACATTGGTGATATTTCTTCTGGCTTACTCCAATCCAGTACAGCGACTTCAGCGGTGCCCGAACGACCTTGAATCGACTTCATGTTGCTCTTGACATTCAATGCGAGGTTATCGACGATCAATGGTAGATCGGTCATCAAAACTCGAGCGCCAAGCACGGCAGCGGCGGCGATGCCAACGAGACCTGTCCCTGCTCCGAGCTCAAGTAGCAGTGAGGCGTCTTTCCCACAGCACTTGTTTAGGGCTGGCACTCTCTCCAGTAGACGCTCCCATCTGCAGGCTAGGACATACGAAGATGCCCATGTCTTGAAACCCAGATTGTCGGCGGTCAGCGCGGGCTCATGGATCTGCAAATCGAGCATGTTTGAAACATGGGTTTCCCCAGCCTCGGCGCTGTGTAAGGTGTTGAAGTGTAGGAGAGGGACGGGAAATGCCCTCGTGAATGCCCCCCGAGCACTCCTTCCAGACCGTTCGCTCAGCCTGATGGACGCGGTATCCCAGATCTTCTCTTTGTCCTCGTCACTAGATATCCAACCAAGATGACTTGACACAATCTTCGTAAGATATCGAGGAACCCCTTCGGGTTTGACTTTTCGATTCGGCGGCCGGACCGGAGTAGATGCTCCACTAACAGCACGTGGAGTTCCACGGCCCGGCGTGTGGGAAGGACTGACCTCCCATGATCGAGACTCGACACTCAAGAGGGACAGCGTGTCCAGCAAAGCCTTGGCTGAGGGCTTTGTGTGGATCTGAGGAAGATCGAGCACTACCTTTTCGTCAGAATGAGACGGGGGTTGCAAAGGCGGGAACCAGGCGTACCGTCGAGAGGTTCATCCTCTAGTGCCTGAAATCCGAGATCTTCTCTGGTCAGTGGACGATCCATGCGACAATCATTACTACTCATTTGGAGCTGAGTATTGCATTTGTACAGGAATGCTCGTCCCTGGGAGAACGTCAAGGGGAAAATCCGGAGCACGGACCATGCGTTCATCCAAGTAAGTGCCGACGCAGAGACACGAAGCGCGACGACAGAAGATCGATCAGGTTGACCACTCGATGTTGGATTTCAGCTGCGCGTAATTCGCAGGTATTATCCGAGAGTCGATTTAAAACCATCGTAGGCTTGATTCATATCAAATTGCAGCTCCCTTGCTTGCTCTGGCGTCAGGTCTTCGGCCGCACGCATTTGATTTAGAGTAATCAGCCACTGGACAATCTTGCCTTTGCTATCGAAGTCGGTATCCGTGACTTTGTTGACAGCTTGTATTGTTTCCACCAAGATCGGATGCAGGGTGTCCTTGGAAAGCATGTTCATCTTGATAGCATCGAACATAGTGATGAAGTTTTCGCTTGCCGCGACAATGTGAGTCGCGGCTGCTGCAGAGCCCTGATTCTGAGCGGCGGGACGTGCTGAAGGAGATTCGACGGTCGCGGGTAATCCTAGTTTGAGCCGTTCAGTGGCTCTAGGGACTTCCATCTGCGCCATATCAGCTCAGGACTGTGATTAATATGGAGCAGTGGCGAACTGACGTTCCACTCCATTTTGAAGCTCTCCAGATCCCGAAATACTCTCGAAACATTTTCGTCGGCAAGATTGGATTTGTATTGCTTGAGCAAACGATTGCATGTCTCTGTATATTCAGCTTCGGGAATCGAGTCCTTCAGGTATGCCCGTTCAAGAGCATCCAGTGTGATGACTATGCTGTAGATCTCCGCAAGCGATTCATACAAATCTCGCTCGGTGGAATTCGTGGATAATGTGACTTCCTAGTACAGACTTGTCAATGATCGAGCCAAGCACGCACGCCGCGTTATCGTGTACCTCATCAGGGTTGATCGTCAATGACAGATTTGACGTCGGAGTGTAGCTGTATGGCGTTGGCGCATACGCTAGCTGCTGAGATTGTGGCGTGTACATTCTGCGGCCTTGGAGAACCTCTGACAGTCCTATGGGCCTTTGGCACGACTAACGTCGCAACGAGCTGGCCTGTTGACTGGCTAGAATGCGGACGTCTGGCTTGGCAATACCAATCACGTGACGTGCCACGACCATCCTGCCACAAACATCGTCCATCACAATCTTTCACATGTCCACCGCGCACTACTTCTCACTCATGAAGAATGTTTTCCTGAGTGTTCAAAAGACCAATTTGCCACGAGTTGTACCCGACTTTGATCATCGTGTGTGACGTAAAGCCAGCGAATCGTTCAGACTCGATAGCTTTGACTACTGTCGTACGCACTCCTCAAGCTCAAACGCGTAGATATATCAATTACTTCATAGAAGTGTCCATCAGCACCGACGTCTGTACCGACTGGGTACCCTTACCTTCCCGCCCACAGCTCCAATCTGTGTGAATCCGTTTTCTAGATTTAGTAGTGACCTCGCTCGTAGTTGTGGCGAGCTATCCAGGAGAGAAGTACAACGCGGTGCGTGTCCAATCATTGATAGGTGAGCGCGCGAAGGGCGTCGCCTCTGACAATTCACCTGCAAGGACCCCTCACTTCGCCTGCAGACCTGCGATCGCATTCTCTAATTTACTTCACCAACTCGCTGTCCATCCTTGCTTTTCTTATTCCCACTTCGATCGCTTTGATTCGCTGCTCCAGTCACGTCGCTCAATCAGGCTCATCATTATGATACCTTCAGATCAAGATGATGAGCTTCTTGCTTATCGCCTACTGGAGGAAGAATTGAAGGAATTTGAAGATCAGCAACGCGGCAAATACGGCCACGAGAGTACCACTGACCTGGAGGCTTTGCTTGCCTTCCACAGACATGAGCTCGTACAAGCACGTACGTGCAGAAGGGATCAGATCCTTGCTACGAACACCAATGTGGCTATAACAATCCATCACAAGCTGCTTATACAGATTGCGAATGAGGAGACGCTCGCTGAACGCGATCATCTTCTGGCGATTGCACTCAACGCTGAGCAGGCCGCAGAAGTGAACAATCAAGAAAGCGATGGGGATGACACTGTTTCCAACTCGTCCGGTGAGCCTATGGAAGGTATCATAAGGACGCACAAGCCGAATAACAAGCCCCTAGTCAGGAAAATCGCTTGCGTCTCTTGTTCGGAGCATCACGATCCGGAGAGTTCTTTCCATCTCAGTTGTGGCCACCACTTCTGTCGCGAATGCACCCGTCAGATGTTCCTCACTGCTACCAAGGATGAAGAGCTTTACCCTCCACGATGTTGCGGTCAGACAATTGCGCCCGATGTGCCGGCGATGATCTTAGACGATGCAGAACTCCAAAACTTCGCTGAGAAGGCCATCGAGTATGAAACGGCTGACCGATTGTATTGCGCTGAGCCAGCATGCTCAAAGTTCATTCCCCCGTCCGCTCTCGCTAGCGATGTGGGGACCTGTTCGGCGTGCGGACGGCAGACACATCTGCCTTGTCGGTCGCTTGCCCATCCTGGAATCGACTGTCCACTCGACGTTGGCCTTCAAGAGGCATTGGCTACTGCTGCAGCGCAGAATTGGAAGCGTTGTTCACAATGTCGCACAATGGTGGAATTGGAACTTGGATGCAATCACATCACTTGCCGGTATAGTAGACTGTACTGAGATCACACGGTATACAGAGCTGACTATCTTGAACAGTTGTGGCCATGACTTCTGCTATGTTTGCGGCGCGAACTGGAAAACTTGTACATGCCCGATTTGGCAGGAAGATCGCATACTGGAAGTGGCCAACCAGCAGGTCAATGAAGAAGTTGCACCTAATGCGGATCCCGTCGTCCGTGAGAGGGCAGTGGCCCA
Source organism: Dothideomycetidae sp. 11243 (assembly GCA_000836255.1). Classification (NCBI taxonomy): domain Eukaryota; kingdom Fungi; phylum Ascomycota; class Dothideomycetes; species Dothideomycetidae sp. 11243. The sequence goes on along the minus strand of DF938581.1, from coordinate 247,885 downwards.
AGCGGTGCAAGTTCTCCGTCAGCACGAAGATGTCGCCTGTGAACATCACAGAGCGAGGCAATGGGCTTGGAAAGACCGAGGAAGTTTGCGTTGTGAGCTTTGCCTCTGGTATATGCCTTATTACATTTTCATGTGTAGACTCTGCAGAATGCGGGCTTGTTGGGCATGTAGAAGGCACAGGCTGCGATGAGACTCGGCGGTCTTTTCCGAGACAAGCAATAGCGTATAAGAGTGTGATGGTGCGGTTATCTTACGGTTGCGGATGTCGCGAGGACCAGTACAACACATAATTACATGAGTAGATGGACGCGACAAGCAGCAGTGGTATAAAACTTCGAAAGTCGTTGCTACCGAGATAACATCATCATATAGAAGTGCGATCTCAAGCTCAGTGAATCACAAATGATTGCCTCCAATCTATTTAAAGTTCGGCTATCATAAAAACGATCAAATAGTGGAAAGCCGGGATCTGATTAGTCGGCATGAGAAGTGAACCTTAAAAGTCTGGGGAACAAAAAAGTTGAAGCTTCATCGAAGTTTTGCTGCCATTGTCCTTCTTATACCAACGACAGAATGGCGCAAACAAAAGCCACCAGAAAATTCGAGCAGCGCCACCTGAAGGATACACTCAAGCGAAGAAAAGAATTTGCAAAGATCAAACAGCGAAACGCGATCAAAGCGAAGAGACAAGCCAAGCGTGCTGCTGATAATAATGATGGCGGTTCCGATGGCGAGCAACGCTCACAGAGCGAGCAGAAAGCGAGGAACGACGCCCAAAAACTTGAGGACATGAACGTGGACGACTTTTTCCAAGCCGATCTGGATATCGAGCCAGACACCGCTCAAAAAAGTAGCAAAAAGAGGAAGCGGAGCCTGGCTGATCAAAAGGTCGCAACGACGAACGGCGCTGGAGATCGGAGTGAATCGAGCTCTGAAGATGAGGAGCAGGACTTTGAAGCGCATAAGAAGCAAATGAGCAGTCTGGCTGAGAAAGATCCGGAGTTTCACAAATATCTACAAGAGAACGACCCTGATCTTCTAGATCTCGAGGAAGTAGATCTGGGCGACCTGGAAGCTTCTGCGGATGAGAGCGATGATGAGGGTGGGAAAGGGGGCACAGTCGGCGATGACAGCGCAGACAAAAATGAAGTCACATCAACGGTAATCAAGAAGTGGAACAAGTCAATGGTCGAGCAACATTCTCTCAGAGCAACGAGGGAAGTAGTCCTTGCTTTCAGAGCTGCCGCGCACGCTTCAGACGAAGAGGAAAAGTCTTTCAAATACAGCGTCTCAAGCCCGGAAGCTTATCACGAGTTGCTGGTCCTGGCTTTGAATCGTGTCCCGGATGTTCTGCAACATCACCTCCCCGTGAAGGAGTCGACTTCGGGCAAAGTGCGGCTGGCCACGGAATCCAAGAAGTACCAAACGTTGGCTCCTTTGCTCAAGTCTTACTTCACATCAATTCTGCAGCTCCTCGGCTTTCTCTCGGATGCTCTGACGCTGCGGATGACTTTGACATCTCTGGAAGGACTTCTTCCTTACGCTCTGTCATTCAAGAAGATTCTCCGAGATATGACAAAGACTTTGGTTGGCATCTGGTCTATTTCGACGCATACTGAACCAAGTCGTCTTGCGGCTTTCCTTGCGCTTCGGCGGCTCATGATAATTGGAGACCATAGCATAAAGGAGTCTGTGCTGAAGAGTGTGTATCAAGGTCTTGTGAAAGGCTCCAGAAACACCACCGTCCACACCATAGCTGGTGTCAATCTGATGAAGAACTCTGCTGCAGAACTGTGGGGTATCGATTCAGGCATTGGGTACACGACCGGCTTCAGCTTCATCCGACAGCTTGCAATCCACCTGAGAAACAGTATCACCAATAACGCAAACGAATCGTACAAGCTGGTTTACAACTGGCAGTATATACATTCTCTCGACTTCTGGTCTCGTGTTCTTTCAGCGCATTGCGATTCTCTGACCGAAGCTAAGAAAGGACAACAGTCACCACTCCGGCCTCTCATCTACCCCGTCGTCCAAGTCACCCTCGGTGCCCTGCGCCTCATCCCTACCGCAGCCTACTTTCCGCTTCGATTTCAGCTCACACGCGCTCTGCTTCGCATATCAGCATCAACAGGCACCTACATCCCACTCACAGCATCGCTCCACGAAGTGCTGAACTCGGGGGAAATGCGCAAACCGCCCAAGGGCAGCGGCATGAAACCCCTCGACTTCTCCGTCAACGTTCGAGCACCAAAGGGCTACCTCGGCACGCGAACGTACCAAGACGGGATAGGCGAACAAGTGCAGGAGCTCTTCAGCGAATTCTTCGTGCTGTGGAGCAAATCCATCGCCTTCCCCGAACTCGCACTCCCGGCCATTATCCTGATCAAGCGTTGGCTCAAAGAGGTCGGGCCGCACGCCAAGCAGCCGAACCAGAACGCAAAAGTCTGCGGCATGCTGTCGCTGCTGGTCCAGAAACTCGACGCTAATTGCAAGTGGATCGAGGAGCGTAGGACAAAGATCGATTTCGCGCCGAATAATCGAAGTGGTGTAGAGGGCTTCTTGAAGGATGTCGAGTGGAATAAGACGCCGTTGGGCGCTTTTGTCGCGGGTCAGAGGGCACAGAGAGAGGATAAGGCGAAGGTGTTGGAGCAGGCGAGGCGCGAGGAGGAGAAGGCGAAGAAGGAGGAGAGGGAGGAGAAGAAAGCTGCTCGGAGGGATGGGCCGATCACTATTGATAGTGATGAGGAGAGTGGATTGGATGGATCGGAAGACGAGGACGAGGAGATGGACGACGCGAACGAGTAGGTCTCGAAAAAGCATGGTTATAAGGAATAGAGATATATACCCGGAATATTCTCATGATCGTTCGCATAACGCCACGTTACTATCGAAAGTGACTAGGAGATGCCAAGCAGCGTTCGCGAGACAACTTTCTATATGTACATCGGGAAAAGTTCGAAGTTGTCATATCGCGTCTATCGTAGGAACAGGACTTAGTATTCCGTTCAATCGTCGTAATTGCTGTAATGGCACAGACATCGCTGGTCCGAAGGTTGCGCTGCCAAACCAGTGATCCGCTGACCCACACTGCCATTGATCACCTCGTAGCATTGCGGGACATTTTGTCCGCCCACGGCCGACTCGGATATATCGACTGCGAAGGGCCACGGGGTATATCCGCCACTAACTTGTGTCGAGTTCTGCAGGGTAGCCCCTGGGTACTGCTTCGCTGGGGTATTGGAGAGATACAAGGTTGCGGAGAAGAAGGTGTTGCTATATATACAGGTGGTGGCCGAGTCATTACCATTGAGGGGAGTTGTCGGCACAATTTCCTGGGAATAGGGAAACGAGAAAGTGTAGCGGGGATTGCTGTCGTTATTGATAAAAGTCAAAGATTGGTTGTTAATGTTGATGTTGAAGGGGTTGTTGGTCGACGATATTGAAATATTAGCGGGGATGCCTACACTGTTCGTAGTGGGTGGTGTGCTGTTTGAAGCAATGGTTGAAGACGAGGTCGACAAAACCCAGTTGAACAAAGTGAGGCCAGATGTCGAACCGTCGCTCGAGTATGTGCTGTAAGGATAGCAGCGCCATGTAGCCGCATTTGCTGTGCATCCGGTCTGCTCCTCCCGAAGAGCAGTGACGAAGGTATACTCTCCAATTGGGAACTGGTGGTTGGCTCCCGAGTCGGACGACTCCCCGTTTCCGGACGCGGTCGAGGTGCTCGACTTATGATGCTGCGTAAGCCCAACCCCTAGACCAATGGCGAGGGCAATGACCAAGAGCAGTAGGACAGCAATCAGGACAAGAAGCGAACGACTCCATCCACCTCTTCTGCTCTTCAGTCTGGCTTTCCATGACATCAAACCACGTTTCTCCTGGTAATTGGCACCTTCTGCCTGCCACTCGCGAGCATAGGGAGGTGGCGTGGGCTCGGCAGAGACCCTAGGAAGTGTGGGCGGGCTGCTAGAGGACCACGATTTGCCGCTGTAGCGTTTGTTGTCCGCTCCTACGACGGAGGAGGTCGAGCCCTCCATTATAGTAGAAAGGCGATCCCCTGCCGGCGTCGACATTTTGCGAGGGGCTGGCGGGGCCAGCAGTGCAGACTGCGGGCGCTTGGGTCGGAAGATGTCCATTGAAACGCCAGCTGCACGAAGAATGGCGTAGCTTGTTTCAACGACGAAGTAGCCCCTCCGGAATGATTGTGTCTATCGTGCAGGCAATGTGACAGCTGTGTGCGCGTCGCAAGCACTCCAATCGATGGCTAGGCCACGCAGAGACTTGTTTAGCAGCAGCCAGCACAGTCACAAGTCGAGAGGAAATCAGAATAAGACCAAGGCAATCCGAGGACGTGCGGGTGCAGGGAGATATGGGCCACTTATGGGGGACTATTGCAGATTCGGCGGGCCCTACGCCAAAAAGCCCAACGCTAAGCCATGCGCGTCATTACTACATCGGGGACCCTTCCGCCCATTCCGCATCTGGCTGCGGCCGACCGAAAGCGATGCAGCCATTTCGCCCCCTAAGCACACTGCGAATCCCCGGTCGCGCCAATCAGGTCCCCCGCTTGCGATCCGGCTCCACTACGAGCCATCGCTTCTTGTGAGACAGATTTGCAAACCAGTTCCACTGCGTGCAGGAGGAAGACCCGGACGCAGAGCCGGAGCAGGCCCCAGACAATTATTGACGTGCGCAAGGAACAGACAAGCGACAGCAGATCTGCGTGTGCAGCTAAGCAGCTTCACACGTGGTTGGATTGCTAGCTGGTTTGACAGCTGCACATTCACAAGCGTCGCTGTCCGCATCACACTCCTTTCACATTCTGCGGGGTGGCCTCTGGGGACGGCTTTCGATCATTTGCAATGCTATTATGCGATCAGTCCGTCCGCAGCCCTGACCAGCACTAGTCTGCCTACATGGCGCCCTCGCCGGTCGAAGAGATTATTCAGATTCGACCCGGGTCTGATGGCGACGCTGCCAAATGGCCCGGCGCGGGTTTGCGGCACGAGGCTCCCGATGTCTACATGAAAAGACTGGCGAGCAGGTGGATGCAGGACAGAGGCGAAGCGATCTCAGGTCAGCGCCTATAGTCGTGCAATCATCTGACAGCCCTGTCAGCTAACCTCCCTTTAGGCAGGAAATACATCCTGAACAAGCTTCCAGAAGGCTATGCGCTGTTCGGCAAGGCGAGAAACAAAGACCCAAACCATGTACGTCTTTGCAAGCATCTCACACCAGGCCCACTCGTTAATGCGAGCAGATCGATCGTTACCTCTATGGTCACCCCGTCTACAAGTTCCGATCTGTGGAAGAATTCTACGACCACTTCAAATGTTTAATGGACTATGGAAGTGCGGCTTCCTGCAGATGCATCGGGTGTATGGGAGGCCGAAAGCAAAACGCCACCAGAGGACCTCGCCCAACAAGAGGCAATGTATCAATGAGACAGGGGGCGTCTTCGTCAGCTAGGGCGCAGCCGATCGTAATCCCACAATCTCAGGAGTCGCGTGAGTGTCTGCCACGTTCATTTTCAAGGAACAGTCTGACCAGTCCAGCCCTGCGCCAGATCCACAAGTGGACTGTCCCAGCTCGAGATCCGACACCGGAGCATGAGATGATCGACGAAGAAGGTAACCCGGACATCTTCCGTCGTCTAGCCGATCGTTTAAAAGAGACAATCGTGATGGAAGAGCCCATCAGGCAGTACAAATCATTCGACTGGATTATCGACCGCACTTCAATTGGACCGTTATTGGAAAGTGTTGCCTCTAACCCCTCGTTCGTGCCGCGATTAGGAGAGGTCGTTCTCTTCGTCCGAGGATTACAAGATCACCAATCCATATTTTTCAATAAAGCAAAACAAACCTTCATGATGTGGGATTCTCAGATGGAAGCGACGGTAGCGCTTGCGCAATGGGAGGCGGGAGTCGTCACAGAAACACCGCATGAGCCAATCGACTCTGCCGATTTGATTCACGAAAAGCCAAAGTCATATCAGATTAACTACTCTGGATTCAGGATAGAGCCAATGGCGACGGTTGGTTCTATTGAGAAGCATTGGTCGAAGCGAATTGCGCATGTACGCATGCACGCTATACGCCCATTCGTTCTGTATCGGGAGATTCTCAGAGCTATTAAGCCCAAGGATTACCACGCGACCGTCCAAGCCGCACTGACCGTCATGTCATCTATCAGTCTATTTAGCCCGTTCCACTTCAAAGGCTTGTGGCCGGAGGCGACGGTGTTCTGCCGTGGCATCTTCATCGGCTCTGAACTGATCGTTGTCGGCGACACGATTCGTCTCTTACCGGCTCGAGACCAGGAAAGTTCGCAAGTGTGGGATGTTGTAAAAGTCACATCCATCAAGATGAAGATGCTCCACCTGGACGCTCGCGAGAATCCTGAGTATGAAGATCCTACTTCAGATTCAACGGATTCAGATCGTCATTACGACTGCTGCATACACGTGGACGGAATAGCCTTTACGCGAGATCAGAGCCGAGCGTGGGGAATGGGGAAGATACCTCTCAGCTCGGAGATAGATCACTTGCCAGAACCTTGCAAAGATTCTGGAGATTGGTATCACTTACACGATCCAGCAAGGAGATGGAAGGTGCCCTTTAGTCGTGTCCTTGGCCGACATTACGAGCGCGTCGCAATCAAATCTTGGTTTGCCGAGCTAGGCAATGTCACAGAAACTCAAAGATCGCATGGGTTTGCCCCGATAAACGCTAGTCAGAGTATTGCCGATATGACGATTTCGGACACACAGGAAGAAGCAGGCGTTAGCAAAGGACTGCGAGGGGTCATGAGCGCGCGGACCTTCTCCACTCAGCGCGATCCTCGGATGCAAGAAACGGGTGGTAAGGCTTGGTTCTGGGCAAACCATCGTGTCGAGCAACTAGATCTCCACGAAGTCAAAGGGCAGGTGGTAAGCCCTTACATTCATGGCAAGCCTACTCGTGACACTACTGCCTGGAGAAGAGCCATGAATATCAGGGAAAGGGGCGCGGGACATCGCCCGAAAACGGTTGGCCACGCCCCAACGCACAGACGAGGACGCCCACCAAAAGCTGGAACATCGATGCTCGCAGCAAGTGCTGTAGGCTCTGCATTGGCCGAAGTCCAGGCCACATCAGGATCACAAGACGAAGCAGATGCGTCCAGTGAGGATATGACAAACGAGATGACTGACGATGTCACCATGGAAGATGCCCCCAATGTGGTTGAGCAAGAAAGAGCATACATTGATCCCAGTCAGATTATGATAATAAGCGACGACAGCAGCTCTGAATTGCCGTCCGAGAATGAGACGCTATAGAAAGCAAGGCTTCGCACACCACTAAAACACTAGAGCCATAATTCACCCAAGTCAATAGGATACAGACGGTCTAGTTCATACTTTTGTTGACAAAAAAACAATAATGTTTCTTCATGTTTGTATCCCAGGAACATTCTGGCAAGCGTTGCACGTGACCTGATGTGGGACGGACCCCTTAGACCAATGACGCTCCATCGGAGCGCAAGAAATGTTGACTCCGCGAGCTTCGCGCCGACACTTCTGAAAAGCCCATCACAACCATCTCTTGCTTCGCGGCAGAGACCGTCTTCTGCATCGAACACGCACTTCGATCTGCTGGAAAATTTCACTGAATTACGATGCAGTGATCTCAAATACCTACAACCACTGTGCGCGCTTCAGCGAAAATCAACAGCGCTTGCCGCTGACTTGACCGGCGACATGTCGAAGAGAGGCATGGACATACAGGGGGGCGACGAGAGATATGGAGGATCGTCAGGCACTGAAACACCAATGGACACTCCGATCAAAGCCACCGCAGCGCAAATGGCGCGAAGAAAGTGAGTAACGCAAGAAAAAGTCTTTTGTTTCTCATCCTCAAATCTGGTGTCGAGAGCGTGTGACCATTGTATGAGCGTCTGGTGCTTGCCAATCTGGCACGTCAAGAGCTTGGGAAAATCTTGTGATATGTGTCGGAGGAGACACTGAGGGCAAGTGGGCATGCGCAAGCACTCTTGTTGGGACCATTTCTGCCAACAGGATCCCGCCACAATCTGCGGATCGAAGTCATCGACGAAGCGTATCAACTATGTAAAGCTGTCACGGTCACTGACAAGTATCAGAATCGCAACAGCGAAAGGTCGAACCGCTCGATCCACCTCACCTATAAAGACTACGCCAGGCTTCCCTGGTTTTGGGACGCCCCAGCCCACAGCCGACTCGCAGCAGTCTGGACTCGCGTTTGGTCAGAATGGAACAGGGGGAACGACGAACAGTTTTGGCTTCGGGCAGAGCGCAACAACTCCAGCTAGCACCACTGGCTTTGCGTTCGGAGGTCAAGCTCAACCTTCTACAGCAAGCAGCTTCACATTTGGCCAATCGCAGCCGCAGCAGAATGGAGCGTTCACTTTTGGCGGAAACTCTTCAACCTCCATGAGCTTTCCACCAGCGAGTAACAATCCATTCTCATCGACGAATGGTACTGGTGCTACGAGTCAGAATGCAAGCGGTTTTCAAGGCAGCATTTTCAACCTCCCGCCATCGAGCAGCTCCCCCCCGGCTGCGTCTAGCGGTTTCAACTTTGGTGCTGCCAAAGCCGCATCAACCCCATCCTTCGGATTATCTGTCTCTGGAATCTCTGATGCGGACAAGCAAGAAATTCAGCGGCGTGAGCCATATCTTAATTCTGCACAACAAAAGCGCTTGGAAGAGATCGTTGGCTCAAGCTTGCCGGACGTATGTATACTCACTTGGCTTCTTCGATTAGAGCTGATCAGATACAGTCACCCGATGTTTACCAAAAGGAGCCTTTTGAAATGCTTTCTGAAAACGTTGCTCGTCAAGTGCTCGACTTCATTCGATCTATTCCAGCGCCACCCGCGAGTGCCGCAACTAACGTAGAGTCCCTTTTTGTTAAGCCATATCGGGGCAAATCGAAGCAAGCATGGGTCTCTGATGCCGAGCGCGATGAGATCAAGAAGGCTGCCATGAATCTCTCGACTGCAGATCAAGAAAAGGTTGCGCAGCTCGTCAAAGACAACATCGCGAGCCTGAAGTCTAAGTCGAATAACGAGCTTCCCACGATAGAATGCTTGCCAAACGACGTGCAGCGCAAGATGCTGGACTTCACCAGAGGTGTTTCTGCATCACAATCAGCGGTGCCACAGACACCCCAGAGCATTTTCAGCAAGGCAAATAGCAGCGCATTTGGCCAACATTCAGAAAACCCAACAAACGCCGAACAACCGAAAGCAAATCCATTCGCGAATATCAAAAGCTCGCCGAGTACTGCTACGAAACCAGCGGCTGGTGGAGTCTCTTTCGCAGGGCAAACATCAACACCCGCGAAGATCAACGGCTCGTTTTCCTCGGCGGCCAGCCCATTTTCCACGCCGAAGCCTGCTCAATCTTCCCAACAGCCTGCATCTGACATTGCCGACAGAGCGGCGGATGATCAACCGACTCCAAGAGCCAATCCCTTCGCTAGTGTTACGAGACCTGGCACGTCCTTCGGCACTCCGGAGAAGACACAAGCACAGTCTTCATTGGGAGCGTTCGGGTCTGTAGACAAATCTAACCATGAGAAAGTCACCGAAAACACGTTCAACTTCCAGAGGCACGAAAACAGCGGGATCAGCTCTATCGCATCCACGCCAGTCTCGAAACCTAGCTTTGCTTTTGGTCAAGCTGCCTCAAAGACTCCAGCTCCGTCATCGTCGAACATTTTCAATTTGTCCTCAACAAATCCTCCTGCAACAGCGCCGGTACAAAAGACACGGCCGCCATCGACGGATCTTGCAACATCGTTTCAGCGTTCGCAACCATCTTTTCCCGCGATTAAGCCGCCGATCTCGACTCCGGAAGCACCTCAGAACAGCAGCATCGCGGCGAAGAGCTTACAAGTTGATGACCCCACCGCTCTCGTTCGCTTGCAAAGGCTCAATTCCGCCCTTGTCAAGCATCTGGCTACCCAGGAGACTACGGATGATTGGAGTGGCATCATGAGATACTATCTGCTCGAAGTCCATAAGTTGAAAGAAGCGGCGCGAGAGAAACGACAGAGAGCGAGTGACAACTCTCAAATGACTCTATCTTCCTATGAAGAGTCTGCCTTGGATGGAACATCTGAACGGCGCTCTGAACCCCCATCATCTGCAGTTCTTGCTCCTGTCACCACAGACTCTTTTGCTGGATCTTCTACTGCACCATCGAAGGCCTCCGCCACGTCTCAATTCTCGTCACCACAAAAGCCATTGAGTGCTGAACCGCCCACGAGGTTGCATAAAGCATCTCCAGGATTTCAGTTGCCTTCGCCTCAGAAGAAGCCTTTGACCGCCACCGCATCGCTGTTCAGTAGCATACTCGACTCGCCTGACAAGCCGAAGGAAGCAGTGACTGGTTCTACTGAGATTGACGCGGCCAAAGGCTCAACTAGCCTACCACAACCAGTACAGCCGCCCAAGAGCTCCGCTTCATCGCCTTTCAAATTCACGCCTGTAAAAACGACAACGACGACGCAATCGAGTGCACCTGCGGCTTTTCAGGTCCCTAAGTTTGGAAACGTAGCTCCTAGCACATCCTCAAATGGTCTCCCAAAGTTTGGGGGCGGTGCGCCTGCTAATTTTCTATCATCTTTTGGTGCACAAGCAGCTAAGGAGGCCGAGAAGGACAAAGCAAAGAGGAAGGCAGAGGATTTCGATTCTGACGAGGATGATGAAGCTGAATGGGAGAGACAAGATAAAGAAAAGCAAGAAGCCAAAAGACTCGCGCTCGCCCAAACTTCGAAAAAGGTCATGAAGAACGTAAACGGCAAATTCGAATGGGTTGATGCCGACGAGCCTGTGGCCTCAAGTGCGCCAGTCGTTCCTGCGAGTTCTCCGCAAAGCAACACTGGAACCTCGATTTTCAGCAACAGTACATCTGGAGCACCATCACCAGTGTCTAATCCGTTCGCACACCTCTCTCAATCGCAGCGTACAAATGGTATAGAGGCAACGGACGAAGCAGACCAGGATACAGATGAAGACGATGAAGAAGATGAGACAAGCGGTCACACAGCTAGCAACGCACCCACGACACCCTTCAAAGGTGGAAGCTTATTCGATCGTATAGATAAGACGGTCGACAGCGGACTCCAACGAGAGGGACCAGGAACAGCGACAAAGCCCTTGTTCAACTTCAGCGCCGCAAGTCCCTCTGCAGATAACACGTGGAAACCCGAGTCGCCCATCAAATTTGGAGGGGCCGGTACGGGCAACGGCTCCACCACACCTGTCGGATCGCCCGTCAAGGCTGCGTTCAGCTTTGGGTCCAAGACAAACGACATTACCTCAAGTGAGCCAGTTGACGGCACGTCACCCTTCAAATTCGGCAGCGCGACTCCAAAGTTCAGTTTCGGTGGCTCTACAGCCGAGACGCCCAAAGAGTCAAAGCCCTTTGCATCTCTATTTCCTACTACACCTGCAAGTGGATCTGTATCCCCTGCTCCTAGCATATTCGGGAACATCGCGAGCGCGCAGGTATCGACACCAGGTAAAGGATCATCTGGCCTCAGCTTCAACTTTGGCGGAGCTTCCTCATCATTCGCTCCTGGTGGAGCGACCTTGTCTGCGGGCACTTCTATATTCGACTCTAGAGCGACGTCGAGGGCAACCACTCCTGGTGCAACGACCGCAGACGAGAGCAGCACAGCTGCAAACACCGACAACGAGGAAGAAACAGCACCACCAGAAGATCAACGCAACCTCACATCGCTCTCGGCCGAAGAACAGCGAACAGAGGAGGTCCTTTTTGAGCAGAAGGCACGTTGCAGAAAATTCATTCGTGGCGCGAAAGAGCCTTGGGAAAACAAAGGTGTTGGTATCATACGACTCTTGAGAAACAAAGAGTCGGCGAACGTGAGGGTGTTGATGCGACTGGACCCCAGAGGGACCATTGTCATCAACGCTAATCTCATCAAGGATGCCGCCATGTACGAGATGCTCGGGGAGAAGGCGGTCAAGCTTATATTTGCAGAGAGCGAAGGAGAGCTGACGACGTATGTTGCGTCATTCGGTACAAAAGAAAAGGCAGATGAATTACTGGGGAAGATTCAGGAGGCCATCTAGAGGCTTGCTGTACTTGAATATCGGGAGCAAAAGTTCAACTTCCGCCGGCGCTGGAATGGAGCTCGTATCAGAAGGACAGAAAAACGGGATCCTCCTCGGAGCTCGTCAGTGAAGCATTTAGCATTATGTAACAATAGACTCGAGGCAGTGCGGTACCGGAGAAGACTGTGTATACAAAGCCTTTTTGGTTGAGGATCTTCATTTCGATACAGTTTGACGGTACTGTATCCTACCCAGCCTTCAAAGACGGATGTGACCACAACAGTCCTGCTGGTCATGCGGTAGGGCGGCTAGTGTAGCCGCAAAGCAGCACGGGTGGCGGAGACATAACAGCGATCGTGGTGATCTGCGCTGAGGCTCTTCTCGAGTCGGTCCGACTGTCCACCACTCAGCCAAGCCATCGATGCGGAGCGGAAAGAAAGTTTTTTTCTAGTGCGTCCCCAGGCACTGACGATCGCAAGGATGATGTGGTTGCCCATTAGCGGCTAATTGGGCTTTCAACCCCACAGTACACGCTTCCGGTAATGGCGGGGCGAGCGGAGGCGGGCGGCGACCCCCGCACTGTCATGGCGCCGCCAAACCCGACCAGCGAACCGCCAGCAAACCAGCCCCGACGTCACTCGCCGATGCAGAGAGGGGTTTTGGCTTTCTCTGCCGTGCTGCCGCTTGCTCCGTGTCGGACCGGCAAAATATGGCGATGAGCACTATTAAGCGAGACGAGAGAGTGCTGATAATGTCACTCTAAATCTGGATGCAATGTTATAGCACTGAGATTGACACAGCATGTTAGTGGTGTCCACAAGACGTGCAACCACAATGGCTGCGGCAGTCAAGCAAGAAACGTTGAACCGGCATCTGAGCCAGACATGCGCCCCGAACCCTGGAAAAGGACGAACGTTGCTCCCCTGCTCGAGTGGTCAGCACAGCATGGCGATCGACAGCGCACCCTCCATCTCGTACTCGTCCATCCCCAGCAAACGCACTGTTCCTGCTCCATCCTGTGCGGGGACGACTCTGGTTCCGTGTTCGCATCCCCAGCCATAGTCACTCCGGCAGCGGGGCATTGCCAGTGCTACTCTGGACATATATAAGAGCCCAGCATGGCGGGCATCAGGTCCATTCCCTTCGGCCTACGCCTTGTCCTACTGGCGGTCCTCTCCTGGATCACTGTATCTTTCCTACTCCTTCCAGCCTCCACTCGATACGAAAGGAGACCTGATATGGTACCCTCGTGGATCAAAGGTGGCCTTGGCCCTGCTGTGGTCACCGTGCTCGCTGCCCAGACTGCCCTTGCCCAAAGTGGCACACCCACTGTCACGGTCGTGACAGCCACGGTGGATGGACATACCATCACTTACAGTCCGCAATTCACGGCTCCGCCTTCCATCGACCAGTCCGCCAACCTACTGCCTAATGTCGAAGATCCGCAGGCAGTCGATGCGCAGTCTGTCTGCCCCGGCTACCAAGCTTCCAATGTCCAACGGAACGCATACGGCTTCAACGCCACCCTGACATTGTGTGACAAGCCTGTAAGACAACCCACTGATTTGATTCTGCGTATTAATCCTAACATCATCTACAGTGCAATGTGTACGGAACTGACATCGAAGAGCTCGTCTTGACCGTGGACTACCAGACCGCCGACCGCTTGAATGTCAACATTCGACCAGCCCATCTCACTTCTGACAACATGACGCAATACATTCTTTCGGAAGAATTGGTCGAACTGCCAAAGCATGGTGTCCCTACCGACGACTCTGAAGAGAGTGATCTGCAGTTTACCTGGACCAACGAGCCTACGTTTTCGTTCACGGTCCTGCGGCAGTCGACCAGAGAGGTCCTGTTCACTACAGAAGGCTCCAAGCTGGTCTACGAGGATCAGTTCATCGAATTCGTCAACATACTTCCCGAAAACTACAATCTGTACGGCCTCGGAGAACGCCTGCACGCACTTAGACTCGGAAACAATCTGACTGCGACCTTCTTCGCTGCAGACGCCGGTAATCCTTTTGATTACAATATCTATGGCTCTCATCCCTTCTTCCTCGATACGAGATACTACGAGATCGATAACAAGACCGGAGACTATACGCTCTTGACTGGAAACGCTAGCACTGATGCAGACTACGTCTCCAAGAGTCACGGTGTTTACTTGCGCAATGCCCATCCGCTAGAGGCAATTCTGAACCCTAAAAATCTCACCTGGCGTGCTCTTGGTGGCACCATCGATCTCTACTTCTATGCTGGAGACTCTCAACCCAAGGTCACCAGCCAGTACATCCAGTCTATCGGCCTCCCAGCCATGCATCAGTACTTTGGTCTCGGCTTTCATCAGTGTCGCTGGGGATATAAGAACTGGACCATGCTTCAAGATGTCGTAACGAATTTTAAAAATTATGAGATTCCCTTGGAGACCATCTGGACTGGTAGGTCTATATCGTTCGCTGCTACCGTGGCTAGTTCGCTGACATTGCACAGATATCGACTACATGGATCAATACAGAGATTTCACCAATGATCCAAATACGTTTTCGATCCCAGAGGGACAACAATTTCTTGCTCAGCTACATGCGAATAATCAGCACTATATCCCGATCGTGGACTCAGCTATTTACATTCCAGACCCTACAAATGCCACTGACAACTACACGTTCTACGACAGGGGTCACGAACTTGATGTTTTCATGAAGAACCCCGATGGGACAGAGTACATCGGTGATGTCTGGCCTGGCTATACAGTCTTTCCTGATTGGTTAAGCAAAAATGCCACTTCTTGGTGGGTAGAGAGCATGCAAACCCATCACCAGAACATTCCTTGGGATGGCATCTGGATCGATATGTCTGAGGTCTCGTCATTCTGTATCGGCTCCTGCGGCTCCAAGAATCTCTCTTTGAACCCAATCC
This sequence comes from Dothideomycetidae sp. 11243, assembly GCA_000836255.1. Classification (NCBI taxonomy): domain Eukaryota; kingdom Fungi; phylum Ascomycota; class Dothideomycetes; species Dothideomycetidae sp. 11243. The sequence continues at coordinate 232,852 of DF938581.1, read as the reverse complement.
ATCCTCCTTTCTCGCTCCCTGGAGAGGAGGGATCCATCGAATATATCTACCCAGAGGCTTTCAACATCACAAATGCCACCGAGGCTGCCTCTGTATCCGCCGCCTCACTCGCTGATCCCGCAAATGCGACCCCAACTATGACCGCTGCCTCATCCACCACGACAACCTCCTACCTCAGAACTACCGTCACACCGGGCGTCAGACAGATCGAATATCCGCCCTATGTGATCAAGAATGTCAATGGAGAGCTGGGAGCTCATGCTGTATCACCCAATGCTACGCACGCCGATGGAACTCAAGAGTACGATATTCACAATCTTTTCGGTCATCGTATTCTCAATGCCACATACGCGGCTGTAGCGGCATCCATTAAGGGCAAGCGACCGTTCATCATCGGTCGAAGCACGTTTGCCGGCAGTGGCAAGTTCGCCGGTCACTGGGGAGGTGACAACAATAGCAGGTGGGGATCGATGTACAGCGCTATCCCACAAGCATTGTCTATGGCCTTGTTTGGCATTCCCATGTTTGGACCGGATATCTGCGGCTTCAGCGGCAATTCTGACGTCGAGCTCTGCTCGCGCTGGATGGCAATGGGTGCCTTCTTCCCATTCATGCGCAATCACAACGTGCTCGCAGCTATCAGCCAGGAGCCTTACATCTGGGAGGATACAGCTACCGCGTCCAGAATTGCCATCGGCATCCGATACCAATTGCTACCATACATGTATACGCTTTTGCAGAGGGCACATACCTCTGGATCTACGGTCATGCGAGCAATGGCCTGGGAGTTCCCTAACGATCCGACTCTCGCCGACGCAGACGTTCAGTTCCTGCTGGGTCCGGCTTTGCTTGTCACACCGATCCTCGAACCACTAGTCCGCACAGTGAATGGCGTCTTTCCTGGTCTCAAAGAGGGCGAGCGATGGTATGACTGGTACAACCAGTCGATGGTGACTGCTGCTCCATTCGTCAACACCACACTTGATGCACCTCTAACTCATATACCCTTGCACGTCCGTGGTGGCTACATCCTGCCCATGCAGGAGGCGAAGATGACCACTACCGAATGTCGCAACAGCAGCTGGAGCTTGCTCGTGCCACTAGATCAAAACCAAGCCGCGACCGGAGAGATTTATATCGACGATGGCGCAAGTCAAGTTCAAAACGCCACACTCGAGGTTGCCCTCACCGCCATCAACGGCACGCTGTACGCAAGCAGCAGGGGTGAATACAATGACACCAATACTTTGGCGAACGTGACGGTGCTCGGCGTGGCAAATGCGCCCCAGAATGTTACCTTGAACGGTACTCCCGTGACGTTCTCGTTCAATAGTACTATCGGAGTTTTGAGCGTTACTGGTCTGCAGAACGCGACCACGGAGGGAGCGTGGAGCCAGGACTGGAGGTTGACTTGGTGTTGATTGCCATGTAATGAGTAAAAAGTTGATCTATTGGCTAGTGCCAATTATCGCTAACGTACATATAATTCATTGGCTTGACGAGCGTTTGTCCGTCGAGACCAAAATAATAGTGTGCATCGGATGTATTGTTGGACAACCAAAATCTGTCAATTCTCACGTGTCTATACTCAATATCAATTTATTCGTGGTCTGTTTGATTGTGGTCGATCTGCACACGCGGGCAGAGACGTGTTTTGTCACGTGGGCACCATTCCTTCGCCACCCTGCATCGTCATGCCTTGCATCACCTGCACCTGCCACCGTGTTTATTCTTGTTATTCTCAAAAGCAATCCCAGATGTCGGCAAGAACAATCTCAGAATGAAAACGATATAAATCTTCTATACGAGCGTATCTGTCCTTCAAACACAACTCCGTCCACCCCGAGCGGACTAAGATCAACATCGGCGGCCACACTGTTTGCGCTTCAGATGGTGACACGACCGCGCCAGCATGCGTCTAGTCTGACGGACTCGTGGGTAGCGATGAACGACGACGCGCAGTCCGTGGAGTTTACTTCGGACGAGGAGATATTCACTCAGTCTACACCGCGTGCGAAGCTCTCGTCGTCACGAGCAGAGCACCTAACTGATGCTTTAGGCGCTAGAGGCGCCGCTGGATTGGGACCACAGTCTCGCCGGAGTGCTCATAGTGCTTCGTTCAACGATAGCACACCCAGGAAACGCAATCTGAAGTCTTCGCAGTATAATGCGCAGTCTGGGTTTGTGGTGCCTACGCTCGAACATACGTCTAGCTACGATGGTGGGGCTTTACCAAATGAACGCTCGCCCTCCGAGTCTACGCCAGCAAGAGGTCGTGTGCGGCGCTCGCCGCGGAGACAACCCCTTGGAAGAGCTAAGCACTCATCGGAAGAAAGCATGACGACCACGATCTGGGAGAATGTCCTTGCGCCGTCCTTGTCCTACCTACTATCGATCTTGGGCCTGGCGCTGAAGTTCGCAAAGCCGATCATCGCCTATGCTCTCGCGATATACTTGCTCGTCGGAGGACTCATATTTGTTCGAAACCTTTTCTTTACCAGCGTTTCGCGAGCACTGGCTCCGATCTGCCGCGTTCCTGGAGCAAGCAGTCTGGGTCTGCCTTTCTGCGAATATGTCAATATCACTCAGCAGCATGGGAATGTCGAGTTTGACCAGCTCATCACCACCCAGTCTGCTTTTGAGGAGATCCTGACGACGTCGGCGGAGAGCGCGTCGCTACCGATGGATATGAAGAGGTCTGAAGCATCGATCCGCGATCTCCGCCATGTGGTGGAGTACTCGTCTCTGCCTTCTCGCAACGAACTCGTGTTCGAATTTACAGGCTTCGTCGAGACCGCCCGCCAGGCATCGTCAGACCTGTCCAAGTACAATTCGCGCATCGGAAGGGCGGTCGACCGCATCCTGTCCACCAATCGCTGGACGCTGCAGGTACTTGACGGGATTGCTGCCGATTCAGCCTCGCAAGGCAGCGTGACCCGCTTCTTGAATGAGCGTCTTAATATCTTCGCGCCATTCCAAGCTGCACCAGCCAAAGTTACGCGGGACTTGCTGTTCGAGCAGTACATGCGCCACGCGGCCGCCATTGAGGATCAGATATTGGGGCTCATAACAGAAGCTCAGGCTTTGCTCACGGTACTGCAGAACCTGGATGACAGACTCGACGCCATTGGTTCAATCGCCACGAGAGATGGAATCCGCATACAAGACCACAAGGACGAGCTCTTTGCGCTGCTGTGGACTAAGCTGGGCGGCAACAGAGCGGGCGTCAACCGCGTTCAGCGCCAACTCGGGGTGCTTCGTGATGTTGGGTCGTACCGCCGTCTGGCATTTGCGCATGTCAGCGCTACCGTCGTCAAGTTGCAGGCTATTGCTGCGTCGCTCGAGGATCTGAGGGAGAGAGTGGCTGCGCCTGAAGTCGTGGCGCACGCGGAGCTCCCTATTGAGGTACACGTTGAGCAGATTCTCATGGGCGTGGAGAGACTCGAAGGTGTGAGAGACGAGGGGAGGAAGATTGAGGGCAAGAGACTGAGAGCCATCCTGGATCGGGATGAGAGGCTGAGCATCGATGGTGCCTGATTAATGGGACTCACAGCACCAGCGTTATGGTATGAATTAGTATGTAGCATCGCTATGTACAACGACAGTTATGCAGATATGGCTATGCAATGCAAGAGCGTATACGTCGTGATACGGTATCAAACATCAATCTATCCTCCGCAGACCGACAACCCTCGACAATCGATCCTCAGCCACCGCAACACCATGCCTGACCTCATCAATCGATGCACGATACCCATGCAACACACATGCAATCTCCCCGACCTGCCGGGCAATCCGTCTCGTCTGCAACCGATTCACCGAATCAAGCAACTTGACCGCCTCTCCGCGCGTCTGCAACCACGTCCACCGCTGCACAAGGGTAACAGTAGAATACAAATCCTCCACATACAACACGTCCTCCTCCCCCTCATCGTCAGACAGATACACCTTCTCAGCATCACTCGTCGTCCTCCCCCTCCCCCTCCGTCTACTCCTCGTCCTCCTTCGTTGCCGCAGCTCATCCCTCCTCACCGCCCGCCGCTCATCAAGTTCCGCGTCCGAGACCAAGAACGGCCGCTCGATCTCGTCGAACCTCCTCGCCACCCTGCGCAGCGCGACCTGCAAGTTCTCCAGCGCGGCGTAGTCCAGCTTCGGCCCGTCGACGAGGTCGGCGTGGTTCGGCCCCCGCGCGCGCTGGTGCCGTTTGAGCTCGCGCAGGGAGAGGCGCTCTTCGTCCAGCTCGGTGCGGAGCGTGGAGAGGATACTCTTCGACTCGGAGTCTGCGTGCGAGAGGGTGGAGAGATTCGCCCAGAAGACGCGGAAGAAGGTCGCGAGCGTGAAGGCGAAGCTTATGAAGCCGATTATGGTCGAGGCCAAGGAGATGGGGAGGAGTGTGCCGTGGGAGGAGACGTTGCCCATTTTTGATCGGTAGGAGGAATTATAGGCTCTGGAGGATGTGGTGGTATTTGGTCGTGGTGGTGATTGTTTGGGCCAGTAAACACATCGTGGTGGATGTGATGATGAGTCCGGAATGGCACACCTACAGCGACTGGACGGCGTAGAAGAGTGTTCAAGTTATACTTAATTGCCAGAGGTACAGTGTCTCCATCATCCACGTGCTGACGTGCTCCCCCGAGTGCTTTCTGGCTCAGATGGTTGAAATCATGGTGCAGCCGACATGGTCACGCCGATATTTCTGGATCGACGCAGCCCGTCTCCCCGCCAAAGCATTTTGGCCCCAAGGGCGGGTGCTGGTCAGTCAGAACCATACAACAATAAGCCACGCACGTGCGCGAAACAAAATCTAAAGAGCAAAAGTACTGTCCGTCTACTCTTCACGTCGCTGCACAAAACAAGATATGTGAGGAAAACGTGTTCAGGTACAGATATTACAATGGCCTGAGCAGAACTGTACTCGTCCCTGCATTGTCCCGCTTGCCTCCCGAACTAATAATCTACAACTTGGCCTTGCTCTGGGCCTTCTTGAGAATAGGCTCCATCTTGGTGGCCTTCATGACATCGCCCTTGACCTTCAGAGCACCGCTCATGAACATCTTCTGGGCGTTGGCCTTGCCGGAGACGAGCTTGGCGAAGTCATCATCGGACAGGTTGAGGGTGACTGTATCAATCCATTAGCCTTCGAGTTAGCAATCCAACATTGCGGACATTATCATACCGGTAGCCTTCTTGCCCTCGGGCGCGGTGCCCTTGCCGACCTTGCCGGTCTCCTTCAGGTCGATGAACCAGCTGTCGGTCTCGCCGCCCTTGTTCTTCAGCGTGAAAGCGAAGATGGCGCCGCCCTTCTTGATGGCGTCCTTGCGCTCGGCATCGGACGAGTTCAAAGCCTCGTTGATCAGGTCGAAAGCGCCCGAGGCGGGGAAAGAGTCTAAGAGAAAGAGATGTCAGTATGTGCTCGTCGCAGCATTGTGGAGTGGTGATGAGCTACCATTCTTGAGAGACATGCTGGCGATTGGTCGTGCTGGAAGTGATGGATGTACTGGAGGTACGGGGTAGAGATGAGGTTAGAGAAGGAAGCTGGGAGAAATTTAACGGGCGACAACTCTATCACGAGATGAGGACGGCAAGGCCATAGAATATACGCATCGAGGCCCCACGACGAGGCTCGCCCCGGAAGCTGTTCGTCCAATCTCATTCCAAGCTCCAGGGGGGCCTCGGTTTGGCCGAATTGGCAGCGTCCCGCGCTCCGCAACTCCAGTCTCTCTTCTCTCCACGCGGAGTCCGATCAATGCATGTGAAATGCCCGCCGCGCTGGTCCGTGCGCCTCAGTCAGAAGTCTCGCGATGAAATCATCGACTTCTCCAGAGCCACAGCTGCATGGTCTCACCTCTCGCCTGCCTCGGCTTTCTCATGGGGACCCGCGTATAGCCAAAGCTTCCCGCTACCAGACCAGAGCTCTAGCTGGGATCGGTACCTGAGCGTCGCTGGTTCATCACAACTTCGCGGCCCCAATTGCGTCTCTTCATTTCGCTTGACTTCCCGCTTGTGTACCTGGAGCAGCTATGGCCCAGGCCGGCGGCTTCTTCCCATATTCTCCTGCTCCATCGTCCGTAGCATCGTCCTCCGCGACCGCCCTCCTGCCTCATCCGCGCGCAGCTCCGCTGAAACCAGGAGGCTCGAAAGAGTCCACCTTCATCCGATATGCTGATCAGCAGCTTCTCACAATTCAGCGCAAGTTCGCGAAAAGAGACGCTGCGCCAGGGACGTCTGCCACACAACAGGATGAGCTGGGCCGTCTAATAGACACTGACGAGCCAATGCGCAAGCTTGACAAGTCCGAGCAATGGCAAGATGTGCCGGGTTATAAGAGCTTTGCTGAAGCCGCGAGAGAAGTTGAGGCGCTGGTTGGAGTGACTTGGGTCAGTGGAACGCGTACGGCCGCCTCGCATATAACAGAGCTGAATGCATACTCATGTCTCCCAGCGTCTCTCCAGATTCCCTATCTCATCTCTATCGCTCTCCTTACAAGTACAATGATTCCCGCGTTTCCTGCTTCGCCGCGACATCTTTTCCGTCTGCTCGGCAAACTTGATCATGCCTTTGCGTCGTTGCTCCAAGGTCGTGATGCTGAGACGGGCGACACCCTGCCGGGATTTCCCTTCGGCCGCAAGGTGAGTACAACAGAGAAGGTCAGGATCAAGAGCCTGGTGGAGAGGACGAGATTGGCTGTGACTAGGATAATAGCTGCGGGCGAATTCGATCAAGAGGACGATCCTTTGACCGATGAGAACGCAGATGGGACAGATGGCGACCTGGTGATTGATGGTGTCGATGATGGCTTTACCGACACTGGGTTCGAAGATTGGGGCTTGGAAGTTGCAAAAGTCTATGACAAAACACTTCAAGATATTGGTGACTCGATGGATGGCCCTCCAATAGGTATTCAGACCAATAGACGGTAATTTGATGGGGTTGAGCTGGGTGTTTCCAACAATCGTTGCTCAGAGGGCTAAGAGGATCAATTGTCAATTTGGGACAAGATGCGGGCAACTGCTCTACAGAAGCCTTGAGTGAGGTGGAAGTACTCACTTCACTTCAAATCACTTCACTTCACTTCGCTCCACCTCACTCCACCTCGCCTTGTACTACTCAACTTTACACCCCCAATTGCCGACAGCCGCCTCTTACTTTTCCACTCCCCTCAACACTTTGTTCATCTCATCCATTTGACTATTCCACAACGGTACCACGGCGATGCTCACATCCCAAGATGCCTGTCTATCGTTCAGCTGGCATCACTGTGTCGATAGCAACACTTGATTTGGATTCAAGTGTTTCAACCACGACATCACTCAGTCGTGAGGGAGGACGGCGAGAGCTCCAACGGATCGAGTCCGAGCTTGAGGGGTCGATTTCTTGCTTGCTGGAGGCACCCATCTGCAGCGAGGACGATCTGAGCCCCTTGAGGTTCCTTGGAAATTCTGGTGATGCGCCATACTTTCTTGTTGAGGTCATCAATCGGGATGCGCAAGGACCCATTCAAGAGGGATCCACGCCTCGACCATCATCGCAGTCTTTCATAAAGAGCAGTCTGAAAGCGGCGATGGCGCTACTGGTCAAAGTGGACCTCACAAAATGTACTGCCTTGCGTGCCTCGAGTGGATCAAGAGATAGGGACGTGAAGATCGAGATCTTCTTCAATGGGGAACTTGCGGCCTGTAGATTCCTCGCGAGCAATAGAAATACTGACGGATGGAGCTCCACTCATGCGGTCCAGACATTCGGGGGGAAGAGGCTCGCAAAGCAGTTTGAGGTACCATGGGTGCTGGCAGCAGATGACAGCATCGCAAGATTTGACAATGCGCAGCATCATCGCAGGCTGGATACTGTTTGGAAAACAGTCGGCAAAAGTCTGCTTGACGAAGTGAACCACCGAGGAATGAACAAATACGGCGATCTGTCGCCCGTCGGTGACTATCTAGCGTCTTTAGCGAACAGTGCAGCGCCAATGCGAAAGTCTGGTCAAATCAATACGCACTCACTCTTGCCGGGCATCATCGATGTTGTTATATGTTTGGGAAAAGGTCGAAAAGACCCTCCTGTTTCTGGTCATCATGCCACGCCGACGAGGTTAAGGGACAAACGTTTTTTGGCGCTTTCAAGGACTCCCGCACTTCCTGGCAATCTTAGAGGATCTGCTATATCAAATGAAAGCACAACTCTTCCAGCACGACAAACCACAAGCAAGGATGCATCACAGAAAAGGAGTCGTTTCACCGACATTGGTCTGAGACCTTCGTCTGGTAGTACCATAAGGGTTGCTTCGACAGATACTGGGATAAAATCTTCTGGATCTCAGAAACTTCCAGTGCTTCCAAGCATAGCAGATGTCCTGGCTGATACAGGTCACCAAGCTGCTATTCTGTCAGAACAAGGTCCAGTGCTTCCGAGTATACCACACGCTTCAAGAGATACCGGCCATCAAGCTTCCATTTTATCAAAGATAGTTCCGTCTCATATCATTAGCAATCCTCCGTCACCCCTGAGCTACTCACATATACTGCCTCTCACCCAGCTTGGGGCTTTGCAAGGAGATAGTCAGCAGTTGCGAGCGGCAACTGTTGAGTCGCATTCCGCATCGAGCACGACCGAGCGACTTAGCGAGGCCTCGATACCGGCCAGAATCGAGGACGCCTCTGCAATACCGCACCCACCTTCAACAAGACGACCGTCCCTTATCTGGACCACACCAGCGAGCGCCCTAAGTAGGAATGGGATTGTGCTGCACCCTAAGCGTGTGCCTCCTTTGCTTGAGAGCAGCCATTTGGTCGAAACGAAGTCTAAAGGGCATGGTCCTGCCAGCAAAGATGGGGCAATATCATTGCAACGAATTCTTAACCCCAACGACTCGGATGGACCAGCACTTTCAATCCACGATGGGTCATCGCGTACAATTCCAAAAGCTAGTCCTGCTTCGACCACGGCCCCAGTCCCTGGATCGGACACAAAGATCTGTACACCTTCGAGGCTATACAAAATGGTCATAGCTCCTGACCGACCCCGCAAGGACAGTGGACAGACCGATGCTGCTCCGAAGGACTTCTGGTCGTTTTTCAGATCGGCAACGCGCACAACTTCACCAAGCATCAAGAGTCATCATGGTCAAGATGTAGTTGCAGATCCTGTAGGGCGTAGCCTACAGACTTCTCGCCGAGACTTGACCCTGGGAGTCGACGACGTGGATAGTGCGTCGGAAAGTGGCGATACCTGGCAGACATCTGCCCTCTGCCGGAACAGCGTCTTCACTTATGCAGAGCCCGAAATGCTGAAGCAGCCTTATAAGGAAAGTTCTGGCAAAGGCATCAAGCAGCAGGACGTGATGGATGGCAAGGTCGTCAGACAGGTCAGAAAAGAACGGCCGGGTGAATTTGAAGAGGAAAGCATACTCTGCGGAGTACGCTTTATCATGCTCTGAACGGGTTGGGTTCCATAGCGATATGGGAAGGTGGACGCAAGGTTGGAGTGGTCACTGTGCGGCCAAGCTGGTGGCGACTGATAACGTAGGTAGACTCGCTTCGAATGCCCATTCGATATCCGCGACCCACATGCAAGACGTGCCGAGCATGCAGGGATGGTGCTCTGCTCTTAACTCTCTTTCATGGAGACGCGGCAAATGCGTTTCAGGAGAGCCCCTGGTTCCTGGCTCGTGGCGTCCGCCTCCCCCACTCCCGCCGCACATCCCGCGCCGTCGATTTGCTGGGAACCGTCCCAGCTTCTCTCACCAACTTCATTTTCCAAACGTCCAGCTCCTTTCCAAAACCGCCCATGTTTAGGGGACCGCCCAGACCCCGCCGTGACATCCGAACGACGCGCATGCAAGACAACGGCTCTGCTAAGTATGAAGGTAGCGTGCTCTCCACTTTATCTTCCCTCTTTGCACTTGAAGCGGTACTATGATACAACCTCATCATCCATTGATTTAGATGCCCTCATCACATATTTAGCGTGGCAGTCTTCCGTCGTGAAGCACCTGGGGAGCCATGGCCATCTACATCTTTCGCAGATTCATTATACTTGCATTTCTGTTTCTACTATATTTAATCAGCGGCAAGGTCGCAATACCAAATCCAGCACATATCTGGCGACATGACCGCGTCAAGGACGACACAAGATGTGCAGCATACCCAGATCCCGGCAACATTGCCGTAGCAGTCAAGACCAGCGCGGCACAAGCTACTCTCGAGCAGCTGAACAGAATCGCAAACGTGTTCCACTGCGTAGCACCTGAGAGGCTGCTCATACTCTCCGATCTCGATCAGACTATTGGCCCCTACAAACTGCACAATGTTCTTTCGCATGCCAGCCCCACGCTGCTGAACTGGCATAACGACTTTAGATTCTATCGCAAGCAACACAACTATGCCAAACGTGGTCTGAACGTTCGGGATCTGGCGACCAAAGCACCAGTGCTGTCTTCAGAGACTCCTGCTGAGAAAGAGCGAAGTCTGCGAGTATTGGACAAATACAAATTTCTGCACATGGTGGAAAGCACATGGCAGCTTCAGCCCAACATGGATTGGTACATCTTTGCCGATGCTTCGGCATATTACTTCTGGCCCAACCTGGTCCGCTGGTTACGCGAGATTGATCCTTCGGAGCCACGATTCTTCGGTAAGGCTACAAGGATTGCGTCTTCGGACCTGGACATCGCCAGTGACCAAGCGGGGTTTGTATTGTCAGGAGCCGCCGTGAAGCTGCTCCTTAAGAGAGGTCAACATTTGACCGATGCCTGGGACAAGAAGATGACCCAAATGGAAAGTGGACAGCATGTGCTGGCGACTGCACTTTACTCGGAGATCAAATTGAAGCTCACGGACGCCTGGCCGCTGTTGATCGGCGAGACTCTGGGACGCATCCCGTTCAAACAAGAGATCTGGTGTGAACCGGTTGTTGGTCTGACCGAAGTTCCTTCAGATATCGTCCTCCGGCTGCTGCAATTAGAGCAGAAGATGCTCCAAGAGTCGGAGAAGAACTTCTTCACGTACCAGCACCTGTTCCGCGAACTTTCCAAATCGCTGACCGTCAATACACCTCATGTCTTCCCGGGCCTGCCCACGACTTTTCTGTATCGCCGATTGTGGGACAACATCGCCGAAAGCAATCAGTACGACGCCGAAGCAATAGACTGGAAAGATGAAAGTCTAAAGGCGGATCCGGATCACTTTATCCACAAGTTGGACGATCCCAATCGAACTCCGGCTACCTGCGCAAAGGCATGCGAGGCATTCACGCAATGCATGCAGTTCTCGTACTTGGAGTATGACGCAAAAGTCATCCAGAGCGGACGTGTGCTACGTGCCGGGGGTGTGTGCTATCTCAGCCGCATATACCGCTTTGGTGTGTCGCGAGCATCGAACTCCTGGGAGGACAACGGAGGTGATAGCAGGAACCCGGCGGGCAGTGTGTCGAACAGCCAGGTCTTCTTCAGCACATGGAACCGGAAGCGGTGGGACAAGTACACCAGCGAATTGGTGTGCCATTAGATCGTATAGAATGCATAGCGTTGGTATATAATTACATAGCGTCACGAAACTCGTTCTCGTTTTACTTCTCAGATCTTTCCCTCCGTTTATCATGGCCATCTACCCAAGCCCACAGCTCTCACACGAGTCCACAGCGTGCTCCACCAACCGCGCCGCATACCGCAGCGTCTCACGCCGCTTCTCATCCATGTCATTCCAGGCAACATGCTCTGCCAACTTGACAAATTCGCGCAGACACTCCACCGCAGCAGGCATATCGGCCGCCGCATCATCCGATCCCGAACTCGGGCTCTCTTCCTCCTCGGAATAAGTCGTGGGCGGCTTGACAGGCGTAGACCACCACACGTCGCCCGCAGGAGGCTCGGTGGTACTATCGCGCCGTTCCGCGCCCAACAGCGCCGTACGTTCCGGGCGCGGCTTAGACGGCGTGTCCAGCATCACGGGGATGAATTCCTTCTTCGACGGCGCGACGGGCTGTGAGAAGGACACGCTGTTCGGGGTGAGGCAGTGCTCTTCGCGTGCCTCAAGGCGCGTATTGGTGGGGAGTGGCTCTGCAGGTAGCGCGGGGAGTGGTTTCCAGATGTTCGCTGCGCTGCGGGAGGCGAAGAGCGGGTGCGAGAGGGAGTGCGCTGGTATGTTCTGCGTTGAGGCGCGTGGCTTGGTAGGCGAGCCGCGGAGTGCGTGTAGGAGTGCTTGGAGGCGCTTTTGGCGCGGTGAGGGCGTCGAGGTGGGAGATGCGAGATTTGGAGGCTGTGAATTGACCATGCCGCCGCGCTGCTGAAGAGGGATCGAGATTGGGTCGTCGGGAGGAGGTTTGCCTTGCTTTGCCATTGTTGCGCTGTGAGGAGGTGGTGGAGGTTTGATGGGCACAAAGGTAGGGAAAGCGTAGATGTGAGAGGTAGAACAGCGAGGAGGGGAAGAGAGGAGAACTGCGGAGGTACAAGGTCAAGTGAAGAAATGGCTCACAGGCAGGTGAAGTCTATTCAAGTGAAGTCTTTCATGGTTACACACTGACTGACAGTCTTTCGCCGCGCGTGCAGAACGCGACGAGTGGCCGGATAGCTCACAACATTGGCACATGAGGACACTTGAATGATACCTACAGAGCCTGATTCTGTTAAGCGCGGTACTCGTCCAGCGTGTAGTTGAGCTTGGTAGTATAAGAAGACTGGCGGCATGTCAGGAGATGAAGGAGCTGAGGTCGGACCAACCGGAAGCCGAATTTTCAATGTCTCTCTCCCAACCCCGACAAACAACGACACGTATTCCCCCTTCATAAACCACAACACTCCTTCGATTCCTCGCCGCTGCTTTTCCCACAAGCACAATTCCTGCACAGCTCCTGTCCAGGATGTCGTTGACACAAGAAGAGGAAGACTACAAACGATTGAAGGAAGCTTTTGTAACTGACCACTATGGCGGATCCGTGTGGGAAATCAACAAGGTCACCCTTATAGCTCCGGTATTTTGACCAATTGCTGCTGGCAATTTCCAAAACACAGACTCATTCGTTATCAGGTCGCTTTGCTGCTATGGTCAGTCTTGCAGGCCAGATTCAGGTTCTTCGATCGCACTACGCCTTTAACGCTCATTGCGGATTTCCTCCTTCATTGCGGAGCTATCTTGTTCTCCACTACCGTCTATTCAAACGAGCCTCTTGTGCTCTTTGGTCTGCTTCTTTTGCCGGCTATCTCTACCGTCATCCATGCCAAACCTAGCGAGGCTAAGAAGGCGCCAAAGAAGCCTCCGACCGATGCCAAGGACAAGAAGGATGACGACCTGCAGCTCATTGACAGTCTGCCCGTCAAGCCTTTCGTCACGCATTATCGCGGCGCCATGATGGTCATCACGTGCGTTTGTATCTTGGCTGTCGATTTCAAGATCTTCCCACGCCGCTTTGCCAAGACAGAATCTCTGGGAACCTCCCTGATGGACCTCGGTGTAGGATCTTTCGTCTTCTCTGCCGGCGTCGTGTCTGTGCGGCAACAGCTCAAGGAAGAGAATGGCGATGCTCCACGGACGAACTTCCTCCAGCGCTTCCTGGCTTCGTTCAAACATGCGCTTCCTCTGGTGGCTCTGGGTTTGATTCGGTTGTACTCGGTCAAGAAGCTCAACTACGCTGAGCACGTCACAGAGTATGGTGTGCACTGGAACTTTTTCTTCACGCTTGCCGCTATTCCTCCATTTGTCGCAATCTTCCAGACCGTCTTCCGCCTTGTTCCGTCATACGCCATTATTGGCTACGCTATCAGCTTGGCGCTGGAAATGTGCTACACCTACACCAAACTTCTCCACTGGCTTGTCCTTACTCCTCGCGAAGGCCTCATCAACAGCAACAAGGAGGGCATCGTCTCGATACCCGGCTACTTGGCTATTTTCCTGGCTGGTCAGGACATTGGCATGGCTATTCTGCAGCGCGATCAGGATCCTAGCACAGTCGATGCGGAAAATGACTTGTGGCTCGCTGAGACGCTGGGGGGTGCAGATAAGGCGAAGGAGATGAAGCAATCCCATCGCCGCTTTGCCTGGTTGAATCTGGCCAAATGGAGTGGTATCTGGTGCGTCGTGTACTATTTCAGCACTGGATACTACGGTCCTAATCTGATGGTTTCTCGTCGCTTCGCAAATATGGCCTACTTCCTGTGGGTATGCGCCTTCAATTGTGTCCAGCTCTGGATATTTTGCACGGTGGAGAGTCTCTTCTTCCCTGATCTGTACCTGGCGCGACACAAGAACGTGGAGTTGGAGCGGGTCAAGAAAGCCACATCAAAGATTCTGGGCGCATTCAATCGCAATGGTCTGGCTCTGTTCTTGCTGGCTAATCTGCTGACTGGTGCGATCAACTTGAGCGTGCGGACAATTGAGATGGCCACAATACCGTCCATGGCGCTGCTGACGGGCTATTTGGCAGTTTTGTCGACCGTGGCATTGACATTGGACCATTTCAATATTTCAATCAAGCTGTAGACTATGTAGAAAAGTTGTCAATATCACTGAATAAGATATAGCAGAATCGTGCTGATCAACCGCTGTGATGTCCCCACTTGTGACGATAAAGCTTCCCCAACTTTTCCCAACTTCGGTTTCCTCCTGCTTGTTTCACTGCCCACTGCACCATCATGATCCACTACAACGACAATGTTCAATGACGACTCCTCACCCGGCCAAGCGCCGACGCATAGACGAGATCTCATCAGTCAACAAGCCATTCAGATCGCCGCTCAAGGGCGCCGGCGCACCACGAGCAGTCGCCAAACCACCGCCTAAACCCTCGCAACTCTCCAAACCAGAAGACGACAAGGCACCCACGAACGACGGCCTCTCTACCTCCGTCCTCCCCTCCCCATCTCCAACCCAAGCACCAACTGTAGCTCTAGAGTACACCTCACCAGAGATACCAGACAGCGACGCCTCCGCGCCGGCCTCGCCTCTGCACCTCACCCCACGATCCTCTCATCCAGTGATACCACCAACCTCTCCCCTAGCTCAAGCTAAACTTCCACCCCCCTCTCCCACCACCTCCGACCTACAGTCTCAAATCGCCCTCCTGCGCACCCACCCCGCTCTCACCTCTTCAGACCAAGCTACAGCCCTGCACCGCCTGACGGATAAATGGCTCCTCGCCGCGCGCGCCGCGGCAGAATTGCTGTATCCGCGCTTCCAGGACCGGCCAATACGGTCGAGGAATGAAGGGGGAGGGAGAGGCAGGGATGGGAGGGAGGAATATGAAGAATTGTTAAGGCAGACGAAGAATATGCTTGATAATGGGGTTGACGAGGCTGGAGATCCTTTGGGGAGAGCGGAGCGGGAGGGGTTGAAGGACAGGGTTGGGTGGTTGAGAGAACTCGTGGAGGAGGGAGAGGATGATGGGGAGAATGAGGGAGAGGATATGACGCTTGGGGGCATGTTGAAGAGGCTCGGTATTGACTTTGGACTTGTTGATTGGGATGAAAAGGAGGGATGCTGGAGGGATTGAAGACGTGAGGAATGATGTCTTGTTGCTTGCTTTGACGACGGACATGATATGGCGTTGGGGCTGGGATTATGCATGATACCCCTTCTTTGCTCTTGACGCTGATCACGAAATGATGAGATGATGATTCTCTGGCACACACGCCCCGCATTATGATATCGTTATGATTGTGAAGCTCGCTCTTCTTCCGCTGCTCTACGTAAAGCCTTAGCGACAACTCGAGCGTCTCTTTTGAATCTATAATATACGCAGAAACCATAGTCCACCTGAATAGTTCTATCCTCATAAGAGAAGTTTTCTCTTAAGATCATTGCTGAAAGGAATCGTGATCTCGTCATCAACTCCTTGTCGCTTTCCCTTTTAGAGAATATCAGTCCGATCTCTGCTAGAGCCTAAGCTCATCCGAAAATTCCATCCCCAGCTAAACGCTCCAGAAGCCAGTAGTGCCATCCGCAAATGTAAAGATCAGAACGCCGTAGATACGCTGCTGCTCTTTTTCCAGGCATTCTTGGCTGTCACTGTCGAGATGACATCCCTGCAGCCATTCTAGGGCTTTGCAACGATGAACCTTTTGTTCTTATGCAGTTGCCTCCACACTTTCAATTCCTGCTCAGTAGGTCGTTTGCCGGGTCCGCTATGACGTATGGCCGGCTGTCCTGGCGTTCTGACTAGAGTGAAGCGATAGCGCATCTTTTGCTTGTCGATGATGTCGAATTTTGTGACTTCGTAGAGTCCATCATAGCGAAATCCTTCCTTGGGTCGGTAAGCTGAGTGTGCGCATGTCGAACTGCGGATAAGACGAAGCGGGTTGCCAAGCTCGAAGGTCTCGATCATTCTCTGGGTATTCTCGCTGATCTTGCCTTCCTTCCCGTCAGTGCCGCAGTACAGCACTTCCTCGCCATTGTCATGGTCTGGGTAGCGGTCACCATTTTCGGACATGCCTGCAGAAAGAACGACAGACCATGCGCCTTCCCCCATACGGCCAGCGATCCCACCCATCGAACTTCCATGGGCACCATCTCGAACAAGACAAAGCTGCGATGGAAACCATTGACCATTGACGAGGTTGTTGGCGCCTGAGACGCTCGCAGACCTCTTTTTCTCGTAGCCTGGCTTGATGGATGCAGCCTCGTTAGCTTGAAATTTGATACCATGCATCAGATCAGTGTCAAAGATACGATTTGCCCACTTGTGCCAAAGTTCTTCTGCATCTGCGACGAGATAGTATGGGGTATCCGCGGGGACTTTGCAAAACAGAGCTTGCAGCCCGCCAGGGTGCAACAGCTGGTGGTCTCGTACCAATTGTGCGTTGACGCTCAAGAACATGGCATTGTGAATGGATTCGATCAACCGAGTATATATCTGATGCTTTTGAGGAGAAGTTCCGATCTGATTGATAGACGATTTCAGTTCCTGCAGCTTAGCATCTTCTGAGGCAGTAGCCTTGTTGCGTTGAGGGTTCTTTTTGAGCTTCTTATACCACTCTGGCTGCTCGAAAAATCCATCTGATGGCGTTGTCCGAGCGCGTCCTTCGTCGGTCAATGGTGACACATGATCTGAGACAGGCTCTGCCTTAGTTGGAGTCTTTTTCTTGATCTTTCCTGTGACAGTTGCAGAGTCCCCCGACTTTTGAGGTAAACTCATGGAGGATGTCGATGGTCCAATACTCTTTTTGACGCTGTTGATGGTGTTCATGCGTATTAGCTCAGATGGTCGTATCACTGGCCCTGAAGCCATACTGGCACTTTCGACCGTCTGGCTGGAGACTGAGGTCGCTCCCGAAATGCTATCTTGGGGTGACTGGGAAGAGCGACAGTCGTTGATCGCTCCTCCCTCACTATCGCCATCGGATCCGGGGCTGGTCAGCGAATAAAGCGAAGAGCTTGACGTAGAGCCGCGCAGCGACTCTAGCTTTGGTCTCTGTGCATCACGCATCGGAAGCACTGGCGCATCTTCAGTTCGCGATCTCTTCCGACTTGCTTGTATGAGTGCTTGCAAGCTGACGAATTCGCTATAAGCGTCCATGGCTTTCTCAAATTCCACCACTCAATGCTTTGCAAAGGAAGCAAATAATTGAATGTTTTTAGTGCCAGTTCATCAAACCTTCTGAGCTCTGTCTCTGTTAGTGTAGAGACTGTGAATTGAGTTTCGTATGATTTTATTTTTTTGGTTGTGATTGTTGACGGAGAGCGGGGGATTGGAGTCTGAGCAGTGCCAGGCAGCCAGCCAACGCGGGGAAGGCACGCGTTCGCGGAACTGGTGAAAGTCGTTTCGGAAGGAACCACTCAGTCGTATATGAGTAATACGCAAGAGAGGAGAAGATGTTGTGAATGATGAGACATGAAATGATCGTGATGAGAAGAATTTATCGTTTCTCTAGACATGTGTCATGACGTGTGCTTGTGCCCATAAGGGGGCTTGTGATTGGAAATCGCCCACATGTACACAAACGATGTCGTTTGCGAAGTGAATTTAGCTCGAAAGGCGCTCTTTACCTCAAGGTTACGAGGGCTGTTCGCAGCTCTCGCGTGAGGGGTGGGGGCAGCGAACCACACCATCGTTCACCGACGATCTCACGAAATTCGCAATGCATCTCCTGCCTTGGTTCTTGGAGCTGGCATCGTTATGAAACGAGTGGAGCACGTCCTCTCTTTCGTATCGCAGACGCACTTCTTCGCAGACAGCTTGCAGATGAGTTACCTCTTCAGTGGGGACCACTTCATCTTCTGCCGCAGGCAGCAGCAAAAGTCGAGGTCTACAATCATTGCTTGATGCAATGGTCCGCAGGGAGACCTCCGAGTCCCAGGAACTCATCAGAAATGGCCACAAGTGGCGGTAAGGGAGCCACCGCTGGGGATAGAGAGCCACTAGCATCCGCCGTAGACTGACGAATGGCGTCTCAAGAATGATTCCGCAGATTCGGTTTTCGAATTGACCACGTTCAAAGGCCTGTGCGATTGCTCTCAGAGCTATGCCTGCTCCCAGACTTTGACCCCAAACAAGAGTTCGAGCTTTGGGATAAGAGGTCCGGGCCCATTGGAGAAACGCTTGTGCATCAAGCTCAATGCCCTTCTGGCCGGGCCTGCCTCTCGATGTCCAGTATCCCCGATACGAGAGGGCCGCCACCCTGACCTTCGCATGCGTGGCGGCTGTGATGTCTTGCAGGCTTCGAGATAGCATTGGGATTCTCATTGGTGACGAGGCGCCGTTTCTGGGAAGTATCAGGGATAATGGTCACATGCTGGCAAACGGCACATATACTTGCCCTTGGAAGTACAAGACGAGTATTTCCTCGGTTGACTGACCATTTGCCTTACCAATCAATTGACCCACGCAGAGTGCTAGCCGAGTACCATCACCGGAGGCGATGTGCTCTTCCTGCCATTCGACCGCTCCGCTCTCATTCCGGTAATCCTCAATCGTCTCTTTGCGAGCAAAAGGGGGCATGTATGGCATATATATTATCTTGTTCTGGAAGAGGATGAGGTTGACGCATTTCAGCGACCACAAGGAGATGGTCAACCCGACTAGAATGACCGGCGGCACCAGAAGACTAGGCAGATTGGCGAGAAACGACGAGATGGCATCAGCTGATGAATAGGCCCGCAGCTGATGGTCGATTCCATGGCCAGTCAGCTTGAGTCGTGACTTCCCAAACCCAAGGTCACTCGAGGATGAGGGCAGAGGCCGACCACGGCGGCATAGTGGGAGCCTTGCATTTCGCACATATTTTAGCATGTCATGATGCTATCGTAGGGTAGAAGACCTCTTGCCCGATCAACAGAAGGGTTCAATGCATGACAAGACGCCGCCGCGTCAAGGACGAGCAAACGCCGTGCGGGGGAATTTTTCGGCTTGTGTGAATCATCGTTCTGCACAGCGATGACGGAGTCGTCGAACATGAAATTTCCCCGCCAACTGCTTGTGCTTCACTTTCTGTCCTCAACAATCGCGACGCTGCACAAAATCGCACCACCATGGCTTCTCCATTTCTACCGGCTGTGGATGTTCAGACCTATGCCAGCTCAACCTCCGGGCTGTCAGCAAAGGAATTGGGCTTTGTCGGCAGCGTCTACGCAATAGCAACCGAGGATAATCTCGAGCTGGTCTATAATTATCTTGACGAAACAAGCGGCCAGTTTTCGACATATCTCGATACCACACTACTCTCCTCGCAAGAAGAAGTTGTGTCCTTACTCGATGCCGGCGTTGCCAAAGTCTTTGTCTCGGGTGAGCAGCTACAGCAGCTGCAGACTGTCGCAAACCTTGACCAGACTCGCTTGATACTCTCACTGTCTGGTCAAGCCGAGAAAGAGCTAGCTTTACTGAAAGACTCCACCATTGGTATTTACCTGCATGGTGTGGCAAATGTCTCGCCCGTCGAACAGCTGCTGCAGCAATACGGCAGTCAGCGACCGCCAGTCTATGTCTCATTCGCCCACGCTAGTAATGAAGCAGCATTCCAGCTGTCTAGGATAGGCGCGACACCCGTCATACCGGCAGCACAGCTGACGACAGACAGCCAGGCTAATCCGCTGCTCATTAACGCCGCTGCTCTACTCATGGCTCCCGCAAGGACGGATCGACCTGATGGATTATACACTACCGTCGTCACAGACGAGCAGGGAATTGCTTTAGGACTCGTCTACAGCAACGGAGAGAGTGTTGCAGAGAGCTTGAGGACAGGGACTGGTGTTTACTTCAGCAGAAAGCACGGTTTGTGGTACAAAGGAAAGACCAGTGGAGACACACAGGAGCTGCTCAATGTCAATTTCGACTGCGACCAGGATTGTCTGGTCTTCACTGTCAAGCAGCATGGAAAGGGCTTCTGTCATCTCTCAAGAGCGACTTGTTTTGGCGAATACCGTGGGCTCGCCAAGCTCCAAAAAACATTGGAAAGTCGAAAGCGCTCGGCTCCCGAAGGTTCATACACAGCTCGACTGTTCAATGAGCCAAAGCTACTGCACGCTAAGATCCTGGAAGAGGCCAATGAACTTTGTGAAGCACAATCCAAGAAGGACATTGCTGCGGAAGCGGCGGACGTTATGTACTTTGCCTTGACCAAATGCATTGCCGCTGGAGTCTCCCTACAAGACATTGAAAGGGACCTCGATGCGAAGAACAGAAAAGTCAAGCGCAGGAAGGGCGACGCTAAGCCTCAATTTGCTGAGAAGGCCGGTCTCACGACAAATGGGGCAGCGGCAACGAACGGTAACATTGTCAAAGAGGCTGCATCAGTGCCGAAGAACAAGAACGATCCCGCGGGCACGATCAATGGCAGAATTACAATGCGTCGAATCGTTGCATCAGAAGTCCCGGCAGCAAAGGTACAGGACGCCTTGCAACGACCATCACAGAGGTCAACCGACAAAATAATGGGTATCGTGAACCCGATAATCCAGAATGTTCGAACGAAGGGTGACTCCGCGCTGCTTGAGTACACACACAAGTTCGAGAAGGCGACTTCCCTGACTTCGCCCGTGCTAAAAGCACCATTTCCTGAACATCTAATGCAACTTTCCTCGGAAACCATCGACGCTATTGATCTCTCGTTCGAAAACATTCGCAAGTTCCATGCGGCGCAGCAAGATGACAAACCTCTGGTAGTGGAAACAATGCCGGGCGTTGTATGCTGTAGATTTGCCCGAGCGATAGAGAAGGTTGGCCTTTACGTACCGGGTGGCACTGCTGTTCTGCCTTCTACGACTCTCATGCTAGGTGTTCCCGCCATGGTAGCCGGCTGCAAGAGCATTGTTGTAGCGTCACCGCCTCGAGCCGACGGCAGCATCTCCCCAGAAATCGTCTACGTCGCACACAAGGTGGGCGCGGAGAGCATTGTGCTGGCTGGAGGGGCACAGGCTGTGGCTGCCATGGCTTACGGCACGGAAAGTGTAACAAAGGTGGACAAGATATTAGGACCTGGCAATCAATTCGTGACTGCAGCGAAGATGATCGTTAGCAACGACACGAGCGCCGGTGTAAGCATCGACATGCCGGCCGGACCCAGTGAAGTCTTGGTCATCGCCGACAAGTCTGCGAACCCTGCCTTTGTCGCTGCAGATCTTCTCAGTCAAGCGGAACATGGTGTGGACTCGCAAGTAATTCTCATCGCCATCGACCTTTCCGAGAAAGAGCTGCAAGCAATCGAAGATGAGCTTCACGCGCAAGCAATGGCATTGCCGCGGGTGGACATCGTTCGAGGAGCCATTGAGCATTCTGTCACATTAGTCGTCAAAGACATTGACGAGGGCATGCAGCTCAGCAATCTTTATGCGCCTGAGCATCTGATCCTACAGGTGGAGAACGCACAGCGCGTAGCAGGCATGGTGGAGAATGCTGGGAGCGTATTCATTGGCCCTTGGACTCCAGAAAGTGTCGGGGATTATTCTGCAGGGGTCAACCACTCCCTCCGTAAGTGTTTCGCTACCAAGAAAACGTCGTTGAGGCTGACATTTACCACAGCGACCTATGGATACGCCAAACAGTATTCCGGCGTCAATCTTGCGTCGTATGTGAAACACATCACCAGCTCGAGTCTCACCGCGGAAGGGCTGCGAAATGTCGGCGGAGCCGTCATGCAACTGGCCAAGGTGGAAGAGCTGGAAGCTCATCGGAGGGCAGTAAGCATACGTCTCGAGCACATGAACAAGAACGGCTCGGGGTCATCATTATGAGCTCAAGATTCTAGATCTAGATATAGATAGAGGAGATGATTGTCAGCGCGCCGAATACACGACTTTAGACGTAAGCAACAGCCCTCGGAGTGTTCCGCGCGAACGACAGTGATCAGTGAGTCAGCGAGCAGAAGTTCAAGAGCAACGATGTCGATCGTGCCGATCACAAGATGGCCGATGCTTATTCGTTTTAGTGGTCAGACAGGAATAACCCCAATAGGTTCCCCCTCGGCAGGGCTGCCTAGGGCGGGCGATATCGGGCCTGCCCTGGTATTGCTCACATGTGAATGTACGCCCTGTATACGACTACACACCGTGTCACCAGTTGCATCTACACGCAGCTCGATACTCGGCATCTTCTCTAACACGTGCAAATGCGAACTCCGATCATGTATGATACTTGGTGAAACTGTTGTGGTGGCCAGATGCAGCGCTAACAGAAATCTCTGCTCAATGCTCCACTTGAAAACAACGCTTTCGTGTCTTCTTTACTTTAATGGACATGAGAAGTGAAGTTATGACAAAAGCCCGGCACGACCTACTTTTAGCTGCTTGAACTCCAATCAAGACGGTGGATCTCGCCCGTGCAGTCTCAGTACAATTTTTCCTTGTGTCGGGCCTTTCAGCACTGGCTGCCGTTTTTTCTTGCTGTCAATATGAATTCCGATATCCGGCCAGGTCAGTGTTGAGTCGGTCCTGGATCGGGGCTTGGCGCAGATGGCGCGATTGTTGGAGAAAAGTAGGCAGGTTCGCTAAGATAGGGCGGCTGGATTACACAGCAGAATATGTCAGAAAGGGCGCATCTGGGGGGCGTCATAGAGATAAGGAATATTAAACTGTGCCGTTCGTATGGTTTAAGATCGTGTAGATCGACGCCACAAATTGGAGTGCTTTGTCAGAAACGACGAGGCTTTGGGGGAGCGAAAAGGGACGGCTGCCTTGCGCTGCCTTGCGGCTCGGAGTTGGCCTTTCCGCATTCGGCCCACGCCCGCCGTTTCTCGGCTCATTGGACCTCAGGTGTCGATCGCAGGGCGTGAATGTGATGATGTGCTGCGCTATCCACTGACGCCACGTCCCTTGCTTGGTCACTTTCTGCTTAACAAGCTTGGTGCTGCGGAATTGCTCTGCTCGTGAGTCAGATCTGGTAAGGAGTTTCATCTCCGTAGTCCAACGATGCATCACACACGCCCTTGCCACGACATGTCGGTCAGAGAAACGGGGGGCCTGCTCCCAAACAGATATATATCGAGGTCTGTCCTGCTCATCCAATGCTGACATTGTATACCGTTTCTATCTCTTTGTTCAATTGGCTTTTGTACCAGAGTCCCCACTACTACTCTTAACATTCGAGGTGGCGTGACCCTATCTGCCTTCTCATACAATATCTCCGCCCATACCCCGCAGTCCTTATACACCGCAAGACGTCTCCACGAATCGACGACCCTTAAGCGGTAATTGATCGGCGCTCTGTCGTCACGCGCCCTCATATAACAGAAACGATACGGAAACGCAGCAATAAAATGTCTTCCTACGCCTCCTCAAACACCTCCCGTCGAGAATCAGTGGCGGCAATTAGCAGCACCATTGGCTCTAACATGTCGGCCAAACTAAAGTCATTCGCCCACAAGGGTCGCCCTCAGATCATCATTGCTCTAAAAGACCAAGAAGACTCGTGGGTGGCGACGTTCTCAACACTTGATAAGATCGAAGGCATGGTCTATGTCACTTGCCCGGTCAACACTCCGATTGAAGATATCACCATCAACTTTATCGGTATGTTGTCGCCTGCCTGCTGCTGAGGTGCGCTCACGAGATCGGATTGCTAACACCTGTATCAGGAAGGACCAAGACATCACACGAAAGACTAACGTCGTCTACCATGGTTTCAGGCCGGAGTGAAGCCTCACATCAATTCTTGAGGCTCGCGCAACCCATCTCCAGCACAGCATTGCCGCAGGATAGAATCCTTGAAGCAGGGAAGACTTACGAATTTGAATTCTTGTTTGTCGTTCCACACCAGCTTCTTCCGCGAGTTTGTCGACACAGCACTTCTGGCTCGACGGTGCATGAAGAACACACTAAACTGCCTCCGAGCTTCGGTGACAAGTCTGTGGCAGGACGGGGGAATACTTTACTCGACGATTTGTCTCCCGAAATGAGCCGCATTAGCTATGCAATTACAGCCACACTGCTGGAGCCCAAGAAGTCGGATGCAGTCTTCTCTCACCAACCTGTCTCGGAATCTCGAAAGGTCCGCATTTTGCCCGCTACCGAAGAGAATCCTCCCATCACTACCGAAGGCCCCACGAGCGATTATGTCATGAGGGTCGAGAAGGACATCCGTAAAGGAATGTTCAAGGGCAAGCTTGGTCGACTGGTAGTTGAGGCTGTCCAGCCCAAAGCACTGCGCATTCCTTCGCACCTTTCCGACTCAGAGGCCCCGGAAAGCACTTTCGTTACAGTCAACGCCCGCTTCGACCCTGTCGACGAGAACTCAACTTATCCCTCACTAGGCAGTGTCAATTCGAGACTCAAGGTCAACAACTTCTTCGCCACATGCGCAAGGTCAAGTCTGCCTTCCAAGAACGACACTCGATGGGACTTGAGTCAAGGATTGCACGTGGAGTCGATCAACCTCGCATCTCGTTGCATGGGTAACACAGTCTGGGACTGGAATCCTGACAATGAATCAACGTCGGAAAGTCTTCGCCGTAGCTCTGTCCTGTCGTCATCATCCGGATTGTCCATAATCCCAGAACCCAGCAAGAAATACAGAGGCAAAGGGTACTGGACGGCCTCTATCGTGGTACCTATCTCATTGCCAACATGCAAGGCTTGGATCCCTACTTTCCACACCTGTCTGGTGTCGAGAACATACTCCCTTGGCATCCATGTTGGACTGAACTCTGGCGGGCTTGGATCCGGCATGGATTTGAAGCTACCGATTCAATTGACCAGCGAAGGAAACCCAGCGAGCCTTGTGAGCGGCCGAGCGTCGCTGTCGGCTCAGGAGCAAGCCTTTGAAGCCATGGCTGCGGATGATTTCTTTGCTCCGCGCACTATCTCGCCGCTCCATGCGAGCCTTGCAGGTCGCAGCAGCATCGGTCACAGGTCTGACTTGGACTCTGAGCTGCCACCCGAATACAATGCCTTCTCATCTAGCAGAAATCGAGCGATCGCTGTCGCATAAGAAGAGCCATGGGCAATCTCAGTCGATTTGGAACGAATTCTATGGTTAACGACAATTCACTTCAGCAAGATTATACACATACGCCTTTTATGCAAGAGTCGGATGCCGCCGGGACGCTCGCTTGTCGATATCCGGTTGTGGCACGGTTGTTTTCGGAGAGTTTTGCCTCACTACTACGTTTTTATGCAATGATACCCTGTAAATGATGGGTGGCGTTTCGGATCCAGGCCTTAGATCACAGTACACTTTTTGTAGCAAATGTCCACAATGATACAACAGTACCTTCTCGCAACAGATGCCTCATTAGATCAGGGGTGCTGTCACATCATTTAAGCATCTGGGGTGCGAATCAAACGCGTGCTCGACGTGTAAGAAACGGCCCAGATTAAGAGCACACCACCCCTGACACAGAACAACCTTCGCCCACGTGGGCGGCGAGAGTTCGCGGGTGTCTCTCCTCCGCCGGGCATCGAATGTCTTGCCCAGGCTTCTCGACCGATCATTACCGGGGCGATCCGCGCAGGAGGACAACGCAGGTCCCACCACCGCCTGACGCGTCAATAATAGCAGCCACGCCTCTTACCAGCATAGCCCGCTGTTGCGTGATATGTGGTACAGGTTGTCGATACAAGGAACCAGGTGGAGTCTGTGCAGAGCCCCCAATTTCTCGCGCAGAGGACGTTTCCTTGGGTCAAAGGGGGGCGTGACAAGCGGTGACAGGCGGAGGTACACGACTACCCCAGGGATGCAGAAGGGCCAGACGGTGGGGATCGGGAGCCGCTGTTTGGGGGTATTGTCCAAGGGCTGAAGTGAAGGGCGACGGTGGAATATGGGCTAGCACTGCGGTATGGAATACTGGCCCTGCGACGTAAGGATGCGGATAGAGAGGCCTGACTGTGCTGGTGGCTGATGTGGGTTTGAGTTTTACGGCTGGCTTGCTGGCACCGGCACGCGCGAAGCCCCACGTGAGCCTGAGAACTATGACAGAAAAAGCGGGCGTGTGGCTGCTTCTCCGTTGAGGTGCCACATTATTTAACATTGTTCGCACGCATCGCAGCGCCGCGCAGTGCATCGCAGATGGAGGTGCGTCTGCATCTGCATCAGGAACTGAGCCGTGCACCGAGCCACTCGTCGATCCCCCTCTGCGCCGCCCGCGCTGCCCGATTGGCTGCACCCACGATTACTGATCTCTTTCTTCTCTTCTGCTCCTCTCTGGGCCCCCCTATACGCTGTACCTCGATCCTACCCGTGCCGCCCGACCACACAATTGACCACAACCAGCGTGCTGCATCTTCGCTCGCACCCAGGGTTTGCGGGCCCCAACGCTCCCACGCCCCCCCTCTGATCCCGCACCTGCAACAGTGCAGTGTGTCGCATGGCACCACCGGCGGGCCCTGCAACGCGCGCACCGCCCTTCCAACGGCGGGTCCCCCGTCTTGGGCCTGGAGCTGGTTGGTGCTGGTTGGTCCTTCTGCTGGCTGTGGCATGACGCGCCCCCGTTTTGATTGGAGAAGTCTCAGCGTAGAGACCCGTAGAGACTGACTATTGCCGGCCGCCCTCAAACCGTTCATCAACGCTTCCCCGCCTCAAGACCACCGCCGACCCTCTCGTTCTCGCTCCTCTCGTTCGCACACCTCTTGACTGGACCATGATCACTCATACTGCCCCGTAGTCGGCATTTCACTCTCTTGCACATTGCTATACGATCATGGCTACCGCTACTGCTGTCGCTCCGGTCACTGCGCTGCCAGCTGCCGTCTCAGTAGTCCCGGCATCGTCATCGTCAGCAGCAGCGACGCCGCAGGCACAGGCTCAGTCGAAGAACCGGAAACGCAAGGCAGCAGATTCAGATGGCGACGAGAAGCCCCGTGGACGACCCCGGAAAAATTCCAAGGATGAGTCGGCCGCAGAGGTGTGTTCTTCAGCTGCATCGAGTTGAAAGCAGAAGCACGAGACTAACATGACCATAGCGCCGACGGACACAGATCCGTCTCGCTCAGCGAGCATACCGGCAACGCAAGGAGACGACCATCGACGAGCTTCGTCAGAGAGTGACCGAACTGACTGGCACGGTCGAGATGATGGACCGTGGCCTGCGCGACTTCACAACCACTGCCCGTCAGAGAGGCTTGCCCTCGCAGACCCTCACAGACCTCGATGCGCTACTGCAGCAGTTTGCTCCTTTCATTGCCAACGTGCGGAGCCCACCAAAGTCGACAGCACAACCCGAGACCGATGAGGTCGTTCAGAACATCAGTGCTGTTGCGGTGGATCCTATGAGAGGCATATATCGGGAAACGCCAGAAGTCGCACCAAAGACTCCGCATGTCCCAGTGACGCTCGGATACTCTATGATGCTGGATAACAATATGGGCCTGGAACATCAAGAGATGCTGCCTCCGAATGCGTCTCATAGACAGCCAGGCTATGTCGTTGGAGAGGAGCAATACGAAGAACAGCATCCGCAGCATCAACATCAACATCAACAGCAACCTCCCCATACTCCTCACCACCACCGCACGCCCCCTCCACCTCCTGTGCAGCACGCTCAACAGCATCAACAGCAGCATCAGCATCAGCATCAGCATCAGCAACAACGACAGCAGCAGCAGCAGCAAACCCATCACCGGCAAGCCGCTGAGATGCAGCAACGCTTTCTTCAGGAGCAGAAGCCCCAGCTCTCGATGTTGAATACCGGTCTATATACTTCTACCGTCATGGCTCAGTCTCGAACAGTGACTCCAATCGCTGCTAATTGCAACTACGAGAAGAGTTTTGCGAGAAGATTGCAGCGCATATGCATTGAGGGAGGCTTTCAGTAAGCGTCTACACATCACACGTACGAATGAAATATACTGACCCGATCAGATTACTCATGGACCCGAGCAAGGCACCGAATGCCTTCCAGCGCATCTTTCGCCTGCACCTGAGCACTGGTCGCGATCGTAACGATGTCATGCACCGGTTCGCTCTTGCAATCAAGCGTGATATCAACGACAATCTCGACTCGGACGTTTCCCCATTCTCCTACATTGGTGGTGCTGGTCTTCATTATCCTGACACGGCCGGCTGTCGACGACCGGAAACTGGTTCAGAGGAGGATCGAGTCGCGCTAGATGTGATGGCGTCAAGCATCCCCGGCTTGGGTGGCGAATGGCTCGACACCAACGACGTTCAGGGCTACCTGCACGAACGAGGCATCAAGGTGGACGGGTCTGCAATGTACATCCATGCCAGCCTGCCAGTCGAGTTCTTGTCGACCCCGCCCGAGCACGTCGAGGTGGACGAGTTCCTATCACAAGTCAGCCGCTACCACAACTTTGAGGACGTTGAAGAATTCCACACTCGTTTCGCTCATCTGGACGACCAGATCATCAGCAGATCGCCTATGTCGCCGCCGCGCGTACCCGGCCCTGCCGTGCCCGAGTCGTTCCACATGTCAACGTTGAACAACATGTGGAACCCCGCGAGTGTAAGCAACATCGAGCTGGGCAGCTTGACGGATCTGATGACAACTCCGGCGCCTCACTTCTTTTCAATTCCTGGCACTGCCAGCTACGATGCTATGCAGGAGTTCATGCACCCACCTGCGGCATCACAACACCAGATGCCTACATCTCATCGGTCGAGTTCCTCCACCGCAGGATCCGCTGATGGATCCACATTCTCTCCTCCTGTCGGCGAGTCCGATAGCGTCTCTTCCGTTGATCCCGAAGAGGCTTTCGAGCAAGGCTTCCACCCACATCACGGTCATACAACGGCGCGCTCGCACCCATATCCCACTGCTACCCCTATCAAGCATGCAGCCATGCCGCCGGCCACTGCTGTACCTCATGTCTCGCGAGCTGGGCCACAGGCATTCACACCGGTCTCTGCCGGCCCACAATCGCCCGGCAACACACTGAACAACCGCACCAGGCCGAATCCTGCCCCCAGCGGCGAGCGCGTCACCGTCACGATTGATGTGTGCAAGCTCTTGAAGATTATGCTCCAGTCAAGCGTCTGTCTTGGCCGGGCACCAGGCTTCCGTCGTTGGCACGTCGATGCCGCCATCCGCACCAGCATCATGACCGGCTTTTAGGTGATTCGGTATTGTCACGACTCTCATTTATATTATCGACATGTCCAGAAAGGAGGAAGGGAAAATGCAACGAGGAGTTTACATTTGTGGATGAAAAAGAGGCACACTATTTTTTGTACAATCAGGCAACCAGACACAGCA
The DNA here is from genome assembly GCA_000836255.1 of Dothideomycetidae sp. 11243. NCBI lineage: Eukaryota > Fungi > Ascomycota > Dothideomycetes > Dothideomycetidae sp. 11243. The sequence goes on along the minus strand of DF938581.1, from coordinate 203,292 downwards.
TGGTATTGCTTTTGGGGGTTTCTTTTGGGTCAGTCATGCCCGGCATTGGGTGGATGTCTGCTGGGGAAGGGGTACTGCAGATGGATTCTTTGTACATTGACAGCGGAGAGGTCGTGTACGTGTTCGGTACATATGGATTGTACGTGGTGGGTTTTGTACAATTCTCATGAGCAATGTTGGGAGGGTAGCCAAAGTCATGTTCATAGCAAGTCGAGCAGTTGAATACTTTCAGTACATATGATCTTCATCATTGCTCCATCTCCCACGGTCGTACTCTACATCTCAAGCTGTATGTTTCGTTCCTTTCTCGCATCAATTACTAGACACAAGGTCCAACTCCCTCCCCTACCTCGTTCTTCTCTCCAACCATTTCCATCCTCATCATCATCATCATCAAATCTTCACTTTTTCGTCCGCAATCCGAAGCCCTACCTCTGCAATCACCATCCCCAGGAACAGCACAGATCCCGTCCGAGAAAGTGGGGCCTTTTGTACATGTCCGGGGTCGCCGACACACAGACCACCGCTCTGGTGGCTGCATTTTATCCTTTTTTCCCACACCGACGTGCACTCTCGTATGGGCGCCGGGCGATCCGGAAATTTTGCCTTTCCAGAATCGATCTACACCGGCCGTGCACGCGTGGCATGGGCGCTGTTTTGCCCGGGCGTGGCCGCCGATCTATCACCGTACGGCGGCTGGGCGGCAGGGCGGCTGCACGGCTTGCACGGCAGGACGGGCGGACGGAAGCACGGGAGATATACTAGGGCAGGAGGGTGGCGGCAGAGATGGAAATGAAGTCCGATCGTATCGGTACAGGGACATTTATGACGCGGCATGGTGAATTGTGGAAAATCAGGCACGCTTCTATTCGCAAAGTGGAAGAGGCTAACGAGTCCGGATGCCCGGATGGGGAATCCTTCCGTTCAGTGGAATTATGCCCGTACGGCTGGGTTTGTGGTTGTGCATGCATTCATTCATTGAGATCAATCGGCTGGATTTATCCGTGAGACATTGGCTGTGCACTCGCTTGGTTGACCTTTGTTCGAGAAGCGTGGTGGACTACTGGTCCTTATGCACAGACTGTCATGACTGGCACTGGAGTATGAAGGAGATCTGCTTCGAAAAGGATTCTATTGTTTGTTCTATACTTTGTTGTTCACATCTTCTGTGCTATTCGTTCTCCAGCAAATATCTCCTCTAAAATTTGTATACCTGGTCCTGATTCCAGCCCAGCTCCTTCAGATACCCGGTCAGCTCGCCCTGGTCCTTCGGGCTCTTCTTCGTGCCAGAGATGGCCTTGTACAGACCCGGCGGGCCACAGACGAACGCCTTCACATTTTCATCAGTCGGCTTCGGCAGAACAGTGCTCAGCAGCTCCTTCGTTATATGGCCCTTGCCCTGCTGCCAGTTCTCAGGTGGGGTGTCAAGCACGTAGAAGGCGCGGAAGCGGTTGGGATACTCGTTCTCCAGCTGCGACAGCTCGTGCTTCAGCAGGATATCCTCCTCGGTCAGGTTGCCAAACACCAGCGTCACTTTGGTCTTGTCCGCGGGGTTGGAGAAGATGGCGCGGCATAGCTGCCACATGGGCGTGATACCCGTGCCGCCTGCAATCAGGGCAATGTGCGAGTGCTTGTTTGTCTCCCATGCATACTTGGGGATAGGGCCCTTGATTTCCAGCTGCTGGCCGGGCGTCATATCGTGGAAGTGTGTGCTCATGGGCCCATTCGGGTACTGCTTGATGATAAAGTCCAAGTATCCCTTCGCATCTTCATCAGACACTGGCGTGTAAGGCCGGATCACCGGCTTTTCCATCTCTAGTCCCTTGTATTTCGTGATAAGCGCCGAGGCGACGCTCACTCCAGATATGGCTTCTTCATCGCCAAGGGAGAAGCGGAACTTCTTTGTGTTGTGGTTGATGTTCTCGACGCTGTCCAGCTTGAGCGACACGAATCCTTGATCGCCGCCGGTGAAGATCTTCTTGCTAGGCCCAGTGCTGACTTTCTGCTGGGCAGCCGATGCGAGCTGCTTGGCCTCGCTCTGGTTGAGGTAGAAGTAGCCTCCCACACCCGCGGCGACAGCAAGACCGCCGTAGATGGCGGCATTGGAAGACGGCTTGGGAGCTTCGGTTGCATAGCGACGGATTTGCTGGGAAGAAGATTAGTCTCAGTGGTGGTAAGAGGTAGTCGCAAATTGAACGTACCCTCGCCGCCATGCGCGCCGTTCCGTTGAACGACCGGGCATACATCTTGGAGATCTAGATCGTTGAGTACGGCTGCAGAGCACTGTATGCGAGCAGAGATTGATGGTCGCAAAGAAACAGAAACAACGGCGGAGCTGACGAGGTCGAGTGCGCCGCGATGCGTCGGAGCTTGGACCGCAGAAATGATGCAATCGTCACCGAATGCCGCCAATCGGGGGTCACTCGGCGGATTCCTCATATGCATCACAAGCATATTCAAAGATATCAACGTTTAATTGCATTGCGTGTCAAACGACAAATTTCATTGTATCAATGGGTCTCTGAGAAGTGAAAAAATTGTTCTACACACGAGCCTCCATCCACGATTCACATGGGTCTCGTCAATTCGCACTACAAATCGTACTCGATGACATACTGCACCGGGCAGTTAGGAGCTGGGTTGCTCTCAACAGAAGTTGTGGTGGCAGCGGCGGCGGTTGTAGTTGAAGATGTAGCAGCGGCAACAGACGTGAGAGTTGTGGTGCTGCTGGACGACGACTGAGCTGGTGCGGAATAAGAGCTCTTGCTGGCAGAAGTCGAAGTAGCCGCGCTGGACGGGGCGTTGGCGGTCGAAAGTGTGCTGGCTGTAGTGGTAGAAGATGTGGTCGAAGATGACGCAGGACCTGCGATGCTCGAAGAAGACGGAACGACCGAGGCTGCTGCCGTGGTCACGCTCAAGGTCGCTGCCGTGGAGCTTCCACCCGACGGACCAGTGGGTGTCTGACCCTGCCGAATGCATTTGGTCTTGTCCGTGAGAGCGGCCGGGCAGGTCACCTCCTTGTAAGTCACGGTGGGGTTATCAGCCCCTTCGAACCAGCCGAAGCGGAAGTTGCAACCAGCCTGGAGAGCAGCGGGATACTGAGCGCAAAGTGAGCCGTCTGTGATACCGCCGTATTGTGCACTGTAGGTATAGTCTTCAGTACGTGTTCACGGAGTTCTGCGAGATCAATCACTTACCCGAGGGGGAAGTTCCCATACTCGTTCGTGCAGGCATTGAAAATACCAACACCACCGCCCGGGAAGGCCAGATCGAACTGATTCTCGACGAGATCGGTGCCAGTGTTGGTGACCTGTACAATCATGGACTTGCCCGAGGTCTGCAACGAGGTGCTGGTGAAGGTGAGTCTTGATATTCGTTAGTCACGCAGAATCACAAAGTGGATAAGCTGGGCGTACTCGTAGCAAGCGCAGCAGGTATCACCCTCGCTCGCTCCACCGACATTGGCGGCAGCGAAACCAAAGGCCTGCAACGGGTTCTCTGGGTTGACCATGGCAGTCTGGTCCGCGCAGTTGTAAGCGTTACCGCCAGTGCAAGCGCTCTGATTTGAGTCCCCTCCAGCTAGAGGATTGTTGTTCTTATCGCACTGCTGAACAGGGTTGGACACCAGGGCTTTTCCAGACCAGGCGCAGGAAGGCTTGCAGCAGTCTATAGAATGGTCAGTCACGTGGCAATCTTCAAACTATCCAGACAGCATACCCCAGTACCGAGTGGTCGTGCCAGAGCCTGAAGCTTGAGCATTGGAGACCGTGGCGAGTCCAGTCGCCAGAGCGAGAAATGCAATACTCTTGAAAGACATGACGAATGGCTAGAAGTGCGAGTGCAGTTGGTCTCAGACCGGTGCAACAGACGAATAGAATATGAAAGAATGGACGACCCTGACGAGTCACTGGCGGAGAAGACTGAACTGTGTGTGCGCGCGAGAAGAAAGAGAGCAGAATCTACAATGGTCGTCCGAGACAATCTGTATATACCTACGAGCGGCGCGCAGATTCTGGTTAGGGGCCATCTTCGCGTGGCTATTCGCCGGTCATCGACCACAAGGCTGTCTGACGGCAGCAAAAACTGGATGGAGTTGACGGTAATTTTGTGGCACTGATATGATTTCTCCGTCAATGTGATCGAGGCAAGAGTGGGTTGTTGGCAGGGATGTGATGGTGAAACGCGCCCCCAGTGGGTCCCCGCCAACGGATTGCGTGCCTGAATGTCGGGATGGCTGTGGGGGCGGGGCGTCAGGCTTGACCCATGCCAATCTCGGCTGGCCCGCTCTGACAGGGGAGCTCTGAGCGCTTGTGAACGGCTACAGGATGGGTATGTCACTGCGGATGTATCTGGCAAACCGCTAGAAATGAACCTCAATTGTGAGTAGCGATGGAAGCAAATGTACAGCACAGGGGCAGAGAGATGGCGGATGCTCACAGAGCAGCGATTGCTAAACGATAAAGCTGACCCTAATGCGCGGGGGGCCGGAGGATGCTCGCGTGGTTTGCCGCGTGGTTCACGCCCAATTTTCAGCCGCCGGGTCGTCGTTCCGCTATGCTATCAAATCTCCGTTGACCATGCTCATCCCAAGGAGCCCACGTCATTGCAGCTTCTCGGCACGTCTATCGCATGATAAGTGGGAGACAGGTTTCTACCCACTGGAGTTGATCCCTGTAGCATATTCCTCGGATCTCGATGAGGCGCAAAATCTGACCACTATTCTGTCAGCTGCTGCCTAAATTATGCAGTCCACAGAAAATGCCATTCAGGAGAGCCCGGACCGGCCTTATAAATAGACCTTCTTCGCATCCCGTGGGTGACTCTCATTTGGACAGTAGGGGCATTTGAATCTGCTCAAAACTTGGTCAGTGAGGTGGACATCGTTAATAACGATCATAAGACTCACTTGCTGCCGCGACTGATCTTCTCCAATGACTCCTTGGCGATGACATGCCCGCAAGGCATCATCATAGGAGGATTGCTATCGGTCGCTTGCTCCTTGCTCACCGGGCACACGAAGATCGAGTGGAAGAGGTACGCTGGGGGTAGCGGAATCTCCACGGGTAGTTCGTTCGCGCTAGTCCACTGCCCGCCAACTTCTCCCATCACTCTTTCGAGCTTTTCAAGTACTGGCAGTGCGATTCCGCCAGCCGTGACAGCTGTGTAGAGCGGACTGCGCTCGCTCAATCCAAGAAGACCACAGAATTCTCGTGTAAAGCTATTGGCAACCTCTTCCCAGGCCGTTAAGTCGTAGAAAATATGACTGTAAGGCGAGGTGCGGATCGCTGGGGAATAGGCGAGCGACCCCAGCAGTGAAGCTGTCTCCTTAAAGTACCGCCGCGAAAAGTGAGGAAACGTGTTCCGGGCATATTTCAATGCCTTGAGTGGCCCAGATTCTTCATCCTGGTCTGTCAACTCGGTACTGTGATAGAGCTCAACGAATCTCAGCCGGCATAACTCAAATTCGAGATTGGAGCCTCTTGCCTCTAAAGCTTCGCTGTTGACTTTTGCCCAGGCTATGGCAGGCTGCAACGACTGCTCGTTCCGCAACGCATGTAGAATCGCATACATGTCGGCGAACTTTGTTTGCAAGTCTTCCTCCATCTCGGTGTCATGCTCCTGGTGGTCGTCCATCTCTTCATCTTCAGAATAATACCTATAGTCCGCGACCTGGTGTGAAGGCAAACCGTCCACATGCCAGAATTTTGATGCATCTTTGAGGGAGTCGCTGGCACTGCTTTCCATGGCTTCGCCTACAAACGTCGAAGCGACATCGAATAAGCCTTCTCTCAGGAGATGCATCCCAATCGCTCGATTTGTGAGGCGAGTATGAGTCGCGAAGCCGGCGAGGGATGGCTGGGGGACTTTCATTGGTTTGAATCGCTGGGGAGCAGAATCAGCTTCTAGCCGTTCGCGATCTTCATACAACACACTTTGTCTAGTAGCTTCCCGTAGTTTGTGATGGATGTGTGTAGCTCTTTGGCATCTTTGTTCAGTCTCTCGAACGAGTCCTTGAGAGGCGACTTCAATTTAGCGAGTGAGAACGCAGGCTCTGCTGCGCCTTCAAGAAGTCAGTAGAATCCATGAGATTGAAGCAGTACAAGCGTACCGGAAGCTACATCCTCCCTAGCTTTGGTGAGGAGGTCTATCATCGACTGGACATCTTCTATGGTCTTCTCCAGTCCATTCTGCCGTTCCCATTTTCGCTGGGCAGCGATTAGACTTTCCATGATCAACTTTGCCCAACATCGGCAGAGGGGTCTGTCACGAGCGGGGACTGGGGCAAGAGGCAGAAGAGCAATGATACCAAAGAAGAAGGGCGTTGGTCACAATATCTCTCTGACGTGCCCTGACACAATCCGGGGAACCTTGAGCTTGAGTCCCGCAAAACGCACGGTTTGCACCATTTGTCTGAGCCATCTCGGCCCCGATCAGCTCCCAGCACATGCTCCCAAGGCGGTACTTATATGTCGCTACATGCTATTGAGGACTCATTGGGGAAGTGATTAACCGACAACCGGACCTTAGTGAAAGTGGCCTCACCATAGGTCATGTGCAGCAGACCGCCATTTGCAAATCTGCATGTCTGTCGGGCGAACATCGCGGTCATGGAGCCGAACGAGATCTCCAGACGGCGGCAGGAGACGGGACTCACAAGATCGAAGACAACATAGCAGCGACATGGCAGACACATCTCCTCAAAGCCTGAATCCTGCACTGCAGCGTTTCATACTCCCGGATCCAGTTGCCAGCCTGTGAGTGTGGATTCCTCAAATCCGAGTCTTAGCTGAATGTGGGAAGATATCTCCAGAATGACAGCTGTGTGACTCTTTTAGAGCACAGACGGGAGATTAAAACATACCAGGCGTATGTCGTCGAACAGTGGACAGTATCCAGGACTCATCCGACTTTCACCATCGTTACGCATACCGGCGATGCATCCGATAAAATTGTGGCAACCGTTCTGGGAATTCCAAAGGATGAAACTCTGTGGTCCCACCGTTTACGCACTTATTTTCGAGCTCTAAATCACTTTCATGCCAGAAGGAGGGATACTCCTGACGGAGTTCTGATGATCACAAGCCTTCCGGGTTTCCCGTCTACTTTGACTGTGATACCAGTCCCTGACGGAGATGTTGGGAAGCATTGTGCTGACTTCTTCGTCAACGAGGACCTTAAGCGCCTGGGCTGTTCTGGTAGAGTAGGGCTGACCATAATGTACCCGAATAACGCCACGGTAGCAAAGTATCATCAGCTCTACCGGACTAGCGACAAGAACCCTTTGTACAGTTCTGTCATTGAATTGGTCCGCATGTGTCAAATCGCACTACACATGTTCGCTCTACTGGACTCGGATTACATCGATGGATTGTTATGCGACATTACGGAACATGCGATCCGTAAATGGTGGGTGACATTCGGCAACGATGTGTACAGCACAGAGCCGCATGACGGAATTCTGGGACCAACCACCGTAGCTGCTCTACTTGGATTGCTCTTGGGTGCTCGGAATCGATTGAATTCGCTCAGTATCCCTGTTCCAAAGGATCCCTTCGACATGCACGCCATGAAACGGGGGATTTGGCATTTTCAAAAGTCACAGCGTCTCCACAGAAATCGAAGATTGGATGACTTGACAATTCGCAAACTTCACTCGTTGACAGAGAAGGCTACACACAACGAGGGCGTGTGGCGAGTGCCGAAGGCTGTCAAAACGACTGTAGCCGAGCTCTCGGGCAAAGGAGAGGAGTTGGCTGCTGAGGGGAATACTAGGAAACGCAAAGCTGGCATTGCAGACATCGAGACTACTGACATTGATGTCTTCGAACAGCTCGCATCAGGGGAACGCTGCAAGTGGCTATGGCACGCCAAACCGCTTAAACACACCAACGCTGCAATACTGGGAGAAGCACATCTAGAGGAGATCATGGCTTCAAAGGGTCATGTCGCGGAAGAGGCAAGATTTGGAAGGAGGCCGAGAGTATCGGACGGCACAACGCGTAAATCTTTTGAGGATACGACATCAATGGCACCCAACGGATCCCCAAGACGAAGCCTGGAGGACATACACCCGTCAAAGAATCCTTCACATCGCGGCGCTGCTGCACGAAAGGTTCATGGAGTATTTGACGACGGCAAAGCCGGCATCGATCGCCTACTAGAAGCTGTTCACCCTCCAAAACGCGGTCCAGATGCTTCATCAATTCAACGAACGCCAACAGATCTGCCGCGAGATGGCTTAGTCAGAGCAAGAAGACCGTCCACAGTGCGTTCTCACACCTCGCCTGTAAGTCCAAATACGACAACATCGCCTATTCGTGCTCCTACAAGCGCTTTAAGAAACGAAATATCCTCAGCGGACATTGATGAGAAGTCACAATTGCCAGAGAGGAAAAGTGCAACGCAGGATTCGCAGACACGCATGGCAACATTGGACCTGCAGACAATTCTGAAGTCGCCTCAACGTCGAAAGTCAGCGGTTCCGGATGTCGCACGCGAGAATGGCAAGTCGTCGGGCGACAGGGTTCCGAATCTTGCCAAATATCACGGCGTCAATCTGGACGAGTCGCTTCCAGTCCCACAGAACTTTGAGCAGGACATCCCGCCAATGCTTCGGAGAACGAATTCGCTTAACGTTCTTCGCGTCAACGATGCTTTACAAATGTTCAAGGACCAAAGGAGGCTGAGCTTCAGTCTAGCTGAGAGCAGCATCCTCATGTCGGACGGGATCAATTCACCAACAGACATGATGGATGATGAGGGTGAAGACAACGAATTAATCAGACAGCGGTGCTATTCCGAGAACTTGAGACGAATTCGCCTAGCAATCAAAGATCTCTCTCAAGAGGAAGCATCATGGACAACACGGCAGATGTCGAAGCTCGATGATGAGGTACAACAATCGATGAAGGACCACGAGATGCTTAGAGAATACCACGAGTCGCCGTCGCAGGCAGCCCAAAGACTACAAGAAGTAGCCGCACTAGCCATTCAAGACCAACGCGACATTGTGGAAGAAGGCAAGCACGAATTAGAAACGCTGACGGCCAAACTTGACTATGAGCTTGCAAACCTCAGAGGCAAGATTGAGGATGTAGAGCTTGGCGTGGATGAGTTTGAGAGCGCGGTGGCAAGCACGGAGACGAGGGTGGATGAGGTGGAAAAGGAGCTTTTTGGTCGAGGTGGCTGGGCCTGTATTGTGTGTTAATGGATGCCTTGCTCCACCAGTCCATCTTGATGATAGATATGTGAGACAGATTAAATAAGTGACGTCTTCAGAAGCACGAGGGGATGTCTGGTAGGCTGCACGTGGGTAGTGGAACAGAACTTGTCATGCTGTGGCTCAACAGGCCAAGTCAATTCTTCCTTTCACGCCAAAAACATATCCAAGAGGCGCAGCAGTGACACGCGCCTTTCGAAGAAGACTAAGAATCCATGGCCGCCTGGTGATGTTTGCATTCTCAATGCCTTCCGAGACCAGGTTCTGTTGATTTTCCTCCTCGTAAGGCGCTCAGACCGGGATCCACAAGGGCAGCCATGGCACAACTTCGTTGCAGACTTGACACTCGGGGGGCTTGACAGAGGGAGAGTTTCTTCGGGACACCCTCCACGCCGAACAAGTGTCCGCCGTGGAGTGTCAAACAGAATGACGGAGCAACACCTGGTTCAGCCCGCCACTCCCTGCATGACAAGAGGTGCTAAACGTCGATTGCGGCGGAGGCGGAGAGTGGTGCGACCGCAGCGCCGGCAGCTAGTGCAGGAGGGGTCGCACCCTAGCCACACCGTGCTCTATTTCCCGCAGCTCCCTTTGGAGATTTGACCTGCTCCCTCTGCTCCGCCCCACCGCAGCGCGCCTTGTGCCATGGCCGTCGAAACGGTCTTGTATCTCTATGATGGCGGACGCCCGCGTTCCCCCAGTGCGACTGACAAGGCGAAGCCTGCATGGCCCAAAGGAGGACACCTTCGACACACCATTCGCAGCGGTTTCCCTGCCGCTTTCCCACAACCAACCCCACTTTCGTCTACGGACATCCGACCTGCCAATCCGCGCCTTTGCCAAGCTGCATGCGAAGCCCGCCTGAAAGGCTAAAGCGTCCCGCTCTGACCTGAACAGCGACAGAGCCCCGTTCGCTCTTGGCTGGTCCTTTTTACATACTTGCTCGCTCGGTGCTGTTCCTCAGGTCTACTTTAACCTCTTCCAACTATCTCACTCGTGCCGGGTTAAACCAACGACATACTCTCTGCTTTCGCTTGTACGATCGTCTACCAAACAAAGTTGTACGGAATCCGTCAGAACTCCCTGCATCGGTGCACAGCGTTGCGCGCCTGGATCGTTCTTGGGTTCGCGGCCCTATCCATCCCTCCCGACCGTTGTTGATATTTCGCTTGGCCGCTCCCTCGTCGGCGCTGGCCTCTCCTCACCGACAAAACGTCTGGACACAAGAAACGCGTCTCCTTGCTTGGAGGCAGTGATCGTCCAGAACACACCTACTATCCCCTCGATCGCGACATCCAGCCTGGAGGCTATCATGAGAGGCCGCCCATGCAGCGCCATCAGTCAGTGAACAGATCGAGCGCAATGTTTATGCCGAACTCCACCTGGACCTGGGTTTACCTCCTCATTGTGGTCGGCCAGGCTGCCATCGGCCTTGCGCTGGAAGGGTACGTCTCTTTTTGTGCTTAAAACCACACCAAGCCCATTGCTTACAAGTTGTGCAGATATGTCTTCGGCAGAATAATCGTGGCCCTCGACGGCAACTCCAACACACCCAACGTCCGAGCGATAGACACCTACCTCTCCCTTTTCATTTTTGGTTTCGTGTTTCAAATCGCCCTAACCTGGGATGCTCTGCGCTTGAAAAACACAATCCAGATTATAGGACTATGCTTTTACAATGTCGGATTGATGATCTACGCTGCTGTGCAGACAGATCAGATACAGGAATTCGTAAACCCTGCCGTGGGACGAGCGTCGATCAGCGTCGACCTTTGGAACACCCTCAAACCATACCTCATTGCTGTTCCATGCGTACTCGCGCTGGGGAGCTTCATCATGGGCTTCGTCGCGTGGAAGCTGTACGACGAATTCTCATGGTCAATCTACAAGCATATTTCAGCGGATCTTTCCATGAAGAGGCGATATCTGGTCTACCAGGTTGGTCACGGTCAATGTGAATTCTTGAAGCGAGTAGCACTAACATGCACAAGATCTACATCACCTTATTAAAGTTTGACTTCTTCTTCTTTCTGTCCTTCACGGTACAATTCCTAGTTGTTGTCAAGAGTATCAAAAATACCGAGTTCGGCCTCACAGTGGCGGCGCTGCCAGTCACGGTCATTATTCTCATTCTCGCGGGATACTGGACAAGGCGGGAATCGAAGACGGGCATGATCGTAACCATCTTTCTCTATTTCTGCGCCATGGCCTACTTCTTCTTCAAGCTTGTGCGCATGTACGACGGCAGCACGCCTGCGGGCAGACAACGCGTGCAGACCTATGCTGCCGCACGACACGGGTTGACAGCTTTCGCTATCATCACCATCTTGCTCCTGTGCTTGACCATCGGCAACGCTATCTGGTGCACGGCCAACTTTGGCAAAGGTCTGAAACCTCATTTGCAGAAGAGACAGGTTCCGGATGGAGATAACAAGGCGTACGCGTATGAGAACAATACGGCCTACTCGGGCGAAATGCCACTTGGACAAGTCCCACAACGGATGACCATCGATTGAGATCTGACACTGCTGGCAGCGATCTGCGGGGGACTTGACTGGCGTTTTGATTATCAACTCGACTGGGGCGCTTTCTGCTACGGATGACTTTGGAGATACCATTATGATTGTGACCGGTTTTCGGCCACTATAACGAATCAAAGTATTGAAGATAAATTGTGCATATCGCATTTGCGCGCGTGATAGGCGAAGATTACCAACGAATGACAATGACGGTGAATTGTACGAAAAGTTGATATTCGGACGCGTTCGGCGCGCGAGATGGTGTTTGCTTTGGCAGCCTCTACACTGTTCGCGTTATTACTATAGTGCCGAGAATCCGGGTGTACGATGACCGACGAGCGACAAACCGAGTAGTGCATCTTGGTCAGCAAGCCGCAATTCGGACCCAGCTACCATACGCGGTGGTGGGCGCCTGCGGGGTGCCAGCACAGCTGCAGATAAAGTGGTCCATATATGCGCCACCATGACCAACTCCATCACCATCACCGCCAACGCACTTGTGTAAAGGTCGTCACTACCGCCGCCTCGTCCGCTCAGGTGTCTATCCGCAGATTTTGCTATGTCTACCTGATACACCTCGCTCGATCTAATACCGACCTTGTTCATAGCTCACTCACCATGGCTAAGGACGGTTCCGCAGCCCAAGACGTTGTCCCACATGGGGAACAACCACTGGGTTCCGCCGTAATGGCCCAGGCGACCGCGATTGCGGAAGCCAATGCAGAGCCCGGCGCTCAAGAGCCACCGTCAGTCCATCATCTGCGAACTTCAGGTCGAGTCGAGACTCCTAATAAATTACTGCAGGCAAGATATGAATCTCCTGTCCGCTTCGCTCACCAAAGAAGAAGAGCCTCATCCCGAGCCCGCTCCCGTCTACGGAGACCATCTGAACAAGCTGACCAATGCCGATAACCGACTGGGAGTCGACACCGAGGCCTCTTTAGCAGACGATGGCCGTGTCAACATTAACATCAAGCAGCACGCAAAGGGTCTGTCCTCCGTCTTCGCTCCGATACTCCACAAGCAACTGCAAGCCGGCCTCAAGGATCAACCCCCTCTGCCCGAACCTTATATCCCACCATCATTGGGTGGAGATCCCAATTCTCTACCACCACCTCGCATGTCCGTAGTGATTCATGTTGTCGGTTCTCGTGGCGATGTTCAACCATTTGTGGCTCTGGGTAAAGTTCTCAAGGACACTTATGGCCATCGAGTGCGACTGGCTACCCATCCAATCTTTCAAGACTTTGTGCAGGAGAATGGACTGGAGTTTTTCAGTATCGGTGGCGATCCCGCAGAGCTCATGGCATTCATGGTTAAGAATCCCGGTCTGATGCCCGGCTTCGACACATTGAGGTCTGGCGATGTTGGCAAGCGACGTAAAGACATCGCGACTATGATCAAGGGCTGCTGGAGAAGCTGTATCGAGACTGGTAATGGCACTGGTGTTGAGGCGACCGACGAGACTTTTGAAGAATGGATGAACTATCCAGTCATTGAAGAGTGTGCACGCGATCCTGGCCCAAAGGACCTTCGCCGCGCGCCATTCATCGCAGACGCGATCATAGCCAATCCCCCCAGTTTTGCTCACATTCATTGTGCCGAGAAGCTTGGATGCCCGCTGCATATCATGTTCACGTAAGTCTCCTTGAGATAACATTGAGGTGACTTGCGACTGACAGCAAATAGCATGCCGTATTCACCGACTCAAGCGTTCCCGCATCCTCTAGCAAACATTCAGTCCACCAATGCCGAAGCCACTGTGACCAACTTTATGACGTACGGACTGGTCGACATGTTGACCTGGCAAGGTCTCGGCGACCTCGTCAATAGGTTCCGCCAACAAACTCTTGGACTCGAGCCAATCAGTCTTATCTGGGCACCAAACATGCTTGCCCGTCTTCGAGTACCCCATACTTATTGTTGGTCTCCAGCTCTGATCCCCAAACCCAAGGACTGGGGCAATCACATATCCATCTCTGGTTTCTACTTCCTTTCTCTAGCTTCGAACTATACTCCAGAGCCGGAACTTAAAGCATTTCTCGAAGCTGGGCCGCCTCCCGTCTATATCGGCTTCGGTTCGATTGTGGTCGATGATCCCAATGCCATGACCAAGATGATATTTGACGCGATTAAAAAGACCGCACAGCGTGCTCTAGTCTCGAAAGGTTGGGGCGGCATTGGAGCCGACCAGCTGGGCATACCCGACGGTGTGATGATGTTGGGAAATGTTCCACATGACTGGCTCTTCCAGCATGTCTCCTGCGTTGTCCACCACGGAGGTGCAGGGACCACGGCTGCAGGCATCGCCTCTGGTAGACCTACGGTCGTGGTGCCATTCTTCGGAGATCAACCATTCTGGGGCGCAATGGTTGCAAAGGCTGGCGCTGGTCCAATTCCTATCGCATATAAGGATCTAAATTCAGACAAGCTTGCGGCGTCCATCCTTACTGCTTTGAAGCCGAGCTCGCTAGAGCGCGCTAAAGAGCTTGCTGCAAGCATAGCTTCCGAGAATGGTGGTCAGTCTGGTGCTCAATCATTCCATCAACAACTCAATTGCGAGAGTATGAGATGCTCGCTCGCTCCTCATAAGGTCGCAGTTTGGCGTCTCAAACGCACAAAAGTTCGGCTCAGCGCTCTAGCTGCAACTGTCCTTGGCAATGAAGGTTATCTAGACTTCAAGGACTTGAAGCTGTACAGAGCTCAGGAGTATGAGACCGACACGGGGCCCATAGAGCCACTGACTGGGGCTGCGTCGGCAATAGTTGGCACCGCCAGCTCGATGCTGATGGGCGTCGCTGATCTGCCGGTCGAGGCGCTCAAAATTCTCAAGATCCACCCAGATTCTGCGAAGAAGAAGAAAGCCCACAAAGGCGACGGCACATTGACTCCTACCGAAAGCCGAACCAGTCTGGAAACTACAAGATCGTCGTATGAGGCTTCTACGTCTACTGATGGCAAGTCATCTGTGTCACAGCAGTTGCCAAAGTCTACAGAATCTTCTACTCCGTTAACTACGCCTCATTCATCGATTCATTCGGCAAAGCAGTCGCCAACTCTTACGCCAAATCAACCACTGACGCCCGTTTCGACTTCTGAATCCCAATTCAACTTAGATGAGTCTCTGTCGAAACTTCGGACCACCAGCACGGACAACTCTCAAGTCTCGCTGGCCGACGAGAATCAAGGAGGACACATGAGATTGGCGCTTCGGGATCAGCTTGGTGAGGACTTCATTGCAGGCGCGAACCTTGATCACAGGAAGAAGAGGAATGGATCCCATAATCGCCGCAGATCTCAGTCACCCCTTACAAGAACCTTGAGTGAACACATTGACACCGCTCTCAGCACAGGGAAAGGGGTGGGTCGCATCGCCGATGCTGGATTCCGTTCGCCAATGGAATTTACCCATGCTCTGGCAAGAGGATTTCATAACGCCCCAAAACTATACGGCGACGATACAGTCCGTAAGAGTGAGCATATCACGGACTTCCGTACCGGCTTGAAAGCGGCTGGGAAGGAATTCGGTTTTGGCATCTACGATGGTATAACTGGATTAGTGACGCAGCCTTTTGAAGGAGCAAAGAAACATGGTGCTGCCGGCTTTCTCAAGGGCATTGGAAAGGGCATCGGTGGTGTCATCTTGAAGCCACCTGCTGGTGTCTTGGGCTTGGCTGGCTATTCGATGAAGGGGGTTTTCCAAGAGCTTCAAACGCATTTTGGAAATTCAGTCCAGAACTACATGATTGCTGCACGAACTGCGCATGGATTGTGGGCCTGGCACTTTTCGACCCATGAGGAGCGAAGCAGTATCATCGAACGCTGGGTGATTTTGCAGTCGACTTTGAAAAAGAAGAAGAACCCGGACGAGCTCATTGCCGAGTGGCACAAGAATACGGCAGAGAAGATTGACGCGAGACATGCCCAGCGCCGCGAGAAAATCAAAGATTTCCTCGGCAAGACCGATTTTGGCACCATGGTCAGGAGGCACACGTTCAAAGAGTTCCACGATGAACATGAAAACGGTCGCGGTCACGCTCATGGAGCGCATCTAGAGAAGACGACTACGAGCCCGGCTTGGGGATTCCACCGACACCACTCATCGAAGTCATCGGATGCGGACACTTTGACTCCCGCCTCGCCATCCAACCATCCGCAGAAGGGGCACTTGGCTCACGCGTCGACTTTTCCGGCTCCACGACATAGCCACATGCCCCATGAGCATTCCGGGTCGCCATTTTCTTCGAATGATAATCTAAAGGAAGTCAGCGAACATCCGGATGTACCTGTGCAAGGTAATGAGCACGAGCATGGCCATGAGCATGATCAGGAGCTCGAGGCCGCGATTCACAAAGCCGTGCTTGACGCATCCACCGGCAACCTAGAGCATGATCGATTACTTGAAAGCGCAATCCGCTCATCTGTGGCAAGGATCATGGAGCACCACGTGGACATTGACCACCATGATGATGCAGAGCAGTCGCGTGCTATCGAGATGGCCATGAGCGCCAGTGTCAAGCAGGTAGAGCAGCGAGGCTGGTCAAGTGCGAGTCATCATCACACGCATTCGATCAGTGGTGAAGATGAGAAGTATGATAAGGAACTGGCCGAGGTGATCAAGCAGTCTCTGGCGGAGCAAGAGAAGCAGGACCGCCAGAAGAGAGACGAGGCTATTATCCTGGAGTATACAAAGAGGCAGAGCCTACTGGACGAAGAATTCCGCAAGAAGATGGCGGACAATAACAACAACAGTACCGGCACTGTGGGAAAGGCTGGGCATTAGAATGAGGTATGGGAAGGGATGATGGGTGATAGGCTGGGACAGAATGCGAAGGGTGGATACGTTTGGTGATTGCTTGATACCCAGTCCGGATTGGTAGAGGTGAGGTTTTGGGATTGATACTATCTTTATTCGCGTTTGGTAGATTGTTCATCGTTTCTCGATATGTTTATACGTAGCGAAATGTCAACATGGCTGCATGTGTGCCGTTCCCCAGTTTTCACTGCCCCGCGTAGTGAGTGACGCCATCAGGGCCAAACATTTTCCAGATCCCCGGCTAAACAACAAACCAGTTTCTCGTAGCGAGCGTATCTCTCTCGCTCCTGCTCATCCGACACGCCAAAGACCATGTCGACGACCCTCCAACCTCGACCTTGACCCGACCAGCCCCATCTTCCTCCCTCCATCCACTTGATCCCCGCCTCACGAAAAAAGAAATGGACTTCATCCTCGGCCTCGGGCTCGCCCTGCCCATAGCAACAAGCACAGGCATAGCGACCGTGACGGGTATCGCAGAGGGCGTGTCCTACCAGCGCAAAGTGAACGAAGAGGCCTCGCACGAGACGCGCCAGCTCAAATTCCACGTCGACGTCGGCGCCTCGTCCTCTGCGCTGCAGGGGGGCATGATCGTGCTCCGCGACGATCGGCTGTGGGTCGAGACGAAAGACGGGATCGATAAAGAGAGCAGATTGCCGAAGACGGGACACCCTTTCACGGGGTTTTATTTGCAGTATCCGGATCCGGAACGGATGGCTGTAAGGGGGATGGTGAGTACGATAAGTAGGGATCCGCCGGTTTTGAATTGGATTTATGTCGAGAAGGAGACGTTCAGGGTCATGTATTCTAATCGCTCGGGGAGTATTGCGCACCATGTTGGGGAGTGGGATTGGACCGAGGAGACCGGGCCGGAGAGTTGTCTTACGTTTGATGGGTGGGAGGGGTTCGTCGCGGTTGAGGAGGAGAAGGGTGTTTGGGGACTGTATTTTGATATGGAGGATGATGGACTGAAGGATCGGAAGAAGGGCCGGAGGGTGGTCGAGGTCACGCTTTACAGACGGGTCATCAGTGATCAGGAGGTGAATAAGTGGGGACTGGGGAGTAGTGGGAACTTGGGCGTCAAGAAGACGGAGCACGAGGTCAAGGGGAAGAACATGCTGGAGAAAGATGGAGGCTGAAAGACAGAGGGCACTACTGCAACATTTTGAGGACGAATACCCGCGACGACGACGACGACGACAATCAATAGTTGCCCTGCTCTCGCACATGCGCCTGGTGCGCCTCGACCTTCTTCCACAGCTCAGAGTCGCGCTCGACTTTATTCTCCGGGTCGAGCGAGCCGCGCCGCACACGCGCGTCCGACGGCATCATCTCCTCGTAGCGGCGCAGGTCCATGGGTCGTTCGAGAAGCGGCTTGACGTACGGGTCGAAGGTCTGCCAGTACGGGTTCTCCAGATGGTACTTCTGGGACTGCAGGGAGGAGAAGTCAGCTTGTAGTGTACTAGACTCAAGGGAGCGAGTGGCACACGTTTTTGTTCTCATATCGCTCCACGATGGTGAAGGACCGTGGGTCGGAGGTGTCCTGCATGACGAACCTCCGATAGTCAGTACTGAGAACAGTTGAATTGAGTAATTACTAAACCATACCACGAAAGCGTCTCTTTGTCCCGGCTGTACACCATCGATGCCTCGCGCAGCTTGGCCTGTAGCTTGCCGATGGCGTTCTTGTCGTCCTTGGCATAGAGGTGCACGACGAGTGTGTAGACCATTTTGAACAATTTGTTGGACCGGGATCGGCTGTTTTGTTGAGTTCAATCGCTAGCTTGACTGAGAAGAGAGGGACGCTTGAGGCGAAGTGTAAAAGCTATATACAGCTGGGGCCAGTGAGGGGCAGAATCGGACCCCGGACTGGAATGCGGGGCAAGAGGGCTTTGCCCTACCTTTGACCGCCATCGGCACGCCACGGCTGCTCCACGGGATCATGCACCATCCATCCGCACTACCAACGTTGGCACTACTGCAGAGGGGCGAGTCAATGTTTATCCATTCGTTTAGACTCTTTCCCGGATGCTACCGCTTTGGCTTGGACGCCTTGGATCTGGCTACAAAGCCCACCAGATTCTCGATTACGCCTTCGAACGCTTCCTTGTCACCCAGTGCAGAGTCCTTCCGTCTCAGCCAGTACTCTAGTGCGCTGTTTGCTTCCGCAACCGTCGTCTCTAGGCTTTGCAAGTGCATCTTGAGCTCTCCGTCGGACAGATTAACGAGTGCCGCTTCCGTCGTCGAACACAGCATTGAAGCAGCACTTGCGTCGAATTTGGGTGGCGGAGGCGGACCTGCACGTTCTGGTGGTCCTTTCTTCCTGCGTTCCTTTCTTGGCTCCCCGGTTCTTGAGTCTGTCGTGCCAACTGACGTTGAAGATGCGTTGCCTCGGATAACGCTTGATAGTTGATTCGATGGCCGCGGCGAGTCCCCGCTGAAGTCAAAGGATGGTAGTATCAGCTTCTTTTGTTTCGACGCCGGTAAAATTTCATCTAGATCTACCGGCACACCCAATGACACGAGAAACAGCCGCCGTATCCGAGACTTTATCCAATTGGGAGGTTGCAGAGGAGGGGGGGCTACGAGCTGAGACCATAATGACGAAGATCGGTCACTCAGCAAAGAGTCCGCTTTGTCTCCGGTGGCCGTGGTGGTAAGATCGGCTAGATCAACGTCCGGGAAAAGCTGTTTCAAGTACGGTGCGATAGCTGCATCGATAGCCTCGACCGAATGTAGGTTTTGCAAGTCCAGGCTCGGCTAGAACACATTAGTCGCAAGGCACCCCGCGAGAAGAATCTGGCGCTTACAATGTCTGCTAACGGGTCCACGAGAGGCTGCGGCTGCGGCTGCGGCTGCTGCGACTGCTCTGGACCCAAAGATTGCGTAGGCATAGTTACATCTCCAAAATCACCAAAGTCGTCGCCTTCCACTTCTTCCCCTTCCTCGAAATCGTCAAAGTCATCACCGAATCCGTCGTCATCTTCGTCATCCTGCATCGCTCCTCTGTCGCCTTCTTCAGCGAAGACATGATCGTCATGCGCCGAAGTGGACATCGTTCCTGTTTCAGGCGGACGATCAACATGACCCTCTACTGCCCCCCTCGAGTCTGATCTGTCGTCGATCCGGGAGCCGCTATCAGATCTGTGCGTGGTTGGTTCACCTTCTACCGTCAAAAGATGACCAGCTGAGCCGGTTGGGAAGACATACCTTCGAGGTTCTGCCGGGTCTTTACGGGCGACCTGACGATCTCGTCGGGATCGGCATCTGCTCTCCGTTTCTCCCAAGCAGGTGTGCCTGGTACCTCACCATGACTTGGTTGGTCTGGTTCCACCTTTTCCACAATCGTCTTGGGAATCATGGTACCGCCTGGGGTTAATGGACGGTCGGCCTCGGTCAACCGCGAGGCACTGCGACTCCTAGAGCCCTCGGGGACGATTTCCATCTCGTCCGGGACGGCGTCCTGTGTGCGCAGCTTGTACGCATGCGTACCTGGGACCTCGCCATAGCTCGGTTCGTCGTCAACGCGCTCCACTCGCGTGACAGGCACACTGGCGCTTGATGCTGTTGCAGATCTTGGACGGCGTTGGCCCTCGGAAGCATCCGAGAAGTGATCGTCTGAGGACTCTACGAGGGGTCAGTCAAACCTGCGGGAGTCTATGTTACTATAAAGCTGAAGCGTACCGTTCAATTCTTGGGCACCGGGGTCATCTTTCTCATGGTTCTGGAGGTCGGGCGGTGCCAATGCCGACATGTCAGGAGCTCCCCAGAAGACGATCTCTCTGCTTTTAACGATGCAATGCTGGCTTTCGTTCGATAGGAGGCGATTAATGAGGATTTCTTAGCCGGCTCGATGCTGAAGGGGGATGGAATGGCGATAGAATGAGGAGAACGGGGCTACATAGTATCGTGGGATGATACGAAGGCGGGTGGTGGATGAAGCCAAACCGTCCACCGTAGCTCTGCTTTGCTGCAGCGCAGCGCACGGGCCACGGTACCTTTTCTGGGGACGAGCGACATCAGCTCAGCTTCACGCGTCGTCAGTAAATTATTGTTGCCCATTCACATCGCATCACAACCAGCATCTTCATCAGCCCCGAGTGCCACATTCATGAATTACAGCTCACTCAAATAGGGATCTGCGACTCGAATGCACTGGTAATCAACGTCTCTCCACACTTGTTGCTGGACAGACCATTGGGCAACGTGCGAAATCCGCACCTTGAATAATCTTATCACATTGACTGCGACTGAGTATGCCTGATCCTCCAAAGTTCAACTTCGGCGGCGCGTCAGCCAGTGGCGCATCTTCTGGTTCGTTGTTCGGCTCAGCAGATGCGTCCAAGCCGTCACTCTTCGGACAAAGCACTGGAAACGCGCCCGGCACATCAAGTCCTTCTCTATTCGGCAATGCATCTTCCTCTGGCGAGTCCAAGCCGTCTCTCTTTGGTGGCAATAACAACAGTTCGGGAGGGAGCACAGGATTCAGCTTTGGCCAAAAGAGCGAGTCTGCGAGTGGTGGAGGATTTGGAAATACAGCCAGCACTCCAGGCTTCAGCTTCAACAAACCTGGAGAAAGCTCCACAACACCTGCACAAACACCTACAGCCACGACCGTGTCTTTCTTCGGAGGTATGAATGCTACCGCACAACCTGCTTCTGGTGGTCTGTTCGGTAGTGGCGGAACCACCACCCCTGCTGCCAACAAGGCTGCTTCGCTCAGCTTTTCTACGACGCCGGCAGGTCCACCGCCGACGGCAGGCGGTAATTTGTTCGGTGGTGCAAAGCCGTCGGGCGAAAGCACATCTCTCTTTGGTCAGAAGCCAGCACAGCCAGCAGCGTCGCCATTCGGCCAGCCTTCCGGTTCGTCCAGCGGAGGCTTATTTGGCGCAAAGACTGCTTCCTCGGAGCAGCCAGCGGCAGCATCATCTACTGGCACATCTCTGTTCGGCAATGCGCAGACGAATCAGCAGAAATCCAACCTATTCGCTAAGCCAGATGCACCTGCCACTTCTGGTTCGGCTGAAACGCCAAAGCCATCGTTCAGCTTCCCATCCACTTCTTCCAAACCGCTTTTCGGGGAGGCCAAACCTCCGACCCCAGCTGCTACTGGAGACCAGCCTGCAAAACCCACCGTCTCATGTGGTCAACCAGCAGCCTCGTCCAGCGCATCTGGGGGCAGTGCGTCCGCTCCGGCTGCCACGAGTTCTCTTTTCGGCAATCTCAACAAACAAACCTCCGCTTCTGCTCCAACTCCAGCTCCACCCTCTTCAGGAAACGCGACCGCGTCAAGCCCATTTCCGAGCTTCAGTCAGAAGAAGGATGAGCCCGGTGCATCTGCTGCAACTGGTCAGAGTTCAACCATGTTTGGTGGTCTTGGTAAGAAAGATGAGTCCTCTGCGGCGTCAGCCCCGAATGCTGCCCCGGCATCAGGTCTCTTTAAGTTGGGACAGCCAACATCCTCGACTTCTTCGGCAGCACCTGCGACCACTTCTGCGGCTGCGCCGAATTTGTTTGGTCAGAAGCCATCGGAACAGACAGGCAATGCTCAAGCCCCTACATCAAGTGCTCCTAATAATTCTAGCACAACCGGCGCAAACACACTAGGCGCTTCTACCACTGGTCTGTCGCCTCCTGCTGCGTCACGACTTGCGACGAAGTCATTAGACGAAATCCTCACTCTCTGGACCACATCCCTGACCACACATCAAAAATCGTTCGGTAACATTGCCACGCAAATTTCTGCCTGGGACCGGCAGCTTGTCGAAAACAGCAACAAAATCAGCAAGCTCTACGCACGCACTTTCCAAGCCGAGCGTGATACAGCTGAGGTCGAGCGTCAGCTCTCACAGGTAGAGGGAGAACAGCAAGAACTGGAACGATACCTGGATCAGTACGAGAGGCAAGTCGACGAACTTATCGCCAGAAATGGTGGTGTGGAAGGTGGGGTTGACGCGGAAAGGGAACGAACGTACTTAAGTACCTGTGGCGGCTTATGCACTGAATTGATGCTGATTTGTTTACAGATATCGGATTGCAGAGCGTTGCTCGACTCGGTTGACGGGCATGTCGCACGATCTCACTTCCATGATAGAGGAGATCAATTCTGCATCGACGAATCTGCGACAATCTAGCAAGTCGGCAAATGCCCAGGACCCATTGACACAGATCGTCAAAGTGCTGAACGGTCACCTATCGCAACTGCAGCTCATCGATCAAGGCGCAAACGCTCTCCAGCAGAAGGTGACGGCCGCCCAAAGAGAGGTCAGGAGCTACGGCAGGAATGGTGCTTTGGGCAATGATGAGGTCGATGCATTTGCGAGGAGCTATCTTGGCCGGCGATAGATAGATGTAGACGGATGCCGGTAATGAAAAGTCGTTGGTCATGCACTTATTGATGTTATTCAACGTGTGTTAGTCTTCTGCGTTGAGACCGGAGAACCTTTAGGTTGTAGGAACGATTGAGGAATACGATGTGTTATAGGTTGTATTGGTAATAAAATGACCATTACATCTGTTTACTAGCTTCATATCCGGTGGCAATACCGACTATTGACATAAGCATGCTATTTTGAGACCGCAATCGTGTCGGTCCCGATTGGGAGCATTTGACGATCCATAGTGAAGCTCTGGGTCGGCTTCGCACCGTTGCCGTGGCTGCCTTCCACGAGACATAAGCTCCTCATCGTCACAATACTCATCCGGCATCACGGCCTTACCTATACTGGCCAGACTGGCGTGTTGACGAACATGACCGCCCTTGTGCAACTCGACAACAATGTCCACATTCGACGGCTACGTCTCCGAGTTCCCCCTCATCCGCATCGACCAATTCGCCACCCTACCTAACCGTCCCGCACCGCTGGCATGCTTCCTCTCGCACATCCACAGCGACCACCTCCGCGGCCTCTTGTCGCTAAAGTCACCATTCGTATACTGCACCCACGCCACGCGCCAGCTCCTCCTGCGGCTGGAGAAGTACCCGCACCGCCTGAATTTTGCCCGCGGCGTGCTCGAAGCGCGCGTGCAGACGTACCGCCATTTGAAGAAGCTGCTGCGGCCGCTGCCGCTGGGATGTCCGACGCAGATCGAGTTGCGTCCCGGGGAGGTGGTCTGCGTCACGGCGCTGGATGCGAACCATTGCCCCGGATCGTGCATGTTCCTCATTCAGGGCGGGGGGAAGAATGTGCTTTATACAGGAGACGTTAGGTGCGAGAAGTGGTTCGTTGATCGGCTGCTGAGGGAGCCTGTCATGGCGCCTTTTATGTCTGGATTGACGGCGCTGGATTGTGTCTATCTTGATACGAGCTTTGCGAGCATGAGGGCGGCACATGCACGGTTTCCGTCGAAAGCGGAGGGGATTAAGGAGCTTCTCAAGAAGGTGAACGAGTACAGCCCGGACACACTGTTTTACTTGAATACCTGGACGTTCGGGTATGAAGAGGTTTGGATCGCGCTGGCGAATCATCTCGATACCAAAGTGCATCTGGACGACTACAGATGGCGATTGTATCGCAGCCTTGAGGAAGGCGATGGCCAGGACATATCGATATCTGCGCCACTAGTCGGTTTTCAGGAAGGTAACCGATGGCAACCTGGATGTCTTACGAGGGAGTACGGCAAAGATGTGAGGATACATAGCTGCGAGCACGGAATCGACTGCGAGATCTTCAAGAATCGTACGTTCACGGCATCCTTACCTTCGATTCCGACCCTCTGACCTGTGAGTAGGTAGTGTCATACACTTGACACCCATTGTTACTAGGCATAACGGGGTGGAGTACGCAGAACCTGGAGTTGGCGGTGGCTTTGGTGATCTCAATCAGATTCATGAGATTGAACTTAACGACCTGTCAATTCTAGGACGATTGGCAGATTTGTGCACAACGCGGCTTCAGGAACAACCAGCCGCCCTGGCGAACGTGACTAAATGGCTGTCCGACAGTGTGAAGCAAGGTGCGCAGAACATCAGAGTGGACACGGAGACCTTCTACCGAGCACTCCACGGTGATGGTGACAATATCAACGAGTTAGAGGAAGTACCAATTGATCGACTCATTTCGGCGATTGAGACACTACTAAGCAAGAAGACTGCTCCCAGAACAGTGCAGCAGAAACGAATTGTTAGTGTCGGTCATTGCATGAGATAGTACATGGCTAATTCGGCAGACTTTCCCATATTCGCGACATGCATCGTTTGAAGAACTCAGGCTGCTGATCGGCGCGCTGCATCCGGAGACTGTGTTGCCTAACACCTACGAGCCGGGTATGGACATGGATGCACTGTTTGGTGATCTTGTGGGGAAATGTGGAGCATCTGCCTCGACTTCACCACGAGTTTCACCTGCAACGTCACAAGTCCTGAAACAGTCTCCTATAGAGGGCATGTTGACGACGACCCCGGATCCGCTTGCATCTCCGCTAGCCATTACGAGAGAAAGGGAGCAAGCAAGGAACGCATCGAAGCGAAGTGCACCAGACGTGGAGATACGCCAAGAGGTGTTGCAAAGACGACGGAAAGCATATAAGGCTGCGCTTGGATGCGAGAACGGCGAGTGGGCTTCGGTTGAGTTGGTCAGCGTCAGCGGATACCACAATGAGCCCGCCGAGGTTGAGTTGTAACCTTTCTTGCAGATAAATATACCCATACACTGAATGTCGGACTGATGTTTCTGGTCCTGTGCGGTGTGGATGCCGTCGACCAGGTCCAGAGCTGAATCTTGTCGGTAGCTGATACAGCCGTGGCGGCTGCGACGATGAGTGCAGAAAAAGCTGCATCCAGGAACACGGGCAGGAGGCGCTTCGTGTCGCAAGAGGAGCGTGGATGGAAAGGAAGGGTGGCCCGGGTGGCAGGAACCATGAGGTGCGGCTGTTCTGAAGTTGTAGTGAAACGGCGCGCCCTGGCCGCATGCGGAAGACGATACTCGATGATTGGCTGCGTGCCTTCGTTCGAGCGCAGCCGCCGCTTGCCGAATCGTGTTTCCCGGTTGCGGGCGGCGGGACGTTCTCCGTCTTTCTGCGCCTTTGTGCCTTTTGTGCTGCACTCGCCGCCCGCATGCATCGGAGGTCCGGTAGACTATTGACTAGTCACACGCTTCTTCCGCCGCGCCCGTCTTTTTTCCTGACATGCATTGCAAATCCACGACACTCTCCACCTCCACCTCCTGCTGACCCTGACGTCGACGCTATTCTTATATCCACCGCTCTTCGCCATCCGCCTCCGCGCTTGTACATCTCGTCACTCACTGTTCGTCCTCTTAGCGACACTGCGCGCATGTCCTTGGCTACCGCTATGGACCCTCTCATCTGCTACTGAGCGACACATTCGAAAATACGGGCGCGGGCCGCTCCTCCCTAAATACACGACTGAGACACTTGCTATACCTCGCGACTATGGCACCTCTACTACCCGTCTCCACGAGAGACACCAACACCTCGCTCGCTGGAACTCGTAGCACTAAGCAAAGAAGGCACAATGACAGCCCACACATGGCTACCACGACGCTCAAGGTCGACGGCATGACCTGCGGCGCATGCACTTCTTCCGTCGAGGCCGCCTTCAAAGACCTCGAGGGAGTCGGCAGTGTTAGTGTCAGCCTAGTCATGGAGCGCGCCGTGGTCATGCACGATCCCAGCAAAATCAGCCCCGACTCTGTGCGCGAGGCAATCGAGGACAGAGGCTTTGACGCTGAAGTTTTGAGCACAGATGCGCCTTTGGAAGAGGAGAGCGTTTCATTACACACGACTACGATAAAAGTTGGAGGCATGACGTGCGGTGCGTGCACGTCGGCAATAGAGAAGGCTTTCAAAGACATCCCAGGTGTGACAAGCTTCAACATTTCCCTCCTGTCGGAACGCGCGGTGGTGGAGCACGATCCGGAATTACTACAACCGTCACAAGCTGTGGACATGATTGAAGACTGCGGCTTTGATGCCGAGCTCATTGATTCTGTGCCATCGGCAAAGTCAAGCCGTTCGGAGGCTGCTGGCAGCGTATCGGGCTTAAAGACCACAACTGTATCGATTGAAGGAATGACTTGCGGAGCATGCACATCTGCTGTTGAAGGCGGCTTCAAGGAGGTTGCCGGTGTTTTGCGATTCAACATCTCTCTGTTGGCTGAGAGGGCTGTCATAGTCCACGATGCCAACCAATTGTCTTCGGACCAAATTGTCGATATCATTGAAGGTCGGGGTTTTGATGCACAGATTCTATCATCTGTTGAAGACGGCGTGGAAAGTGCTTCCGGATCGACTTCGGCTCAAATGAAAGTTTTTGGTTTGCCTGATGAAGCATCAGCTGCAGACTTGTGCCGCATCATCAGGAGCAAAGACGGTGTTCTGAACTGCGCCATCAACTATTCGACAACTCGCGCCACCATCGCCTATCAGCCCTCGAAAATTGGCCTCAGGTCTCTCGTGACTCTCATCGAAGATACTGGCTACAATGCTCTCCTGTGCGACAGCGATGACAATAATGCACAACTAGAGTCTCTGGCCAAAACCAAGGAGATTCAGGAATGGCATCGCGCTTTCAAGCTCTCTCTCGCATTCACCATCCCGGTCTTCTTGGTCAGTATGGTATTCCCCATGTTTGTCCCCTTCCTCGATTTCGGCTCCGTCTCTCTCATACCAGGCCTGTACCTCGGTGACGTCTTCTCCCTTATTCTCACAATACCTGTCCAGTTCGGCATCGGCCGACGTTTCTACATCTCGGCATGGAAATCAGTCTCTCATGGCTCTCCGACTATGGATGTCCTGGTCGTTCTCGGCACTTCTGCGGCTTTCTTCTTTAGCGTTGCTGCTATGATTGTATCGATCATGATGCCACCCCATTCTAAGCCAGCGACTACCTTCGACACGTCTACTATGCTCATTACATTCATCTCTCTCGGTCGCTTCTTGGAGAACAGGGCCAAGGGCCAGACTTCCAGAGCGCTCTCGAATCTCATGAATCTTGCACCGTCTTCCGCGCTGATCTATGCCGATCCCATCGCCGCTGCCAAGACGGCTGAGGACCAGCAAAAGTCGGCAGGGAGCGAGAAGACCGATGTCAAGGACAACTCGGATTTCGACACTATTGAGGAGAAGAGTGTCCCCACCGAGTTGTTGGAAGTCGGCGATGTTGTCATCCTCAAGCCTGGAGACAAGATTCCTGCAGACGGTACTGTGCTGAGCGGCGAGAGCTACGTCAATGAGAGCATGGTCACCGGTGAAGCCATGCCTGTCTGTAAGAAGAGGGGAATGAGACTACTCGCTGGAACTGTCAACGGTGCTGGACGGCTCGACTTCACTGTCACCAGAGCTGGCCGCGATACTCAGCTCAGCCAGATCGTCAGACTTGTGCAGGAAGCTCAAACAAGCCGCGCGCCCATTCAGCGCATTGCGGATCTCGTGGCTGGTTACTTTGTACCCATCATCCTTACTCTCGGCCTTGTTACATTCACTGGCTGGATGATTCTAAGTCACGTCCTCAGGAATCCTCCTCAGATCTTCACTGACGATGAAAGCGGAGGCCGCGTCATGGTGTGCGCCAAACTATGCATTGCTGTCATCGTCTTTGCTTGCCCGTGCGCGCTCGGCCTGGCTACTCCCACGGCTGTTATGGTCGGCACTGGTGTTGGTGCAGAGCAGGGCATACTCATCAAGGGCGGTGCCACCCTCGAGACCGCCACCAAGATTACTCATGTGGTTCTGGACAAGACAGGCACTCTTACCACCGGCGTCATGAGCGTCGATTCGGTCAACATCGTCGGCGAATGGAACAGCGACCTGGCCAAGGAGCGGGCATGGTGGACCTTAATCGGCCTTGCCGAATCAAGCAGCGAACATCCCATCGCCAAAGCCGTGGTCAATGGCGCAAAAGCTCATCTAAGAATTGATCCGTCCGCTCAGATCAATGGCCGTGTGGTGTCTTTCGAGACCGAGGTTGGTCGTGGAATCACCACTCTGATTGAGGCCAAGTTGTCACCTACCAGATCTACCTTCGAAGTCGTCGCCGGTAATGCCACTTATCTTCAGTCCCGTGGCATTGAGGTCCCATCCGAGATCCTTACTGGCGTATCCTCGCCCGGAAAGAAGACCCGTGCGGCTGGTACCACGATCATATATACCGCCATCGCAGGACAATATGCTGGTAGCATCTCTCTGGCAGACAGACTTAAGCAATCAGCCGCAGCTGCTGTTTCCGCCCTTCATCGCATGAATATCTCTACGTCCATCGTCACTGGTGATGCCCTCCCGGCGGCATTACATGTCGCCAAGCTCCTCAATATCCCAGCGGATCAAGTATATGCTTCAGTCCTACCTTCCGGCAAACAAGCCATTGTCGAGTCGTTGCAAGCACAGGGGCACAAGGTGGCTATGGTCGGCGACGGTATCAACGACTCGCCGGCTCTGGCCACAGCAGATATTGGCATCTCCCTCGCGTCGGGTACGGACGTCGCTGTCGAAGCGGCTGATATTGTTCTCATGAAGCCCAACCAGCTCCTCGACATCCCCTCTTCGCTCCTCCTATCCCGCACCATCTTCCGTCGCATCAAGACGAACCT
The DNA here is from genome assembly GCA_000836255.1 of Dothideomycetidae sp. 11243. NCBI lineage: Eukaryota > Fungi > Ascomycota > Dothideomycetes > Dothideomycetidae sp. 11243. Next base: position 174,192 of record DF938581.1, on the reverse strand, counting down.
GCTGTGGGCATGCTTCTACAACTTCTTGGGCCTGCCGATCGCAATGGGCTTCCTGCTGCCATGGGGCATCACGCTCCCGCCCATGGCCGCCGGCGCCGCAATGGCCTGCTCGTCCGTCACGGTGGTCTGCAGCAGCTTGCTCCTCCGATGGTGGCAACGCCCCAAATGGGTCCGCAAACTCGCACTCGAAGAGGGCGGCGAGACGGGCGAACAGGCGAAGGCCATCCTCGACGATGTGCCCTCCGCTGCTGCGGCCAAGAACCACACCTGGGGCGCGGCTCTGGGCCGACTGGTCCGTGGCCGGATGCGCTCGTCGAGTGGCGATCGGGGAAAGTATGTCCCGCTCAGGGATATGGAGGCTGTATGATGGGATTTCTCTTTTGTTGGGTTCTTGTATTAGCGGTGCATTGTAGCTATATACCACCTGTTTCACGAATGTCATGAACATTATCCCATATGCGATTGTTTGTGCTACTTGATGCTTCTTTTCGTCGTTGTGGTTCGTGTATCGTCATGGCTAGACTGTCATCGCTGGTTCTACCGCCGCTACTCCTGCTCTTCCTGAGAACCACACTGGACCTCTCCCGCCTTACCGATATCGAAGGACAGAGGGAAAGCTCAAACAACCTACGCACCCCCTCTCGCCTCCTCCCCTTTCTTTCTCCTCAATACTCGATCAACCATTCCCGTCCACAAATGTCGGTCCGGTCGGTGTCCCGTCGCATCATCAGCACCATAATCCACCCTCCCCCTAGGGAGTAAGAAGTACTTATACCACGCGACCCACGCGACGAGCGTCAGCGCGGTGAGGGGCAGTGCGAACGCCCAGTACACCCAGAAGCGGTCGGACATCTGCCAGTGGGTTCCGCCGTTGTCCGTGGCAGTTTGCGTGAAGAAGGTCGTGCTGAATATTGACTTTGATAATTAGTATACCACTTCGGATAGAGAGGAAGGGGGAAAGAGAGGCAGGACGTACGCTCACTACTGTCAGAGGGAAGAACACCAGACCCAATATGCTGATCGTTTTCGTCGAGGCGCTGTCCGACTGCGCTGCTTCGGCTATACGGACGGAGGCTTGGCTCTGCCGCTGGTTGACTGCCGTGAAAGCCTTGTCTTGTCAGTCTCAAGCATGAATGTGAACATTGACAGCCATACCAGGCTTATCTCGTTCCGCAGCCGAGCTTCGAGCGCACAAGACCGCAGATGCAGACCGTGCATGAGCGCTTTGTGTCCTCTCAGCGAGCGCGATACGTCCTGGCTTTCTGCCCGTGCTGCTGCGCCGTGGTCGGCGGCCCAGACGGCGTGTTCTTCGGTGATGCTCTCCAGAACCTTGAGGCCAGTGGCAAGCGTCTCTGCGCAGTTTATGGCGTTGCGGGCGAGCTCGTGCATGAATGTGTACTTTGACTGGGGCGAGTCGACGTTTCGCCGCTGCTCTGTGTAGCGGATGTGGTCTCGCCAGGACCAGACAGCGTAGTCGAACGCGTGCATGACGGACTCGAGAAGGATTGCTAGCACGGAGAAGGGGTCGTTGTGGTGGATGGGTCCTTCTCGCTCGTTCAGTAAGCGGATCATGTTCTCTTGGATCTTGGGCGAGGCCATGGGCAGCATGGTCAGAAAGCTGCCCTCGGAACTCCAGCGCGTGACTATGCCGATTGATGTCCACCGGCGCAGGAATTTTGCTCCGTCCTTTGTCAGTGGCTGGGCCACGTTCTCTGGCGAATGGACTGCTTCGTTGGTCAGGAATCTGCACGTCAGCGTGAAGACATCCTTGCCGCTGGCATCGGTCCAGCGCCGAACGTCAAATCGACCGCTGGTCTCGCGACCGGCTGGTGACCAGAAAGATTTGGGAACGCCCAACAGGCGCTGCATCTCCTGCCGGTCGAAAAGACTAAAGGCTGTGCCATCATTGAGTGGTTGCAGGAAAGCCACCTGCACGGAACAGTCTTGGAGCGCTGTCTCGCAGTACTTGGACAAGGTTTGATCAGGTCCAGATGACCAATTTCCGCCGGAATGTGCTCGAATGCATCTCAACACTTTGACGGTAGATGGACATTGTTGCTGCATCTGCAGGTCGAGATTCCGGCTCTCTATCGAGCTTGCTCAGGCACAGAAAAGCGCAATGAAGTGACAAGCGAATGGGAGAAAGAGCTGGGAATGACGGCGACGACAAGCACTCTCTCAAATATATACATCCAGATCCAAGGCAAAGCAAACGACAGGCACCAGTGTAGTACCTACTGTATAACGCACTCTAGAGAGCAGCAGTGGCCCGAGATCTGCCTTACGTTTTGGCCGCAGTGGGGCTGATTGGCTCGATCAGCTGGCCTGATGCTGTTTGGTGGCGGTGAAAGCAGGCATCTGCAAAGCTCAGTGCTGACAGTGCTACTGCTGTGTCACAATCCAGGCCTCTCGGTCGATGCTGGAGCACTAAGAGGGCAGGTCTATCTAGTGATCATAACCGGGCTGGCTGCGCGAGGACAAGCCAGACCGTCTGGTGATGTTGATGGAGCTGACGAGCGACGAGGACAGGAAGGGCAGATGTCCAAAGATCTCTGACTCCTTCTCTGTCCCTCGGATGCTCCCTAGTTTCCCGAGCCCCTCGACAAATCACAAGTGACAAACTCCACCGCTCGCATCCGCAATCGGCCGGACAAAGTTTGCCCCATTTCTCGCTCCAGGCCACTTTGGGCTTGTCCGCCAGTTCGACGAGGGAGATCATCCGTTCGCGCCTCGCACCTCTTCGGCAAGCAAGGTTATGGCGACACGACCAAAGCGTCGATAGCGAGGCTCTAGTATGCGCTAACCAGCCACCTCCGGCGCTCCCCGCCACCCCCACGGCTGTGACGCTGTCACCTCGCTGTCCAGGTATTCTTGTTGGGTTACATACTACACCGCAATGACACACGCATGTCAATCTCTCAATCTTGGAAGACGGAGCGACATCGACAATGGCTTCTCGTATGCGTGCGTGGGCTGCAAGTTTGGTAGATTGACACGACGCGAACCAGAGACGGCGGACGTGTAGGTGTGGGCGGTGCTTCGCGTCAGCAGCAACAGAGCAACAACAGTGGCAGCAGCAGCACGAGTATGCGGTGGCCGTCTCAGGCTGAAGCCCCGGCTTCACTGTCCTAAGCCCCCAAGGCTGGCTGGCTGGGTACCCGGTGGGCTTCCGGGAGACCACCCGGCGCGTTTATGCGGGTGGGACGCGCAAGGCTGGCCGGCCCACACGAGCAACGACGGGCGTGCGAGTTTGACCATCTCACGGAAACGTCACTGTCAAATCTCAGATCATCCGGCGGGCGGCAAAGCGTGGGATGCCTGGCAAGCCTGGCAAGCCCAAGGGTGGGAAGCACGGTCGGCGGCAGCCCCAGACGCGGGCACGGATCAGAGACAACCAAGACGCGCGAGGCGAAAGACGAGAGAAGAGAGGGAGAGAGTAGTAGAGTCCGGCTCCGATGGGCGCTATGATGCAGTGCCAGATGCGTGCGGGCGTGCGGGCGTGCCTTGTGCCTGTCCCTGGCCCTGTGCACGCGGTGCCTGAGTCTGCCCCATTTTCCTACTTCCCTTGCCCATTTCTTTTGCGGCCCAGCCCCATGCGACAAACAGCACATCAAGAAGAGCAGCGCTGCGCAAGTTGGCACTGGCGTGTTTCCAAACCAGGTGTGGCTTTTTTTCAGGTGTCCAAGTGCAGGCGCAGACGAGCACACGGACGGACATGCAGAATTCGCTTCTTGCTTCGGCGTGGGCCTTGCCCTCCCCCTTGCTCGCGGCGCTACGTCTGCTAGCCTTCTGGTGCGGTCCCAACATGTCTCTGCTTTTGCCTCGCTGTCCGCCCTCCTTGCCCGTGGGACGCCCTATTGCGATCGCTCTCCCTGGTGTTCGCCGCCGACATGGCGCGGTCAGGCCCCGGGTCGCTGATCATCACACTCGAAGTGAGTCGCTTCTCGATGTTGACATTGCCGGAGGAGGAAAAGAGGATATCATGGAACGGTGTACTGTATTGCCCGAACCCAGCATTATTGACCATCGAATGCATCATGTCGCGTGGGACCCCGAGGCTGGCACAGTGTCGATGCTTGCTTTCCTGCCTGCTTGTCTTGCTGCAGTTTCGCAGTCTTGCAATCTCTTGTCTCTAGTTCGCTTGTCTCGTGTCTCTCCCCTTCCGAACTCGCGGCACCCCGTCTGTCGCCTCGTCCTCCTCCTCCGCCGTCGCCGGCCTCCTCTTCGATTGTCCTTCTTCCGGGCCTGTCTTTGTTCTATTGTATCTTGGACTCAATCCTGCCGACCGCCTGTCTCTCCGCTTTCTGTCGCCCACCTCTATCCTCTGACCACCCAAGAGTCGTGTCCAATCCCAGTCTAGGCTGGCCCGGCTCCCGCTTCCCTTTCGCCAGCCCCCGGCCCCCCTTTTGCGCACTACCCGCATCTCCCACCACTCACATCCTTCCGCACCCTCCACGCCTTTCTTCCATTCTCCACCACCTCCTCCCCTCCATCCACCACTCCAGCACCCCAATCCGACCCGCCTGGAGAAGCAGCCTGCGCGCTTGCCTTGTGCTGCTCTGGCCTGCTGCGGTGAAGGGTCGCTGTCCTTTCTCACTCGCATTTGACTGCGGCGTGGTGCTTCTCGCTCCTTAGCAAGCATCATCGTCTTTCGCTCCCTTTTCCCGGATCATCTTCCCTGCAACGGTCGCTCCTCCGGCTCTTCGACTCCGCACGCACATCTCGAGCCGACCGTTTGGGCGATAACAATAAGTCGTCCATCAAAACATCCTCAGCTCGCGCCCTATCCTCGTCGGTCACATGTTTGCGCTTGTATGAGCCGCAGCGTCTATCCCTCGAACCTACTCGCCCACCGCCCGCTGCAGATCGCGGCTCGTCCACCGACAGCCCTCCCACCCGCACATCTGCTGCTCGCCTGCTCATCTGCCAACTTGCTCATCTGACCAGGGACTGCAATCAGGGGGCCGTTTCCTTCCGCAAAACGCTCGTGCATTGTTGTGCTATCTTCACTGTCACCACCACCTGCTATCCCAGGACCTGCCAGCAGATCGCCTCTAGACTTCTTCTTCTTTTTCAGCTTCATCATTCGAGGAGCCCGTGGCCGCTGCGGATTGCGGTGTGTTGTTGCTGATTGCTGCTGATCGCCAGCCGCCAGCGGAAGGATGTCTTCGGCCGTCGCGCAACCGATTCATCAGCCAGCACAGCAATACCCTCATTCGCCTTCGGTGCCAGAGTCGTACGCTCCGGACACGTCGGCCGCGCAGCTGCAGCAAAACACGCCAGATCTTTCCACCTCGCCTGTCTCGACGAGGAGACAGCCTCAGTTTGTTGTCGGGAATGGCGCCCCTCCGAACACCCCGTCTTCGACAATTCCTTACTCAAACCCATCCACCGCTATGAACACCCCTCGCGCTCAGCAAGCGGGTAACTCGGCGCGCGCTACCCCCGCATCGCGCTCATCGGCTGCCCAGCAAGATCCATACTATTCAGGTCGTTCTGATCATTCCACGATATCTCATAGGAATCAGGCGACCAATTCGTCGCCCTACAGCGAGAGGCAAGACTCTGCCAGGACTTCGGTCCCATACAACACTCCAGAGCTCGTGAGCGGGTTCGACCACGACCGTAGCAGAGAAAATGCTGGATCTACACCTGGAGCCGGACCACAAAAGAGAAACGATAAGCGGATATTCAGCGAGCCTCAGGCCGCTTTTCGCCCAAGCGGCGAAGAAGCCCAACAGACCAAAAGACCGGCTCAGAGCAGGTCTGCTGGTGCACTCCCACAGGCCTCTTTGACGGCACCGCCGATGTCTCGGGAAGACAGCGCCGTCATCAACCGATTGATCATCGCGGATCCTCAAGAGGACCTCGAGCGGGAGAGAGCTCGGGTCGCCGAGGCGCAGCCTGTGCACCATCAGTCTCAGGATTCTAGAGCCGTTACCGGGCTGGGTTTGACTGGTAGCGAATCTTACCCCGAGGTCGTTCAACCTGCTCCGCCGGTCCAACAACGCAGTAGGCAAGAACACCTCAAGAACTCACATCCTAAGCGCGAGACAAAATTCGGTGATTACATCCTTGGCCAGACTATTGGTGAAGGCGAATTCGGCAAAGTCAAACTGGGCTGGAAGAAGACGGGCGGTATACAGGTTGCGATCAAACTTATTCGGAGAGACAGCCTAGGCAACAATCCCAATCGGTTGCCAAAAATATACCGCGAGATCGCCATTCTGCGTGGTCTGCAGCATCCCAACATCGTCCGACTACACGAGATGGTCGAGACCGAAAGGCATATCGGAATTATCCTCGAGTATGCGTCCGGTGGAGAATTGTTTGATTACATCCTCAATCATCGCTATCTAAAGGATCATGCCGCACGGCGTTTGTTTGCCCAGCTCGTGTCCGGTGTGGGATATTTGCATAAGAAGGGCATTGTTCACCGCGACTTGAAGCTTGAGAACCTTCTGCTTGACAGAAACAAGAACATCATCATCACCGACTTTGGCTTTGCAAATACTTTCAATCCCCACGATGAGTTGGGTGAGGAGATCGAGTACAATTTGTCAAACAAGGAATTTGTGCAGAGGACTGGTCTAGAACAGATCCGCTCGGACGGACACCGCAGAGGCGATCTGATGCAGACCAGCTGCGGGAGCCCTTGTTACGCCGCTCCGGAGCTGGTCGTCAGCGACTCCCTCTACACTGGAAGAAAGGTGGATGTCTGGAGTTGTGGTGTCATCTTGGTAAGTCGATCGATCTCTCTACGAGAGATCCGTCTGACGAAATGTAGTATGCAATGCTTGCGGGTTATCTTCCATTCGATGACGATCCAGCCAATCCGGAAGGCGACAACATCAATCTGTTATACAAGTACATCGTCTCAACCCCGCTGACCTTCCCCGAGTATGTCACGCCCCATGCCAGGGACTTGCTTCGTCGGATTCTCGTCCCAGACCCGCGGAAACGAGCCGATCTCTTCGAGGTAGCCCGTCACAGCTGGCTCAGCGACTACGCGCACGTTGTTGCGTTCATTACGAGCACGACGACCACTACTGTCGACGTCAACCCTCCTCAAGTTGCTGCAGATCCATACGAGACCAAGATGGCGTCTGGCCTGGGTCGCAGTGCTTCAGTGAGAGAACCGACCAAGCCATCCCCTATGATGGCTGGTGCAGGCAGGAGCCCGAACATGCCTTCATCCGAAGAAAGACAGAAGAAGGACCGCGATGCAAAGCGGATGACCGTCCAATTGGAATATGTTGCACCTCAATCGGCCACTGCTCGTGGGAGGGCGCAACCCCCGGCGTCATACATTCCCTCGCAAGCTGCCGGGAATCAATCTCAAAGCAGAGTCGAGACTGCTCCTCACCTGTCCCCAATCCTGGACGCACCTGCTGCTACATCTGCGAATCAACGCCCCGTGACATTGACAGCCATGGGTCCCCCGACTCGTTCTCCTCGTGTCGACATCCCGCGCGCAGTCTCCGACTCGACCGCTTTCGTTGGCTCTCCTGTGTCATCTTCCGCCGGCCGGCCATCTACGCGTGGTTCTATGAGCGGTACTGCGCGCCTACCTTCTCGTGGTAATTCGTACGGCCAACCTGCCGCAGCCACTGTGGCGCCAACCAATGTCGAGGGTCGCTTCTCGCAACCTCAACGATCGAGCGTTGTTATCACAAACCCGATGGACCTTGCTGATAGGGATCCGGAGACTGGTCGTCCTATGAGCCAAAACTTTTCTGGACAATACCAGCCACGTATCGCGGGAGAGCCAGCACGTCCCCGACACAAGCGTACCAACACCATGGAAAGCATCACCAATAAGATCTTCGGTCGTTCGAACTCTACCCGCCGGCAGTCGCAAGCTCTGGAGGGTTCTGGATATAGGCAGGACAAGAAGAACCGTCAATATCCTCCGGTAAGCATGAAAAACTCGCCTGTCATGGATTCCGAGTACGCTGGACCTAGGCGGTCAACGGAATCGAGGCGGTCTTCGATCGGGTTCGGCAAGAAGGAAGAGGACGCAAACAAGCGAGCCTCCAAGAGATTCTCCTTCATTCCGCAGGCCTTCTCACGGATGAGTCTTGTGGGCGGCACCAAGGACGAGGCTACCCTTGATGGCAAGAAGCAATCTCCACAGGCTCCTCCTAGCCGTCGTTATGACTCGAAAATGCTCAGCGGCATGGCATTTGGCCAGGGAAGGAGTCGATCGCCGAGTCAAGAGACAAGCAACAGCTCTATTCCCGTTGTCTACGACAGCCAATTGGACCGACCGCGCACCATGCCTGCTCCATCAGGCCCTCAACGGGGTGTCACGTCCCCCGACTTGGTTGCATTCTCACCGCAGTCGCAGTACAGCCAGGGATATGCGTCTCAGCAGCAAAACACTCAGTCCGTTCTTCGCCCACCTTCATCCCAGCAACAAGAGCATTTCTACACTCCCAACCAATCTCGTGAGACGCAAGTGACTGATGGTTCTCTACACCCCAACTTCCAAAATCAGCGCCCCGATTACAACGCCGCTTACGGTGAGCCGAGCGTACAGCAATCCCGCCCTGCACCACGACAGCATGCCACCCTACAGAAGCCCAACCGCAAGTTTGGCGAGGAGTCTGGGCCAGGCGGCAGTAGCAGTGGTGCGAGACGCGTGATGAATTGGTTCCGTAGCCGCGGAAAGGAACGTGGTGGTTGAGGAACAGCCACTTTACACCGTCACCATCTTCACATCACGGCTTTGTCGAATTTCATTAGGCACCAATCATTCCTGATCATCACCCTCTGATTCCCTTTTACTTTTACTTCTGGCGCGGCAAGATTCCCCTTTTCGTTCTCGGATTTGGACTTTTCGAACACACAGATTTCCTTTGTCACCCGGCTTATTATCAACATCATCATCGTATCGTCAGCGTCTAATACATCGTGGATTAAATGGAGTGGGTGAGGGGGACTTGTCCTCGTCTAGGGAAGGAGCAGGGGATGCATGAGCGCGGCGTTGATGCTACTTTTCCTTTCCTAATCTGACATGCTCGACGCTTCCGCTCGGTGCTGTAGGCGAGAATTGCGGGCCATTTCCAGTACTGGCTACCCATCTCTTCTCCGTCTTCTCTTTCGCGACTTGAGGTTTTTGGTTAGGTCGAATGTGCGAGCGGCGGCATGACGGGTACTAGTACCACTTCCTGGTGCTGAGCAAATATACACATGCTTCCTCATTCCCATATTAGTGTCTCGTGCATGTCAAGCTCTCAGGAGTGTGTGCCTTGATCTGTTTTTGCGTATTTGTTCAATCGTAGACGATGAATTGATCTCTAGTGACGAAGGTCTCGCCCTGTTCCATACTTCATTTGACTGCTGATGTTTTTTCATATACGTACAATTGGTAGGTCTGTAGCAACGTGGGTATGACATGTGCCGAATAGAAAACCACCAAGGGAACAATACTCAATGTCTTGAGGTCGCTGCCATGCGCACCAGAGAATTGACACCAAAATACTGTCAAAATATTGTAAGCATTAGCCAGAGTCACTGGCACTATATTCTATATGTCTTGAGAATAGGTAAAGCATGCGTAGTCTTAATATCTTCCGAACTCGACCACTTTATGCAGTGAGGTGGAGATGAAGCCCGACCCCTCACAGATCTCGGCATCTTCCGAGCATCGACCTCCGCCCCAGCTCCCCATTTCCATTCTCCAACCACATCTTCACACGCTCTATTCCACCACAACGTCACTCCTTCACAGCTCTTCTCCGACTCACGGGCCCGGCATGGAGCAGACGAAAGCGCTGAACGCGCTTGCGCCTTTCCTGGCACTGGCGAAGTCAGCGTCAGCGCCACGACAGGCCGCCGATATCGTGACGCAAGCAACGTCCGCGCAGAGCACATATGTTTTCGCCGAGCTGCTGCAGTCTCCGGCGATGCAGAGCTTGCGAGAAGACGCACAGTACGCCGGGCACTACAGATTACTGGAGATCTTCACGTGGGGCACCATGGCGGACTATGAAGGTTGGTGCAGCTGGGTCTAGTTGGATTGATGGGCGATGATGCTGATGCTTTGTCGATAGCAAACTCGAGCTCACTACCCGCCCTGTCGGATGCACAGTCGCATAAGATCAGGCTCCTCAGCTTGCTCACCCTTGCGTCTACCGGATCGGATTTGTCCTACGCCAACTTGACACAGGCTTTGCGGTTGCCTTCGTCGAAAGCACTAGAGGATCTGGTCACAGCCGCTATCTATGCAGATCTGGTACGAGCGACTTTGAACCCGGCGGCCGAGACGGTAGTCATCTCGTCGGTAGCACCACTGCGAGATCCGGCACCAGGCTCGGTAGCGGCTATGCTAGCCAATCTACAAGCATGGTCTGCACGCTGCGATTCAGCGCTGGGCGACATCGACGCGCGCATCGCGAGTGTCCGCGCCGAGGCACACCGTCGTAACGAGAGGGAGCAGCGTATCGAAAAGCAGGTGTGGCGGGCGGAAGATAAGTGGAAAGATGCAGGCAAAGAGATCGATCACGGCGTGGTTGGGCCTCGATCTGGAAGGGCTAGGGGGGACGACAACGCTATGGACTTGGACTTTGACGGAGCTGGCCATGGGCCGATGCAGCACCACTCGCAGAAAAGAAAGGGCCCTGGAGGCTGGTTTGGACGGAAGAGATAGTAACATGTCAACGATCATAGGGAAGGCGATGGTCATGTGATTGTCGAGGAAGTGCTTTCGATAACGAAGATCACAGGTGTCAAAGAGCAAGAGATCTCTAGGACATGAACACTTCGCGCGGACCGTGCGTGCAAACGGCCGAGCCTCGGGGATAAACGAAGGATGAACGATATGCAATACTTTTAATGACGCATTGCGTGGGCAGGCATACATACAGACGCACTCATAGACGAGAGCTCGGAAACTCATGTTTGCTCGCGCCCCAGGCAGCATTGATTCTTCAAATGACAGGACGTGCACCGCTCAAATTACCAGTAGATGCCGTGATTCTATGCGATGACAACGGACTTTGACAGCAGAGACTACCAAGCAGTGCGAGCAGATGGTGGAGCCTGGCCAAAGTGGATCCCAAGGGGAATGTTCACCAGGCGGCCGTTCACGATCACTTGGCACAGCGTTCTCCATGGCACCCGTCGTATTTCAGAGATCCAAACAGTGACTCTATCTATGTGCAAATCCCTTCCAACATAGGGAGCGTACAAACGTTCCTAGCCAAACATTAGTGGCGCGGATCTCCAAATTTGTTTATTCGAAGATGGCGTCTGTGATATCTCTGTACCTCGCCTCGTCACTTGAAACGTTGTACGGATGTTTGAAGGACAGTACCGAACCCTCCCCGGGTCTTTCGAGCCATGACGTCGATACGGCCCAGCGCGAGCTCGTTGAGATTGAGCAATCGCCGAGGCCAATGACTGTACGCCGAGATCGAGGAGATTAATTGTACCTAAGCCCAGTAGTGTCGGATACGTCCTGTGCGGTATGCTAATAAGTCGCACGACATTCGTGGTGGGATTCACTTTGGAAGCAAGCCATGATGATCAATAGTAGCCAGGCACCCGCTTCCAACGGTGCGGGCGGGCGTGAACAACCCTGCAGCTGGAAAGCGACGACTGCGGCGGGCGCTGCAGATCTTCGACAGCTGAAACACGGGACCCTGGACGGTGCGGGTCACCGAAGGGGGAACCCTTAGCCATGCCCCCACAAGCCAGTTGCGGCTGGGCGATCGTCATTGCTTGGGCGGTCGTCTATATCAAAGCGCGTGCATAATTGGCGAAATGTGTCACGCAGACGAGATGGCGTGGGCGTCGTGGTACGTCGAGGGGCGGTGAAGCACCCAATAACTTTTCGTTTGTTCGCAGATCAGGCTGATATGGGCCGGGCGCGCATCACCTGACGGGGGGAGATGCTGATCTTCTCTACTTTTTCTTCTGATATCATCCGGAGGCGTGCCGTGCGAGCCAAAGACACGCGCGAGGCCCATATCGCCGATCACTTCTATCCTCAGCGGCTGACACCTGGCACTCCGTCGCGGGAATGGCTGGGAAGGCACTGGGGGAACACGAAACCATCTCTCGATGCTGCTGTGATGGCGGATCGCAGATTGGTTCGCTTGTCGGTCGGCCTCCGAGTCGAGTTGCTCCACGCTCCTGCTGCCGCTGTACCTGAGCATTTTATTTTTCGATCGCTCTGCACTCGACCACACATGCTGCTGTGCTAGATATTGGTTGGTGTTCTCGCTCGTCGCATTAGGACGAATCATCGCTACACACCGCAGTGTCTAGCATCGTGATTGTCGACGGAGTAGCACGGCACAGCGCCTTGGACTATTGCGTGAGGAAACGTCGAACCTCGCACGAGGTTCAGGCCCTTTGCACCATCCCAAGCCACCAACCGAAGCGGCGTCGTCCTTTGCCGCCCTGTGCGTGCTCCCTGTGGTGCGCCGTCGCCGCCTTCGCCGCCCCCGACCCTTCGATCCTCCGCATCGAAATCTGTTCGCGGACCCTTTCCAATTCGTCTTGCCTTCTCTGGCCGACTGACCTTCTTCCCGCATATCGTCTGTTTGTTCGCCAGCCTCATTCTCCCGTTCCTTCTGCAACCATTTGTTCGCCCGCCGACCATAACATCCTCCTCTTGGTTCTGCCCTCCCGCCTGGTGATTCTCTCCGGTTTCAGACCTTCATCGGCGGTGACGCTGTTCGCCGGCCGTATCCTCCGGGCCACACCGTCACTTTCTGAACTGGGCCGTTGAACGCCCGCTGCCGCGAGCCGTGACCCTTGGTCAGCCAACTTCTTCTTTTGACTGCACAAACGCGCAACTCAACCACGATACGACCGCTCATGGATCTGCACGCTGTGTAGAACACGACATCAACCCTGGCTTCGCACATCTTGCGCCAGCCGTTCTCCCTTCTTCGTTTCTTCAACATTGCCCGCAAGGAAGACGAGAAGTCCGCTGCTCCCGGTCAGCAGCCGACACAATCGCAGGAAAGGGATAAGCATATATCGTCTGGCAGGCACGACGACGAAATGGCTACTGACGGATATGATGGCGTCTTGGTGGACATAATAGCCAATCTGGCCAAACAGCACAACCCGACGGTCGAGCAATCATTCACCAGCCGGGTCGCCCTGAACAATTCAAAATCGAACAAGATTGTACTCCCTGGCGGTGACTCGCCGGATAAGCGCGCTCTCGAGAAAGAGCTGAGCGCTCTCGCTGCTCGTATAGAGTATCTAGAAGCGAAAGCGAACTCTGGATCGCAGACTGCACTCCCAATCACACCCAGCGAGCCGGACACTTCTCCGTTTGCTACGCAAAATGGCACTGCACCGCGGTCAACGCCAGGGTCAAGCGAGTCAGTCTCGCGCCCTCGATCGGCATCGCTAGTCAATCAGCTTCTTTACAAGAAGGAAAATCAGAACGGCGATGCCGCACATCAGTTGACCGAAGAGCAATTACAAATTCTTAGGGAGCATGTCGAAGAGCAGTCGACACACATCCAATCGCAAAGCGAGTACATCGACAGCATCAATGACAAGCTCGAGCAGCAACAGCGAGCCACCCGCGAGGCTCTGGGCGGTATTGAGACTTCAGTACACGATGTGGAACTTCTCAAGAGAGAGCTGTCCAAGAACCAACAAATCAACATGACCTATCAAAAGGTGCTACGAGAGATTGGCAGCATTGTGACCGCCGTGGCCAACGGAGATCTCAGCAAAAAGGTTCTCATCAGTGCCAAAGAGCGGGATCCTGAGATTGCTACCTTCAAACGCACAATCAACCGCATGGTGGACCAATTGCAGGATTTCGCCAGTCAGGTCACGCATCTCGCCAAGGAGGTCGGAACCGAGGGACGTCTCGGTGGCCAAGCTGTTCTACCTGGCGTAGACGGCATATGGGCCGAGCTTACGCAGAATGGTGAGTGCTTCTTTCGAAAAACCAAGAGTCTCTGACGCTAATTTTTCACAGTCAACGTAATGGCCGACAACCTCACGAATCAAGTACGAGAAATCGCTGTTGTCACGACGGCTGTGGCTCGTGGTGACCTCAGTCGCAAAATTGAACGTCCAGCAAAAGGAGAAATTCTCCAGCTTCAACAGACCATAAATACCATGGTGGATCAGCTGAGAACCTTTGCGACAGAAGTGACTCGGGTTTCAAGAGATGTCGGTACTGAAGGTGTTCTCGGCGGCCAGGCTCAGATCGAAGGCGTGCAGGGCATGTGGAACGATCTCACCATCAATGTGAATGCCATGGCAAACAATCTCACAACGCAAGTGCGAGATATCTCGCAAGTCACAACCGCAGTAGCAAGAGGTGATCTCACACAAAAGGTCAAGGCCGAATGCAAGGGCGAGATTCTCGAGCTCAAATCAACGATAAATTCCATGGTGGATCAACTCAGACAATTCGCCCATGAAGTCACCACTCTAGCCCGCGAGGTCGGTACTGAAGGTCGTCTCGGCGGCCAGGCCACAGTCTATGGCGTCGAAGGCACATGGAAAGACCTCACGGAGAACGTGAACGGCATGGCTCAGAATCTCACGACACAAGTCAGAGAGATTGCAGAAGTCACTACCGCTGTTGCCAACGGCGATCTCAGCAAAAAGGTCAATGCCGAGGTCAAGGGCGAGATCCTGGAGCTCAAAGTCACAATCAACACCATGGTGGACCGCCTCAGCACGTTTGCTTATGAGGTGAGCAAAGTCGCCAGAGAAGTCGGCACTGAGGGTGTCCTTGGCGGGCAAGCAGAAGTGGAGAACGTCGACGGTAAATGGAAGGATCTGACTGAGAATGTCAACACCATGGCCAGCAATTTGACCAACCAAGTACGGAACATTTCGGACGTCACGCAAGCCATCGCCCGCGGCGACATGTCCCAGCGGATCAAGGTCCATGCTCAGGGAGAAATACTTCTTCTCAAGGACACAATCAATAACATGGTTGCCCGTTTGGACGATTGGTCTCTCGCCGTCAAGAGGGTCGCCAGAGATGTTGGTGTCGACGGCAAGATGGGTGGCCAAGCAGAGGTTGAAGGCATTGCTGGACGCTGGAAGGAAATCACAAGCGATGTCAACACCATGGCACAGAATCTTACCTCACAAGTGCGCGCCTTTGGCGATATCACCAATGCAGCCACAGTCGGCGACTTTACTCAGATGATCACCGTCGAGGCATCGGGAGAAATGAACGAGCTGAAGCAGAAGATAAATAAGATGGTGAGCAACCTCCGAGAATCTATCCAGAGAAACACGGCTGCCAGGGAAGCCGCCGAGCTTGCAAACAAGACAAAATCAGAGTTCCTGGCAAATATGTCACACGAAATCCGGACGCCTATGAACGGTATCATCGGCATGACGCAGCTCACCTTGGACACGGAACTAAATCAGAGTCAACGCGAAATGCTTAATCTCGTGTACAACCTAGCCAATTCATTGCTTACCATCATCGACGACATTCTGGATATCTCGAAGATCGAAGCCAATCGTATGGTCGTCGAGGAGATTCCTTTTACACTCCGAGGACAAGTTTTCAATGGCATGAAGTCATTGGCCGTCAAGGCTAACGAAAAGATGCTGGATCTGGCCTATGAAGTCGACAGCTCAGTACCGGACTATGTCATTGGAGATTCGTTCAGATTACGGCAAATCATCTTGAACCTGGTCGGAAACGCAATCAAGTTTACAGAGAAGGGTGAGGTCAGACTTAGGATCTCCGCCGCCGACTCAACTCCTTGCAAGGCTGGCGAAGTCGCAGTCAAGTTTTGCGTTTCGGATACTGGTATCGGTATTGCTAGCGACAAGCTCGACTTGATTTTCGACACATTCCAGCAGGCTGATGGTTCGACGACGAGAAGGTTTGGTGGTACCGGTCTTGGTCTGTCGATCTCGAAGAAGCTCGTTGGCCTCATGCACGGTCGCATGTGGGTCGAGTCAGACTATGGCGATGGCAGCAGCTTCTTCTTCACGGTTGTGTTCAAGGTCGGCAATCCTGACTTGGGTGCCATTGAGAAGCAAATCACACCATATCGCAAACACACGGTATTATTCATTGACAAGGGCAAGACTGGCTACTCAGACGAGATTGTAAAGCATCTGGAGAGGTTGGATCTTGTACCTCTTGTGGTGCATGATGAGTCTGAAGTCCCGCCACCAGCGAGGGAAAATGGCAGAGCCAACTACGACTGTGTGCTGGTCGACTGCAGCGATGCTGGAAAATGCCTCCGCAATGTCGAGGACTTCAAGTATGTCCCAATCGTCATGTTGGCGCCCAAGATCAGCATGTCTTTCAAGTCGGCCTTGGAAGATGGTATTGCCTCGTATATGACCACACCTTGTTTGCCTATAGATCTGGGTAATGCTTTGGTGCCGGCTCTAGAAGGCCGTGCTGCGCCTACAGCTGCTGATCCCAGCACCAAGTTCGACATTCTTCTTGCGGAAGATAACGCTGTCAATCAACGGTTGGCTGTTAAAATCTTGCAGAAGCATCATCATACGGTGACCGTCGCCAATAACGGTCTGGAGGCATTCGAGGCCATTCAGAAGAAGCGCTACGACGTGGTGCTGATGGACGTCCAAATGCCGATCATGGGTGGCTTCGAAGCAACACAGAAGATCCGCGAGTGGGAGAGAAATCTAGAGCTCACGCGGACACCGATCATTGCATTGACTGCACATGCCATGTTGGGCGACAGGGAAAAGTGTATCCAAGCACAGATGGACGAGTACCTCTCGAAACCTCTCAAACCAACACAACTAATCCAGACAATCCTCAAATGCGCGACGTTAGGAGGCGCCCTCCTCGACAGGAACAAAGACACCCGAACACTAGGCGTCGACGGCGTCGTCACACCGGGCACAAAGAGCCCGAGAAAAGGCACAAAGCGACCCGAGCCCGCATTAAGAGGATACACCGACATGCCGCTTGAGAGTCCGGCCATATTGAACGAGAACTTTGACCCCATCGCTGCTGTGAGTGTGTTTGAGCAAAAGAAGAGAAAGAGAGAGAGAACTGACGTGATTGGCAGGGCGCGCTGGCGAGAGCGAATAGCAGCTGATTTGTCAGCCCATCAAGCGATGGGAACTTTATGCGTGATGCTCGATGCATTTTTTCAGACGGAATGAGGGTCGGGGCTACTGAAGGCCTCGGCTGATACACAGGGACACGGGATCCCATCATAGCAGTTGGGTGTCCGTGAGGGTGGACTTCGCTTCTTGCATTTAGTTTTATGAGCCTTCTTTGTCTTCTTCTATATTCAGCCGTCTCGATAGGAAGACGAAGCTGATCGACCCGATGAACGCCTTGTCGGAGGCGACAGAGATACACAGCAAGGACCGGTATGGGGGCATGTGATTCTGCACTGAGGCCAAGGAAGGATTTCCTCATGATACCGACTATTGGCTGGTATACAATATCTATATCAAGCTGTATAAGATATCAGTCAACCTTGTCTCTCCTGCCTCTTCTACTGTCTGTTGATGTCTGTCCACTTTGTTCTCTTCGCGACTACACGGGGGATTCTATCCCGCCAGCGTTTGACCATAAAACACGTCCTACTTTCGAATAGACTACTAGCAAGACATTCGACTTTCAGAAAAGGAAAAATGTAACAAGATGCATTCGCCGTCAACAATTGAGCCATGGTGTCTGTTCTGTCTATATGCATCCCCTCTCACTTCTCGTCACCTTACCAGCATCCCCCCCTGCTCCTCCCCGCAGCAACGTCAACATCCAGACACTTCTCTCTCACGCACTGTACTCTTTTAAATCTTCACATTCCTCCCCGCAGCTCCTGCATCAGCATATCCCGGCGCCTGGAGCTCCTTCCCCCCCTCGACCCACACCTTAGCGAGTTCGGCCTCAATCTCCTTCTTCCGCGCCAACCAGCCGTCCCGCTGCGCCAATCTGGCGCGCAGTTCCTGCAATTCCTTCTCCACGGAGCCCTTTTCGCTCTCGGTGCCGATGCGCTGAAAGTCCCATTCTTCGCCGCCGGGGCCGAGGCCGAGCGTCAGAGTGAAGGTGTGGTAGCGCTTGAGGGAGGCGCGGGTGGAGATTGTGATTAGTGCTTTTGGGATATGTTAGAATTGTCATGGAGGGAGGATGGGAAAAAGACTTACTGATGCCTTTGGCTTTGGCGCCTTCGTACAGCACTGGTTCGACGTCGGCGCTGCATGCGCTCGTCGCTTCGTCTAGAACGCCGTAGCGTGGCTCGTGGTACAGCATGCGTGCGAATGCCATGCGCTGCTTCTCGCCGCCGGAGAGCACGTCTTTCCACTCCTTGCGTGTGTCCCAGCCGCCTTCACGTTCGGGGATATATCCTAAACGGGCAAGATCTAGGATGGTTTGCAAGTCTTGCTCCGAGCGGCCAGAGTCGCGCATGTCCATCTCGGTGTGCGGATAGATCACCTGGTCACGAAGAGTTCCTGGGCTGAGATACGGCCTTTGCGGTAAGAACATGATTCCGTCCTGTCCGCTTGCTCGGGGGCGTGACACAAGACCGCGGTACGTCGGCCAAAGTCCAGCGAGGATGCGAGCGACTGCTGATTTCCCTGCGCCGTTAGGTCCTATTATCAAAAGATGTTGGCCTGAGGAGATGGCCATGTTGAGGCCAGCGATAAGCTCTTCACCTCCGTTGGGGTAGAGGTTGGGGGCGACGATGGGGACGTCTTCGAGGCGGACACCGTCGAAACCCTTCTGCACGGTGCCTTGTACGTCGGATAGTGAGTACAATTCCGGATAGGCATTACGGGGAGCGTAATAAGCAGATGCGTGGACACGATGTAATGTCGAGATCAAAGTGTACACTCGACTTGTGTAGCCAGCCAATTCCGAGAGATCCTTGATGCTGTACATCATCCTGCCACCGGCGTCGGCCAGGGACAACATGAGCCGCTTGTTGGTAATAAATTCTCGCATGCGAGATCCAGAGCCATCTGTAGCGTCCGTAGCCATGAGAGCTTCTTCAGACTGAGCGGAATTCTCGGACGACTGTGATTTCGACGACGTCGTATCCACCAGGCCGCCCCATGCAGGCAAGAAGACCGGCAGCGATGTGATCAGATAACCAAATGCTGACCAGGAGTACTTCAGCACAAAGTCTTCCAGCATATTATACCGGATCTTTAGCGAGTAGATCCCCTCCATCCAGCCCTTCAGCTCGCGGAAGCCTTTATCGAGGATGACCTTTTCCATCTGATCACCGCCGTAGAATGCGACCTCCTCGGCATTGGCGATCAGTCGAGCGTGCAAGAATCTAAAGTTGCCCTCGCGCTTGCCCTCAACAGCTTTCAGCTTGCCGAAAGGTGGAGATAACCTACGTAGTAAAGTCGCCGTGGCAAAGTAATTTGTAAGCAGACCGGTCAATGCAAGAGGACCAAGACTGCGGTAGAGCTGATAATTGAATACAAATAAATCGACCAAAGGCTTGCCGAGACTGCTGTAGAGACTGGCGGCGGAATCACAGAAGAGGGTAAGATCCTGGGTGATGAACTGGTCGGCACCCTGACCAACGCCGCCGTCCAGATTCGAGAGCTTATAATAGTTCATGTTATCGTTGAGGTACAGATCGTGAATGTACCTTGTGAGTCTGGTCCTGAATGCTATGCTGATCTTGCTCTGCAGGAATTTGATCATGCTATTGGTATAGCTGGCAAGACTGCCGATGGTGCACCATTTGGCTATTCCCCACATGAATGCTTTGCCCTTGCCCGCCACCAGATCGCGAACCAATTCACCGTCCAGGCGCGCAACGACGAGCGATAAGTATGTCCTCAAGAGGAGGAAGACGCCGTGCGAAAATAGCAAGCCCGTCTCTTTTGAGCCCCACCTAGGGATCATGATGACAAGCAGGCTCATGAACTGGTGAAGAAAGGCCAGATTGAGGCCTGGCTTCGTCTGCGGCGGCGGGACTTGTGGGACATCGCCATCACCAAGTCCTGCTCGTCGAGGCGGTTCGAGGAATAGTCTCCGATGAGCATCGAAGGTGGTCGGCTTGGTGGGATATATCGTCACGCGCGCGATCGAGCGCTTGTACGGGACCACTATCGTCCGCGATCCATCTTTACCCCGTATACCAGAGTTTCGACGGAGAAGTCGTCTGCCTTGCTTCTCCTCGTGCCTCGTTCGCTGAAACCATCGCAATGTGCCATAGGACGACGAGATGACGGAGATGGTAAATGCGACCAGTGCGACCAATCGATATGTTCGAGGAACCACAGCCCAGCGTGCGCGGATGAGCGCAATGTAGCGATTGACGAGCTTGGCCAGCGGATCGGCTGGCTTGCGAAGGGTGGACTGGACTGCCATTGCAAGTATGGAATGGGGGCTGGGTTTATCGCAATGTCGTGGCCATCGAAATCACATCTTCGTCAGTCCATCTGAAGGGCGTAGGGAGTTGTATGGACGATCCGGGGATTCTTGGGGGCAGGAGAAAGAAGACAGCGAACGTGTGGTAAAGTTATCGGAGTTTGGCGCAAGCAGCACATCAGAGGTCGGTCGGTCGTGGTGGGTGGTGGGCGCTCTTTCACGTGCCAGGCCGAGGAGTCTGGAGAAGAAGAGAAGAGCAGCACAACCTTCCCCATTCGGCGCCCGTCGCTGGGCTCCTTTTCCTTCCCTTTCCCCAGCCTTGGGCCGTAACGTCCCGCACTCGCCAGTGGAGGTCAGGCTGCGTGCGCTGCCGGGATTCATGTGCGACAACATCAATACCAACATTCGCACCTGCACACAACGATGAGACTAGACGACTTGATGCAGCATTCGAAAGGCACCTCCGCCCGCGTCTACTCTCCCACAGTTGATCTGGTGGAGCCGCGTTGGGGGGCCGGTGGGGTTGCCAAAAACAAAACAAGAAAGGTAAAAAAACGAGGAGCATAGCAGACAATCGTCTCGCTCCGTTGTGTGTCTAAGAAACTCATGGTCGCCTCGTTGAAGGGTCTTTGTATTTTTCTTTGGTCTCCTCTGTCGCGTGTCCGATCATCCCCCACTCCGCTCTAGACAAGCCCGCTGTAGCCATGACCAGGGCCGTGACCTAGAGTCGGCGCAGCTTTCTACTCCGCAGCCTTGGTCTCTCCCTCGACGGCGGCGGGAGCCTCGGCTTCCTTGGTCTCGCCAGACGCGCCGGTAGTCTCGCCCGGCTGGGGCTCGGCCTCGGACGAGGTCCAGAGGGTCAGGTTGTCACGCAGCAACTGCATGATCAAGGTCGAGTCCTTGTAGCTCTCCTCGCTCAAGGTGTCAAGCTCTGGGAGTTTGTCAGATTTGTAGTGCAAAGAATGACGAAGCATAACAATACCGGCAATGGCGTCGTCAAAGGCGGCCTTGGCGAGGTGGCAAGCCTTGTCCGGGGAGTTCAGGATCTCGTAGTAGAAGACGGAGAAGTTCAGGGCCAAGCCAAGACGGATGGGGTGGGTGGGAGCCAAGTCAGTCTGGGCGACTTCGGTGGCAGCCTGGTAAGCCTCGAGCGACTTGTCGGCGGAGGTCTTGCGCTTGTCACCCATGGCGAACTCGGCCAAGTAACGGTGGTAGTCGCCCTTCCTGCGGTGTGTGTCAGCGGGCGCGTCATTAATCAAAAATTGTGGGCGGTCCTACATCTTGTGGTAGAAGACCTTGGACTCGCCGGTTTGAGCCGAGGGGATGAGGTGCTTGTCCAGGACCTCGAGGATGTCCTCGCAGATCTGGGCGAGCTCATTCTCAATCTTCTGGCGGTATTCCTTGATCAGCGAGACCTGGGACTCGTTGCCCTTGGACTCCTCCTTCTGCTCGATGGAGGTGACGATTCTCCACGAGGCACGGCGGGCACCAATGACGTTCTTGTAGGCGACCGACAGGAGATTGCGCTCCTCGACCGACAGTTCCTGGTTCGATGAAGCGACAGTCTTCATGTTTTCGACCATTTCTGCACACAAGACGTTAGAGGGTCAATCGCGTGAATGCCTTTGACTGAAGCTTACCTTCATAGCGTTCGGCCTGTTCGGCCAACTTGGCCAGGTAAACGGAATTCTCGTAGCTCATTTTCTGTAAAACCAATGTTAGTCAGTGAGTCCCGAGGCAAGGTCAGGAATCGCGATTGTGAAGAAGCACGGCACTGTGTGAAAAGCGAAAACAATGATAGGAGCAGCAGTAGCAGCGGGACGCAAGAGTGAGATCCCCGGATCGCGGTGGATTGGCAGGTCGGGGAAGCTTCAGCAAGGAATCTCGACGAGCCCGCCTGATAAGGTGGATTATCGTGGACAATGTCAAAATGCTGGGCAGATCATCAATCGGCGCCTTCTGGTCGAGCCGTGCTCGTCTTGGGACGAGTCGGAGATTGCACAGGACGTGAAGCTCGACTCTCGAAAGAGGAAACGTGTACGATGCTCGCGGGTGGGCGGCTTGCTTGTATATGCGTCGATTGCTGCAGCGGACTGAGATTGACACCTCCTCTTCCACGGACTCGTCTCGATTCCATGCCGATGATGCTCTCAATGGAAGCGCGGTGACAGATGCGCGTGCTGGCGAGGGGAAGGGCGCAGAATGCGGTGGAACGCGAAGAGCGGGGCACACTCACGACTGATGGAACTGAGGATTGCAGGTAAGGCGATGAGCTGATAGGGTTCGGGGGGAATGGGAAATGCGACGCGAAAAGCGAGTTGGAAGCTGGATGATGTATAAGTGCGAAGGTGAGGATGGAGTGGTGGGAGTAGGAGTCGACGGCGAGCTGGAGTGGTAAGGTGAGGTGAGGTGCGGTGCGGTAGGGTGCGGTACAGTGCGTGTGCGCTTGCGAGTGCTGAGTGCGACGTGTGCGTTTACTTCCGCCCGTCTCAGGCAAGAGCGGGCTCCACTTGCTCGTCCGGCCGTGGGCCTTGGCGGTAACTGGCCTCATCCTCGCCGCCCTCGTCCCTCTTCCCTCGTCCCAAATCCGCGCACAGCCTCACCACCGCCCGGGCAATAGCCTGGTTGCCATCGGCCATCGCCCGCCGTGCCGCTCCTGCCAACGCTTCCTTCACATCTCGACCCCCCAATCTCTCTTCCATGCAGCCCCTTTTCTCCCGTCCCCCCCGACAGTGTTTAATTCACTTTAGCTCCCTCTAGTCTTGATCTGGCCAGTACAATTCGAGGAAAGTGCCACCGCTATCGCTGTCACTCTATTTGATCATCTGGAAAGGGGCATAAATGCATTCATTTTCATTTCATAGTTCGTGCCATGCGTTTCCCAAACCCCTTTGACGCCGTGCTTCCCGCCGAGCGAATTCGTGGAATTCCGTGCCGGTCAAGTGACCTCCATTCCATCCTCATCAATGCTCTCGCTCTCATCGGCTTCAATGCTTCGCGAGCTGTTTGCCCTGCCTCTCTTCCGTCCATCTCTCAGCCCGGCTCCAAACCGACCGCCACTGAGCCCACCCACTATCTCGAGCTCGTCACCTCCAACTACCCTGCCTTCCGAATCTACTTCTTCGCAGAGATCCAGCATTGCACTCCTGCGGAGCTTGCGGAAACCTTCGGTACGTACGACACGACCCCAGTGCGTCATACAAAAGCTGGCGGCTCTACGCTTGAGCCAAGCCTCCTGTGCTATGGATGCCTTGTCGAAAATAAGTGCGGCATGCTGAATGTCAAGCTCCTTGACCAAGCGATTGACGCACAAATGATGAAGTCTGGGCATGCCATAGATATTGCTCATGACCAGCATCCCTGCTACGTCTTCCAGAGATGGCGTTGGGACTGCCTGCGAGCCGCTGCTACTAAATGATGTGGCAGGTGAGCTGGAATTGGCACTGATAGAGTCGGTATACAAGTAGTACAAAAATGCTTTGACTGCTGCATAGGGCTCAGGAATGTGAAGTTTCTTGGAGTGAAATTCGGACATTTGCGAGTTGTAGAGCCTGGCAAAGTGTGGCCAACGTGCTGACAATATGAAGCGATGAACATGGATAGGCCTCGATGTCGAAGGCCCTCGCTCAGAAGTGGCGGTCGATTCTGACCAGGTATCCTCATCGTCAGCATCCGAACAGCGATCGGTAACATCTGGGTTGGCAGTGATGATAAAGTCAGTACCGGAGCCAGATTCGGGTGGCATGTCAAAAGTGCGGGCCAGATCGGCACCAATGCCCGAGAGGTGTGATGAGGTCTTAGCATCGGAACTCGGCATCGATGAACGCTCTTTTGCTTCTTGCGACAGGGCATTGCCCAACAGACCAAGCTTCCTCAGGTCGATATGCAGGACATCGCTGAGGGTTTCCTCCGAGTCGGGGTTTTGAGTGGTGCGATTAGGTGGCGTGTTGGGACAACCAAGCAGCCATGCTTGTGTGCCATCTTCATTGAGACAACAATAATGCCAGCGATAATTGGGATTGAAAAGGTCTTTTCCATCGGCCAATCGCTGCCATCGTAGAGTGTCCAAGTCCAGAGCACTGAGGCTGGTATCAAGTGACGAGATGACACTTGCGGGCGTCACAAAGTCGAGGAGACAGCCGGATGAAAATACATGGAAATGGAAACCGACATTTTGAGCAGGCACGTTAGCTCCAGAGATGAACTTGACCGACGAGATCGGTCCTGGGGCGAGTGGTGGATTGTGATGGGCAAGCATTGGACCTGGATTGGTCTGAACGCTGCTGGAGTTGGCCGCATATCCAGTCGTACCTGTGGCCGGATTGGCTGTCGGCACTACAGCAAAGTTGTTGTAACGAGGCGCGACTTGATACACTGGCCCGTCCTGGAGGCCATAGATCGGAGCCGAATCAAAAGCCAGCGCACCCCGAAGATCCAACCACCACAACTCTCCAGTGCGCTCCATCTCTTCGGTGACGCCTCCCGACATCCACAGTCTATCGTTATAGACCCACACAGAATGGTCGTAGCGAGGGACAAAGTACCACGTCCTCGACCAGGTCCAGGTCTTCAAGTCGAGGTAGCAGATGTCCCCGAGCACAGAATTGTCATGGCCGGTCATGCCGCCGGTGATGAAGAGTTTATCATCATGTATCACAGCAGCATGTCTGGCTCTTCCCCTAGGCGTGGGTCCGGTGAGTTCGGGCTGGGTCCAGTGCGCGGTCTTGAGGTCAAAGATGATCACGTCGGAAAGGTGGGATCTGTGCTCATTCTCTCCACCATATACGAGCAGCTTGTCGCCTTGCCATAGACAGGCAGTGTGTCCTATTGCCGGTCAGTGGTGACATTTTGCTCTCTGGAAGCTAACATACCCATGCGGACACCAGGAATGTCGCCATAGTTGTCGACCAAGCTCCACTGCCGCGCGGAGAGATTGAGTTTGAGCACGTGGTTATACACTGTTAGACAATTCAGCTCAAACCTGGAGTGCTGTCGCAATCCGGAGTGGCTTACCCTCGTCCGAGTACTGGTCGAAGCCACCAAAGGCATAAATTTGGTCGTTTCCGACGTACGTCACCGATGCGTTCACCAGGCACGCGGGACGTTGGCCTACGGTAGTGATTATCTTAGGCATGTACGGCTCATGGCCGCGTTTCCTAGAGCTCCTCTTCGGAGTGCCAGACATGACATATGTATTGTTGGAGCCGGTCGAGTCTCGGGGCTGCAATTGCGGGATGCTGCCCGGAGTTTGGCCCCTAGCGCCGGAGCTCGAGGCTTGTGCAAATCCAGGCGAGGCTGGTGAACGATCGGAAGGGCCGGCGAATGCCATGGTATGGTGGCCCTCACTGCATGCTTTGACAGTATGAGCGGTCACACTGACACGCTGATGGCGGATAGTTGTCGAGTGAGGATGCCGCAGAAATTATCGGCGACGGGCGATAAAAATCCTCAGGTTGGACTCAGTCGTACCCTGAAAACGGGCAGCGGGCTGGAGACTGTCATGCGGAGGTTGGAGGGCGGCAGAGGGCGGAGGGAAAAAGAGTTCGGCGCTTGCCCGTTTCTGGACGCGGTTCCCTCGATGACGGGATGGCGCCGGGTAGTCCCGCTAGCGCAGTTGTGCTTCGCGACGGCCGGATTGGGTTAGTGTCAAACACGCCGTACAAAAGCCCTCAGCTTCATCCTCTCTTTTGCTCTTCTCTCTCACCACCTCATCTACAAACCAATTGCTTTCAAGAGCGCTTTCAGCGTTCTCCGCTACCTCTCACACTTTCCCGTCCACCGGCGACTGCAAAATATCTGCGAACTTACTAACGGAGCTCTTCATTGAGTCATCTAGGAATCCAATCGAACCAACAACCAGCAGCAACACCAACCAGCATACGCATATCCAGCAGATATGGCAAGCACATCAGTCCTCACCCCCATCAAACGTCGGGATGGCATCTTCTCTACCCGCTTTGCCGGCGGACGCGCCCCCATGACGCCGTCCCCGCAGACTCCCCGTCAATCCATCGAGCAGCCCCAGCCCACCGAGTCAATTCACAGGGCCGACGCTCTCTTCTCCCGCTTCTCGCGCTCTGCCTCCAAGACCAATGCCCGCGACTCACCAAAGTCGAGCATTGTCCGCCATTCGCAGAACTCTCCCCGTCGCCTCGATGTCGGCATCAGCGACTTCTCATTGACTGGCACTGGTCCCACAGCCTCGGCCCGCGCTACTCCTTCAAGGTCAAGAAGCATCCGCTCGACCAAGACTGGCAAGACCAAGATCAACTACAGCGCTGCCGACCGCTTCATCCCAAACCGCCAAGCCAGCGAGGCCACCAGGACCGTCGGATCCAGCAAAGTCGACTCCGACTCACGGCCCAAATCGAGCGAGGGCTCTTCCATCCTCGCCACCAACGCCGCCACTGCTTTCAGCATTGGCGGCCGCGGAGCTGAGGATGATGCCACTCTCACCCTCGACCGTCTCACCCTCGACGACGATGAGGACGACAACAGACAGTACTCGAAGCCTTCGCCCTCAACTGCCGCCTACCAGTCTTCAATCGCTGAGGCCTGCGGCATCTCTCTCAACCAGAGGATCCTGGCCTTCAAGCCCGCTGCCCCGGAGTCGTCTCGCCCGATTGATCTTCGCTCGCAATACAATCGCCCCATCAAGCCCGCGTCAGCCACGAGTGCTCAGTTCCGTCGTCGTGTGCCTGTTGCACCCGAGCGTGTTCTCGACGCTCCGGGCCTTGTCGATGACTACTATCTCAACCTTCTTGACTGGTCGTCAGGCAATCAGGTCGCCATCGGTCTCGAGCGCTCCGTCTATGTCTGGTCGGCCGAGTCCGGCACCGTCAGCTCGCTTCTCGAGTGCGATGCTTCCACCTACATCTCCTCCGTCCGCTGGTCCGGTGACGGCGCTTATGTCGCTGCCGGTCTCGGAACTGGCGAGGTGCAGATCTGGGATGTCGAAGAGGGAACCAAGCTCCGCAGCATGTACGGCCACGACACCCGCGTCGGCGTCATGGGCTGGAACAAGCACCTTCTGTCCACCGGCGCCCGCTCCGGTCTCGTCTTCAACCACGACGTTCGCGTCGCCCAGCACAAGGTCGCCGAGCTCGTGTCGCACACTTCAGAGGTGTGCGGTCTCGAGTGGCGCGCCGACGGTGCCCAGCTCGCTACCGGCGGCAACGACAACCTCGTCAGCATCTGGGATGCGCGCAGCCTCAACGCGCCCAAGTTCCAAAAGACCAACCACAAGGCTGCCATCAAAGCCCTCGCCTGGTGCCCGTGGCAGAGCAACCTCCTCGCCACCGGAGGCGGTAGCCACGACCGCATGATCCACTTCTGGAACACGACCAGCGGCGCCCGCGTCAACAGCATCGACACCGATTCGCAGGTCACCAGCCTCCGCTGGTCCACCTCGTACAAGGAAATCGTCTCGAGCTCCGGCTTCCCCGATAACTCGCTGAGCATCTGGTCATACCCGACCCTCGTCAAGAATGTCGAGATCCCCGCCCACGAGAGCCGTGTCCTGCACAGCACTCTGTCTCCGGACGGACAGATCCTCGCCACCGCTGCCGCGGATGAGAGCCTCAAGTTCTGGAAGGTCTTTGAGAAGAAGGCCGGTGCTGCGTCTGTCGGTGGCGCTGGTTCGGCGTCGTCGTCTAAGGCTACGCTGTCCAAGACTGCTACCATTCGGTAAAGGGCTCTCGTCAATGGCTTTTCAGTGTCTCCTTTTGGGTCCGGGTTACGGCAGCGGTCTTTCTTTCTGGGACGAACTTTCAATTTTTGGGGGGCAATATTAAGGAGTCTGCCTTGCATGGCGGGCTTGTTTTCACGATAGTCGTTTTAATTGATACATGATCCACGTTCGCTAGCTACTCTTCCATCTCGTGCGTCTCTTTGGTAGTTTAGTATTTGTTGCCTTTCTCTGGCCGCTACAGACAGTCTATGTACTCTTCCATCGTATCACTCTCCCCTCGCCGTCGTATGATGACGAAAGTATCTTGAAACGCTGCCGTGACTCTGAGGGTGGCACTTCCCCGTCTCTGCTTAGGATAGTTCTCGACGACAGAAGCATTGTCCGTCTATCCTCAACTGTGCATCATGATGAATGAACCTCCATCCAAAACCCGGCTCACACTCATAAAGTCCCCGAGAGCAACATCTCCACCGCGCCCTGCACGCTCCCACCGCTCATGCGCAACGCACGAATATTCCTTTCGAACTCGTAGAAGCCCATGTCGTTGAGCTGGCGCAACTGCTCCGCGTACCGCTCCTCAGGCGGTCTATCGTCAGCCGGTTGCTGTGGCTGTTGTTGTTGTTGGCCTCCGAACGCGCCGCCGAACATGTACGGATTGAACATGTTGCCGAAGCCCTGGCCTTGGTTTTGGCCTTGGCCACCAGGTGCTGCGTCTGTGCCGCCTGCACCACCCATGTTGTTCATCATGCCCATTACTGAACGCATCATTTCTGGGTTCTGCATCATGGCGCGCGTCATCTCGGCCATGGGATCTGAGCCTCCGGATCCTCCCTGGGGGTTCATGAGGTTCATCAGGTTGCCGAATGGGAAGTTGTTTTGAGCTTGTTGGCCGGTGGGATTCTCGGTCGTGGGACTCCGTGCTGGTGTGCCTTGACCGGTCGAACCGACTGGTGGTGTTGCTAACGGCGTGTTCCCTTGTACTGCTCCAGGGTTCCCACCGAATAGCGCAGCGAAAGGGTTGGCGCCGCTAGCGTTCGGTCCTCCGAGTCCACCGAAGCCAGCGAAGGGGTTCGGCTGAGTTTGACCTTGTCCCTGCTGGTTCGATTCCCCACCTTGTTGACCCTGCGAAGGAGTGGTGTCTGTGTTGCCCGGTGCTGGAAACGCTCCTCCTGCTCCGCCGGCATTCAATCCCCCCATTTGTCTTTGCAGATTCATCTGAGCGCGGATGAAGTCCGGATTGAACATGAATCTCCTCAGCTCAGGATTGTTCAGCACTTGTTGCGCCATGGGGTTGTTGCGCATCATGGGATTCTGCCTCATCATATCCAGAACTGCCGGGTTGTTCATGGCTTCGTTCATCTGTTGCGCAAAATTTGGATCCTCCAACAACCGCAGAAGCTGATCAGGATCTGGAGGGGCACCCATCTATGACGGATGATTAGCAAGAGTACATATCTGCATTTTGAGGTTACATACTCCTCCGTCGGCACCAAACATATCCATGCCTGGTAATTGACCGAAACCAGCATATCTGGCGCCTGTCAGACCCGCCAAAGGATTGTGCGCGCCTGTGCCGGCAGCAATGTTCTGAGGAACGTTGGCGGCCGGGTTGGACGGAGCAGCTCCTGTCGCCACACCACCCTGGTCCGCAGGATTCTGTCGTGCATTACTGTCCGCGCCCTTGACAAGGTGTAGAGTGTTGCCGTCCTTGATCTTGTACGAGCCTACGGTCTCCGCATCTTTGAGGACACGGCCGGAGTATATCAGTCGTTGTCTTGCGGCGGGAATGTCTGCATATTCGGAAGTTGCGAGCTTATTCTTGAGGTCCAGAATAGTCATAGATTGCGGCACAGTAAGGACATGTTTGCTGTCTGTCGAGGACTTGACGTTGAAGGTGACCTGCGGCTCATCGCTGGCGCCCTCTTCAGCCATTGTCAGGTGCGTTGTGGACAATGAAAGCCACAGGCGAAGTGAGCGGCGGATGCTATAAGCTAGCGAATGGAAAGGTCACAGGTCCCAGCGATTTGTAAGTCCCGCGCAGTCAGACGGGGAGTGTTGGTATATAAAGCTGGAGAGGAATATCGCGGGTTTCCACAAAGCGCTGGTTGGCGTAAACTAAATGCTGAGGCAGCAAATGATGTATGGCGTAGAAGGCGAGTCGATGGATGAATGGATGACGGCCAAGACGAGGGTCGGCGGGATGGTCGTCGTCGTCGTGGTTCTGGCGGACAGAAGCCGGCGGAAGCAGCTGGATTGGTCGTCATCGTGCGCCCGCAAACCCGCACGCCGCAAACACAAGACACAAGCCCAGCTGTCACTTTTGCCCCAGCGCCGCGGGGTTTGACAGAGTACGCTTCGATACTACAACACGCATTTCTTGTCCAGCCGAGGCCACCAACGCTTGGCTTCTGAAACACCTGGCCGTCTTGTTGCTCATTGCGACAGCAAGGGCAGCAGTGGATGCAAAGAATCCGGGAAAGTGTATGGCCCTGGATAGGTCAATATCCATTGCCATGAGCCTCGCAGGCACCATCTAAACCGCGAAGCACCCCACGTTCTGCCGTCGTGACGCCAACGCGCCAATCGCAACCCAAGCCTTTAACGTGAATAATTTTTTTGAAATTATTCCGTACCGACTCTCGCTCCGCCGTATGCCCACCACCAGCCTTCGTCTTCAGGCCTATTCTCGAGCTGACAGGCTCTGGCATGGTTAAATCATGTCTGTGCTGCTCGAGACCTCGGTCGGCGACATCACTGTCGACCTATACGTTGATGATGCGCCAAAGGCGTGCCAGAAGTAAGCCCGTCATCGAAGCTCCATTGGCTCGTAATGTACGCTGATGGCGACAAGGGGCACGATGCTGACTCTCATAGTTTTCTAAAGCTGTGCAAGACCAAATACTACAACTACTCGCCAGTGTACAATGTCCAGCCCGATTTCTCATTTCAGACGGGCGATCCAATTGGACCAGAGTCCAAGGACAGCGATGGAGGCTCAAGCATTTGGGGACTGCCAGACCTCCAGACAAGGAAGGCTACCCGACCCGGCGATTCGACCTTCGTTCCAGAGTTCATCCCGAAGAAAAAGCATGCAGAGCGCGGGACCATGAGCTTCGCAACCACCCAGAGCAAGCAGGATCCCGACAAAAGGCTTGCAGCAAGTCAATTCCTGATCACTTTAGGAGATAACGTCGATCAGCTTGATGGCAAAGCTGCGATCTTCGGAGAGGTCGTCGAGGGCTTTGACGCGCTCGAGAAGATTAACACTGCCTTTGTCGACACCAGTGGCCGTCCGTTGAAGGACATACGAATATTACACACTGTTGTCCTGGACGACCCCTTTGATGACATATCCGGCGTGGAAGAGCCTCCAAGCTCTCCAGTGCCATCAAAGGCCCAGCTCGCGACGGTCAGAATCGCACATGATGAAGAGCTGGAGGAGAACACCGACCCAGAGTCTCTCGAGAAGCTGAGGAGAGAACGTGAAGCTCGCGCTCAAGCACTTACGTTGGAGTTAATTGGAGATCTGCCATTTGCAGAAGTCACACCTCCAGAACAAGTCCTTTTTGTTTGCAAATTGAATCCAGTGACGCAGGATGAGGACCTCGAATTGATATTTTCACGATTCGGAAAGATCCTCTCTTGTGAAGTCATTCGCGATCGGAAGTCGGGAGATAGTCTACAATACGCCTTCATCGAGTTTGCTAGCAAGGAAGATTGCGAGCGTGCATATTTCAAGATGCAAGGCGTTTTGATCGACGACCACCGTATCCACGTCGACTTTTCTCAAAGCGTGAGCAGACTTGCCGACTCTTGGAGGGACACCACAAAGTCGAAAACGGCACGGAAACGAGGCGGCTTTGGTGGTATCGATGCGCTCGAAAAGAAACGCCAATATCGTGATGCCGATCGCGGCATCGAGGACAGTCGTTACAATTACATTTTTGACGAGCGATCTCGTAATGGTCATGATCGTGAGCGGGATCAGGGTGAGAGACGTAGAGACGACAGGGAAAGGGACCATAAGCGGTACAGGTCTCGCAGCAGGAGTCCTCGTAGAGAGCGGCGATATCACGACGAGGGCCGTTCACGAGACGATAGGGACAGAGAAAGATACACGGATCGCTATCGATCGGAGAAGGGCGATAATGGTTTCGACGACCGACGAAGAAGACACAGATGAAATCTTTCAATGATCCTGAACTACAGAGCATCTATCAGCGCATGCAGCATCTCAGCGATGTCTGCCTTCGCTGCTTGATCCAGCTCCAAAAGCTGCTTTTTGAGGTTCGCTTTCAGAGACTCTATAGTCTCGCCTCCAGCCTCGAGACCAGCCGATATCTTGGCCCGGGCAACAGCATCCTCGGCAGCCAGCCACGCGAGAATAACATTGGCAGTCTGCAGGCCAAACATTCCAGAATCTATGCGTCGAAGGTCCCACTCGTTAAGCTTTTCTTCTGGGGCATCTTCACCGAGCAAAGCGGTCTCTCGTGCGACATCGACATTGACCTTTTCAACATTTGAAATGAAGCGATTTCGCCACTCGAAGAGCTTGGCGATCTTGTCGTAATCTTTCTCCTCGAACTTGGCCATAGTTCGTATTCGCTCCGAGCTCTCACCAGGGAGCACTCTCAGCATTGCCGATAAAATACCCAGGAGGTTTTCTGTCTCAAGGATACTGAGCTTCTTTTTGAAAAGTCCGAACAACGTCTTCAGTCCTGCGGCTTCGACGATGCGTTCACATACCACTCGACCAGCTCCCAGTGCAGCATGATCGAGGACTCTGAGGGCCTTTCCTCGACTCATCTTCCCTTCTCGGAGCATGATCAGCATCAGCTCGACGCCCTCGCCGCGCAGAAAGGCCTGTCTGCTGTCGGGTTCGTGGGCCAGACAGACAAGCGAATTGAACAAGCTGTTTGCGTACTCTTCTTCCGAAGTATTGCTTGCCGGGTCATCTCTTCGATAGGGCGAGACCAATTCAAGGAATATGTCCATCCCGCCAAACCGTATCGTTCGTCTAACTGCCTGATTCGAAAATTGCAGCAAGACCTGTAACACTTCTGCTGCGTATTGCTTGTTCTGACTTGTGCCATCCTCCTTTGTTTGAATGCGCTTCAACAGATACTTTATAATGTCATCCGTGGCCGCTTTTTCCATGTCAATCGAGCTACTCCAAAATGCTTCCAGGATCGACAGTGAATGGTACACCCCCTGTCTATCGCTCTCATCCGCGCTCTCATCGTACCGCTCAAAGCCTTGTGCCAGCAGACTGATCAGATCGGCTTCCACCAACGCTTCAGTAAGAGCATCCCGGTCGTCTTCCTCAACCTCAACATCGTCTTCGAGTAGTTCCGCTATGCACTGCACCGCCGAGATCGCAATGTCGGTGTTATCGTGCGCCAGCAACGAGACCAACTGCGCCGCACCACCCGCCTTTGCGAACTCGCCGTAGAACTCCGTGTGCTCTGTGAGTATCGATATAGACTTGATCTCCGCATCCAGGTCCGCCTCAGACTGCATGAATTTCTGCGGCTGGCCCTCGAACCGCGCCCGCTGCTCTGCATTCTTCCCGATCTTCCGCTCCAAGTTACTCGCCAGCCGCCGCGCCCACGCCGCGTCGATCTTCTCCTCGATATAATCCGCCGCGTCCGTCGAGTCCAGGTAGTCCATCGCCTGGCGCGTATTGCGCGTCACGCCCCCGCCGAAGAACCGGCCCTCGTCGTCGTCCGTGTCCGGCTCGTCTTCGGGTGGGAGTTCGGGTCCCGCTTCGATGTCCTCGGGGTCAGACCCGTCTTCCACTGTCGCTGCGGAGCCATTGGTCCGGCTGCCTTTGACGTCTTCGTCCGCGGACGTTTTGGCCGACTTGTAGACTGCCTGGGCGTCTGGGGTCTCGAATTTGCGTTTTCCTGTTGTGAGCGAGGAGGGCGCATTGGGCTTGCGGAAGAGCTCGTCGATGCTCGCCATGGTCCAAGCGAGTGCACTTAGTGCAGTCCTCGAGTGCGAGGTGCGGTTTATTGTGTTGAAGAACTGACTGATCTTCGCAAGCTACGAGATTGAAGCTCATTTGGAGGGGGCGGAATTTGGTTCGCGGAGAGCGGGACTTCTCCGCGACGCGTTTGATGCCTCACGTCTGAGTGGTCGCAACTGCCACAATATCTTGTGCACGTTGCACAAGTTATTGATATCTTGGGAGACCTGACAAAGTCTTGAAGGATGCTTATCCAAAGGATCGGATGTCTGATTTGCAGTTTATGGTCATAGAGTGCATCTGTCGTCAGATCCATTGTTTTGATCGACATGCCTCGAGTTCTATCTGCCTCTGAGCTCGAGGAGAACGCCCGAGCACTATACCGCGTGGGCAAATACTACGATGCTCTCACAAACATCAAGGAAGCCGTTGCCCGGGCTTCAAAGCCAACGCCTGCGCAGTTAGAGCTTCTCATCGCGTCTCAAGCGAAGACAGAGGACCATGAAGGCGCGCTTCAGAACTCGAAAGCTCTAATTCGACAGTATGCCTCAGAACCCGCGGGCTACATCAGAGCGGCGGGTATCTTGCACAAGATCAACCGACCACAGGCAGCCCTGAAAATCTACGAACGGGGACTCAACACTGTGCCTCATAATCATGCTTCGTACCCAAAGATGAAAGAAAAGCATCGAGAGCTCCTAGCATCTCTCACCTCTGCCACGAGAACAGATCCCTTGACTATTCTTCCATTGGAGGTTGTGGAAATGATTCTGCAGTATCTTTCGTTCAAGCAACGAGTGTAAGCAAGCCCGTCCGCACAAATGACCGCAGTGCTGATTATATCAGGATCTGTATCCGGGTGTCCAAAGCCTGGCAGAGGTTACTCTATTCAATACCACAATCCTGGACCGACTTGGACCTCAGCCAAGCGCGGAGAACAGTCAGCGGGCCGTTCATCAACAGGTGCTTCAAGGCCTCTCGCTTTGGTATCGAGCTGGCATATGTTCATCGAGTGAAGAATTTGGGACAGGTCGTTGAATCTTTGGCGAAGAGCTGTAACAAGTTACACTCCTTGGTCATCCAACATGCAGAGTCACCCGGAGAACAGCTACTAAGAAGTCTCCCATTAGCCACGAGGCTTCGAACTCTGACCTTCTCAATGCCAATGAAACCAGGTGAAGCAAGACGCGTCCTTCTGGCTTGCCCTGAGATTGCTTCCTTTAGATGCTCTGCATTGGAGACGGAGCGAATTCTCGAGCCATGGAACTGTTTCTCCGAAAATCTGCGAGCACTGACCTTGAATGCGATGGGGGTCCAGACGAGCATGAAATTGAATATAGTAAGCTTGAGCGTTCATGTACGGCAATGAATCAAGTCTGATCGTTCATAGCACAGCATAATAGAGCACGCTTCCATGCTTAAAGAGCTTCGCCTGAACGACTGGCACTCCGCATCCGACCAGCTTCCAATCGACTTCTCTCGACTAACATCTCTCGAGCATCTGGAATACGGTGAAGGTTTCGAGATGCCTGTGAACATTCCACAGAGCCTCACCACCCTAAACCAAGAAAAGATTCCCTATCTCTGGACAGTATCGCCGACATATATTTGTCCACACCTGAGACATGTTGCATGCCACGACCTGCAGACTCTCAAAGCATTGCTGGGCGAGGACGGCAACGTTGGTGCGAGCAAACTCCAATCTTTGAAAGTCTCCCAGCTCGACCCGGAGGAGACCGATTGGAAAACTTCTCCCTTGCTCTCGGATAGACTGACTGAGCTGCATGAGCTCGCCCTGCTAAGTAGCCGTAAGGTTGACGACGGGCTTGTACCAGTTCTTATAGAGCGGATGACCAAGCTTGAATTCATTGACCTGTCTTACAGCGACATCACCGGCTATGGAGTGAAACAGCTCGTGGCCAATTTGCCAAACTTGAAAAAGTTGCTACTCAAATACTGCAACGACTTGTCATCTGATGCCGTGGAGTGGGCTAGAACTCAAAGGATCAAGATTGAGGGCGCATCAGCGTGGTCGATTGTTGGGAAATCAGCGAGGTCGGTTCGTTATGGGCCATGATAATGACTGCGACGAAATTATTACGCATCTGGGTATGACATGATTTCATTGATGAAATGAAGGAGAACGGATTTTGAACGACATTCATTGAAAATTGGTACGATAGGACGCTATGATTCTTCCTCTCCTTTCTTCAGAGCCTGAATTGTGAAGTCAGTACATGTCTAGCATACGCATACAGATATACCTACCAGCATAGTATTGGGACCGCCGAGCTCTTTCTCTAGACTGTCAGGAAACGTCCTCGGGATGCTTCCTCTGTCCGGATAGTAGACCGAGACAACAGTGCAAAGTCCAAGCACGGTTGCGACAAAGCCGCCCATCAATACCCATCCCCAGCGCGGTGTGAAATGTGAATACGGCTCCGTGGAAAATATGCCGAGGATGTCGTTGTCTTCGTGCAGCGGCTCGTTGTAATTCCGCCTCTCCTGAGGATCCCACCAATTGTCGTACGGGTCCCGAAGCGAACGCTTGACTCGTGGCATATCCGGGTAGGCTCCGTTCTGAGCGCATCTCGTCAGCCGCTGAAATTCCAGCCCTCTGCAAGAAGTCTCACCATCCGCGGATCAGTTTCCGATGCATCGAACGTTTCAGTCGAGCCTGTAGGTGGCGAGAGCGTCACAGTGGGCGATTGGCCGAGTGATGCTGACGCGAATCGGATCTGTTTTAATTGTTGCTGAACAGGCGATGCTCGAGCGAGCGGGCGCGCCGCGAAAGCGACTCGTCGAAGCATCTGTGTATCCGTTAGAAGCCAGTACGGTAGCGAAGGTTGAGTGGTCAAACCGTGAGCGAGGAATAGGCCCGACAAGGTGACAGATTGACTTGATTGCAAGCGCAAGCTTGAATGAGGTTGAAGCACGTCGGAATTGCCAAGACCGCGAACGCCAAGGATTCTGCCCCCCTCGAGTCATGCGAGGCAGTCGCGTCGGTCGGTGCGCAAAGGCGGAGTAGTCCCGCCGCGCTCATCAAAGTTCTTCGATCTCCTTCACAATCCGCAGGAATTCCGCAAAAACGCTCATATCTCAACGCCAAACCCCGATAATGCGAATCTGATCTGGTGATGATATTCTATGATAATCAGACAATCGATCGGCAGTCGTTTGAGCGGATTTGGACACCGTTCGACGAAGTTGAGGGGGGTCATATGAGTTTCAGTGCCGGTCAATGATGCCCGACGCGACCGAAAGTCATGATCAGAACATCCCCGACTCCGCGTCGTCGCCCGCCATCAATGGCAACCCCATTCAATCGGAGACCGCCACAACCACAGAACAAGTTCCTGTGAAGGACGAAATTATCGAGCAAAATGGACATGCTCAGGATGAAGAACCCCTCAAGTCCCGCGAGGACTCGGAGGGCTTCAGGTCTGCAAAGAAACGGAAGTTTGATGAGCTCAATGAGCGACCTCGCTCGACATCAAGAGCGGCGTCACCGCCTTGGAAGGCCTTTGCTGCTGACGGGCCGACTCAGTTCACAGAAAATGGCAAACGAAGATCGGGAAGAGTCAATTACATACCTCTTGAGCTACAACCCCCTTCGAACAAGCGGACGACAAGAGCAGCCCACGAATCGTCCATCACACACAAGGCGCAGCAACACACGCCTATACGACAGGCAGGCTTACGTTCAAACGGTCCAAAGCCTGAAGGGAAGCTAGCATCGCCGGCGAAATGGTCCGCCACTAAGGTGCAGAACTCGTCTTCAAAACTTTACAAGCAAGAGCAGTCGGGGGATAGCCCGAAGGTGACGAGGATATCTTCGCGACTGAAAACATCTCCGCAGCATCATGACGAGCTACCCATGGCTCCCGTGACTCCCTCAACTCCCGTGTCCGTTCCTGTGAAGCGACGGCCTGGACGTCCACGGCGCGATGAAAGACCACCTGTTGTACAACCCGTCAAGACGCCGCCTGAAGCTCGGCGATCGAAGCGAGCATCCATGGGAGACTCGAAGGATGCACAGCGCCCACTGCTGGCCTCTCCGAAGCTTCGACTTAAGCTGTCACGAGGGCCCATGTATCCTCGTCACCCAGACTTCATTCCCAAAGTCCCCAAGTTTCCAACATTGATAGAAGCCCTTGAGTTCTACGATCAGAAAGAGCGCGAGACGGGTCCAGATGGTCGCAATGAGGAGAGCAGTCTGGATATGCGCGAGCCTTCCACAAAGCCGATTTTGTCCCCTGATGAGATCGCAGAGCTCGAGGCGAAGGCAAGGCTGCGCATACTTGAGGCTGCAAGACCGGAGGGGCCGCTCAGCCAAGAAAGAAACTCTTTGTTCTTCCCTGATGAGCAAACTCAACCACTTCGGCAATTCTCCCAAAATGACCATCTGTGGGCGCATGGCGCATACTTTCGTGTCCTTATGCGAAGAGAGCGCACAAAGCACATCGAACTCGCAAAGAAGACTGCCTACGCTTGTCTTGCCAAGTGGAAGGAGAGACAACCACAGACAGACGAGGAGCGTGCAAAAGAACAGAATGAGTGGTTCAGGTTGATATACAAGCAGACCGTCAAAGATGTGCAACGAAAATGGGAACTTGTCACCGCGGAGATCGAGCGCAGGCGGCTGGCTCGTTGGATCGAAGAGCAGGAGCTCACGCGAGACAGGAAGATGCAGAGGCTCTTGGAAGATACAACGAAGATGCTCGACCGCCGCCGAGTCGGCTTTGAGGATTCAGAATTTTCGGGCACTGAAGATAATGATCGCGGTCAAGATGATTTCGAGGGATCGCATGACGGTGACGGCATGAGCAATAGTGGTTCTGACGATAGCGGACTTGACAAGGATGACGATGACGACAATATGAGCTCCTCGGAAAGCGACACAGAAGCCGAAGATGGTCTAGATGCGGACGAGAATTTGTCGCCGGAAGCTTTACGCGCCAAATATGCCAATATTCCTGCCCTGGAGCTCGATCCAGATGATGACGGAGTGGACGAGGATGCGGATGCTATGGATGTGGACACTCAGGACGATGTTGTTGACGATGGCCCAGAGCAGACCGAGGTCGAGGACATGTCTCACGTGGTCCTAGAGGAAGTCGATGAGGCTCTCATGGATGATGACGATGATGAATCTACTGATATGAGCGACGATATGGGCTCTTCAGACGAGGATGACTCGGCTAGTGATGACGAAGTTTCTGACGAAGAGCAGGACGAGGATGACAGCATGGGCCTCATGGGTTTTCTAGGTGGTCAAGAGCGGAAGCTCATGCAAGAGCTACCTGCTGAAGATCAAGTCGAGCCGAGCGAAAGAGAGCTTGTGGGTGACAACGAAGCTGAACGTGCCACAGTCGAGGAGTCCGATCCGACACAGCTTGGCGTCAGCGATGTCCCGAGTCTCCAGCCCGCCACTTCTGTTGAGGAAGACCACAGCTCTCAGCCGACGCCAATGGACAGCTCTGTCGCCGCTCCTACCGAAGTGGATTCAACGACTACGCTTGACCCGGATGAGATCGCCAGGATCATGCCTACTGCTGAAGAAACTCAGACAGCCAGGAGGATCACCACCAAGGTACCCACTTTACTGCGCGGAACGCTTCGAGAGTACCAGCATTTTGGTCTTGACTGGCTTGCTAAGCTCTATGCTAACCAGACCAATGGAATTCTGGCCGATGAGATGGGACTGGGAAAGACAATTCAGACCATCGCTCTTCTGGCACATCTTGCAGAAGAGCACGAAGTCTGGGGACCTCACCTGATTGTCGTACCTACATCGGTCATCCTGAATTGGGAGATGGAGTTCAAGAAGTTTCTGCCAGGTTTCAAGGTGCTATCGTACTACGGCACCCAGGAAGAGAGGCAGCAGAAGCGAAAGGGCTGGTCTAATCCTGACAACTACAACGTCGTCATCACTTCTTATCAACTAATATTGAAGGATCTGTCGTCTATCAGAGTGCCGGAATGGCACTACATGATCCTGGACGAGGCTCACAACATCAAAAACTTCCAGTCACAACGCTACCAGGCAATGATCAGGCTCAAGACGCATGCACGGCTACTTTTAACTGGAACGCCGCTACAGAACTCTATCCAGGAGCTGTGGTCTCTTTTGACTTTCCTGACCGCTGGACAAGATGGCCAAGGTATGGGTGACCTTGATGAGTTCACTCAATGGTTCAAGCGTCCTGTGGACGAAATCTTCGTTGATGGGAAGAACAAGCTCGGTGTAGAGGCGCAGGAGATTGTGAACAAGCTTCATCACTCGCTCCGGCCGTATATCCTTCGAAGGATGAAGGCCCAAGTCGAGAAGCAACTGCCAGGCAAGTACGAGCACACGATATTCTGTCGCCTGAGCAAGAGGCAACGGCAACTTTATGATGCCTTTCTCAGCAGGACCGACGTGAAAGAGAAACTGTCTTCCGGAAACCCGATTAGCGTTTCTCAAGCTCTCATGGCTCTGCGCAAGGTCTGCAATCATCCGGACTTGTTCGAAGAAAGGCCAATCGTTACCTCCTTCACCATTCGAAAGCCTTACAGCAAGATGCCGCGGTCAGTCGT
The DNA here is from genome assembly GCA_000836255.1 of Dothideomycetidae sp. 11243. Lineage (NCBI taxonomy): Eukaryota > Fungi > Ascomycota > Dothideomycetes > Dothideomycetidae sp. 11243. Next base: position 133,656 of record DF938581.1, on the reverse strand, counting down.
CGCCGATTATGAGATCAAAGATCTCTTGATTCGGCGAGATTTGCTACAAAAGGAGACGATGGACGCGGAGTTTGACAATTTGATCCTGCGAAATTTTGATCTTCGACGGCGTGAGCGTCTAGCTAAGCACCATGCTCGACGGGGCAAGCAGCTTAGTGCTGGCAAATATCTTCAGCGGTGGCTAGATCACATGACTAGTCAAAGGCCTCCAGTAAAGTCATTGAGCGGATCTTCGCTAACGGAAGTGTTTGCATCTATGCAATACGATGCTATCACTGAGCGCCTCCAGCGACTGCAGAGTTACATTGATGTCACCGAAAAGCGAGCTAATTTTGAACCTATCCTTGGCGCAGATCTGGTGGCAAGATGTACTGTATTGACTACGGACCGTCTTCCCATGCTCAAGCAACCAAGAATATCGTCAGGTGATGATACCGCACTGATTTTCGACGACATGCATAACCTCGGCGACATCGTGCAGAGTACTGCGCGTAGGGGCGATGGTCTGATACCGACAGTCTCAAGATTTGGATTTGTTACCCCAAATGCGACCTCGCAAGATCTTGTCAAATGGTCGACTACCGCCAAGGTCCGCACCGAGGTGCAACGACTCGGACAGTCAGGCGCGCCGGACCCTTTCCACGAGGCACGGGTGCGATTGTCCATCGCTTTCCCAGACAAGCGCTTACTTCAGTATGACTGCGGCAAACTTCAGCGACTGGCGGTTCTTCTCCGAGAACTCAATGATCGCGGTTCTCGGGCTTTGATCTTCACCCAGATGACATCTGTTTTGGACATCTTAGAGCGATTCTTGAACATACACGGCTACAAGTATATGCGCCTCGACGGCAGCACGCGTATTGAGCAGCGTCAAGACATGATGGAACGTTTCAACCGTGATGAGCGGATTGATGTGTTTATTCTTTCGTCGCGATCTGGAGGTGTGGGTATGAATCTGACTGGTGCGGATAGCGTCATCTTCTACGATCTGGACTGGAATCCGCAGATGGACAAGCAATGCCAGGACCGAGCGCACAGAATCGGGCAGACACGAGACGTGCACATCTACAAGATGGTCAGCGAACACACGATCGAAGTCAACATCCTCAAGAAGAGCAACCAGAAGCGCATGCTGGACGAAGTGGTCATCCAAGAGGGCGAGTTTACGACGGACTTCTTCAATCGCGTGGAAGAGACTACGGCCGCAGAGGATGATTCTTATGAGGCGCACGATGCGGCTGGCGCGGCTGTCGATAGAGTGCTCGGTCTGGACAGACGCGCGGGCCCACTCGGCAACGACGCGGATGTGGGCAAGACCCTCGCGGCAGCAGAAGAGTCAATCGACGTCGAGGCAGCCAAAGCACAGCTCAAAGAAGCATACCTGGACGAAGCGGACTTTGACTTTGACAATAATAACAAGAAGACGCCACGGGCATCTGGCGCCGCAACACCGGTCGTAGCGACTGCTGCTGATACTCCGGCCGGGGAAAGCGCGGATGACGCAGAGGACGTGGTGCCGCACGTGGATGAATATATGCTGCGGTTCGTGCAACGGGCGCTGGACATGGTGGCGTTCGTGCCCCCCGTGGATAGGACCAAGAAAGGCCGGCTGGACAAGAATGGACGGGATAGGGGTCATCGGTCGAAGAAGATGTGATCAGAAGAGGATAGAGAGCTTGTACACGTAACGATAGCGGTGGTATTATAAGCATAAAGCAATTCATACATGTTCGATTCTCTCCACTCCTCTACACCCTTTGATACTACAACACCCGTCTTTTATCACCACCATCTTTCTTGTAAAGCTACAACCCTACCGCTCCTCCCCCTCCTCAAAAGCCTGAATCATAACCTTGATCGCCCCACTCTTCACGTCGGCAGCAGCCTCAAACGCCTCCTTCGCATCAGCGATATCAAACCTGTGCGTAACGAGGGGTTTCAAATCCACCACGCCTCCCTGACAGAGCCTAATAGCTCTAGGCCAGGTATTCGCGTACCTGTACTGGAACTGCAGATCGACCTCGCGCGTGCTCAGACGCATAAAGGGAATGGAGATTTTATCGCGGCCGACGCCGATGACGAAGACTTTGCCGCCGAAACGCACGGCTTGGGCCGCGGCTGCGATGCTGGATTCGATGCCGGTGCACTCCATTGCTATACTTGGTTCGGCGCCGGAGAGGGAGAGGATGTCCTGCGCTGTGGACTCGGGGGTCGAGGAGCGGGAGATGAGCAGGGTGTGGACTGAGGGACAGAAGGACTTTGCGAACGCGAGACGGCCCGGGTCGATGTCTGTTATGACGATTGGGTGGGCGCCGGCGGCTTTGACGCACGCGAGTGTCACCAGACCGATGGGGCCGGCGCCGCAGATGAGTACTGGGTCGCCGAGGGAGATGCCGGCGCGGTGGACGCCTGCCAGGGCGACGCTGAGGGGCTCGAGCAGGGCGCCTTCTTCGAAGGACATGCTCCCGATCTTGTGGCACCATGTCGCTGGGTGGTTGACGTATCTGCGCAATAGGCCGGGAACCGGGGGCGTGCTGCGGAAGAGGACTTTTTCGCAGCCGTTGTAGCGGCCGGTCAGGCAGGGCTCGCATTGGTTGCAGATGATGTTGGGTTCGATGGCGACGCGGTCGCCTTTTTTGAGGGTGGTGACGGAGGGGTGGACGGCGAGGACGACGCCGGCGGACTCGTGGCCCAGGATGTGGTCGCCTGTGACTATCATGGGGCCTATACAGCCTGCGTGCCAGAAGTGCACATCGGAGCTGGAGGTGGCGTTAGTGGATGGTGATGTGGCGAGGAGATAGAGAAGAGGCTAGATACCCGCAGATGCCGGAGCTCTTGACCGCGATGGTGACTTCGCCTTCTTGCAGAGACTGAGCGGACTGGACTTGTTCGAGCGAGGGCTCTGCTTCGGCGATCCACAGGTCGTGGGCGGGGTTAGTGTAGACGCCGATGTTCGGCTTCATGGATGCGGAGGTGCCGTTGCCATTCGTGATGGTGGTGGTCGCGGTGGCAGACATGGCTATGGACGAGAGAGAAAAGAGCAAAGAAAACGCAGACGGTAGAGACACGCAGAAGGGAAATGCAGATTTAACTTATAGGGCACTTCTTACCTTTAAAGACGAAGCTCTCGTGTGTATAGAGACACGCAGTGGTCCAGCGGGGGAGAATGAGGGGCAACGAGGGTCGGCTTACAGTACGAGCTCCGGTGGGGGAAACAAGTGTCAGTCAGGTCAGGAGGAGAGAAAAGAGTCGAGAAGCAGAGAAGCAGAGAGACAGAACAACGGCACAGCGCGGGGGACCGGCCCGGGCAAGGGAAGTCAATCGCAACCACACCACTCATCAGCAGCTCATGTCTTGTTCCTGTTGTGCTCGTTCTGTGCCCAGCTGAGTTGGCCGTAACGCTGACCATTGAGACCACATAGACCGTAGAAGAAGGCGTGGCTGAGGTCAATGGTCGTGCAAAGCGTGCGTGTCGCAAGGAAAAGGCAGGTTCCATGCCCATCGCCCATCCTTCGACCCGCGTAGCGCCGCCCCAACGGCCACAATGACGCCGGCGTACATAACCAGCCAGCCAGCCAGCCTGCCAGCCAGCAACGCACAAAGCAGGCTGCGCGCAAACGATAAGACTCGCCATGCCAGCACGATCCCTTTGTAATTCCTGTCCTCCTGTCTTCGTCCTTGTTATTCAGCACACATGAGCGACTATTACGACTACCCCCCGCGCCGGGCGCGCGACAATGACGACTATTACTACTACACCGCATCGCGGCCGCAGCGCAGCGCCCGCCCACGCCCGCGCTCCGTCGACTACGCCTACCAAAATGACGACCGCTACTACGACGAGCGGCGCTTCACCCCCCGGCGCGCAGCGAAACAAGAGCTCGCACTGGTTCGCTCAGGCGACTACGAGGACATCCGACCCGCGGCGCGACAAGACCTCGTGCTGGTCCGCGACGACGCAGTCGACCGCGCGCGGGGGGACATTTCCCGCGCCTTGGCCGTACGAGACGATCGCCGGGACAGAGCGCGGCAGCGATCACGGCGCGAGGACGACAGCAGCAGCGACGACGACGACCGGGAGAGCAAGTCCTCGCGGCAGCGCAAAGGAGGGCAGCATCGACGACATCGCTCCGCGCAGCCGAACAAAAGTGATGAGAAGAACAAAAACTGCGGCGGGCCGAAGTGCTGGTACTCGGAGAAGGACCGGGGCAATGCGAATTTCCTGGAGCGCCACTTCGACGCGTCGTACGATGGGATCATCGCGGCTGCTGCTGGTGCGGCGCTGGGGTTCATGACTGCGGACGGGTTCACGAATCCCAAATCTAATAGCGAGGGGAATAAGGAGGAGGAGGAGAAGTATAAACGTAAGCGCGCGGTGAGGATGGCGGGAGGGGCATTGGCGGGAGCGGTGGCGTTTAATGCCGCGGAGAATTGGTGGAGGCTGTATACTGAGGAGGAAGAGGAGCGCAGAGAGGAGAGGGATGAGAGGCAGGAGGAGAGGGAGGAACGGAGGGAGCAGAGAGGGGATGATAGACGGCGGAGGTGATGATGAGAGATTATGATAATGACGCTCACGACCTGTCTTTGGGTAACGATACTGCATAGCGGCGTTGGGATAGCATACAGAGCAACACATCAAACTAGCGCTGGACCGTTGATACGATACTGCTTCTGCTCTTCTCGCTCACCAAGCACCGTCGGCCCCGTCCGCTGTCCATGCCATGTTGCTATGCATATCGTTCCATGTGCCGTCCGGCACTCGCCGAGCGCCGCTTCGACACGTCTACCATCTCACTTCAAAAGGGCAACTCAACACGTATCGGCACGTTCCACAAAGAGAACGACAGCATGGATTGACTGCGACTGACTGCGGCCTCTTGTGTACAAGCTGCTTCCTACACTATCCACATTGCTTTCTCCATGCATTGATCAATATCAATACCCGGCCAATGCAGGCAAGACGTGTTGAATCATCTGCCCCAGGGCCGCTCCACAACTTCTTTACGTATATCCGCACTCGTGCAGCTTAAAGCGGGGCCTCGCACAAGACAGCCTGGCCGGCCTGATACAGTGTCAGTCGAGAAAGTGATGAAGTTCACTTTCTGGGGTCTACTCACGACAGGGATGGCGCAGCAGCGAGCCCTTTGGCCTTCAGAAGCGCAGATCTGGTCGAACTGCACAATGTCCCACGGGACAACGGGAGCTGTGATGCATGGTCAGCACATATGTTGAAGTCAACCCCCCGGCGAGAGACTCACGAGGAGCGCAGTCAAGGTCTGCGATGCCGAGCACATCGGTGGCGCAGCATTCCGGGTTGCTGTAGAGGCCAGGAGGGCACAGAGGCTGGGGTGCGCCGGTGTTCTCGGTGGGCAGGGCCACGACGGCGGCGGCGCAGGCCAGGATGGCGGTGATGAATGAGGCGTGCATCTTGAGAATGATGGTATCAAGTAGGTTGATTGTGTTTGGAAGATATTGCAGTAGAAGTTGAAGCTGCTGATGATGAAGAAGAGAGGAAATTGGAAGGAAAGGAGCACCTCTTTATACCTACTGATCCACCTTCAAACTCACCGTCGTGGACTATCTGATGAGCATCATTGCATGGATCGACGTAGCCATGCTCCTCAGCTGGACACTCAACCTCGTTCACATTCCGCTCATAGATCACTAATGGTCCCTCTTTGCAGGATGACCCTCTGCCGTGCTGCCCGACTAGAGCAACAGCGGGACCTCCGTGACCATGCTTTCAGCACCCCAGCCATCATCGCGCATTGCAAGACGTTCGACTGACGTCCTCAAGTCGCCACGGGCCCGTCTTTAGGCCCGCCGCAAAACTCGCTTGGACGGCTGCCGTGCGCGCTGATGAGTACCCACAGCAGGTCCATGATCCGAAGAGGCTCTCAACTTCATACGGCTGCACATCCTGTCCGGCACACGAGTCCTGCTGATTCGAGGTATTGACAGCGATGACAAGGTGGCGCTCGTGCATACAGGGATGCGTTCTCTTCTGCTCGGACGAAAGGGTTGTAAAGAACGTACGGAGATCGGTGAATGCACCGACCTCAGTTTGGACCCGCCGTGCGGTCATACTGCGGCTCTTAGTTGTCGCCGCCCTCGATGAACGAGAGATTCGATGCGTACGCCAGGTTTTCCCATCCAGCCGCCAGATGAGATCGGCGCCCATCTGAAAGGTTGAATAGATGCTTGCTCATAGCTGAGCACCGATGGAAGTACTCCGGCAAGAGCGGCGCCGTGAGAAGGTAAAGTCGAGCGACAATCGGCAATTAATGGTTGGCGCTTGTACCAGAGGCTGCTGTCATCCCCGGTATTCCTCGCCGAATCAGCAACGTTTCACGGCATGGCGGATACGAGTGACAGGTTGTAAACCATGATCGGCAGCGCCAGAATTGTCGGCTCCTTGATCGCTTGACGAATCAGATAAGGTAATACCGCCATTCGACCGGGCCGATGCTCAAACCCTCCCGGATAGTGTTGACCACCAAGGCTAGTATGCTTTCTGAAAGCAGGATTCTGCTATGCAATCGGACTCGTACCATGCAAATGTAACCGTAGATCGTACAGTGACCAGGCAGGACGAGGGATTGGACGGTCTGTCTTCTCTGCTGAGCCCAAGGACGAACAGGTATGCATACTACCCGCAATTTTGACCAAGAAGATGAAAGTCTACTAGTCGGCGGCCTGACAAGTCGAGAGCGCTGACGTCGGCGAGTCAGAGTGCAGATTGCTTCTAGCGGAGCATGTAGGGGCATTGACGACCTTGCACGTCATGTAGAGAAGGTTGTACTCTTGTACAGGGACATCGAGGGTTGGCAGGTCATCTTGTAGGGAATCGCTCCACCGACCGTGATCGTTGAATCCAGGTGCAATTGTGTGAATACGTCACCGACGTCGGCGGCCGTCGCTGCTGTAGTGTCCTGTGGCCTGTCACCTGAATCGCTCGCACCTATACCAGCGAAAGGATCGAGGTAGGTTATGAGAATTCCGTCCTTTCTCTCGAGCCGTCTCCTGATTAATCCAGTTCGAACCCCATAAACTTAAGAGACTCCGCGATGATCTCGTCGGAGGTGGTTCGAAAACCTGTTTTTGCTCTTGTGATTAATATCAAGGGTAGCATATGCGAAGACATGACTCGACGTTGCCATGGGCAAGCCCCGGAACGTAAACACAGACCACTCGCATTCCTACCTCGACAGAAGCGGAACCATGTCCAGAATGAGCGTTAAGGCGAGCCAACATCGCACAGGACAGACTCGTTGTATGGCTCTATTGGGACGCGCGGAAGCGGGCGTTGCATGCAGCTGTCTGCGAGCGGTCGATCCCTGTATCCATAGTGGGACGTGGGACAAGTCAGCAGTACAGCAAGCTGATGACATTTCGTCGATGCATGTACTACTAGGTTGTGTATGCGACTCCATTTGCCCCTCTGTCCGGTTGCCGGCGGAGCGGAAGAGGTTGGGCCAATGCGTATGGTCGCTTGGTTGGTTGTGTGCCCACCAGGCTAGAGGAGAGTACAACCCAAGAAAGTCTGAGCTCAAGCTATTGCCCTTGGCATTCAGGAGCTCTGAAACCAGCCCTTGATTGGGGTTTCTTGCTGTCGTGGTGGATACCGATCGTCACGTCAAGTGAGCTGTAGGGACGGAGCGCGTCCGCGTCGATGGTTCCGACCGGTTTCTATCCATGCCGGCACCGGCAATTGTAGCGAGACACTTGCCCTAGCGAAGCCATTGGAGGGTGTGAGCATCACACCACTGCCGGAATGGCATCTCGTTGAATGGGTCTTGACGGTGGAAAATTTGTTCGAATCGAGAGTCTGAAGTCTGCGGGTTACATCGACCGGAACTCAACGCAATGGGTGACCGTCCGTGGACAGTTGAGCGAAACAGGGATGCGGCGAAGCTGGCGGGGGAAATGCCAGCTTTTGTCTTTGCTAAAAGGTATGGAAGCTCTCATTCTTACCTATTATTGCGCCATATTGGATGGTCACATACCACTGCGCCTGAAAGACGCTCATATAATTGAGTGCAAGCTCTTAGGCCAAGTGAGGTGTGATGAGGCAGAACAGTCACACTTGTATAGTAGGACCAGCGATCGCCTCGCGGTAATGTTTCGACGTACTGCACGACCCGTGAGCATGGCGTCCATTAGCAGTATGCCCGTAGCCGAACAACATGCACTCGTCCAGGCACAAACCGCCTTCGATGCACGTCGCCTGCGACAGAAGGGATAGAAGGTGTAGCAGTGGCGTCACGTCTCAGGCACAGGCAATGCGATACAGCTCAACCACCCGCAGCACCAGAGGCGTCTAGAATTCAAGCGAGCGCAGACCCATTACCTACCCCATATCACTCAACATCACGATAGACTTATCAGCAAACCTTTATCAACAGCAATGACGCTCTTCGCAAAAGCGAAAGCGGCCAAAGCATCCTCCCAGTGACGCCATACCAAAGCCCTCTCACTCAGCGTCGTCGATCAGCGCTGATCGCGGGCACACCGAATCCGCCCTGCTGCGGTCCGAATACGGCCCTCGATCATTCTCCGTTGAGCCACACACCTACCCAGCGTGTCTCGGAACCATCTCCATTTCTGCAAAAATAGCCCTGAACCGAGAGCAGCGGTGTACCTGACGATGAAAAATTTCCATCGCGCGAGCCCAAAGTCTGGTCATGCTGATCCTGCGCGCAAAGGCGTGTGCCTGTCACGCGTTGCGTGGTAGCTGGAACCAGACTTTTGCTCACCACCATTCCACCCTAGGCGCGTGAGTCGAAACGGAAAAAAAGAGTGGACGGGCGCAGCTGAAAGGAGCGCTCCGCCCCAAAAGTGTGTGTGGTGTGTGGTGGGTGGCGTGCCAATCCGGCTTGTCGGCGGGCTGTGAGAGTGTGTCAAAAGTTTATGCAAGGGCGGGAGGGGGCGCCACGGGACGGAGCGATGTGGTGGTGGTGTGGCAGGCCGACTTCTGCTGCTGCGGTCGTCGCTGACCACCACCACCACCGCATGCGCGGCCTGTACGCACCCGCTTGCGCTCAATCGTCCTGCATCGCAAGCGAAACGACAGTTTAGAGCTCCCCTCGAATTGGGTGTGGGCAGAAGATGGGTTTTATAATGGTTCGACAGAGCGTGCTCGGACTGCAGACGAAGGTATACCCGGCAGCATAGCCGTAAACAAAAGCATGTGACGCCCGTACGCCCGCCCGCCGACCTTTGGTATAGCGCATGTGAAATGCACATTTTCACGAGCCTCACCTCGGCAAACACCCTCTCAAACTGCTCAAACCACCTGTTCTCTCTCCTCGACCCCTCAACCCCACGGTCCCGTAATCTTTTTTTCTCCAGATGGATGAACCGGGGATGTGGATAGACATGGGGAAAAGCGTAGATGAACTTCGTTTGTATTAGACTTCCTGACAGTTTTGCGGAGAGTAGTATATCAACATGTATCACGCGCACCCACAAGACTGGTGGTATGCGCTGACCAAAAGGGAGAGAGACAAAGAGTAACAATAGCATCCATCATATATATCCCAAATATACCCAATTTCGTATCAACACACACAGGCATTTCCCTGACATTTCATTCCCTTCCAGTCCCGCTTAACATCCAGTGGTGTTGACGAACGCACCCAGTCCGATCGCCGTCAAATTCATCATAGCGCGTTGCGGCGTGGCCTTCAGCGCAGCAGTGAAGTAGGGAAGATCGCGGCCGTCGCTGGTCTGGCACGCCCTGCCGACCAGGTCGATGGGCAACACGCCGCTGCACCTGTATTTGGCGTCGGCGGCGGCCTGCAGGAAACCGGTCTGGTTGACGGTCGCGTAGAGGGTGTAATTGTGCGTGCCGGGTGACACGGTCAGGTCGGGGAGTGTCGTGTTGCCGATGGCGATGCCGTCGACGAACATGTCTAGGCTCACGTCGCCGAACTCCATGTCTGAGACTGACTGGTTGGGGATGGCCACGGTGCCGACTGCGTTGCCGCCGTATGGCTGGTCGGCCTTGTTCTGCAGAGCAGTGACTTGCATGCCTTGGAAAGCGTTCAGGCCTTGATGGTGATTAGTTGATCGTAGAACGGAGAGACACAGGGCTCATGACTCACCACCAACGGAGACTTGCTTGTTGTAATTGACCGTCGTCGTCGGGAGCCCACCAAGCTTCAGGTTGCCGGAACCCTTCAACAGGACTTGGACAGTGACGTTCTGCAGGACAGCAGTGCTGTAAATAGCAACTTCTTCCTCGTTGACGTCTGTGATGTTGACGAGCTGTGAGAGGCTGAAGGTGGTTCCGTTCTTGCCCAGCACAGATGGCACTGTCAGCGTCGTGAAGGGTTTATCGCGGCCGAGCACGTAGATGGAAGTGTTGAAAGCTTCAAGCGTGGGGTGGAAGATGGATCCGGTCTCCAGCAGGCCACCGATCGACAGCACCAGGCTGTCGGGCATGGGTTTGCGGACTATCTGAGCAGTGTTGATGATGGTGGCGCCATCGATATCCTGTTGAGCGATGTGAGGATAGCCAACGTAGATGCTGGGAAGCAGTGTCAGCGTCAAGCATATCAAGTTCATAGCGGCGAAGACTTACAGTACTAGCAGGACGATGAGGAAGATGGCGAGGGCAACGATGATGTGTAGCCACCAGAACCTCGCGCAGTGGCGCCTGAGCTTTTGCCGTTTGCCGAGTTTGACAGGAGCGCCAGCATACTCGGTGTGCTCGGACGACTCGACGTCCTTTGTGTTATAGCCAGACATGATTGCTACCAACTCTCTCTCAACGCTCCAGGCGATGCTCGATAGAGATGCTAGACACGCAAATAAAAAATGCTTTGCTTGAAGAAGAGAGCGGAGAGGGGAAGCAACCAAGACTGGAAAGGCAGGCAGCGAACTACTTGTACGCACAGGCTTCCTCAACAGCCATATATCGACGGCGCGCAGGCGGAGAGGCATCCACTCACCCCCCAAAGGCGATCTTCATTCGCACCAACCTTAGCTCTCGAAGCGGAGAGGAAACCCCAGTACCCCGGTCGATCCGTAGCGCAGTCGCGGTGCAGTAAGGCCGCCAAAACCACTCAGACCACTTCAGACCCGGGCCACTCAGCGACGTCTCACGACACGGCCGGCGCCACGGTCGGTCAGGGCCTGCTCCATATCGCACGCGACCAATCCCGCCAAGCAAAACCTTCGTACCTTTTCGTATTGGATGGCCGGGCTCATCCGCGGGATGGAGGGGCGGCCGACCGGTGCAGACATGCACACCTCCTCCTTCAGCAGCGCCGTCTCGTCTCTGACAGTGACAACGGGCGGCGTAGTTCTGGTACTGGGGTACGAACGGGACATTCCTGCTGGGTCCAAGAAAGTCTCTGCATGGTTGGGGGACCGGTGACGGGCGACAGGCGGAAGCGGTGCCTGCAACACCATGCGACACATTGGTGATGGATCGCCACACTTTTTTTCGTCGGATACGGCAGCAGCAGACGAGGGCGAGGGTGAGGAGGCGGTGCGCAATCTCGCTCCGCCCGCTGTCACCAAAATCCCGCGTGGACCGAGGCCTGCCACACTCTTTGCTCGCACGTCACATGCGTCACATGCCGCACATGCCAGCCCGCGTGGCCCAGGAACGCCGAAGTACGGTTCGCACACGCAGACTGGCCTCTGCTGGGGCGCCCCGTGCAGAAATTTCCCTCTGCTCTCGAGTCGCCGATTTACTAATCATCCGTCGACGATTGACCAGACGCTGGTTTCACGCCCCAGTGCATGGTCGGCCATGCGACGTCGCTCGCTTGTCTGCCACTCTCCTCCACACGTAGGCCCGATATCGTAGAGTCCTGCTTACAGCCGAGACCAGAATCACGGACGTGTGGAGAGTGGCACGCCTGAAATTAAAACTCATGGGCGACAGACGGGGGAATTGAGGGGAAGCCTCCAATCGGCACATTCAGCAAGTCGCGCACGTCTGATGCTGCCGTCTGGTCTAGCCCAGTCCATCAGCTGAGTTTCAATCGGCGCCGCAGCAGCAGTTGTAGTAGTAGTGGCAGGCAACAGTAGCGCCGGACGAGTGTCAAAGTACCATCAAGGCAAGTGCTGAGTGAATCCACTCACATAGTCCACACGCGACCGTCGGCCGGAGGACGGAGCCAACAAAGGAGCTCCCGCGACAGCGGCAGGATGTGGTTGGCTGAATCTGATGCCACTCGGTTGGACTGGCTCTTGGATTACGATGTGGGAGCAGAAATCTAACGTGTTATATGTACAGCGGTTCAGCACACCCTAATCGTAGTCCGGCAATGTTTTTCCGTGAGCAAGAGCGGCCGCCAGAACAGTAGTCGTGGTAGTAGTGTTAGTAGTTGTGGTGGATATGATGTTATCGTCGACGTGACGGTGGTCGTATGCGTTGTTCAATGCAGCGCCTGACGGCCATGCGCTTTGCGCGATGCGTCTCCGTCGGCTCTCTTTGTGGCGCGCCTGATCTCTTAAGCTTGCTCCTTCTGCCTCCTCTGCTTCCTTGACTCCATCTGCGATCCGGCTCCAGATCTCAATATTCCATCCTTCGCAGGCTTTCCCCCGCTCGACCCCGCCCCGGCATCACATGCTCCCGATAGTGATCCAATGCGACAATACAAGAAAAGAATCCCGCGCCAGCGTGCAATGTTGTAAGGAATAGAAAACGCCCTCTAATGTTCGGAGCGGCGATAGCGCCGGTTGTAATTGGTCCACTTTCGTTAATTTTGTTGGTTCTCGCCTGCCTCGAGTGCTTCCTTAATCGCGATCCGCTTTTCCTGCTCCTCCTTGGGAAGGGCATCGAAGGCGGCCTTATCGGCGTCCCATCTCTCGACACACTCTGCGTTCCAGTTGCAGTCCTCGACCTGCCCGACCATAGGGTGCTGAATCTTAATTAGTGTCTGCTTACATCTCATGTTAAGAATTATCCTTACCCGATATCTGGGATGTGCCGACGGCCATTTTGAAGCGTGATAGTGGTGCCTCACAAGCGAGTACTTGGTGTCGTGATTGCCAGAGTCCGAGTGACCTTGACCTGCTGCAAATGCTTCGACCGGAAGAACGAGCACATTGCCTACCAGTTTGGATTCCATGATGCCGTGGAATGAGCTCCACGTGACCGATCGTCCAGTCCTACCGGACATGTCTTGCAGGATGGCCTTCGTGAATGCCGACGGTCCAGTGCCACTGATGACCTGGTCGAAGTCCAGCTTGATGTCCGAAATGCCTACGCCTTGCTCTTCCTGTACAGTCTTGAGCCACGCGATGATGTTCTCCACGAGCTTGAGCATCACCGGTAAACGCGGTTTGCACATGAAAGTCCACTGACAGAAGGACTCGCACTTCTGGCCTAGAATCGTGTGATTGCGAAACTCGGGCTGATCAATTTCAACCCCGATGACCATGTCAACAATCTTCTCATCGAAGCGGTCCGACACGAACTTGTTGATTGGTCGGAGAGCTTCCACGTCGATATCCGTATAAAGTCCGCCTTCGACGTACATGACCAGATATCGTAACAGGTCGGCCTTGATGATTTTGGCCGTGAGAGACTTATATGTGTAGACAATGTCTGGCCGATCCAGGCCGTCTGGTCCGAACTCGCGCTCGACGTATGCCAGATCATTTTGATCCGTCAATACCTCGTATCTGTGCGCTGGGTTCTTTCCTATCCACGTACGAGCCAGTGTGAGATCACGCTCTTCGAAGCCCAGGGGGTCCACCTTCCACGTCTGCCAGATCTTGCGCGGGAACCGGTGGTCTTTTCGCTCCTGCCCGCTGCCATAGCTCGATCCAACACCGCCCGAGACTATCAAAAAGAATACAATGACAGCGAGGCACGCGGGCAAGATGCGCTTGAGTTGCTTGGGCACCGCAATCTCGGGCGCCCTGGCGGCGTACTCTTTGGCGTACTCCCGAAAGGGAGACTCGGATTTCATCTTCAAAAGCGTCGGCCGTAAAGGAGAGTGGTGAGTGGTGAGAAGGAGAATGCGAAATCGACAAGCGGCGGAGTGTTGGTGTGCGAGCACAAAGAAAAAAACAAGCAACGAGAGGACTGGAGAGTGCCTTCTACGTTGAAGGGGGTAAAAGGGCGGGAGGTGGTTTTGTTATTATCGACGGCGGTACGGAGACAGAAAGGATGGGGAAAGCTATGCACGACCTTTTTTTGCCCATAATTTCGCAAAGGCAACGTCCTACACACCAAGCCTATGGCAAGCACCACCAAAAGCGCTCATGTCCCCGCGCACATTAATCGGCACCGCGGCTCTTTGTCTCCAGGCCTGCCTCTGGGGCAACGATCAGCATGGGTCGCGACCAGCTATCCAGGTAGCAGGCGGGTCTACGGGTGCCCAGAGGTCTCATTAGAGGGACGCAGCCCTCCCGAAGGGCGCAGGCCAAACTCAGGATTGGATGAGGCACTGGCGCAGACCCAAGACCAAATACGGCGCCCCTCCCGCACTCAGATTGCCCCATGGGGAGCTTGTCAGCGTCGGCGGGCGAATGCCAGCGCTTCAGACAACCGCAACCAGACCGCGGTCGTGGACAAAATTAGACTAGGACCACGCACATTCTCGGGGGGAGGGGTGCCACCCGTAACGCACCATGCGCTGCGAAAAAGAAGGGATCGTTAGGGGATATGCAGGCAATCTTGCCATCCGCGCCACCAGTAGCGAGGTGAAGGGGGTCATGGCCGGCGGGCGCGAGCGGTTCGGGACCAGTTCAGTGGATTGGAGGGGACGACTAGCGATGCTCGCAATGCCAGCACTGGCTCAGCCCACCAATAGGCAGCGATGCGCAGTGACAAGAGCCGGGGCGGGCGGTGCCGCGGAGGCGGCAAGCATCACTGGACGTGGACGTGGCAGCTCAAGCGCCGCCGTGCTGTCGCTTTCATTTCGGGACTGACTGGAGGATAAAGATCGGCGGCCTTTACTGACGCAGCCCGCCCCCTCCTTCTCCTGCAGATGAGCCCAATCGGATCCTATGTGAACAGGGCCGCCAGCCAGGTGGCGCCGGGTGGTATGCGCGACCGAGGCACTGGAGCGTGCCTCGCTAACCAACCACATCCCACAGTGCCAGCGACTGGTCAGGCGCGACAGTATCGGAGATTGCCCCTTCATGCCCTCTTGTGCTCGGCGAGCCATCTGAAACCAGTCGGTCAGAAACCCCGCAAGCTCGTCAATGACGTCTCAGCCCGTCTGTCAAAGAGTCCGTGGCAGGTGCCAGACCGGCGCGAGACATGGTCTGACAGCGAACACCACTGGCGGAAGACCGACTGCTCTCCTGCGCGATGCCGTAGTCGTCGAGTGGGCAATGTGAAGCAGACGAGGCGGAAGGCCGAAGGTCCTCCAGGAGGCAAAGGCAGAGGCAGAGGCAGCACTATCCGCCAATCCGCGATCCCGCGGTCGCCGGGACGTTGCCAAGCCTTCCGCCAACTACTCAACGGCCGAGGTCACGATTATTTCTCGAGCCCGTGGACGGACGGTATCTGCACAATGACATCTCCTGTCCTGTCTTGATGCTCGCGATTTAATGCTCTGGTGCAGCGGCCCCGCATGTCATGCTACTGAGTGCCTGGAATTGGTAACGGGTCGCCCTTGTCTAACATCTTCCTCAGTAGTGCCATTGCGATAGCAGCCGCAATTCCGGCTCCCCATCACCTCAGCCTCTTAAAGTAATGACTACTTGCACGTGCAGATAGGTGCTGCGTTTCGGCAGAGATTAACCTTCGATCTAGCGTCAATTAGCAAGCCGACTTGAGAGTTTGCTGTGCCGAAGCCATTAACTTACAAATTTAGCGTTCGAGGGGTATATTGACGCCGCTGAGGGACCCGCTTGTGCAATTAGGACGGACAAACAGCGGCATGGCCCGGCAGCGTTTAACACAATTCGGACTGGTCGAGTTCCAGACCCATGCACAATTTAATAATGCATAGCCTACCTGCTCATCCAAGCATGTACGCGGTCAAGTTGAGAGTTTGCACCTCGAACACATGCCACTGCAAGCAGTAGGAGTACTAGGCGAGCCATGCACCAGGAATACAGAGACATTCCTCCTCGTAGCGAACGACGACAGTGGATCAGTCACGACAATGCGATCCAAGTCACCGAGCATACTGTTGCAACAGCAAAGATTGGTATCGCCCAAGCCGAAGCGGATGATCTACTCGCAATGCTCGCCAGTTCGTCAGCTCTAATTGGAACCACAACAGATGGTAGAAGTGATGGTTCACTGCTGGGATTAGGACATGTATGTCTCGCCTCACCCGGAAAGTCTGTCCGTTCGGCCGAGTTATCTTGACCATGGGTCTCACATCACTGACTGTGCCCTGATGATGCTCCTAGCCTAATAAGCCACTACGCCGCTGATGTCTTGGGACAAGCTTGGAACGATACTTTTGCAAGAATTCTCCTGGCTCATCGAATCTGTCTATTTGACGGAATCTCTATATCGCACTCTCTTTTGCTAGGTTCTCCAGTATGTCAGCTATACTGCGTCTGCCACAAGGCTTTCGTTGCTGTCGTCAAGAATCAGAAGGGCAGTTCGGAACACAGCATCATGCCACTTAGGCGTCGACCGACTTGTCGACGAATCTGATTGCATTCGTCACGATTTCGGTCAATGTCCTCCGCCCTCTCATGTGTACCTCTCTAAAGCTATCTCATGGCTTGATCTTTGCACTTTTGCAGACAGCTCGAATACTTAACACTGATATGAATGGTGGTCGTCGAAGAACGATGCCCTGATAAGAGCTTTGAGAAAGCACGGCGTCATTGTGGCTGAAAGGGCACAGCACTCGGTGCCTTGGGTGTAAGCATAGCAAGGTAATCAGACTTCCCTAGATCTTTCCATCTACTTTGTTCTCGTCAGAACGATGTCCCGCACAATCGCAAACGGTATTGGTCGAAGCGCAGGCGCACCGGGTGTGTATCATCTCTTGGTCGTTACTATGCCGTCTGATGAGGAATTGGCCGTGATTAGTGAGGTAGTTACGAGACTGAAATAGACGGGACGGACTGAGAAAAGTAGGTTTAGGAATGGAATTCGTTATGGAGCGACTACAGTCTATCTCAGCCCTGAGTACGGGTGGGTGGACCGGCGCCAATGCGCCATCCGACTTGCACCAGCGTCTCGCAATTCTGCTCGGTAGAGTTTCTGATCAGGTCCTCGTCGAACAGCACTTCTCCAGGCGGGAAGACGGTGATGACGGTGCTGCCGCCGTACTGGAATTTGCCGAGACACTGGGCGCGATGGACTTGCGCTCCTACGCCAACGCCTGGGTTGTATGCAATACTGCCGACAAGCATGGCGCCGACAGCGACGACGGCAACCGGAAGACCGGTGGCGGCGCGTCGCATGATCATAACGCTGCGGCGGTTCTCACAGAAGACGTCCATTGATCCAGCCTGGAATTGGTCAGTCGGCCATTGCTCAAAGAGAGGAGGAATCGTGACGCACCTCGTTGATGGCTTGAGGATTGACAGTGTAGTAGGCGCCAGCAATCTCATTGATGCTATCTACAGTGCCGTCGACAGGGCTGTGCCAGCGGTGGTAGTCCTGAGGAGCGAGTCTGTGGATGGCAATGCTGCCGCCGTCGAAATGTCTCGCCAAATCGTCACTACCAAGCAGCTTGGCAATAGTGAAGCCATAGCCCTTGATCCAGTACTTGATCGCTAGGTCGATGGTTTGGAAAGTGGTCAGACGGCAGTCTGCAACGGAGGATACGACATGAGCCTATCTCCTGTTAGTCGGGTTGTGCCTTCGCCTCTGGAGGGAAAACGGGTCGCCCACATCTTGCGGCTCAGCAGGAGGACGAGCATCAGGCCTGATCTCTCTGGCGAAGAACTCGTTGAAGGTGCGGTACTGCGAGGGGTCTGGCTGCATCATCTCGGCCATGCTAGATTGCAGGCCGAAGCTTTGGATGAACGGGGCTATGTGAGCCACACTCTGGGGATCGTCGTATTGTCTACCCATCTTCTTGCTTTGGGCCTCGAGCATGTCGAGCGTCTTCTTCCAATGGAGAGCCTTCTCCTGCTCCGAGCCATAGTACAGGGCGTGCATGCCCAGCCGAACATAAATGGACATAGCCTCCCAGGACTTCTGGCCGGTCTTGCGGTCGATGACATAGTTGCCGAGGTGGAAGGCATTCTCCATCTCCTGGACATTGTGGTAGGGGAACAGGCTCTTCATCCACGAGTGGGCATGTTGACTGTCGGCGCTCTTGTGGACGGTGGTCTCATTGGGATCGGTTGCGTGGTCAGTGACTTTGTTTAGGGCACGACCGAGCGCCTCTTGGTGGGCATTATCTCCACGTTGGCCAGACATGACTGTGGTATTGTGCTAATGGACAGATGTGTTGCTGAGCTGGAATTGGTAGGAATTGAGCTCGGGAGGGTAAGGAGGCGGTCGTGTTGCAGGGATGCTGTATAGCTCGATGGAGGGGTCGATAGCATGACGTAGGCGCCGCGACTGGCGCAGCAGGGAGGGGGGAAACATGCTAAACCGGGATAATGCAAGCCGCGACTCGCCGTGCCAGGCAGTACCATCACCAGTCAAGGTATGAGGAATGAGGAGGCATTTTTATAACTTCTGAAGCTTAGGAGCCGGAGTCTGAAGATAAAAACATATCTCGTCCCCAGCATTCGGGCCTGGCATGCCCCTCCATGCCCCTCCGTGGCCCCGTCCTCCGATCTCCAGCCCGCCAAGCACCCGAGACGACTTGGCAGGGCAGCGTCCACTGTGACGACTTGTTGTATATCTCTGCATCTTTGTGCAGCGCACCCTCGCCCACCCTCGCCCACCCTCGTACATTACCGAATCAGCGCTAGCATAGTCTCGTGCTCAATGTCAGCGCCGTTTCGATTGGACGACACTGGCCTGTACGACCCGTGAAGATAACAAGACGGCGGATGGCCGCGGATTGCCTTTGCCAATGTCTGCAGTAACTAATTCTGGACCTATGCATCTGATACCCTCTGCTCTCTCGCTGATGGGTCCAGAGCGGACTCAACTCCGTACCAGGCACCAATCCAGCTGCTTGTCTCCGGCGATCACCACTAATTCTTTCTCACTGTGACTTCTGATGGGTCCTCACCGCCTTCTCTATTCCTAAGCTACTGCTTTCTTTGTCATTTGTGCACACTTGCTGCCAATTGCTTCCCACACCAGGCAGCAGCATCGGCTTTACGACGATTTCTGAGCTCGGCCGAGATTGTACCATGATACGCTGCTTTGCCGAGGGCATGCTCGGACCCGACCTGCTGATGGGCTGATAATATTGTGCGTACGATGCCCGAGAACATGTATATATATTTATAGCCGCCGTGCGCAGCGCCGCAATTCTGGGTAGGTCGACCAGCTGTCTGATTCTCTATTCTGCCTATCATGCGTCTTTCTCCTTTTGTCTTGCTTCTCTTTTTAGCGTCTTCGAAGCATCTGGGATTTGCAAGGCATGTTCGGACCCACGACAGCTCTTTCGTCCCAGACTATTTCCTGCGTGTTTCATACACGCAAGTCGCTGTCGCTTGCCGCGACAGATTTTCCGCAGTGGTGAATGGCTCGACTCCTGGTCCCGCGCTCCGCCTGCAGGAGAACCGCACCACTTGGATTCGGGTGCACAATGACTTTCAAAACGACAACTTGACCATACACTGGCATGGCTTGAGCCAGTCAGTCGCTCCTTTCTCAGATGGTACTCCACAAGTCAGTCAATGGCCTATTCCACCCAGCTATTTCTTCGATTACGAGATCCGCCCCCAGATCGGAGAGGCCGGAACTTACTTCTACCACTCGCACGTTGACTTTCAAGCTGTTTCGGCGGCCGGACCACTGATCGTTGAAGAGGCATCAGGTCGTCCGCCGTATCAACATGACGGGGAGCGCATCTTCTTTCTTTCTGAGCTGTTCAATAAGATGGATGAAGAGATCATGGCCGGACTTACCGCCCCATCTACTGAATTCATTTGGTGAGTCGTTCTAGTGTCAGAGCCATCGGGGCATGTCTAAGTCGCCAGTAGGTCGGGCGAGACTGAACAATTACTCGTCAACGGCAATGGATTCCCCGCTCACAACAACAACAACGAAACGCAGACCGCGGCACCATTTGGCATTTTCCCCAACGGCACAACACCGTCCTGCCATGCCGAGGTCACCAAAGTGCGGCCAAGCACAACCTATCGCTTTCGTGCCATAGGTGGAGTCGGACTGAGTCTCGTGTCGTACATGTTTGAGGACCATGACAATTTGACTGTCATCGCCGCAGATGGGAGCTATACAAAGCCTGCAGACGCTGATGGCCGCATTCAGACCGGCTCCGGCCAGAGACTGGATTATCTGTTTACTACAAAGTCCGAAGCCGAACTCAAGCAGCTTGGGAAGACAAACTTCTGGATTCAGATGGAGACTCGATATCGACCAGTGAACATCACATCCTACGCCATCCTCTCATACACCGACTGCGCCGGCTGCGATACAAACACCCCTAATGCACCTCCGTCCACTCCTCCCCTGACTATAACGAACGAAGTGCAGAACTGGTTAGAATACACCCTGGAGTCGCTAACACCAAACAACTTCCCCCCATCATCAGAAGTCAACCGCACGTCTGCCTCCGCAGCGCTCAACTAATCTACCCAAACGGCATCTTCTGGACAGCGAATAACCACTCCTGGTCCGAGACCGACGAGTGCCAACACAATCAATCGGTCAACACGCGCGGTCCCTCCTCCGACATCCCCTACCTAGTGAACATCTACCTCAACGCCCCCTCCGCGATCCCAAACTCCTCCCTCGCCGCCCTGCACAATGGCTACGACCTAGACCTAAACATCTACACCGCCCTCCCCAGCGAGATCATAGACATAATCCTGATAAACCAGCTCAACGGCCAAGTCGGCGGCTTCGATCCGCACCCGTGGCACACTCACGGCGGACATGTATATGATCTCGGCTCAGGATCGGGGAGGTACGACGCTAGTCTGAATGAGAAGAAATTCAAGGGAAAGACGCCGGTGATGAGGGATACGACGATGTTGTACAAGTATACTCCTGGTGATGATGTGGAGCATGCGTTTGAGGATCGGGGTTGGAGGGCTTGGAGACTCAGGGTGGGGAATGCTGGGTACGTACTTCATCTCTTTTTCTTGAGGTGGTTGCTTGTTTGATGCTTGAGATGAGGGTCCCTGATGATAACAGGGTGTGGATGGTGCATTGCCATACGCTGCAGCATATGATCATGGGGATGCAGACTGTTTGGATCATGGGCGATGCGGCGCAGATCACGAGTAAGGCGGAGCCGTATGTCCAGGGATATTTGACATACGGTGGGAGTGCGTATGGGAATGCGAGCTATGATCCGCTGGTTATGCATTGGTTTGACTAGTCATTGCACAACAAGGACGAAGATGGACAATGATGGAGGGTTATATAGATAGTGTAGTATTGGTTGTATGCACTCAACTCAATCGCTTGACAGAGTGAAGCACCGCTCGCTACTGTCCGCGTTGTTCCCCCACCAATAAGGCATACTGATCATCTTGCCCGATCCAAAGAATAGGAAAACCAACAACATGCACAGATTGAATCCGGCATCAAATGCTGCCGCGAGGAGGTAGTTGTACCTCACCCACAGATCGTTCTTGTACCTGAACGCCCAGTACATGACCACCGCGCTGCCAATGAACGCAGACGTGTACCCTGTGCTGACATTGCCGTAGAAGTTTGTGATGGCGGAGAAGAAGATCGTGGTATTCCACAGGTGAAACTTCAGACGTGAGCGAGGGAACGCCTTGTGCAGACCGAAGAGGAGGCAGGGTGCTCCGAGGCCGAGTATGAAGCCGTACGGCAGGGGTTTGAAGGTGGATTGTTGAAAGAGTCTGGTTGGGCCCTACAAAGAAGGATCAGCATTGTGATTCTAGACAATATATCAAGGGTGTATACGTACCACAAGTACATATTCGACTGATGTCGATAGAGACTGAGATAGTGCCTGGGCGGTCCATTGGTGAGTCGCGTCCGCCGTTTGGCCGAGCAGAATCTCTCGTTTGGCGCTGAGAATCCATCGTATGGTGCCGTAGTTGATGGGAATACCCACGGTGCAGCCGATGATCTGGGAAAAGAAAGTGTCACGCGGTGGGATGTGCATGTAGTGTCCGATCTTCTGGTCCTGCAACATGTACTGCGCCCTGTACCATGCGTCCCCAGCGATCGAGCTATAAACTGTGGCCCCAGTCGGGTTCTTGTGCCCACTAACAGCGTTGACCATAACACCGTACATAAGCTCATTGAAAGTGCCGATCGGGAGTTGGTAATTTGTCAAAGCATACAGCCAACCGAGAGGTGTGACCACAACGGCGCCAGTCAAGACCGCCACGAAATAGGTCCAGATTGGAATGTATAGCTCCCCAGAACCGAGGATGGCGACGATGATGACGAAAGAGCTGGAGAACAAGACCAAGTACCACCAAAGCGGCACTTCCTTGTATGAACGTTGCAGAACGTTCAATTGGTCGTCGTATTGATAGTTGACGGTGTTGCCGCTCTTGTTTGCGAATCTTGTCCGAATCTTCTTGAAGCTGCTGGAAAGGGACTTCCATCCGAACAGAATCGCCCACACCCAAGCCGACATGTAGGCTGCATAAGAGAAAAAGATACCCCAAAGCATCTGCGCGCCGAGGTACAATGGGCCATACTCCTCGTAAGCAGTCTCGTTCAGCGTGCCTTGTTTAGTTACAAGGTGAGTGAGAGGATACTGTGTCCCATTGGCTGAGGCTTGTCAGTCGTGTCGCAACTAAAATGCCGGAATTTGGAACTGACCTTGCAGGACTTTGGTGCTCATGAGTCCATGCTTATACTCGGCGAGATTGCCCCACTTCGCAGCAGGCAAAAGAATCCAGCAATTGAAAACAAAGGCCGCAAACATGACGACCTGAGTCCAGAACGGCAGCAGAAACAGATTACCGTTGGTGCTCACATTAGACCAGTCGAGACTGAGGTTGAGGAAACCCATGCCACCGAAGCCGGAGCCAATGAAGTTTGCAACAGCATTCTCGGGGGCAACCCAACACAGAAAAGCCAAAGACCCCAGCATGGGAAACACGTACTCGGGAAGAAACTGCCAGAGTGTGACACCACCAAGGACAGAGAAGAAGACGATCATCTGCTTCCTCGATCGTGCGGTGGGGTGAGTGCGCTCCTTTGCCTGAGTCTCGAACAAGGCCGTCTGACACAAGCTGCATGACGGTCAGTTGGTCCAAGAGATGACCGTATGTGAACTCACGCCTGGAACCATGGATATTGAGGATCGTAGAGCAGAAATTGGCGGGAGATAGCAGCGAAAGAGTAGCCCGTGACCACGACTGCCCACATGAAAAAGATGGCCACAGCGGAATTGATCGGACGGTCAAAGTACAGCTCTGAGATGGAGATGGGAGCATAGGCCAGGTTGTAGGTAGCACCAGATGCGGCAGAGATAGTAACGAGGACATGCTCCTTGGTGCTCCATGGACCAGGATTGAGACTGAAGCCCCGGTTTGTGAAGGGCAATCTGACCCGCCAGGCTGGCAACACTTTTGCAAGCCAGATGCCGACATAGTTGGAGGCGATCTGGACGAAGAAGACTGAATATGCGGCCGAAGTGGTGCGGAAATGGCTCATCTGCGACAGGAATGCTCCTGGCACGACGAACAGGACGGTGAGGAGGAAATAGCGAAAAGTGAGGGTGGGGAGCGTGGTATCATCCTCGAACGAGACAATCTTCCTCACAGCAAGAGGGATATCTCGCAGCGAGGGGTCTTCGTCAGCAAGCGAGTCGCTGTCGAGAGGCGACTTGTCGCTGATGCGGGCCACCTCATCCTCGCCGACGGCAGCAACACCAGTTTTAGACTCGTCATGTTTCTCCGACGGAGGAGTGTCTGCGAGCTTTGCGGATTCCATTGGAGAGCAATACCACGAGCGACGGACAGTGCATATCGCCCCGGGGAGAGGACGGCGAGGGACCGCCTCTTAAACAACCGTGTCGAGGCATGGTGATAGCGCTGCCGGGTTTGTCAGAAGTCACGAGGGAAGCCGCGTGATAGCAAGTGACCGAGAAACAGCGGAGCGATTAAGCAGGTTCGTGCAGCAAGCGTTGATGGCGACATGCATTAGAGCATTAGAGCAGGGCAGAAGAGTGGCGGTGGTGGGGTTGAATCAAATCCTGAATGCCTGACGCTTCGTTCTGCACCAATCTCTGTCGAGCTTCGGGCTCAACAGGTGCAAAATTGCGGATCGTCGGGCGCGGCACAGTGCCATTGCGCTCCAGCACGCGATAACTCGCAATCGAGCGCAGCTCGCCTTGAATTCAATTGAGTCGTCTCTGCAAACTTATGCTTCCATTCTCATTGTTTTCTCAGGACAAGGCGTGTCGAGCTTTGGAGCAAAGGATGTTGGAGGGGTGTCTGGCAGTGGCGTTTCGTGGCTGACAACTTACAATTGACAGCTGCCACTGACAGATTCCATAGCTTCCAGGGCTTCCGAGTCACCAGGGAGCAGAACGTTGCATTCTGAAGGAGCCGCGCGTGCGTGGTCGGCGCTGCTGCAGCACGGCTTCCGTACTTCTAAGCGTGCTGAGCGGTCATCACGCCACGACGAGCCCACCCAACACAACACCATCGCCTCGGACTTCCCCCGGTCACAACGCGAATCCTCGCGCGCTGGACCGAACCGGGGTACCATGGAAAGTATGCGCACTCTACAAATGTACAAGGCGAGTGTGCCCACCAACATGGCTACAGTCTCGCCATCCGCAGCCGTGCGAACCGCAGTTCGGCGCCGAGAAGTACTGCGGCACCCGCAGATCGGCATGAGCGTGGACTTGTGGATGAGAAGGGGGCATGATTCCATTACTATCCTACATCAGCTCTCAAAAGAGTGTGGCACCCGTATCGCATCCTTGAGCTCCGGCTCTTCAGCTTCGCTATTCGAATGTACACGAAACTCGGTTGTTACCATAATGTCCGTGTCTTCACACGTCAAACTCTGCCGGCTGCCCAGCTCGATCAGCTGGGTGTTGCTACGCTTCCCCGACTTCTGTTGCCGCAACGAGTTGTTGTTGGTACTGCCCGCCCGCATGCCTGACATGCCATTGCTCATGCCCCGGCTGTTTTCGTTGCCCACGTTGGCAATGTCGAGCATCCCCGTCTCGAACTTTTCCAAGAATCGGCTGAGAATGGGCACCGATGCCGTGGTGATGGCCAGAGTGAGCACGACTTGCGAGGCGATCACATAGCCCGCAAGCTTGTACGTTGCGTCCGTGTCGCTCGGCTTGACGGCATACAGATAGTATAATCGAACGCACACTGCAGCCACCACGCTACGAGAAGCACCGTTAGCTCTTCCGGGCATATCATCAACCGTCGGTTCATCACTTACAGGGCACGGTATGTGAAGCTCGACATGATCTCAATCTTCTTGCCCCATGAGGCCTTCATTGGAGCGATGCAGATGCAAGGCATCACCACGGTGTTGACCTCGATGATAATGATCAATACCGACACGACAGCCCAGAAAGTGTACTGCGGAAGATTCGGGTCAGCTTGACGGAGAGTCGTCTTTTACGAAGCCACTCACCAGATTGATCGCGCGTGGAAGGTAAATCCACGTATGAGTGACAGCACCGCATACAATTAGTATGATTAGCGCCACCACAGCCCAGATAGTGTTGGCTATGTTGGTCCATCGAATGAATTGCCGGAGTCGCTTCGAGGCCGGTATCGACTCGATGAGGAACAGAGTTGACATCTGCGCCGCGACGAGAGTGGGGAGAAACAACGTATCAGATACATATTGGGACTAATGAGCGCATTAGTGTACTGATCCTAGGCTGCAAGATCAGATACGACCAACTTTGTACACAAACGTCATTTGTGCAGGCGTCAAATCGACTTGATGTTTGCCGAGTCCATGCGCGGCTGCAATAGACGTCGAAACGCATTGCCCGATGCACAAAGCCTATGTCAAGTTGGTTACGACATTCCACTATGCGGTATATAGAAATCTTACTGCAGCGACACAGATTGGCCCATCATCGAGCAGTCGAAGCCCGGTCCCGGACAATCTGATGGCAAGCCTGGTCAGGACGGACAAGCCCATCATGACATTCAGGAACCAGGTGAGAATGGACACCATTGGCCCCAGACCACCGTCCGCCCCTGTCGCGGTGGCAGGCATGGTTGATTGCAGGCCCCCAGCCCGAATTGACTTTGATGCGTCGTTTCGATGGCCAGAAAATATCGAGGAACGAGCGATCGAGCGAGGCCCGGCAAGACGACATGAAGTAGGAAACGCAGCTGGGCACAGTATGGCATCATGCTCACCGCGTGCTGTGCCTGGGCGCCCTTACCTGAAACCCAATCAGGGTCGTCACGCAGAAATTGCACAATTCGCTGTCCTGCCAAATCCTCGAGGAGCACGATACGGAGCTCCTGAACGAGCTGCCGAGTCGTCGTCGGCAGACTGCTCCGCCCACCGCAACCAGGGAACGTGCGAGGCCTGCCGCCACAAATCTGTGGCCGATTCGATCGGGTGGAGAGGATGTCGGCGGCCATCGAAAGCTAAACTTCAGAAGGATGCTTAGCGAAGACACGGTGACAGCGTGCACGGCCGACGCAGGAACGCCTGAGCGCTTGCGGCTGGCGATGGAAATGAACGATGCGCGAGCTACGCCTGAAGTGGGAGGAGCGTAGAGCGAAGGCGAAGCGGAGCTCCGGGAGGTGGAGCTGCCGCTAGGCCGAGCCCTTTTTCGCCATTCCGCGCCCGCCGTCGAACACCCGTTCGCCCAAGAGCGGTTTTGCTGCACGCTTGAGACACGCTCGCAGGTGGTTATCAGCATACTGATATCGACTCGGTTGCGTTCCCCGCGCCCCGCTCGGCTGCATTTGCAACACCATAGGCCCCTGTGGCAGACCGCTCCTGCGTCTGGGAGACGCGTTCCGGCCTGCACCATCAGGGTTTTCCCTTAAGTTAGCCGGAAAGCTATTACACCGGGCCGCCAACTCTGCTAGCCGGCTTCGAGAAAATAGGCCACCCGTGGTCGGTCTGTGCTGCGGGGTCGTCTTCCAATCGCCATCGCCAACCCACGCGCCTCATTGCGAGGCGCACCACCTGTAACCCTCCGCCGCTCCTGCAGTTGCCGTGGCCAACCGGGTCGTGGTGACACCGGAGCTCCCTCGATTGACGCTAGCTACGTGTCTAACAACGTCTATCGCCTAATGGCGTTTGTCAGGAGCTGTTGGTGTCTCGATGCCTATCTGTGCCCACGGCGTTGGCGATCGGTAGGTCGGACGCCTGGATTGCGCCAAATGGAGCTTACTATTTGGTACCCTCTTTGTCGCCATTTGGTTTGCTGACCCTTTCCACCTGTTTTCATTCTCTGTTTGAATCGTCGCCGAGGCCGCTACATCCAAGATGTCTCCGAACGACGTCAAAATGGCCGAGATCAACATGTACGGCGAGGCCAATTGCTCGCAGGTGGCCAACGAGGAGCTGAAGTCGGCCCCTCGAGATGAGCAGGTGTTGATGGAGCAAGGAAAGCGCCAGCAATTCAACGCAAGTCTCTCAGCTTCAATGCTATGCGCCGACCACATCTAATGATTGAGCAGCGGAACTTTGGCTTCTTATCCATGTTGGGGTTCGGGACCACCATGATGTGCACCTGGGAAGCTGTCTTCTTGTAAGTGTCGGATCGAAGAGAAGGCGTCCGGCAATTCGCCGACTGACCACACCAGCTCCAACAACGCAGCTTTGACCAATGGCGGAAACCCTACCCTGATATACGGCTTCCTTTTCTCATGGATTGGTAATTTCATGGTCGCTGTGTCGCTCGCGGAAATGTGTTCCATGTAAGCAGACTGCAAAACGCACATTCGCTCAAGCACTCACGCTTGCAGGGCGCCTACTTCTGGTGGACAGTACCACTGGGTAGCAATGCTAGCCCCGGAGAGAGCGAAGGTGTTTTTGAGCTGGATTACTGGTAAGAGAGAGATGTGCAGCCGTCGCTCTGGAGATGTACTGAATGACAAAAGGGTGGATTGCGACCATCGGATGGAACGCCAACACCGCGGCTGGTATTTATTTCAGCGGCACCATGATCCAAGGCCTGCTGGTTCTCAATTATCCCGAAACCTATGTGCTGCATAGATGGCAGGGGACCTTGCTCATGTATGCCGCTCTCCTGTTCGCCGTCTTCGTCAATACCATCGCCGCTCGGCTGCTGCCAAAGATCGAAGGCCTGATCTTGATCGTCCACACCTTGGGCTTCTTTGCCATTCTCATTCCTTTGATCCATTTGAGCCAGCACAATGATGCCCACACCGTCTTCTCCTCGTTCGTAGATTCAGGAGGCTGGAGCAGCAATGGACTGGCTTTCTTCGTCGGTCTGATTAGCACCAATCTCCCATTTATCGGTATGTAATCTGAACTGGTGGTGAAACAGAATCTAATCATCATTTCAGGCTACGACGGACCCTGCCACATGGCCGAAGAAGTCAGAGATGCGGCAAGGATTGTCCCTTGGTCCATTGTCTGCACCATCCTAATCAACGGTGTGCTCGGTTTCAGCGTCTCGATCGCTTTCGCGTTCTGCACCACCGATCCCGCCGATGCACTCACGAGCCCGACAGGCTACGATTTCATCTACGTCTTCTTCCAGGCCACTCAGTCGCACGCAGGCACCTCCATCATGACGGCGCTTCTAATTGCCCTTGTCACCTGTGCTGCGGTCGGCTTCCTGGCCACTGCGTCCCGACAGACTTTTGCCTTTGCTCGAGACCAGGGCCTGCCAGGGTCTGGCTGGCTTTCATACGTAAGCAAGACCCCTGGTGTTCTCCGTCGACTCGGAGCTAACTCGCGTGCAGGTCAGCGACACCAAGAGGATCCCTCTCCGCGCTGTTGGATTCTGCACTCTTGTCACTGCCGCCATTTGTCTAATCAACATCGGATCCACCGCTGCTTTCAACGCCATCGTGTCGCTCACGCTTGCCGGCCTCTACATTTCTTACCTCATTCCTATCGCTCTGATGGTTATGCACCGCGTGCGTGGCACCGGCTCGGTCCGGTTTGGGCCGTGGACCTTGGGCCGTATGGGTCTGCCCGTCAACGTGCTCGCCATCGTCTTTCTCGTCATTAGCGTTCTCTTCTCCTTCTTCCCCGGAGCGATTGATCCACCCGTGACTGCCCTGTCGATGAACTGGAGCTGTGCCGTCTTCGGCGGATTCGTCATCATCGGCTTGATCTACTATGGCCTGGTCGGCCGTAAAGTTTACAACGGACCTATTTGGGAAATATAGATTTTTGCGGCTGTGCTAGACGGCCAGGGTTCACTTCTTTGTAGCGAGAATGTATTTAATCTCTTCGACCCCCCGACGTGTTCGCACTCTCTGATTTCGAGACTTCTCATCTGCGCGACGCTGACGGACAAGGATGGAAGGGCGGTATCTTGCAAGCCTGGAAAACGTCGGTGCCGTTCGCGGTGGCTTTCCACCACCAACCACGCCCCCGCATCAGCCTCGGCGTCCAGCCCACCATGGATTTGTTTCTCCCTCGAGCACTGAACTGCAGAACTTGCAAAGCCAAGGCGCGCCCGAGCGGCATTCGGACGAAATGGACTTCTTTGACCGCTTTCGAAGCGGTAAGAACCAGTCAGGTAATGCGACCTCGATCTAAATCTATCTGAGACCCGTATGCTGATCTGTTTGTTTGGCAGATTTGGCGACGGACCCCGCGGGCACAAAGTCGGGGAAGACGCCGAAAGTGACGGAAAAGAGACGAGAGCAACTGCGCAAGGCTCAACGGTAAGGCACTGACTTTACTGACATGGTATGATCACGAATCGCGGCGCTGACGAACTGGACAGGGCCCATCGCGAGCGTAGCAGAGCGTATCAGGAGACTCTCGAGCAGGAGATCATCAGTCTACGGGCGCACGACTCCCGCCAGCTGCAGGCGTGCAAGGCCGAGAACGCTTTCCTCCGGGAGCTTTTGCAGACTCACAATATCCCCGTGCCTGACCTTCCGGAGTGGCGCGAGGATGGAGTGGCGACGCAGGTCTGCATCGACCAGCAGCACCCGGAGCGGGCGTTCATTCAGGTCCAGCGACCCGTGACGCCCTCGCGATCGCAAGGGGGCCTTTCGTTGACACTGGCCTCGACCCCGCACACCCACCTGTCGCCGGGCTCGTCACACGCCTCGCAGGACACGTTCAATTCGCCCGCCGATTCGAATGCGGCGTCCCCGGGTCTCTTTCTGGATCCGGGGCTGGTTCAGATTGGCATCAATTTCATCCTATAGTAGGGGTCCCCTCGACTGAGCTGTGACGTGATACTGACCAGGGCACGCACAGCCTGGAGCACCCGTGCATGCGACACGCCCATCTACTCTCGGGACGGCAAAAGTCAAACAATCACGCTTTCACGGGGAGCACGGCCATGTTCTCGTTTTCACAACAGGCCCCCGAGGAGCTGGTAGAGTCGGCTCGGCAGGGGAAGGACGCCACGTGGCTGTCCCCCAATACGCAGTTGGCCAGCCTCATGGAGCTGTGCGACCAATTCATACCCGACGGCGAGATTGCGCCGGTGCAGATGTGGCAGAAGGTGGCGACAGCGCTGCAGGCGGAACGGATGCCGGTACAGAACATACCAGCGCTACAGCAGTCGCTCGGCGACATAGTCGAGTGTCGAGGGTGAGTCGACCAGGGGATTCGTGAGGATGCATGCTGATTCTGTCTGTGTAGGTTCGGGGCGGCGATGGAGGAACAGGACTTTGAACAGCTGCTGAACGGCTTTTGCAAGAGCTGACGACGATGATGACGCTTCGGCGTGATCCTGCCGGGTCGGATGAGCAAGAAACAGCGTCAGAGTGAGTGTGAGTTGAAGATTTTCCTGTTCGTTTGCGCTGCACAATTGCAACATGCACAAGAGAGGGCGGGTAAGCGAATTCTGGCGTTGATATGCGGATTATGGAATCAGGCGAGGCGTTGGGCGGCGCATTGCGGCTCTGCACAGCCCGCACAACCCGCACAACCGGTCCGCAGCGGCGCTGATTACGTCTCGCTTGATTATGGAATCTGTCCAACTGCACCATTCAATGTCTTCCTCCTCTCACACTGCTTTGCCCGAACATGCACCTGACCCTGGCCGTGCATGCATACCCGCCGCCTATCCTGCTGGTCCGTACCTAAATAATGGCGATCCCGCCACGTTTGCGCCGGTACTGTCTCTCGCTCTTCGTAAAATTAAAATCCTACCGGCGCCACCCATCTGGTAACCCTTGACGAATTGTTCTAGTATGGAATCGATATTACCTCAATGCCCCGTTCACGCGCCATCGCTCACATCAGCGCTATGGACATGCGCAGGGGGCTGCAATTGCCGCTCTACCCGGGTCGTCCATGCTAGCCGACTTGTCGAGTATATAAACGAGCACTATGGGCATCGGCATTCGCTCCTCCAGCAGCATCTCCTCGACATCCTTTGACTTTGCATCCTCTGTCCCGCCTGAAGATCCCCCGCTCGTTTACAAGCCACATTGTTGAGCTCGATCCAGCAACATGCATTCAATCCTCCTGCCTCTTGCCCTGGCCTCGCTGGGCTGCGTCAATGCCGCACCCGCCCAGCGCAATCAGAACAAGGCCTTGTACTTCCTCGATAGCGACCCTGCGGGTGCCAGCATCGTAGCGTTGTCTGTTGGTGCCGATGGCATCCCCAGGAACCCGATCAAGACCTCCACTGGTGGCATGGGAGCCATTGGTGTGAATGGGACAGGTGCTCCGAATGGGGCTGATCCCTTGTTCTCTCAAGGAGCTGTTCAGGTCTATGGCAACGTGAGTGTACTGAGTGAGGATCAAGAGGGATGTCAGCTGACTCATGCCACTAGATGATCTTTACTGTCAACGCAGGAAGCAATACGGTGTCGATGTTCAACATCAACGAGAACGATCCTCAACATCCTGTCTTGGTCGGATCGCCTGCCGCCACTGGCGGAGACTTTCCTATGTCCTTGGATTACTCGCCTCGTCTCAACAAAGGTGAGCAGGAAGATCGAGACTGGCAACATGGGATGATGTACTGATATAGTCTGACAGCCTGCGTTCTGAGCGGTGGTGTCAAGGCTGGTGTCACCTGCTTCCACGTGGACGCTCGCCGGGGCTTACAGCCTCTAGCACCCATCCGCACGTTGGATAGCTCCCTCATTCGGGAGACCAGCCCGGTCAATGGACCCGGCGGTACCACTTCGCAGCTGCTGTTCAATCCGGACAGCAGCGCCGTGTTCGTGACCATCAAGGGCATACCCGGCACGCGCAATGGCACCATCCTCGCCTACCCCGTCGACGGCAACGGTGCCATCGCCCGCAAGCCCGTCATCAGCCAGTTCAGCGACCTCAAGCTGCCATTTGGCTTCCAATTCATCTCACGTCGCGAGATGTTCCTGTCCGACCCGTCGATCGGCGCGGCCCTCCTGACCGTCAACAACGACTGGACCATGACCGAGACCGCGCGCGTCAATATCACGACCCTGAAGGCCGTCTGCTGGACCGCCGCGTCGAGCAACACCTTGTACGCCATCGACGCCGGCACAGATAACCTCTATACCTTTGACACCTCGCTCAAGTCGACCGGAAGCATCACTCTGTCCGAGCCGGCTCCTGGAAAGGGCCTGTTCGACGCCGTCATCGCAGACGGAATGATGTACGCCCTTGGCGGTGCGGCTGGTATCGCGGTCATCGACACGCAGGCCCGCGTCCAGAAGCAGTTTGTCGACTTGTCCGCCGTCGCGCCGCGGAACCACATCACTGGCTTGGCGTGGTGGCAGTGCTCTTAGTCTGTCTGATGGAGAGACGGACTGATGATTGGCTGATTGTGCTCAGAAGAAAATTGATCATGGCGTGGATGATACGTGGGAGATTGAATAGCATTGCATGGATGATACTTGGGAGATTGATTGGGCTTGCATGCATGACGCTTTGTCGTCGACTCGGGTTGAGAGGGGTTCTTCTTCGTTGTCGCTCTTTACTCTGATATATTATATATCTCCTTCTATTTATCAAAATTGTCTCCGGGAATGGATTCCACATGATCATGCTGGTACACGTACGTACCATTCCTGCGATATGT
Organism: Dothideomycetidae sp. 11243; assembly: GCA_000836255.1. Taxonomy (NCBI): domain Eukaryota; kingdom Fungi; phylum Ascomycota; class Dothideomycetes; species Dothideomycetidae sp. 11243. Next base: position 100,516 of record DF938581.1, on the reverse strand, counting down.
ACCATGTCGATGCTAATCAAGCCGCCTTGCTCGTGGGATTTGCACTGGTCCGCGAAGCCACACGTAGAAATGCGCTTACTCTGTCGTCCGACGCGCAGCAGACGCACTTCGAATCATTTCGACGTTCCAGCAATGCCAGATTTTAGTTTGATGCATAGAGCAACTGTTCCCACGGAACGCAAAGCACAAGAGCGTGTTCGTGGCGCTCCTGCCCCCCATTTCCACACGCGGCATGGAACTGGTCGAGGATTCCCCACGCAGTCATTGTTTTCGCCTGTCCCCCCGCATGCACGCCACGCCGTGCCGGTGGGTGCTGTGCAGCGCAGAAAGACAGGCGGAGACGGCCCTTTTTCGGGGCCGTCTAATGAGTTATTACTTCACTTGTCTTAACGACTGTACATGCATCTCATATCCTATTGGCAATAATATGGCTGGACCCAATATTCGGACGGCGGGGTTTGCAAGGTTTTTCCTAAGAAGGAGCCTGCAGTATAGCCTGGTCCGTGGACATAGTCTTTGCGACAGAGAGCCGTGCGGGTGGAAATATATGTGTGGGGTGCGGCCGGGAGCGCTGAGGAAGGTGTGGTCTGGGCCAGCGAAGTATGAGGAAGCAGATATCATGAGCAGAGTGCACTAGCACAGGGGAGTGTTTCATGTTCGACATTCGACGACCAACACTTCTCCACAGCCCGTGCGGAGGAGAGTAAGTGTCAATTTTCATTTCAAAGACCAGCTATGTATGATGATGCGCAGAGAAAAGCGAGAGCGTGATACAGATCCATCCATCCAGTCCAACCCATGCAGTTCCATCCATGTTTAGGAAACACTCGCCCCTTCGACCATCAAGATCGAAGAGAGAGAGACTCCAAACATTTCGACGGAGAGAGGTTCCAGCAGTGAAGCGGACCTTTTTCTCGTCTATTGGCCGAGAGTGCCCTCCTCGGTGTCGGTGGTGGAGCCGGCCGAGCCAGCGGTGCCAGCGGAGCCAGCCTTGGCACCGGCAGCGGTCGAAGCACCAGTGGCGGCGCTGGCGGGAGCAGCAGACGCGGGAGCAGCAGCGCCGCTGGCGATCTGGAAGGCGATGACACCGCCGAAGGGACCGGCCGGGTTGGCATTTGCGATCTTGAGCAGGCAGACATTGGATTGGCCGCCGGCGGTGCCGGTGCAGGTGGTGCCGGCCGGGATGTTGACCTTGATGGGATAGTCCTTGTTGACGTTGGCGGCGCGCTTGACCAGCGGCGAGCGGCTGAGCAGCCAGCGGCGGGCAGCGCCGGCGGCACCGCCGCCATTGCCGTTGCCACCGCCGGGAACGCGGCCGGAGGGAGAGATGTTACCGCCACGGCCTGGGACCTGGGTGGCGACTTCGGCCTGGGTGCCCTCGGCGAAAGCACCGGTGCCGGTGGAGTCGACCATGGCCTTGAAGGGACCAGCACCGTCGGTGGTCACGACGTGGAGAGTGCCGGAGACGGAGCCGCCGTTGGCGCTGACCTGGGGGAGGGTGTTGCCCGAGGCGGCCATGGCATACTGCAGCATGGAAACGCGGTTGCGGCCATTGCCAGTGGTCTCGCCGAGGCCGTTGGTGGCGATATTGGTGGAGCCGAAGACGGTGGTGTCGACTTCGGTCTGCGAGTTGGGACCGGCGCCGGGGACGATGCCACCCATGATGCCGAGGGCGGTACCGTTTCCACCAGCATCACCCTGAACGACGGAGACCTTGCCGTGGGCGGCGACGAGGGAGGCGCCAGCAAGGGCAGCAACGAGGGTTGAAGTGTACATCATTTTGAATTGTGGAGGGACTGGTTTTGAACGTCGAAATTGAACGATTGGCTAATAGTAAAGAGTGTAAAAAAGATCACGGACCAGCCGAGAAGTCTTGATGAGCGATGGAATGGAAGAGGAAGTTGTTTGGATGAGTGGATGAGAAGAGAAGTAGACTGATGCGGGATTTGAGCAAGTTTATATACCTGAAGTCGTGCATACAGATGCTGGAAGTTGGGCCTTGGGAGCCTCCGACGACAAGGTTTGCATGGTTCATACCGTGAGGCCGTGCTCAAACGCATCTCGTAGTGTGAGGCTCCTGTACCAAGGGCGTCATGGGCAGGCTCGTGTATCACTTGGCAAAGGTATTCCGCCCCGCAGAGTGGAGAGAGGCATAGACTTTGCAAGTGGTGAGGATGTGGTCAGACGGACGAGATGCATCGTCTCCTGTGTCAAGGGACTAAGGTTGGGGAGCGCGGTGTGAGACGCGGTAGTGCGGTGACGGGGACCATGGCATTGGCGTTGGGCTGGGCCATCGGAGGTGATGGGTGATGGATGATGCGTGAGGGTGGAGCGTAGCGGAGGAAGCGGCGGGAGAAGAGTCTGCAGAGAGCAGAGACCCAGGTCTGCGGCACGGGGTGTATCAGAAGCATCAGAGGCAGGCGGCAAGCAGCGCCAGACACACGCCAAACGCAGTACACGCCCGGAAGACAGACGCCCGACGTGCGCAATGCCGTGGAATAAGAACAAGTCCCAAACGCGGAGTCAAACCTCCATCGCCTCCTCCCGGGTCGTCGGATCGGCTTATTCTGCAGTGATTGGCTGCACGCTCTTGGCGCGGCAGCGGGCCCCTCCGGCACCGTCGCACATCAGGTCTAGTCGACGACAGAACGAGTTAGGGTCATCAGGCACCCCAGAACAGGGGCTTTTCCAGGGCGCTGGTCGGTAACGTCAATCCTCGAACTTTCGAACCTCGAACGTCGCAGCGCCATGGCCTTGGGGTACCGCCTACTGCATCCCCCGTGTCGCCATCGCCATGACAGTCAATGCTTCTGCTTCTAGCCCATGCGGAGCGGAGCGGACCACTGGTGTCCATTGGTGCCCCAGTCATGGACAGTCCGCGCATTGGCTGACCACGACCGCCGAAGATGCCTCCTGACCGTGTGGAGCGGACCTCACCCCAACAGTCCCCCACGTCCAAACACATGCCGAAGCATCGACCCAGCCGTCTCGCCGGAAACGGACTTCCTCCTGTCGGTTAACCTCCCCTACCTGAAGCCGACCACCATGTACGCCTCGCTTGATCTCACAGCTACTGCACTTGGTCGAGACATGATCACCGCTTGCCGACGGGATGCGGCCCCCCAGCGCTTGCAGCAGCACACGGAGATGTAGCAACACCATGGCTAGTCAGAGAATACCCATCATGCAGCGTCGGACCTTTGTCAGGTCCTCAGTCTTCTTTTGTTGCTACGACCCACGGTCGATCTTGTTTATCCCTTGATCCGAGGAGATGGCCTGAAGCTTCTTCGACGTCGCTGATTGATTACCCGATCTCATACTTTGGCCGCATTCTGCGAGGGTAAGCTCGTCACCGCGACTGCCGAGCCCAGCGACCTTCGACTTGCGCCATTTCTGTCAATCTCCTCCCCTTCCCGCACTGGCAACAGTCTCCGCGGCGATGCAGCCTCCGTGTGCTCCAAGAGGTGCCAGCGTCAAATTCATCAGGACGCCCGCCTACATTCCAGACCACGGAGGATGATATTGAAAAGAGATGGACAAGCCACAACCACCGAGTCGTCCTTGGACCACCGACACTACGAGCCCATCGTGGCCGGCTTCGCCAATATCCGGTAGCGTACGCTCTGGTTCTGCTCGGCGGAGACCCAGCTCGCCTTACACGGAAGCGTCCTAGTGAAGCTCTCCCCTTCCCGTACATGCCTTCGGACAAGGTCATCGCCCTGTTCGCCTGCCATCCACACTTGTGTCAAGACCAGCGGACTCACTGCACGGCGTCTTCTCGAGCCATTGTAGCTCTCTTGCGGAAGTGCAAGTGCTGTCTCACTGGCAGGGGCAAGACCTGGTATTCCGAAGACGCTGTACCGCCCATGCACTTACAGTCAGGTACGATGCGCTTGTAGTCTATGAGCAGTCATGACTTGTGAACGTATGTACAACTACGTTCATGCTGCTGTAAGTGGTTTTGAGATTTGACTCGCTGTCTCTCTGTCTGAGACTATTCTGGTAGGTGGCGATACTGTTCACCGAGGTCTGCTTCACATTTGCATTCATATCCAATGCTAATCTCGATGATATTCTATTATGTTATGATATCCGGAGTGAAGATGAATGCTCGCTAACTGTGTACGCCATGCTAACACTTCAGCAACTCTTGATACTCTGGCAACTCCCACTTGATCTTGCCCTCGGGGAATACCCGCTGTGCCAACCTGTCCAGTCGCAGCGCCGATACAGTCCACATGATGCAATTGAGCGTGTAAACGCCAAATCCAGACTTGGGCCACCACTTGTCTCTCGAAGCGGCGTTCTCCACCAAGCCTTTCTGCACCTGATCCATAAACGGACGGAAGGTAGCCTCATACCCGCTCAGAGCGGCGGACAGGCCTTGCTCATCCGAAGAGCAGTGCCGCCCAATCTCTCCCGCGAGCACGTACGCACCCACAAGTGCGGATGTGGTGCCCATGCCGGTCATGGCAGACGGACAATACGCCGCGTCGCCTAGCAGCACTATTCGATCCTTGGACCATCGATCAAGCTTGACGACGCCGAGGTGTTCGCAGTAAAAGTCGTCCGCCGAGTCGAGGGCAGCCAGGAGCTGCGGTGCTTTCCACGCTGCATCGAGGAAGATGTCGGTCAGCGCTGCCTTTTCCCCTTCGACGTCTTTTCTATGCGCGCGCCGGAGGTCCTCGGACTGGGTACTGCACATCAGATACACTTGTAGATGTGTCGTATTGTGCCGCCGGGTCATCATGCACCGCCCGCCGGTGCCGATGTACATGCTGGCATTATAGTCGTCGCCCTTGCGCATCGGCTGTGACATAGTGAAGTATCCAATATACGATCCGCCTAGAGGAACGAAGCCGTCCTTGCCGTCCGGACCGAGCATCATCCGCCTCGTGCGCGAGCCCTGACCGTCGGCGCCGACCACGAGATCAAACCGCTCCGTCTCGCCATTGGTGAAGCGCACTTGCACAAACTCGCCATTGTCGTGCATCTCCTCCACCGACTGGCCAAAAACATACCGCGTCCGCTCCTTCGTCTTATCATAAAACAACCGACACAAATCCCCGCGCATAATCTCCAAATCCGACGTGAAACTCTGCGCTCCCTGACCCGATTTATTCGCCGGGAAATACGCCCAACGCCGATCGTCGCTGTCGACGATCTGCATCCCCGTCTCGGGCGCGGCACATGCTCGGAACGCTTCTTCCAGTCCCATCAGCTTGAGCACGTCCATCCCGTGGCCGCGGAGGTCGATTTGCAGTCCGGTATCGCGCAGGGAGGGGAAGCGCTCGATTACGGTGATTCGGTGGCCCAGGCGTTGGAGCCAGAATGCGAGTGCGTTGCCGGCTACGCCGCCGCCTATTATTAGAATGGAGAGGGGAGGCATGGCGCTGTTGATCGTGGACGGTGGTGGGGATTGAGAGCGGGAAGGGAAGTGGATGGGAGAGTTAAGAGAGAGAATAGATAATTTTCAAAGAACTGGAAGTAGTTTGGGTATTCGAAAATAAGACTGCTGAAAAGACTGTAATACATTGCGAGGCTTCTGCGTGGTTATTATATGTACCAGGGTGTATATGGTTGCCTGTGAATTGTGCGGTCGTTATGTCCGTACCGACGCCGCAATTCAGCGGACCAGCCGTAACAACGTCCACCTCCACCAGATGCTCCCCAATGCATAGTATGCCCAGGCTCGATTCGCCTTGGCATGTGTGCGCACTGGTTTTCTTTTCCGAGATATGCGCGAGAGTGACAGGTGTCTTGTTGCATTTTATTATCATGGATGACATGTCAGGGGATTCCGAATGCGATAAGTGCGCCATATTTAGCGGGTGTTCGGTCAATACATTCTTCTATGTAAAAGCATTCTTTCAGTGCTCTTTCCTTGTGTATTTCAAGTGCGCTTGCCAAGCTGATCTGGTTTGCTCAAAAGAACTATGGATTGCTATGAATGGGATGTAGAACTATCCAATCCCTGTTGCGGCGGACAAGCGGGAGCAAGCTCGGAGACCGTACAGATGTCTACCCACGACAACGACGATTTCCAGGCATGATCACATCAGAGATAGCCCGGTTCCGTCAACAAATATTCCAAGTCCAAGTCGAACCACGACAAAGCCTGACTATTGGACGGCAGCAGTCCAACAGGCTGATAGCTCGGCGTCGATATAGCGTCCAGCCGCCGCTGGAGCAAGTCCCGACATACCAGCAGGCTATCTCTGGCGGCCTCGGCCATCCGGAGCTCGATGGACTCGCCGCTTACTGATGCCTCAGCCTGCGCGTCGACCATGCATGCGAACATGTACCCCTTTACATTCGTTTCGCCTTGTTCTATTCGCTCAAGTGAAAGCCGCTTCATGTCGATGACCGCTTGCTTGAGTGGCTGCAGCCGCTGCGAGCCGCCACGGTGCAACGTCCCGTCAAGGCGCAGGGCATCGAGCTGGGCGAAATACTCCGCCGTGATGACCGATGATGCCTGCCGCAGACCGTCGCGATACATGCCGCCGGAGCGGGCCATGAGCCGTGCAAACCCCGGGTCGGGTTCCGGACTGAATACAGACAGGGCAGTATCGAGGCTAATTTTTATGGAGTAGGTGAATAGTGGATTGACTCTTGCTTTCGGTACGCACGAGCAGTGCAAAGGCATGAGGAAGCGACGCACGAAAAAGTCCGTGAGGTTCCAGTAAAAGACTGTCGGTCCGAGTCCTTCATTGTCTTTCAGGAATGCTTCATTCCTGCGGTGGGCTTCGGTGATCTCAGAGCTCAACGTGAGCACTTGAACATAATCCAGCTCGGATGAGATGCTATTGAGAAGCTGAAGCGCACGGAGCCGAGAAGGCAGCGAATCCAATAACATCAGCTGCATTGAGGTTGCGGTGAAAATCCCACGAGTCCTCGGATGAACTGCTTCGGTGGATCCATCCATGTCTTCGTCGTTGATATTTGCTGGTGGCTTGGTGTCAAACTCATCCAGAGATATCCTCGGCGGCAATGCTGCATCTAGGGAGGATTGCACGACGAGTTCTAGTATGGTGGCCCACAGTCGTCTGCGTAGCTCGGCCTGTAACACAGGCATGGCTGGAAGGTGCTCGGGGTCCCTGTGCAGGCCGATTTGCATTGCTCTGTGCACGAGAGAACCCATGGACATCCAGACCAGATCGCCGCCTATAGACAGCAGCTGTCGCGCTATGATTGTCAGACAGTGAATCTGCAAGCCGCTAATGTCCAGACGGTCTTTTTCCAGAGGTCCAGACAACCAAGCCTGGGCAGCGTAGACCCAACGCTGCACAGTAGAGCGGAACGCCGAGTCCGTCTCCCAATAGTCGCTTAGTATTGAGCCGATACCGATGACGAGCAGGACTTTCAGACGAAGGGAGATCGGGCAGTTGTTCGAATCTGTCCAATAGCGCCGATACTCTGTCCAGAAGGTAGGAGCATGGAGAATGCGATGAACGGACTCGAACGACTCGAAGTATAGCTTGGCCATGGCATCAGCTACATCGCGGGACGGCGGCGCAAAATCGACGGATGGACTGGTCAGCCGTCTGCTCGGTCTTCCGGTCTTGAGACCATGAGCTATGCCTTTGCATTCGCGGAGCAAAGCGCCCATCTCCACCATGAGGGCCTGAATCGTCTCGTCGCTGCGGAACGAGTCGTTGGTGCCAACACCCATCGCCCCGAGATAGCAATCGAAGATGGTCTGGAATTCAGGGGCCATACCCATCCATTGACCCCAGCCCATCATTCTAGTCTTGTTGAGCATAACGTGGGATTTGGGCAGACCCATGCGCTCCGCAAATACCTGTCGACCAACGGACGAAAGATCTCCAACGGGATCGGAAGGTGGTTCCTTTGCGAATTGCCCAGCGACTCCGAGGGCACCCTGAGATACGGCCGCCTGGACATCCTGCTGACCAGTGGACTGACGAGCATCTATCGCTCTCTGAGGCTCGAATAGTCGCTCAGCGCGACGCTGAGGGCGTTGCTCAGAATGCTCGGGGTTGTCGGGCAGCGAAGGTGCGGTGGATGAGGGGGTCAGACCAGCCTGAGGTTGAAGTTGATGGCTCTGCTGTGGAGCGACATGACCAGCAATAGATTCGGACCTGCGGACAACAATGCTATAACGGCAAGTGGCCGAGACGGCAGAGCATTGAGAGCACGGGTCGGTGCGGCTGCACTTGATCTTGCGGCGGCGACACTCGATGCACGACAATGCCGGCCGGCGGCGCTTCCGCGCCTGATTTTCGCCGTCCATAGTTCAAAACAGCCAACTCGTCGTATGAATGAAAAGCCCGAGTGCCCATGATGGCGAGGGGAGGGTACAAGGCGCAGGAGAGGATGAAATGTGCGGCGAAGTTGATGTGCGGCGAGGCTATCTCCGCAGCTCGACCCCAATTTGCCGCAATTGTCCGAATTTGCCGACATTCCGGCGCCCGTCCGCCGTCTTCACATCCATCACCAATCTCCACACTGTCGGTGATACACTACTGGTGATGAGACTTCGCCGACTCGGCACGCCGAGACAATTCCTTGCTCGTAGCTGCAACGTCGGTACTATCTTGCACATGCTGATACTTCATCAGCCCGACGCTCATCGCGCACATCAGAACTACATGGACACCTGGACGTGGCAAGGAACAAATACAATGACTGCGCAGCGGAAAGCCGCCGGATAGTCATCCACAAAGATGGATATTGGTTGTCTTCCCTCCAGCCACCCGCATGGCGATCATGTATGGCGACGAATCAGTTGAAGCAAGAAGGCCGCCAAGCCGAAGCCAAACGGCATCTCGGTCGTGCCAGCGATGTCAGATTTTAGGCTCTGCTGAATCGATGCCGTAAAGGCACCCATTCAAAGTCCACAATAGCTTCCACTCCTCCTCACGTGACCAACGCAATTCCGCCACGCCTGCAGGTGCGCGAACCTGCTGGCCAGCTGCCGTGTCCTAAGCATTGCCTCACTGCCGTGCCGTATCTTTGTCCGTGGCTGGAGTCCTCATCAGAAAGCCATCAGCTGCTATTTTACCTTTGGGAATCGACAACAACGAAACCGTCGCCCTGAGTGACTTCGATGGAGCAGGCGCTGGTTGTATTGCCATAAGCCACACCAGGGGTCGTTACCGAGTCCAAGCATAGAACGGTGATACATATCAGCTCAGATTTATGGAGCGCCATGGTCCGTACCAACGAACTTGCGATTCGATGTCGAAGAATTACCCCAGAAGCTCGAAAACTTACGGGACCGCACGCGATACGTATGGATCGATCTGTTGTGCGTGCCGTAGGATCATTCCAGACAGGGCTATGATGAAGTTCGCAAGCAGGGTGCGATCTTTCCAAACGCCTTCAGAGGTATATGTTGGTTTAACGACGTGCATGGTTGGGAGGGTCCGAACGCGATGGTCGGGTGGCTAGTCCGACCGTTCATCAAGTTCTACGGAGTCGATTCATGGCCAGGCAATCAACAATTAGCCCAGTCGCACAGATCACGTCCATCTTGCGAGCTTACTGCCGGTGGCAAAGTACCCGCAGCCCAGATGTCAATCCATGATTCACGTCTTTATGGACTCTGCAAGGGGTGTGCGTGAGGCCAGACTTGATACTAAGTGACAGGTATCTTTCCGTGCTCAGGGTAAGCTCGGCTCATCGCCTCGCCACTGTCGGCGATATCGCTGTTTTGATCTCCAAGGTGAAACCGCGTTTGGCCACTGAAAGGCACGTACCTCGAGGCGCGAGACAGCTGCCCCACATCTTTACAATATCCTGCTTGGACATTCTTGAAACCTCATCTCAGACTGCCATTCTCCAAATCGCAGAGAAGAGGACGTGCGCAGTCCCCGCCACGTGGTTGGAAGCAATCATGTCGGCCATGGGTATCGTTCAATGGTTCGATCCTCCAAAGCCTAGAATTGATCAGGCAAATCGTTCAGTGTGCAAGACTCGTCAAGCTTGACGAAGAGGAGCCAAGTACAAGGGCATGAAAGATCGACATCAATGGCTGTGTACACGTGAAGCGCGCTTTCGTCCAGGCTTCATCAGAAGATTGCACCGGCAATGGCATGATGTGTACTTGGGCGGCGCCAGATCTGGGTCCCGGAAGATTGCGCATGAAAGACGTGAATACCTACGAAAGTACAAGCCTATTAGTCGCAACTACGCAGTCTCAATGATCAGGAGTGGCACCACTGTTAGGGGAATGCTGCTGAAAGAAGTCACAGCGGGGATTTTGGTGAGAATCGGTCGCTCTCGCTGGACGGCGTCGGCATCGAACATGTCTATCGTCGGATGCGAGGTTGATGTGAATTGGACTGTACAGTAGGACCTCCTTCCCCATTTTCACGTGTTGGACGGCTCTGAAGTGAAATCGACATGTTGGAGAGGGTGTGAGGAGAAGAGGGGCACAGTGACGACATGCGTCCAAAAGAAAAGCGGAGCCACACTTGTGGCGTGTTTTAGCCACTTCTAGATCCAACGGCCCCCCTCGCCAACTCAATCGGGACGAGAGTTCGACGCTTCGTGAGGCTGACGCACCCTCTGACCCACGGTTTTGCGGAAAGATCGGCGATTCGAGCCCTTCGAATGTCTTGAAATGGCAGGCTTGCGCACAGTGACGCCACAGATGTGAGGCTTTCACTGGTGGTGGGGGTTCGAGCCGACGAGACCTAGCCACTCTTATCGGAAAAGCTACCACGGCAAGAGCGGTACTAGACGTTTTTAATCTTTGCGAGGTGTAGGAGACGTCGTGATGACGATTTCGGCCGGGGAAGCTGCGACAGTCTTCACATATCATATTGAGCTTGCGCCACATTTCTTTCACCTAGTTTGCGGTCAGCCGGCGATCCTCCACCACGACCAGTCATCTCCAGAATTGTCTCCCACAATGAACATTAACGTAAGTGCGCCGTGGTAATATTCTCCGTTTTTGCATTGTTGTTGACGTTCATACCACAGGAGCCTCTGCCCGGTCGCGGCCTCGCCGTTCCATTTAAGAAGAAGACGGCTCATCTGCAACCGACTTTGCAGGATGGCAATCTACGGTTCCCGCTCGCGCATCGCATCCCGGATGCCATCCGAAATCACTTTATCGCCATGTGCGGCGAATTCGTCGGCACTGTCTTGTTCCTGTTCTTCGCCTTGTCGGGAACGCAGGTCGCCAACAGTATCCCGTCCTCATCCGGACTCACCGTGGCTCAGACGGGAAGTAACCCGCAGCAGTTGCAGTATATCGCTCTCTGCTTCGGCTTCTCGCTTGCCGTCAACGCGTGGGTCTTCTTCCGGATCAGCGGTGGTCTCTTCAATCCGGCAGTCACCCTTGGCATGTGCTTGATTGGTGCTCTCGACTGGTTCCGGGGCATGTTACTCTTCTTCACGCAGATCTTGGGCGGAGTCACTTCCGCGGCACTTGTTTCGTGCATGTTTCCTGGGGCGCTCAACGTATCGACGACTCTTGGTGGTAATACTAGTATCGTGCAGGGCCTCTTCATCGAGATGTTCCTCACCGCGCAGCTCGTCTTCACCATCTTCATGCTGGCTGCAGAGAAGCACAAGGGCACCTACATCGCGCCAGTCGGTAAGTAGCATTCCTGAAGGCGCCCCTGCGTTGTTGCTGACTTTGGACAGGCATTGGACTCTCCCTCTTCATCGCCGAACTTACCGGCGTCTACTTTACCGGTGGCTCGTTGAACCCCGCCCGATCATTCGGCCCAGCCGTCGTCATCAAAAGCTTTCACGGATATCACTGGATTTACTGGCTGGGCCCAGTGCTCGGGTCCATGCTGGCGGCTGGCTTCTACAAGTTCATCAAGGTGTTGGAGTATGAGACGGCAAACCCCGGACAAGATACGGATCATTCGACGACGGTACAAAAGCGACGTGATCTTCTCATCGCTGCAGGTATCCACGAGGATGACGCAAATCAGGTCGCACATGAGCTCACCGCAGCTGAGAAGGCTGAGAAGGAAGGTGGCGAGGCGCCAGTCATCGCAAATGGGCAACAAAACAACACGGCTGTCAATGGAGGAATGTACGGCACACAATCTTTCAGGTCAAAGGAGAAACTAGACGGACCCTCGACCGTGGACCCCGCGAGACGTGAGAACGTTCAACGCCCAAGTGCTGTCACATCCGGAAGTCAAGCGGGACGGTATAGTTACCTGGGACGGTCTGGAAGACAGCCGTCGACTACCCAAAGGGTGGACAGCCCTAATGTTAGTGCGAATGGGCAGACGCAAAACACAATGACGGGTCCAGGATACGAGGGGGGTAGCCCTGGCTACAGCAGGACCTACAGTAGTGGCGTGTGATTGGTATTGTAGGGGAAACAAGCAACACGAAGGTGGAAAGAGATCATCAAATTCTATTAGCGGGCGTTATGAATAATATACAAGTCATCAAAATCCTGCGCATGACTCGCTGATAGGGAAAGCCTAAGCGGCGTATTCGGAACTTCGGAGTGTCCGCAGGGTCCGTCAGCCAAAGCTCACCTGCCTCTTGCAATCCTGCTGCGACGCTCCATGCGCCAGGCTTGTCTAGAAGGGGTTAAGTCACACGAAATGGCTTGCACCAAACTCTGGACCGTCGCGACGTCGGTTATAGAGTTTGGCGCCAGGGTTCGCGCGAAGGAACCCTAACCCACATGTCAAGTAATGATGGATTACTGACTGGCTCGCTCCTGGTCGTATCCGGAAGTTACCGTCCAATCACTCACCCACCCGCTCCTCTAGGCCCAGACCATAGATGGCGTGCGCGCGTGGTTGGCGTCGCCCTTCTCCGACGCGATCATAGTAAAACGCGTACGCACGATATCGTTCTTCGTAGCCGCCACTACCGGCTTAGTGAGGTGTTCTTGGCTCTGCGTGCTGGCCACGTCGTCGTCGAATGGATCGATCTCGCTGCGCATCACGGCCAGGCGCATCGATGGATCGCCGCCGCCGGCGCCGCCGTGCCATGAGCGCTTCGAGTTCGTTATGCCGGACGAGGCGCCGGTGCGTCTGGCTTCGACTTTCTTGAAGAATTCGTGGAAGCCGGCGGCGCAACCTACGATCACGGCTGAAAGAGATTGAGACGTTGAGCGGGTGGGGTTAATGGCAGGGCGACTTACCGATTGATGCTTCGACGATTGACCATAATGCCAGCCAGGGGAGATCAGGCACTGCTTCGGCGTTGATGGTCTTGCCGACTTCGAAAACGCGTATCATGGCTGTTGCTACGCAAATAAGTCCGAGGCAGAAGATGCCAATGACGCTGAGTTTCTGCTTCAGTGGCATGTTGAGCTTGCGGATGAGGTTGATGGGGAAAAGCATGACTGGGATATGGTCAGTGGAATGTTTATGACAAAAAGGACGCGTCTACCTACTCATCATGTCGGTCAGGACGTCTGTTGCGAACGCTAACCAGAGACTCATGGCTGAGCCGCGAAGATTCGACTTCTTCAGGCAATGCCCGAAGGTGAACATCTTGTCTGCCTCTGGGCCGCAGGCGAACACGAGAGACAGAACGGACGCGATGAAGGCCTGCGAACGTGTTTCAGTACATATTGATAGATTAAGAGACAGGTGGCTGTACTCACCAGACAGGTAAAGACCACAATGCCCCACCACACGCGTTTGTACACTGGCTTTGCCCTCTTCAAGAGGTTCGTGTACAGCGCTAGCAGCGAGAACTTGATGCTCCACAGCACCAGCCAGAGCAGCATGGCTGCGGCGAACATGGCTTTCATGGTAAAGTCGGCATCTTTGATGACGTTGGGGTCGGTGAAGCCTACGCGGGAGAGGACAGGGATGGCGACCAGGTAAAGGATGCATAGTGCGAGGAAGAATGTGTAAGAGGCCGCAAGCCACGCGTCCTTGAACATGAAGCGTCGTCGCACGACCACTGGCAGCATCAGACGCAGTATAGCGAATAGGCTGGCGACCACCAGACAGGTGATGTTGGCCGCCCGCACGGAGCGCTGGGTGATGTGCACCATGATGATGGCCGATCGTATCCGAGGGGTGAAGCGCGGGGGAGAGGGGGAGGGCAACGAGAGGCCGGCCCGATCATATAGTGCTGCGACAGAGCCTCACGCGTGCGAGGCTGTACCCAGATAGCGAGCTATGGATTGGGCGGGCGGCTTGGCTTGCATGCGCGACAGAAGTGGTGGCGCTTCACGTGCAACCCGCAGCTGCAGGATGAAAGCCGACGATGGTGGTGCCTGGATCGCAACGCCAGCAAACACTAGTTCGCAGGAGTGCAGGCGGTGGCTCTTTCGATTAAAAGTCTATCAGCCGAGAGCTCGCGAGTCAAAGATGCGCCACCACCACTACAGCGCCGCCGTGCCAACCTCGCATGCGCTGGCGCTGCCAGTCAGGCGTCCAGCATGTGGGTCAATCTCCAGATGATCCGCCACAATCAAATGCAATGCAACCAACCCCTCCGTCGCCGCCACCACCGCCGAACAGGCAAGCAAACAAACTTCCACCCCGTACCCAGGTTCTTTTTTCCTTTGACATCCTCTCCACCTCACTCCACGTTCTGACGACATCTGTTTGCGTTTCACGATGTCGCCGTGGAGCCGTCTCGCGCTGTTTGGCCTCTTGGCCGCTGTGCCTGGCATTCTGGCCCAGCTCCCCCAGTCGCCGGCATCAATTGAGCCTCCTGACTTCAATGTGACCGCGGCGCTGGCTGACAAGGGTGTGGATATCGCCGCCATCCCAGCGCTGGCGGAACTTCCCGATCTTGGGAACCTCACCACGCGCGATTTGGGGACGAGCATCACGGTGAGCCTCGCTCTAGAAACGGCTTTGGCCGGCCGCTGACCTTTGTATTCCAGTGCAATGCGCTGCAATTCCTGTATGGATCCGCCCACGTCCTCATGCCAGGCAGCACCGCCTACACCACCGCCGCCACCCACTACTGGTCCAACGTCCCGGCCGAAGCCACGCCCGCTTGCATCTTCAAGCCCGCCAGCGCCGACCAGCTCTCCGTCTTCCTGCTGATCACGCGCCTGACCCAGAGCGAGTTTGCCGTCAAGAGCGGAGGCCACGCCGCGTTCGCTGGCGCCTCGAGCACTTCGACGGGCATCACGGTGTCTATGGAGAACTTTAACCAGGTCACGCTATCTCAGGATCGTAAGACGGCTGCTGTTGGCCCGGGAAATACTTGGGAGTCAGTGTATGATGCGCTGGACCCGTATAACCTGACTGTCATTGGTGGACGCGCGTCGGACGTCGGTGTCGGTGGATTGATGCTTGGTGGTGGCATTTCTTTCTTCTCGAGCTTGTACGGCTGGGCTTGCGACAATGTCGTCAGCTACCAGGTATGTGATACTACTTCCATTGAGCCTGAAACTTGACTGACGCGTCACAGATGGTTACTGCTTGCGGCACGACCGTCACTGCTTCGGCCACACAGAACCAGGATCTCTTTTACGCTCTTCGCGGCGGTGGCAACAACTTTGGCATCGTCACAAAGTTCAACCTTGCTGTGTTCAGCCTGCCGGGTGGTGCAATTTGGGGAGGAACAAGGATCTACCAGGAGCAGCATATGCCCGCCACCATCAACGCCTTCACCCAGATGGCTAACAATATCGAGAAAGATCCCAGCGCCGGCTCGTGGCTCACCTTTGTCAACTACGGTGGATTCAAGGTGTCGGCTGCTGAGCTGTGGCACGTTGGCCAGAACGGCTCCAATGCCACCATCTTCTCGAACTACAGCGCCATCCCCTCTATCTCGGATGACACGCAGAACCGCAATTTGTCCGGGTATACCGAGAAGGTCGAGGCACCCGACCCATATGGCTTCCGACAATACTTCTACACCATGACGGTGAAGAACGATGCCAACCTTACCACCGCCGCCAAGGACATCTTTTTCGAGGAGTCGGACCTGTCGTCTGTGCCCGGCTCGTTGATTGTCATGACCATGCAGAGCATCACCGTGCCGCAGCTTCAGCAGATGTCCAAGAATGGTGGCAATCCGTTGGGGCTGTCGGCTGCTGATGGACCCTTGACATTAGTCCTCATCGCTTGTCGGTGGAACAATGCCGCAGATGACGCGACCGCTTACGCAGCTGGCTCGAACACGTTAACGCGAATCAAGGACCAATCCATGGCTATGGGCTTGGATGTCAACTACGTGTACATGAACTACGGCGCGCAGTATCAGGACATCGTAGCCAGCTACGGCGACGCGAATAAGCAGAAACTCATCAACATTGCTCAGCGCTACGATCCGACGGGCGTGTTCCAGACGCTATCGCCTGGCTTCTTCAAGCTCGATCGTGCTCCTGTGCCAGGGACTGAGTACTTCAGCCACTGAGCTCGATGAAAGACGGTGTCTTTGCACATAGAGTGTAATTAAGGGGTAGACTCGTGCAGATGAGGATGGCTTCGCTTCTTGATTGCTTCGCGCTCTATGCATACAGCGAGGGGAATGGCATTTCGATGGGATAGTAATATAATGTAGATAGCATTTGTGCTTGGTAGATGAGAATACAGTCCTTCTCCACCACGCTTCTGAGACTGATTGTAGACGCCTTTTTACCTTCAGAGTCCTCAATCTTTCACCGGGTCGAACTGTCGAACGACAGGTGGCATTCGGTAAGCACCCAAAGAGAAGTAGACATGAGTTGTTATTGGATGAACCCGGTATCTCTAACTTCCTTCTGTGCTCTCGTAATATGAGCAGGGTTATATTCGCACTTCTCCCATCGTTGGACTCGGCTCTCGTTCTTGCTAGACCTGTAAGTGATAAGCAGTGCACAAGATCCACGGTCACTATACAAGCGGCGTTCCCTATTCCCACTTCATCATCCATGTAAAGTTAGATCTTCCCTTCCTTTTCTCTACATCTCTACGAAGTATCCATAGGCGTATTCGCCTCTGTGCCATCGCAGTACCGCACCCATCCGTCTAGGTTCATCTTTTTGAGCACAGTCGAGAAACCTCCTGTGTCCTTTGCGTTACAGAACTTCTTCACTTCGCCCTCGCTGTCTTTGCCGGTGCCTTTTGGTTTATGTCCGCTGCCTTTGCCTTTGCCTTTTCCTTTTTTGCCTCTGCCTTTCTTTCCTTTCCCTGTTTTGCCTTTGCCTTTGCCTTTACTACTCTCTGTTTCGTTATCGTCTGCCTCGTCATCATCTGTCCCATCCTCGTCCGCCTCATCATCGTCAGTCTCGTCGTCTTCCTCATCACCGCATCCCTCACTTCCCTCCTCCCTCTTTCCCTTCCCCTTCCCTCCAGCCCTCCCCTTACCACCAAACGTAAGTCCAGGCGGGTACTCAATATGCAGCACCGCCTTCCCCTGACGAATAAAAGGCTGATAGATCTTGCATTCGTTGTACAGCACGCACTGCTCCACGACAGCGAACTGCACCACGTCCAAGACGTCGTGGATGATCCCGCCCGCGTTCTTCAGGCTGCACGCCATGCCGTGCTTGTGTGCTTCTGCGGCCAGGAAGCGCACGTAGGACACCGCGTCCGCACGGGTCAGGCCGAGGCCGTTGTCGTTGTCCTGATGTCACCATCAGCGTCCCTCTCTCGAACAGACAAGAACCGAGAGGCTATAGCAAGCAAGGCAGATATAAAACAAGAGACATTGGAAAAGGGAGAGAGAAGGGAAAGCAAGACTTACATATCCATCGACGTTATCCGGATCCACCGCATCGCACCCCTTCTGCTTCGCAAGCGCAATCCGATCGCTCATGATCTTCCTGATAGCAGGACTGCCCGTCCGCACCCATCGCTCACCGGGCCATTCCGGCAATCCTTTCCCCAGATCTTCTTTTGCGAAGAGATGCGAGTCCGGCCTGTCGGGCTCGTACGTCCCCGCGCTGAAGTAGCAGATTACTTTTTTCCCGTGGGAGCGGAGACGGGATATTGTGGAGGGGGTGTTGGTGAAGAGGTCGATGTTGTAGATCGGTACGTCAGGGACTACTGGTGTGGTCGAGGCGGGGAGGCGGAGCGGGTTTTGGAGGACGATCTGCCATGGCGTGGAGGGGGCGGGGTGCCAGATGTTCTGCTTTGAGAGCGTCGTGGCGGAGGGCGGAGATGCTGTGTCTGCTGCGGAGGCGGAGAGAGGTGCAGCGGGGGAGCTGGGTGCGGACGAGGGGAGCGCCATGCCATTGACTGCAGCGGAGAGAAGGGATGCAGCAGCGACGACGACGGACGGAAGGGAGAGCATCGCTGACCTGAGCGATGGCCATGCGCTACCACATACAGTACTCACAGCTGCACACAGCGCGAGGTACTGGTATTAAGTACGATCCCCTCAATAACGCACCGCCGAAGTGAAACCATAACCTAAGGAGGCCGAGCGGACAGCACAGCCATTTTTGTCGCAGGGACGGGTGCGAAACAGAAACTCCAATGCAGATTGCAGCGCGCAGCGCAGAGAACGGGCCGATGTTTGCTTGATTGAGGAATGCAAGGGCTGGGATAAACGGCCGCCGCGAGAGGAAGCGGGGGCGAGCGTGCCGGGCAGAGACACGGTCGAGACCCGCGGTCTATAACGGTGACTGACTGGGGCTGCGTTTGGAGGCATGAGAAGTTGTGAGGAGATCAAACTCGTCGACTGTATTAATAGCCACTGCGAAAGCAATGCAGCTCTCTGCAGTGTCTAGTAATTTAGGCAGGGTCTGGCGATAAATACCGCGGAAGGATGATACAGCCGTGTCATACATGTCGGGAATACACACAACTATCTACAATTTATTCTTGATGATCGGCGAAATGCCGAGGAATATCCTCCGGTCCATGGCGGACAGATATCGCCAGTCGCGCGAGTCCGCGCCCCAAATGAACCCTGGCAGTGCCTTTTGTCTGATATACCGCCTGGCCACCTCTGCTGCGACCTCGTCGCCGTCCGAGCTGGCGTCGTACAGCAGGGCAATACCGCAGACAATGGCCTCGATGTGTTCCAGCAGCTCGCGGCCGCGATATACCAGCTCCTCCTTGCTGCAGTCCGTCTCCATCTTTGCCAGAGCGTCAAGCCTATCCTGTACCGCAGCGACCTCTGTTCTGAACTCTTTGTTGCACCCGTCGAGCACTCTACGGGCCCACGGGACAAAGACGTTGTTGACGACCTTGCCGCCTGCGATGCGCTTGTCCGCCATAACTCGCACCACGTCCTCGGCCATAACGCTGACCGTACCCTCCCAGATAGGACTGACCAGGTTGTCGCGGAAGATCTTTGCAATGTTGAAAACGCCGCCGTCTTCGTTGTTTTCACAGTACCCGACACCGCCGAGTGCCTCCATGTGCTCGCGCATTCCCAGTACCGACGCAACGCTGACCTGTGCCTTGAGCACAGGGGTCAGCAGGCGAAACAGAGCGGAGAGCTCCTGCTCGTTTGAGGGAATAATCTTCGCGGCGAGGGTCGACTTGACCACCTTGTCCCATCCCTGCTCTTGTGCTCCCAGCATGGCAACGCAGAAGTAGCCGAATTGCGTCGCGGCAGTGTACTGCACCACGTTGTTCGCCATCCATCGCAGATGCGCCGGGTTGTCCTGTAACAGTCCCCCTTTCACTTTGCGGATGCGAGCATACGCCCTTGACACATGCAGCGCCCGTGACCAGTAGCCTGTCCCGCCGCAGCCAGTGTGCAGACGGGTGAGGTTCAGGATCATGGAGATCTCGCGCACGCCCTTGCCCTCTTCTCCGATGAGCCAGCCGCGCACGCCCTTGAGCTCAAGCTCGGCGGTCGGCAGCGACTTCGTGCCAATCTTCGACTTCAGGCGCTGTATGCGAATGCCGTTCAGTTCAGTGAGAGGCTTGCCACTGGGAGACTTGGCATTGCCAGGCGCTATGCGGCGCATAGGAGCGTAGAAAAGGCCAAGGCCCTTGCCGGTCTGGGCCAGCATCAGGACCATCTCGGAGTCCGTGGCGCTGCTGAACCATTTGAAGCCATCGATAGTCCACGGGCCGAGAGCGTTGCCGTGAGCGTCTTGTGTAGATCCCTGCTTCTTTGCCTCTGCCAGCTCTTGTTCAGACAGGCGCCGAGCGACCGTCTCAGTGCCGCTGACGTCGCTGCCGCCGGATCGCTCAGTCATCCACTGACCGGACGTCCACGCCTCGTTAGGATCTCGAGAAGTGAGTCGTCGGAAAGCGTCGCGGACAGCACCCTGACGGCCAGGCTGGTCGCCGTCCTTGTCGTTCTGATGCTGGCCCAGCAGCTTCGCTGCTCCATCGGTCATGGCGGTGGGACACACGGTCATGGTCGAGGTGCAGACCCATACGTGGCCGACGGCGAACTGGTGTACCCGGCGATTGTAACTGGCACCGGCATTCTCGTACGCCGCGGCCACAACGCCCTCCTCTTGACCGATCTGCTTCAGTCGCTTCCAACCCTCAGTCGTCCAGAGGGGATCTGACTTGTTCTCGCGGCCGAAGGTGTTGTAAGACTTGAGCACAGGTGTGTTGACCTCGGCATCGACCGCATGGGCCAGGACGTCCGGATCGAGAGCGCGGCGTGCTACATTGTGAATCGCGCGAGCGGGTGTGGTTTCATTCTCGGGGATGTACAGTCGAAGTACCCGTGACAGAGGCACGTCTTCGGGCTGCGAATCGCTGGAGGTGGAGGACGACGAAGAGGAAGACGACGAGAAGGACGAAGAGGAAGACGACGAGGACGAGAAGACAGGCGCCAACACGGGAAGCTCCTGGAAGAAACCCTCGGTGGACGAGGAAGCCAACGGCGCTGCCATGGCTAGTCTTGCATGCACAGAAGTGTACAAACGATATTAATCGATATGCGGGGAGGATGGAGAGTGGGAGGTTTCCAGTTTCCAGTTTCCATCCCCATGTCTTTCTGTCGTGCCTTCCTTCCCCAGACTTTCTGGGCCGAGGCTTGTTTCTCCGCACATGTTCGCCGGCCCGGTGGCACGAAGATCAACAGAGCACCACTTCCCACGCAGAGCCACATCTTGTTCTACCTAGCAACGACTGTGGACACCACGGATTTAAAAAGCCAGGACGGATGCTGTCGATGGCGGCAAGGCGAAGTCAGCAAGTACCACGGCCCGAGATGCAGCTCCTTCGAACCCAACCCCGCCCCCTGCTGATTTATCACGTGGTGGAGCCTGACAGATCAAGCACCCTGCCTGATCGCGAGAATCACTAGGACCAGCAAGTGAGCGCTGTGGATCGAAATTCTGCTGCCAGGGAACGACCGTTGCAGGAGCAGCCGCTGCAGATTCGATACTGCTTCCTCTGCCGTCAACGGCGGGCGGGCCAGGCCATTTTCGGTCATCCGCCTGGGGGTTTTCATCGGCCACGAGGACATGAAAATCATGTCTTCCTTCACACATCGACGACACTTCGGCCGCCGATTTTTGCTTTCCAACATGCTGTCAACGCTCCTCCGCTCGCTCTGAGCTGCACACATGGCCAAGCGTTCCTATCATTCTCTGGATCTTGACGCGCGCGTTAGGCGAGATGCGGCACAGAACATCCGCGACGAGAGAGCCACTGGCGTCTTGGAGAGCTTTCGACTTTACCGGAAGGCTGTGCTCTGGTCGCTGGCACTGTCGAGTTGCATCATCATGGAAGGGTTTGGCACGCTGATCATCGGCGCATCTTTCGCCTTGCCCTCGTTTCAGCATCGCTTTGGTTCACGAGATGAGCTGGGTGGCATCAGCATAGCCTCACACTGGCAATCGGCCATCAATACTCTGGCCATCGCAGGCAATATCGTTGGCCTCCTACTCAGCGGCTTCATGGTGGAGCGAATTGGATATAAGCACACCCTCATGATCGGGTTGGCCGTGCTAGGAGCTACCATCTCCATCACTTTCACTGCCCATACCGCCACGATGTTGGCTGTAGGCAACTTTCTATGCGGCATCCCGTGGGGTGTGTTTCAGACGACCACGACCACCTACGCCTCCGAAGTCTGTCCACTACAGCTACGCCCTTTCCTCACAACATGGGTCAATTTCTGCTGGTGTCTAGGTCAGATGTTGTCATCGTTAGTCTTGCGCAGCGTGATAGACTTACCGGGGGACTTGTCGTTTCGCATCCCCCTTGCGACCCAGTGGGTATGGATCTTACCATTGCTCATCGCCATCGCGTTTGCTCCGGAGTCGCCGTGGTGGCTGATCCGGCGCGGAAGGACGGATGACGCACGAGAAGCACTGCTCCGGCTGACGACCCATCGAGTCGGCGGAGTGGATACCCGCGCTGCGGTCAACATGATGGTGTACACCAACGAACTCGAGAAGGCGCAGTCCGGCGGGTCCGACTATCGCGACTGCTTCAAGGGCGCCGATCTACGACGTACTGAAATCTCGTGCTTCGTCTGGGCCATTCAGAACCTCTCGGGCGGCTCGCTGATGGGTTACTCGGCCTATTTCTTTCTGCAGGCTGGCATGAGTTCAGACGTGTCATTCACCTTTCAAATCGCACAATACGGGCTCGGCATGATAGGTACGACAATGTCGTGGCTGTTGATGATCTATTTCGGGAGGAGAACGCTGTATCTCTTCGGACACTTTGCTGGGCTGGCTATCTTCGCTACCATGGGCCTGGTGGCCGTATTTGTCCCTGGCTCTGTGGCGAGCTGGGTTATCGGCGCCTTATTGCTCACGTTCGTCTTCTGTTATGACGCAACTCTGGGTCCCGTGTGTTACACCCTGGTTGCCGAGATATCGTCGACACGGCTACGCAACAAGACGATAGTGCTGGCGCGGATATTTTACAACGTTTGCGGCATCATAATGGGTTTGTTGACACCGCCAATGTTGAACCCTCAGGCCTGGGACTTGGGTGGGAAAGCCGGGTTTGTGTTTTTCGGCCTGACGTTGATGATGCTGGTGTGGACCTATTTCCGCCTCCCTGAAACGAAAGGAAGATCGTTCTTCGAGCTGGATGTCCTGTTTGGGGACGGGACGCCCGCGAGAGCTTTCGCTTCATCAATCGTCAGCCTAGGTTCTGCATGCGACGCTGAGCGTGCCATGTCGAACATCAGGACGTTTGACCCGGTTTGTCCGCAGTCACGATCCATGTCGCTCGTCGAAAATCTCGAGTTCAAGTCGGGGAAGAATGATCGGGTCGTGGTGGTCACGGTGGCGGAAAGGAGCGGGACGTCACCTGCGCTGAGCGAGATAAAAGAATAAAAGTCTTGTGTTGTCCTGCATATTGTTTAGCACATTGTCATCCACGCTATCCCACGAGTCATTCCCTGAGTCGTCCTCCGAATTGTCCTGGCTGTCGTCCCCCGAACTATCCTACTAGTCGTCCTGCGAGTCGTCCTGCAAGTCGTTCTGCCGGTCATCCTACGCGTCGTCCTGCTAGTCGTCCCGTGAGTTGTCCCGCGAGTCGCTCCTCAAGTTGTCCTATGAGCTCTCTTGCGAGTCGCCATCCTAATCATCCCACGGCTCGTGCTATGGCGCAAGTCGTCCACCATATCGCCCTGCTTGTTGTCCTGCTGATCGTTCTGCTCGCCGTTTTGCTGGTCGTCTCGCCTGTCGTCTAGCGTAACAGAACTAATTCATTTCCCTTTCTTCGACTCCACTCCGCTTGCCTCGTCTGCGTTGGCTGGCGCCGGAGCGGCGTCGGGCTGAGGTGCGAAATTTGTGTTACCTGGGCCGCCTGAGCGGAAACTAATTCACCCTGGGTTTAGCGGCGACCAAATCCAGGAACGACCAAGACGCGGCTGAGCTTCGCGACCGAACCTGAACGGGCCTGACGGCATCCCCCAGCCTGTCGCCCGCCTCTGACACTTCCTCCGCTTCCTCCACTTCCCTTCCATTGGTTCATCTGCCAGGCACCGCACCCAGACCGCGTCCTCCAGGATGACGGGCGAGGCTCTCTGCAATTTTATCGCTTCCTCTCCCCTTCACTCCCGCTGGTTTATCCTAGCCTGACAGCCTCCTCCGGCCGCGCTAATGGTAGGTTATATCCCATGGACTCTGTGCCCTCGCGCTCCTCCCTTTCCTTTCTCCCAGCACTCTTGTCCAGTCGCCCCATTGCTCACCTCCAGTCACTCTTTATCGCCCATCTGTGGCCTGTCTGTTCATTCGCGCTTGCGCGTCCTTTCCTTCCATCACTTTCGTTCCAAGCCAGCCTTGGACTTTCTTCTTGTTCGCCATGCGTTTCTTCGAGCTCGGCCTCGTCGCCTCCATGGCCACTGCTGTGTCTGCGGCTGCCATTGCAACTCAGGTTAATGTAGCGTTCGTCACCGAGCTGGTGTACGTCGATACTGCAGGCCATACCCTTTCTCAGCAGCTGATCGACCCGACTGCCGCAATTCCGGCGCCTGCCAACCCTACTGACACCGAGACCGCCGTGGACACAGCCACCAACACTGCCACTGATACCAAAACCAGCACGTCTACTACAACCACGTCTACCACGACCGTCACTGCGCCTACCAATCAAAATCCTGGACCGTCTGCCCCGACCGCAGGTCCGGCCTCTCCCAACGGCTGTGCTGATGCCTCCTCCTTCTACACTGCTGCTGCCTCTCTGTGCGATGGTGCGACCGATCACGACTACTGTGTCAAGGCGGTCGGCACCCACAACCTGCATCGGGCTAATCACTCGGCCTCCGCACTCAAGTGGGACGCTCAGCTGGCCGCATGGGCTCAACAACACACCGACCAATGCTACTTTTCCGATTATTTGAACGACAATGGCGTCGAGCATCAGTCCAATGCCTACGTCGCCTCGGGAATGGTCGGTGACGCCCAGGCGGCGACACACAGCTGGTATGACGAGCAGACTCTCTTTGCCGAGCATGGTCTGTATGGTCAAGCGGACCCTCCAAAGACGGTTCTTGGCCCGGATGGAAATCAGCATGAGATCGGCCACTTTGCAAATGTCGTCTACCAAAGATTCACCGTCATCGGCTGCGCTACCACGTCTTGCCAATCAGTCACCTTCCCTCCCAACGCCGACGGTTCTCCTAGCAAGCCATGGGCGAACGCTGATCTGACGTTGTGCTTTTACAACTCCTATGGTGAGATGTCTTCGATGTAGCTCACTCAAGTCGACGGGCTAACCCCTAACAGATTATGACAACGACTATCAGACGAATGTCAAACCCTCCCTTGGCTGTGCTGCATACGATCAGAATTGAAGTCAGTCAAGTGTTTCGTTGCTGAGCATACAAAGTATTTGGCAACCGCTGGACCAACGTCAGATGTATATTTCGCTAGACAATAACCGGCGACAACAAACCTAGACTCTAGTATGGATCAATTCATAGCCCAGTGATCGCTGTAGTCTGTGCCCGAGAGTGTGACAAGATACTTGGTCTGGGACGAGCGTCGCAATATGTCCTGAAAGATATCCCAGAACTTACCACGGAAGGTGCCCCAAAAAGTGCCCCCGAAGTCGTTTCGCGAATCATTTCGCAAGTAGTCTCGCAAGTAGTCTCGCAAGTCGCTTCCCAACGTGCTTCGTGACACGCCAAGTGAATTGCTCTTCACCTCGGAGGGTCCCTCATGATGCTGCGAGTCGTCTGAGATGCGAGAATATGCTCTTCTCAGTTGAACATGACCTAAAATGTCAGCGCGATTCCTGCATTGTCGGTAATCTGTGCTTTGCGTGGTTGACTACCGGGATGGCATTCTTCTGGCTTTCCGCACGTGGCTTGGTCGTTCCTCAGGCCGCCCATACTCAGCCTTGTTGTCATTTCCACCTGCTCGGTCATCATCAGCCCCGCCATCATTTCCAGCCTCGTGGGCTCGGACTCGCATGGCAGATCCGCAACATGATTTCCGATAAACGGCCAATCGTCGTTCGAAGATAGGGCTGGCTCTCGATCCCGAAAAGCCATGGCTTCGCGCCGACTTTTAGCGAGATACTGATTCCTGGCGAGAGTCGTTCCAGTCTCTGAGAGTATGTATATATACTGTTCGAGCCTGGCAAGCTCATGCTTCTTTTCCAACCCAAGAGCTTGACTCCTCTTCCCCAAAATCTCATAATCATGCTCTTTTCCAACATTGGCGCCGTCGCCACGCTGGCCTACACCGCAGCTGCAGCCTCCCTCCCGAGCCGCGCCACCCTCGCCCAGCTCAACCGACGAGACTACTCCTGCCCCGCCGCGCAGACCTACTACGACGCCGCGCGCGTGCAATGCGCCTCCGTCTCCAACCAAGCGTACTGCACCCACGCCCTAGGAGCGCACAACGTCCACCGAGCGAACCACTCCGCCCCCGCTCTGCACTGGGACACGACCCTCGCCAAACTCGCCAACGAGCACACCTCGCAGTGCGTAATGAGGAACTACCTTTCCGAGCCGAACGGCGGGCTGATGCACCAGTCCTCGTCGTACTTGTCCAACGAGAAATATAGCGATGCCGAGCGCGCGACGCACGCTTGGTATTCCGAGGGGGCGCCGGTCATGCTGGCTGAGAAGCTCTATGGGCAGACCAGTATTAGTGACACCCAGCAGGCGGAGGTTGGGACGTTTGCGAATGTTGTCTGGAAAGGGTTTACGGGTGTCGGGTGCGCGACCACGCTGTGTCCGCAGGTGTTCCTGCCTGGTGGGGGCGCGAGTGGGTGGACGAACATGAAGCTTACGCTTTGCTTCTATGGGCCGTGGGGTAAGTTTTTCGCGGAGTCGGTGAAGAATGCTTTGCTGACTGGTGAGCAGATGGTAGCAGTGATTACGCTATCAATGTCGCGCCGCCGATCGGATGTCCAGCTTATGGTGAGAGCTGAGGGCGTGAGAGCTGTGGTCGTCCTATCCGGAAAAGCACTGCGATCCGTGAGGTCCGTAAGAATGGTGTTGGACTCCGAATAGTCTATATCGTAGTCGAGTACTATCCGGTATACATCCGATCGTACATGTTCGATACCTGACCCTCCGTGAGTGACCTCGCTTGTAGCCCAAGGACTCGCGGGCCTCCTCGTGTCGGAGGTCATCGTCCTATGTGCCCGCTATGGAGCGAAGATCCGAGTCCTGAGATGTGCATACCTGTCACCCTCGCCAGATGCCCCGGTTGTGCCTGGCTACTTGACCCAACGACTCGGGAAGCGACTCGCGGGGCAAATCTAGGGTCTCCTCTCAGGGGGACTCGCGTCGACAGAAGCCACACTCTGTATCCACCGCTCGCTTTCGGTTGTCTTGTCTAAGAGTATCAGAGAATCCATGTTCAATTCTTGACCGAGAGTGATGGTCTGAACAGCGAGACGAAGTACAACGGGTTAGGGTTGCAGACGGCGAATCGGACGTGCCGGCCACCGATCCGGCCGCGTCTCGAGACTTTCGGCCCCGTGAAGGATGTCACGTGTTCTGAGTAGATATGGACTCGTAGTGGTCATACTGCTCATATCTAGGAACAAAATTGTTTTGAATCCGGCTCAGCATCCACCAAGATCTCTGGAAGCATAGTTTGGAGATCAGTCAATAGATGTAAAGTGGTATAGTGTTGTATTTTCACCATATGTTGAGACTACTGCTGGCCCATGAAAGCCGTTGTCGGTCCGAAGCTTGACTTGCCCGATGCGCCCGGCCGTGGAGACACGTATATAGGCGTCATGCCACCCACTTGAATCCACCTAACACATCCGATCAATTCTGGAGGTGTCATAATGTCCAAGCTCAACGTGCTCGTAGTGGGCGCATCCATCGCCGGCCCCGCTACGGCTTACTGGCTGGCCCGAGCCGGGGCCAAGGTCACCGTCATTGAGCGATTCTCGTCCCTGCGCACCGGCGGGCAGGCGATCGACATCCGCACCGCCGGCGTGACCGTCATGCGCAAGATCCCTGGCATGGAGGCACAGGTGCGCGCGAAGCTGATGCCCGAGGAAGGAGTCAGCTTCGTTGATGCGGCAGGCCGTTCCTATGGAACTATAAGGCCGTCTGGCAACCCGGATCAGCAGACCATCATCAGCGAGTTTGAGATTCTACGCGGTAACCTCAGCGAGATTCTCTATGGCTACACCAAGAACAACAAGGACGTCACGTATATTTTTGGTGAGGAAATAGCCTCGATGAGCCAGAGCGCTTCAAACTCCAGTGGACCTGTCCGTGTTGAGTTCGCCAATGGTACCAAACCGCAAGATTTTGATCTCGTGGTAGCCTGTGATGGAGCCTTCTCACGAACAAGAGCATCTGCCTTTGGATGGGGCGCACGTGAGCATGTCAAAGCCATCAACGCCTGGGCCGCGTACTTTTGCATCCAGTCAGACCTACTCGATGGCAGCAGAATTGGTCGTGGACGGAGCGCTGTTGGCGGCCGATTCGTGACAGTCGGCAGCGATCCAGGTGGCTTCAGTCGCATCATGCTGATCAACGTGCACGGAATGGACAAGGACGATAGAATGATTCCTTATCGTCAGGCCACCGCTCAGGGAACCGATGAGCTCAAACGATACATCGCTCAGCACTACGCGGATGCAGGCTGGATCGTGGACCGCGTGCTTGACGAGATGATGGACTCGAAGGACTTTTACAGCAGCGAATTCGTCAAGGTACAGGTACCGAAACTCTCCAACGGACGAGTAGTGCTAGTCGGGGACTCTGGGTATGCTGCTCCCACGGGCAACAGCACAAGCATGGCCTTAGCTGGAGCGTATATCCTGGCAGGTGAACTCGGCAAACACCCAGGCGACATTGAGGCTGGTCTGAAAGCGTACGAAGAGAGGATACAACCGCTCATTGATGACATGCAGAAACTCTCACCTTTTGTTTTCACCATCATGGCACCGCAGACTGCATGGGGGATCTGGATACGAAATCACTTGTTTGCATTGATCGCCTGGACTGGACTCGTGGAGTTTGTGTCAAAGTACCTGGCTCCTGGGTTTGCTAGCACAAAGGCATTCCCGCTGCCCGAATACGAATGGGCCAACTGAGCGTTTTTTACAATCTGCAAGCCACTGTCTCCCCTCTTCGTCTTTTCAATCTGTTCCTTCACTTGAAGCACAGCCCAAGCTCATTGTTCAAATTGAACCTTTTCGACTCGGCAATCAAACACAACTTGTGTCCAAGCATCTTACTATCCTTGAACTGCTCCTGGTAGCCCGCATATGTAGCCGAGCTGCGCTTGTTCAGAAAGTCACTCGCAATAGCGGCTGCGATAGGCTTTGCATCGGCCTCCTTCATTGGCGGCGCGTCAGTGATCGGATTCTGCGCGCTGATCTTGAAGCCGGCTCCGTCTGCATCGAAGAACGCATAGTGCTTGGAGAAGACCTGGTCCTTGCGTGGCACTCGAGCAGGGCGCCTTGGCGTCGGACGCCAGTGGTAGTGCGCTACGTCATCTGCGGTGCGGTACAGCAGTGCGGGAGTCTTGCCGTCGGGCGAGTTGTGCTGAAGGAACGTCACGTTGCTGTGTCCTTCGGCAAGCATCTGTGTACGAAGCTCGTCGCTGATGATTGGACGGTTCTCATGGGTGTTGCCTGCAGCGTGGGCCTTGTCATCGGAAAGATCCCAGCTCACTACATCTACCGGATGGTCGACGACAATGCTCTGTCGTTTCACCATGGCGTACTTTCCATCATCCAGACCCACGTTGATGATCTGCATTCCGGTAGCAGTCGGCTCCTTGAAGATGACGGCCAGAGTCAGGATGATGAGCAGAGTCCACTGAAGCGTCTCTAGGATAAAACCACGGCGCTCGTTGCGCACGGACGGGGTCTTCTTGTGCTGGTCCAGCTCTTGGACGACATCCTTGACCGACACTTTGGCGAATTTGGTGCTGGCGAGGTAGATCATCCGGTTCTTGAAAGTGCCTAGAAGAGATCCGAGGGCGTACTTGGGACGAATAGCGAGCGCTGTCACCTCCGATGGCTCTGGCTCGTCTTCGAGGGACGAAGCAGATTCTGCGTCACGGCCGATGAGCTCGCCTTGTAGCATGCGCATCAAGTCTAACTCTGTAGCCGGTGCTGCGATATCGCCATCTGATCCTGCGACATCGACCGAGCTGTCATCAGACGTGATAGCAGCTGCAATGGTTAGCCTTGCCAGCAAGACTGGGAGGAGGAGTAGTAGTCTCATGGTTGTGAATATGTCTTTATTGCTGCCCTGGATTCTATGGTTGCTTGAAGGCAGAGTTGTGGTAGTATGTCGTTTTATACCACAGCATCAATAACTGAGATGGGCATGAATCGGCCCGTCTTCAACATAGATCTCAGATCAGTGTGATTCAGCCTTGTGGGGATTATGCTACCGTCAATCGGCAGTGACACTCAATCGAAGATCACATGTGAGATCTTTCCGGCTCGGTAATTGATCATCCCACCTTCAGGAGAGCCGCAGAGCCCACCTGCTATGCGAATCGATCACATATCAACATGAGCAAGCACGTATCAATGGCTGAATGCAATGAAGGGAGCTAGAGCTGGAACATAGTACCCCACGTCTCGAGCCGCAACCCCATCTCCATTTCGGTGAGGTGCATCCCTTACAAATCCCGAAGTGGGAACCTGCGAGCGGAAATTTGACATTATGCCCAAGTGGGGCAACATTCGCTCATCCGCTCATCGCAAGTCCACACGGCGGTTCTTGTTTCACACGACCACAAATGACCACTTGAAACACGAGGACCTCTACATTGATCCGTATGTTTCGACGACAAAAGGCCAGGAGCGACACGACGCAAATAACCCAAGCAAATACGCGTAGTCAAGAATGACTATGGACCAATATACGCGTAGATAGACCGACCAAGATCGCCACCGCCAGTCTCCGTCCCCGCCGCCATCCACCAGACACGACCACCCGCCTACTTCGCTACCAGCATGGTTGTTATACAGCTGCGTTTCAGACTTATTCGAGCCCATGATCGAGAGGACGTACTGAGCACACCGTCAGAGCGACGCAATCCGGAAGCAGCTCATTCCGCCTTGTAAGCTGTCTCGGTGAAGAGGTATGCGCACCCTATATCCTCCTGTGCAGGTTGAACGGTCCCAACCCCAAGCGCACCAGTATAAACCAAACACGACCACCCACCCTCCTCGCTGCCTCCAGTGTTATTGTACAGTTGAATATCAAACTGAGCGTCCGCCACAGCTTCGATGGCGTACTGGCCGCACATTTCCGCGATAGCAGAGACGCCGTACTGCGTGTTGGTGATCAGAGTGCTGTTGCTTGGAACGCCAAGGGATATGCTCGCCGCGGACGTGACGAACGACTGTGATATTACGGCGTTCGTGGTGTGCCCGTAGATGCTTGCCACGGCAGCTGTCACGTTGCCGATCGTTGTGCAATTGAATGGCATAGGTGAAACTGTGGTGGTGGTGGCGCTCATAGTGTGCGTTGGTGTTGTGAAACACTTGCAGCCTTCCATGATCTGAGCTACTGTCAGGCTAGATACCATGCTCTGCACTTTTGTCCTGGGGAAAAGGTCAGCATCAGAAATAACTGTCTAGGATGGACGCTACTCACAGTCCCTTCATGGCCTTGCAGAAGGCCTTCGGATAGGAAAACTGCTTGGCCAGTGCCTTCTGGTATTTGGGGTTACACGTAGAATGGGCAGGGACGGGGCTCATCTTGGCCGTCTTCGGAGCCGGAACAGGAATACCGCCCTCTTCGAGGATGCACTCGCACGCACATGTGAGCTGTGCTGCGGTCTGCCCGGGGAGAGGAGCTTGCAGTCGCGAACTGTGTGCATCCGTATCAGACAAATATCTTCGACCTCACTGGAGTGCAAATTAACTCACCCGCCGAGATACTTCGAACAAAAGACCGTGGGCTGGCTGGTGTGTCGACGGACCTGAGAAATGTCGCCTGCGTTGTCTTTGGCAGAACATTCTATTTCATCGTCAATTATTCATTCGTTTCGTTGCGGAGAATGTACCGTACCTGGATTATTGGACCGTGAAGATAGGTCGATGGCGGATGCAGCAGCGTGGGTGGCGAGTAGCCCGCTGATTATGGCGGATAATCTCATGATGGCAATTGACAGACAGATCAAGTGAGAGTACACGATAGAGCGTGTGTGGGACAGGGTAGTAGAATTCCCTGAGGGTCCTTATGTATTGAACAGATTGTCGTGTTTAATGAAATGAATAGAGTTTGGTCCATCATGACAACCGCCGTTGCGCCGTCCCAGCTTACGACAGCTCCTGGCTAAACAGACTCAATCGCCCCTGCTTACAATCGATGTAAACAACGTTGCATACAACGGTGAAGCTCGGGGAGGAACGTTCATTAGACTTTCGAGGAGCGTCAATACGGCTGTTCAAGATGCTTTCCGAGACAGAATGACCACAGTGCACTGCTGCGCTGTATCACTTCAGTGACTTCCACATCTGCACTAGCGACACAACGGGCAGCACATCCTCAATGACCTTGCTCTCGGACGGAATGCTGTACTCTGACCCCTCGACAATTTCATACCCACGCTTGCCGTACCATTCGACATTACTCTGGCGTGGCCTTGCTAGACCCTTGTCATCGTAAATCATTTTCAGATAAGCATCCTGCATTTGAAACTCCTTGGTAATAGTCTCTAGCGCAGTCGCCGCTGCATCATACGGTGCTGCGACGGCAATGCGCTCAGCGGCAAGGACTGCGCCTGCGCCGATACCGCTGCCTTGTAGAGCCCTGACATCAGAGGGTCAGTACCGGTGTGAGGAGGAGGAGATGGGACAGGCGACGAACCATGAGACGTAGAGGCTGACGATCCGCATCGTCGAAGGCGGCAGATCGAGCTTCGCAGCTAGATTTGGCGCGATCCGTTTGAGACCGATGTGACCTACGGGGGAGAAAGTCCTGCCACTAGGCTGTCGAGGCGTGTTGTACACCACTGTCGCAGTATCGGTGATGAAACCCCGTTCTTCGAGGAATTTGGTGCAATGCCTCTCAACGAGCTCGTCTTTGTCGGCACGATCATCAGCAACAACCTGCACATCCTCAGTACGTTTGGTCGAGAAGGGCAAGAGTCGAGGAAGACACTTACGATCCAGTACACGCTCCGCTCGCCTGACAGGTGCTCATTCTTCCATTCGAGCGTAATTGGCGGAAACCAGCCTAGGCCAAGCTGCTGCGCTCGCATGCGCTCGAATTGCTGCTCATTATTGGGATCCCAGGGGATGAGCTCCACGCCGTGCGATGATTGGTCCATGGCGTCGATTGATGATCAGAATGGAAACGGGCTGTGGAACGATATGTCAAGTGAGAACAGTGGTGGGTTCTGGCAGGGTATAAATAGTTGTTGACGATTCGAGGCTGAAACGTGGAGACGACAAATCGCGCACGCCCTGCCTGTCAAAACAAGCCGCGCCCTGTGATAAAATGCCTGAAGCAACGTCCTGGACACGAATCTCAATCACGCACGCCCTGCTCGTCATACTCAAGACCAAAACCGAGATAGTGGTACTTTCGAGATTGCAAAGCTTACGTCCTTGATCGACCGAATTTATGCAACAACAAACTATACTCGGCTCTCAGCACGCATCCGACATGCCCCGACCAGTGCTCTCGGTCACAAACTCCTTGCCACCCACCACCTGATGCACCTCGACCTGATGCACAAAGCTCGGTGGTCGCGCGGCTTCACCCGACTGTCCGCCCGTGGCGCCACTTCTATCCCGACTATACCGCTCATGCAGCCTGACGAACAGCGGGCGCATACCAGCAAGCGACACAACGATAATGCCCGAAGCGTTCTCAAAAGTGCGGATGATGGTGTATATATTCGCGTGCGGCTCGTCGCTGGGCCACGACAATTCCGAGTAGCGGGTGAGCACCATCGACAACAGCGCGAGAATGCTACCCGCACCTGCTAGACAGAGAATCGCGATGGTGCTGATCTTCTCCGGTAGACGCATATTGCTGCGCAGCACGAGGACGACAGGCACGAGCGTCATGAACCAGTCGAGCAGGACGGTGATCAGTCTGGCCACGAAAGGGAGCGCGTACTGAGCGGAGTACTCGACGCAGACTTCGGTCATGAACGCCTCGTAGCCTTTTGCGGTGGGGTTGCCGCACTGGAAAATGTCGAAGAACATGTAGGCCACCATGTAGGCTGTGTAGAGGCTGAGGGTGATGATGATCGCCCACCGGGGGCCGGGGTGGGAAAAGGCTGGTACGACGCGCAGGAAGAAACATGCGATGGCGGCTCGGATGGTGACTGTGCTAAGAGTGCCGACTAATGGATCAAAGTCTATCAACTATGTCGGTGTCAGTCTGTGAATCAACGCGGTATGGCTCGGAGAGAGTGCCAACCATGTATACGGTCCACCATGCCTCGGCGATTCCAACAGTGTAGATGTAGATGTCGATAGCGATATTCCAGATGACGCTCATCGTGAAAAAGATCTAGCGGCTGAGATCAGCGGCGGATTTTAAATCAGACAATTAGTGCGATGACTTACTTGTGCAGCGAGGAGCACCCAGTCGTCGTATCCGACCTGTCTGACCACGAATCGGCGAGTGTATAACCTCAGACACACGCATACTGTGGTCAGGAACAGGGCCAGCACATGGCAGGCGGTGAACAGAACAAAAGGAATATGGACATCCTCCGTCCAGGGAGCGAGAGTCGGATCGCCGGTCCATGTCACGTACATGGCATCCATGGTCTGCCATGGCAGGTCTTGGTATGTCGTGGTCGCAGACATGGCACTGGCTGGCGTCGAGCGAAGTGAGGATGAGCGACAAATGACGAATCGATTGAGAGAAAGTGTTATTTGAAGGTCGCATGGCGTAGTGCGTGGCACCGTTGAGTGTCAACGGGAGCGCAACACGGAGCAACGCCTGTATGGACAAATGGAGCCGTCTGGCCAACCACACCACCACCCATAAAGCCCCGGGCCGTTGACCGTAGCCTGGCATCTTCGAGTGCACTAATCCCTCAGGCTAAATAGCTTCTGACCTCTGATAAGCATTCGGCTCATCTACACTTCCGGCAGCAGACCAAAACGGCCCAAAAGGGCGAACAAGCTGGCTATAACGCTGTTCCTAGAAAAGGTGCGCTCGAGGCGCAGTGACTTCATATACCACTGTCCATCGACCAGCTTCCAGGTCTCGTAGTAATATCCGCCGCCGGACACCTCGACGAGCCCAAAAGTGTTCCTGATGATCATGGTGTCCTGCAACGCCCAGATGGCAGACACCTCGTCGCGGTTCTTGGTGGTGAAGCTGAATTGGCCCGCCCCGAACAGATGCTGCGTGTCGCCCATGTTCATGACTCCGCTGAGGCCCTTGACGAACTCGGCGGAGTTGGAATAGATCAGCGGCTTGGAGCCGGCCAGCATGGGCTTCTTCTGCTGGTCGAGGAACAGGAATTCGCAGTCCGGCAGCACGACCAGCTCCTGCAACTTGTCCCACTGCTTGGTGTCGAGGAAACGGCCGTACATGGCCTTTTTGGCCGTGATGGCGGCCGCGACGTCGAGCGGAACGTCCATGATTCGTCTGTGTATGTCCGTGTGGAGTGTCTCTGGCCAGGTTTTGGGGTTGGCCAAGCTTCGGAGAGAAAGAGAAAAGGCCAAGGTGCAGGTGAGGGGGGCGATCGACAATCGGACTTTCTGCTTTGGGAATCAGGTCCCGCTGTGGCTTGGAGATTACGCCTGCAGAAAACGCACATGTCAGCACGCCGTGCGCGGAGTCCGGGGCGATGATGCGCGATGAACGCGTTCGGATCCGCGGAAATTGCGCCCCGCTCCCCACAGTGAGGAGCCTTGATGATTTTATATTCACAGGGGCCATCACCATCCACCTCTTGCCTCGTTCGGTGCTATTTCACCCTGCCTTTCCCACCTTGCCGGCCTGAAGATTATACACATATTCAGCCGATCATGATCACCGCCAAAGCTGTCCTCCTCCTCACCTCGGTGGCAGCCGGTGTGTTTGTGCGCTTCCAGCCGCAAAGCTTGCTTCTTGCCCTGTTGGGCTGGGTGACTTGTAACCTTGGCTATGCTGTGTTCCGTGTCTTCGTGTATCCTTTCTATTTCAGTCCCTTCCGTCACCTACCCGAGCCCAGCGTGAGTCTGCAAGTCAATGCATACGGTGAACACACTGCTGACAATTATTCAGGGAGGCAGCTTCCCGTGGGCGCATGCCGACCTGATCCGGGTGTCGAACAATGGAGAGCCATACCGCCAATGGATCAACTCCACCCCAAACAACGGCCTGATCAAGTTTCGGGTTCTGATGAACCAGGAGCGTCTTCTTCTCACGTCGCCCGAGGCGCTGAGAGAGGTTTTGGTCACCAAGGCTTATCAGTTTGTTAAACCGCCAGAGCCCGCTTTCCTGCTGCAGAAGCTGCTTGGTAATGGCATACTGGTATCCGAGGGTGAAGAGCACAAGGTAGCTAGACTTGACCCGACCAACAAACATCTTACTGATATGTACCAACAGCGCCAGCGAAAACATCTCATGCCCGCGTTCTCCTTCCGACACATCAAAGATCTCTACCCCATCTTCTGTATGTAGCGCCATACCAACCTTGCCGGCGTCACTGACTCCAGCCAGGGTCCAAGGCAAAGGAATGCGTCGATGCTATAGCTGCCGACCAGACCTACAAGAACGGCCCCCGCGGCCAGCAACTCGCAGCGCAAGAAGCCTATGACTGGGCCCAGCGTGCCACTCTCGACATCATCGGGCTCGCCGGCATGTCGCATGACTTCCAGGCCATCGCAGATCCCAATGGCGTTGCTACTTCTACTTACAAAGAGATGCTCGGCGAGGAGGGCCCGCTGTTCTTCTACACTTCCCTGGGAGTCGACCTTCCCGTCCAGTGGATCGTCGAACTACCGACGCGGCACTTCAACAAGATCCGTAAAGCGGTGAACAAGATCCGCAAGATCGCCAGCGATCTGATCAGTGAAAAACACAGAAGAATCGCCGACGGCAAGGTCCGTGAGAACGATATCTTGTCCATCGCGATCGAGTCCGGCGGCTTCAGCGATGAGGATCTGGTGAATCAGATGATGACATTCCTGGCTGCCGGTCACGAAACCACAGCCTCGGCATTGACTTGGGCGACTTACTTGCTGTGCCAAAATCCTGAAATCCAGACGCGACTGCGCAACGAGATCAGGAGCAACATAGCCCCGCTGTCAGATCCGCAATCAGACGATGCCATACAACAAATTGACCAGCTCCCGTTACTCAACGCCGTCTGCAACGAAGTCCTCCGCGTCATGCCTTCCGTGCCCATGACGATCCGCGACGCTATCGAGGATACCGAGATCCTGGGCACGTTTGTACCGAAAGGCACCCGCATCTTTGTCGCTGCATGGGCAGTCAACGTCAGCCACGAACTCTGGGGCCAAGATGCTCTGACCTTCAACCCAGACAGGTGGCTCGGACCAGGAAAGGCAAACACCGGCGGCGCCCAGTCCAATTTCTCGAACTTGACTTTCATCCACGGCCCGAGGAGTTGTATCGGGAAGGACTTTGCGAAGGCAGAGTTTCTGCACTTGCTAGCGGCTTGGGTGGGCCGCTTTAATTTGAGATTCGAGGACAAGGAGATCTCGAAGAGTATCATTGGGTGGGTGACGGCACGACCGGAGCATAAGCTGCCGATTGTGTTTGAGAGGATTGAGGGCTGGTAGATTGCCACGAAACATCGCAATGGCGGACATTTATTTCGATTAGTGACTGCCCAGAACTTTCAGGATTACAATCACTGATGCCAGGTCGTGTTCGCATATTTAGTATGCTCTACTATAGCTCGAGCTGTGCTGCGTTTGTGACCTCTTTCTGCTCAATCTTGTTCTGTGTTCCAAGAGCATACTCCCGTCATTAAGCATTACCTCCATTGCTCAAGCGCAAAGGAAAGCCTATCGCCATCATCACCCCGCTTGTGCAGCTTGTGTGCCAGCCCAGTCCGCCCTCAAATCGTCCACGAGTGTCGTCATCGGCCAGCCGGTGCGCGACTCGCAGCTCTTGATCAAGCCCAGTATCCCCTCTCGCTTCTGCTCGTCCTGCGTACATAGTCCGGCTCCGAAAAGGCAATGCGCAGCGAGGATTTGGCTGCTCTCGTCCTCCAGCGCCGCAGCGATACCGCATATACCATCGACAGCAATGGATAGTATGCGTTGAGTCTGGAGATAGCCCTGAAATCCAGACACAGAGGGGCGGTGGAGCGTGACCAGGATTCTCGCAAAGTAGTAGGCTTGCATGGCCGAGGCGTAGCGAGGCGGATGGATCCAGACCGGCTTGAACAGCGCGTCGACGACGCTATCCTTTGCCGTCGGTAGGGGCATATAAGACGGGCCGAGACAGGATCGCCACCGCTCCAGCGCGGCCAGAAGCGCGTCTCCGGACCGGATCTTGTCGCTCATAGCCGTTGTCGTCGTCGTCTCGGACGCCGAGGAGGAGGTGGCGGCGCAGTAGTTGACCGCTTGTGAGAGCAGGTACACTGCACGCGAAGCTAATTCGTCCTGTGTGAGCTCGGATACGTCCTTCTTCGGCCGCCAGAAGCTGAAGCACGCTCGCTTTTCGCGGAATGCGGCCCAGAGATCTTGTCGTAGCCAGGCCCACCATACCGCTTGTCGGAGGCCGCCTGATGCGCCGTTGACGTCTTGCGAGCGCTGCACCCAGAAGACGCCCTTCAGGTGACGCTTCCAGTTGCTCTTTGCGTCGTCGAGCATCTCGTATGTCGAGATGATGATCGCGGTGGCGAGGAGTTCTTCGGAGAGAGTGTAGTCGGTGTATTGGAGGGCTTCTTGGACGTAGTGCAGGGTTTCGTAGTAGTACTGGATCGGGACGTTGGCGTCGGCGTGCTGTATGGTACCGCCGCCGGCTATTGCGTGACGAGATGTCAGGGCGAGTATGGCTTTCATGAGGCCGACGTTGCGCAACTGAGAGCGCGTCAGGGTTTGTGCGAGATAAAGCGATGGTGGACAAGACTCACTGCTAGTCTCGTGGCATGAGTAGAGAAGTGGCAGCCGACATCGAATAGGTCCAGCCATAGCGCAACGTGATCTGCAAATGTCCTGAAGAGGAGCGCTTCATGGTCTTGGAGAGCGATATCCTGATCGAGCTGCCACGGTCGTTTTGCAGAGGTCAGATCAGGTTCGTGAGAGAGAAGTGCTTCGCTGTTCGAGGCGGGCAGTGAAGCTTGAGCGGCGGTGTCGATACCAGGTGCAGGTGTAGCATGGCGGGTCGGAGCCAAGAAGAAGCCCTCGTCCGCTTGGGCTGCGTCAGCAGCAAGTAGATCAAACCACCTCGTCGAAGCGACATCTGCAGTCTGTAACTCAGAGACGACGGTGGCAGGGCTGAAGTCGGTGGGCACATAGATGCCATCGTCCAGTCGCGGCAGATCCTGCGTCAGATCAAGCAGGTAGTCTCCCGGGTAGCCAGTGGTCGGCCCTGGGGACAGTGGAGGCTGAGTCGGCTGAGCTTGCTGCACTGAAGGTGCATGTCGAGTATGATCCCGCGAGCCGTGTATCGACGGCAGCGGGCTGGATTGGGAACTCGACTGAAGCGTGGACGGTGTCCGAGTCACTGGGTCTGCGACGTCATGGGACTCGCGCCGGTGAGAACCGTCCCCTCCGACAAAAGTACAATCTCTGCCGGAGATTGAGCACGGTCCGCAAACCGGCTGTCGTTCGTCGCATTTCTTGTGGCGACTGCGGCAGGTCAGACTGCGCTTGGGGTCAGCGGATTGATCTTCACAGCTGCTGGCGGGTGTTGTACCAGCCAGTCGTTGTTCTCAACCCTTTCCCTCGCGACTTTCGGATACGCCTCTTGGGTTCGGCCATGCGGGTGGTCGCATGTCACATTGGTCGCGAGTCGAGGATTGAGGAACGCGAGAAGAAGCTGAAGTGGACGGAAGTTCGAGGTGGCCACGAGCCGCGGTGTGAGGGCACTAGCCGCGCGTCGTGCGGGGCAAGCCACAAAGGCACGATAAAGGCCAGAAGCAGAAGCAGAAGCGGGACGGCAGATACCGCCGCGTCTCGCGGACAGGACCGGCAGCCGGTGTTGCCAACTCGGCACTACAGATGCGCTGAAGATCTATTCCCGATATGAGCATTAAATCTATTGATGCACATGGTCTTCTTCTACTTGATTCAGAGTTTCTACTGACAATTCCTTCGAGTCAAGAAGGTCCAACACAACACCTTCCGATATGGAGTGGAAAGCCCAAAATAAGACATATCAGATCCTTGAAGCGGCGGAGAAAGGTGGCTATGGTGTCATTGCAGCCATTGCGTGGGTACCAGCCGCACATCATTTTCTTATTCCTTCTTGACACTCCACAAGGTACAACATCGAGAGCATCCTGGGATTGGTCCGGGCAGCAGAAGCCAAACGCGCCCCCCTCATTTTGCAGCTCTTTCCGTGGGCGGTCACCTATAGCGATGGCCTTTTGGTTCATGCTGCCGCCATGTACGCGCGTCGGGCTTCGGTGCCAGTGGCAGTCCACCTTGATCACGCACAGGACGAGGCGTTGATCCGGCACGCCGCTTCGTTCTTGCCGTTCGACTCTATCATGGTGGATATGAGTCACTACGACATGGATGAGAACTTGCGAAAGACAAAGGAATTGGTGGCGTTCTGCAACGAGCAAAAAATCACAACCGAGGCTGAACCAGGACGCATCGAGGGAGGAGAGGATGGCATCGCCGATACAGCTGACCTCGAAGGCGCTCTCACTACCGCCGAACAGGTCGATGACTTTATCGCAACAGGCATCGACTACCTAGCCCCAGCATTTGGAAATCTGCACGGCGACTATGGACCCAAAGGACCCGAGCTTGATTTTGAAAGGCTCACGATAGTTCGGAAGAAGATCGCCGGTCGAGTGCGCATGGTGGTGCACGGCACTAACGATTGGTCGGAGGAAGTGACCAAGACTTGTGTGGCGCATGGATGCGTTAAGGTGAACGTCAACAAGCTTGTCCTACTGGACTATAACAACTACATCAAAGCCAACGCTGCTTCTAAGCCGATCACGACACTGATGGAGGAAGGTACGGCTGAGATTCAGAGATTGACTGAGTGGGCGATTGATGTTTGTGGAAGTAGTGGCAAGGCATGAATGTAGGCTTATGACGATGTATATTACTACTTCATTCTGAGCAAGTGAATCGCGTATGCGCTTGTATGACAATCTGTAGGGGACTCCATGGTGATGATAGCGGTCACGCTCGTACATAAGTCGAAAGAGTGGAGGATTGACGTTACGATGAATTAAGGATTTCAGTCTACACGGTGATAGCACAACTATTCATCTTGTTGTCATAATCTGTGATGTACTGCAACTTGGCTGCAGAAGCCGAAGTCTGATCCAATTGGTCAGCGATGAAGTTGATAAGGGTCTACTCATGCAAAAGCAACTCACCGGGTCGAAAGTGTAATTCAACCACTCTTTCGCCAACCTTCTCGCAAGCTCAACCCCAATGACTCTAGCACCGAAGCACAAAACTTGAGCGTTGTTGCTGAGGATCGCTCGCTCCACGCTGAAGCTATCGTGGGCAGTCACCGCTCGGATGCCTTTGACCTTGTTGGCCGCGATAGCCACGCCTAAGCCGGTTCCACATATCAGCACTAGAGGTGAGTCAGAGCGCGTTCGTGGTCTAGATCTCGGGTACTCACAAGCCCGATCGGCCGCTCCTTGGGCGACAGTGTCGGCAGCGGTGATGGCGAAGTGAGCATATGCGGTCTTGTCGGACTGCAATTTGGGTCCAATGTCAATCACCTCGCTCACCCTCGCATCGGCGCGGAGGTCTTGGATGAGGGTGGCTTTGTAGTCGAATCCAGCATCGTCGCCTCCAATCACTATGCGATAGCCGGTCATTGTGGGATGATGTTCTGTAAAATGAATTCAAAGCAGTCGAAGTGCACGTTGAGTCGGATTTGTTGGCGGTAGTCCGCATATGGTTCTGTATATACCCATGCGCGTTGACGCAATCGGTGTGAAACAGTGCCAGTCTGGCCGCGGCTCGGGGCCATCTCGAACTTCCGACCCCGAGACGCGGACCTCACGCACCATCGTTGATCTTCAATTACAACAGCCTCACAACAACAATACAGGATCATATTAATTCTCAAAGATCCCAGTACCTACTATCACGCGCTGAATTGTGCTCTAAACTTCAGAATGTCGAACAAACACTTCTTCCCCGATGTCGCGGCTAACACTCTAGTGCCTCGCTACCTGAGGGCCTTCACCACTGCGAACCCGCATCTCGCCCTCATCGAGTCGGAACGAGTCGTCTTCGACCCTCACCATGACCGAGGTACCGTTTCAATCATCAGCGGCGGTGGCTCGGGTCACGAACCAGGCTGGTCAGGCTATGTCGGCACGGGTGGCTTAGCCGGAGCAGCATGCGGCGACATTTTCGCATCACCCAGCACAAAGCAAGTGCTAGCAGCCATGGAAGCAGCACCATCGGATCAGGGACATATCTTGATGATCACAAACTACACGGGCGACAAGCTGCACTTCGGTCTGGCGGCAGAACGAGCAAAGGCCGCGGGCATGTGTAAGAATGTGGCCATGATTCACCTCACCGATGATGTCTCGATCGGCAGGAGTAAGAGTGCTGCGGTTGGTCGGAGAGGACTGGCAGGTCATATCATACGTGAGTGTGATGTTCATTGATATTGAGACACAAGCT
Organism: Dothideomycetidae sp. 11243; assembly: GCA_000836255.1. Taxonomy (NCBI): domain Eukaryota; kingdom Fungi; phylum Ascomycota; class Dothideomycetes; species Dothideomycetidae sp. 11243. The sequence continues at coordinate 58,076 of DF938581.1, read as the reverse complement.
GACGAGATCGATCGTCTTGCAGCCATGAAGATCACTGGCGCCGCCGCTGACAAGGGTTTGACGTTCGATGCATGCGTTGACATTGGGAGAGCAGTGAACGCCCAAGTCGTCTCGATTGGATCTGCCCTTGATCATTGTCACGTGCCTGGTCGTCAGCAGAATGAGACAGTCCCACACGATGCTCTCGTAGTGGGTGCTGGCATTCACAACGAGCCCGTACGACTTGAGCCACGAGTATCAAAATGAGCAGCAACCTGACTACTTGCAGGGCGCACAGCGGATAGCACCGTTTCCCCCGGTCGAAGATCTGATTGAAGGGTGCTTGAAATCACTTTGCGATCCAGCTGACACCGAGCGATATTTTGTCACCTTCGAAAAGGACGACGCAGTCGTCCTCGTGATCAACAACTACGGCGGACTGTCAAATCTCGAGCTGGGTGCATTGTGCGATGAGACGCTGATTCAGCTAGGTATTCAATTCAAAGCATACCGCGCATGGAGTCTGATACTGACCTCGTGACAGATAAGTCGTGGAATATCAATCCAGTCAGAATTTTGACCGGTACTTTTGAAACGTCGCTGAATGCACCTGGCTTTTCCATCTCGCTATGCAATTTGAAGGGGGCATCGCGCGAGGCGAGTGTTCCGGTACAAGAGCTTCTGGATCTGTTAGACAGACCCACTACTGCTGTCGCTTGGCCCAACATTACCGGCCCTCGTAGACATACGGAAACCATCCCTGCACCGGCAAATACGAAACCATCAGACACGTTCCAAAACGAGGCCGTCAAAGGTGATAAAGAATGTCGCTCATTCTGCGGGAATTGCAGCTGATCTCTCCCTCAGTGAATCCCGAGCTTCTTGACGCGGCGATCAGAGAGGGCTGCAAGGCTGCCGTAGCCGCCGAGCCCGATCTGACCAGATGGGATATGGTCCTCGGAGATGGAGACTGTGGAGACGCGGTCAAAGGCGTATCAGAAGGTATGTTTCCCCCGTTCACACGGCAGCACATCGCACGACTGACATTGAATTGCAGCTATCATCGGTATTTTAGACAAGGGAGGCGCCAACAGCGGATCTGTGATCGGCTTCCTGCACAAGACGACCAGCGCAGTCGACGATATGGGCGGCACTCTGGGCGCCATCTTGGGCATACTGCTCTCTGCATTTACCTCTGCACTCAGTACTTTGGCAATCGGAGACGCCACAAGGACAGACACGGCCATGTTTGCGACGGCACTGGAGCAAGCGGTCGCAGCGCTCAAGACCCACACAAGCGCCAGAGAGGGCGACCGCACGGTCATGGATGTACTGCTGCCGTTCGCGGATGATCTGGTCAAATCGATGGACTTTCACCACGCGGTAGCCGTCGCGAAGGAGAAGGCCGAGGCGACGAGCTTTCTCAAGGCGAGATTCGGACGAGCTACTTACGTTGCGGAGGCAGAGGGCCAGGAACTGCCAGATCCCGGGGCATGGGCAATGTACGAGTGGCTGGGAGGAGTGTCTCGTGCGATCAAGGCGTTCCCATCATCGTAGTCGTTCTGCGCGTCAAGCATGGACAATCTGAATCGGCGCTTATGTATCGTTCCAGAAGATCCATGATGTAACTTGTCTCGAAATAGATTCCTCGAGCATGCGGTCTCTGGGCCATCTCTCGGAAAGACAATCATAACCCACATGGTCTGGAAGAAAACTTCCGAATCGATCCTCCGGCTAGAGTTGAACGATGAGGTGTTGCAATCGTCATCCGGTCATGCGACGGCGTGCTCGATGGACGCGTGCCGGGTCGACCCTCCAAGGAAGCTTACCACGATGCGCGGTCTGGATAGACAGCTGTAGACTGGCTGAGCCCGCATCGCTGGACGACAACCCCGCACTTACGATGACCCGCTCAAATGCCGACGTGACCGCGTGTCGAGGGCCTTTCCCCGCAAAAGCAATTCTCGCGGACGATGGCATATGCGGCTGCATTGAATGGGGTGACTGGTGCGGGACACGAGGGGCGGCTCGCAGACCCCGTGGGGAAAAACGCATATCACTTTCCCGGACCGCCGCCAACTCTATAAAGTTATCCATGGCCTGCCCTACTTGAGCATCGTCTTGTACAGCATACGACCGGTCTGCCATCTTGTGCTTCATTACATGCACGGTATCTTCGACAGACTTGCACGTATCACCGGCAATATGGAGAAAGAGTCCAACTCTCATCACGAAGAGGCCGTGTCGGTCGACAGCGCCGAGCAGCATATCGACGGCTATGTTCCTGACACCGAGGAGGAGCGCAAGCTGGTGCGCAAGATCGATTTATACCTCCTGCCCGCTATCTGGGGCATGTATCTGCTGTCATATATGGACCGGACAAAGTCAGTCAGCTCGAGTGGCGTGTGTATCAAGACTTGACTGACAAGCGACAGTATCGGAAACGCGAAGACTGCCGGTATGGCCAAGGATCTGCATCTCGACTCGAATCGCTATTCCATCGCTCTGGTCGTCTTCTTCGTCTTCTACGTCGTCTGCGAGGTGCCCTACAAGTAAATGATACCATCACCTGTCAGCAGCGTACCTCTTTCCTGACCGTCAATAGCATGTTCCTTGTCCGGTCCAGACCATCCATCTTCCTTCCGACAATCATGTTCTTGTGGGGATGTGTCACCATCGCAATGGGCTGGGTGCCAAACTACCATGCCCTCGTCGGCCTAAGGATCATCGTCGGCATACTCGAGGCCGGTTTCGCCCCGGGTGTCCTGTTGATCCTGTCAAGCTGGTACAAGCCCGAAGAGCAGGCCAAGCGGTTCGGTGTCTACATCTCAGCTGCCATTCTCTCCGGCGCTTTTGGAGGCATCATCGCTGGCGCGATTGAGAAACACTTGGACGGTGCGCATGGTCTGCCGGGATGGAGGTGGCTTTTCATCGTAAGAAGATCCCCAAGCTGAGGACATCTCAGCCATGCATCTGACCGAATCTTGCCAGGTCGAAGGTTGCTGCACCGCAGGCTGGTCTATCGTAGCTTCTTTTCTGCTACTCGACTTCCCGGCCAACACCAAACGCTTCACGGAGCGCGAACGCGAGCTTGCCATCAAGCGCATTCAACACGCCAGACCGATGCAGCAGGAGGCTCAAATGGGCCACTTGACCGCTCTGCGCCACGCCCTGACCAATTGGCGGACATGGATCTTTGTCGTAGGCTACATGGCCATCGTCGGCTCCTCGACGCTTTCCTACTTCTACCCGACCCTCGTCGCTGGTCTGGGGTACAAGGGCGCAAATGTCCAGTACATGACCGTGCCCATCTACGTCGCTGCGTTCGTGTGCACGGCCATCAACAGCGTCGTCATGGACAAGAAACAGCAGTATCGGGGCTATGTGCTGGCCGGCTGGATGACGCTGGCCATGGTGTGCGCCATCATCACATGCGCCGTGTACGATTTCCACGCCCGCTACGCATTGCTGGTCATCATGGCCAGCGGTCTCTGGGCATCGAACGCCTTGTCTCTGGCATACGCTTCCTCCACGTTCGCGTACATGAACCCGGAAGTCAGGGCTATAAGTCTGGCGTTCGTCAACGCCATGGGAAACCTGGCGCAGATCTACGGCGCATACCTCTTCCCCAGCAGCGAAGCGCCAAAGTATCTCAAGGGTTTCGGAGTCATCAGCGGACTTACTTTCACGGGCGTGTGCTCGTATCTTGCACTGCAGGTTCTGCTTCGGAGACGCCGAGAGTAGCTGTAACAGTCATGTAATCTCGAGAAAGATACAGAATGAACCTTTTGAAGCACCTTCTACCTCCATCGTGATCGATGTCATTGATACTATGGACACGGCTTCCTTTTGCTTGCAACAAAAGATGACTGAGCTGTCCATTTTGGTGTAGTAGCTGTCATTTGTGATAATATCGAGCCAGGCTACCGACATCACGTTGAACGGAACGTCAAGCTGTGCTTCACGCTTCTCCGGTCATCGAGCATGTCAGCAGATCTAGCTCAGAGGCTGGAATCGGGAGGGAAGCATGATCGAGGAGCCGCAGTGCATCGAATGCGCTCTCTGTAGGCACGCGTTAATCGACACGCGACAGCCAAGCCCGAGCCATGAAAGAGGCGCCCCCCACGTGACGCTAAAGGAAGGGGCCACGAGGCGGGGAAGACGCTGGTGCCTCGACACGCGGAGCCCCGAGTCGCGGTGTGTCCCCGATGCGTGGGGCTCGGCAATTGGACAAGCTCGGCGGTGGAGACGCACCTCTTCTCCACCCAGGCACGAAGATCGGCAGCTTCCGCCCATATCCCCGAGAGCACCACGGCTATTTGTAGGACACAGACTCCTGCCAACTGCGCTTCTCTTGTGCTCCTAGCAATTTCCATCTTTGTCCACAGCTCAATCACTCACGTTTCAGTAATGCCTCGAAAGACTGTCCTCATCACCGGCGCAGGCGGCATGATTGGTCCCATGCTGGCCAAGCGTCTCTTAGATGATGGGTACATCGTCGTCATGACGGATCTGGCCCAAGTCAAAGTGCCCGAGGGGACGAGACATCCCGAGAATGCAAAGTGCATGAGGGGCGACATCTGCGACCAAGCCTTCGTCAAGACATTGTTGGCCGCGGCACAGCCTTTGCACGCTGCTTTCATCTTCCATGGCATCATGTCTGCAGGGTCAGAAGCCAACTTCGACCTGGTAATTAGCTGGCGTTACAATAAATCAATTCAGACACGTAACGTCGACTGACATGTCCTAGTCAATGAAGGTCAACGTCGAAAGCGTGCGCAACATGTTGCTAGCATTGCGACAAACCAACTCAGGCGTGCGGATCGTCTACTCGAGCTCGCAAGCCGTGTACGGCCAGCCACTGCCGAAAGTCATCACCGACGACACACCACTCACACCTGAGGGGACGTACGGGGCGCACAAGCTTTCCACCGAGATCATCGTCAACGACATGCACCGCAAGGGCTTCATCGACGCCTTCACCGTGCGCTTCCCCACCGTGGTGGTACGACCTGGCGCACCCAGCCGAGCCGCTCCCTCGTTCCTCTCTGGCATGATCCGCGAGCCAATGAAGGGAGAAGAGTGCGTGATCCCACTCAGGGACAGGTCGTATCGCACCTACGTGTGTTCGCCGAGCAGCTGTATCGAGAACCTTGTGCGCGTGCTTAACATGCCAAGTGACGCGCTGCCGCCTCACAAACGCCAAATTACGTTCCCCGGTGTGTCGGCCACCATCCAGGACATGATGGATGCGCTGTGCAGGTACGGCGGCGAGGACAAGTTGAAACTGCTCAAGGAGGAGACGAACCCTGAGTACGAGCGGATATTGCGGAGCTGGGCTGAGGACTTTGATCCGTCCACGCCGGATCGATTGGGCCTGGTGCGGACAATGAGTGTGGACGAGTTGGTGAAGGAGTATATTGACTCGTTGGAGCCGGTCAGGAAAGATCGAGCTTCGGTGTCGACGGCAGTGGACAGCGTGTGGCACAACACGCCCGAATTCTCAACCAAGCCGCTGCATGTCGGAGCTTGATCGGTCATCTGGGGTCAGCAGGCCAGTGGCGTTGTCGTCAGTCTTTCGCATTAGGACGTTTCCGGACACGAGAATTCACTAGTGGTGTTTTTCAGAGTGCTTCCGTTTCGCTGATCGCGTGTGATCGCCAAGTGCTGAGAACTACTGTGTCACTCTTCGACGGCATCCGGCTATTCTGTGTGTGCAGGGGAACGATCTTCCGAATCCTCTGGGATCCATCGGCTTTTGCGACGCCCCAGCTACGCGTGCATGAAACGCCTCTCAAACGCGTGCTGGCCCGCGTCGGGTACGAGCTTTTCCCCGCCTTGCTGGAACCTCACCTCTTCTCACAACGACAAGCTTCTCGGGCCGTCCCTTATGTTGCATCTTCACCACCTAAACATGGCGGTGCACCGACTACCAGCTACGCGCGTCCCGCTTCCAGCTTCCACAAACCCAATGGTCAGTCGGGCTCCTTCGCCTACAGACGCTCGTATACAAACCCCTCCTTGCGCGATCGTCTGAATCCACGGCTAGATCGGAAGTCATTGCTCGATGGACAAACGTCGAATTTAACATATATAGCTCGATCAGATCCAGCCATGTTTGCTTCTCATCATCAAATCACTTCTCATCATTTAGTCATTCCTCGGCAGGCCCGACCCCGTTATTCACTTCTATCCACCCTTTAATCCACCACTTAATAACCCTCCCACGCTCATGATGTTGTTCAAGTCCTTCATCGCCGCCCTGGCCGGCTCCTCCCTCGTCGCGGCGCACGGCAAGATCGCCGTCGTATACGGCGACAAAGGCGGCAATACCACCGCGATCGGCATCCTAGGCGGCATGGTCCCCGGCGCAGGGGACAATTCCGCCACCGAGCTCGACACAACCGTCTTCTCCTCCACAAACATCGCAACCGACGGCCTAGGCGAAACCGCCGGTCTAGGCCCCAACACGCAAGACCTGGTCGGAAAAGCGATGGCGTTGTCAGGTCTGCAGAATCCCCTGCCGCAAGTGAGCAGGTCTGGCGGGACGATCAGTGGAGTCTTCCACATTGTGACTACCGATGGCGCCGGACCCGTCGCGGCGATTGTCGACCCCACTGGTACGGGAAAGTTCTCCACCGGTGTCCCGGCGCAGATCATCGCCCAGGTGCCTGGCTCGGGCGGGAATATCTCCCCTGCTGGCACGGTTCGTCGTCGTGGACTGCACTCGGGCGGCTTGGTCAAGCGCGCGGATAACGTCAATAGGGACTATGTGAGTGTTTCCAATTGTCGATGGTGAGGATTAGATCGGTGCTGACAAGACGCTATAGCCTGTTTCTGTCGCGATACCGGCTGGCACGAAATGCACTGGCATCATGGCTGGACAGTATAACGTGTGCTTTTTGAAGATTGCAAACTCCAACGCTAATGGTCCGTTCGGTGGTGTCGTCGCTTTCCAGATGGTTGACTAGGGTTGCATCACACGCTGAATTGGTCTATGGATCAGTCGACTATCTCATGCACAATCTTCGGGGCGCTATTGCCCTTAACGCTCTTTTAACCACCGGATGAATTATCCGCTACGGTCGGCAGACCTCTTTCTGTTCCATAATCACTATTATTTAGCTGCCTAAATTTAAATGCATGCACTCTTATTGCAATCATTAATTGCTGCGTATGACACGGCAGCATTCCTGTCGTAGAGTTCGTATCGAGAGCGAAAGACACAGAGATCAGTAGAAGAGTAGATTGGTAGGACATGATATTTACAGATACATTTTTGAGAGCGCTAGCTTCTTCACTCCTCGCCACTATACCGCCACAGCCGCTTGCCCTCCCATGCCCACCAACGCGCAATCTTCTCCGCATCCCGGGCCCACTCGACCGCCTTCTGTCTCTCCTCGGGCGTGTACTCAAAGTCGTTGTTGATCTTCTGCAATAGGGCATACATGGACCACGCCGACGTGGGCTGTCTCTCATTCGGATCGCGCGAGATGTCGGTGAAGATGTACTCGGACGGCTTGCACATGGGTAGTGCGAGTCTATACGGCGATGCGGCGGAGCCGATGGTCAGCAGCGAACCGCCTGTGGTCACAATGCTTGGTATCCAGAGCTCACGGCCGTCTTGTGCCGTCTTCAGCGGTCGGAGCAGCGATTGTCCCTGGTATTGCGGCATGATGTGTCTCGCCACTTCGGCATCAGCCGCGGGGAGCGAGTCCGTAGCCAGCAGCAAGTCAAGCAGCGTGGGGATCATGTGCAAGCTGGTCGCGTTCATTTCGAGCTGCATGGGAGGCAGATCCGGATGCTGTAGAACCATTGGTACACGGTAGTTGGAAATGTGGGGATTCTCAAAGGACAAAGGCTTCTCCGAGTCACCCGAGAACGACATGCCGCTGGTTGTCATAGTTAGTATCACATCAAAAGTGATTAGCGAGCAAGTTGTCACTTACTGGTCACCTAGCAGCACGACCAAAGTCTCGTTGGTCATGCCATTCTCATCCAGCAGGTCCATGATCTGGCCCAGCCAGAGATCATCATACCGAACAGCATTCAGATAGCCGTTCAGGGTGTCATCAGACGCTTTGCTGTATTCTTTTCTGGGAAAGTTGTCTGGTGCCTTGAACGGATGATGTGTCTGGCTGGTGAAATGGCTGAGAAACAGACGCTCGTCACTGTTCTTCATCTCTTGGAGCAAGTCGGTCAAGAAAGGCTTCACCTGCGACTCGGGGTAACCAAAATATCCCGACTCGTCCTCGGTGGGAGGGTAGTATGTCGAGTTGACGTCGGTGATGTTCTCCTTCGTGAAGATGTTTCGTCGCTCGAAACCCATCATGGTATTCAGCATGTCTTGCCTGTCATATGTATCGGTAATGGATTGCAAGAACACGGGCTTCCACGGTGCATTATGGAAGGATTTGGTAGCGGACGGCTTTTTCTTCTTGGTCTTTTCTTTCTTCTTAGTTGTGGGAGATGCAGCGGTGGTCTTATTCTGGTTGAAGAGGTTGAGGATGTGGGGTATGCAAGGCTGATAGGAAGCAAGTTCCGACTCTTCGGTGAACTCGACCAGGATAGGCTGGACGCCACAGTGGGAGTTCATCACCGATTTGAACGTCATGCTGCTACCACTGACGGCGCCCACAATGTTGATCCCTGAGGGCTTGTTGGCTAGTCGAGCACGCCATGAACCAGGTTTGGCCGGATTTGAGTTGTTTTTGCGGAACTTAGCGAAGCCAGACGAGTTCGTCGTACCCGTGAGGAGCTCCGCGTTTGGAGATATGTGCGAGAGGAGATAATTGACTTGTGAAAGATTGGCAGAGGCAGGATGCGAGTCGATGATGGTATCGTAGAGAAATGAGTGCGTGGTCAAAGGAAAAACGTCAAGACGCGTGGATTCGAGGGTGAGCATGACTATGTGCTTGATATTTGGTTTCGATGATTTCAAGGCTTCTTTGATGGGAGCGAGAATGTCGCGATCGAGATTAGTGAGCTTCAGAGGGTCGAGCTCGGGATGATAAGAGTTCAGGTCGGAGCTGTCGGAAGCCGTCCACCGTTCGAATCCAGGGATGGCACCGCTGTGCGGAAGCCAATCCGGGCGCTGGCCCGTAGACGAGATATTTGCATCCGACGGGACAGGCACGGGGTGCCAAGCCGGAATGAGATCGCTCGGCGGGATCCAATATTCTTCAGCGAGAAGCTCAGGCAAAGGGAAAGGCTTCATGGAGTCCACGAGACCGGGCAAACAATACTCGTCCGTTGACGGTTTGAGGAACGCCTGAACAAGGGTGAATGGGAGAGTGTCGGACATGTGCGGATAGGGCTGCTCTGTCGGCCGCAGGGTCTGCAGAACCGTCACGGTGATGACGATGGACAAGATGTATATGCGACTGAACCAGACGTAGAGATTCCACTTGGGCAGTAGAAGGCCGGAGTCAAAGTCGCCGTCATCCTTGTCTTGGAAGGACGGTGGTGGTGGCGAGTATTCGACATCTGTGCTGACGGCTTGATAGCCTCCTCTCCGTCGGATCCGGAAACTGTCGCGGACCCAATGCAACAAGTGCCCAACGCCATTGTAGAGAGGGTTCTGGATGGCGAAAGCGGCAACAGCGATGGCGAGGGCACAGAGCCCAATCCTGAAGGAGCCAGAAAGCAGAAGCTTGATGCCATCGCGGTCATGGACAAAGTTTCCGGCGGCCGACCAAGATATCTCGCCGCCCGTTTCGATGTAGAAGGCGATTTGCGACGCCGCGGTGGTCCATGTGATGACACTGCAGAACAGGATTAGCAACATGTTCCCACAATCAAGACAAGGACGAGTAGCGACATACGCGAGTAGTCCGCCAATGGCGGCTGAGAAGGTAGAGAGTCTGAGCTTCCAATTGTTTGCGCGGTAGAAAAGGAGTCTACCCACGAGCAGGACGACGCAGTCGAGTAGCAAGAATGTAGGCGAGTAAAGTACGATGAAAGTTGGCGCCAAGGAGGCGGAATGGGATGCCAGGTGGACCAGCTTGGACGACCAGGTAGAAGTGACAAGGAGGGAGTAAAAGAAGCTTCTGGTGAACAGGTGGGAAGAGTTCTTTCGGGCCATGATAGCCGGGAAGGTCAGTGTCGGTAAAGCCAGTGATATGCCATGTCACAACACACGTGCAACGCTAAGGCGGGAGATGGGATGCAGGCTCGCAGCTCCGGAGCCTCGCGGCCAATGCGCGCAGAGACTGGCACCCACGTGTTGGAAAGGTCTGCCGACAAGCTGAGATTAGCGCCTGACGATCGCCCCGCTGCAGGAAGTCGATATAGGACGCCGGATGAACTTCAGGGATGCCGTGAGAGATTTGCTTGGAAGATGCGAATTAACGAGTGACAGGTAGGACACGAAAAGCGCAAAGTGAGTTGCAGGACAAGATCAAGAGAGAAGTAGCTAGAAACAAGAAAGAGCGCGGGACCCAGGAACGAGGAACGGGCGCAGGCAGGCGAAGCGGCAAGGGGAAAGAAATTCGAGAGTGTGGGAGGCGGATGGCCTGACGGGCGCGCACAGGGAGCGCACAGGGAGCGCACAGGGAGCGCACAGGGCGCAGCCGTACCTGACGCTGTACGAAGTTGGCAATGACGGACGCCGTGATCCGCTCCCTCTCGTACTTGACACAACATGATGGCGCGAGTGAGCGGAAGAGAGCTGGGGACCAAACCATTTGTGAGGCAGACGTGTCAAACACCGATTGCTTTCTTTTATAGGCAGCCTTCCGTGTGTTTTCGAATAATGGTCGCTCCAATATTGATGTCCACCGGATGAGAACCGACGCCCCTGAACGCGGGTGCCCGGACGCGATGGGCCGAAAATAACAAGTGGTCACGCGACACTTTTCCGCGCTTCCCCGCGATCGACAGGCAAGTGACAGGATTTTATGACCCACCGGTTTCAAAAGCCCCCTTTTTGACCCATTTGCCCCGCTTACATAACACACTTTCCGTCTCGTGTCGCGTGCTTCCTTCGGTCGCGTCATTTGCAGTTCCCACACCGCGGTCCGTCTTCGTATTTACCGTCGCGCACTGTCACCATACCATCCCTCGCTTGTGACATTGACACTGACTATCCGAGTGATGGCTTCTTTGAAGCTTTTTGGCACCACGGCGTTCTCGATATCAATTTCCTCGTCCTTGACTGAGAACTTGGTATTGTTCCTAGGAACAATGCCGGGAGTGCTTCCCATCCTCTTAGATGGACCAAAGAGCCATCTGAATAGAGCCTTGAGCGTTGGGATGGATCCTCCGATGATGACAAGATTGTTCTCGATGGTGGAGCAGATCAGCAACACAGCCACGCTGTAGCTGGTGTCGTTTCGCACGGTCAGCTCGTGGATCGTGACGCCCTTGATCACCGAGGCCACGAATGAGAATATTGACAGGCACAAAAGCCCAAAGAGACCGAACTTCAGTCGAGTGCTCCTAGTCAGTGCGTTGATGACCGCGAAAGGCAACAAAGTGAGCACCAAGTCACTGATGCTGTTGATAGCTGCACGTGTGGATCAGCACTTGCATACCACAAAGACTGACCGCTCTGCGCATATCCGAGGTATACTTCGACAAGTGGCGACTGACATTTTGCCACCTCTGCGACTGCTGGATCCCACACTGCAGCAAGGTTGACACCGCACTGGGTCGTCAACTGCACGGCAGCGGTGACGTTGATCGCCATCCGCAACCCGATGATAACGAGCAGTGTATACCGCTGGGGATCGCTGGTGAGCGAGATGAGATTCAGCAGGTAGATGGCGAAGCTGATCCGCCCACACGCACTCCCGAGAATGGCAAAAGGCTCAGAGTGGGGGACGAATCTTAGAGTGGTTTCCTTTTATATGCCCGTTAGGTCGGCAAAATGCTGGCCGACCCCATCGGACCGCGATTGTTGCAAAGATGCTGTACACTGTTTGCAACAGCTGTCGCATCGTCAATCAGATCCCGACAAGCTTGTACTTGGAGGCGGTTCCTCACAGATGCCAGTCCAACCGAAACATCGTCCAGCCCGAGCCTCTGCCGGCTGATAAACTTCTTTGAGATGATCCGCAGAACGATGACCAGGAACGAAATCGGCAACAGAAGCCAGGTGACAGCATTGAGTGGCGCTGCGATGGCCGGGTAAGTGGGTGTCGTTGACTGGTCTGTTTGTGTACCCATTGTGCAACAAGCAGCAAAGCATCACGGTCGCTCTGAAAGACGGCAAAAGGGAGAATTCGACTTTGCAAAAACAGGACGAGATAGCTCTGGTACTAGAAGATACTGTCCAGCAAGGTTTCGGCTCCGTTGTCTAACCGTCGTCAAATAGCGTGTTCGTCGCCGCTCTCTCCAAATAGCCTGCCGGCTAGCATTTCACTGGCGTATACTGCTCGGAGCGCAAGATAGCTAGAAAACAAAACATCCTCACAGTTTACTGCCAACGGACCATCGGGTCACGAACTCGACGTTGGGAGCTGCAGAAGATACAACAGCGGAGCGAGAAGAGATCAAAATGTGCTCACGGCATCTTCAACGTCTTTAGTTCAACCGCTTCCGGTGAAACTATTGCTTGCGGATTTCCGCATCGTCCATTCCCCGTCGGTCCAGGCCGGGTTTATAACTGGCGTTCGGCCGATGATTTCATCTCACGAGCAGCCTGTTGCTCGGCCCGCAATACGATTGTGGCCTGACGACAGAAATTTGCCCGTCTAGCCACTGTCCCCACGATGCTGCTGCAAGATCATCGCTCGAGGAGGACAGGGATCAAGAACAAAATCCATGCCGCAGATTACATCATTCCCCCGATCCCGAAAAAGATGTGTTTGCGCGAGACAAAAGCATTTTGTCGAAGCGAGACCCTACTCGGGCAATGCCTTGGCGTTGCTGATGGTGATGTAAGCCGACCCGATCTGCCACAAGTCCTATGATCCGGTACAGCTTGCAATTCTGTTGATAACACGAACGGATCCATCATGATTGACAGCGAACGAACCATGATGATCGATTGAGTAAACGCTATTTTTGGTCTCACGTGGGACGAGGACCAAAAGCGGCTAGTGATTGGTACTTGTGGATCCCTCGCCCTTCGACCCCGCCTCTGGCTGATGTCAGCCCTCGGGAATTTTGCCCATACCGGGACAATGGGCCACGTTCGAAACACCAGATCCGATGTCACGACGTCAATGCACCGCGCGTCCCCTGCATCATCCCACCCTCGACCGCTTGCCCGAAATCTGTACCTGAGTAAGTGGCTGAGTAAGTCCGCCGTCGGCAACCTCCATTCAGCGATGATGGCCAGGTATCAATCGACTATTGTAGCAACAAAGGACGACCTCCGTCTGTTTGCAGAACACGCGCCCTGCAACATGACGATGCAAAAGGCGAGGCAAATGACGCCGTCCCGATCCACGTTGCGCCGTCGGCTCGTATATGTGGCCATGGCGGCCCATTACCGGATCGCAGGCCCTGTCCACCCTCGCAGCACATCATTCGCTACTCAATCCTATCGTCATGGCGCTCATCGGCGTTCTCTTGACCCCGTACGGGGTGATCGGGAGTGTCCTGGTCATTGCCCTTCTCGTTTATCGTGCCGCTCTGCCCAAGCCCATCCCGGGCATTCCACATCACAAAAAGAGCCTGCAAAGTATATGGGGTGACATGCCTGCATTGATCGAGTTCTCAAAGAACTCAAACCAGACCGCCATGGAGTACGTCACTCAGCAAGCACTCGAGCTTGACTCGCCCATCTACCAGCTCTTCCTGTTTCCTTTCAAAAAGCCGAACGTCTTCATCACCGACCATCGTGAAGGACTAGATATTATGCTGCGCCGCCAGAAGGACTTTGATCGCTGCGGCTTCTTCCAAGACGTGTTCGGCGGCGTCATCCCAGAGCATCACATGCTAATGCCCACCAACGACCGCTTCAAGGCTCAACGCAAGCTACTCGCCGACACCATGACGCCCAGCTTCCTTACCGACGTAGCGGCCAAACACCTCTACCAGCAGTCGCAGCATCTCGTTGACATGTGGAGAGTGAAAGCAAAAGTTGCGGGCGGTCGACCTTTTGACATGGATGACGACATCAACCACTTTGCGCTGGACGCCATCTGGGCCGTCGCCTTCGGGTCGGAGATTGACACGATCAAGACACAGAGGCAGTTTCTAGAGAAGCTGAACAGTCCAGATCTGCCACCAGACATTGATGCCCCTGCGACGCTACCGAGACCTCAGCTGCCCGACGCCTTTGAGGCCATCATGGTCCTCTCCCACAGCATGGAGGACGCCGCACAGTCCCCCTTCCCAGCCTTTGCCCACTGGTGTCTGCGTCAAGCCAAGCCGTGGAAGCTGGCCAAAGCACACAAGGACCGTTTAGTACAAGACCGGCTCAACGACGCCAAAGCACGACTACTCAACGACGACGAAGCAAACATCGCATGCGCTACCGACCACATGGTGTTCCGTGAGAAGAAAGCAGCCGAGAAAGAAGGCCGTGACCCGCAATTCGACAGCCCCGTCGTCAAAGACGAGTTGCTGGGCTTTCTCATCGCTGGCCACGAGACCACCGCCACGACCATCACTTGGGCGGTGAAGCTGCTCGCCGACCATCCCGAGGTGCAAGAACGGCTGCGTGCGGACTTCAAAGCGGCATATCCCGATGCTGTCGCGAGCGGGACACTGCCGTCTGCTGAAGACATCGCCGCCGCCAATGTGCCCTTCCTTGACGCCACCATGGAAGAAATTCTCCGCATTGGTCAGACTTTCGCCGGCCAGACCCGGCGCGCGCGACACGACACCGAAGTCCTGGGGTGTCTTGTACCAAGAGGTACGGACGTCTTCCTCATGGCCAATGGGCCTGGATTCGTCATGCCGGATCCGTTCGTGAGGCGTATTCCGGAAAGCGATAGGTCAGTGACATCGAGGGAGACGAAAGATAGGACGGTGCCGGAGTGGGACTACAGCGACATTGCTTCGTTCAAACCTGAACGATGGATTCGAGATGGTGAGTTTGATCCCAATGCCGGACCGAGCAGGCAGTTCGGTGCCGGGGAGAGAGGTTGTTTTGGACGGAAGCTGTGAGTTCATATTTGATTTCTTGATGGCCTGGGCTGTGACTGACCACGTCTAGTGGGTTGCTCAAGATGCGCATCCTGTTCACGCTGCTAATCTGGAGCTTCGACTTCCCACGGCTGCCGGAGGCGCTGTCGGGCTATGCAGCTGTCGCAAAGACGACACGCAAACCGGCCCAGTGCTACGGGCGACCGTGCTGGACCCTGTCCGAGTAGATCGACCTCATCAGGCTAAACGTTCTTCACAACAGCCTTCTCGCTGTGGTTGCTGAGGTCAGCATTGAAGTTACCCATGAACACCACATTGTCTGCATCCTTCTTGGGCCGCTTTGGTGCTTCTCTGAGCTTGTCGAACAACGGCCGCATCGCGGCGAGTGAGATGGCCATTATGCCCGTAGTGTTCTCCCACAGGCTGAAGATGGAGTAGATGCAGAAATTGGCAATACCGATCGGTGACGATGCATACCCGAGGTTGTTGAAGATGATAGTGAGGACGGAAGTGATGCTTCCTATCCCGGCGATGACGAGCACACAGCACACCGAGATCTTATTTCGCGTGCTCATTTGGCTTTTGATGATCATCACGAGCGGGACCAGAGTCATGACCCAGTCGAGGACCATGGTGAGTACTCTCAGTACGATAGGGAGGTACTCCATGGCGGCACCGAGCTGGCACACAGTGGTGGAGTAGTAGACATAGCCTTCGCTAGTAGGATTGCCACACGCCCATAGGTCGATGAATGCATAGATGACCATGAAGATGGCGTACAGCCAGAAGACGACGATGATGATGTACCGCGGGTATTTGTTGGTGATCTTCGGCATGACCCGCAGGAAGAATGTGGCGATGGCAGCTCTTACGAGGACGGTGCAGACGACGAATGTCAGGTTCCAGAAGTTGGTCAGCTGGTGTGGCGTCAGTCATTGGTAATCTCATGTAGCTCTTGCAAGCACTCACCATCATTGCTTCCCAATAGCCGCGTTGCATGCCGACCGCTTGAAAATGGATGGCGAAACCGAGCATGAAGGCGACGTAGCCGAGGTAGGACACCTGAACGCGATCATCGACATGAGCATATGTGACCAGTAAAGTCGAGGGTGACACGACAAGGAGGTACTCACGTAGGCAGCGACCAGAACCCAATCGTCCAGGGCGACCTTTTTGATCAAGACACGGCGGACATAGATCCGTCCTACGACGCATGTCGTGGCGAGAAGCAGTGCGACGATGTAATTCCCAAGGATCGCGGCGAATGGGATGTGGATCCTTGCTGTGGCGGGGTCAAGCGCCGGATCACCCGTGTTCCAGGTGCTGTACATGGCTGCGCTATCAGGTTTCGGCGACATCGTAGCTGGTCAATAGCTTTATAGGCGGTATAGTGTTTTTGGATGATAGCGAGGTCGCCGCAGAAAGAGGAGTTAGGAGGGTCATAACAGGATGGACGGTCGTTGCTAGTAACTGATGGGCAACGGTGCAGACACAGCCAAATTCGGTAACGGTGGGAGCACTTGTGCCCTAATACGTCGTGAGGTTATGGAATAGGTGAGACGTTGGACTGGTGGCTGCAGCGACGGTTGTGGGCGGGCCGCTTCACGGGGTGATCCAAGATTGGACGTCCAACGGCGTCCTTAGAATGATGGACGACATTCGGCTTATCCGCGCTCCATACAGCAGCATCGACATGTGACGAGTGGTCCTGATTGCCGTCGTCTTGAAACAATAAACTCGTTTGCCGACGAAGACCGAGATTGGTACCACAGCCAGGTTTGACAAAGATCTATTCATCACAAGCCCAGATGAGATATGTGCGAGTGGAGACCGTTGGTCGTGCCCGACAAATGCATTAATTGATGTCGAAGTCACATTCCCGCCAGATTTCCTCCTCTTCTGTAGCCGACACCATGCTTTTATCGGAGACGCCGCAAGATAGTTCTAGGCTCACGACGAATTTGGCAGCATGTCAATTCCTTCCCACGTGAAACCCCAGTCCAGATCGAGGCCCATGTCAAAATCAGCTGCACCGTTGCTATTTGACGGGAGTAGTCCAGCGGATGGCACTGCGGACAAATCACTAAACACAGAGCTGCTGCCCATTCTGTGCCTTTTGGCAGAGATCGACTCCGGTGGCAGGGCTTGTGACGCTCGACGGGCCTTGGAGGAAGTGCCATGACGCGTCCATCGGCGTTGCAGCAGCATCAAGAACTGTCTCGCGCGCTTTGCACTTTCCCACGCCGCGCTAAAGTCATCCAGAGCACGAAAACATGCACTCAACTGCGTGGAAAGGTCGTAGCCCGGAGGACACACATATTTGCTGACGGTCGCAAAGATGAGCAGCTGGGCGGCGAAACAGGTGATCGGCACGGCCTGGATGGTCATACGTCGGAGTGAATAGCGCACTTCGTATAGCTGAATCAACTTTGCGATCGCCAACGCAGACTCCAAGCATGTCTGACGTGCGTGACCGGGCCCTGGACCTTGCGGGGGGTTGGTTGGTTGTATGTAAGATCGCGACATCCATGCCCGGTGGGCATGGATCATGTATTGGTGGTATTGCATGCTGCACGGATATCAGCCAGTGACCTGTTGTCGCATGATCCTTGGACTTACTGCAGCAGCAATACATGAGGTAAATACGGTGTCTCATAGTCGTCAAAGTTTACGTTCAAGCTGGTGGGCAATCCGGCCCTCCAGTTCAATAGTTTCGTGACAACTTTGGCATTCATTGCCTGGAGCGTATGTCGGTCAATATTCCGGCTGCCGTATCTGCGGAGTGGGTCAGTACATGTCTACTTCTTCTGCACCTCAACGCACAAGGCATATCCTATGGGCTCCATCAACTCTACCAATAAGACCCGCTGCCGATGCAGCTCTGCAATCTTGTCTGGCATCGGTGCGACGCTCTGAGATAGGGAAACGTAAGGTGTCCATTCTTGAGCATAATTCGATGATGGTACGCCAGACGGTTTTGGCACAGTGACGTCCTCCATATTGATCCGGAAAGGGCGTCCAAGATGCATGCCCAGAGTACTAAGAGAGATCAGCCCGATCCAGCAACAAACGCAGGATAGACCTACTGATCAATGACGTATACTCCCCAGAATATGTCACGACGCAGGTCGGCTTCGTCCTGCGTCAGCGCATTGCGGGCTACGTACGCGGTCATATCCACATGGAGGGCCAGATCGAAAGCGAGACGGATGGCCATGCCTCGAGCAATATCAGCAGGAAGCACTTGGGAAGGGACGAGCGAATACGAAAGACTTACCGCTGTACAACCAGCCGCGCGCATCCCTTTTACATCCGATATCATGTGAGCTTATGACTGCCATGGCCTGCACGGTCGCGACACACGGGCAATCAAGCTCTATCTCCAGCAAGGCTTTGGCGCGATCCGCGAAGAAGTCCGACAAAGACTTTGGGAACGTTGTGAAGGTTGGATGATGTTTCACTTCGAATGCGGCGCCCAAAGCGCATCTGACCTTTGTCAATGCTCAATCCGGTCTCCACAATCGGTAGACCCACATCGCATGTTGCAAGGCCTCAGAGTAGTATGGAGTGTCTTCATCTTGCTCTCTATAGCGGTCTCTGGCTGAATTGTACATGACTTTATCAACTACATGGAATGTCGAGTCTATCACGATTGTCAACAAAGAAACAGGTCCAGATACACAGGCAAGCGACTTACCCTGCCACGCGAAATAAAGATTAGTCAAGTGTTCCTCCAACTCCTCAGGCACCAGCTTCCCAATCTGTAGGCGGTCCAGATGTTCTTGCCCATGTTCACGGACTGTCCTATGAATAGTAAGATTGTCAGGTGCTGGCATGTCCACAAATCCGAAGCTTGCATTGAGAGAAGTCGGCCCGTAATAGCGAATCTGGCCATGAGCGATAGACAGCGTGCCAATACGCTTAGAAAGCTGGTTTAGCATGGCTTCGGTTTCATCTTCCTCGCCGTCCGCGCGGTTGGAGAGCACGTTGGGAGGAGGTCCTCCCCCACCTTGCGAGCCTGGCGAAGGAACAACCAGAGGAATTTCTTCATTTTGTGGGCATGGCTCAGAGGGATGCCTGGTGATATGTTGAAGCACATCCCAAGTCCAGTCTAGACCTGAAGGATCCGGTGGGCCCGATCCAGCTGTACCATGCCCATTCGTAGGCTCCAGTCGATCCGGGCCAAGCTGGGCCGGCTCTGCAAAATTTGCGACGTCCTCGGGCAGCATCGCAAACTCAGCTCCATTTTCCCAGTCGAGGATCGACTGATGGGACGTTGGCCGCACACTCCCGACCTGGTTAGCATTAGGGCCTGCTAGAGAATCACTTTGGGGAGACGAGTGGTTGGATCGAAGCTGCGATATGTCACCTATTGAGCCAGGGTTGAGAGGGTTCGAGATGCGCAGGTGCTTGAACACCCGATCTAGAGTATGCTTCTGCTCTGTTCCCATGCCGGGGACAGCAAGGTCGTGCTCGGTGATAAATGTACATAGCTGGTCAATGCGACTCGAGAGCAGATCAACTGCGAGTCGCAAGGTCAATCTTGGGGTTACCAGCGGATAAGCCATTGGCCCATGGAGGAGAAATCGTGACCAACTTTCGTTTGTCTTGGCCGCTCTGATAAGTGCACTCTTGACTTCTGCCTTTGTTGGTGCAATTCGAGCACGCCGGCGACAAGCCGTCACACTGGACGGCGTCAGTACGGAGACACGCAGCACTCGCCGTCATCGACATACCCTTATCTTGCTTTCACGGCAGCGCACACATCTGAATGACCGTCAGCGCGGGCTCCTTGTAGTCGTCACAAGATCAGGCCGCTCCAGCGGCCGTCACAGATCAAGCGCGGTGGAGGCCCGAAGACTCCTCCGCAACGATTCCAAGACAATTTCGAGCGCGCATCGATGACATATATGATAGACGTACGCTAGCGTAGAGTCAGAACATCAGACTTCAGGCCGAGGCATGCGGAGCCGTTACCAGTAGTGACATGTCGTCGTGCATCCGATGACGTGGCGGGAGCCATCTGGTTTAAGAACAGCCATCAACGCGGGGCCAACGCCTCTGCTTGCGGCACGAAGATCCTCGGGAACGTCGATTCGAGCGACGATCGCAGTTGGACAGGCGAGAAGTGCGGAAACCCTATTGCGGGACCCAGGCATGAACGCGGTCGAGACGAGGCACGGATGCGGCAGAGTTGAGAAGTTGGGGAATCCCACAAAAGCGGGGTTCTGCGCAGCTTTGATCTGACTCGAGCCGGACCCGCCCGGCCCCGATCTATTGGTCCGCCTTTGTCAGGGTCACGCGTCGGAAAATCACAGAACGGCGCCCGCACTGTTCTGACACATGCATGCTCCAAATTGCATCAGACAACGCTCACAAGGATCATTCTTGCACCAGACACATCGACAGGCTGGTCGCTTTTTTTTATTTGATGCCTCCTCACACTGCCAGCAGCGCGTCAAGTGGATTCGGGCTTCCAAACCATTTCTCGGCGAATACAGTGGCTAATTATACTTCCCAGCGTGCCTCCCTCCCGTGATAAGGATATCATCCGACGTGTGGAAGGCGCTAGCTTCCGACAAGAGATATACTACCGGCGTCTTCAAATCGACACGGTCACCCATGCGCTTCATGGGGGTCGCGTTGACCATGACGTCCGCCAAGTGAGGCATTCTTCTCAACAAGTCCAGAGTCATGTCGGTCATCATATAGCTGTGGACTGTCAGAGTCCGAAACATCTTTCACTTCTGGGGGAGGACTCACCCGGGAGAGATGCTGTTCACCCTGATGCTGTGACGAGATCAGTCCGACGATCAGAAGGTCTTGCAGCACCTGCTCGACTCACCCTTTGTCGGCAAGTTCGACGCCAAGTGCTTTTGCCAATGCCAGTACGGCACCCTTTGAAGCACAATAATCGCTGGTCGTCTGCTCGGGGCTTGCCACGTGTGCGGCGATGGATGCAATCAGGACAATAGAACCACCTTTGGCGTTGAACGATGTCGGCTCTTGCTTGACCATCTGCGCAGCAGCAAGCTGGGCTGAGTAGTACGTCCCCAGCACGTTGATATCCATGCAACGAGCGACGGACTCTGGTGAGCGCTGAAGGAACGGCTCGTCGGGACAAACACCGGCGGCGGTGACGCTGGTCGGCGTCAGATTTGCGTCGACGTTTCGAATGCTTGACCGCCACTCACAGCCCATCTATGCGCCCGAAGTCGGCCACTACCCGATCAAATGTTGCTTTCAACAGGTCGTACTTGGTCACATCCGTTCTAGCCGCAAGTCAGCCAAGTAGGATTGGCGAAGTGACACGAGAGCACTCACTGATAAAATTCGAGCCGACTTGGATACTTCTTCTTGATCTGGAAGAAGTGTTCGTGGGGCTGGGCGGCGGCGTCGAGGACGGCCACATCGCCGCCGACCTCGACCACGGCGAGGGCAAACGCCAGGCCAAGGCCACGAGCGCCGCCAGTGATCACGACGGTGCGGTCCTTTAGCGACAAGAGGTCAAAGACCGAAGACCCGAGATACGCATCAATGTCGACATTTGCCATGGTTGCTGATGTGGTAAGTGAGAGGCACTTGCTTGCCGAGGTCTCCTGGCGCCAGAGTCGACTATATGGCAGCGCACACGCAACTGCGTTCCCTTTTCCGGCGAGGGATAAAGCGGGGTCCACGCATGCGCGATGAGGTCGGACTACTTGTCCCAGTGTTCCTATCTCCGCACTGTGGCGCCCCGCCATGTATGCGTGATATTCCCGGGCAGGACCCTGGAATTCCGTCGCATGCAGTTCCGTCCAGAGACCTGGGGAAAGCTTTTCGGGGTTGGATTTCCGAGCTCCACACTCGGGCGTCGGGGAACGAAGACTATGCGGGGATGTCATAATAATACCCATGACACCGTAATCGGACACCACCAACCCAGTACAGCGTTAAGAGCTGTGTGCTTCTCCTGCTTTTCTGCTCTACCATTGATTTCGACGTTCATCATGGCCGCGGTGAAATCACCAGTCAGCGGCGCCATTGCCAAACCGCACAAAGACCTGGACGCCGGATCTGTCGCGGCGGCACTGAATAGTAATGGTACGGACACCCTGGATCGCGACGACCACGCGGTGCTTGGGCTGCGCAACCTCATCTTCGACCTCTGCAACCAGAATAATGGTGGTCATGGCGGCTCAGCTATCGGAATGGCTGCCATTGGCGTCGCTCTTTACAAGTATACCATGCGCTACAATCCTTCAAATCCGTACTGGTTCGACCGGGACCGTTTCGTGCTCTCAAATGGTGCGTTGTTCCCATCCTCCATGTGCCTAGCACTGATGCTGACCTCGCCACTCAGGCCACACCGCCATGTTTCTCTACTCGTTGAACCACCTCGTTGGCTACGACAATTGGACCATGGACGAGTTGAAGGGCTACGGCAGCGCCAAAGTCGACGGATATCAGACCATCTGCCACGCCCATCCCGAACGCGAGGTTCCCGGCGTCGAAGTGACGACCGGACCACTAGGTCAGGGTATTGCCAACTCGGTTGGACTGGCCATCGCTTCCAAAAATCTGGCCGCACGCTTCAATCGCCCTTCCTTTCCGGTGGTCCAGTCGCGCATCTATTGCATGACAGGCGACGGGTGTCTGATGGAGGGTGTGGCGCTGGAAGCCATTTCGCTCGCAGGTCATCTACAACTCGACAACCTTGTTCTATTGTACGACAACAATCAAGTCACATGTGACGGTCCGCTGGACTGGATCAACAAGGAGAACGTCAACGACAAGATGAGGGCCTGTGGATGGCACGTGCTCGAGATCGCCGATGGCAGCTACGGCGTACAACGTATCGTGTCGGCGCTCGATACAGCCAACAGCAAAAGCGGTAAGCCCGTCTTTATCAACATCCGTACCGTCATCGGGCTCGGGACCCGTGTGGCAGGCACGTATAAAGCCCACCACGGCATGTTCGATGCGGAAAGTGTAGAGGTGTCCAAAAGACTGGCTGGTCAAGATCCATCCAAGACACATGAGGTTTCGTCGGACACTTTGGCATACTTTCGGGAGCGCAAGAGGCATGGCGAATCTCTGGAGAGAGACTGGCAATCCCTCATCGACAGGTATGCTGGGACTCATGCCGAGTTGGCGAATGAGTTCGACCGGGTGCGACAAGGCGACGTAGACACAGAGTGGCGTACAGTGCTCGAAAACATCGACAGCTCTCAATTGGTGGACAAGGCCACCCGCGATGCCAATGGGGTGCTGATCGAAAAGCTCTGGAAAGTACATCCGGCGCTGTGTGGTGGTGGCGCCGACTTGATCAACTCGAACAAGGTGTCGTATGACGAAGACGACGTGTTTCATCCGCAGGTCAGCTACCGCGGACGATATGTGCGGTACGGCATTCGAGAACACGCCATGGCTGCTGTATCAAATGGACTTGCGGCATACAATCCGGGGAGCTTCCTGCCGATCACGGCAACATTTTTGATCTTCTACCTCTACGTAAGTGAAGCTTGATGCATGACTGAAAACAAAGCTGATCAGATTGACGATAGGCCGCACCCGGTGTTCGCATGGGAGCTCTCAGCCATCTACCGGTGATACACATGGCCACCCATGACTCCTTCGCGGAAGGTCAGAACGGGCAAACCCACCAAGCGGTCGAGATTGACTCTCTCTACCGCGCCATGCCAAACCTGACATACATCCGGCCTTGCGACGGCGAGGAGACGATCGGCGCGTGGATGTTGGCGCTGAGCAAGACGACTGGACCTACCATGTTGTCACTCGGCCGCGATCCCACGGGCAAAGTGCCGTCAACAGACCGCTACAAGGTGGCAAAGGGCGCTTACGTTGTGGTGCAAAGCCAAGAGCCGAAAGTGATCTTCGCCAGCTGCGGGACCAATCTCCACTACGCCGTCGCTGCGGCCGAGTCGCTCACGGCGAACGGCATCTCCGCAAGTGTCGTGAGTGCACCGAGTTTCGAGCATTTCGATCTTCAAGACAAGGCATATCGGGACAGCGTTTTCCCTCTGGACGGCACGCCCATCGTCAGTGTGGAAGAATACATACCACTTGCATGGGCAAAGTACGCGACTGCCAGCATTGGCATGAGGGGGTACGGCTACTCGGCGTCCAATCCGAGCAACTATGACAGGTTTGGGCTTGACGCCAAGGGGATTGAGAAGAAGGTCAGAGAATACTTGAAGGAGCTGGATGGTGGGAATGCAAGAATGGCTGGATGGCGACAGTTGTAGCCTGACATAGAGCGAACGCTTGAGTCCGTTGATTGCACCCTATTCCTTCCTATTGCATTTGTCGTTTGGGTCACATACCTTTCTCCTCAACATGAGATCAGAATGAAAGCACAGTTCGACTTTTTCGAAGGAGACACGACTTTCAATTTCATATCCGAAATATATATATATATATATATAAAACACTACCGTGCTACTCCGACAACGTTCCTCACCTTGTCCATCGCCGACATCCACAATCCGGTGACACCGGGAAGAGTGTCCTTCCTCATTCTCCCACGTGCCAGATACAAAGCGATACAGAAGACGGAGACTTTCAGGAACACGGGAGCAGTCCGGGTCGTTCTCCAAGCAGCATTGACAGGCCAGAAATAAGTCCCGCCGGTCAAATTGAACGCCGACCAGTCCGGGAAAAAGGTGGCAGCCCAGTACGACACGGCTTTACCTGGCCAACTGGCGGCATTACGTCCATAGTCGCCGATATACCAGTTCGAGCAATCACCAGAAAACACCGTGTTCTTCAACTGCTGATGGATGGCGTTCGTCTCCCTGTCTTCGGCCGTCTGCTTGACTTCCACCACGGTCGCCCGTCGATCCAACAGCGGCTTGAACAGCGACTTGACCGCGAACGCGGCCTGGGTCTCGCACGCGAAGAGCGCAGAGTTGTTCGCGGGAAAGGTGTTGGGTCCGAAGAGGATGGCCATGTTGGGGAAGTTGTGGACGTGCGTGCCCAGATAGGCTTGCGCTCCGCGGCATTCCTTCCACTGGTCGTGGAGGGAGACGCCGGTCTTGCCGACGATGTGCATCGGCGTGAGAAATTGCGAGACTTGGAAGCCCGTGGCAAGGACGATGATGTCGAAGTCGTCGACGATGCCTGAGGAACTGACGATGCCTGTCTCGGTCATTTCTTTGATGCCCTCGGGCAGAAGCTCGACGTTAGGGAGGTTCAAGCTTTCTAGGTAGCCGGGGTCGAACACACGACGCTTGCAGCCGAGAGGGAAGTCTGGAATGAGAGTCTTGCTGTACTTGGGGGGTACTTTACTCTTGATGTACTTTGTGGACTCTGCTTCCATGGCAGCCCGTATGCGGATGCCCTTGGGGGTGGGAAAGTAGGCCGTCGTCTCCTCGTCGGCGTCAAGGAAGATCTTCAACCTCAAGGCTCGCTGCCAGAGAGGGAAGAAGCGGAACATGATCTTCTCAAAGTCGGTGTAGTTCCGATTGGGTCTGTCGTGCAGCCACTGTCCGGAGCGGGCGTATTGCTTGACGAAAGCGGCGTCTTTGGCCACGGCGGGGACGACCTGCGCGGCACTGCATCCGTTTCCGATGACTGCGATCCTCTTGCCGCGATAGTTCACGCTATGATCCCAGCGCGCGGTGTGGAACATGGGTCCGTGGAATTTTTCCATGCCGGGAAACTTGACCTCGCGGGGGAAGGAGATGGCGCCGACTGCAGAGACCAGTGCGTTGGCCTTGCGCGAGTACGAGATCCCGGTCGCGAGGTCTTTGAGTCGCACCTCCCACCGCTCTTCATCTGCGAGCCAGGCCGCGCCGAGGCACTCGACCGAGGTGTGGACGTGCGGACGCAGGCCGAACTTGTCGACCGTATCTTCGATGTAGCGCAGGATCTCGGGCTGTTCGCACAGCTCTTTGCTCCAACTGGGGTTGGGGTTGAAGCTGAACGAGTACAGGTGCGACTTGAGATCGCAGCCACTGGATAGTCGGTCAGAGAAAAGGAGCGAACATGGACACGCAGACAATCATACCATCCGGGATAGGTGTTTGCTCTCCAAGTCCCTCCTACTCCGTCCATCTTGTCGTACATGGTAAAATCGTCAAACCCGAGCTCGTGCTTGAGACGATAGGCGATGGAGATGCCCGCGGGCCCGGCGCCGATGATGATGGCGTTCATGTCGCCCGATGTGGTCATTGCTGCGATGGCTGTGACGATGTCCTGGAAGTGCAACAGAGGACGAACAGGGTAGAATGAACAACGAGAGAAAAAAGTCCGAGGGTGTATACGTTATGGGACCACATAGCAAAGACCCTGAGGCTCAAACCTCCGCCGCCACCCATATCCCGACAATATGGGGCGGAGGCGGAAGTCGTGCGCCCCCGGAATTGTTCCTCCGAGATGGTGGGGCACGTTCGTGGGGGTACGGCAACCGGCGATTGGAGGCGATTGTGGGGAGGAAATCCGGCGTCGCTCATTGTCACCGATCGGGCCGAGCGAGGGCGAGGGGTATGCACATATTGTACAATGTTTCCCGGGATGGTATGTACTGCTCCCATCGTCAGTCGACCCTGAAGCGTGCTGCTCGTGAGGCTGTCATCTGTACACCATGACCGTCGCAATCCACAGCACCGGCCAGTACCTCCACCAGGCCAAACAGTTCGAGCTGGAGACCAGGCCTGTGAGTCAGCTGCAGGCCGACGAGGTGCAAGTCGCCGTGCGGAGCACGACGCTCTGCGGCTCGGATCTACACTACCATCAGCATTTCCGCAACGGCAGCATCTTGGTGCGCGAACCTCTCTGTTTGGGACATGAGTCGGCGGGTGTCGTGACCGCTGTCGGGGCCGCTGTGACCAATTTGCAGATCGGAGAGGCGGTCGCCCTGGAGGTCGGCGTACCTTGCGAGGAGAAGACGTGCGACTTCTGTACATCTGGCAGATACAATATCTGTCCTGGCCTCAGGTTCCGCAGCTCCGGGTCCAAGTTCCCTCATTTTCAGGGCACGCTGCAGGAAGTCGTCAATCATCCGGCCAGATGGGTGCACAGGCTGCCGCCTGAGCTGGGATTCGAGATCGGCGCTCTTCTGGGTATTCTTCCTTCTTACGGCACGATCATGTACCGGGTGACGACGGCTGACTATCTTGCAGAGCCGCTTTCGGTCGGGATCCAGGCAGTGAGTCGAATCGAGGGACGCTCGCCGTCGATTGCCAGGCGGAGCTGCCTGATCTTCGGCGCCGGTGCTATCGGACTGCTCGTATCGATAGCCGCCCAGGCCGCTGGTATACGAGAGGTGATCATGGCCGACATTGACGCCGGGCGGCTGGACTTTGCAGGCAAGAACGGCTTTGCAACAACGACCTTTGTCGTTCCCTTCAAGAAAGCCGAGACGGAGCAGGAAAGAATGGCCGTAGCCAAAGATACCGCCGCCGAGATAGAAGAACTGACTGGAAGAGATGGTAAGCAGGTGGGCAAGTTGCCCGTGGTGTTCGAATGCACCGGGGTGACAGCCTGCGTACAAGCCTCAGTATTCGTGAGCATTAATGTCTGATCGCAGAAACGTCGTCAAATCAGGGTGCTGACAATCCAACAGGCGGCGAAGTCCGGTGGAGCTGTCGTGACAGTCGGCTTGGGGGTGCCGTTCCAGACATTGCCCATGGGCGAGGGCACCGCAAGAGAAATCGACATTATACCGACCTGGCGATATGCCAACACCTACTCACGCGCCATTGCTATCGCGACTGCGTCGGTGACCGGCAGGCCCATTTCGGAGGACATCGTCTTACCGGACCTCCGCAAGCTCATCACTCATCGATTGCACGGGTTGCGCTCGATTGACGAGGCGTTTGGGGTCGCCGCTCGAACAAAGGACGAGACCGGGGCCGTAGTGATCAAGACTGTAATCAACTTTTCATGAACGATAATGGTCAGTACACTGATAATGACACCGACTGCCCCATGAACGGAGACTCCCAAGTGAACACATCGCTTCTGCATACACCAGCCGTGCGTGTGACCTCCGACACCCACTGGTAGCAGGAATTCAATACACAGTCCAGTCTTTCGGAATCCCCTGCTGTATCAGAGGCAATTCCGAGGGCACCGTCCCTGACTACGGGGAAGGCGGATATTCAAACCCACACGACCTAAGGCCGTCTGCCCCACGCCGGGGCTCCTTTCCCGCCCCCCACATGACGTCCGATCCCGGCCAGAGGTCATAGAATATTGTTTTGTGGCGCTGGCTTTCGTCCCTAGGCCTTTTCGGAGCTTTTCGTGTTGTTTGTCAACAAGGATGTCTACACTCGAGAAATACCATAGCAATGCTATCGCAAATGTGAGAAGACGGCATAGTGTGCACCCAAGTCCATCTTGACCACGCTGCTGACGTCCTGTTCTAGCTCAAGAACCCCGAATTGTTCTTGCGTCATGCCTTTATCGATGGCGAATGGGTCTCTGCCGGCAAGGACTTTGACGTCTACGGTATGGATAGGTCCAAGTATTGCTGAGGCTTATCACAACACTGACGCTGGATCACAGAACCCTCGACCGCGACTGTGCTCGGCCAGATGACATCGTGCAGCGTCGAGCATTTCCGCAGTGCAATTGAGGGTGCAGCCACAGCCCAAGTCAAATACTTTGAGGGCACTACTGCTGTCCAGCGAGGTGCACTGTTGAACAAATGGTATGAACTCATCACGGCCAATAAGGAGGACAGTGGGTAGTGGCTCTCTCGATCGCATCATCAACATACTGACACACCGGCAGTCGCGGTCATATTGAGCCTGGAGAACGGCAAGACTCTCGCAGAGGCGACAGGTGAAGTCGTCTACGCGGCCAGCTTCATCTCCTGGTTCGCCGAAGAGGCCACCAGGTCATACGGCGTCACCATCCCCTCGTCCACCCCTGGCGCGACCTTGATGACGGTACACGAGCCAGTGGGCGTCTGCGGCATCATCACGCCCTGGAACTTTCCCGCCGCAATGATCACGCGAAAGATTGCCCCGGCATTGGCTGCAGGCTGCTCCGTCGTCATCAAGCCGCCCAGCGAGACGCCTTTTACCTGCCTTGCGTTGGCGAAGCTGGCTCAGCAAGCAGGGCTCGCAGCGGGGACAGTACAGGTGTGTCCCACCAAGGACCGCGAGGCAGCAACCGAGCTGGCCACCAATCCGCTGGTCAAGAAGATATCCTTTACCGGCTCGACGGGCGTGGGGAAGATGCTGGCCAAGTTGTGCGCCGGGACGCTGAAGAAGGTCAGCCTCGAGCTCGGCGGCAATGCGCCGTTCATCGTGTTTGACGACGCAGACATTGACAAGGCGGTCGAGGGCGCCATGTTCTGCAAGTTTCGTTGTTCGGGACAGACCTGTGTGTGGTGAGTACCCTCATGCGTGAATCTGAGGTGCAGAAGTTGACCATCTCAACAGCGCCAACCGCTTCTACGTCCAACGCGGTGTGGTCGACAGCTTCACCAAGAAGCTGGTGCAAAAGGTGGCAGCACTCAAGATGGGGCCCGGACTGGGGGAGGATACCACCCAGGGTCCCCTGGTCAACAAAGCAGCAGTGGACAAGGTGCGGGAGCACATCTCGGACGCGGTGTCGAGGGGCGCAAAAGTCGAGCACGGCGGGGAGAACACGGACGCGGGCGGGTACTTCCATCCACCCACCGTGCTCTCGGGAGTTGACCAATCGATGCAGGTGGCCAAGGAGGAGACGTTCGGCCCGCTCGCGCCCATCATCGCCTTCGACACGGAAGCCGACGCGATCCGCATGGCAAACGACACCGAGTTCGGACTGGCCGGCTACTTCTTCTCGCGCGACGTGAGTCGGGTCATGCGCGTCGCACGGAAGATGCAGGTCGGCATGGTCGGGGTCAACACGGGCAAGATCAGCGCCGCGGAGGCGCCGTTTGGCGGCATCAAGGAGAGCGGGTATGGCAAAGAAGGTAGCCTGTACGGGTTGCGGGAGTACCAGGTCACGAAGAGCATTACCATTCTCGAATAGCGAGGACACAATTGAACCTTTGGGATTTCATGGTTCGGGAAATGCGGCTCGAGTTCGGAAACCTGCAGGGTGTGTTCTGGCCGTCGGTGTATGCTTGGCGACGTTCCTTCGACAATATCCCGAGAGTTGTGAGAGTGCTTGTCAGGTTTGATTGGTGGGTAATGATGCCTCATTGGGAGTGTCGTGGCCAAGATATGGACACGCGGTGAGCACCTTGGCAACTCTAGGCCGTGTCCATGAGTACGCAGAGCGGGTCAGCCCCGCGGTGATGCGGTCGGCAATTGGGCGCAATTCGGACCGACTGCTGCTGTTGCGGGGAGGCATTTCCGATCATCCCCGCACAGGAGACAGGAGACATGAGCCACGAGGGCACAAGGCGGGGATCAAAAACCGGAGACCCCACAAACTCTGATCTATATATCACCCGTCGCCGTTCCAGTCTCTGTCCTTCCCCGGATCGTTCATCAGACTGTCTTTGCTTTCACCAATAGACCTCATCATGACGGACAAGAAGATCGAAGTCGAGGACACCAGGATCGAGGACACCAGGATTGAGGACCTTGCCCGCCATGGCAGCCGTCCTGTGTGGGAGGAGGGCGGTGCTACCTACGGCAAACCCGGTAAGTCATCCTCTAGCAGAGCAGACTTGCGTCTCCACTGACACTCATGGATCAGGACTGCGCGGCATCATGTCCAACAAGTACGTCTTTGCAGCCGCCGCCTTTGCCACGCTGGGCGGGACGCTGTTCGGATATGAGTAAGTAGTTCCTTGGCAATCTGGTGCTCCGACCTGTCTCTGACGGTCAAACAGCCAAGGTGTTGTCTCCATCACGCTGGTCATGCCGCAGTTCATCAAGCAATTCCCCGAGATTGATCCTGCCACGCCTGGCTCCAGCTTCAAGAAGGGCTTGCTGACCGCTATGATTGAGCTCGGTGCCTTTCTCGGTGAGTCACTCTGCCATCTTCCGTGATGGTGTGTATATTGACATACCTCTTTAGGTGCCATGAACCAGGGCTGGATCGCCGACAAGATCTCGCGCAAGTGGTCCATCTTCCTCGCCGCCTGCATCTTCCTCGTCGGGTCTGCTCTTCAGACCAGCTCCGTCGACTACGGCATGCTCACTGCCGCCCGCTTCATCGGCGGTATCGGTGTCGGAATGTCAGTGGATCCAATCTCTTACTGCTGCTTGACCCCACTGACGTGTAGCTCCAGGTTCGCCATGGTCGCTCCCCTCTACATCTCCGAGATCTCACCCCCGGAAATCCGCGGCGCACTCCTCACCCTGCAAGAGCTGAGCATCGTGTGCGGCATCGTCGTCGCCTTCTACATCACCTACGGCACCCGTCACATCCCGAGCGGGTGGAGCTGGCGTCTGCCGTTCCTCATCCAGATGACTCCTGCCATCATCCTCGGCATAGGTGTGCCGTTCCTGCCCTACTCGCCTCGTTGGCTGTGCAGCAAAGGCCGTGACCAGCAGGCTCTGGAGAGCTTGGCCAAGCTGAGACAGCTGCCGACCACTGACGAGAGGGTGGTTCGTGAGTGGATCGAGATCAGGTCCGAAGTCGCGTATCAGCGTGAGATCCGAGCCGAGAAGTATCCCAAACTGGTCGATAGCTCCAAGAAGTCTCGTCTGCTGCTGGAGATGAACGGTTGGTTCGACTGCTGGCGCGGCCGCGGTTGGAGGCGGACACAGGTCGGTGTCGGCCTCATGTTCTTCCAGCAGGTCAGTATATGTTTGTCACATCTGCCACTGCGTACAAGCTGACAGTCCTCAAAGTTTGTCGGTATCAACGCCCTGATCTACTACTCACCCACCCTGTTCGGCACCATGGGCCTCAACTACGAGATGCAGCTCACCATGTCCGGAGTACTCAACATCTGCCAGGTCGTCGCCTGCCTATGGAGTCTGTGGGGCATGGACCGCTTTGGACGTCGCAAGCTGTTGCTCGGCGGTGGAGTGTGCATGTTCCTCTCACATGTCATCATCGCCATCCTCGTCGGCATGTTTAACGGCAGGTTTGCCGCGCACCAAGGACCGGCTTGGACTTCGGTGGCGTTCCTGCTCTTCTTCATGCTCACTTTTGGTGCGACATGGTAAGTCGCTGCCCATCATATGTAATCAGGGGCAAGATGCTGACACTTGACAGGGGTCCCATTCCGTGGGCCATGCCGGCAGAAGTATTCCCCTCGTCCATTCGAGCCAAGGGTTGCGCCCAAGCAACAATGTCCAATTGGGGTAACAACTTTATCATCGTGAGTCTACTGGATGTCACTTCAAAATTGCGGAGAGCTGACACTGATCACCCAGGGTCTCATCACCCCTCCCATGATCCAGGGCATCGGGTATGGCACCTACATCTTCTTCGCCGCTTTCTGTCTGCTGGGCATGGCTTGGGTTTATTTCTTCGTTCCAGAAACAGCGGGTCGCACGCTCGAGCAGATGGACTATGTCTTCAAAGACAACCAGTCTCATAAGGAGCAAGAGCGACGTGCGCGGATTGAGCGCAGCCTCGCAACGGTCCGGCCGCTAGAAGAGTAGAAGGGGGAAGACGCGTAGACAGGACTGCCAGATAGTTCGACGTCCGGGGCGGTGCCTTTCGGATGACATGAAATGAAATGAATGTGTGCACCTTCCATTTTCGGATCTGAGCCGTAAAGTGCCTGGTTCCAACGTGAGGAGCCAGCCGAGCAAGGAGCGGTGCTGAAGCTCAAGATGTCAGGCCATGCGCTCCATTTCGCGTCTCGGACTCCGGCGTGGTCCGCGCGGACGAATCACGACCTTTCACCGGAGAATCGACAGCCGATGCTTTCCGAGCCCTGCGTGCTTTTTTGCAAAGCCACTCTCACCCCACGACACGTCTCCGTTCGCTCCTCGACAAAGTAATAATGTTGAGCGGTTGCCAGACAGTGGAGCTGGCCGGGACCGCCGGGAGACGCAGTCTGGATTTGAATAGTGACAATCTACAAAATCCCAAATACGACCGAACATATCTGAAGCCGAGTTGACACCCACTGTATGCCATCGACTTTCCTTTGGCGCAGGAGATAAGTCTGCACGACCGGCGAGCTCATCTTGACCGTCGGCTTTCTCCGCACGTCATCCTCCACGCACGCACACGCTGGAATACAACAGACATTGGACGCGATGGCGGATCGAGGAGTGCCTCTGTGGATCGCTTATCTCATGGCTTCAGCGCTCACATTGGTCGCCACGTGAAAAGCATCGACTGCAGTCACTGTGATGGCACAAGTTGTGCTGCACTTGGTGGCGTGCTACAGGGCCTGGGAGACCAGGGTTTTTTACTCGACGGATGCTGTGCTACTGACCACCACTCCTTGCAGCTTCTCGGACATCGTTTCAGCGAGGGATCAGATCACATGTGCGTGCTTGGAGGACCCGGTGGTTTGATCGGACGAGAGATGGAGGCGCATTCCAGTGATGCTAGAGTCACGAACGTGGACTTCCATATCACATCCTCTTCAAACAAGGCAGCGATTGACATTAACTTTCAAGGCTATGGTCACCCGTCAGTATGCTCACCTTTCAGACTCAAATGCATGAACCAAGCACAAGTGGATGGCATCCTCATTTTAATACATGTTTGACCATGGTCGTCACGCTTCTGAAGTGGAATCCACTCGGATCCTTGGCACCAGGAGTCTGCTGGTCGAGGTTGCCGGCAGCAAGGATCTTCAGCTTTCCGTCTTTGATCCAGCCGAGAAAGATGCTCCCACCTCCGTCAAGATTCAGTGCTTGTTCAACGTTGGCTATGCCCGGCATGGAGAAATTGACGAGAAAGACATCGATAAGATCTCGCATGTCGTTGATGGTCATTCCTTTGTCTTGCGTGGACGTATATGTCAACACCACTTTGATCCCAGCACCGACGAAGATGACCGCAGCGCGCTCATTATCGCGCTCGTTAGCAGTAGCTATGCCGCCAGGTAGATGTGAAAAGACGCTACGGATGAAATTGTTGAAGCCCTGTGCTCCTCGGACGGGGACGATCTCGGTGATTTCCTTGCCGTCTCTACCGTCGCACCACGTCACCTTCTTCATCTTGAACTTCTTGCGGCCTCGCGCGTTCATTGCTTCGAGATCGGTCTTCACCGACGGACCAAGACCGCTGATCATGGCTTCATAGACTCTCTGGTCATTCTTAACCACTTCGTCCCATACCACGTTGTGTACCTTGTTGGGTTCGGCATCTGGGTCATTACTGGTCTTCGGGTCAGTCGGCATCATTTGCGAGTATTGCAGTCGCTGCGACATTGTGCTGGTCTTTTTGGGGTCGAAATTCGGCTTTTCGAGAGGTTTCTTCATGTCCGGTCCACATGTCAGAAAGCTCCCATCGTCCCCTGTCAGTCTATGAAATTGATCCGCATGAGCTCCAGGGACAGGAACTGTTTTGTCGGTCATTGAAGTGGGACCGACAGAAAACCCCATGAGTGATTGTGAGTCCAGCACTCCGCCGCGATAATCGCTCCTCAGATATGGATCTCCTCCTGTTATGAAAAAGCCGCCGTTGGTCAAGATGCACGTGTCTGCGTCTTTGGTTGTGGTCATTGCAAAGTCGAGTGGAGAGGTCTTGCCTTGCTTGACTCCCACACATGATGTCTGTGCCTTTTTTAGGACGAGAGCGGTGAACATTGCACCATTCCTCATCTTTTCCAGTACTGGTCGCACACCCTTCGCTTGAGCTTGTCGATCGGTTTCCCATCCCGGTGCTCGAAGAAATTGATGTGAGATTGCACCGGGTCCGAGATCGATTGTGCTATATATGAGCTCACTGCGTTTCAAGACTGCAGCTTCGACGGAGTTTCGGACCACCAAGAGCACTGATACCGCGAAGGGAAAGGCTTTCATTTTCTCGGGTTGACGTTTGTCGTCACACGCTCACACGCTGGTTTGTGGCAATCCATGTGGTAATCCATGGTCGAAGTCGGAAGAAGGACCCTGCGATATGTAGTAGTACCGCAGGAATGATAAACGTTGCCTTTAACGTCTCGCTGAAAACCACGCTGTCGGCGTCGTGTGTTGTGGGGGGGTTGCATTCTATGATGAACCGCATGTTGTGCTGATGGCAAGAGCCTCGCGCCCAACAGCCAACGCCAGGCCGAGCTTTGTTCTATTTTGGGATCATCGATGGGTCAGACTTTCCACTGGAGCCACTTGCGGCTTAGTGCAAGTCTGCTGCGACGTGTCGCTCCTGCAAAACGTAGTTGACACGTTGCGAGCAATCATCAATACCGACAACTGTGTGCAGGCTCAGAAAGGTCCAACAAAGTCGTGGACGTTTGCGTCTGCAGCCCGCCATGGTCTTCCTGCTGACTCGCGCGAAAGGCCCGACACCTCAAATTCCCGCCTTCACCGCTCTTCTGTCTTCTGTCAACCTCCACCTCCAACCATGGAGATTTCGGCCAAGGTCGAGAGCGGCAATCGCCCCGTAGATCTGGAGACATTCGATCCATTCCCAAGACTCGCGCCCGAGTTGCGCATCTGTATTTGGCAGCACGCTCTAGCGATACAGATCCAGGAAGTCACAAGTACTTTACCACGCTGGCTCTCGAGCCAATGGGCCGAGCGACGACGACAAGCGATCGTTGGCCCCCGTGCCGAACAGGAGCGAATGCCGCTGAAGGTCCATATCCGAGATCCCTATCGCGGCCAGAAACTCCGCTTCGCAGAGGATGAATTCGAAACGCTGGTCCATTCTTTCTCACTCTCGGCAGTCTGCATAGAAGCCCGTCAGCAACTGGCAGACTACTGGCGTCGAAGAATCACAATAATAGAGTTCAAATACACGCCGTTCGAGCTCTGGTCCCTAAAGCCACCAAGAGCTGGTGACGCACCGATCGTGCTGAGAGATGTGCACTGGAATCCCCGCGCCCACATGCCGGAGCACATACATCCCGCTCCGACTGAGTTGATTCTGATCGATCCGGCGCACTTTGAGTCTGCAGAGCATCTAGTCGCGCTCGTGACTCGTTTCTTCAGTGACAAGATCAAGAATCTCATTCTCCAGTCGACCACGTCCTCACACGAGGTTGGCAAGGCGTACTGGCCAAGGCGTGGCAAAGTTCCGTCAAGCATGTCAGTCATCCATTTCAACAGCATTTTTCCTCTGAACTGACTCTCTCTAGAATTGTCAAATCATCTGACCCCAGTCAGCTCGATGACATCTACATACCCGTAGAACAAGACGGACGCGCTCAGGTCCCTTCTAGCATCTGGGCAGTTGCCAATGGTAGAAACACATCGATGCGAGGTGCCAAGAAAGAAGACAGCCCTTCCTGTATCCGCGTCTCCGAGGACGGTCAAGCGAAGGTCCCAGACAGATTCTGGGCCAACGATGTGGAAGACGTATCCCTCATGACCGATCACCTGATGTGTATGTTCGACTTGTACACCGCAGCGTGTACGAGGCTGCCGGCCCTCGAACAAATTGAGGTACATCTGAAGAGGCAACTGTTCAACGGGAGTAACCGCACACAATTCAAGATTCGATGGGTTCGAGAATGCTAGATTGTGTGTTAGTCAGACCCACGAACGCCAATGGGCAGGGGCAAATTTGGCGAGCCGTTCAACGGTGCGCAACGGGCCCACGGCAGGCCCCGGGAAGACCGAGAAGGGTCCAGTCGAACATTCTAGACCAGCGACCGTCTCAGATTTTGCTTCAATTGCACCAACTGTCAATCTCGACGTTGCCGGTGAGGCCGAGTGGAGATGAGCGCTTTGGACCGGGTCGTGAAAGCGATGTTGGCAACTACCTAGCACGAGGGCTCTGCTCAGATGTGGTGAGCTGGGCGAGATGCCGTAGCTTGAGATTCAAGAGTCGGAAGGAGTTTTGATTGTGCAGTGGCGTTCTTGACATTATGCTTTGACGATGAGGCAGACATGGCGACCGAACCGTGGGCTGGCCTAGTGCGTCTGCACCCCACGGCGGTTTTTCGGAATCTTTCGGCGGGCACGAAAACAATGGACCCTTTGCCCGCTATTTGCAACGTCTTTCCTCGGCGGGTGCTCGCTTGCAACAATTTGTGCAGGATTTGGACGCTCACGAAGGCAACGGTGGGCTGAGCAGCAGTTTCCTCGTGACTGTTGAGCACGACATATTGGCGAGACAAGATGGCGCTGAATGACAACCTGGTAGAGTACTTGATCGGGCGTTTCAATTAGGTATATAATCGACATGCCCCGTCAGACGTGGATCGTGCCAATCCTAGAAGCTCTCACAAGCACCTGCAACATGAAGTCCACTATGCTACTCACATTCGCGGCCGCACTGGTATCGGGCGGCTGGGCAGAGGAAGTGGCCGACATGGAGGAGCTAGTCAAGAGAGATAGCTCTTGCACCCACACCACCGTCAACATGAAGCGAGCGCCACAGACTCATTGGAACACCATCACCGCCACCCGCACGAACTGGATATACCAGACGTCAACCCCGACCGTATACTACACCCCGACTGTGACGACCACCAGCTACTGGGACTATGCCACGCTTGTCTATGGCGCTGTGGCGACTGTCACGACTGGCACAACGACTGTGACGGTGACGGAATCTGGTGCCATTACTGTAAGTTTGAAACACTCCATTATGGTTGGTCCAACGTGGGGACTGACCCGAGTAGGCTTTCTCAACCACCACCGACATTGTCAATGCGACCACTACTGTGATGGCCTCCAGCTCGGCCAGTGGAAGTGCTAGTGCTGCTGCCGGTGCCAGTGGTTCAGCTTCCCAGACTGCGTCATCAACTGTCGCCTCAATCGGAGGGACTGTATCTTCCGCCTCAAGCTCACCTTCTGCCTCGGTGCATGCTCGATCAGCTGACGATGGCATCGCTGGCGCCGTCATGAAGCACCTCTTCAAACGCATGGTCGTCGACACAGTCTGCACGTCTACATTGTACAACACCGTCTGGCCCACCTCTACCGTCGTTGCAGCACCATACACCAGCACCGTCGCCCCTTACACCGTCAGCGTCAACACCTACGGAGTCTCCACCCTGACCCACACCACCGAAGTTGAAGCAAAAGTCACACAGGTCCAGTCTGCCATTACTACCATCTCGGCCGAGGTCACCGTTTGGCATACCTCGTTCGCCACCGTCACCGCTCCCTGGAGCTCCGGTGCCGCTGTGACGTCCTCGGTCCCGTCACCCGCCCCTACCAAGGGCCCGGTCGTCACCACCATCTGCCAAAGGTGGCGCTGGGGAAATATCTGTCATACCTCGACGATATCGTCATGAGCATGAGATGACGGCTTTCGTCGACTGGCGATCCTGTTCCCGGGTCATCAACTGCCATGGTTCCACTCGGATTTCATTCTACTCATGGACTCGTCTGCCGGAATTTATGAAGAAGCGGATGCATTGGCTATTTACACTAAAGTATGAGTCTCGTTTCTGAATAGTCTCAAGCAAAATGGATCCTCCCTCCAAAGTTGCATGTCCCATGTAGTCGTGTTCTCGCCGAATGTTTGCACAATGTCACTCGGGCTGTAACAAGCAGGACCTGCGGGCTGGAGACCGGGCACATCGAGCCATATCCGTCCCGAGCGGCGGCATGACAGAGGAGTCGCAGCGTGGACCACATGACATGTCTGCTTTGAGCTTGACTCGTCTTCGACTTGAGGCGATGCCCAGGTCCAAGGATCTGCTGCTCGGGACGACAACCACTGCATGAAGATTGCGGTGCTGTTCTTGTTGTAGGTCGCGTATTGTGAGAACTTGTGTTTCTCGCTCCGCCATTTGGCCAGGTTGATGAACATGGCCCCAATATCAGCGTCCGTACTATGCGGCGTCATCAGCGGGCAAATCTTGGCCACATCCGACCTGAAGCGTGTGCAATGCTGCTTTGCCTCTTCGACCCTGGAGACCGCTACCGTATCCATGTTGCTGAAGTGTAGCGGGATGATATCGGATCCGTCGCTGCCGGATCTCGAAGCGAGCGCAAACGTCGACGGGTCAAGAGTGTCGCCAGATTCGACCAATAACAGAGACGACGCCGATACACAGGGTTTGCTGATCCAGTCCAAGTTCTCGATCAACCAGTCGGTCGAGAACCAGGCGACTATTTCCCCGTACGTTCTGTTCCCTAGTCTTTCCTTAGGGATCCCTGAGGATTGAATGCGGGGATCGAAAGTGTCCATCACGTGGCGATCCAGCATTTCCTGGTTGGTGTCCGACCAGATTGGGTACGCGATGGCCTGCCATTGACGGTTCGACTGCGCTTGGATGGACCTGAGCGTCTGTGGCAAGTCCCATGGGCTCTCGAATGGGGACACGGTATCCTTGACGCCAATCAGAACACAGACGTCGACTGCTCCGCCAGTCAATTTGACCTCGTCTGTGAGCTCCAGTCCTCTCTCGATTACATCTTCTCGCCAAGGCATGGCGTCGGCTATCTGCTTGGCTTCCTTGAATGCGACGGAATACGCATCCCCCCACTGCTTACTTGGTTCCAGTGCATTACCCTCGCCCCATTCGTTCAGCGCATTCACGAACAGAAAGTTCTCCTCGCCGCGCGGATTGGGGTCGAGCTTCATCCGTTGCATAACCTCTATCGCCGTTTCTATAGTTCTGCCGTCAGATGCAGATCCGTGTCATGTCGCTGATGCGAGAACTTACGTTTCCATAGGCTGGGATGGGCAAAGGGCTCAATGGTCCCAGCACTCAAGTTGGCAGCATGTCGAGGGGTGTTGTCGAATGAAACCTTCAACCCGCGGTGAAACACCCTGCCCCCTCTCGGAGTCTCCACAAATCCGGTCGGATCCAAGCCTCCGCTGTGAGGCTGAAACTCTGCAATGGCGTCGGCGGGACCAACGCGGTTCGGATCGTGGAAGTGCCATTGTGTCTCGATGATGTCGAGTCCGCCAAAGCCGGCTTCCACGGCCCAGAGCCTCCAAGCATCATACATGCGCTTGCCTCGATAGCCGATATGCCATGGGGCATAGACCGCGAATTGGAGACGTCCGTTGACTTTGATGTAGTTCGGGTGGCGAAAATAAGTCAAAAGCCAGTCGAAATGCGCCCGCCAATCTTCGACGCCGCCATAGTCCTGCATCAGGAGGTTGTCATCCCCGTCCCTGCCGTCCCATCGCTTTGTCCAGGGCTCGTTGGCCCAGCTGAGCATGAACGGCATATCTGGCTGGCCGTCCTGGATCATGGCCTCCAGTACCTTTGCCATGACTGGCTTGCCACTGAACCAGTAGTGGTGATATACCACGCCATATGCGCTAGTCCAAAGTTTAGGCCATGTCAAACAAAGGAATGCTCGGTCTACTCACGTCATATTGCGGAGCAGGTCAGTGTATCTTTGCCGCGTGGAAAGGTCCAGAAGACTGTAATAACCCACAGAGTCGGCAGGCGTGAGAATCTCTTGACCGATCCGGTTCTTGCTGGTCTTATTGACATTCGTCCATTCGGTGAAGTTGACCCCCCAGAACTTGTCATTCTCCGGGATGGCATGAAACTGAGGGAAGATGTACACCAAGGGCTTGATCGAACGCCCACTTGTTTCGGTGGCAGAGACGGTCTCGGCAGGCTTAGACACAACTTCCTGGACGGGTTTGAAATGCGCGACAGGGACAGGAAGAAGAGTCCGGACCTCGATCCAGTAGTTGTGACATATTATCGTTGAGACGAGCACAGCGATCACCAGCAAAGCTACAACTCTCCGACTTGATAGTCGTGATGATCGTTGTTGCAGCTTGGCGAACATGATCCTCGGGGAGAGTGGTTGTTTCCCGACGACATGACTATCCGGGAGGAGTGATTGCTCCATGTGTCGCGAGTTCCCAGCTCCTCGAGCGCGTTGATTAGACTGACAAGTTTCTTTCAAGAAATACCTGTTGACGAGATCTTTTTACGCGCACCCCTTAGGGCCCCTTGACCGTTGGCCGCCCGACCGTTATAAAATGGCATTTTTATGGGGCGGCGGACTGCGGGCCGGGCATCCGTTCCAAATTCTACGTCTGCGGCAATCCATGATGATAATCATGAGCCTCACAAACATGTTCAATGTTGGCTTAGTGTAGATGTCTAGAATTGGTGGATATTACTAAATTGGAAGTCTGGAAAAATTATTGGATGCAGTCGGCGATCGTCATCCAAGAATGCAAGTCTCCCAAGGCCAAGCACTTGTCTCGAGCAATTCCTTTGAACAGTTTTGCATTCGTGTGCCGCGCGCCCCAGTCGCCGTGGAAAGGCCCCACTGACGGCCCAAAAAGCTAAACCGTGACCACTCGTTACACATCAGGCCTCGGCAGTGTTACACGAATTTGTCTGCCCCTCACACGAGCAGTTCGCTCCTCTTTTCTCTCGCTTTCCCTCACGCTCTTCGAACAGCTCCACGAGACATGCCACACATTGACGGCAGTCGCAATCGCGTCATCAAGGCCAATCACAAGACTCAAGCCGGACGGTGAAATGCCCAGATCCTTCGCAGTGTCACTACCTTCGTACGTCAACAACCCGAGAAGGATTCAATAGAATAGCTCATTCCCAAGTATTCGTCAAAGCTTGCAGTATGCAACACGACGGGTGTGTTTTGGATTTTCATCATCGCCTCCACAGAATTACTGACTAAGCCTCGCGACTGTCCACCTTCGATCTATAAGTCCACCATGCGCGGGTTGCCCGCAACTGACGAGAAAGACCAAGGCGTCGCAGTCGTCCTCACGCATTGGGATCTGCACCCTCGCAACATCACGCTGAACCGCAACGCGGACAGAAAGCCGGGCTCTATCCGGTATCGTGGACCGAGAGTCGGCCGGCTGTTATCCCGAATGGTGGGACAGCGCCAAAATGAGCAACAACCTCTTCCAGTCGACCAAGTTGGGTTGGTATGAGTATTTGCCTGAATGCTGCGATTTCGAATGGTTGGAGAACAGCTGGGTATGAACTATCTGGGAACACCACTGTCGACTCCAGCGCTTCGATTGCACGACAAGGCAAAATTCATCATTGGATATGGAATTGATTCGCGGTATTGGTATGTTCTTCAATTATAGCAGTACTTTGCGAAACATGCCGCACACCCCGCTGGCAACGTCGTCCCAGTCTTCTTCTGTATCGCACAAGCCAGGCAAGTCGGCCACTTGGCATCTCCATTTTGCGTTGCGATCTTGTTCCCGTTCGCTATCAGACTGGCCGAAGCTGCTTTCGAGTACTCAAACTTGGTCGTTGACGTGTTCGTTCCGGCGATATAGTTGACATTCGGCAACCACACAAGAGTCACCGTATCGGTCGTGTTGCAGCCGAAGAATGTCGCCCTCGATGTCAAGCCCTGGGCTACAAAGGTCGTCTGCGGAGGGACGGGAGGCATCTTTGTGAGGCCGGTTTGCAGAGCTCGCTGGTACGTGTGGTAGATCTCCCTGCCATCAGGCATGTTGTATTTCGTGTCGGCCGAATTATCGCTGATGATGATCACAGACACGTTCCTCGACGGCTGCAGCAGTGGCCAGATGGGATCGTTCTGTCCACTGATACCGCCGTCGGTGAGCTTCAATTGCGATTGGGCCGAGACAAGGGGTGAGCTCGCACTGTTGTAGAATGGATTCGGATACGAGGCGTACGTGTCGGTGACTACTCCTTTCAACAGCTTGATCAGTGCTGTCAAGACTGCGGGGATCGACTGGATCTGGAAACCGTTGGTCTCTTCACACACGCCGCCGTAATAATCGGACGAAGTCCCGAAGATGTAACCCAGGTTATCAAAGTTGGTTATACACCTGCCACTGCTCGGCTTCCCATTATTCATCGAGGTCCCGAGGTAAGCCGATTGCGTGAAGGCGTTGATTCCGGCATCCCAAGAGCCAAATTCATACGGTGTGAACTCGTACTGCGTCCCGTTGAATTGACCGGCGCACACCCCTGGCGTCACTCCGATTGAGGTCATGTAAGGGAACGGCATGCTGAACGAAGCAAAGTTGGTCAGGCGACTCAACCCGGATAGGCGGTCTGTGACGCCGCCATCGGATCCGCTCAACAACTGAAAGGAGATCAACCGACCCCAGACATCCGGAATAGTCGTGGGGTATCCGGCAGTTGTTTTCGCTTTCAAGTCCAGGTCGATCTGAAGCAAGTCAAACGGGGCGCTGAAGATTCCGCCTGGCAGGAGTACGGTATCTGCGAGAGCAGTCGCCCACTTCGATTTGTACAAACTGCTGACTGTCGGCCAGTTGTTCCCGGCCAGCGACGACAAGAGCCATGAGCCTCCAGAGAGACCGCCAAAGTATGAGAGGCCTTGGAAAAGACCAGAAGTGGTCGTGCTACTATCACGAGAGTCGAAAGCTTG
The DNA here is from genome assembly GCA_000836255.1 of Dothideomycetidae sp. 11243. Classification (NCBI taxonomy): domain Eukaryota; kingdom Fungi; phylum Ascomycota; class Dothideomycetes; species Dothideomycetidae sp. 11243. The sequence goes on along the minus strand of DF938581.1, from coordinate 14,778 downwards.
GACAACCCCGGCAGCTTGGAGCATCGCTCTGTATCCACCGCCGCTTGCGGCAAAGGCTACGATGGGCAGGACAGACGTGTCAAAGGTCGAGTCTACGCTTTTGATCCATGATGCCAACGCCGGTCTGGCTTTGTTCTGCCGCGATGCGATGTATGCGGCCTCCGAGGGGTTGATGCTGCTCGCAACGCGGTTGAGTGAAGTCGAAGGGCATGTTGTGAGGGTCGGAGCATAGCTCGAGAGCAAGCTGCGCTCGACAAGGGACGAAGCTGGAGATTGATCAGGCAACACAGCAGCCGACACGCTGACCGCTGCAAAGAGCAGTAACGAAGGTAGCATGATGCTTGAACGAGGATCTGCGGTGGTCCAAAGAATGGAGTAACAGCAGCTCCAGCGACCCAGGAGCCCTGCGAGAGCACAGAAGTGTCATGGATCATTGATGGTCTTCAGGAGTGGCTTTGATTGAACTTGCACCGTTGCAATGGTTTGATGGGGTCCCCTCTTGTTTGTTATGCCGCGAACGGCCAGACCGTTTCTCAGGTCGCCTCGTGCTCAACGGTCTTCCGGCCACTCCGCAACCCCGACAGGGTCTAGATGCAGCGCCCGGGTGGTGCACAGTAGCAATTGCCGGACATAGTTCGCTCTTCACACTGGCCAGAGCACGGAACCAAAACAACGTGGATGTCGGGAAGTGGTAGCATACACCTTCGGCGAAGTCTATGGACATTTTGAATGGACGACAGATCAGGACCCAGTCCCCACCAATCCTTTGGACATCATCGCCAACACGTCACATTCGGAAATCGCCCCGCCGGTGATGGTGTCTTGTAGTGAGGGGTCTGTAACAAACGCCAGATTGCTCACATCTTTGACCAGGAAGACCTTGTTCGCGAGGTTCTGGTACAGGCAGACGATTGGGAAGAAGTAGTTGCCCAGCGTGTCGACCGCGATGATGATCTGCTTGCCACTGCCGCCAGCAATCTGGCTCAGCATGACGATGTTTGACGAGATTGGGATGTCGCCCCATGCAGCGACGCGCAGCCGTGACACGCCCGACTCGGCAATGGTGTCCGGATAGTAGATGAGGAAGCGGTCGTTGATGTCGGAGAAGACGGAGTTGTCTGCCGCACTCCAGTTGGCAGTGGGCGCATTGTTCGATATCTGGGAGAGCGCAATGTTTCCATTTGGCAGAGACACCAGTTCGAGGGTGGTTGTCGTATCTGTGATGGCAATGGGTACGCTGAGGATTGTCGCGTTTGCCGACGTGTCGATGTGCATCACTGGATCAGGCGTAGGAAAACCCGAGAAGCTGTATCCATCAATGTCAGCGTTCTCGCACTGCCAGAACTGGCTGAGCAACGTACCGCGTGGAGGATGGCAGATGTCGAGTCTTCTCCACCGCGAGTGCCGATGGCAGCAGCAGAGCGGCGAGGACAACGACAATGCGCGCGAGCATTTTGTCGACGGTCTGGCCACCAGGTATTGTCAAGTTGGCAGAGCAAGGGTGCAATGGCAGGACTTCTTCTGCCAGAGTCCAGAGAAATGTGAGTCTCAAGTGGTATTCCGTATAGTCACTTCAGGGGCGCGAGCGTTGGTCGCTTGTTTGTGCTCAACGGTAGCCGTCGTTGAAGCCTCGCTTGCGGGAAATGACAGGGCCCACCAACAGCCGTTCTGGACCCCTTTCCGCCCCGCCCGTGCCTGGAATAATGTTTGACAGGTCGCATTTGCCGATGAACCTGGGCCCCTGTGGATCCTGCAGGTACCGGCTGAATCTCCGCCTGTGTGAGTGGATAGTCATGACTTCCACGCTGCGTGGTCCAACATCCTTCCTTGGATTCTGCGATCGACACCCAGCATAGCCGTCATGCGCGCCTCACAACGACTGCTCATCGCGGCACTGTGCCTGTGGGCCAACGCTGCCGCCGTCCTTGCGTCATGGGCAGGGCAGGACTGCAATGCGCAGGACTTGAAGCTGCTCAGACAACAGATCACGCATCCTGTCTACTTTTGCCAGTATTATGCCGGCGAGTAGGTGTAGCTCCTAGTCGGTCATGCCTGCAATCTCTGACCTATCAACCAAAGACCAAGAATAAATTCGCCCATTGTTGGCCTTGATGCCGCCCAGGTCACGTCGGTCTGCAATTGCGTCCTGGCACGCAATCGACGGAAGCTAATAGGCTCAAACTCGAATTCGAATCCACTGCCAAACAAGCCAGTCTGCTCACAGGCCCAATTGCAAGCACTGCGAAACGATGTCGCACACCCAGCGGCATTTTGCGCCTTTTACGAAAAAGAGTATGTTGAATCACCAGCCACCTTTTTCGGTCTGAGCTGATCACAGACAGGTCTCGATCGGTTTCCTTTTTGCCCGGGTTCTCAGTATCGAATTTACTCGAAGCATGTGCATGTGTGAAATCGTCATCGACAGCCTCCGCCTTAAAATCGACAGCACGCGCGACATCGACAAGGAGCAGCGCCAAAGCCACCAAAACAGCGGTGTTGAAGCCATATGTGCCCGATGGCATCAATGGCAAGGATCTTACCTTACTGAAGCCCGCGAATACAACCGCGGCCTACTATGGTGCCTCCCACAGCGATAATTCGTCCTCTGCCACTGTGGCCCAGGTCAATCTCGGTCTGCAGTACGAGTCTATCAATCTTGATCATAGTAGCTATGTCGCCAAGGTCGTCTGCAATACCGGCAGTACGATAATGACTATCAACTTCAACGCAAAGTCAGCTTTCGCCACCAGTGAGGCGGCTTGGCAGGCTGCAAAGAAGCTCATCTTTGTCACTTCCTCGACTACTTGCGGCTCTGGCGGCCATACCGCCCTCTTTCTGGCCGAGGGCTTCTCTTTTACGACCTCGTCAATGACTAGCCAGGCGACAGGACGTATCGTCCAGCTCTCTGACGTCTATCACAATCTCGGCGTCGACTTTGGTACCGTTTCGGTTCCCGGGAATACCACCTCGAGTCCGACCACCACCACCACCACAACCTGTACTGCCCTCCCTACAGGTACCGTCGGCGCAGCCTGTTTCGATGATTTCGACACACTCATGGACAACAAGTTGGGCTATTACGTGGCCACCGAGGCGGAAGCTCCAGTGAGTCTCTAATAGTGCTATGACAGGCGCGCCCCAACCACTGACATGATGCAGTACGTCTTTGCACAGATCGCACCCGGCTTGGCCTCTGGGCTATCCAAGCGTAGCAAGCATTGCTGCGGTATCGATTTCTTCACCAGCGAAGCGAAGAAGGCCGCGACCTACGTGGATCACAAAGCATCCTCGCTGACATCGATCGCATCCTCGTACATCGCCAAACAAGTCCCAAAGGCCGAGGCCGACCTCAGCAAGTTGGGCAGCACCCTCAAAGCTGGGCTCGCACGCGCCGGATCAGCACTGGCAAAGTTGATTTCTGGCGACTACTCCGGGACCCTCGATATCCCGATGAATATCATCCCGGGAAAAAGCTCTTTGACTGCGTCACCGTGGGGACAACAGCTGCTGCTCGCGAGAATAGCCAAGACGACCGCGCCTGGTGGGCAGAATGACGACGGCGATGATGTCGGAGACGGCGTTGAAAACTTCCAGGGCATCGAGATGTTCTGCGTCAATTGCGGGATCCGAGGAGACTTTAAGCTCACCGGCACGATCGACGTGAGTATCCTACACGGTGTCACGGCGGCGTCCATCGCTCTTGCGGGAAATCTTGAAGCCGACATTGCTCTCGGAGCCGAAGCCCGCGCCAAATTCGAAGAGAACTTCGCCGTGGGAATCCCTGCCTCTCCTCTCATCTCCTTCACCATTCCAGACGTCGTCACGGTCAGTCCAATCATATCGGTCGAGGTCGACTTGTACATGAAGATCGACGCTGTCGCTCAGGTCGTGATAGGTGGATCTCTGAAATGGCCAAATGTTGCTGGTAGTTTGGATTTCCTGAGTCCTCTCAACTCATTTGCGGCTGGATTCTCGCCGACTGTAGACCTTTCAGATCCGTTTGGAGCCAATGGCACTGTGGCCATGACAGCAGGACTTGGACTGCCTGTTGCTTTGGGAGTGGATCTCAGCCTCTTGGACGGCAAGTACAATTACAATGTGCTGGTGAGTAGACCTGGTCCTGATGATAAATGAAAACGCTGACAAGCAATAGCTGAAAGATACTCCGACCTTGAACATGAGCGCATCCTACTCTGTCGAGATCGACGACAACGGGATCATAGTCAACAACGGTGACGGCTGCTATGGTGTGGACTGGTCTGTCGGAATGACCAACAAGCTCGAGTTCGATGCTGGCTCTTATAAGAAGGTACTGTGGAGTGTTGGGAGCCCCGACATGCTTTCGGGCTGTTTTGGCATTGATGTCGGGCCTCAAACGACTGCCACTGCTTTTACAAGCCCGGCCGATATAGCGACAGGCATTGCAAGCACAACGACGAGTGTTCAAGCTGTCCAGACGACGCCAGCCGGTACGAGTTCTAGAACGACGACTGCAAGCACCAACAAGCCGACTACCACAACAGTCATCGCAACTACTTCTACATCGCCCGGTTGGTCGGGCTGCACAACATTCCCAGCTGTACAGAGCACGGATCTGATTACATTTACCGCCACATCTAATGGTCAAACCTCGACTCTCTTCGCGGTGGCTCGGCAGAGTGCGGCAGTCCCCGTCAAGGCTACCCCGAGCAATCCTTACGGTCCCGGCTACGCGCGATGCAATAACGTGACAGGTCAATGGCAAGTGTCTGGAAACCAAGCACCCGTCCACGTCAATGCCAACGGCACTTGCGTAGACACGCCCCTCAATTCCTGGAAGATGTGCATGCAAAAGTGCGTGGCCGACAATCTGTTTTATGGGACGGGTTGTCTCGGTGTGTACTGGCAAGCCAACACTAGCACCTGTTATTTGTGGGCTCAGGATATCATCGACGGCGCCGGCGAGTGTGGAACATATTCTCCGGACGACGTGGCGGGCGACGTCTACATCCCACCTCTCATCTGTCCGTCGTTGCCAGTAACGGTGTCCGGCATATTTGGCAACAGCGACGGCGACGACTATCCGGTCGTCATGACCGCCGCATGGCAAGGCAATGGCACGAGCATAGTGGGCGGAAATGTCCACACCGCGACTCTGATGGCAAGCAGCCTCGCTGCGACCGCCGCCCTGACAAAGTGCGCTTCTTTCGCTGCTTATGTCCAGTTCGACACGGGCTACCAGCTCGCCGTCAACCTGTACGTCGCCACCCGCGACGATGGCGCGTGGGCTTGCGAGATCGTAGACGTCCGCCCCCCTGGTGGCGCTTACACGTACGGACCCGCGGGCGCGAACGCTAACATCGGTTGCTCGTGGGGTTATCTGGAGACGCAGTTCGGAGAATATCAAGCTCCGGCCGTCTCATCTTCTTCTTCTTCTACAACCAGCTCTGCTACCACCACTACCACCAAAACCACAACCACCACGTCCGCAGGGTGGGGAAATGGAGGCTGGCAGCCAGGGCCACAACAAGGCTACGGTGGTTGATCTCAGTGGTAGTTCTAGACATGATTTATATAAAGCATCTTCTGTTCTCGTGTTCCTAGCCAGAGACAAGTAAGTCTGCTCCGGATGCCCTCATGTGCTAGCAACTGCCCGGCGAGATGATCGCACTCATCGAATTCGTCGTCAGTACATAAATTCCCTCACTTTGGGTCGGGCAACATGTATGGACAAGGCACTCAAGCCAGCACTTGTGAGGGGGCAAGACACTCTAGATAGTGTTGCTTATCATCAGTCTCATTACTGTAGGGCTTGCGTTGCTGCAGCCATCTACTTTTGTATACGACACCTATTCTCATTGACACGCGTGGTGAGGAGATGAACAACGGGATGATCGAGTGCCGCCCTCTGATCATATTGTTATTACTTGCAGGGCACCAATGAAGAGCTGCGGCAAGGTAATCACCTGGCATATCGGAAACTCGAAGTGGTGTCCGAGGTCCGGGTAGACTTCGTCATCTCCAGATATAGCCTCTATTATTGGCTGACGGAGCGTGCCGTGCCGCGATGAGGTAATGGTTGCCACGCAAGTTCCGGGCAGATCCGCCAGCACGGGGGAACCCCCTTTTAGTTGGGTTCGAAGCCGGTCGTAAAACTCTGAGACAAACAATCCCAACACACGACACGCGGACATACGCCACCTGGCCAGCCAACCTCTCGATGAAGCGACACCATCGGGATGTCGCCGATGGCCGTGATAACTGGAGCAAGAAGATGTGAACAAGGCCTTGCACCGAGCAGTCATTTGCACTCCCGCGGCCAGTCTTCCTCGCCCACGCTCGCAGAGACCAAGACACATGTCTTCTTCCTCCGGTCTCGCGATCGCGGATGGACACGCCATCGTCAAGATGGACACGCATCGTCACCTCGAAAACGGCCGGCGTACACCGAACTCAAATAGCGCTTCCGACGAGACACCTCGTGGATCCGCGCTTTACCGTAACAACCTCCTCATTGCCGTGGGATTTCTCGATCTGGCAAACGCATTGGACTTTCCCGCAAATGTCTGGAATCAGATACCAATCCCGATCTATGCTATGATATTGATGGGTCTGGGAGGAGGCTGCATGATACTAGCGATTTCCATCGGCGTTTGGGACATGTTTCTCGCAGTTCAAAATGTGCACTTTCTCCGCAGCGAGCGATCCGCTCTCCTGCAGCAGCTTGCTTGCGAGGACTGCGTCTGCGACCGTGCCCTGATAAGAGCGTGTCTGGATATGAACCGCCGAGAGCTGGGCTGGGAGCTTCTCGACCGCATCGCTTTGGATTTCAGCATGACCGTGTCGGCTTTTCTTGTAGGCGCTGGGACACTGATGGCGATCAGAGGCGACATCGCGACCGTGTTCAAAATCAGCAACTTGTTATCTGGCTATGTCGGAAACGCTCTCATGCCGGTCTATGCTCTTCTGAACGCGCTCTGGAGCGGATACATGTGGGGCCGTGCTCGCAAGCATGGTGACGCAATACGCCAAAGCGCCGGCTTTCTTGGCTCAGAGTTGGTATCAGACTTGCAAGGGCGAGTCAAAAAGCATCAGAGATACGCACTGGCGCTCATGTGTACTGCTTGGGTCACAGCTATCGGCAGCATGATCAGCGCCACGAAATGGCAGGGTTATGTCGTGCTAGCACCGAGTATAGTGGGCTCGATATCGTGCATCATATACTGGAGAACTAGACTTGGATACACGCGCACCGCATGTCCCGATTGGATCACTTCTGAGCCAGGATTTGATATCTGGGAGACACTTCGGGCTATGAAGAAGGCCAAGAGCGTGGTAAAGAATTTAGGAACCGATGAGAAGTGTCTTGAGAAACTTCTCGCGGATCATCAAGAATCAGAGGAGAGCCTTCAAGCCTTCATGAAGACGCTAGGGCTGAACCACGCATTCATATCTACTTCGGCGGACCAGATTTCGCTCGACGGTGAAGGATCACCCCGGACCTTGTTGCAAGCTCAGGCCGATGCCGAAGCGTGCATTATGTCTTCGGGTGCTCGCTACTTTGAACACAATGAGAGATTTCTTGAAGAGCTCGCAGGCGGGCTACTGACGATACAGCGAAACGAGGGCATTAGAAATAGATTACCAGAGCATAAGCCTGGATAGGCACAGCGTCGTTGCTCGCTGCGTTGAGTCACGGGAACTAAACGACACACGGAGACATCAAAGCTTTCGTGACTTTTATATGATAGCCATGCTATTGACCACGTCTATTTGTGGGTGTATTATAAGACACTTTCATAGATCAGTTAATTCCACCGCTAGCAACCCCCATGGTATTTCCTACATGTTGGAAAAGGCCCTGCACTACTGTACACGTCAAGCTTTCTCGTCATAATACGCACGTCCAGTCAACAAATAGCCCCACTATCATGACCAACATCACGTCTGACCTGGCTTGGGGACTGTCGTTGAGGTGCACAATCGACCCAATAGACTTTGGAATTCCATCCGGCCAGGTGATGTTGTACCGAAGCGACTCGAAGCCAACGAAAGTCTGAGCGATGGCGAAGGTGACATTGTCGGATAGAGCTTGGCTCCCTCTGACAGCGCACTGGATTAGTGGTGACGGGACAATGTATGTCGGTGGGTTGACAGGACACGACGAAAGGTTCGAAGGAATCATTGGTGACAATTTGGCCAGCGAGGGGAAGCAGCTGTCTGTGTTCGCCAGATCGGGCTTGATGCCGTGGCTGGAGATGTTGAAGTCGACAAAGTACATGCGCTTACCACTTAGCCTCCCACTCGTCCATCATTCTGAAAATTCATCCTTCGACATATATAGGTATGAAGCCACTCCACTCCCACGTCAAAAATGAAAGAAACATGCTTCGAAAGATAGATAGACTATCCGGTGCGCAAGGTTCCTTCTTAACTCATGAGTAGCTCTGGCCCACACATAAAAGACAGCGGTGTTTGAAGAGCGTGCCCCACTTCGCTACACCTGCTGCACCTTTCCATCGCGCCAGTGGACTTCGTCCCAGCCGACCATCATCTGAGCCTCATCTCTCTTCAAGAAGCTTTCCTCGTCCGGAATGACGGTTTTGATATACTCCGGATCCTGGAAAACCTGACTCGTGGTCAGCTGGTGGCGCACTATGTCAGGTCCGCAGTAAACTTACAGCCATGAGTTCCTCGATGGAATTGGCCCACATCTTCACGCCGCCGTCAAAGGGGGCCATGGGCAGATGGTGCTCCTTGGCGAGGCCCTGGGTGACGGCATTGTCGACGTGGAATTGAGCGTATTGAGTGATGTTTTTCTGCACAATGGGCACAGATAACCAAATTTTCGGATGCTGCTGCGACCAACTGTGAGAACGTCAGCTTCTCACTAAGTGGTGGTACATGATACAATGTGATTACTATTTGTGAAATTCCTCGTAGGTGAGGTCGTCGCGCTTGCGGATGAGGACGGTGAGATGGACTGGCATGATGTACGAAAATTGATAGTTGTTGGAGGTTTTGTCGGAATTGAAGGATGCTGGAATATCATTTCGTCGTCCCTTGAAGATTGTTCAATGTTTAAATAGGTCTTTCGACGTGCTGATGTGGCGTGAACGGCCTTAGTCCAGGCTAAAAATTATCCCGATGCTGACGCGGGGGAGGCTGCTTACGTACGGGCAAGTCTGCTTACGTGCGGGGGTTGCGGCGATAGGGGACGCGGTGTGATATCCGTACGGGCGTAGACTATATGAGCGCGGTCTAGACTCCGGGATATGTCTATACGACCGGACAGACCCTGCAGCGTATCTTGAAGCGAGTCGATAAAAGAAAGCTCCCGGATAGTGCAACCGCTGCCAATGAAGACGACTGAACGCCTCGGCCAGCCTGCCTTCTCGTACTCTTGACTTAGCCGGTCTTCGGATGATCTTCCCTTACTGGCGACCCGTAGGTATCCCCAGAAAAGTACGGCACGCTATTCGCCGGATGACAGTGAAAGTGCAAGTTTACGTCAGCTCCAGCGCGACTGCCAATCCCATTGACAGTGCAAACTTCCCGTGGTCCCCGAGAACATATTGCAAGAGTGATGATGTCATCATCGCTCTGCTGACTTTGGAATCTGGCCAACTCCATCATTGTCTTCTCCGGCGCCCAGCACCCCAGGGAACACATCACGCCTCGATAATCGACTCCCTCCATCAAGTATGGTTTACCTCTTATCTACCTTCAAGGCGGTCAGTCTCATTTTTGCCGGCAGCGCTGTCCTCACGGGACTTCAAGCTTTACTCAGTCCACTCTCATTCGCACGATCTTTTGGCTTGACGGTGGCACCCACAAAGAATGCATCAGCGGCTACAACACGAGCAAGTCCACGTGATCAACTAGACAATGCCAATGTCGCTCTGGCATACGTCTCGCTCATGGGAGTAAGACAGCTTGCAACGGGGGTCACTCTCATGGTGTTTGCCTTCTACGGGAAATGGCAGGAAATGGCCGTCATTCTGACTATTCTCGGAGTCCTCGTCGCATGCACCGATGGTGTCCTACTTTACCGTGCTGGACTGAAAGGGAATGCTGCTTTTCATGCTATCCCTGGGTTGGGCATAGCGCTTCTTGCTAGCATGAACATCTCCCAAGCGGCTGCTACTCGGTAATGAAAATGGACTTTGATGACAGGAACTGCGACGCCTACGTGAATACTATCATACTTGAGTATGGACCGCATTGATACGTTCTGTCGGAAATATGGTGTGGATTCATCCTCTATCCCATACTGGCTAATAACCCTAACCCTGTATCGATCACTCACGCCCTACGCGCCCCGTCGTGTCGCACTCCGGCCACGTCACCACTCCACCGGGCGGCATTGTATTATTTACATCAATTTACCACCATCCTTGCTTCGCATATCACATTTGTCAGCAGCGTCTTTGGGAGAGTAAGCAGCCGCCACTATGTCGCAGAAGGTCATCGGCCTCATTGGCGGAATGAGCTGGGAGAGCTCGGTCTTGTATTACCGAATCATCAATCAGACCGTCCGAGCGAGGCTCGGCGGACTACATTCAGCACGGTGCCTCATGTGGTCCTTCGACTTTCAGGACATTGAAACTCTGCAGAAGGCCAATCGCTGGGATGAGGCTACCGTCGAGATGATCGCGGCCGCGCGAAGGCTGGAACGTGGCGGCGCTGATTTTGTGCTCATCTGCGCCAACACCATGCATCTCATGGCCGATCAAGTTCAAGCCGCGATTCAGATCCCACTACTGCACATTGTTGATCCCACCGCAGAACAAATCAAGCGCGCAGGGTTGAAGAAGATCGGCCTGCTCGGGACCGCATATACCATGGAACACGACTTCTACAAAGGACGACTTGCCGAACGGCATGGTCTGGAGGTCCTGATACCCGGAGATGACGACCGCGCTCTCGTGCACCGAGTCATCTACGAGGAGTTGGCGCAGGGCCGCATTGAGCTTTCTTCGCGCCACGCTTATCGGGATGTGATCGCTCGCTTGGTCGAACATGGCGCGGAGGGTATCATCTTGGGCTGCACCGAACTTGTGCTATTAGTGATGCCCGAGGACAGCACGGTTCCGCTATTTGACACGACCGCCCTTCACGCCGAGGCCGCTGTCGCTATGGCGATTTATGAGCACACAGATGGATCCTCTGCCGTGACTGACGGATCGATAGCTACCACAGCAATGCAACTAAAGTAGCATGTCGCGATGTCTGTACTTGGAATGGAATCTTAGCGAAGGCAATCTCCGGCTATCTAGTTTGCACATGAACCAAAAATCATCTGACTTGTCATGTTACGTTGTTCCTCTCAGATCATCCCAGGGCTTTGTAGTGGGAAAAAGCATGAAGCAGCAATATGCACAACTCGTACGGACAGATGACCACCCACTAGATGAGCATGCTTGTGACTCGTTGAACCTGCACAACAACCGTTACAGTTGCGGCTGAGATTCGAACGCAACAAAAGCCGTGTGTCCAAGGAGTGAAATGTGCGAGCGGACCAATTAAGTTTCGGGTTCGAGAAAGCGGACGATGGTGCTCCACTCGGCTGCGCCTCCCTGTCTGGTGCAGCGGCTAGCGGCTGTACCGGGTTCTGGAGTCCGAACAGACCAATCATCGTCCTCTTCGAATCCCTGCAGTCCGAGCCCGCCAATCACAATACAGATGCAATTGCGGAGCCGAAGCAAAGCAGTGCCCTCCGGTGCGGGCCCGCGAATGGCCTCGTGTGTCGTTGCGCCTCCATCTCGCATTAATTTGTGTATGTGCGAGCCAGCCAATCAGTATGCTCCACTACCTATCGTCAGGCAATACACAATGGCATATATGTATTTCCTGTCGCCGATACCCACGATGCTGCTTCTGTACACATTCCATTTTCTGCAGTATTTGCCACTGTAGCATTACCATCGTTCATCCAACCACACTTTCTGCGTTTGTCATATCTATTCGTCACAGAAGAGACCGTCCGAAGCATCGACAGTCATGGGCACCCTTGTCAACGGCACATTCTTCATCCCTGCTCTGAACGGGAGTATCATCGACATTGACAACTGCACCAACAGCATCTGTTCGCCAGAATGGGCTCAGCTGCACTACATTCCGTCTCTGCCGGGTAATGTCATCTATTTAGCTATCTTTTCGATGCTTCTCGTAGCACATGTCGCTCTTGGGATCCGCTACCGCACCTGGGGTTTCCTTGCTGGCCTCGTCACGGGCCTGCTACTGGAGATGGCCGGGTACATTGCGCGACTGGAGCTGCATTTTGACGACTTCAGCTTCATCTACTTTGTCATGTAGGTCCGAACCGACAGAAGGACAAGCCAAGTGCTAACCAGACGTCAGCTCGCTATGCTGCTTGGCCCTTGCCCCAGCCCTGATCTCAGCGTCAATCTACCTCTGCATCTCTCGGCTCGCGACCGTCTGCGGGCCGGGCGTGGCTCGCTTCCCACCCAGCTTCTATACGGGCTTCTTCATCGGCTGTGACTGCATCAGCATCGCGTTGCAAGCGGCGGGGGGCGCAATAGCAGCGACCGCGGCCGGCGGTAGCACGCTGCAAAACACCGGCGTGGATCTCATGCTCGGGGGCATATCTTTTCAGGTCGTCAGCTTATTCTGCTGTCTCATATTGAGCTTCGATCTTGCTCTTTGCGCCGATCGGACACGCCGTCGAACGACACTTGAGGGCCATCGCGACCGATCCGGCCACGACGCGCGCAACCTGATTGGATACTTCTCATTCAGTAAGTTTATGGCTGGCCCACCCGCCTGCGTGTCCCTGACTTACCGTATACAGCGATCATCGCCGCGACTCTGTTCATCTTTGTACGTTGTTGCTTCCGCGTTGCTGAGCTCAAGGGTGGGTTCAGTGGACCAGTCGCCAACAATCAAGGCTTGTTCATGGCTCTCGAAGGTCCGATGGTCATGCTGGCCGTCATCGTACTTGCCGTGTCACATCCAGGGAGGTGCTTTGGAGGACATTTGGGCTGGCAAGCGGCGAATTGGACGTGGAAGAATCAACAGGCGCGTCGCGAAATGGAGACGAAGGGTGACTTGTGAATAGAGAAGAAGATAGGCGTATGGAGCCAGCCGGGCCCGCTCCGATGATGCAAGGATTGAGATGGAGTTCAAATCATCTTGTTTCAAGTCAGTCAGTAGTCTGTAGCACCCTGCGCGCCCTGATACGAAAGCGCGTGTCAATAATACTCGTGAATAGCGCGGCGGCTCCTTTGTGTCGATGAGGCGGCCGAATAACGAATGCTGACTAAGTCGAGCGATGAGACCCCTGACTCTTGCCAACCTGGATTCCCCCGCTTGCCTCCCTCCCCCGTTGTTTCTCTTCCGCTGCTCAGTCTCTCTTCCCCGGCCCCATCTCCTGACTGCCACTGCACCTGCAACGACAGAGACATGGGTTGTGATGACCACACCACCTCTTTCCACGCCATCTAGCCAGTCCGATAGCAGCAGGAGGATCAAAGTGCGCACCGGTTGTGTTACCTGCAAGATCAGGAAGGTCAAATGCGACGAGAAGAAACCAGCCTGCCGGCGGTGTACTACCACGGGCCGTAAGTGCGATGGCTATAGCACCGTTTTCACCGCAGTCAGACGTGCACAGTCGAGCAGTCTGCATGCGCTACGTCAGTCCCGTCAGATGAGGCTGCCTCATATCGCCATCCGGCCCCAGACCGATGTCCGCTCGTTGTCAGGGATCGTTACCACTGAGGAATGTCAATGGCTGCTTTACTTCAGCCAAAAAACGTCAAAAGCCATGTCTTACCTTGCTGACAGCGACTTCTGGACCAATCTGGTGCCACAGCTCGGCTGCGCAGATCCCGCCATTCGCCATGCCCTGCTTGCCGTCGGCTCGTGCTACAAGCGTCTGGAGGCAGCTTCTCGCCCCGGCAGGATGGCAGAGACGGCTACGGTCGCGTTTACTCTTAAGCACTACAACATAGCCATCGCGCTTCTCAGCAATCGCGTCAACGAAGGCCACGCCACCCTGGAAGCTTCGCTCGTCTGCTGTCTCCTTTTCATTGGCTTGGAATCCATGCTGATCAATCGGGATCTAATGATGCAACATCTGAACAACGGCATCAGTATCCTGAACTCGCTGCAACTCGAGAACAGCGGGACTGACTCGGTCATCGCCCTTGACGCGAGACTGGGGTCCATCCTACGACGCATCGATGCTCAGTCGACGCTGTTCGGGAATCCCGTCTCGACACGAATTGTTGATTCCGACCAAGTGGATCCGCTCGGATTCCCTATATCCTTCGCCAATTTCGATCAGGCCGGCGCTACATTCAATCGTCTCGCCACGGCCAGCCTGAACTTCGTCAAGTCAGTCTACGAAAGTACGTTTGCCACATTCATGCCGGGATGCTCGCCACATGCGATGCAGAGACGTTTGCAGGAGCGACTTTGGGCCTTCAAGAGTGCGTTGGATGACCTCGAACACGGCTCCGCGCCGAACACATCATCTTCAAGGCTCCGTTTGCAATACTGCGCCACCTTTGTCTATCTGTCCGCCTGTCTCGAGTCCAGCGAGTACTGCTTTGGTTCATACATGAACGAGTTCACCACCATTGTACGCCTAGCCAGGAGTCTTCCCGCCGTCATCACCCGCGAGACGGGACCCGAATCGCCTGTCTTTTCCTTGTACACTTACTCTGGTTAGGGTTAGGGTTAGGGTTAGGGTTAGGGTTAGGGTTAGGGTTAGGGTTAGGGTTAGGGTTAGGGTTAGGGTTAGGGTTAGGGTTAGGGTTAGGGTTAGGGTTAGGG